>CM075334.1:49341342-50638842 GCA_037788925.1 Mytilus galloprovincialis | reverse complement strand
AAAAAAAGCTAACAGCAGTCAACAAAAATAAAACTTAAACCTAAAACTGAGATACCTGAACCAACTTAAATTTATTTAGTACACAAAAAAAGAAAACTTTCAAAATTTAATCCTATACTTCTGATCACGTCTATTCAAAAGAATTTTAAGGAACACTTAACTATAGGTGTATTTTTTTAATGTTATTTTTGCTTATGAGTCTCTTTTCTTTTCCTATATATCCTTAGCTTTCATTTATTCGGAGTGTTCTTAATGAAAGTAAATACAAAAAAATAAGGCTCTTCTGAAACATGACCATGATAAAGAGTCGTTTTCATTATCGCATTGCCTTAGTAAACAGCTGTTAAATTATTTTATTCTATTTCAAATTGGATTTTCATAAAATTATACAAATAATCTAGTTATATATTGATCTTACAGAATGCAGGATTGTTTTGTAGTTATGTGAATTGCTGTCAAACTTAAGTATTTAATTAATAGGTAAAAAAACCTAAATTCCGAAAAGTCACCTACAAATTTTTTTAATAACTTTTTCAAAACATATTGGATTTTTATCAAACTTTACGGCTTAGATATCTCAATTATATATTGATCTTACAGAATGCTAGATTGTTTGGTAGTTTGGTGATTCGCTTTCAAATTTAAGGATTTAATTTAAAGGTACAAAAAAGCTAGAATTTTTAGTTTCGACTTAGTTCGGAAAGTCACCTTTAAGTTTTTTAATATCTTTATCAAATCAACTCGTGTTTTAATAAAATTTTATAGCTATCTCATTTATATATTGGGTTTACAGAATGCCAGGTTGTTTGTTTGGTGTCATACTGTCAGTTTTACGGATTTAATTGATCGGTCAAATAAGCTAGCATTTTAAGTTTGGACTAAATTCAGATAGTTAACTTTGATTTTTAAAAATCAACAGCTATCTTAAATATATATATTGATCTTACAAAATACCACGATGATTGGTTATTGCTGTCAAATTTAAATGTTCAATTTATAATTATCTTTTTGAATAACTGAAGCTTTTATTTTTTTTCATATTAATTCGATCCTTAAATTTGAAAGCAATACACCAAACTAATTTAAGTATTGAATTAATATGTTAAAAAAAGCTAAAATTGTCTGTTTCGACTAAATTCAGATAGATACCTATAAATTGAATATTTAAATTTAACAGCGATAAACCAAATTAAGTCCTGAATTAATAATACAATACTCAAGTGTGATCCTTCAGAATCAAGTCTTTGTTTTTTATCAAGCAAAAGAACCCAACCGATAAATGGTCCTTCCTATTTTACTTGGAGAAGAGGAGCATTTCTTTTAGAGTAGAAATTTCACAAAACTGAAGAAAGAGCGTCCATAACTCAGTGGTTAGGGCACTGGTATTGTAATTTAGGGATCCCAGGTTTGATTATAACTTGGGGGGGGGGGGTAGGGGATAATATTCACAACGCCCTTAGTTTTTGCTGCCGTTGTATGGGGGTTAAAACCCAATATTTTAGTATCAGAAGTGCCTCTGCTTGTTATGATGCTAAGTTTTGACATGCAAAATCGGTAGTTGAGCGATAAGTCAAATCACAAAAATACTGGACTCCGAGGAAAATTTAAAACGGAAAGTCCCTAATCAAATTGGAAAATAAATGATAAAACAATTCAAAACGAATGAACAACAACTGTCATATTCCTGACTTGCTATAGGTATTTTCAAACGTAAACAATGATGGATTAAACCTGGTTTTAATAGTGTATAATTGAGCGAAATATATTTACCGAGCAGACGTATTTTTGATTCCGTGATTGACATAAAGACTTGTCCGTTTTCTAATTGATTTCTCAGTTACTTTGATATTCGAGCGCACCAAACAGTATATTAAGGTGATTTATAAAAAACTGTATTCTTTAACATTAATTGTAGATATGTATAAACAAAAGTTGAAATACAGACTGTTTAACGCATTATTCTTGCTATCGGTTTTCATGATAAGGGGTACATTTATGAGAGCCTGGATTATATATAAGGATCTAGCTTAACATATACATGTGATGAATGCTAAACCTTTATAGTTCCAATGCAGAATAATACCAGCTTATAAAGAAAATCAAGATAGTAATGACACATTGAAAGACAGAAACTGTTAAATCAAGTGGTATCATGGCTTTAGTGAGCGCAAAAGAAAATTGAAAAATGTAAATGAAAATGTGAAGAATGCTAAAAAGAAAATTGAAAAATGTAAATGAAAATGTGAAGAATGCTAAAATTGAAATCATGCCCTCAATCATGCCCTTAAACAAAGACAAAACTAGAAAATGTTAACATCGTCGACGTTAGTGTTGATGGTAATGAACAGTTAATGATTGTAGATAATATAGATGATGGATAGTCGATGATGATGAGAATGCTACTATTTTCAACATAAATGGAATCAGTTGTGACGAGGATGGTAATGTGGTGAATGGTTTGAAGAGTTATATAAATGGTGATGTTTTTAAGGCTGGTGCGTCGGATTTAGACATGGTGGTAAATGGATGATAAAAAAAGATGAAAAGAAAGACAGTCAAGGTACTTGTGATGATCAAACGATTTCAAATGAACGAAATTAAGTTGTAAAAAACACAATATTGTACATGAAATCAAACCAGCATGATTCTTTACAGATTCAAACTGAAGCTATTGTACATAAAAATAAGGAAAGCATTTTAAAATGTAAAAGATTGTAATTCAAAAGAATATGAAAATTTAGATTTTTCTATCAAAGTTTATTTTCTATGTTGTGTCGTGTGTACTATTGTTTTTCTGTTTGTCTTTTTCATTTTTAACCATGGCGTTGTCAGTTTGTTTTAGATTTATGAGTTTGACTGTCCCTTTGGTATCTTTCGTCTCTCTTTTATTCCTTTTCTTGTATTGATTTCACAAGAACTGGAATTGGAGATACAGACAAACATTTCGGCTGTTCGGGCCTCAGTTACTGACAAACAAGAAAGTATTCAACCAGATTTGTTCCAACCTAGCAGCTGCATCTAAATCTAACTATAGTGCATCACACAGTCACTTTGAGATTTGATGGTTTTGTACATGATAATGTCATCGGCAAACAGTCTGAGCTCACATCAGATAGAAAGTTTACTGGATACGTATGATGGACAAGACAAATGAAAAGAAGGAAACTAAATATTTTCCTAATGTAAATGATGTTAAACAGATAGTACGGTCATCGCCTTATGACAAAAATGATAAGAATGGATCATCTTAAAACATTTATCATTTTGCAATTATGTAAAAAATGTATAATGGTAATATTTACCACAGTGATGGGACAAATAATATACAAAGTTTTGCCATATAGTGTAAACAAACGTTTTTGAAAATGTAAAACAAATATATAAAGATAAAAAAATAAAGATTATTACATTTACAGTTTGAATATGATAACAGTATTTAGAATATAATGAATGTTTATGCGCCTATTATTGTAAGTGAAAAGGTAGATTTAGAAAAAAATATCATTTTTGTATAAAAATATTGTACAAATTATAATTTGTAAAAAAAATATTGTACAAATTATAATTTGTACAAAAACATTGTACAAATTTTGACTTTGTACAAATTGTAATTTGTACAAAAAGTGCCTGTATGTAACAATAAATTTGGTCCGGTAGTAAAATTTGTCCGCCAGACTTTTTTCCTAGTTAATCAAGTCCATGTCCATGATTTTACTAAGAATATAAGTCCTAGGACAAATGTTCCTAGGAAAATAAGTCCATATATAGCTAGTAATATATGTCTGGTACTTGTTTTCCTAGGAAAAATTGTCCCAAGACTTGTTTTTTCTAATAGTTTTATTATATCATAAAATATATTCAAAATGGAAGAAGAAAAAATGTAAGATAAGATTGGAAAATTTCCTTATTTTTTTCTAATTAAAATGAAGGACATTTCTTTTATAACCCAATTAAAACATGAATATTGAGTTTCCATTGCTTATAACATTTTCGTTTTATAATAAAAGACATGGACATTTTTACATAGGAATACTAATGACATGGACATGATTTCCTAGGAAAATTAGTCTGGGGACATAAAATTTATTTAAAAAATTGATACACAACTCCTCAACAATATTATAACATATTACATTTATAGTTACCTTTTAAAACTAAGGGCTTGGACATTTTAACCTAGAATTATTAATGACATGGACATGATTTCCTAGGAAAATTAGTCTAGAGACAAATTTTCTTAAACAGATTGATACACAACTCTTTCGTTTTGTCTTTAACAATATTAAAACATATTACATTCATATTCACCTTTTAAAATTAAGGGCATGGACATTTTAACCTAAGACTATTAATGACATGGACATGATTCCATAGGAAAATTAGTCTGGGGACATAAATTTTATCAAAAATATCACTATGCAACTCTTAAACATTACTAAAACATAACATCTAAATTTCCATGGTTTAAATGTAATTGAATTTATTATAGGATTTTATAGGACATGATTACCTAGGAAAATTAGTCTGAGGACATATATTACTAACATCGGACTAAATATAATAGTAAATTCTGTAACCATGGACTTTTTATACTAGTAATATTTGTCCGCCCAGACATATTTTACCAGGACAAATTTATCACTTACAGGACAAATTTGTCACTTACATGTACACATAATAATTTGTACAAAATATGGCTTAATTTCACTTATAACTTGTACATTATGTTACATACATATAATAAGTTTCAAATTAAATGATAAAAAATCATTTCAATTTTAATTACTATTCAATATGAAACACACTGATAACTCTATTTACAATACTATACAATAATAATATACAATGCACTTATTTGTTGGAACAGGTGAGCGAACCATGACACCTTGAATTACACAATAAATCCTGCTTTTTGAATTTACACTTCGGACTGTAACAACCATCTTTACATTTGCGAGATAGATAACCCTGTCCACCAGTTTTTGATTTTTTTTCCTCATGGAAAGTTGTAAATCTGGAATTTGTGTAACGGACAAAGAAGAGTCACTAATTGATTCTAGTTGGTTTCTGCTTAAGACTCCTGATAAATTACCAGCTATTGTTCCTACACGATAGCAAAAATTTCCTACTTCTACAACAACACCTTGTATATTCATCAAATCGGTCGGTGCCCGGTCACGCTGTGATATTGGAATGATAACATTGTCTCTAACAGATAACTCACCCAGTTTCTGTTTTGTATTTATTGTAAGGACATCTGCTTGGATTTGTTGGCCAGACAATGCGCGTTTTCTTGTACGAATGATTGGGGTTTCGACGTCCTCTGATACAACTTCAATAGTTGTACTAGTTGATCCAGAATCGGTAAGTTCTCTTTCTGATTCTAACGATTCAGCATCTGTTTTTTCATCCATTCCATCAATCTCAGTTTAAATGTTCTCCTCTGAAACGTCTTCAAACACTTTTTCCAAATCGTCCTCAGTTTCAAGATTTGGCAAAAGTTCCTTGGGCAAAGAAGATGAAGATAAACCTATTTTTTGGTCAGAACCAAACAAAGCACGATAAGGCGATTGGTCAATTACTCTGTGATATTATCTATTTTTCTGAAATTGCACAAAGCGCGAACCTTCAGACCACTGTTGTGTGTCATTGTCATTCATCCATGATATGAGGATTTCTTTAATGTCTGCATTTGCTCTTTCTACAGACCCTTGACTTTGGGGATGTCTTGGTCGCCCATGAACTACTACTAATTCTGACCATAATGAATTCAGTTCAGTAATTATATGTACAGTGAACTCTCTCCCATTATCGCTTTGGAGGATGTGGGGTGCACCAAAGAAAAAAAAATGTCAAGTAATTGATACGCAACATCAGCAGCTCTCGTAGATTTCAGAGTTCTAAGCACGCTAAATTTGGTAAGATGATCTGGATAGTGCATTATCCATTTAAATTCATGGGACAGATTGAAGGTCTACAAGGTCAACCTTCCCTCTACAGTTGAAATCAGCAGACATTATAGGTTTAACAACAAGTTTTGATATGTCAGTACGTTTTCGTTACAAGATACATTGTTCACAGTTGGTTGCAAATATGCGTATTGCTTCCCGGCTAATGCTAGCAAAATGTATTTTTGGAGTTCTTTGTTAGATTTATGGAGACCTCCTTGACCGACCCCAAGATGTGCTGTTTTTATATTATCATACATATCAGCAATGGATAAGTAGTAAAGTATGGTGTCATCTGAAAGTAAGAATTAAACCATTTTGAGTATGACACAAAGCTAAACTTGAATTTTGTTATAAAGATAATTATGTTATGAGTCCTAACAGTGATATGCTTTTTCAAATATAAGAAGTTCTGTGAAAAAGTTAAGCTCATATGGTCGTCTGTTTTGTGACCTGAAGTTCTTTAAATAATACTTGTACACACTTATTTACTGTGATCATATAGAGTTACGATTTTAGGTTGGTGTGCCATGGTGACTGTAATCTGCTGAATGCAATCATGCATATTATGATTAATTTGATACATCGTCATGAACATGCATGAAATATTTGCTACTGGACGTTAAGTAGCCAACAATCAATCAATCAATCAATTAAAATTCCAGGATTCCGGATAGATTTTTTGTTTTCAGACCCTCTTCTATATTTGTCATATAAAACAAAACAAAACTTACCATTTCTTCCTTTTTTATGAGCTTTTCAATACCTGCAACTTCAATAACATCATATTTTTTTAGAAAATGTCTGTCTTGTTCACTTTGTTTCAATTCCTATTTTGCATTTTTAACTTTAGAAATTAACTCATTCAATTTGTCCTTAGTATAAATATTGTTGTGCTTAAATGTGTTATTCTCAGCAAATTGCAGAATTTATCCTGTTGATCAACAATACTAGCCATTTTTTGAACGCTAACTTTTACCTTTGTTAATCACGGCTGGTAATCTACACACGCAGAACATTTGGTTCTGCAATGAAAACCGTGAGAGGATTTTCCGGTTGTGCTTGAGTGGAGTAATTGTAACCGCTTCGAAAGGTATGTAAATTTCTAAATCTCAATTTTCTTATTCAACTGATCAAAATATTGAAAATCAGAGAATGCTATGCTGTGGTGAATACTTTAACGAAGAAATACATGTATCATTTACTGTTGTTCGTAGAGTTGAACTCTTACAAAATCAGTTGCCCCACGAGAAATCGCCAAAAAAAGTGACATTTCAATTTTAAAATGGTTCTATTTACAGACCTACAAGTTCAAATCTAGTTTTTTTAGGGCAATGGGTATGAATGTTGTTTTTGGCGGCGTGTACGCTGTCCGGTGTTGATAGACGTCTTAATAATTCCAAAAACTACATTTTTTCATTAAGTCATGCGTGAGGGGATCGGTTCTGATTGAGGACATCGTGAATGCGTGAGGGGAAGTACAGAAATGTTTTTTAATCTTTGGCTTTGTGACTTTTGTTGACTCAATAAATGTGATCAATGCTGATTAAAAATCATCACATATTTGTCCTTATACTTTAACAGATGTAAACTGATCACTGATTCAATGAAATCAAACTATTTAAAATTGTTTGCTCAAATTCAGAAAATGCCATTATTCAAAGGTAAAAGGAAAAGAGGACTAAAATTGACTCTCTACAAAAAGCCATGGAGATAAAAGTTATCCCCGCCCTCGAAGCGAACTAAACCCTGTGGGAGTAGTCATGTCGTCAAATATACGTCACAGAGATCACCACATATATTAAAGAAAAGTATATCGCCGATCAAAACTTCAACACCTATATATATTAGACGTAATCTGTTCACCCAAAATCACGAAATTTTCGAAACAAAAAGGGCAGATATACAGAATTTATTATTCACGAACATCGATGTAAGCCAAGATAATCTCGAGGAAGACCATAAGCAAGAGCATGTATTAGACAACGGAAAAGACATAGAAGAAGTCACAGAAGAAGACCACGTAGTAGACCACAAGAAAGACCACATGGAAGACAGTGAGGAAGAACATAAAGTTTTTCAAAGTGCTTTAGATAAACTCTCAGACGAAGGGAAAAGGGAAAGATTTTTTATTTATTTTTTTTGTCATTAGTGGACGTTTTCCTTTAAAACAAAATTGCATTCGACCTGTTTTTGGACATTGTTGAGTGGTTTGAAAAGGACGAATCAAGACGAATGAGATACTCCCCAACATCTCTGCAGTATTTTTGGTTATCGTTGACAACATTTTTTGTTTTTATTCTTCGTGAAACATATTATTAAACCCTAGGTTCCAACAATTTATTTCAATATCAATCTCAGTGACTTTTTTAGCACCATTATGTGTTTTTTTTATGAATAATGTAGCCTTATTTAGATAAGTTTCAACGACTCATAGCTTGAATATAAAGATATGATTTGTACTTCCCCTCACGCATTCACGATGTCCTCAATCAGAACCGATCCCCTCACGCATGACTTAATGAAAAAATGTAGTTTTTGGAATAATTAAGACGTCTGACAATCCCGGACAGCGTACACGCCGCCAAAAACAACATTCATACCCATTGCCCTAACAAAAACTAAATTTGAACTTGTAGGTCTGTAAATAGAACCATTTCAAAATTGAAATGTCACTTTTTTAGGCCATTTCTCGTGAGGCAACTGTTTTTGTAAGAGTTCAACTCTACGTACAACATTAAATGATATATGTATTTCTTCGTTAAAGTATTCACCACAGCATAGCATTCTCTGATTTTCAATATTTTGATCAGTTGAATAAGAAAATTGAGATTTAGAAATGTACATACCTTTTGAAGCGGTGACAATTACTCCACTCAAGCACAACCGGAAAATCCTCTCACGGTTTTCATTGCAGAACCAAATGTTCTGCGTGTGTAGATTACCAGCCGTGTAATGACAATATGAAAGACAAGTGAACAGGAGTTCAATTTATAATATGATAAATTATTGTACAAGTTGTAAGTGAAATTAAGCCTTATTTTGAACAAATTGTAATTTGTACAAGCACTTTTTGTACAAATTATAATTTGTACAATTTTTTTGTACAAATTATAATTTATACAAATGGGTTCGAATCCCGGCGAGGGAAGAACAAAAAATTTGCGAAAGCAAATATTAGATCTAACATTGTTGGGTTGATGTTTAGACGAGTTGTATATACAGAATGTACACAGCCATGTATCACCATCACTGCTGGTGATCCGATGGATTAATCTGTTGTAGAATTGTCATTGGTTCAGACGTACTGATATATATATATATATTTATATATCCATTCATCCTATATTGACTCTTTTTTTTTAAACTTAAGAGTCTGTCTAAAATTGAGGGTAAATTATATGGCCTTCCAAATACCGTTTCGATCCCTAACATCACCGAAGAGACATTTATTGTCGAAATCCGAATCTGTTGTACTAAAAATATTGACACCTCATGTTTGTGGCATAACATCTTGGCCATAAGTTTATTGTTTTCTGTTTAGTATTAAATTTATATTAAGATCGATTTTGTTACATCTTGTGATCAATTTTATTTGGCCATCGCCAATGGCAGTCTGCAGGGTTATAGAACATCAGTTGTTCGACCTGTTAGTCAAATGCGATTTGTTAAAAAATACTTTTTCACTTTTTTGTTCTTTTGGAAAATTTTGTTTGTGCTGTATTTAGACCCTTCTACAACGAAATTTGTTTTACATGCTAACGTATAAAAATTGCGGTTTTTATCCGACGCAATCATAGTTTTTGAACGTAGTTATCAATTTAGACTTGTTAATATTTTTTCGTTTGGGCTTGTATCATATCTTCCCTCCGGTTTATATGATCCGTTCATCCTATATTGACTCTTTTTTTTTTTAAATTCAAGAGTCTGTTTAAAATTGAGGGTGAATTATATGGCCTTCCAAATACCGTTTCGATCCCTAACATCACTGAAGAGACATTTATTGTCGAAATCTGGATCTGGTGTACTGAAAATATTGACACCTCATGTTTGTGGCATAACATCTTGGCCACAAGTTTATTGTTTTCTGTTTAGTATTAAATTTATATTAAGATCCATTTTGTTACATCTTGTGATCAATTTTATTTGGCCATCGCCAATGGCAGTCAGCAGGGTTATAGGACATCAGTTGTTCGACCTGTTAGTCGTTAAAAAATACTTTTTCACTTTTTTGTTCTTTTGGAAAATGTTGTTTGTGCTGTATTTAGACCCTTCTACAATGAAATTTGTTTTACATGCACACGTATAAAAATTGCGGTTTTTATCCGACGCAATCATAGTTTTTGAACGTAGTTTTCAATTTAGACTTGTTTATATTTTTTCGTTTGGGCTTGTATCATATCTTCCCTCCGGTTTATATGATCCGTTCATCCTATATTAACTCTTTTTTTTTAAATTCAAGAGTCTTTCTAAAATTGGGGGTAAATTATATGGCCTTCCAAATACCGTTTCGATCCCTAACATCACTGAAGAGACATTTATTGTCGAAATCCGGATCTGGTGTACTGAAAATATTGACACCTCATGTTTGTGGCATAACATCTTGGCCACAAGTTTATTGTTTTCTGTTTAGTATTTAATTTATATTAAGATCCATTTTGTTACATCTTGTGATCAATTTTATTTGGCCATCGCCAATGGCAGTCAGCAGGGTTATAGAACATCAGTTGTTCGACCTGTTAGTCAAATGCGATTTGTTAAAAAATACTTTTGTAAATTTTTTGGTCTTTTGGAAAATGTTGTTTGTGCTGTATTTAGACCCTTCTACAACGAAATTTGTTTCACATGCACACGTATAAAAATTGCAGTTTTTATCCGACGCAATCATAGGTTTGAACGTAGTTTTCAATTAAGACCTGTTTATATTCTTTCGTTTGGGCTTGTATCATATCTTCCCTCCGGTTTATATGATCCGCTCATCCTATATTGACTCTTTTTTTTTAAATTCAAGAGTCTGTCTAAAATTGAGGGTAAATTATATGGCCTTCCAAATACCGTTTCGATCCCTAATATCACTGAAGAGACATTTATTGTCGAAATCCGGATCTGGTGTACTAAAATTATTGACACCTCATGATTGTGGCATAACATCTTGGCCACTGTGTATTGTTTTCTGTTTAGTATTAAATTTATATTAAGTTCCATTTTGTTACATCTTGTGATCAATTTTATTTGGCCATCGCCAACGGCAGTCAGCAGGGTTATAGAACATCAGTTGTTCGACCTGTTAGTCAAATGCGATTTGTTAAAAAATACTTTTTCACTTTTTCGGTCTTTTGGAAAATGTTGTTTGTGCTGTATTTTGACCCTTCTACAACGAAATTTGTTTTACATGCACACGTATAAAAATTGCAGTTTTTATCCAACGCAATTAGGTTTGAACGTAGTTTTCAATTTGGACTTGTATATACATTCTTATAGACTCTATATATGTTTATATTATATATATAATTTGTTGTAAAATCGAGTGGATTGCCCGGCGTAATTGACTATAATCGGACATGTTTGTTGGTTCCAGTGACTGTCTATCAGAAAAGTAAATTAGAGTTGACTGTTTCCTTTTTTTTTCCACATTCTTATTTTTTTAATTTATTTTATTTGTTGTATTTTTCTCTGTGTGTGTGTGTGTGTATTTATTCAACTGATCATATGCTACCACAAACTGAATATACTGTTGGCACGTACTATTGTTTGTTAAATAGATGTTATTGTTTTTTAGGGAGACGGATTATTAAAAGTTTTTCCAAACTTGTTTCCGAATCCCATATTTGAACTTTATGTAACATTGTATTCTTGTAATTTTTCATTAATAAATACTGTTAAGATTAAGCTTATATCCTGAAATCTGATCATGATTATTCAACCTATTGCCGAACGTAATTTTAGGCAATAAGTGAACTCTGGAAATTTTTGTATATTCGGTGATTTATTCTTGATATAAAGTAGCTTCTTGATTATCTTCATAATATTAATATACATTCTTTTGACAGATCTACAAATTTTATTATTTTTTATATTCATAACAGAATTAACTGATACTTTTTTGTAGTATTACAAAAAATAAAAAAGGTGATTGTATCCAACAATGGGGTGAGATTCTATATACAATATTAATGATAGATCTAATGATAGATATTTGAAAATGTTAACACTTCACAAGTGGAGCTGGTTTAAACTGGTCAAAGGTAAGCAAAATTAAGATGATTTTTTGACTCGGACCATTTTCCCAATTTTTTTTATTGGATAAGTGAATTATTTTTGTTAATCTTTTTGTTAAATACCCCCAGGCTATCATGTCTTTTTCACTTCTTTGTCTGGATTATAAGCATTAAGTGACAATATGTCTATTGAGGACATTCTTGAATCTTTCGAATCAGGGAAAACAAGGAACATATACCCTAAAAATAAGGTACCATGTTCTTCTGACAAGGATTAATCTTTTGGTATTACCAGAAAAGAAGGTCACAAAGGATTTCTACAATTTAAAAGGTATGACATTTTCACCATTGGAGGTTTTGACATGTTTACAATGAGAATGATGAGAAAAAATTTAATATCTATGTCTCCCTAAAGGTACTCTGGTATTTTGGAAAAAAGCACATAAAGAAACAAGGCATAGGTAGAGACCGCATTATTAAACAACTTAAAAATGGTTACCCGTAATGCTATTGAACTATTTCTTTTACTTTAAGAAAATTTTAATATTAAAAAAACATATAGGGAAAGGAGTAGTAGTGAAGCCCATTTTATCTGAAGACTTTAAAGTAGAGGACAATTGATTCGATGGATTTCAATCAAACCCAGATGGAAACTATTAATTTCTTATGGTGTTCCAAGATTACCTTACACAATTTTGTAACATAAAAACTCTTGCGTAAAAATGTGCTTCAGAGGTCGCTTTTTATCTAACTATATGTGGAACTACTGTTAGTGGAGAGGGGTATGGTTCGGAGGTGTAATGTCCAAATGGAAGATTGATTTCAACAGAGTTCGCAATCGTTCTGCAGCTATGAAAGCAGGCAAACACTATGATAGCCAGAAGCAAAACGGACTAGGGACACCAGAAGTTGAAAAAATATTGGCCGTACCAATACCATTCATTATAAGAAGGTCAAGGAATTTTCAAATTTGGGGAAAAAAAAACCAGTGCAAAATTCAATGCCACAATTCCACATTTTGTGATAACAAATGATTTAACATAAATTTCTATCAAGTTTCATATTTTCAAAGTATTATTTAATGAGTTTTAATATGTATAAATAATTTATTTTATTATTGATTTTATTTCTGGGAGATGACATTTTAAACTTCAGTTCTCATAATGTTACTATGTAACAAATGTACTTTTATTTAAATGAAAAAAATAACAAATGTATTTTTATTTAAATGAAAAAAAGTCTTTTATTTACTCGCAATTATATTTTAGGCATTAAGTTTAATGCCTGCTCACATTTTTCAGGATTTAAGTTTAATGCATAATTACATTTATTGCCGCTAACATATACATGTAACAAATTAATGTTTCGAGTATATATGATACTGCCCTACCAACAGAAAGTTCATCTTTTTGGTTGTCGGAAACAATCTTATTGTTTTACCTTGATGTTCCTGGCTTTTTGCGTTATTCATATTAAGTCTACAAGGGACATGCGCATGTGTGGACGTGAGAAGACAATTCTATTTAGGCTCTTAAAATTTTGTGAAAATCTACAAATATCGTTACCACCCTAAATCTTAAATATTATTACATATTTACTCAATGTAAATGTATGATCAACACATAACTAAAATACACCATCAGAAGCAGTTTTCACTTTGTTTTTCACGCAAAATATCATGTGACCAAATAGTAGACCGGAAGTAAACACACATCTTATTTAGAAACTTAACCTTCCTGTTTATTAATCAGGAGTTTCATATAACCTGTACCCAGGAGTTGCCCTAGGAGACGAAGATTAACACGTATACACTCTACTAACAACTGATGTACCCTCTTTCCACACTTCTGATCTCAGGCACATGTATGTAACCGTAGTAAAGCATTTGTTATACAACACTGTACCATGCACGATCATACATGATACTAAAATATTGTTATATCATACTACCTGTCTTATTCTCACTATTTGATATTCTTGGTGCTAAGATAATATGCAATATAACACCACATACTAGACCACTTGCTTACAATATATTATTACAAATCCCATCTACTCACTTTTCCATCAAGAGTGTATTTGCACTCCAATAAAGTAGTTCGGGTAGGCCAAATTCAGTCCAGATATTGCAAGCATTGAAATTAAAAACTCCGTAACATGTGCAGTCATACTTGATCATCTTGCTAATTGCAAATGCCTTTGACAAAGGCAGAGACAAACCCAGGTAATAGGACCCCACGGTGGCCATGTGAAACATGTCAAAAGGCTGTTACATGAAAACACAAAGCACTTTGGTGTCACAGTTGTGAAGTTTGGTATCACATTGATTGTAAAGATATGTCGTCTCACCTATATGGCTGTATGAATGCCAGTAACATCAGCTGGGAATGCATACAATGTGGTATGCCAAACTGCTCAACTAATCTGTTTAACCACTCGACCATTTAAATATCAAATCTTCATGACATATTGAATGATAACTCGGTATTGGGTAGCCCAGTTGCCCCAAAAGATACATCCAAACCAATACCTTAAAAATGTAAAAAAAAAAAAAAAAAAATAAAAATAAAAAAATAGAGCGCACTGCAAATAAAAACAGAAAACCTGTAAGAGTTCTAAACTTTACTTTCCATTTGAAATAAAAGCAAAACCAGACATCATCATTGGTACTGAAAGTTGGCTTGACAGCAATTCGTGTTCGTTTGAAAACTTCCCAACAGATCTTTACAACATCTATTGAACAGATAGACCACCAAGCTCTGGTCAAAATGTAAAGTCAGTTTAGTCATTTTGCATTTTTTTTACCTTAGAACGTTCAAATAAATTTTGAAATAAATTAGGATGATTATTATATTCAAAACATTAATCGTGTAATATAAAAAATCGAACTCACCAATTTTATCCATTCATTTTTTTTTATTACATGTACGATATATAAGTCCTCGTTCAAGTATCATATACACATGATTAACATTTTTGGAACAACGTAGATATAACAGTAGAGTAGTTATCTTTTAAATATAGCTAGTAATATAATCGACAAAATAGAAATACACTATCACTACAAATTGAAATTTGAATATAAAATGTGTAATATAAAATAAATAATTAATATAGCTGATAAGATGAATATATTGGCTTATATAATTTAGTTGTATCATGAAAACCACTACCGCCTTCAAAATTATTATATGTCAGTTTAGCCGAGAGTTTAAAAAAAAATTAAATGTGCATACATGTATAACCTTTTCAACTCATGGAAAACACAAAGAAATGCGATAGCCGTGGCTGCCGATCTCAGTCTTGATATAAGCATTATTACCAGATCTAAAAGTGATGATAAAAGAATAATTCATTTTTTAGACTAAAAACGAAAACGAAGAAGAATATCTAGGTTAAACCCATTATGAAATTTTAATAAACAAATTATATTTAGAGGCAAAGGAAAAGTATTTCAAATTCTAAATGAGGAATACACACGATCACATTATGAAAGAACGAGCGATATCCGGTTAAGGAACTAACAAGAAAAAGCAAGGGAAATTACTTACCACGAAGAAAACATGCTATGGGAGAATGGAGTTCTTGGAAATGCTACTGCGCCAAACAAACTTTTAATACCACTATGTATTTATATAGGTCTTTTTTGGCTCTTTGTGCTGGAAAGGAACATCAGTTCTCAGATCGAAAAAAATCAAATGTCAGAGCACAAGGATACAAATAATGACAACTTATTTGTATGCAGAGAAGGTGTTTCGAAGTCAAACCAAGGCGGACTGAAATCTTGGAAATGCAATCAAAAAGTGGTTTTTGTCTGAAAACAAAGACAATCCTGACAGATGTATTGTAAAATGTTAAAAATGATTACAAATCTCATTGATAGGGGTTTGTTCTTTGGGGGGGAGGGTGAGGGGGGACAAAGCAAATTGCCAGTGTACTTATTTTCCAGTTTCCACTTTCAGATTATCTTGATTGCGCCCCAGTGGCCAAGGAGACACTGGTACACCGAGATTTTACAGTTACTGATAGCTTGCCCAATAAGACTACCAGTAATGGACAATTTGTTGTCTCAGTCCAAAATGAAAATGATTCATTCAAATCCAGAAATATTAAATCTGTCAGCATGGTTTCTTTCGACAGACGTTTCCTCAATCAGCAAGAACATTGCTCTCAGCTTCATGGCGAGATGGTACAAAAAAGGACTATTCCTCAAAATTAAAAAAGTTTAATAGCTGGTGTGGTGAGAGACAAATTGATCCATATTCAGCAAATTTAAATCAGATTGCCGATTTTTTGGCTTATTTATTTCATTCTGGTTTGCAATATAGGACAATAGCAGGTTATCAATCAATGTTATCTGCAGTGTTACCGCCAGTGCAAAATTTTCCTGTCGGCCAACACCCTAACATAGTTAGAATTATTAAAGTTGTCTTTTATTCTAGACCTCCAAAGGTTAAAATTCTGCCTGGATGCAACTTAGTATTATTATTACTTGCTCTTGTGAAGAAACCTTTTGAGCCTATGCAGGAAGTTAATTTAAAGCATGTAACTTTAAAAACAGTGTTTTTAGTTGCAATAACTACATTCAGAAGATGTAGTAATTTGCAAAGTCTTCGTATTGATGACAAGTCAATGAGAGTTCAGAGTAAGGGTATTACTTTTGTAAGACATGGTTTATCCAAGCAAGATTGACAAATACATTTTGGAGAAAAATTATTTGTTCCCAGAGAAAACTTTAATAGATAAAAATAAGAGCTATTTCGGTTTATTTAGATAATTTTTTTTATTTAAAATATTTTATTTTTGAATCAGAAAGAATTAAGCTTTTTCTGAGAATAAATGAACCGCACAAACCGATATTAACAGCAACTATTTGAAGTTGGATTGGACAGGCTATTAGAATAGCTTATAATGATGACAATATGAAAGTAAATGCACATTCCACAAGTGCTATAGCTCCAAGATGGGAACTTCTTTCAAAATAATTTTAGATTCTGCCGACTGGGCAGTTGAACCAACATTTGCAAAGTTTTATTTGCGAGATTTTTATGCTACTAAAGTTTTAGAATAGGATGTAAGCATACAAATTCATTTATTTGTATGATATTTTATTCGTATTTGCAGTATAACATGTAGCTGTATATAGATGTAAATAGTGTTTTTTTTTTAGTTATGGTGGTAGTATTTTATCCTATTCGAAAGATATTTGTTTGTGTTTTTTTTTCTTATAGAGATGAAATTCATATGTCAATTTTCACTGGTAGGTATAATGAATATTATTAAAAATGGAACAATTTGTTCCCAAGTTGAGATTTTTAATAAAAGAGTTATACCAGTGAAGGGGCCACCACAATCCCCCTGATGAATTTCTAGATATGTGTAGATTGAATTAACATGAAAAAAATCTAAACTGATGAGAATACCTGTATTTTATCTGTATTGGGGTGTATAACACAGGTAGGGTGATCGGACTTCCTACGGATGTTTTTATTTCTAGATCACCTAGATGTTTGCGATGAGAACTAGTTAACGCGAATTATATTCTAATTTAATAAATGTCAATTTTCACTGGTAGGTATAACTCTATTATTAAAAATCTCAACTTGGGAACAAATTGTTCCAAGAAGAATAACGAAATGTGGAATGATAGCTAATGAGACCTCAATTATCCAATGTTCAAATAAAGTTGATGTAAGTTAGTGATGAAAACAATGAGATATCATTTACCGCGAGAAAGTTCTTACCCGTTTAGTCGGTTATAAAAGACCCCGACAGGATTTTTTTTTAAAATTTAATTAAAAAAACTAAAGGCCTAATTTATAACAAAACTATTTACGAAAAACAAATATGACAGAAATGAACCAACAACAACGAATATTGAACTACAGGCTTCTGACTTGGAAGAGGCACATACAAGTATATAATAAAAAATGAGGTAAAAGAAAAGTAAGTCATTGAATTATTCTTGAATGTTATCATTAAGTGTTTTGTATTTTAAACTCGTATTAAAATCGACTGGAAATGTTTGCTTTGCTGTTATGCCTGTTGGAGTGCATATACTGCCTGCAAAAATCGCAAGACTATGCAAAGAAGCTGTACTACAGAGCTTCAGGTCGAACCACTCGCTAAGCGCAAAAGCTGCTACTTGGTTGTAAGAGGATGGTCAGGATGATCAACTGAAATCCAAAAAAACAGACTACAAACGTAAAACTACAAACAAACGAAAATCAAGATGAAGAGCAAGGGAAATTAGACGATCAACAGTAAATCATCAATACCAAGGAAAATACTGTCCAAAACTACAAACAATCACTGTAGCATCTACCTTCTAAGTAGACGGATGTAGCACCTATATAACGCTGCAAGTAAACTTTCGGAATTTCAGTTAATGAGGTTTTATGAGAGAGCTGTTTTAGTCACAAATCAATCTTGAACGATTTTTTATGTGCAATAAATTGAAGTACAATTGTCTATTTTTTTTTCATAATGTGTCTTATGTCTCAACTGGATGTTATTCGTTAAATAAAGGCAACAGTAGTATAGGGCTGATCAAAAGTCATTTATCGATGGAAAGAAAACAAACCGGATAACCAACTAAAACCAAGGGAAGACACCATCTACAAAAAAAAAGGAACAACAGGAACACTGAAGTACAACAGACACAAACGCCAACATACATAAAACCGAGCTATTACTGTTGTCTGGCTAGTGTCAGATTGTTGGCCATGTTGTATACTTGGTAGATGTATTGCACAAACTGAAGCTAGTTTAAGATATGTACTTGATCTTATAGAAATTGAACGATATAATCGTAAGATGAACAAGGAGAAAGCATCATCAAAGTGCGACATAAATATTTACGGGAGTATGTATTTTGAAATAGATTTACATATTGGATAAATTTGTTATACACACATTCAGTAGTATATGTGCTTTCTACTGAACCATTGCAGTGGGTTGTTCGTTATGAATTAAATATTGAAAGTATTAGTTTCCCAAAAAGTGATGAAACCGCTTTTATGTGTCAGCACTCTAATGATACTACATTACATACCGCAAATTGGTCGGGAAACCTATGAGGACTGTTAATAGGTATTTGCTTTTGTTTAGGCAAAAATAATTTACTGTATGATGATTTGAACTGGAAAGATATTATTTGTAAAATTAAAATGCTAGTTTAATATTTGAAACAGCGACACTTGACGTAATTGGTTGCAACTACTGTGACATCATCATTGTTGATTTTATGGTTATAGTAAACAATGTTAGCGTGCACAATTCCACAACAGGCTTCAAATACAATCAAGAAGATATGTTTACATTTTTTATTGAACAATGGATCACATTTGAACATACATAGACATTAATACCAGACACGAGTGATGAACGTTTTAGATATCATGATATATATTTAAAATTATGAGTTTTTAGACTGAAGATTTTCAGATACACTTTTTGATGCTGAATGGCAATACACTATGCAGTATTTTCTAAACACGTAAACAACACAAATCTTTGTGCAGCTTGTTTCTAATTTTTATTATTTCAAAAAGGAAAGATTGTTTTAGAATACCAATGTTTTATCGAGACATGATTGTTGATGTGACCAGTAATAGTATTCATTGCAAAGTAAAACAAGTTATTAATGAAATAAAACTATCGAAGAAGGATTGCGATAAATCAAAATTGGAAACATTTTACAGAAAATAGTTTGAACTGCCAAAACAATGTTTTAAAAGAAAACCAGATGAATCATCAAAATAAAAACAGAGGAAAAGTCTGTAAATGTAAACCAAGAGATTAGGGAGTGTCAATTTAGAAAAAAATACACCAGGTAAACCATTTACTGGTTAATTAAAGCAGTTGTATTACTGCTTTCGTAGCAGAAAGATAGGTATTGAACACATATCATTGCTAATTATATCAGTTCTGTCTCTTGCTGACATTAGTTCATCAATTGATGATCTACCTAGTATCTCCACAGCAGCAGAACTAGTTTTCGAGCTAGGAATAGAAGAAAGGAATCACACGATTGATTGATTGATTGCCCTCTTAGAAAAAATAATGGTGCAAAGAGTTTCCACAACGCAAAACGGTAGATATTTTGTCGGTTTAGAGATTTCCACAAATGAAAAGTATTTACTGCTTTCTTAAAACAGAAGTTACAAATGTGAATCTGTAACAAAGTTACTATTATCATTATATGCGTCATCATATCTATAGACGTCAAGTGATTTATATCATATATTAAAATGGAGTTATATGACTATACATACAGAGATGATTTGTCAGTCAGACAATAGTACCATAGTTTATCTTCCTATCTCGTGAGCTTACACATGACCAATGCATTGTGTTAAGGAACAATTTAACGTAACACATGTTGCTGATTTCAGCGGGGTGTTTGATATATATATTTATATACTGTGTGATTTTCTCGTGATGGGACGGCGTCTCCGACACTGCGAACTAATATACGAACATTGTCACTGATATCTATTATTGCTATATGATGTATTAAAATTCTTCAAATTATCTAGTGTTACAAATCGTCAACATATGTACTAATGATAATATTAACGATATACAATTGCAAGTCACTACAGAAAGTATTGATAAAGTTTTAATTTAACCTAAGGTTAAATCTTTTATTACGGAACGTAGTGCTACTGAGAACATGCTACTCCGCAAATTTATCTCCTTGATACCACTATGTATTTACTTAGTTTAATTTTTATTCTTCGTGATGGAAAGAAACATCGAGATCTTAGATGGGAAATCAGTCAAGTATCAGAGCACGTGAATACAAATGGTGACTCCTACTTTGTATACAGAGAGGATGTTTCAAAGTCAAACCAAGGTAGACTGAAATCTTGGAAGTGCAAGCAAAAAGTGGTTTTGTCTATGAAAACAAAGACAATCCTAATAGATGTATTGTAAAATTCTAAAATGATTACAAATCTCATTGGTAGGTTTTCCTTTTTTTGGAAAAAAGTAAATTGCCAGTGTATTTATTTTCGAAAATTAACCTTGAAATGCTACCTGTTAGATATCTTTCTATTCACGAAAAAAGTGTTTTTTCTTGAACATAATTGTTGCAACTTGTAGCAGCTTGAAAAAAAAACACATGGCCTACGTTTCGTCCCCGAGGGTATCACACGCCCAGTAGTCAGCACTTCGGTATTGACATGAATATCAATTATATCGTCGTCATTATAATTTCCTGTTACAAAACTTATTTTTCTTATCCCAGGAATAGACTACCTTAACTGTATTTGGCATAACTTTTTGAAATTTTGGGTTCTCAATGCTCTACAATTTTGTACATGTTTGGCTTTATAACTATTTAAATCTGAGCGTCACTGAAGAGTCTTATGTAGACGAAACGCGCGTCTGGTGTATTAGAATTATAATTATGGTACCTTTGATAACTAATTACTTGAAAACCAAGCAGAGTTTCCTAACGGTTAGCTACATGACATTGATAACTCCCAAGTCCCTAAGTTAGAGGCACAAATATCCGAGGGGACAAATGAACGTCCTAAATTGGAGTTGTGGGGAAGGAAATGGAATTTAATTATCCGTGGGCTCGAGGAAAGTGTTTGTGAATTCCCAAAGGGCACCCAAAACATAGTCCGAATATAGCTGATATCCGTCTTAATATAATCATTATTTCACCAGATCCAGAAGTGATGACAAAGGATCAATTGTGTTTTGTTTTTTCTTTGTTTATCTATGAGATTAAAAAAGAAAATTGAGAAGAACATCCATGCTAATCCTATGATGAAATTTAAATGAATACTAACATACAGTTATATTAAGAGGAAAACGGAAAGTATTTCAAATTCTGAATGAAGATTGCTTTATCAAAATAAAGAATACACACGATCACATTATGAAAGAACGAGCGAAATCTTGTTAAAGAACTAACAAGAAAAAGCAAGGGAATTTACTTACGACGAAGAAAACATGCTATGGGAGAATGGTATTCTTGGAAAATGCTACTCCGCAAACATAAACTATTATTACCACTATGTATTTATTTGGTTTAAATTTTGGTCTTTGTGCTGGACCGGAACATCGAGTTCTTAGATGGGGAAAATAGTCAAATGTCAGAACACAAGGATACAAATAGTGACACCTAATTTGTATGCAGAGAGGATGTTTCCAAGTCAATCCAAGGCGAACTGAAATCTTGGACAGGGGCGTAGCTGAGTTGAAATAAAGTGCAAGCATATATCGCCTAGCGGAGCGAGGCAAAAATTTTCTGAGCCGAGCGAAGCGAGGCCAAAATTTTTTTGGACCATTTTATGATGAAAATGATAACTACCCTATCTGTTTCTTACTATACCATATTTCAAGAAACGATAGTAACATCCTAGTGGGTTTCGTAATTTGGAAACCCGGGAACAGATAAGACACAAAATGACAAGCAAAAACTTTCAACATTGAAAACTAACTACAGATGAAAAACACGGACCCCGAAAAAATGTGGCGACCTCCGGTGCTCCGAAGGTAAGCAGGTCCTGCTTCTTGCAAGACACCCGTGGTGTTTCTCACGAGGGTCATTTTATGTACCCCCTCCCCAATTGTATCACTCTCTTGTATATGACCCGGGGGCGTTCTGCATTTCATATGCAATTATATATGATTATTCTGCACGGGTGCATCATATTTTCTTTTTCAAATCGTCCTGTGAAAATGAAGACCCTCGTGTTCATGTGCAAAATGTAAATTCTTTGTATATACATGTATATCCGAAGCCGACTAAGTTACTACAGAAAGCCAGGAAGGGGTGGGGTATTTATATCATAACATATAAAAGTAATATTGTTTTTTTCATATTCTAATTACCTAGATGGGAAAGAGTAGTTTCCATACGAGTTTGGCTCCCATTTTTGCTGCAGTAGGTTGACTTTTGTTTCATGTTTTGACAACTCACCATTTGTTAGGCTAGACATATCAGGATAAGGGGGGTCAAACAATGTTATTTTCTTTGCAGTAAGGTCTTGTGAAAACGATGTACATGGCTCATTTACATCTTTGCTGGGCGAATTAGATAAAACGTTTTGGCTTTCGTTATCCGCTGCCTTCTTGTTAAAATAAAAATCTAGCTTCTTCATTTTTATTTTTATTTCTACCGGGGTTAAACTTTGTGTCGTGATTGTAGTTGCAAGTACAGACACCGCCAGACACGATAATCCGGAAAGACTAAAGACTATCCGAAATTCAATTTCAGGATTTTTTTTTTTTTTTTTTTTTTTTGTGAAAAACATGTGCAAGCAAATGATTTTTTGCGTAAAGGCAGCTACGCGCCTGTTGGAAGTGCAAGCAAAAAGTGGTTTTGTCTATGAAAACACAGACAATCCTGACGTGTACTGTAAAATTCTAAAAATGATTACAAATTTCATTGGAAGGTTTCCGTTTTTGGGACAAAGCAAGTTGCCAGTGTACTTATTTTCATTGTGGAAAAATAACCTTGAAATGTTACCTGTTAGATATCTTTCTCTTCACGAAAATGTGTTTTTTCTTGAACAAATCTTTCTCAACTTGTAGCAGCTTGATAAAAGCACATGAACGACACAATAAGAATAACAAGATGACGAATGATAGCTAATGAGACCTCTATCGACCAATGTTCAAATAAAACGGATGTAATCTATTAATAAAAACAATCAGATGGCATTTACCACAAGACAGTTCTAAACCGTTTAGTCGGCTATAAAAGACCCCGACATGACAAATATTTCTATTTAATTAAAAAAAACTAAAGGCTTAATTCATAAAAAAAACAATTACGAAAAACAAATATGACAGAAATGAACCAACAGAAACCATTGAACTACAGGCTTCTGACTTGGAAGAGACACATACAAATATATAATAAAAAAGGTGGAAGATAAGTCCTTGAATTGTACTGGAAAGTTAATATTGAGTATTTTTTATTTTTCAGCTCAGAAAAAGACCACAAATTTCTTTTTTTGAAACTCATACTAAAATCGACTGGAAAGGTTTGGTTTGCTGTTATGCCCGTTGTCGTGCATATACTGGCTGCAACAATCGCAAGATTTTGCAAAGAATCTGTACTACAGAGCTTCAGGTCGAACCACTCCCTTTGCGCCACGACTCCCATTTGGTTGTACGAGGATGTTCAGGATGAGCAACTGAAATTCGAAATAACAGACCACAAACGTAAAACTGTTTTTGAATACAACAAAAGAACAGTAGAATGAAATGAAAGGCAAATCAAACGATCAACAGTCAGTCATCAATACCAACAAAAAAAAACCAACAATCGTTCAAAACTAAAAACAAGCACTGTACCTTCCAAGTAAATAGATGTAGCATGAATATAACACTGTTAGTGAACTTTGGGAATTCCAATAAATGAGTGAAGGATTTTTATGAGAGAGCTGTTTAAGACACAAATCAATCGTGGAAATTTAAGTAGACTTATCTATTTCTTTTTCATGATGTTTTTTTTTATGTATTTACTGGATAATACTCGTTAAATAAAGGCAACAATAGTAGACCGCTGTTCAAAAGTCATAAATCGATTGAGGGAAAACAAACCCAAGTTACAAATTAAAACCGGGGGAACACATCAACTATAAGAGGAAGAAAAAGGAACACGGAAAAAAAAAACAAACGCCGACATAAATAGAAACAAACTGTTGTCTGGATAATGTCAGAGTGTAGGTCATGTATACGTGGTAGATATATTGCAGACACGAAAGCTAGTTTAAGATACTGGCTTGATCTTATAGAAATTGATAAATTTTGAACGATATGTTCTTTTAAAAAGATGGACCAGGAAAAAGCATTTAATAAAGCTCGACATCAATATTTACGGTAGATTCTTAAGTAAAGATTTTGAAATATATTTCTACATAGGACAGGAATTTGTTATACACAAATTCAAAGTCCTGTTGAAACAATAGTGTTTTACTAAGTATATCTAAATGCTAAATGAAATGAGTCAGGAATGTCATAGAAGTACACTTCCGTATGTGCTTATTACTGAACCATTGCAGTATGTGTTCATCATGAATTAAATATTGAAGGTATGAGTATCCCAAAAAGTCTTGAAAATGCTATTATATTTCAACATCGTTATGCTACTACTCTCCGTTGGACAATAAAGCGTATTTAAATGAAATATTTAATATTTTTAAAGAGTTAGGAAAAGCAACAGGTTCAAAAATAAATACGTCAACATCAGAACTTATGTGTATTGGTGAAACTGAAATGAATGTTTAAGAAATTATAGCAAATAGAATAGATCGGGAAAACTCGGAAGATTTTAAATGGGAATTAGGTTTGTATTTAGACAAAAAATACTGTGCGATGATCTCAACTGGAAAGATAGGATCTGTAAAATAAAAATGCTAGTTTGTTTGTTGAAACACTTGACGAAATCGGGTACAATGAAGAACTACTGTAGCATCCTCACTGTTGATTTTGTGGTATGGTACACAATATTAGTGTGTACAACTCCACATTAGGCTTAAAATGCATTCATTTTATTGAATTATGGATCACATTTGATTAAAAATAGACATTAATAGTAGACACAATAGATTGATGTTTTAAATATCATGAGAATAAGAAATTAGGGAGTTTAAATTTATAAATCCTACACAAGGTAAACCATTTACTGACAAATTAAAACAGGTGTATTACTGCTTTTTTAGCAGAAAGATTTGTTTAGAACACATATCAACTCTAATTATATCAGTTCTGTCTCTTGCTGACATTAGTTTATCACTTGATGATCTACCTATCTCCCTTTTATCTTCACAGCAGCAAAAACAACTTCCAAATCTAGCAATAGCAGCAAGGAATCACGTGAAGGATGAGCTTTCTCTCTTAGACAAAATAACGATGCAAAGAGATACAACAACGAAAAGAGGTAGACATTTTGTCGATTTAACCCTTTCCTCCATAATGACGCCTTTTGACGCCATTCCCTTTACTCCATAATGACGCCTTTTGACGCCATCCCCTTTACTCCATAATGACGCCTTTTGACGCCTGTGTAGAGCCTCAGTTGAAACATCTTACTTTCGAAAAAAACTTTAAGAGACTTAATAAAACTTGTATATAATATAAAAAGGATACTCATGAGAAGATCTGAATGGAATTTTCATTGATGAAATATTCGTTTGTGTAATGCATTAATACTTTAAAACTGATGATATTTTTTTATTTAAAAAATCCTATGTGAATCAAGAAGGTTAAAAAAAAATCCATGGAGGAAAGGGTTTAAGTATCAACAGGTGAAAAAGTATTTTCTGCTGGCTTAAGAGAAGTTACAAATGAGAAATCATCCACACATGTTTCATGTACTAATGCTATTATTAACGGTATACAAGTACTTTAAAAAATAACGACAGAATATTAACTAAGGTTAAATCTTTCATGACGGACCGTGTGGCAAAGAGCACATAGCAAACACAATGATATTTACTGATAAACAGGAAGAAAAAAACAATACATAAACTCACTATTTTAAACGTGCAGTCCATCCGGATCCGTTATTGCAATATAGTGATGTATATACCAAACAGATTGTTAAAGTAGAAAAAAATAACACTGTTAAAACAGATGGATCTGACAATATGTCTTCAATATCGTTTTAATTCAAAGGTGTTTCACAGTTATTTGAAAGATTGCACTGTAGACCAAGCACTTGCTACAACATATCTTAGAAGTCAAAATATAAATCGCATACCAATAATGAAATTGTGTGGCAATCAATTTAATTATTTATTTGATAATTTATCTTAAACATATTGTTTACACAAACATCAACTTTAAATTATGTTCAAGATTTTATTGTCCGTACAATGACAGCCATTTCCTGCAACAGCCGTTAGTGGACATACACAAATTACTATGAAAATGTTATTTTCTCTTATAAATATGATGTACCAAAGTTTTAAACGGTTTGACTTTGAATTTATTGACTGTTTCTCTAAAATTGATAAATATAGAAATTGGAACCATAGATAGAAATTTAGCAAGGAATGAGACAAAAAATAGATGAAATGTTGTATACTTGGTAGATACATTGCAGACAGTAAAGCTAGTGTAAGATACTGGCTTGATTTTATAGAAATTTAAAAAAAAATGGAAAGATATATTCCTTTAAAAAGATGGACCAGGAAAAAGCATTTGATAAAAAGTTATCAAAGGTACCAGGAATATAATTTAGTACGCCAGACGCGCGTTTAGTCTACATAAGACTCATTCGTGACGCTCATATCAAAATGTTTATAAAGCCAAACAAGTACAAAGTTGAAGAGCATTGATAAAGCGCGACATAAATATTGACGGGAGAATCTTAAGTAAGGATTTTGAAATATATTTCTACATATGACGGGAATTTGTTATACACATATTCAAAGTCCTATTGTAACAATAGTTTTTTACTAGGTATATCTAAATCCCAAATGGAATCAGACAAGAATGTACAAGTAGTACACTGCTGTATGTGCTTTCTATTGAACCATTGCAGTGTGGTGTTCGTCATGAATTAAATATTGAAGTATCCCAAAAAGTGATGAAAAAGCTCTTCTATATCAAAACTCTAATGATACTACTCTCCATTGGATAACAAAGAGTATTTAAATGAAATATTTAATAGTTTTAAAGAGTGCGTAGAAACAGGTTCAAATATAAATACGTCAACATCAGAATTTATATGTATTGGTGAAACTGAAATGAAAGTTTAAGAAATTATAGCAAATAGGACAGGTCGGGAAAACTCTGAAAACTTTAAACAGGTATAAGGTTTGTATTTAGACAAAAAGAGGTTACTGTGCAATCATCTCAACTGAAACGAGAAGGTGTGTAAAATTAAAACGCTAGTTTATTTTTGGAAGCAGAGAGACACTTGACTTAATGGGGTACAATGAAGAATACTGTAGCATTTTCACTCTTTGATTTTATGGTATGGTACACATTATTAGTGTGTACAATTCCACATGAGGCTGAATATACAATCAGGAAGAAATGTATAGATTTTTATGAATAATGGATCACATTTGATCAAAAATAGACATTAATAGCAGACTCAATAGGGTTTTTAAATATCATGCAATTATTTAAAGAAATTAAGGAGTTTAAACTTAGAAATACTACACAAGGTAAATCGTTTTATTGACCAATTAAAGCAGGTGTAATACTGCTTTTGTAGTAGAAAGTTATGTCTGCAACATAAATTATATTAGATGTGTCTCTTGCTGACATTAGTGTATGACTTGATCTATCTAGCATCCCCACAGCAGTAGAACTAACTTCCGATCTAGGCATGTAAAAAAGGAATCACATGGAGGATGAATGAGGTTGCCATCTTAGACAAAATAGCGATGCAACGAGATGCTACAACGCAAAACGGTTGATTTGTTTTCGGTTTAGAGCTTTCCACAATTGAAAAGTATTTACTGCTTTCTTAAGAGAAGTTACAAATGGGAAATCTGTATAAAAGGTAATATCATATTTAAAAGCGACGGGATATCCATGAAGTTAAGTGATTTATATCATCTATTAAAATGGACTTATAATATGACTATACATACAGAAAGGATTTGTTAGTCAGACAATAGTACCATAATTTATCTTTCTATCTCGTGAGCTTACATATGACAAATGAGTTGAGTTAAGGAACAATATAACGTAACACATGTTGCTGATGTCAGCGGGGTGTTTGATATGTATATATGTTACAGTGAATTTGTATAATCAGTGATTATGTAGAATCCCTGAAATTTTCAGGGATTATGTAGAATCACTGGCTAGTTTAGGGATTATATATAATCACTAAAATTTTCAGGGATTATGTATAATCACTAGAAAAAACGTCAGGGATTCTACATAATAACTGAAATGAAGAAATAGTTTTATTTATAAAGAAAATGAATAAAATTGAAATTATTTATTCTATAAAATCACATAAAAACATCATTATAAAGTAACATAAATTGTAAAACAGTAAGCACAATATATCAAAATGATAACCCAATTTTTTTAAAATGTTAGGCACACTACATGAAAATGTGAAACACAATTATATCAAAATAATATGCTTCACATCTGTTTTTACCACAATATCCACATTTAGAAAACCTTTTCCTGCACATATCGAATCAGATTTTAACGACACGCCTAAGTGAAATAAAGTGTTCAGTAAATCATCAGAAGGTACCCCCCAACAAAAGATGGGAATTTGTAACCTTGAACCGGTTCGAGCAAGAAAGATACACTGTTTTGTAGTCAAGCGAAATCCTTTTTCAGACTTTTTTTAAACAATTGTCATTATGTTTTTCAGGTTTCCCTTTCCTTTTTTACCATGTGGAATTGCTATGAGAATATTACACCAAATGCAAGCTTCCTCTAAAATTTGTTTCTATATGTCAATCCTAAGTTCTGCATGTTTTTCCTACATTTAGATGCCTAAGTTCTCACAGTTTAAATGTCTTGTTCATTGTAACAAACAAAAACCACACAAAACAGATGTTCCATAATCTTCTTCACCATTTGCTTTACATGTATCACAAATAACATGCTTTGTGGATTTAAAAATAGAGCATAAATAAGGCCGTTAGTTTTCTCGTTTGAATTGTTTTACATTGTCATTTCGGGGCCTTTTATAGCTGACTATGAGGTATGGGCTTTGCTCATTGTTAAAGGCCATACGGTGACCTATAGATGTTAATTTCTGTGTCATTTTGGTCTCTTGTTGACAGTTGTCTCATTGGCAATAACACCACATCTTCTTTTTTACCTGAATATTCATTTGAGGCTGGCTTTTAATAAACAAACAATACATGTAAAGCTATTGCTATAAAGGGAATGTTGATATTATTAATTTTGAAGTCTTCAACTTTATCTCGAAACCCTGTGTTGGTTATATCTGTTAGATCATCATCTGTGTTTAAAAGCAAAATTATTTCATCTGGCAAGGAATCAATGAAAGAAAAAAATATAATTTGTGTATATTATTATTTTTATCAAACAAAGGATCATTAAATTATTCATAATCCCTGAAATCATATTAGGGAATTTGTAGAATAATTATTAAAATGTTCAGTGATTATGTAAAATCACTGGTCATTTTCAGGGATTATATATAATTACTAATGATTTTAGTGATTCTACATATTCCCTGAAAAATCAGGGATTCTACATAATCCCTGATTATACAAATTCACTGTAACATATATACTGTGTGATTTTCTAACGATGGAACGGTGACTCCGGGACGGCCACTCCGACACTGATAACTGAACTGAACATTTTATTGATATGTATTGTTACTACATCATGTATTAAAATTCTTCAAATTATCTAGTGTTACAAATCGTTAACATATGTTAAAAAAATAATATTATCAACGATATACAAGTAAGTACAAAAAATATTGATAACATTTTACGAAAGGTAACATCTTTTATAACGGAACGTAGAGATACAGAGCACAAAGTAATCACATTGATAACAATTACTGCTGATATGCAGAAAGATGATATTAATACAGAAACTCACTATCTTAAATATACAGTCCATCCATTATTGCAATTTAGTGATGTATGTACCAAATTTTTTAAGGAGAAAAGATAACAATGTTAATATAGACGGGATCTGGCAATTTATCTTTCACATCATTCTTATTAAAATGTGTTTCAAAATAATTTTAAAGATGGCACTGGAGACCTAGAACTTGCTACAACATATATTAAAGTCAAAATATAAACTGCACTTAAAGTAAAGCAAGAACAGATTGATGATCGAGCTAAACTACTTGAAAACCAGGCCGATTTTGTTAACGGTGAGCTACAGGGCACAAATAGCGGAGAAGGAAAATGAACGTCGTAAATTGGAGGAGTGAATAAGGATTTAGTTTAATTATCCGTGGGCTCGAGGAAAGCATTGGTGAATCCCCAAAGGTCACTTAAAACATAGTCCGAATATAAATGATTTTAGTCTTAATATAAGCATTACTTCACCAGATCTAGAAGTGATGACAAAAAGGATCAAATGTGTTTGGCTCTTTTTTTCTAGTTTCATCTGTGAGATTAAAAAAGAAAGTTGAAAAGAATACCCAGGTTAAACTCATCAAGAAATGCTTATAACCATATTACTAGTATTATATTTAGAGGCAAAGGAAGAGCATTTCAAATTACAAATGCTAAATGAAGATTGCTTTATCAAAATAAAGAATACACATGATCACATGATGAAAGAAAATACGAGATCCGGTTAGGGAACTAATACGAAAAAGCACGGCAAATTACTTACGACGAAGAAAACATGATACGAGTGAACGGAATTCTTTGAAATGCTTCTCCGCAAAAACATATTGATACCAATGTGTATTTTCTTTTGGTTGAAATTGTGCTCTTCGTGCTGGAAAGGAACATCGAGATCGAAGGGAAAACAGTCAAATATCAGAGCACACGGATACAAATGGTGACTCCTACTGTGTATACAGAGATGATGTGTTCAAGTCAAACTTAGGTAGACTGAAATCTTGGAAGTGCAAGTAAAAAGTGGTTTTGTCTCTGGAACAGATGTATTTTAAACTTAATAGGAAAGCAAATCTCAGTAGATTTTCCTTTTGCGACTTTCGACAAATTGCCAGTGCTTATTTACATTGTCAAAAATTAACACTAAAATGTTAGCTGTCGGATTTCTTTCTATTCCCGAAATTTTTATATTTATTATGCAAAACATTTTGAACACTTGTTGCTTCAATAAAGCAGAAAAAGGGTGTGTGAAATAAAAGTCAATGACACCATGATCCACCAAAGTATATATAAGTGAATAAAAGCACTTATATATATATATAATCGTACGGCAATTTAGAACATGAAAATCCTATACCTTATAGTCGGCTATAAACGGCCTCTATTTGAAAAATATTGAACTATTTAAGTTAGAAAAATACAGGTCTATAAAAAGCCTGAATAAGTTTAAATCTTTCATTACGGACCGTAGTGCTACAGAGCACAAAGCAAAAACATTAATATCTGCTGATATACAGAAAGAAGATAATAATACAAAAACTCACTATTTTTAATATGCAGTCCATCCATTATTGCAATATAGTGATGTATATACCAAAGAGATTGTTACAGTAGAAAAATATAACGCTTTAATATAGATTGATCTGGCAATATGTCTTCAACCTCATTTTTATAAAAATGCGTTTCCAAGTTATTTTTTAAAGATTGAACTAGAGATCCAGAACATATATTGAAAGTCTATATACCACATACCAATAATACAATTCAATTTCAATATTTATTTTATAATTAAGATTGAACATGTTTTTTACTCAAACATTTAATAACTTAATTGAAATCACCAAAATCAACTTTAAATTATATTCAAGATTATATTGTTCGTGCACCGTCAAATGACAACACTATAGCTGTATTGAGAGCTTGAGCTTTAATTTGTCAAATATTCACCGAACCATATTGGTAAAATGCAGGTTGAAAAATTGAAACAGCAAAAGGAATGGATAATATTTACAACCGACTTGTGGAATATTTAGAGATCTGTATTAAAAATCCAGAGCTTGTGGTATTATAAGTTTTCTAGATGATGACATTTTCCTCTGTTTATTAAAACAATGTTATGTTACTCAGATTCTTAAACCATTGATATTATAGTTAAATTTTGCATTGATCTTAAAGTAAAAAGCTTTTTGAAGATTTTATTCCTACTGGAAAATATTATACACCAAATGAGGAAATTTTAGATATTTGCAAATCCTGTCCATTTAATAACATTTTTGAAGAGCGTTTTTAAATGGCTAAACTAGATGGCAGAATTGTAAATGCCAAAATTTACAACCAACACTAACTCCATGGAAAGTGCTAGTATGTTTTAAAATAACAGAAGAATGCCTGTATAGCAAAACTGATGTTGAAACAACTGAAATAATTGCAAATGCACGAAAGCAAAATAATAAATTTTTATGTGATATAAAATGTAGAAATAACACTTATTTCATTAAAATCTTGACACAAACAAGCAGAGATAGATTAATGTACGTTACAGACAGGTCAAACTTAATGACAATATATAAAATTGAGAATGGAAATGGGGAATGTGTCAAAGAGACAACAACCCGCCCAAACAAAAAACAACAGCAGAAGGTCACCAACAGGTCTTCAATGTAGCGAGAAATTCCCGCACCCGGAGGCGTCCTTCAGCTGGCCCCTAAACAAATATATACTGGTCTTTCATTAGTAATGGAATTTGAAATGTCTTCATTAGTAGTGGAATTTGGAACAAGGAGTCACAAATAAAGGAAGAACTTGCAATATTCACATCGGATATGTTCCTTACGTCGTAACTACAATCCCCTTCCCTTTCATGAATGTGACCTACCGAATTAGACTATTTACCGGATTTGTAATCACATAAGCAACACGACGGGTGCCACATGTGGATCAGGATCTGCTTACCCTTCCGGAGCACCTGAGATCACCCCTAGTTTTTGGTGGGGTTCGTGTTGTTTATTCTTTAGTTTTCTATGTTGTGTCATGTGTACTATTGTTTTTCTGTTTGTCTTTTTCATTTTTAGCCATGGCGTTGTCAGTTTGTTTTATATTTAACCCCAAGGGTGACTGGGGAATAGAAATATGGTCACTTGGTCTTCTCCCGACCGGCAGTAAAACGCTTGCTGAAGTGGGGCGTCCGTTTGGCTGTGCGGGATGTATTAAGTTCGCAGTCAGTCACGTCCGGTCAGATTGGGGACGTTAAATCCGATGTCTCGTGTAAAGAGAGTGCCACGCTCTTTGCACGTTAAGAACCCTTGCAACAACTCTTTGAGGGCCCGTAGGTGGCTTGTTGCAAGGCAAAATTTTTGTCCCTATCCAATATACCCTCATTTTCCAGTGGCAGTCCAAATTTCCCCGACCATCATCCCAAATGGCCTCTATTATGACACGACCTACCTATTGTATTTATTGTGAACTTGTTCTCGTCCTGAATATGCATGAAATATTTGCCACTGGACGTTAAGAAACCAACAATCAATCAATCAATCAATGTTTTAGATTTATGAGTTTGACTGTCCCTTTGGTATTTTTCGTCCCTCTTTTATTACCACTGGGTTGATGTCTCTGCTGGTGGACATTTTGTCCCCGAGGACATCATCCACCCAGTAGCAAAACTACAATTGCATAAACTTACGAAGATCAAACAGGATACTGGCTCGGACGTCGCCCAGTATAAAAAGGTCCGAAACAGACGTCACCATGGACACGGTGTCGTCTGATATGGTAGGTGTCCCCTCATCACCAGACATGACAAATATCTCAAACACGACTCATTCAGATCATCGTCCTAGTGACAATAGCAATATTACACATATACAGCCATGTTCAGTTCTCCTTAAAGACATTTTGGTTTTTGATGACACAGTACAACACTGTCGCATTTCAAAATGTGAGACCAAAGGCTGCAAAACATGTGCTATTTTAATTACAGATGCTGAATTCACTAGCAATTTGACCAAGAAGTCATATTTTATTAGAAGTTACGATGATCTGAATTGTAAATCGATAAATGTCGTCTACGGATTAGAGTGGAACCTTTGCGGATTTGTATACGTCGTTGAAACGAAAGGAAGGTTAAACAAACGTATGTGCGGTCATAGATCAGACATTAACCTCAATGCTAACGACATTCTATACCAGCATTTCAATCAGCCCGATCATTCCATCTTTTCTATGACAGTTCGCATTATCGAAAAGATATACCATAGCTCTAACAATCCTAATCTTTCAACGACTCTCCGTAGACAAAAAGAAGACTACTGGATTAGACAATTGGGAACTGCAACACCGTATGGCTGCAATGACAAAATTGATGGTATAGGTATTCTATCTAGTCCTTCGTGTAACTCGGTGAATGTGATGAATATTTTCAACTCGACTCCTCGACGTAGACGCAGTCATGGTCATCGTCATTATACATCACCTTCTCTGCATGATGTCTCTATTAATGACTTGCTGTCATTCATACAAAAGCCGTTAGGTATTCATCACATTCGCACGAAACTTTATTCATTACCCCTTTCAAAACTTCATTCTCTGTTCAATTTATGTTTGGAATCCACTGTTACAAACCCTCTTTCAAACCAATACAAACTTCAAGCTATAATTTCTGATATTGCAAGTCACAGACTTTTCAAGCCAGTTCGCATTAGAAAAGATGAAAAAGAGAAAAAATCTTTTCTAAATCTTTCCTTTGCCAACAAAGGTCTCGATGGCGTCAACTTAGGCAATATCCTTCATCATAAATTAGTTCAATCGAAAATACCTCCTTATTTCAAAGACCAGTATGTACCAATAATTTCTTATACCTATACCAAGCCTATTGCAACTAAAATTTTCAATTACAAACGCGTTTTGCAGAATCTCGATATTGACGACTTCAAGTCTAAACCTCCTGATTGCACTTGTGCTAGTTCCCAATTCATATATAATCCTGCTGGCCACGTTATTACCGGTGACCTTACCATTGTTAATAACACTTCTCTACGAAATGTGTTATCGAAAGGTCCGAAATATCGTGAGCCTAAATCCATCAATTGGAAATACAACTTTAAAATTTTGATGGACTCGGTTGAGGATTATGCCAGGCAATGGGCTAAACGTGAAAAGAAAGACGTAGACACTCTATCCGAATGGATTAAGGCAGTGAGGTCGTTAATACAAATCAGAATCAAGAAACTGAATGGGTCCATCAATGCCCATGCTACGTCAATCTTTAAAGACCCAAATGTTGCTAAACACTTATCCGACCTCCGTGATAAATATGTTGTTGTCTCTGCAGACAAAGCCCCAAATAACATCGTTTTTGTCTGTAAAAGTCACTACATTAATTGCTTGATAAACGAATTAGGTATAGACAATTCACTTGGAAACTCAACATATACCCTCACGACACTTACCAAAGAGGAAATCCTGGATAATCATAGGTCTGTTCTTTGTTCCTTTGGTATTTCAACCAAAGATGAAGAACTGGATCTTCCATCACTCTATTGGATACCTATAAAACTACATAAGTGTCCTTACAAACAACGGTATATTGCTGGGTCTTCCAAGTGCTCCACGAAACCTCTTTCTAAATTAGTAACATCTATTTTATCAGCAATCAAATACGGGCTTCATAGTTATTGTGAAACTGCCTATTCTAGAGGTGGCGTGAATCAGATGTGGATACTTAAAAATTCCAAAGATCTTTTAAAGTACATACAATCTAACTCTCTTTCATCTTGTAACAGTATTAAAACATTTGACTTTTCTACTCTTTACACAAGTATTCCACATTCCAAACTAAAAGACAAATTGAAAGAGTTGGTATTACTTTGCTTCATAAAAAAGAATGGCCAACGTAGATACAAGTATCTTATCTTAGGGAGGGATAAATCATACTTTGTAAAGAATCACTCTGATTCAAACAAAAAATTCTCTGAAACCGATATTATCAAGATGCTTGATTTCCTGATTGACAACATATTTGTAACGTTCGGAGGACGTGTTTTTCAACAGACTGTCGGCATCCCAATGGGAAAAAACTGTGCCCCTCTACTTGCCGACTTGTTTCTTTATTATTATGAGGCTGACTTCATGCAGGAACTTCTTAGGAAGAAAGATAAGAGGTTAGCAATATCCTTCAACTCTACTTTCCGCTATATAGATGACGTTCTTTCACTAAACAATTCAAAATTTGGTGACTATGTGGAACGTATCTATCCCATCAAATTGGAGATAAAGGATACTACAGATACAGTTGCGTCGGCTTCATATCTTGACTTACATCTAGAAATTGACAATGAGGGTCGGTTGAAAACAAAACTTTACGACAAAAGAGATGATTTCAGCTTTCCAATTGTGAACTTTCCAGTTCTTAGTAGCAACATTCCAGCAGCACCTGCATACGGGGTATATATCTCCCAATTGATACGATATTCCCGTGCTTGCATTTCCTATCATGATTTTCTTGATAGAGGGTTACTGCTCACAAGGAAGCTATTAAACCAAGAGTTCCAAATGGTGAAGTTGAAAAAAGAGGGACGAAAGATACCAAAGGGACAGTCAAACTCATAAATCTAAAACAAACCGACAACGCCATGGCTAAAAATGAAAAAGTCAAACAAACAACAGCACACACGACACAACATAGAAACTAAAGAATAAACAACACGAACCCCTCAAAAAAACTAGGGGTGATCTCAGGTGCTCCGGAAGGGTAAGCAGATCCTGCTCCACATGCCTCATCCGTCGTGTTGCTTATGTGATAACAAATCCGGTAAAAAGTCTAATTCGGTAGGTCACATTCAGGAAAGGGAAGGGGATTGTAGTTACGACGTAAGGAATATATCCGATATCATTTGTGATACGGTTATTCCATAACGGTCAACCAACTCGTGATGGCGTCCGTAAAATTTACGAAGGGATGATTTCAACTTCACCATTTTGAACTCTTGGTTTAATAGCTTCCTTGTGAGTAGCAACCCTCTATCAAGAAAATCATGATAGGAAATGCAAGCACGGGAATATCGTATCAATTGGGAGATATATACCCCGTATGCAGGTGCAGCTGGAATGTTGCTACTTAGAAATGGAAAGTTCACAATTGGAAAGGTGAAATCATCTCTTTTGTCGTAAAGTTTTGTTTTCAACCGACCCTCATTGTCAATTTCTAGATGTAAGTCAAGATATGAGGCCGACGTAACTGTATCTGTAGTATCCTTTATCTCTAGCTCGATTGGATAGATGTGTTCCACATAGTCACCAAATTTTGAATTATTTAGTGAAAGAACATCATCTATAAAGTGAAAAGTAGAGTTAAAGGATAGTGCTAACTTCTTATCTTTCTTCCTAAGAAGTTCCTGCATGAAGTCAGCCTCATAATAATAAAGAAACAATTCGGCAAGTAGAGGGGCACAGTTTGTTCCCATTGGAATGCCGACAGTCTGTTGAAAAACACGTCCTCTGAACGTAACAAATATGTTGTCAATCAAGAAATCAAGCATCTTGATAATATCAGTTTCAGAGAATGTTTTGTTCGAATCGGAGTGATTCTTTACAAAGTAGGATTTATCCCTCCCTAAGACAAGATACTTGTATCTACGTTGGCCCTTCTTTTTTTTACGAAGCAAAGCAATACCAACTCTTTCAATTTGTCTTTTAGTTTGGAATGTGGAATACTAGTATACAGAGTAGAAAAGTCAAATGTTTTAATACTGTTACAAGATGAGAGAGAGTTAGATTGTATGTACTCTAAAAGATCTTTGGAATTTTTAAGTATCCACATCTGATTCACGCCCTCTCTAGAATAGGCAGTTTCACAATAACTTTGAAGCCCGTCTTTGATTGCTGATAAAATAGATGTTTATAATTTAGAAAGAGGTTTCGTGGAGCACTTGGAAGACCCAGCAATATACCGTTGTTTGTAAGGACACTTATGTAGTTTAGGTATCATCCCTTCGTAAATTTTACGGACGCCATCACGAGTTGGTTGACCGTTATGGAATAACCGTTTCACAAATGATATCGGATATGTTCCTTACGTCGTAACTACAATCCCCTTCCCTTTCCTGAATGTGACCTACCGAATAAGCCTATTTACCGGATTTGTAATCACATAAGCAACACGACGGGTGCCACATGTGGAGCAGGATCTGCTTACCCTTCCGGAGCACCTGAGATCACCCCTAGTTTTTGGTGGGGTTAGTGTTGTTTATTCTTTAGTTTTCTATGTTGTGTCATGTGTACTATTGTTTTTCTGTTTTTTTTTCATTTGTAGCCATGGCGTTGTCAGTTTGTTTTAGATTTATGAGTTTGACTGTCCCTTTGGTATCTTTCGTCCCTCTTTCACACAAAAGAACCAAATAATAGCACATCAAAGCCATGTGTAACAAGCAATTTCATGTGAATCAAGCTCTAAAGCACCTTTTACAATTTATAAGTCATAGAAAAAAATTTGACGTATTATAGTAACGTTCAAATCGAATAGAAAGTAAAATCACAAAAATACTGAACTCCAAGGAAAATTCAATCGGAAAGTCCCTAATCACATGGCAAAATCAAATGACAAAACACATCAAACGAATGGATAATAACTGTCATATTCCTGACTTGGTACAGAATTCATATTTTTTTTTTAGCAAATTCATACACCATCCACAACCATCACGAACGAAGATGTCATGAAAGCCGAACTTCTCATAGGAAAATTCGTCAGTCATACACGGACATACAATGGACAACAATGGAAAGGAAGAATTTATTCTGACGAGACTCACCCTGCCATATAATTCTTCAGGAGCATGAAGTGATAGCTATATTACAAAAAAAATGTTTATATAGCATCTGGTCCTGATGGTATTAGCGCAAGACTTTTTAAAATTGCTTCAGATATTTTAGCAAAACCTTTGTGCTATATTGTTTAATCTAAGTTAGGACTAAAATGTAGTATCCACCAGTTTGGATGTTAACTAATGCTATTCCTATTTTAAAGAAAGACCAAATAAATTATATTGGTAATTATCGACCCATCTCTTTGTTGAGTTGTATGAGTAAAATTTTCGAAAGCTATATAAACATACTAGGAACTCTTTTCGGAACAGCAAGTTCATATGAAAAGAAAACTACTAAAACAGCTTTACTTTTGGTCATCATCTATCTGAGTAAGAGAATCAAAGAATTGAGAGAGCTAGTTGTGAAAAGAAAAATACATTTAGAAAGTCCTGTGAAACTTGTAGATGGAGATTGGTAAAAAAGTAAAATGCTATATGTTACTGGCAAATTAAAATTGTGCATTCTCAAGCCCAATAACTGATTTGCTTGAATGCATAGATAAACTTGAATATACTGTTGCATGTTAGAATGGGACTGACATCGTTAGAATGGGACTGACATCATTATATGTATGGCAACAATGCAACAATATCTTTAGACACACAATCAAATTACGTTTGCTTGCGATCGATTATAAATGAATCTTTGCGTACAAGAAATACAAAACAGACAACATAACACCTGCACAATCTGAGATTAAGTAGTCGGATCACAGGATGTACACTGTTTTGTGCTTTGAGTTTACAAACATTGAAAAAACAACAATATACAAAAAGAAGATGTGGTATGATTGCAAATGACACAACTCTCCACAAGAGACCAAAATAACATAGAAAATCGCTTTATGACAAAGTGTACAGAGGAAAAGAGATTGAAGTTTCTGATGACCTTTAAACGTTTACTTGGAAAAATTATAGCAGTTTACTGAACTAACTTTTATGAGAATGGTTGTGAAAAAACTCTCTTGTAGATTCAGATTCGTATGCAACAATAAGTGGTGACGGAACACGAGTTAAGTCCGAGAGTAGACCAGAAGTGGTTTTTGAATTCGAATGTGTAAAAACCGGGAAACAGAGAACAACAGTTAAATGATATCTCAGTATATTTTGAGTCGGACTGCTGTGAAGAATTGTCAGTACTTGTCGTACATATGTTTATGTAGGTTTTTAAAGAATTTTATTTATACAGTAAGGCTCATCTAAAATAAATAAACAGGAGTCATAAATTTTATGTGTTGGTTATAGAGAGTTTTGGCTTATAAGTTTGTAAAGATGCTAATCAGTTACTTGGGGTTTATGTTGGTTCTAACATAGATGGGTATTACATCTATGGTCCTAAATGACTGTGTGATAACATTAATTGGAAAAATAGAATAAGGAAAGTTAGAAGTCTTTTAAACATGTGGTTACGGATACAACTTACTTTACAAGGTAGAGTCACAGTTATAAATACATTAATGTTGTCAAGATTTTGGTATGCATTATTTGTTACATCTATGCCAGAGTGGGCATATGTAGAAATTAAAAGATTGTGTAAATTTCATATGAGACAATAGATCCCATTTAGTTAAATATAGTTCTATAGTTGATGAAAAATGTAAAGGTGGGTTACGGTTGTTTGATATCAAATGTAAAATGTATGCATATAGGTTGAAATATATAGGTAGACTAATTGATGATCAGTATCATGTGTTATGGAAAGATATATTCAAATATTTGGTATCAAAAATATATGGTAAAAGACTGTACCTGTTATTAGGAAAGTTATATCTACTTATTGCACCAAATCCAATGTCTGTTAAGTCACATAATTTAATTGGTCTGATTGAAAAAAGAGACGTTAACATATTGATCAGACTTTGTATAAAAATAAAAAATCTCCGAAATTATTTGTGTGGTTAAAACGGGGCCGTACTAAAAGAAAAAAAATCAAGATAGCAGACCACTCGAGACACTTTTTAAATGTTTATGTTTTGAAGGCATTTTTTTTTTCTATCACTTAGAGCGAAAAGAACTAAAATTTCATAAATCGGATGAAACTGCCTCTACAGCTCATTGGTTAGACCATTGGTCTTGTGAGTCACTGAATGAAGCACTATTTGGCGTAGGTGTTGTTTATGTGAATATATGGATTTCCACTTACATGGACTTATTTTTCACTTGGACGGTATTTCTGAAAACGATTACACTTCCAGATAGGAAATCCACTATTCATTGATATTTTATTGAGCACTTAAATCCCTTGAAGAGTTAAGTCATTTAGTGAAAGTGGTTACAGTGATGAATTCGTCAAAACTGTTGTTTAAGTTTGGGATTGCCTCAAAGGTAAAAAATAATAAACCGAGATAACGATTAAATAAATGTTTTAATAATAGTTTTATTAAATGCTTTCTTCCTAATATTTTATAAAAACGGAAGAAGATTGACGACATGTTGCAGCAGTAAAATCCAAGTACTTGTATTTTTGTCCATCTGATGAGTTAAGCCTTTTTCAACTGATTTTTATAGTTCGTTCTTATGTTGTACTGTTATACCACTGTCCCAGGTTAGGGGGAGGGTTGGGATCCCGCTAACATGTTTAACCCCGCCACATTATTTATGTATGTGCCTGTCCCAAGTCAGGAGCCTGTAATTCAGTGGTTGTTGTTTGTTTATGTGTTACATATTTGTTTTTCGTTCATATTTTTACATAAATAAGGCCGTTAGTTTTCTCGTTTGAATTGTTTTACATTGTCTTATCGGGGCCTATTATAGCTGACTATGCGGTATTGGCTTTGATCATTGTTGAAGGCCGTATGGTTACCTATAGTTGTTAATGTCTGTGTCATTTTGGTCTTTTGTGGATAGTTGTCTCATTGGCAATCATACCACATCTTCTTTTTTATAAGGAATGCATCCGCTTTTTCAAACTGCGTGGAAATTATTATTTTTTTATTGAAAGAGGCGACATTCGAGCGTCCTCAACATACATTTGCCTTAATTGTAAAAGTTATTCCATTGTTGCTTTCGACTGTTGCAACCACACAAGCACCCTCCTTATCATACAACCCTAGGTGAAACATCTGCTCCGTCGTATTGCGAACCAGCACTAAACAAAATAGCACTGCAAGTTAGGAATTTTACTAATGAAATTGTACATGAAATTGAAGGGAGTCTTTTTTGCGTAAAAGATTTGCATAGGATTGCTCGAACAAGAAGAAAGGTCAAAGCAATGCTGTTTATGGAGACTCTACGCCGATTACTTAACAATTCCAGGATGTCGATCTACTACAAACATTATATATGGTTTATAATATTTTTGTTACCTCTCATTTTGCCATCTTCTTATTTTTTGTGTATGTACTTGGGGTGGGGGGGGGGGGGGGAATGCACGGATTGCGTGAACAGATATTTGAAGTATGTTTTAAAAACATTTTTCTCTAAATACTTACATTCATTATAAATAAAAGTGGTTGTCAACATATTAGTTGTCTAAGGTTTCATAAGGAGCACAGGGATATTTTATAGAGATATTAAAAGTAAAACACAAGTTGATGGCCACCTTACAAAAGAAAAACAATATAGAACGATCCATTCGACAAGGATGTAGCTTGTTTACAGCATTGTATGCACTGATTATGTCACCGGATATATGTATCCATTTTGTTTCATTATTAAACATTTTATATTATTTGAGTTTTCAGTGTTATATGTTTCCCATTCATATCATATTCATTTTTCATATTCATGTTTCATGACGACACATAGTTTTGCGCTGCGTATTCCGCTATGTTTTGCTTTACGTACTGAATATTTAAATTAGTACAATAGATCGTTAAAGCGATTCCTTATTATTATATAAATTATATAAATGATATATATTTATATTCACATGGCATGAGTTATGCATGAACTCAAAGCGCGGCAATATTAACCATATATATACTAATATAACTTCACTTTTCAAGTTAGCCACTGGTCAATATAACACTCAAGAGAGCGGAATACGAAAGTCACTGCTGCAGGTACTTGTAACTTTATTCTTTTAGCCATGTTTAAAATGTTTCAATTAAAAACACCAGGAAGACAAAAGAAAATATGATCACATGATCTTAAAATTGTAGAAGAGTAAACATATCGTAACTACGGCAAACTTTATACTCAACACAGAAAATAGTCATGTCTGACAATTGCTATCTTTGCGGTAACAACTTTACTCACTCTGTTAAAACATACGACTGTGTGCCTATTGAATCTAAATTACAGAGAAACAATGAAACTGTCCGTTAACGTCCTTGCTTGTTTTGGTTGGACACAAATTAAGCTTGCTGACAATTAGCTGGACAGGTGCGTTTAGACTGTGCCAAGCTATTTTAAAAACATCTCAGCTTTAAGAAAAAAAAATTGGAATCATCTAATAAACTAAGAGTGCACACACTGAAATGTCTCGCCTTCTATACTAATCATTGATATTATGTTGATAGTCCAAAGTATAAAGCTAAGCTTTATTACAACTGTCACATAAACTTAACATTAACCAAGATAACTAAACAAAGACCAATGAACCTTGAAAATTAGGTCAAGGTCAGACAAACCATGCCAGGCAGACATGTACAGCTAACAATGCTTCTATAAAACATATATAGTTGACCCATTACTTAAAGTTAAAGAAAAATAGACCAAAACACAAAAACTTAACACTGTGCAATGAACCGTGAAAATGAGGTCACGGTCAAATAAAACCTGCGCGACTGACATAAAGATCATAAAATATTTCCATACACCAAATATTGTTGACTTATGGCATATAGTATTAGATAAAAAGACCAAAACTCAAAAACTTAACTTTGACCACTGAACCATGAATATGAGGTCAAGGTCACATGACATCTGCCCGCTAGACATGTACACCTTACAATCATTCCAAACAACAAATATAGTAGACCTATTGCATATAGTATGAGAAAAACAGACCAAAACACAAAAATTTAACTAAAACCACTGAACCATGAAAATGAGGTCAAGGTCAGATGACACCTGCCAGTTGGACATGTACACCTTACAGTCCTTCCATACACTGAATATACTAGCCCTATTGCTTATAGTATCTGAGATATGGACTTGACCACCAAAACTTAACCTTGTTCACTGATCCATGAAATGAGGTCGAGGTCAAGTGAAAACTGTCTGACAGACATGAGGACCTTGCAAGGTACGCACATATCAAATATAGTTATCCTATTACTTATAATAAGAGAGAATTCAACATTACAAAAAATTTGAACTTTTTTTTCAAGTGGTCACTGAACCATGAAAATGAGGTCAAGGACATTGGACATGTGACTGACGGAAACTTCGTAACATGAAGCATCTATATACAAAGTATGAAGCATCCAGGTCTTCCACCTTCTAAAATATAAAGCTTTTAAGAAGTGAGCTAACACCGCCGCCGTAGCCGCCGCCGCCGCCGGATCACTATCCCTATGTCGAGCTTTCTGCAACAAAAGTTGCAGGCTCGACAAAAAAAATTGGAATCATCTAATAAACTAACAGTAAAAACATCAGGAACTTATGTTGGCAAAAAATGAATTTCAGTCTTCGGTTTTTTCCAAAAGAACGAATTCAAAGAGGATCAAACTGAGGAGTCCAAAGAAAATTGTCAATTGAAGATAATTACTTACACAGAAAAGCAGAAAAGGGTATGACATTTGAGGTTATTTTCATTGTCATTAAATAGGAAAAATTAAAGGTTGTGCCTAATACATGTATACTTGTTGATAAAAGAGATACAAACATCTTGGTGACACTGACATGGTTGTTGACGACGCACACAACCCTTGACAACAGAAAGTAATCACTCTTTGAAAAGCAGAAACACATGATAAATAATGACATGTTGTATGAATGACAAGACAAAACTTCACCAAGACCGAATGCAGTCGGAAACCAGGTTGAAAGAGAACAAAAGAATCGAAGCTCTTGTTTAAAGAAGGCGATAAATGACTACTGTAATGTTTACTATAGTAATAATTTTTTTTAAAGTTAATAGAAACAAATAAAATGACAATTTTCTGCTCAATTACGAAGCAGTTTATTTCAAAAACACCATTTGCATAAGTTTTCAATTTATCTTTTACATAATTAAGCCGAACAATTAGATATCAAGTCGGCGACATGGGTATCTATCAAGTTGGATGACAAAAATGCATAACCTCCGATTTTTTTTTTAAATTACACGGACGGAGAACATATCAATCTATTAGTTCGGTAATTTTCGTTTCTGCCCTTCCAGTAATTGACTCAATAAAAAATTCCAAAGTTGACCAAATTTTCAGTTTTACTTTTTATATTCCAGTACACCCAAATGCTATTACGGTCTGCTTGACTTTTCATGATATTCTGTAAATATGTTTTTAGACGTCTACTGTATAAATTTTCGCTTCAAATTATTCTGATTATCATTTAATATATTTAATTAATATTCAAATACGTCTCAATGAAGTTCGTGTAAAATAATAATTTTCACGCTTCAACTTGACCTCGTTTTCACATGATGTTTTACATGAGAACGTTGTTCGGTGTTGATATATGATCGATTTAAAATCGAAATACATCGACAGATAGCCTGTTTCTAGTGGGTTTTTTTTGTCTGGATATTGTTTGTTTTATCAAGATGTTTTTTTGTTGTTTGATTTTGGCGATTTAAATACATATATTTTGAAATCATCAAGCTCAACGGATTTTTATTACTTTGGTTCTGCTCGTCAGGGTGCCGTTTTCTTTAAGCTTGGCTTTTCTCTGCCTTGTTTTTTATTGTTATTTTTTTGTGTTTTTTGTTCTTAAAGTTAAATCGATCCGTTTATTCAGTAAATATACTAGTGCTTTGTGAAATCTTTTGTTTTACTATTTCAATTGAATTTTCCCCGTATGAGATAATAATACTATAATCTGAAAAAATAATTTCCATCACCTTGTAGGTTCATTATTTTTATGTTAACCTCTTTTATGTACACGCGTGAATCGTTCAGTTTTGACATACGAAGTTCTGTTTTGTTTTCGTCCAGTCTTTCAATGTACGCTCTACACTAGTACATGTTTTAATCTTTGAATGGCCAGGCTTTAGGTTTGTTTTAACCTTTGAAGGGCCAGGCTTTAGGTTTATCTATTTACAAGTTCGTGGCTTAAAAATGGAACAAAGTGTTGACAAAGGCAAAAACACAGAAAATAGGGTGAAATTTCTTCGACCAAAACCAGCCCATCATTGTTGTAAATGCGCAAAATGCTCCATTGAAAATACGCATCGATGGCGCCATAATATACACATGGAAAAAAGTATTGCAACACCTTGATTTTTCAAAAATTGAAAAATCAGCCTCTTTTTTTGGATGATATATAATAAGATATTTGTATAATATTATTAAAACATAGTTTATGATAACATTGGCATTGAAACGAACAAAAAATGTTTAAAAAAAAATGATTTATATAACCACAATTTTAATAACAAAATGAAGCGTTTTTTGTACAAAAAAATGCATTTTGCAACTTTGACTGTAGTCGAACTTTACAATGTCAGACATTTCAAAATTAATCTTCAGATGACTGTTCACATCATGGTTGATCGTTACACGCCAAAGAATTAGTACTTTGTGCGCAGCCTCCATTCAAACGGATAACCGCATCTTAACGTCTTCTGATTCCTGCCAAAAATCGACTAATTTGTTGCTAAGGTAGCAGCAACCATTTCTGATGAAGGGCATTGTTTATTTCATGATGTGTTTGAACTGGGGTGTCCTTTCGCGCACTTCCCGCCCAATAGTGTCCCATATATGCTCGATATGGTTCAAATCTGGGCTACGATCCGTCCACGGAGGATGACCCGAATTCCATTGGAACAATGAATCTTCCTCCATGATGCTAATTTTCAATTTTAGCGAGCTCTGCACTACATTGGATACGGAAAACTGTGTGTCTGTTCGTGAACAAAGGTCTCCGAAATGGTCTTATCGCACGATAACCAGTAGCGATGAGTCAATCTCGAACAGTTCTTGTTAAAAGGTCCCTGTATGCCAAACACTCTCTTTTTTGGATTGTATTGTATGCAAGGGGTTTTCTTCTGACCAACCTTTTTTATGCTTGATTTTCCCTAGCAAATGGTATAGAGGGTCTTCTTTATTTCGGAAGGTCTTTAACATCGTTTAGTGCCATTTTTAATTCTCAAAACGACTTCTAGTGGAATGGTGATGACCAACAATACGTGCAGTTATTACAGCGACCTCCTGCTTCACTCATGCTGATAATCTGTCATCTTGCTGCAGTTAAGAGTTGTCGATGACCCATTACAAGGTGTCAATCACATAACTTTAAAATTTTGGTTATTTAAAGTGTTGAAAACAATGAGGATGAAAACACCTGTTTTGCTGTTTACGGGTACAGTAGCTGCATGTGCAGATAAAAACTTACCGAGTCGATATTTATTGATTAAACTCAGGTGATACTTAAATAATGTTTAAGTAGTTCTATTTTACCAAATTATATCACAAAAAAATAAAAAGTGTTTTTTTAATTTCAATTTCAATTTGGTGTTGCAATACTTTTTTCCATGTGTATATAAACTCTACAGAGGACTATAAAAGTTTTTTAAAAACCAACTATAACATAGAACCTTTTGATTGCTTGTGTAATTCCTGTTATTTTGCTTTAGATAAAGCCTATAATGATGGCCCAACTCCACATAAAAAGCCCAAAAAAGATAAATGTCACATGTGCGAAAGCGCCTCGACTCACTTTGCTTATATTTCTGATTTAAATAAGTTCATTAATTTAATGGGGACTGATGATGCCCACCTTACAGAGTGTAAAGTGTCCGATATAAATAATGAATCCATCAAAATAGGCCTTTGTGATCACCACTATGAAAAATGGCACACTTTGATTAAATTCAAAGATCATAATTACAGATGTGCAGTCCCTAGTTGCGGTGTTTTGCTTTCCTCAAAATCAAGAGGCTTTTCAATCCCAAACTTCAACTCGTTGCAGCAACACTTTCATCAGAATGGAGAACCCTGGTTTAAAAGTTTGACAAACGAAAGTAAAATTTGCAATAAATGTAGGAGATCTTTTCAGAAGATTGAAACAACATGTGATTCTGATAGTCCCACAAACGAAGGCGACAAATTGTCAGACGACATACCAGTTCTGTCCTTGTCTTTTCTAATATCTGAATTCCAAGATTCCATCTCAGAACAAATATCCTTTGATAGCACAGATATTGAAACAAGGGCTCTTACCGAAACTTTTTTATATCTGGCGACCAAATTATTTTCGGATACGCCAGTCTTCCTTTGTGACCTTTTACAAAATTTCCAAACGAGCATTAAAAGTCACTGCTCTAATGGGAACCCCGATTTTGAAAAAGACCAAAAATGGTTACGTAAGAAAATTGAAAGTACATTCTTCGGAATTATAAATTTTCATGTACTCAACAGAAATGGGAACTCTTTTACTTAGAAAAGGAGCAGACATTGGTAATATGCTTCACGATATATGCTGGCAAAGACGAACTAGTAAAAGAGACCAAGAATCTTCTGTGTTGGATAACTCCATAGGTAGTGACACAGACAGTATTTCTACAAATGGTTACCACAATGTTATATTAGACATTAGCAAGCGATACCAAAACCAAGCAAAAGTATTCAAACAATGTTTTGAGAATGCTGACCTATCAAAAATTAATTTTTTGTCAATTTCAAAGTCCATTGATCCATTTATATGGAATTTTCATTTTCTTGTTTCTCAAAGTAAAAATGAATGGAATACTATGAAATCTTTTCCCGGTCTTGGTGTTCCTTATTTTCAGGAAAAGACATCTTGTCACCACAATAGTAGAGTTCTTAGAACTCTCTTTTCTATATGCCATACCATCTACCAAGTTAGCAATGGAGAATGTGCTAATCCACTGCACGTTTTGTTAGCCGACACAGTTGATACTTACAGTGGGTCAGCCAAACTTTCATCTACACTGAACTCTTTTGGTGTTGTTTGCTCAAAAAATAAATCCCGTGACTATATAGATTCAATAGTCAATCGAAAAAACCTGTCTAAATTCATAGATGACCTTAACGTAAATTCATTTACCATAATTTCAATTGATAACATTGATTTTGGCCAACCAAATGCAGCTGTTTCTGTCAGTCCACAAAATAGGGGGATCCATGCTACTTCTTACCAAGCAGTTCAACCAAAACCATCAGCTTTGATGGATTTACCTCGTTCAAGTGTTTTATTGCATACAAATGCAGTAATCGACATTTCTAGTGTAACTACGTCATCTTTTACACTAAATGATGTAGAAAAAGCTGAGGCTAAATCCCTGGACAAATGCATTTTTCAGTACATTTTGGAAAAGCATTCAATTGAAAATAGTGAGTTGCTGATTCCAAATCTGAAATGTCAATTGTCCAAATTCAAAGAACCCAATACAGAAAGGGCCAAAGTTGTGTATCTTGGTGTGTTAAATGAGCCCTGTGATAATACAGAGACAGTAAAACACACAATTGAAAAAATACATTCAATATTTGAAGTGTCAGCTCAAAACAAATACATGGTCATGGTGGGAGATGCAAAGACAAACAACATTTTTTGCAAATTAAAATCAGAATACTCTGAGGAACTTTCTTGGGTAATTCCATTTCCTGGTGACTGTCATCTATTGAAAAATTCCAGTTAAAGATATTTTACAGTCTCTTTTGGACTTCATTAAAAACTCCAACAACCAAAATGACCAAATAGACAGGACAGAGGACTTGTATAATAGTATTATCAATGATCTGCAAATTAAAGAACTAAAGCAAGATTTTGAAATGTTTACTGAAAAGATGTGTAAAATTGATGATACTTTTAAATTCTGGCATGAATTTGTTCACAAACACTGTTTCTCATATGTTGCCTTGTATCTGTCATTCCGAAGCTCAAACTGGTATTTACGGATAGCTGCTTTGAAAAATTTGGCACCACTGTTTCATGCATTTGATAGACACATGTACTTAAGACTCATTCCAAAGCATTTAAATGATGTTTTAACCATGCCAATAGAGGTCTTGCAACATCTAGAAAATGGGGGGTTTTCAGCAACAAAATCTGGAAAATCATGGCAGCAACTGGCACTAGATGAGGCACATGAATCTTTCATAAATCTTGATGTGAAACAGTCTGTCCAAAAACCCTCTCCTGATCTTCTTGATACCATGTCTGTTTACCTCCCATACAGAGCTTCCCTACAAAACAATGTTCAAGTTCAATTAGGTAAAAAAAAAAGATGAAAAAGACAAAAAAAAAAGAATTTTCAAAAGCTACTCAAAAACTTGATAAGGAAATTTGTTCTCAATATTTAAACAAAATTCTGGATAGTAAAGTGTTTGATTGCAATATAAACAATAACAGAGGTCTTGTACAATTGTTCACTGGAAATAAGGCTGAGGGCACAATATATTATGATTTAATGAATTTTTACAACATAGGGATAAGTAGCATGGACACATTCATTAAATCAAGAATTCTAAAAGAATCGAGTGTCACTGTCCCCGTTCGTAAACATGTTCTGAAAACATTTACTCTTCCAATTCATAAACAAAAGACCAAGAAGGTAAATTGTGAACATAAAGAAAAAATGCTGTATAACAGATGTATAAAAAAGGAAATGGCCTTTTCTATGCGATCAGGCAAACCTTTACAGAACTTTCGCCAATACATTTCACTGCCTAGGGCTATCTGTAATGTTGATGGGTCAATCAATCATCAGGACACAAAGTCAAATGCTACAAGGCATTTAAACTCCCGATATGATAACATAATCATTGAAAAAATGCCTTCAGGATCTAACTCAGATCTTGTTATACTTGAAGGCATGTTTATCATAAATAGTGCTCCAATTAGGTCTCACCACAAAACGTTTTCAGACCATATGCAATATTTGATAAGAAGGTGGATTCTCCCCCATTTTAAATCTGGTGCAAAAGAAGTACACATTTTGTTTGACAGACCTGGTGCATTAAGTCAAGATGGGTCACCTACACTGAAAGACTTGGAAAGATGTCGACGTGATGATAAGAAAAAACCTGCAGACATTGTTGAAAACATTGTCATTTCATCACAATTGCCAAAAGGAAAATGGATTGATTTTATAATGAATCGAGAAAACAAGAAGCATTATATAAATCTTATTTCTCAAAACTTTCTTAATTTTGTACGTCCCCAATTAAAGAAAGAACAGACGTGCGTTTTAAATGGTTGTTTTGAGGGTGGAAACTGCTATGCAATATCAGACAGTAGTGATGATTGCTTTCCAGTTGAAAATCTTGCTTCTAACCATGAAGAGACCGATACATTGATATGGTTGCATGTTATGAAATCTTGTCATAACAATATACTTATATTCTCTCCTGATACAGATATTTTGTTCATTGGTCTTTCCTTTGCCTCTAAAATTTTGTTAAGTGGCAAAAAAATAATGCTACAAATAAATGTTCTTGGTGAAACAGTCAAATATGTAGACTTTAACAAGTTAACCGATTCATTTTCCCGAGACCCTGACTTGGGTTGCATAAAAGCTGAGCATGTTTTTAAATGTATACAAGTTCTGTACATCTGCAGTGGCTGTGACTATTTGTCATTCTTTAGAGGTTATGGCAAGGCTATGTTCTTTAATTGTCTATTTCAATTTTCAAAATTCATTTGTGGTGGAGAGAATTGTGCAATAGGCTTTTTGGCAGAAACAGCGTCAGACAACAAAGAAAATGGGTTTTATTCATTTATACGTCTGATTGGGTCATTATATTTAAAAAAAAATGCCTCTGAGTTTCTTCCAGAGTTTATATCTTCCAATGATATTTTCAAAAGTCTTTGTCAAAATCATCCTTTGCTCTCAACAAGACAATTGCACGAAAAATGGCTAGATAAAATTCGTGACAAAGTACAAGTCAGAGCTTCTTATGAAGATGAAATTCCCCCAAGTTTTACTGCTCTTCACTTCCATTGGTTAAGGTCATGTCTAGTCTCTCAAATGTATGAGCAAGCTTCTGACAATACTATAGCATTACCTACCTACTCTGAGTATGGATATGAAGTGAGAAACTGTGACTCAACAGTAGTTCCTATCTGGGATGACAAACACCATATAGAAGCTGTTGAAAATCATGTAAAATGGCTGCTCAGAGGCTGCAAATGTAAAAAAGGATGCATGAAAAACAACTGTAAATGCAAAAAAAATAATCAAAAATGTGGACCAGGATGTTCATGCATTAACTGTCAAAATTGTAGTGAAAGTGTTGGAATTTGCAGTGAAATTGAAATTGAAGAAAACGCTGGTCTTGCATCATCAGGCTCTGATAGTGAAGACGAACAAGTTACCATCCAAAATGATAATCTTTAATAAGGTTTTAAAATGGATTTCTCCAAGTCAAGCTTGACCGTGTTTATTTTGTGTAAATATATTGTTAGTTATGAATAAGTTTTTTAATATGGATTCCTCAAGTCAAGCTTTAAATTGATCCTTGTTCTAAAGCTTGACTGTGACCCTTGTTGTTATCCTGTGTAAATATGTTTGTAAAGTTCTGAAAAAAAAATTAATTATGGATTTCTCCTAGTCCAGCTTAATTGTCACCCTTGTTGTTATCTTGTGTAAATATATCTGAAGTTAAATAAGTTTTTTTAAGAGAAGGATTATTAACCTAGTTAAGGTTGACATTGACCCATGTTATTATCTTGTGTAAAATATGTTTGAAGTTTTTAATAAGTTTTTTTAAGATGGATTCCCCAAGTCAAGCTTGAAATTGATCCTAGTTATTATCTTGTGTAAATATATTTGTGAAATTATCAATAACTTTTTTTAAGAGAATGATTAACCTAGTTAAGGTTGACATTGACCCTTGTTATTATCTTGTGTAAAATATGTTTGAAGTTTTTAATAAGTTTTTTTAAGATGGATTCCCCAAGTCAAGCTTGAAATTGATCCTAGTTATTATCTTGTGTAAATATATTTGTGAAATTATCAATAACTTTTTTTAAGAGAATGATTAACCTAGTTAAGGTTGACATTGACCCTTGTTATTATCTTGTGTAAAATATGTTTGAAGTTTTTAATAAGTTTTTTAAGATGGATTCCCCAAGTCAAACTTGACTGTGTGACCCTTGTCGTTATCTTGTGTAAAATATGTTTGAAGTTTTTAATAAGTTTTTTAAGATTGATTCCCCAAGTCAAACTTGACTGTGTGACCCTTGTCGTTATCTTGTGTAAATATATTTAAAGGTTTGAATATTTTTTTTAATTGAAGATTTTACCCAAATTAAACTTTACTGTTATCCTTGTTATTCATTTTTTTGCGTGATTACATATTGAAATACTGTACAGCTGTATATAGTGTGTTAATGAAATACATTTAACTTTTGTCATATTTACTTGTGTTCAAATTTTTGCTGATTGTTTCTTTAGTTTGGAAAATTGTATTTAAATAATATAACCAATTTCACATTAGGACTGGACTCAAATAAACTACAGCTTGTTTTTTTTGTTTTTGGTTGAATGAAAGAAATTAATTAAATTTTGTTTATATCTCAATTTTAAAATTCCTTGATACCATTTTGTTTCTGATAATTTAAAAATAAGACATTCTAGCATGTAGTGATCACTGGATCATTAAAAGGAGACCAAAAGGCAAAGGCAACTACTTTTTTTGTAAACATGCCAAACTGAATTTTAGGAATAAAAGGCATTTATCATATTATAAAGAGGATTAACCCTAAGCTCTTCTATAAAATTAAATTGAAAATGGAAATAAGGAATGTGTCAAAAAGAGTACAAAGAGCATGGATTGCCCATGTTGCCCAAGGCCACCAAATTGTCTTCCACACCACGAGAAAATCCCACACCCAGAGGCAGGCTTTAGCTGGCCCCTTCAAGCTTATTGAATTGAAATTGTAAAGATCCAAGAATTAGCATCATGAGATTCCTAACATATGATTAGAGCTTTGTCTTAATTACTTCAACTACACCCATTGCTTTCTCAACAAATAATGATTTAGATCTACCCAGTCATATCTGAAATCAACAAGTGAAACTGCGAGCTACTGCTCACTGATGATACCCCCGCCGCAAGTGATCGCAAGTGGATAATATTAATAGTGTAAAAATATGCAAGTGTTCGGTAAACAGGAAGTTGTCGAGTGATGAATCTGAAAACGCATCACACGGTATAGCTGACTTATATAAATCCTGAAACCAAATTTCAGAAATCCTTGTATTGTAGTTCCTGAGAAAAATGTGACGAAAATTTTCAAGTTGGCTATCATGTGTAAAATCATACAAGTGTTCGGTAAACAGGAAGTTGTCGAGTGATGAATCTGAAAACGCATCACACGGTATAGCTGACTTATATAAATCCTGAAACCAAATTTCAGAAATCCTTGTATTGTAGTTCCTGAGAAAAATGTGACGAAAATTTTCAACTTGGATATCATGTGTAAAATCATACAAGTTTTTTCGGTAAACAGGAAGTTGTCAAGTGATGAATCTGAAAACGCATCACACGGTATGGCTGACATATATAAATGTTGATACCAAATTACAGAAAGGGTGGATGTGTAGTTCCTGAGAAAAATGTGACGAAAGTTTCATGGGACGGACTGACTGACTGACGGACGGACGGACTGACAGACAGAGGTAAAACAGTATACCCCCCTTTTTTAAAGCGGGGGTATAATTAATAAAACTTATCACATAGATATACATGTATCTCACCTTTTTTGTAATTTTGATAAAACACATATTGAAATTAAAGTAGCAAAATATTTTAAATTGTGAGTTATACAAATATATTCAATTTAATGATCCATGGAAATCAGATGTGCCCACGTTAATACACTAGTACTGCATACCAAATATCATTGACTAAGTCATAAATTGTTCCCATTTAAAAACAAGCCATAGAAAGATCCAGAGAGAACAGGGTTGGGCCAGTCCCCCCTCTGAGATGTGGGAAAAATTTTGTTGATTATATAGATAATCAATGAAGCATGAATGGAGCACCCCCCTCCCCTCTTAATCCTTAGGTCAGTCAGTTGATACGTGGTCACCTTATGAAAAGTTCTGGATCCACCACTGAAAAATAAACATAAACATGAACTTGTAAACTATGAAAAAGTTTCAAAGTGAATGAACCATGATGAGGGGTTGGGTCTTTATTATCTCCATGGAAACATTGAACAGAACTTGCAATGTTCAATAAATTTTCATTTTTTTCAATAGTTTGATGAATACATGTATATATACAATGTATAAGAATGATTTTACATGTATATGATCAGTACTGTCCTATAGTTCACTTCATGATAATATAAAAAAAAGTCATGATTCATTCCAAGTAACTTTTTTGTAACTACATGTACTTTACTTTTGATTAAAAAGAAATGTCAGTAATGCAGGAATTTTGTTATTGATTAGCCAAGATCCTCTTTTATGTATTGCATAAAGTAAAACCCAGACAGTTTAAAATGCAAGAATACTGTACATGAGATAAAAAAAAACATGCAATTCATACAAAAAGTTCTTAACATTTTAAAATTATCAACAGTTGTTTGTACAATGTATACATCATTCTGAGTTCTCTCCAAATTAAATGTGATGCTATCTGAAGTGGCTCTCTTATACATGTAGGTTGTGACAGTGTAATTGATTTGATGCACAATAACTTGATACTCAGGATGCTAAATGACATTTTTGGGGAGAACACTGTACATGTACATGTGTGATGTAATATTGTTCAAATTAAAGAAAAACTGAACAAACCTAATGTTTTCGGTTAATTTAAACACCCTGACTCACTACTTCTGGCAGTGTGCAAAAAATATTTAAAACACAATAATTAATTTGCTTGTTATACATGTAAAAGGCATACATGAAGGATTGATTTGTCACAATGCAATGTAGTACACTAGAATGATCAGTTTGAATAATGGAAGAATTAATGCATAAAAATTGAAAAGGTTGCCTGTTCTCATATTCATGTTCAACATGTATCAGGGGCAGATCCAGTCATTTTAAAAAGGGGGGGGGGGGGGTCCCAATTAATTAAGTAAAGGTACACCATTAAAGGTTGAAATTATGGCCTTCAACACAGAACCTTCACTCACAGCTTTAGTCTTTGGTGAAACAGAAACAGAAAGTCTAGTCCAATCTTATCATACCTCCTTTTTTTCAGTTTTGATCAGAATCTTGGCCACATGTCCACCAGGTCAATCTTATCAACTTTGTATTCTTTGTTCTTGCTTTAGAAAATAGAAAAAGTTATTCAAACAAGATGTTTTAATCTGTCCACTTTTAAATTTCCCCGCTAGAAAAACTGTTTCCTCCTATTATCTCCTCCTGATAAACCTTGACAACACTTAGAGACGAACTTTGAAGTTGGATGACAAAAATGCATATCTCTAAAATCTAATGAAATATTTTTTTCCCGATAAAAAATTACATTACCTTTCATGTCCTGCAAGATCTAGTCTGCCCCCGGCGTTTCCTTTTGTCAATATTTTTTTTAGTTTTCAGGCCATTTTCCGTCTCCTTGTTGTTGATCACGTCAGTGACTATTTTCACCTTTTGTGCCAATAGGTTGAGATAATCACTTTGACAGTTTATAAAGCCATCATTTGCCCATAAAATGGTGTTATTCTTTCGTCTGTTCTTGGTAAATTAGTTGGGAAATCTCAGAATTTCTACAACACCTTGAAAAATCGCGTCCTCTCTTCAATGGCCGACTTTTTTCCAGGTAAATTTTTCAGTTGGCGTAATGGGGAGATAATTTCAACGAAGTAGGTTCCTGACTGGAATGGTACCATGCACCAACTCAGTTTATTTAATTGTTTTGTTGGGAAATGACAATATTACAAAATGTTTATATATAATACAGCTGTAATACCACCAAATTCTGGTACGTCAAATCCGGTTGCATACGAAAATAGGACTAAAATGATATTCCCTTGAATTTGACAGTTGAAGAAAAAAAAAACCCCGCATTTCAATGCACTTATTATTTTTCTAAGACATAAACATGCTATTTGTATTATATTGTAAAATATTTTGAAGGTTAAGGTGACATAGTTTCCAAAGCGGGTAACCAGGAACAGTGTATAAACATGATAAAATTGGGGTTGTTTACTTCCGGTAATGGTTACTTTCTTATATGCAATGGAATGTAGTCTGAAATTTTCACTGTAGCACTGGATAGGATTGAACTCATTCATGCAAAGTATTTCTTAAGATAAAATAATTGCCTTTAAATGAGAGTATACGGGTGGTTGATAAAAGAAACTATATTCAGTTGATAGTGCAAGGTTTTTGTGGGACAGACAAAAAACAGTTTGCCTATATGTTGCACACTGGTAAAATTTGTCCTTTCAGGGGAAGTTGATGTGTCTCATCTTCGTCATCAGAGGAGATGTATAAACCCTAATCATTTGTCGTACGACAAGTCAAAACATTTTATTTCCTCAGACACAAACGTGTACAAGAGGTCAAAATATGATAAAGTATACATGTAAATCGACAGCAGAATAGTGTATAATAGCATGTGATTTTCATGACATTGAGATATACAATGTATAAATATGTATTACCTATTGAGTTTAAAGGATAACATTTGTACAGATATCTTCCTTATTATTACGCCTCATATCAAGTAAGGCCGCAACGTTTGTCGTAGTACACATCCAACAAGGTGTCGAAAAAACAAACCTTAACAAGACTTTTCGATTTAAAATGGTCAAACAATAACTGTCTTAAATAGAAGTCGTATCTCTTCTCAGCAAACAAAAGAAATGCAGCGATAGTGGTAAAATGAAACCACATTAAAAGCCAAGTACACAAAAAAAACATTAAAATATAAGATGAGCACTAATCACAACCAGTACTGCATTGCACTGAGCAAACTTTAAAATCTATCATACATGTACAGGTAACAATTACCTGATATTGATTTACTATCAAACAGTACAGGTATAAATTTAATCTTGAACTTCATCCTAAATACTTTTAGAGGAATACTTTTCATAGTTTAAAGTGAGAAATAAAAGTCTAATATCGGCAAAAGAATTTAGTATATCAAAAATGTAGGAAGTAGATGCATTATATTCAAAATATTTAACTGCAATGTAATCTATATATTTGTTGACATTTCCTTAAAAAAAAAATCATATTATAACAGCACCCTGCTGAACCGGGAGTTTTATTAAATAAACTGTTAACAAAACTTTGTGAATTTTTAGCTTTGACAATCACTTGGCGTCCGTCGTCGTACGTCTGGTGAAAACTTTTTCAAACATCTTCTCCTCTGAAACTACTGAACCAATTCCAACCAAACTTGAGCGGAATAATCCTTAGAGTATTTAGAAAAAGTTTGTGTTTTGTGTTCTGTTTCATCAAAAGACATGGCTACCATGGCTAATAATATAACATAGGGGTAAAATGCAGTTTTTTTTTGTGGCTTATATCTCAAAAACCAAAGCAGTTAGAGCAAATCTGACGTGTGTAAAAGTGGTCCTAAGGTAAAGTTCTATCAGTCCTGAATTTTCAGATGAATCTAATAACCAATTGTTGGGTTGCGCCACAAAATTGGTAATTTGAAGGAAATTTTGCAGTTTTTTGGTTAATATCTTGAATAGTATTAATGATAAAGATAAACTGTAAACCGCAAAATATGTTCAGCAAAGTAAGATCTACAAATAAGTTTATATGACCAAAATTGTTAATTGACTCCTTAAAGAATTATTGCCCTTTAATTCTACACAATTTATTTATCATGTTTTCTAACTTTAAAAAATCTTCTACTCTAAAACTACTAAACCAATTCCAACCAAATTTAAGCTGAATGATCCTTAGGGTATCTAGAATAAACTTTGTGTTTTATTTTATGTTTCTTCTAAAAACATGGCCACCATGGATAAAAATAGAACATGGATAAAAATAGAACATAGGGGTAAAATGCAGTTTTTGGCTTATATTTCAAAAACCAAAGCATTTAGAGGAAATTTGACATGGGATAAAAGTGTTTAAAGGTAAAGTTCTATCAGCCCAGAAATTTTCAGATTAGTCTAACAACCCATTGTTGGGTTGCTGCCACTAAATTGGTAATATTAAGGAAATTTTGCAGTTTTTGATTATCATGTTGAATATTATTAATGATAAAGATAAACTGTAAAAAAACAAAAATTTTCAGCAAAGTAAGATCTACATTAAACCAAAAAAACAAACTACGATGAAATTGAACACTTAAACTCTTAAACGAAAGATAAATGCCAAATAATCAAGGTGAGTGATTAAGGCTCTTTAGAGCCTTTTGTTGAAATACTAAGGCTTTTCTAAATCAGGAATGAATTATCTTAGCTGTAATTGGCATAACTTTTAGGAATGTATGGTCCTTAATGCTCTTCAACTTCGTATTTTATTTGGCCTTTTTACATTTTTTATTCGAGCGTCAATGATGAGGCTTTTGTAGACGAATCACGCGTCTGGGTTGAATATAAAATTGTAATCCTGGTATCTATGATGTGTTCATTTATAACAGAATTGGAACATTTATTGTTCACCATTAGCACAGCAGCATGAGTCCGACCGGGAAAGTTTCTGTGAAAAGTTACATTTTTAGAATTGCACCTACTCAGTGAAAGATTGAATCCCGTACTTTTTAGTCGAGTTCAGAAACCGAACCAACTCCAGGCTATTTGAACCAAGTAAGATTTCTATACACCTCCTTAGCTCTTCTTGATCATCAAATGTCATCTTCAATGTGCTGCCATTTGCTATATAACTTCTGATTCAACATTTTGAAGATTCTCCCCCACACACATAGGAGTTTACTTTATCAAAAAATCCACAGTAACCATTATAATACATAGTATTAACACAGTTTAACACAGCTACACATCTATCTTTTATATCAAGAGCAAAGCGACTCTTTTCATTTTGCTTACGAGATCCCGAGAACATAATTGCCCTAAACGTGCACTTCATAATGGCCCTTTTTAAACTTGAAAACAAATGCCTTACATTTCTGAGACTGAACATTATTTCCATGTTCGCTTTTGATTCTCGTAAATGATTTACTATCCCCATTCAAAGTGAAATGAGATATTTGAAGGTGGTCGCTTACTTACCGCCGACTATACTCTCCCTCGTAAACTATTGTGAATTTTTTTGCAATATTACCTGTATTTTTTATACAGCTTATATTGCCGAAGATTTCCCCCAGTATGGTGTGGGCATGTTACATTTTCCCCTGAACACAATTTATGACCAGTATAAAGAGATATTATTTTTTGTGATATCTTCACATAACATTGGTGACTTGTGTACCGGCCTGAAAAAGTGTGCTGCCATTAATAAAAATTGAGTTACTATACCTAGAATCAGATTCAACTCGAAACAACTTTTCATTTGATAGACTTTCCCCATAACATTTAAAACTTTATTTGCACTTTTCTGCAAGCCTTGCGGAAGAAGGGGAGATCGTATTTGCTGCATTAAGGATTTCACTGAAATGTTTGTTTGATATTGATTTATGTATTAGACTAACTTGTGCACCAATGTTGACCGTGGCAGTCCTTCGGCCTCTTTTTAGAGATTCAACTTCTTCATATAATTCATGAAATCAGATTAACATAACAAAACGTCCACTTTATTGTATTATTAAATAGGAAAGGGTAGAAAGAGTAATAAAATATACCTGAAATTGATTTTAAAAGGGTTATGTCCCTTGGAATGCTGGTTTAAAAAAAAATTGGTAAGAATTGTGAATTTTTAAATATGTGAGAATGGATTCTAATGTGTATAAATCCAGGGTAAATAGGTGCTTTGTCAGTGGAAAATATAGACGGCTCAATGGCAAACTTTTGCGACTAAAACCAATACATCAATACATCAAAGCTTATGTGTCATCTGAAGACCAATTCACATATAAGATTTTTCAACAGAATGCTCTTCAGTACATGATTAACACTGAAATGAAAATACATGTTATATAAACAATACTGTAAGGGTGATTTTTTGACACAGAGGCTCAAGTAAAATGGTGATTCGCATGGTAAAAAAATGTTTCAATGTAATATATGCGAATTCAAAAGTGCTATTTATAAATTATATAAAGAAGTTGAATCTCTAAAAAGAGTCAGAAGGGCTGTCACGGATAACATATAACAAATACAGCAATGATAAGAACCGTTTTACATAGATAGGTTCACCCAACTGATTGTTTGCCAAATACACAAGACAAAAAAATATACAAAAATACGAAAATATTTTCATGGATTAATGCATCACGCAGAAGTTTGTAACGTATTCATTTTCCCTTCCTTTTCATACATGTATATCAAAACCTGTTTTAATTTATATGCGATTCCAGCTAAAATCAACACCAATGTAGATTTCAATAAAAAATGAAATAAGTATATTTTATTCAAACCAGTTTATATCAGCTCAGCTAGGCATAATATACAAACAGCAGACAAGTAGGGATGAGAACATTAGTGACGTTATCAACAATGGGATCGTTTGAATTTTCTCAGTATACCAAAGTACAAGAGAGGTAGGCTAGACTATATAGATGATTTATATTGGTTGGTTCATCTTTCAGAAACACGTATTCATAAGAGTACATATGGCAAATGTTCAACAAGACCACAAAAGAGTGGTACATACAAATGTGAAAATACGCTATAACACAAATGATTTATGTCTACCAAATTCTGTTAATATATTACCAATTGTATATGCGTTTCATGCTCACATTAATGTATTTCAGATACACTTTCATTTCTAGACATTCAGATGAGAATTTGTTGTGATGATGGGAGATCCAGCATTTAAAAGTCTTGTTCTTACGAGTCTTTTGAAAAAATATACACAAAATGTATATGTAAGCAACTTTGTTAAGAATGTTCCAAAAATAAATGTATGGCGGGGGAGGAAGGCACATTTTATTTTACCCCACCATCCATACATTTTAAATTGAATATAGCATATAAATGTTCAAGCGATCCATCTTAAATAACCACCACCCATCAAATTTTGATACTTTTACAGCCTTTACAAATGAGGCATAAAACAATACATTATGATATCAACTGTTAAAGATCAGTCTACATCAGGCCAAGATTAATCTCAATTTTCCCGAAGTCTATTCAATGGTTGATTATTGCTGCACAAAATGGAATACACATTACTACAAAATGCTTTCAACTTCAAATAATTTGATTTTGGATGTAACACGTCTTCTGATTGGCTGTGATAAATTTTTTTATCAGCCTATAGACATAAATTTGTCATTTGACTGTGACGCCATCAACGTTTTTTTTATGATTTACTCCTTGAATAAGGAATCTAGATTTAAATTATAAGGAATGACTGTAATATTTTTTTCTGTCTCTGAAGAAATAACATAAAAAATGTGGTGCACTCTGTAAAATAACCCGCTACGCTCGTTATTCAGAAAATTATTACAGTCATTCCTTTAATAAAAAATATATACAAAATATACCTTTTACGGAATTGTTATAAAGATGATAAGGACTTGCATGATTTAAAATAAATTGATTTTTCAGTTAACACATCTACAGGCTTGTCACCTGGAAATTAGACGCTTAGTAGGGGTAATAAATTAAACAAGAAGAGAGAGGGCAACAAAAACAGATTCAAAAGCAAACAGGGAAAGAAACAACGTAAATTTCTCAAAAAGAAACGTCTACAAAAAAAAAAACAACAGTGGCTGAAGTCAAAGAAGGGAGAACATACCACAGTTCGATCGGTAATAATTCTTATATTGACAGAAAGTATGATTTACTTTTTACTTTTGAGGAGGTCATTAAAAAAATAATAGAAACATAGCATCAATATACATTAAAATAGATAAGACTTCAGATATATAGAATAACCTTTGATACATGTGATCATTTTATCCAAATAGAGGAATGCTTCACCATCAGATCCATGCATATATTTAATATTCAAGTACATAACTTTATGTCCCAAAGTAAAAAAAAACATCCAATTATAAAGTGACTGTGCAATTATTCATCAACGGTGAAAATGCATGAGATTTCAGCCACACATTCAAGTTATATAACTTTAAAACATGAATTCAAAATGTAATAATGAAATTTTCCAGACATCTGAAGTATTGTAATTTTTGGGTCAATTTTGTCACAAAATATCAATACACTATAAGATTTTGATATATTATAAAGTTGAAATTATTAAAGACTTGATATATATTTTATTTTAATTAGGATTAGAAGATTTTGCAACAATAGACATAGAAGAAATACCTGCAATTCCTCAAGCTGAGACCTTTACAAACATAGATGATGCACCTATAGTTTGTTTTGATTTAGAGACAACTGGTTTAAGTAAGTTACATGTATACATAATTAATAAGCTACCTCAATTATAAAAAAAAAAAAATATTTCAATGGATAAACTTTATAATTGAAAGATCTGCAGAAAAATACTGCAACAATACATTTATGGGGCAAAAACTCTTTCATTTTTTAAGCAATTCACACTTTGTATCTACCTCCTTTTGGAGGTGAGATCAAATACAAAGATGATGATATTTACAGACCAGTGGAGCAAAACTAGTTTTTTTTAGTTTTTTTTTCAATGAAGCGAGATATAAAATAAGGAGATGTGGTATAATTGCCAATATAAGACCATCAACCAAAGTTCAAATGAGGGGGATAGAAGACTTAGTCCTGTTCAACTTGATGATTTTTTGACAATTAATTGCTTTTTCTAAATAAACCTGTATTGGTAGGACATAACATAAAACGATTTGACTGCCATGTTTTATTAAATACTTTAAAATCTATGAATATGTACAGTGGACTTTGTGAAAGAACTATTGCATTTTTAGACTCTTTAAATTTGTTTAAACTGGTTTCACCTGGCTTGTCATCTTATAACCAGTCTTTTCTCGTTGACAAACTATTAGGTCAACAGTATGAAGCTCACAATGCTGTGTATGACACAAAATTACTTTTAAATCTAGTTACTGAGAAAAGTAATGTTTCTCAATATATTACTGAACTAACTTGCTTTTTCACCTAGCTACCCTCAGTTATACCAGATGCAATTAGCCAACATGAAAACTTTTGAAAAGCTAGTTCAATCAAAATGTCTGTCAAAAGCTATTGCACTAAAACAGCGAGGTCTAACCTAAGGTTTCAACATTTCGAATTAGCCGTACTACGAAATGACATGGCAGGACTCAAAGCCTTAATGACAGAAAAGTCTTCAACTGGGGTAGTTAGAGTGACATCAAACAAAAAAAATTATACAAAGAGTATATGAGTATCTTATTAGTCTCAAGTAAAGGAAAAATATGTTTGTTAAGGTATAGAACCACTAATTCAGGCCCGGTCTGAAAGAAAAGTAGTACACATTTTAAACAAAATAGTTTCTACTCATAGCTGTTACATAATCTTTGTCAATAGTAGGAATATTCGGGGTAGGTTTTGTATCAAATGAAAGCTTGGGGACTTGGGATCACTGCAGAACCCCTGTTGAAAGTTGTACTTGAATAATAAAGAAGTATATGAAATTTTAATAGGAGAGCACATTTGGCCTGTTGTTTTGATCAGAAGTTCCTGTTTTTGTACTATCAAACTTTGGGGAATCAGTACTCTCTAATATGCAATTAAAGGTATGTTGATTCTTTCAACACAAGTCAGGATACAGTACAGTTTTGATAGGTCACAGACTCCTTTCATAATATTTGATTTATAAAATATGGCGGGAAAAGGCTGACTCTGACTTTTACCTTATATTTGCATTGGTATTATTTGGGTCTCAATTCAAAAGAAAGAGAATCAAGAATCTGCCTAAATTTTGCCAAATGATTTTTTATGAGCTATTTATTCATATGATGAAAAATCAATAGGTGTTATGGGGCAAAATATGGTACCTTGTATCTATTGAAAAACACCAAGGAGTCCAAACATTTGACACTTATTCCAAAGCTTCACCTAAGTACATCCTATATGCATTATTATTCCACCTGTATGATATATAAATTAGAAAGTTTATTGTTGTTATGCAGAACTTTACCTTAACCAAAACCTTTTGTTGAAATTCATGATCAGAGATACTGTAATATTTTTAGATGATATAAACCAAATTGTTTTGACAGTTATATGAAACTTGAAGATTTTTAGATATCATTTTTTTAAGCTTGTGTAATAATTTATTGTTCACTGGAATACCTTCTCTAAACTGGAGGAGATGCATTTGGGGTTTTATTGCAAAAATAGTCTAGTGAAGAAATTTACCCGGCTATACCCCACATTTTGTTCATAAAGATAGACTATGAACATAGTATGATAAATTTTGACTGTACAGTTTCTAGATAAAAAATGCAACTTTAGATAAGAGTTTTAAAATACAATGTTCCACCTTGAATTTCAGGTGCAGAAGGGTGGGTGCTAGTTATCTGACATGTCACTTTAGCACAATAACCCAAATTATAAGGGTCTGATTGTTTGGCAGTGTATTAATAACCTTGAATCTTGATAGATTCAGCTGATAACATTAGTTGTATTTTAACCAATTAATATTTTGAATTATATTCGTTTTATAAATCTTGATTTTTTCTGTGTTTTTTTTAATATATATTTTGGTGGATTTTTTCTTGTTGCTTGTACAGGCAATAAGAACATGTATATATTAAGAAAATTTTGCAAAAAAGATTAACAATTGTAGTCTTTTCTCTTGGGTGTTTACATTAGTGAAAAGACATCCAAGGTTATTTAGAAATGTTATTGCTGTTTGAACTGTAAGAAATTCATTTATAGATAACATAATTTCATCTGTTTGTACAGAAGAACAAAATACTGTATATTCAAAATATAAAATTTAGAATGAGATATGTCTGGCATAATTATACTCCCACCTCTGTGGAACAATAAAGAAGGAGATATCCATCTTTAAAAGGTTGAATATAGGGTAAAATGATATGAGAAAGACTAATACAATATTAAACTGTCAATTGTTCTTGAACAATTGAGAGGTCTTTCCTTTTGTAATGTAAAATGCATGTTCCAACAGACGTAGAATGTATCGAAAAGGTCGGGTCAACCTTAAAAAGCTCGAAAACACACTAAAAATCCTTTATATAAGGTTAAAAACACTAATTTCGCTATCTGGGACATGACCTTGACCTTTGACTTTTGACCTTTGTCAAGGTCATTAGTTCCCAATGCCATTACTGAAGACCCCAAGGGTCTAGGACCTTTGGTTAAATAGTAAAAGCTGATTTTGTCTTTTCAGAAACCTAAAACAGGGGTTATGCCCCTTAAAGAAAGGTCAAATCTCTTTGGTCAAAATGTAACAAAGTTGCGCCGTAATGACCCAAACATTTTCCACTATTTAAAACTTCTGTAAGTATAATGGTTTCTGAGATTATCCCATAACAAGGTGTTAGGTCAAAGGTCAAGGTCAACATACAAATTTGACCTTGAGGTATTTTTTAAAGATACATGAATTGATGATGATTGGTGAAGATCCTAGGTGTCTACGACTTACGGTTTCTGAGTTTTGGTGGCCAACCGACACCGGTTAATTTTCATAGGGGCATAACCCTACCAATGAGTCGTTGAATCTTTTCGATCCAAATGTAACGAAGAACCGGGGTCTGGTCCTGAACAAATTTCACCCTTCATTATTTTTCTACCTATTACGGTTACGGTGTTGGAACGATAACAAGGTTTTGGGGTTTCGGAGGGATTACTCCGAACCGACAAAATATTTCGACTCACAGGGTGAGTTCGGGATAGGTATTTATGACACCGATACAAAGTGTGAACATGAAAGCGACATGGTTTACGGTTACGGAGGGAAATTTTGTCAAAGTTTGGCGGAACAAGAAGAATAATAATCAGAAGAAATACAGTAAGGTCTTTCCCTTTAGTAAAAGGAAAGACCTTAATTAGGCAAATATATTCTAACAAACAGTATTTTAATGACTTTAACAAGACTATTTGATGTTTACATGAGGATACATGTATTCAGTTGTTATTTAGGTTATTATTTGTGCTGACCATAGTTAATGAAATTTTACACTTATTCATTATGATCTACATTTTGCAAATAATTGTATAATAAACAAAATTAGGAATCAATTCGGGTTAAATCTAGAATTTGTCATGTTAAAGTTCAAGGCAAAATATGTTAAGATATTTTTTAAAATTATATTATTAGCAAGACCTTTGCAAATTGTATTCAGTGAAATTATTTAACCTAGCTACTACAAACAGTATTCTAAACTTAGAAAAACAAGTAATTTATTTTGCATCTTTATTTTATTATGTACTAACAAACATAAGAACAGATATCCATTGAAAATAAAATAAATGTATTAGATCACATGTTGTTGTTTCACTTCTATCAAGAAATATGTTTATAGATATAGGCCAGCTGAGGGACACCTCCGGATGCGGGAATTTCTCGTTACATTGAAGACCTGTTGGTTACCTTCTGCTGTTATATTTTCTATGGTTGGGTTGTTGTCTCTTTGATACATTCCCCATTTCCATTGTCAATTTTAGATGTGATGTGAGTGCCAATGAGACAACTCTCCATCCAAATAACAATTTAAAAAAGGGTCATGATAATTCCCTGAATCAACTCAGTTACACACACAAACAAAAATTATAACTTGCACATCACTACATAATACTGGATGGATAATGAAATAGAGTGGACACTTATTGTACTGATTATGTATGGTAGTGATTGATAAGTCTATTTTTTATCAAATTTATTTGGAATTTATTTTTTTAATATTCAAAAGAAATAAAAGAAAATCAAGAACAAATGCTCACATTTTTCTGAATCTTTAATGTGAGATAAAAGAAAGACTAACTATACTAAAGGGTTATTGTAACTCATAATAAGAAAATAAACAGAAAAAGTCATGTTTCCTTAACATAATATTTTATGTTGGTGCTCCTCTAGAAATGAGTCTTATATATAAAGCAAACACAGTCTATTTTACACCGAATTCTGCACATGATCCTTAACATTATTTTAAAATTTCATTAGAAAATGCAAAGGAAACTGAAAGATATCAATTATAACATTTGATAATGGCAAACTTCAGTTACAGAAAGTAAAGGAAAAATTCAGCATTTTTTTTTAATTTGCAAAGGGGCATAACTCTAGAACAGTTAAAATGACATCACCAAAAATAAAACTTCGTCTGTGTTTTGTGGTAAAAAGCATTGTGATAAAGTTGCATAACACTTCATTGAGGCAAATGAAAAATGGAGAACGGAAATCAAATCTTGGACGAACTGACTAACATACATGTATACAGTTGGACAAGGGTAAAATATATTGCTCTCTCAGCTACGAAAAAAGAGGAACTGTCATTTTGTTTCTTCTAAAAATTGGAGGGTGACCCCAAAATGTTATTCCAATTTCATAAAATAGAGTCATCAAGCTTTTCAGTATGAAAAAATGAGCAACTTCCTGTCATGTTGTTTGCTGTTAAAATTGAACCAAAGACGTTTTATGTCCATTTCCCCTATATTTAGCCTTTTTGCACTTATTTTCAGATGTCAAACAATCTCTTGGATGGCCGGTGACCCCCAATTTTTATCCCAATTTCATAAAATATAGACATCAAGCTTTAAGGTATGAACAAATTAGCAACTTCTGTCATTTCGTTTGCTGTAAAAATCCAACCAAAGACGTTTTATGTCCATTTTCCCTATATTTAGCCTTTTTGCACTTATTTTCAGAGGTCAAAAAATCTCTTGGATGGCCGGTGACTCCCAATTTTTATTCCAATTTTATAAAATATAGACATCAAGCTTTTTTGTATAAAAAAATGAGCAACTTCTGTCATTTTGTTTGCTGCAAAAATTCAACCAAAGACGTTTTATGTCCATTTTTCCTATATTTAGCCTTTTTGCACTTATTTTCAGAGGTCAAAAAATCTCTTGGATGGCCGGTGACCCCCATTTTTTATTCCAATTTCATAATATATATATATCAAGCTTTTTTGTATGAAAAAAATGAGCAACTTCTGTCGTTTTGTTTGCTGTTAAAATTCAACCAAAGACGTTTTATGTCCATTTTTCCTATATTTAGCCTTTTTGCACTTATTTTCAGATGTCAAAAAATCTCTTGGATGGCCGGTGACCCCCATTTTTTATTCCAATTTCATAAAATATATATATCAAGCTTTTTTGTATGAAAAAATGAGCAACTTCTGTCATTTTGTTTGCTGTTAAAATTCAACCAAAGACGTTTTATGTCCATTTTTTCTATATTTAGCCTTTTTGAACTTATTTTCAGAGGTCAAAAAATCTCTTGGATGGCCGGTGACCCCCATTTTTTATTCCAATTTCATAAAATATATATATCTAGCCTTTTTGTATGAAAAAATGAGCAACTTCTGTCATTTTGTTTGCTGTTATAATTCCACCAAAGACGTTTTATGCCCATTTTCCCTATATATCCATATAACCTATTTGCACTCATTTTGAAAGGTCAAAAAATCTCTTAGATGGCCGGTGACCCCCAATTTTTTTTGGATTTTTTCAATAACCATACTGCAAAGTTTAATTTTACAAAGTATAAGAAAATTCTGTCATTTTTTATCTATACCCCTGAACTACCTTAACTAAACTTAATACTTGTGTATTTAAGTTTAAAAAGAACAAAAACAAAGAACAACAAGAATTTATTTTTCTAATAGAATGGGTTTCCTCCCATTTGTATTGATATCTAATATTTTATTATATTTAATGTCAAACAGTTGTAAATTGTTTCATTTATGTACTAATGGATTTTATCTCGTCCATATTTCCATTGTTGTACCTCAATATTTTAGGATTATCAATCATATACTGAAAAAAATGGGATGGTGTTTTAAGGATTTTGACGATGGTACGCTGTAGTGGTCTTCCACTGAGGAATTAGAAGACCACAGGAAAGAACCTCAACAATGTATGTTGCAACTATTAGTAGACTGGCGAAAATACAACATAGGTCTGATACCTGGTATTGGGATAATAGTTTATAGTAAAAATTACAATTGTAGTTTACTGTATGAATAATCTTCATTTGTAAATCAGATTTTTAACAGACAACTTCACCTGGGAGTATTTTATCATTTTCAATTCTGTTGATAAAAATCTGAAAGTTAAAGTAAGCAGGCTTTAAGCATATTAAGTATAACTGTGCTCGGCAGTTTACAACATTCCAGCAGCACCTGCATACGGGGTATATATCTCCCAATTGATACGATATTCCCGTGCTTGCATTTCCTATCATGATTTTCTTGATAGAGGGTTGCTGCTCACAAGGAAGCTATTAAACCAAGAGTTCCAAATGGTGAAGTTGAAATCATCCCTTCGTAAATTTTACGGACGCCATCACGAGTTGGTTGACCGTTATGGAATAACCGTATCACAAATGATATCGGATATGTTCCTTACGTCGTAACTACAATCCCCTTCCCTTTCCTGAATGTGACCTACCGAATTAGACTTTTTACCGGATTTGTTATCACATAAGCAACACGACGGGTGCCGCAGGAGCAGGATCTGCTTACCCTTCCGGAGCACCTGAGATCACCCCTAGTTTTTTGGTGGGGTTCGTGTTGTTTATTCTTTAGTTTTCTATGTTGTGTCGTGTGTGCTGTTGTTTGTTTGTCTTTTTCATTTTTAGCCATGGCGTTGTCAGTTTGTTTTAGATTTACGAGTTTGACTGTCCCTTTGGTATCTTTCGTCCCTCTTTTAATTACTTAAAAAAATATACACATTTTTACATTATCAATTCATCTCATTTATCATTATTCAAAAATCAATATTTTTTATCAAGAGTTTATTAATATATGAATAATCTTCATTTGTAAATCAGATTTTTAACAAAAATCCTTACAGTATTATTTAATTTTCATTTTGCCGTCTCCTTTTTTGAATATATTCATATTACTGAGCTTATTTTGCAATATTCTTTGACATAATAAAGTGAACTTCTTTGGCAGTCCTTTTAGGGCAAAATAATATTTCAATGAAATCTGTCAAACAGAACTTGCCTAACTGTGTGGGGCTTTGGTATGCAATACCAGATGAAATCAACTCAGCAAGAACCAATGTAAAATGATTTTTTTTTCAAACAGAGACCAGTTCAAATCAGCTCAGAAAATCCTAATTTATAAACAGAAGACAAAAATTTGTTGGTGGACAATGACTATGTGCCCAATTATTGTACAGTGCTAACAATATTTCTGAAAACCTGAACACAATTATACAGGTCAACAAAAAAATAGTACAGTTTAATTTGACAATGGGTATACAACACCAAATATACACCAATGTATAAATAAATGTAAGAAAGGTTAATATTGGTTTTATTACAATCGATTGGTGGACTGAGTGCACCCAGATGATTCTGTTGTAAGGATATGAGCATACGAAATAAATAATGCTTTTGATAAAAATTACAAGAGGTTGATAAGTTCTGAAAAAGCCATGCACCGGTATGAAAGACAGATTTTCACTAATCATGATGATAAAATTCTGAAAGTAAGAATAAGCAGGTATTAAGTATGTTAAGTATAACTGTGCTTGGCATTTTAATGGCTTAAAAAATATACATATTTTAACATTATCAATTCATCTCATTATCATTATTAAAAAATTAATATTTGCTATTCAGAGTTTATTAATATATGAATAATCTTTATTTGTAAATAAGATTTTCAACGGACATGTTTACCTGAAAGTATTATATCATTTTAATATCATTATTCCATACTCTATTTTCTTAATCCAGAGTTAGGATTTTTTTTATTTTTTTTACTTTTCTAGTAGCTTTATACGCATTTTTAATAAAAGAAAATTATATAAAACTATTTTTGTGTTTATGTCATGGACACATTAAAATGAACATGCCTAATGACATTGTTAAATTTTCGTGGGAAACATCCTTCACTAATCTGGGGAAAATGTGACATAACCTTCAATGTGAAAAACGACAATGTAGTGAAATTATTTGAAAAGAGAACATTTTGTAAGAAGCTAGTATAGTTGTTGAAGTCTACATGTTGACTGATGAGCAAACATATTTTTCCTTTGATTGTGTAATAAACTTCATCATATTAACACAGTACTATAATTAATTTCCGATCACCATAAAAGTTGGCAGATGCTTCAAATCATTATGCATGCTATGCACTTATTCTTCCTTATGTACAGAAGGTTATCTTAGAGGATGACTCTTCTTAACCTTCTCTCTTCTAGTATTATGTTTAGATTTCATAATACACTTATAGTATTACCATTAACAGAAAAGGTTAAAATCGAAATCAGATAAATAGCTATGAAAAAACAGTCGAAGTTCTGAGGTATCTGAAAACATGAATGAAAATAGACAGATATGTTTATCCTTTTATTTTGGTCCATTAATTTATAGTGTTGATCTGTTTGTTTAATTGTAATGGTTAAAAAGATGAATTATTTGATTTTTTTTTAAATGTTCTTGTGTAAAGAGAGGTTTATATATAAATTCGTACAGCAGTATACTACGGTTTCCTTTATTCATAAATCTAACGTATAAAATTGACAGGCAAATGCTTAATTTTATATATGTTTATGGACCTTACTATTATATACAAGGCAAGGTACAGTGTATTATGAGTTTAACAGTTATGTTGTTATTTACAGACTGTTATAATCGATAATTTTTTTAATACAACTCTGTAAAACTTAGACAAAGGATGTTCATTACAAACATACCATTGATTAATTGTAATATGAATGCCATGTGGAGAGAAAAAAATCAAATGAAAAATAATAATATTCCACACTACGTTACTATCATAAATTCTGAGTATACCCCAACTGCGTCATAAGGTCAGTAATATATCCCCGACTAAAAATAAACGTACTTTATATAACACTGGTTGCTGGTCCGGACATATACAGCTACGTACATATTCAATTTCTATCTGCGACATTGGTCACACGTATTTTCTATTACAAATTAAACAGAGAACAATTGTGTTTATGAAAGTTTTTAAATTGCTTAATTAATTGCTTTTCAAATTTATATTGTGTATTATTCGAAATTATTCACTTCTATAGTATTTATTTCTAGACAGAATGATTTTCTGTTACTAAATTTAAATATGTATTTTGATTTAAATAGTCGGACTATCTCCTGCGAGAGTCACTAACTTTAAATCCCCCTTACTACCAGTATATTATCCGGAGTTCCGACAACGGTGTCTGGTTATGCTACCTTTACGACCCTTTGACGTGCATTTTGGGGTGTCCCTACCCTTCAGTCCAAGAACCCACTTCCCCTGTCTGCAGTTCAGATAAGTTTGTCTCGTACTCAACACCCAGTAAAGTATCAACTTCTATCAATAGAAGAAGACACAATATAACATTAATATGCAATACAGGAGGTGTCTCTCTTTACTTTGTCTCTGGATTTCATTCCCGTCTCTTTTTGGTTCCCAAGAAGACAGGACTAATTGATTGTTGGTTGCTTAACGTCCAGTGGCAATGTTTTGGCATGTTCAGGACGAGAACAAGTTAACAATAAATACAATAGGTAGGTTCTCACAATAGAGGCCATTTGCGTTGATGGTCGGGAAAATTTCGATTGCGACTGGAAAATGAGGGTGCATTGGATAGGAACAGAAATTTTCCTTGCAACAGGCCACCTTCAGACCCCTGAAAGAGCGTGGCACTCTCTTTACACGAGGGATCGGATTTTACGTCCCCATTCTGACCAGACATGACTGTATACATCCCGCACAGCCAAACTGACGCCCCACTTCGACAAGCGTTTTACTGCCGGTTGAGAGAATACCAAGTGACCATATTTCGTTTCCCAAGTCACCCTTTGGGGGCAAGAAGACAGGAGGAAAGAGGCCAGTCATAGACATATCTATTCCGAACAACAATTTTATTGTTCCCTATTTCAAAATAGAAACCAACAGATCAATCAGGGCTTAAATCCTTCCAGGAATGTGGACTACCTCTATGTATCTTTTAGATGCTTATTTCCACATTTCCTTTTCCCATACTCACAGGAAATACCTTCGCTTCGTTTTAAACATTTCCCATACTTACAGGAAATAACTTCGCTTCGTTTTGAGCATCAACAAAGTTTTCGAGTTCATGGCTCTCCGTTTTGGCCTAACCACCGCCCCTTTGGCGTTTTCCAAAATCATGCAGGCAGCTATAGTTGACATTCCATGTATATTAGAACTAGTAGACCGCTGTTCAACATCATAATTTGCTTAAAAAAAACAAATCCGGGTAACAAACTAAAACTGAATCAAGATTATCAACTTTAAGTGGAAAACAAAGGAAATACAGAAACACCTAACTACAACAAAAGCACGCTTCAACATGCACAGAAAAGAACTGTACATAACAACTACCATATTCCTTACTTGGTACAGCACATTTTAAGAAAATCATGGTGTGTGTTACATTTTAATGTTGTGTTTCTGATGTATTGTGGATTCTCTTATATTTGATACGTTTCCCTCAGTTTTAGTTTGGAATTTAGTTTAACGGCACCCGTGCCTTGTATTATAGACTAACAGTCGCTTAAAAGTCCATTTTATTAACAATCTGTGAAGAAGACAAACAGACATATGTAAAAATGTCAAAAATAAGGGCACAGCAGTCAACATTAATTAGAAAAAAAAACTATGTCAACATAGAAAAATTAAATGGCATATATATAAAGATCTTCAAACATGAAAGACAAGAAAACAAAATATGACCAAAGCACTACAACACATTGTCGGGATGCACAAGTACCGAGCCACGACAAAAGGATATCACCAAAAACGAACTAAACACTATAAGTTATAATGAAATGACCAGTAAAGTTAATGATTTTAAAAATTTGAAAATGAAGGGGATGAATTTTGTCTGTTGTTTCTTTAGTATCTAGGTCTGGAGGATATATAAATGGAACCAATTTAGAAAAGTCAAAACTGAAAGTGGAAAGAATCTCATTAATATATCTGAAATTAAGTAATTTGGGGCCATCCCAAGAAATGTCGATATTTATTGTGACATGTTTTATGACCATCTTCTGCCTCTCATGCAATATGATCATACGATATACATCGAAGCGACCATAAGATAGTCATACATATGCTTTTAAAACCGTAATGAGGGAATATATTTGCAATATTTTAAATAAGCTTAAAAATGTAAAACAAAAACGTGGAATATAAGTCTGACATTAATAATTATTATCAATAGTTTCCTGCCCCCCTTTTTTTCCCACTGCTGGTGGAGATTTATTTCCCCGAGGGTATCACAAGCCCAGTAGTCAGGACTAACTTTTTGTGCTGACATGAATTATCATTGATATTGTTATATTTATAAATTAACTGTTTACAAAATTTCGAATTTTTTGAAATACTAAGGCTTTTCTACCTCAGGCATTGATTACCTTAGCTGTATTTGGCAACACTTTTAGGAATTTTGGATCTCAATACTCTTCAACTTCGTACTTTATTTGGCTTTTTTTTTAATCGTTTTTGGATTCGAGCGTCACTGACGAGTCTTTTGTAGACGAAACGCGCGTCTGGCGTATATATCAAATTTAGTCCTTGTTTCTATGATGAGTTTATTTATAACGAATATGAAATTTGATGAAAGGAAATTAACATGTGGATTGATTATTTTTTAAATTGAGTTTTTTTTATATATATATATATATATATATAATAAAATTATAGATCTCCGAAGTTCATGTATAATTATACTAAGATGTGGTATTACCCTCATAAGTGCTCGTACAAATATATTACTTTACTGCTAGTCTGCTATATAAAAGGAAATACATATCTTCTTTACTATTAAACGAGAAGACCTCAATTTGTGTGTCGTTTCTCCTCCTTCCACAATAAATTTATCATACTTCCTCTGTGTCCTATAGGTACAGTGCATAGTCGCATTTGTCATCCATTCTTATGATTATTCAGATTGAGCTATTTTGGGAGAAAAACGAGAAAAAGGCATCCGGATTTGTTTCCGCCATTGGACGAAATTTTAAGTCAAACAAGACTTCCGGATTGTGGTTTTCTGTAAACATTGAACATGCATTTACTACGAATACAGAGTATATGGATAATGCTATCTGCTATCATTTTCAAGTTTACTATCCACGGCGGTTACAGAGTTTATTAAATAGAGGGGGTCTGTATAACATATAAATGACCGCCGTGAATCGATTAGTAAACTGTCACTGAGAATTAATAGTAAGAAGCAAATACACCGTTTATTTACGGTACCACGATTTCCCGAGAATTATTTATAGGACTAAATGAACATAATATAGAAAGGCGATAAAATTATATTTATAGGTCTGAATGAACAAAATATACAGATAGGCGCTAAAATTATTCCTGTGTTATTAGAATCAAAAGAAAACCAAAAAAAAAAAAATGTGAATATCGGAATAAAGGGACTAGAAAAACAATTGTCCTGTCCCAAAGAACCTATGACTTTTGATACCTTTTCTGAAATTCTCCAGTCATACAATCTTTTACAAAAAATCATTGATTGACAAAATGAAAATTGACAGTAAAGAGCAAATACCCTTTATTTATAGTAATGAATGTTCATTATATTCTAAATGTACTATGTTTATATCGAGTTTAATAGAAAAAAAAATAGAATTTTGGAAAAAAAGGAGGAGGGGAAACAATAACTATTGTCCTGTCCCTAAGTATTTGATATGAAAGAATGCTGTTTGAATATTGGCTGTTTCTAATTCAATGTCAAATGAAAAAAAAAACAACCATGATTTGGTTGAGTTTCTATTGTTTAGGATACATTTTAGTAAAAAATAATGTTTTGGTGTAGGCTTTGGAAAATATTACCTATAATGCATTAGATCCTGAAACAACATTTTAAAGTGACAAATATTGTTTAATGCTAAAATAAATAGAAAAGATATTGATATAAAAACTATTTTTTTAGGAAATTGTGAAAGCATAGATAAAGTCAAAATGGAAGAATTATTAAAAGATGATCTACACCAAGAAGAAGTAAGTTGTTATTATCAGTATATCAAGATTTAAACCTATGATTTATTGTCAGCTTTTGACAGTAGAATTCAGTTTTATATACTGACTAATGTGTTGACTTTGTACTAAGTTTTTCTTGCTCTGTGACCATAGTAGCGAAATATTTCTTTTTTTTTACAAGTTGCTTTTTAGCTCACTGTTCCGAAGGAAATTTATTAATGATAAAGATAAACTGTGAACAGTAAAAATGTTAAGCAAGGTGAGATCTACAAATAAGTTCATATGACCAAAATTGACCCCTTAAAGAGCTATTGCCCTCTAAGGACAATTTTACACAATTTGTTTATCATGTTTTCTAACTTTAAAAAATCTTTGTCTCTGAAACTAGATAGAGATATACCATGAAGAGGAGGAAGGAGAAGAAGAATGGATGACATTCATGAAGAGTATAAAAGAATTGGAAGAACTGTAGGTTTATAGTTAACAAATGAATGTTCATTTTATTCTAAATGTACTATGTTCATATCGAGTTTAATAGAAAAAAATAGAATTTTGGAAAAAAAGGAGGGGAAAAAATAACTATTGTCCTGTCCCCGAGTACCTTTGATTTTTAATACCTTTCATTAAATCTTTTACAAAATTCTGTACATACTTCCAAAGACGCTCTAAATGCCCACGATTTCGCGGGTGTGTTCTAGTATCTGTTGAAGGATTAATTGGTTAAGATTAAAGGTGCACTAGCTTTCAAAGTCCTGTTCACCAATTTTACTCCAAGTCCCATATTAGATATTTATAAAAGAATGATGTTTTAATATTGGCTGTTTCTGAATTCAATGACAAATGAATAAACAAACATGATTTGGTTGAGTTTCTATTCTTTAGGATACATTTTAGTAAAAAATAATGTTTTGGTGTAGGCTTTGGAAAATATTACCCATAATGCATTAGATCCTAAAACAACATTTTAAAGTGACAAATATTGTTTAATGCTAAAATAAATAGAAAATATATTGATATAAAAACCATTTTTTCAGGAAATTGTGAAAGCATAGTATTGTACATGATAAAGAGTCAAAATAAAAGAATTGAAAGATCGGTTACACCAAGAAGAAGAAAGTTATTATTATCAGTATCTCAAGATTTAAACCTATGATACATTGTCAGCTTTTCAGTTTTATATACTGACTAAATGTGTTACTTTGTACTAAATTTTTCTTGCTCTGTGACCATAGTAGCAAAATGTTTCTTTTTTTTTTACAAGTTGCTTTTTAGCTCACTGTTCCGAAGGAAATTTATTAATGATAAAGATAAACTGTGAACAGCAAAAATGTTCAGCAAGGTGAGAACACAAATAAGTTCATATGACCAAAATTGACCCCTTAAGGAGTTATTGCCCTCTAAGGACAATTTTACACAATCTGTTTATCATGTTTTCTAACTTTAAAAAATCTTTGTCTCTGAAACTAGATAGAGATATACATTGAAGAGGAGGAGGAAGGAGAAAAAAAAAACGATTTTGGAGCATTCATGAAAAGTGTCGATGAATTAGAAGAACTGTAGGTTTATAGTTAACAAATAGTGTTTTGTTTGATATTACTCAGTCAGGATTCTACTTCGTCAAAATGATCTCCCCATTACGCCAGTTCATTTAGGCAGCAACCATTTGATTTTCTGGGGGGGGCTATGGTTTTTTTTGGAAAAAAAAGTTTGTTTCCAGTTTTTGAAGAAAAAAATAATTTGTTTTTGATTCTGAGAAAAAAAAATTGTTTGTTTCACCCTCAGCTGCCACTATATGTAATGCTAAAATTGAAAGAAAAAAATTGCTTTCGACTTGTTGCGAAAAAGGCGAAAAAAAAAATTTGTCCAGAAAAAAAAACCATAGCCCCCCCCAGAAAATCAAATGGTTGCTGCCTTACACAATCGTAGAATTGGAAGCCATTGTAGGGATGACGCGTTACCAAGTTTGCTCTTGGAAACCGTTAAATTTATCCACATTGCACCATTACGATCCTTATATGTCAGTTGTATTTTAAAAGACAAATGTATCAGCTAGCTAATAAGCATCAGTTAATGATCTTGTCTGCATTGATTCAACTGAAAACTATTGTCTGATCGGTTGTCAGGTGGAATTTTTGAAAAATTCATAAACATTTAAAAAAATTCTAATTAAATATTTCGTGGAAGGGCAGACTAGATTTTTTTAGTGATTGAAGTCTATAAACCCTAGTTATTACACACAACAAATTATAATTTTTCAAAGATATGCATTTTCATCATCCAACTTGAAAGACTGTCGTCAAGTACTTTCAGTAAAACAATAGCTATTCGAACACACCTACTCTGTTTTTGTGATACATTAGATAGATATTTCACTTGACCCATATATTTCATCTTTTAGTACTGTGATTTTTTTTATGTTATAAAGTCAACCTATAGCTTTGATATATAAAAATGATAGAATCTGAAGCGAGACGATGTATAAAATATTCTTGCTTTGTACGATATCAAGACATAATATTAAACTCAAACACGCCTTAACATAAAAAGGTGCACTCGATTTTCTCTTTTCAATACTATTGTTACCCATTTTTTTGAAAATAAAAGGAAATACATATAGATATTTATCATACGTAATCATGAGTATAATAAGATAGCCAAATCTCAGGTTACAGGAGATCAACATTTTAAGTGACTAAGTGGAGAAGAACAAGTCTTTAGTATTCAGCAGACTTGAGAACACAGTAACTAACAGTGTTAAAAAGAGCATGGGAGGCCACGTCTTCAAAGATTAATGCAGTAATCAGTAGACAGTGATCATCTAAGAATAGAAGAAGGAGATCAGAAAAAAGTGGACCTGTAACGTGAGCATAAGCTAGCAGAAAAGAATAAAACAATCACGCCGGACTGGTGGTGGCTACCCTCCAAATACAATCTCATTAGTAGAAGAGAAAGGAGCTGGGATAATTGGGAAAACTCCGATCAATGGAATTTAAGGTGGTATCAATACTCACAAAAGTGTTGCGTTTGAGTAATAAGACTCTTGTGCTTCTTTTCAATCGTCGGTATAGTCGGCTTCCATCTTCAAGTTCCAGGTTTACGTTAACAAAGTATGTAAAATTATATTTACATGAAAAAGTCGATATATTATTGAATCTGTTACATCCAGCGGCAAATATTTCAGGCAATTTTCAAGTCAACTATCAATGGACGTCATATTCTATATTTACGTACTATTTGATCATCAGCCATATAATCTAGTGGGTTACTTTTGTTTACGAAAATTCTGTTTCTGCGTACGTTTTCAACACTTCGACGAATGTCCTGCATATTATTTCTTTCACGTGATGTCGTAACTTAATAATCATTAGACTATCCTAGGTCTACTGCTATGCGTCTTAAGTTTATTCAAAAAGTTACGAATATCGCAACTTTTGACACCAGACTACTATACGACTTGTCTTAGTCACAAGATATTTTCAAAAACTTCTTTGATAGTCTTGTTTTTGAAAAATGTCTGAAGGAACTCCGATTCATATGAAAAAAATAAAAGAGGTTGGCAAGGAGAGACACACAGTTCGTTACCATAATCTACCTCCAAATTCAACAAATATGTTGTCAATAAGAAACTCCAGCATACTGATCACTGGGGATCTAAACATAATTCAACATGAAAATCTCCGAAAGGAGATTTCTCGTGGTCCTAAGTTTAGAGAACCCCAACACATCAATTGGAACCATAACTTCAAAATTAATATGGATTCCATTGAGGACTACGTCAGAGCATGGGCTAAACGAGAAGTAGTACAACTGGACACTTTCTCAGAATGGGTCAAAACAATCAGGTCTCTGATAAAACGTCGCATTCATAAGTTGAAAAACTGTGTGAATGATCGAACTAAGTCCATTTTCAGTGACAAAGAGGCTGTAAAATGTCTATCATCTCTTCAAGACAAGAATATTGTCTTTATATGTAAATCGTATTACTACGAGTGTCTTATAAAAGAATTAGGAATACATGAGCACTCAGGTAATCCCACATACAAAAACATATCATTTGACAAGGATGAGATTTTGGCGAATCATAAGTCCTTCATGGCTTCTATGAACATTGCATTGAACAACAAATCGGAGGACTTACCTTGTTTGTATTGGATACCTAAACTTCACAAAATTCCGTACAAACAGCGGTACATTGCCGGCTCATCTGCATGTTCTACTAAAGAATTGTCCATTAGATTGACTAAAATTCTGTCCGCAGTTAAAGAGGGTCTTCAGATATACTGTGAAACTGTTTACTCGCGTAGTGGTATTAACCATATGTGGATTCTTAAAAACTCTAAAGAAATTCTGGATAATTTTAAATCTCGGTCTTTTTCTGAAATTAGTTCTATCAACACTTGATTTTTCAACCTTGTATACAACCATTCCCCATGTGAAATTGAAAAACCGTCTAAAAGAAATAATCCACAATGCTTTTCATCATAAAAATGGTAACATACGCTATAAATTTATCACTTTGGGATACCATAGGGCATATTTTGTTAATAAGGAACAAAAGGGTAAAACATACTACACAGAGGAACAAGTGATCAGTATGCTGGAGTTTCTTATTGACAACATATTTGTTGAATTTGGAGGTAGACTTTTTCAATAAATTGTCGGCATTCCTATGGGAACGAACTGTGCTCCTCTCCTTGCCGACCTCTTCTGGCTTTCATATGAATCGGAGTTCCTTCAAACACTTGTCAAAAACAAGAAGATCAAAGCCAGGTTATTTAATTTCACTTTCAGATATATTGATGATGTTCTTTCAATTAACAATCCGAACTTTTCTGATTGGGTTCCATTAATATACCCACCAGAACTAGAAATTAAAGAGACAACAGACACGGCTTCCTCCGCCTCATTTTTAGACTTAAACCTCGAATTTGACATACACAGTCATCTCAGTACCAGAATCTATGACAAACGAGACGCTTTTGATTTTGAAATTATCAATTCCCCCACCTTAGTAGTAATATACAAACTTCACCTGCATATGGAATATACATTTTCCAACTTATTCGGTATTCAAGAGCTTGCAGCTCCTATTCAGACTTTGTAAAACGTCACCAGTGTCCGAGTAGAAAGTTGATGAACCAGGGGTATGTCAAAGAACGTCTCGTCCTTTTTCTAAAAAAAAGTTCATCGGAAGGTACCAAGAACTTGTTGATAAATATTCCGTATCAACTTCACAAATAATACAAGATGGTCTTGAAGTATAGATTTTGCGTACTGACGTTGGTTATCATCTTAATAACGTGTTATAATAGTCTTTTATTTGTCTTTATTAATATTACTTTTACTGTTAAGTCAGTTTTTTGAGATATTCATTTGACGTGACTCTGTGCTTATGTAAAACATCATAATTTGAACGACACAATTATTTCATTGATTAACATTACTTTTACTTATTGATCTTGTCATACTTTGAATGACAAAACTATTTTATTCATTAATGCTACTTTTTCTGTTAAGTCTGTTTTTTATGGTATACATTTGACGTGACTCTGTACTTATGTATCCTGTCATACTTTGAACCACACAATCATTTAATTTATTATTGTTACTTTTACTGTTAAGTCTGTTTTTTGTGACATCTACTGTACGTGACTCTGCATTTATGTATGCCGTCATACTTTGAACGACAAAATTATTTTATGTCTACCTGTGCGAATTTCAAACGCGCAATTTTACACCAGTACTGAAAACCTTCCATCCTTTACGGGTAGACTTTACATATATAAATAAAATCGTATAAGATAAGCAAAATGAGGATGTTAAATTTGATGTATGCCTTTTTGTGCTTCTTCGTTACATTTGTTGTTTTATAGTGATTAAGATGACAACGCAGTGTTGACTGCTGTGCCCCTGTTTTTGACATTTTTACTCTTTGGATATGTTTGTTTTGTTCACGCATCGTTGACAATGTAATGGAAGTTGATGAGACTGTCATACAAGTGAGAGGTTTAGCTAGCTATAAAACCAGGTTCAATCCACCATTTTCTTCATTAGAAAATGTCTGTACCAAGTCAGGAATATGACAGTTATCCATTCGTTTGATGTGTTTGGACTTTTGATTTTGCCTTTTGATTTTCCTTTTTGAATTTTCCTCGGAGTTCAGTATTTTTGTGTTTTTACTTTTGTTCCTCTGTGTACATATAGATAGATATTTTTCCTTTTTTGCTCACTATTATATATGCCGTATGGTATCTCCAAGTAATAAATTAATAGCGTATGCTGCCACAAAAGCATTGTGGATTATTTTTTACGATTCTGTTTTTTTCACATGGGCAATGGAATTATACAGGGTTGAAAAATAAATAGTTTTGGTAGAATTAATTTCGGAGAAAGATCGAGATTTAAATTTATCCAGAAGTTCATTGGAGTTTTTAATTTACATATAATTAACACCACTACGTGAGTAAAACGCAATGTATTCATGCACTGACACAAATAGTACATTTGACTTATTGTACACTCATTATCAAGACACGCGTATGATGTCGTTTAACGTGTTGCATAGGGTAAAACTGTATGGTCCTCATGCAAATGCTACCCACAAGCCTATAGGCAGTGATCAAACCTCATTTGTTTCGTTCAAAAACATCATGTGTTTAAATAAGTCAGGTTCATTTGTAATAAGAATCTTTGATGCGCACCATAAATGTAGGAACATAAATACTATTATATGAAAAAAAATCATAGAAAATACACACCTTTCCCACTTTGCTAATGGTTAAAAAATAGGTTGATATTGCATATGTTAACAATGTTTGCCATTAAACTTGCCTTGAACTAAAGTTATTTATCAAAAATAGTACAGATATAGATTTATTCAAGTACACCTTTAAGATGCGCTCGACTTTAGTGACTCAGCACGAGGTTTTCGGGTTTGTTCTACAACCAACCTCTATCTTAAAAATTGTATGAATTTTTCTCAGGATGAAAAAGTATCAACCAAATATTCATATTTCGAAACACATCAAATTGTCTTCTCATCTAGGGTAGCGCTATTCAAGAAAATGACTCGGCAAATTGGTTTAGTCTTTATAGTTTGACTCACATGTTACTATGATCATCTGAAGATATTTTATTTTCCTACTCCAGAAACTTGGAGAATTATTGCAAAATTAGTCCTCATATAGGACAGTTTCCTAAAATGATATATAGATATAGTAATGCCCAGGGACCTCCCCCCTTTTTTTTATTAACCTAGTTATATTATTAAACACTGTTCTTGTTTTATTCTTCTACTTGTCTTAATAAATATATTTTTTATAACATTGTGTCTTAATCATATTGAATCACTTGTAATCATTTGTATATAATTAATGTTGATTGTTCTGCTCCTTGTGGGCGCTTTGATTAGCAATAAAATATATTTGATTTGATTCGCATGTAATTCAAAATTCGATAAAATGGATCACTGTTGGAGCAGTTTTCACTCAATTTTGGATGTATATTTATTGAATGTTCTCTCTTTCTATGTTATAATCTTAACACTTTGGACCCATAATAAACTTAAAGAAATTTGTCTTTCCCTTATGTATTAACAATCTTGACAACACTCAACGTATATATTTAACTGATTCTTGAGACTGTCATTTGTTTCTTATATATCTCGAAAGAACCATATTATCAGCATGTTAAAGCCGTTCTACATTTTTATCAACCAGAGAAGCATCTAGATCAGTCTTTTTTCTATGATAGAACAGAGGTCCTTTCTGAACATTATTTAAAGATATTTGGGCTTAGAATAGCCCCTTGTCGAACGCTTATCCGACTCTCTTAAATGAGTCAGTAAATTTGTTAAGCCATTTTAGTTAAACTGCTTGACGCACATGTTGGTATGATTATGCATATTATTCAAAATCCGATATAAGCAATCATAATCATAACTTTGGAACAGTCTTCCTTTATTTCCTGGATGTATGACAACACTCTTGACAATACTCGTCCAATAAATTGAATTGTTTCGGAGACTGTCATTTGTTTGTTTAAATTTAAAGAACCTATTTATCACCATGTTAAAGGCATCGTACATTTTTGTCAACCAGAGAAGCATCTAGAAGACATTTTTTTATGGTAGAACAAAGGTCCTTTTGGTATATTTTTAAGACGTTGGGGCTTAGAACATCCCCTTGACGAATAACTATCTGACCCTCGTAAATAAGTCAGTATAAAGTAAAATCACTAATATACTGAAAGAGGGACGAAAGATACGAAAGATACCAAAGGGACAGTCAAACTCATAAATCTAAAATAAACTGACAACGCCATGGCTAAAAATGAAAAAGACAAACAAACAAACAATAGTACACATGACACAACATAGGAAACTAAAGAATAAACAACACGAACTTAGAGGAAAATCTAATCGAAAAGTCCATAATCACATGGCAAAATCAAATAACAAAACACATCAAAAACGAATAGACAAGAACTGTCATATTCTGATCTTTCATAAAAGCAACCAAAGAAGATACAACAAAAACAACTAAAATCTCTAGTTTGTTTCACTTTCCTCAATAGTTCAGGAAGAATAGATAGATAATAGTCTTCCAATATCATGTTGGCAACACTACAAACGCGTCATGATCCTCTAACAAATACCGAATAGCTGTTTATTGGTGTTCTTTTAGTTGAAAATTGAGTGATGTATTATTTACTACGGAGGCTGCTATGTTGGATTTTGTTGGTCACAATTTTAATTCGAATACCTACGTTAGTTTCTCTATGTCGAGGGAAAATCCAAAATGTGTTTTCGTCTGTCGCACTTCTTTCACTCACAAAATGTTTTTATTTTAGACATTATATTTGAATCAGGATTAGAAGTTCACATCAAATCATTTACATCAGAAATCATTGTATTTGTTGATTAAGAATACGTTTTGGCGCGACCATCAGCAAGTTTTTTGCAAATTAATTGGAATCATTGTCAATGCCTTTACTTTTTAAGTATACATTTTACATGGTTGGATCTCCTGATCCATCTTTATAAAAAAAAGTTTAGAAACAGAATTAAAGAATGTAGATGTATATGTGTCTTTACTATTGTTATCGCCATATTTCAGTTTAATGTTTACGCCTTTTATATTTCAACATTTTCCCCACATACATCCCAAAACTGTATTAGAGGATGCACAGAGCATATAAACTATTGAGATAGACCAAAAACAAATACTTAGTTCTAGGTCAAGTACAAAGTGGAAGAGCGTTTAAGACCCAAAATTCCAAAATGTTTTACCAAATACGGATAAGGTTATACCTCTATCATAATAATTTTATTATTATTATTATTTACAGTATTTATATAGCCATTATATAATTAAAATCTTTCTAAATAAACTCATCATAGATACCAGGAGCGCTTAACATAAAAATATTACTAATTTATTTCACAGCTTTTCTCAAATTGAACAGTTCCATTACATTGGGAAAAAAAGTTAAATTATACCTTTATCTTCTTTTTCTCCAAGGTACACACTCTTTATTCCCTGTTTCACAAATTGTTCTTTCTGATCTTTCATAAGAGCAACCAAAGAATATACAACCAAAACAACTAAACTCTCTATTTTGTTTCACTTTCCTCAATAGTTCAGGAAGAATAGAATAGATAATAGTCTTCCTATATCCAGTTGACAACACCACAAACACGTCATGATCCTCTAACAAATACTGAATAGCTGTTTATTGGTGTTCTTTTAGTTGAAAATTGAGTGATGTTTTATTCACAACGGAGGCTGCTATGTTTGATTTTGTTGGTCACAATTTTAATTCGAATACCTACGTTAGTTTCTATGTCGAGGGAAAATCCAAAATGTTTGTTTTTTCTGTCGCACTTCTTTCAATCACAAAATGTTTTAATTTTAGACATTATATTTGAATCAGGATTAGAAGTTCACATCAAATCATTTACACCAGAAATCATTGTATTTGTTGATTGAGAATACGTTTTGGTGCGACCATCAGCAAGTTTTTGCAAATTAATTGGAAACATTGTCAATGCCTTTACTTTTTAAGTATACATTTTACATGGTTGGGTCTCCTGATCTATCTTTATATAAAAAAAGTTTAGAAACAGAATATAAGAATGTAGATGTATATGTGTCTTTACTATTGTTATCGCCATATTTCAGTTTAATGTTTACGCCTTTTATATTTCCACATTTCCCCCACATACATCCCAAAACTGTATTAGAGGATGCACAGAGCATATAAACTATTGAGATAGATCAAAAACAAATACTTAGTTCTAGGTCAAGTACAAAGTGGAAGAGCATTTAAGACCCAAAATTCCAAAATGTTTTACCAAATACGGATAAGGTTATACCTCTATCATAATAATTTTATTATTATTATTATTTACAGTATTTATATAGCCATTATCTAACTAAAATCTTTCTAAATAAACTCATCATAGATACCAGGAGTGCTTAACATAAAAATATTACTAATTTATTTCACAGCTTTTCTCAAATTGAACAGTTCCATTACATTGGAAAAAAAAGTTTAATTATACCTTTATCTTCTTTTTCTTCAAGGTACACACTCTATTCCCTGTTTCACAAATTGTTCTTTCTGATCTTTCATAAGAGCAACCAAAGAATATACAACCAAAACAACTAAACTCTCTATTTTGTTTCACTTTCCTCAATAGTTCAGGAAGAATAGAATAGATAATAGTCTTCCTATATCCAGTTGGCAACACAACAAACACGTCATGATCCTCTAACAAATACTGAATAGCTGTTTATTGGTGTTCTTTTAGTTGAAAACTGAGTGATGTATTATTTACTACAGAGGCTGCTATGTTGGATTTTGTTGGTCACAATTTTAATTCGAATACCTACGTTAGTTTCTATGTCGAGGGAAAATCCAAAATGTTTGTTTTCTTCTGTCGCACTTCTTTCAATCATAAAATGTTTTAATTTTAGACATTATATTTGAATAAGGATTAGAAGTTCACATCAAATCATTTACATCAGAAATCATTGTATTTGTTGATTGAGAATACGTTTTGGCGCGACCATCAGCAAGTATTTGCAAATTAATTGGAAATATTGTCAATGCCTTTACTTTTTAAGTAAACATTTTACATGGTTGGATCTCCTGATCCATCTTTACAAAAAAAGTTTAGAAACAGAATTTAAGAATGTAGATGTATATGTGTCTTTACTATTGTTATCGCCATATTTCAGTTTAATGTTTACGCCTTTTCTATTTCAACATTTTCCCCACATACATCCCAAAACTGCATTAGAGGATGCACAGAGCATATAAACTATTGAGATAGACCAAAACAAATACTGAGTTCTAGGTTTAGTACAAAGTGGAAGAGCATTTAAGACACAAAATGTTTTACCAAATACGGATAAGGTTATACCTCTATCATAATAATTTTATTATTATTATTATTTACAGTATTTATATAGCCCTTATCTAATTAAAATCTTTCTAAATAAACTCATCATAGATACCAGGAGCGCTTAACATAAAAATATTACTAATTTATTTCACAGCTTTGCTCAAATTGAACAGTTCCATTACATTGGGAAAAAAAGTTAAATTGTACCTTTATCTTCTTTTTCTCCAAGGTACACACTCTCTATTCCCTGTTTCACAAATTGTTCTTTCTGATCTTTCATAAGAGCAACCAAAGAAGATACAACCAAAACAACTAAACTCTCTATTTTGTTTCACTTTCCTCAATAGTTCAGGAAGAATAGAATAGATAATAGTCTTCCTATATCCAGTTGACAACACCACAAACACGTCATGATCCTCTAACAAATACTGAATAGCTGTTTATTGGTGTTCTTCTAGTTGAAAATTGAGTGATGTTTTATTCACAACGGAGGCTGCTATGTTTGATTTTGTTGGTCACAATTTTAATTCGAATACCTACGTTAGTTTCTATGTCGAGGGGAAAATCCAAAATGTTTGTTTTCTTCTGTCGCACTTCTTTCAATCACAAAATGTTTTAATTTTAGACATTATATTTGAATCAGAATTAGAAGTTCACATCAAATCATTTACATCAGAAATCGTTGTATTTGTTGATTGAGAATACGTTTTGGTGCGACGATCGGCAAGTTTTTGCAAATTAATTGGAAACTTTGTCAATGCCTTTACTTTTTAAGTATACATTTTACATGGTTGGGTCTCCTGATCTATCTTTATATAAAAAAAGTATAGAAACAGAATATAAGAATGTAGTTGTATATGTGTCTTTACTATTGTTATCACCATATTTTAGTTCAATGTTTACGCCTTTTATATTTCAACATTTTCCCACATACATCCCAAAACTGCATTAGAGGATGCACAGAGCATATAAACTATTGAGATAGACTTAGTTCTAGGTCAAGTACAAAGTGGAAGAGCATTTAAGACCCAAAATTCCAAAATGTTTTACCAAATACGGATAAGGTTATACCTCTATCATAATAATTTTATTATAATTATTATTTACAGCATTTATATAGCCATTATCTAACTAAAATCTTTCTAAATAAACTCATCATAGATACCAGGAGCGCTTGACATAAAAATATTACTAATTTATTTCACAGCTTTTCTCAAATTGAACAGTTCCATTACATTGGGAAAAAAAGTTTAATTATACCTTTATCTTCTTTTTTTTCAAGGTACACACTCTCTATTCCCTGTTTCACAAATTGTTCTTTCTGATCTTTCATAAGAGCAACCAAAGAAGATACAACCAAAACAACTAAACTCTCTATTTTCTTTCACTTTCCTCAATAGTTCAGGAAGAATAGATAGATAATAGTCTTCCTATATCCAGTTGACAACACCACAAACACGTCATGATCCTCTAACAAATACTGAATAGCTGTTTATTGGTGTTCTTTTAGTTGAAAATTGAGTGATGTATTATTTACTACGGAGGCTGCTATGTTGGATTTTGTTGGTCACAATTTTACTTCGAATACCTACGTTAGTTTCTCTATGTCGAGGGAAAATCCAAAATGTTTGTTTTCTTCTGTCGCACTTCTTTCAATCATAAAATGTTTTAATTTTAGACATTATATTTGAATAAGGATTAGAAGTTCACATCAAATCATTTACATCAGAAATCATTGTATTTGTTGATTGAGAATACGTTTTGGCGCGACCATCAGCAAGTATTTGCAAATTAATTGGAAATATTGTCAATGCCTTTACTTTTTAAGTAAACATTTTACATGGTTGGATCTCCTGATCCATCTTTACAAAAAAAGTTTAGAAACAGAATTTAAGAATGTAGATGTATATGTGTCTTTACTATTGTTATCGCCATATTTCAGTTTAATGTTTACGCCTTTTCTATTTCAACATTTTCCCCACATACATCCCAAAACTGCATTAGAGGATGCACAGAGCATATAAACTATTGAGATAGACCAAAACAAATACTGAGTTCTAGGTTTAGTACAAAGTGGAAGAGCATTTAAGACCCAAAATGTTTTACCAAATACGGATAAGGTTATACCTCTATCATAATAATTTTATTATTATTATTATTTACAGTATTTATATAGCCCTTATCTAATTAAAATCTTTCTAAATAAACTCATCATAGATACCAGGAGCGCTTAACATAAAAATATTACTAATTTATTTCACAGCTTTGCTCAAATTGAACAGTTCCATTACATTGGGAAAAAAAGTTAAATTGTACCTTTATCTTCTTTTTCTCCAAGGTACACACTCTCTATTCCCTGTTTCACAAATTGTTCTTTCTGATCTTTCATAAGAGCAACCAAAGAAGATACAACCAAAACAACTAAACTCTCTATTTTCTTTCACTTTCCTCAATAGTTCAGGAAGAATAGAATAGATAATAGTCTTCCTATATCCAGTTGACAACACCACAAACACGTCATGATCCTCTAACAAATACTGAATAGCTGTTTATTGGTGTTCTTCTAGTTGAAAATTGAGTGATGTTTTATTCACAACGGAGGCTGCTATGTTTGATTTTGTTGGTCACAATTTTAATTCGAATACCTACGTTAGTTTCTATGTCGAGGGAAAATCCAAAATGTTTGTTTTCTTCTGTCGCACTTCTTTCAATCACAAAATGTTTTAATTTTAGACATTATATTTGAATCAGAATTAGAAGTTCACATCAAATCATTTACATCAGAAATCGTTGTATTTGTTGATTGAGAATACGTTTTGGTGCGACGATCGGCAAGTTTTTGCAAATTAATTGGAAACTTTGTCAATGCCTTTACTTTTTAAGTATACATTTTACATGGTTGGGTCTCCTGATCTATCTTTATATAAAAAAAGTATAGAAACAGAATATAAGAATGTAGTTGTATATGTGTCTTTACTATTGTTATCACCATATTTTAGTTCAATGTTTACGCCTTTTATATTTCAACATTTTCCCACATACATCCCAAAACTGCATTAGAGGATGCACAGAGCATATAAACTATTGAGATAGACTTAGTTCTAGGTCAAGTACAAAGTGGAAGAGCATTTAAGACCCAAAATTCCAAAATGTTTTACCAAATACGGATAAGGTTATACCTCTATCATAATAATTTTATTATAATTATTATTTACAGTATTTATATAGCCATTATCTAACTAAAATCTTTCTAAATAAACTCATCATAGCTACCAGGAGCGCTTAACATAAAAATATTACTAATTTATTTCACAGTTTTTCTCAAATTGAACAGTTCCATTACATTGGGAATAAAAGTTAAATTATACCTTTATCTTCTTTTTCTCCAAGGTACACACTCTCTATTCCCTGTTTCACAAATTGTTCTTTCTGATCTTTCATAAGAGCAACCAAAGAAGATACAACCAAAACAACTAAACTCTCTATTTTCTTTCACTTTCCTCAATAGTTCAGGAAGAATAGATAGATAATAGTCTTCCAATATCCAGTTGGCAACACCACAAACACGTCATGATCCTCTAACAAATACTGAATAGCTGTTTATTGGTGTTCTGTTAGTTGACAATTGAGTGATGTATTTTTTACTACGGAGGCTGCTATGTTGGATTTTGTTGGTCACAATTTTAATTCGAATACCTACGTTAGTTTCTCTATGTCGAGGGAAAATCCCAAATGTTTGTTTTCTTCTGTCGCACTTCTTTCAATCATAAAATGTTTTAATTTTAGACATTATATTTGAATCAGGATTAGAAGTTCACATCAAATCATTTACATCAGAAATCATTGTATTTGTTGATTGAGAATACGTTTTGGCACGACCCTCAGCAAGTTTTTGCAAATTAATTGGAAATATTGTCAATGCCTTTACTTTTTAAGTAAACCTTTTACATGGTTGGGTCTCCTGATCCATCTTTATAAAAAAAGTTTAGAAACAGAATTTAAGAATCTAGATGTATATGTGTCTTTACTGTTGTTATCGCCATATTTCATTTTAATGTTTACGCCTTTTATATTTCAACATTTTCCCCACATACATCCCAAAACTGTATTAGAGGATGCACAGAGCATATAAACTATTGAGATAGACCAAAACAAATACTGAGTTCTAGGTTTAGTACAAAGTGGAAGAGCATTTAAGACCCAAAATTCCAAAATGTTTTACCAAATACGGATAAGGTAATACCTCTATCATAATAATTTTATTATTATTATTATTTACAGTATTTATATAGCCATTATCTAATTAAAATCTTTCTAAATAAACTCATCATAGATACCAGGAGCGCTTAACATGAAAATATTACTAATTTATTTCACAGCTTTGCTCAAATTGAACAGTTCCATTACATTGGGAATAAAAGTTAAATTATACCTTTATCTTCTTTTTCTCCAAGGTACACACTCTCTATTCCCTGTTTCACAAATTGTTCTTTCTGATCTTTCATAAGAGCAACCAAAGAAGATACAACCAAAACAACTAAACTCTCTATTTTGTTTCACTTTCCTCAATAGTTCAGGAAGAATAAAATAGATAATAGTCTTCCTATATCCAGTTGGCAACACAACAAACACGTCATGATCCTCTAACAAATACTAAATAGCTGTTTATTGGTGTTCTTCTAGTTGAAAATTGAGTGATGTTTTATTCACAACGGAGGCTGCTATGTTTGATTTTGTTGGTCACAATTTTAATTCGAATACCTACGTTAGTTTCTATGTCGAGGAAAAATCCCAAATGTTTGTTTTCTTCTGTCGCACTTCTTTCACTCACAAAATGTTTTAATTTTAGACATTTGAATCAGGATTAGAAGTTCACATCAAATAATTTACATCAGAAATCATTGTATTTGTTGATTGAGAATACGTTTTGGCGCGACCATCAGCAAGTTTTTGCAAATTAATTGGAAACATTGTCAATGCCTTTACTTTTTAAGTATACATTTTACATGGTTGGGTCTCCTGATCCATCTTTATAAAAAAAAAGTTTAGAAACAGAATTTAAGAATGTAGATGTATATGTGTCTTTACTATTGTTATCGCCATCTTTCAGTTTAATGTTGACGCCTTTTATATTTCAACATTTTCAGCATATTAAACCTTTGATACAGACCAAATAACAAATACTTAGTTCTAGGTCAAGTTCAAAGTGGAAGAGCAATAAAGACCCAAAATTCCAAAATGTTTTACCAAATACGGCTAAGGTTATACCTCTATCATATTTATTTTTATAATTACTATTATTTACAGTATTTATATAGCCCATCATCTAATTAAAATCTTTCTAAGCGCTTAAAATAAAACTATTAACAATTTATTTCACAGTTTTTCTCAAATTGAACAGTTGCATTACATTGAAAAGACGAATTTAAAACCTTTATCTACTTTTTCTCCAAGGTATACACTCTCTATTCCCTGTTTCACAAATTGTTATTTCTGATCTTTCATAAGGGTGACTGGGGAATAGAAATATGGTCACTTGGTCTTCTCCCGACCGGCAGTAAAACGCTTGCCGAAGTGGGGCGTCCGGTTTGGCTGTGCGGGATGTATTAAGTTCGCAGTCACGTCCGGTCAGAATGGGGACGTTAAATCCGATGTCTCATGTAAAGAGAGTGCCATGCTCTTTGCACGTTAAGAACGCTTACAACAACTCTTTGGGGGCCCGTAGGTGGCCTGTTGTAAGGCAAAATTTCTGTCCCTATCCAATATTACCTCATTTTCCAGTGGCAGTCCAAATTTCCCCAACCATCATCCCTTATGGCCTCTGTTATGGCAAGACCTACCTATTGTATTTATTGTGAACTTGTTCTCGTCCTGAATATGCATGAAATATTTGCCACTGGACGTTAAGCAACCAACAATCAATCAATCTTTCATAAGAGCAACCAAAAGAGATACCACAAAAACAACTAAATTATCTATTTTTTTTCCTCACTTTCCTGAATAGTTCATGTAGTATAGAATAAATAACCGTCTTTCCATATCTATACGACAACACCACAAACACGTCATGACTCTCTAACAAATATTGAATCGCTGGGTTTTTTTTGTGTTCTTTTAGTTGAAAATTGAGTTGTATATTATTCACTATGGAGGCTGTCGTGTTGGATTTTGTTGGTCATAATTTTAATTCGGATACCTTCGTTATTTTTTCTATGTCAAGGGACGATCCAAAATGTTCCGATTCTGCGAGTCTGTCGCAGATTTTTTCCATCAATAACCCAGACGTTTGATTTGTTTATTTCAAGCGTCTGGGTAACCGAGACTCTTGAAGTGGTCTTTTTTCGCAGTGGTTCTTAAATCATCAATGTAAAATTTGCTACCAGACAGACAATCGGAGAATTATTTGTTATTTTCTCCATGATAAAATAACTTAACTTTGTAATAAATAATACATTTTTTTTGCAATTTTTATCCACTTTGAAAATAACCTGTACCTCATGACAATCTTTTTCGGGGCAACAAAACTTGTAATATAATAATGATGGCGATTTTACTATGTTGTCCAATTAATCTGGTGTATATATATCCCATTTTAATTGATGGGTTCTTATCTGAAGCCGCCTTCCAATAGGTACCTTTCCAATACGGTTTTAGATATCATACCCAAAACTATACTATTAAACGAGAAGACCTCATTTTGTGTGTCGCTTCTCTTCTTTCCACAATAAATTAATCAACACGCCTCTGTGTCCTATAGTCGCATTTGTCATCCATTCATATGATTATTCAGATTGAGTTATTTTGGGAGAAAAACGAGAAAAAAGGCATCCGGATATTGTCCCGTCATTGGACGAAATTTTAAGTCAGATCAGACTTCCGGTTTGCGTTTTTCTGTATACTTTGAACATACATATACAAAGAATAAAGTGTATTTTCAGAATTATATCTGCTATCATTTTCAAGTTTACTATCCACAGCGGTCACAGAGTTTATTAAATAGAGAGAGTCTGTATACTATATCAATGACCACCATTAGTAAACTTAGAATTGAAAGTAAATACACTATATTTATATAGTAATGAATGTTCATGATATACAGATAAACGCTTCAAATATTCATGTGAACTTTTGATACCTTTTCTGAAATTCTCCATCATTAAATCTTTTTCCAAATTCATTGATTACAAAAAAAAGAAGATGTGGTATGATTGCCATGTTGAGACAACTCTCCACAACAGACCAATATGCCACAGAAATTAACAACTATAGGTCACCGTACGACCTTCAACAACGAGCAAAGCCCATACCGCATACTCAGCTTTAAAAGGCCCCGAACTGACAATGTAAAACAATTCATACCAGAAAACTAGTGGCCTTATTTATGTACAAAAAATGAACGAAAAACAAATATGTAACACATAAACAAACGACAACCACTGAATTACAGGCTCCTTACTTAAATGTTCACACCCCAAGGGTGACTGGGGTATAGAAATATGGTCACTTGGTCTTCTCCCGACCGGCAGTAAAACGCTTGCCGAAGTGGGGCGTCCGTTTGGCTGTGCGGGATGTATCAAGTTCGCAGTCACGTCCGGTCAGAAGGGGGACGTTAAATCCGATGCCTCGTGTAAAGAGAGTGCCACGCTCTTTGCACGTTAAGAACCCTTGCAACAACTCTTTGAGGGGTCCGTAGGTGGCCTGTTGCAAGGCAAAATTTCTGTCCCTATCCAATATACCCTCTTTTTCCAGTGGCAGTCCAAATTCCCCCGACCATCATCCCAGATGGCCTCTATCGTATCCACCTACCTATTGTATTATTTGTGAACTTGTTCTCGTCCTGAATATGCATGAAATATTTGCCACTGGACGTTAAGCAACCAACAATCAATCAATCAACTTAAATGTTCATAACATACTAAATGTATGTTCATATTGAAATTGATAGAAAACCAAAAATTGGGAATTTTGGAAATAAAGGAGGAGGGATAAAAAAAATCTTTTTCTGTCCCAAATTACCTATGACTGATGATGCTTTTACTGAAATTCTCCAGTCATTCAATATTTTACAAAATTCTTCAAACAACACTTTACATACTTTAAACCACGCTCTGAATGCCCGCGATTTCGCGGGTGTGTTCTAGTACATATAAAAGTTCAGTTTTAAAGAGTCTTATACTAATTTTTGCGTGTAATTTGATAACATTTTGGACTGTAATATTCTAAAAAATATCTTTCAAAAAGAAAATTCCACCTGCATTGTTGAACTGTATATTAAAACGGCTCCCCTGGCATATTTTCAATTTGATTATTTTCAATGCCTTGACTTGTCAGGTATACATTTGACACGGTTGAATTTCCTGGTCCACCTTAATAAAACAAAAGTGTAGAAATAGAATTTAAGAATATAGATGTATATTGGTCTTTTCTATTTCTTTTACTTTTGTCTCGCATATATCCCTAAACTGTATTAGAGAATGCACAGAGCATTTAAAACTATTGAGAGTTTCTTTCTTGGAATTTTCAATCAAAATATTGTTTGTCTTTTCCTCTGTCGCACTTCTATCAGTCATAAAAATACACACAACATTGTAAATCCTTTTATTTGCTGATTCCTCATACGTTTGGGAGCAATCATCAGTAAGTTCTTGCAAACCAAGTGTATAGGTACTTTTAGTATTTTACAGCTCAACAGCATAACATGTCTTCCACTTTAAATCGTGGCGTCCATTCAATTAACCACGCATGATAGTCTCAGGAGCATTTTGATAAAAATCAAAATTTCTATTAATGGTATAATTCTCTGAGGTATGCATGTTTAATTCATCATGCTCATTTTCCAGAGATCTCAATACTGTAGTTCTTGATGTCATTTCTTTATTTTCTTCGTGAAGTCAAACTATGTTGAAGCAAACAGTATCACATTAAATTCTATCATATTACATACAAAACAATATATTTCACATTACAATAAAACAAATATTTACCGCCGTTAAATAAAGGCAACAGTAGTATACCGCTGTTCAAAACTCATAAATCCATGGACAAAAAACAAAATCGGGGTAACAAACTAAAACTGAGGGAAACGCATTAAATATAAGAGGAGAACAACGACACAACATTAAAATGTAACACACACAGAAACGGACTAAGTATTAGACAAAATCCTATGAGAATAACAAATTACGATCTCAATGGAAGAAGTTAATTATTTATTATATAGCAGATGATGAAAACTTGCTTGAATGATCTGCTCTTGGTGTTTTTTTAAGATTTATTGCACTACTGCAACATCAAAAAATTATTGAGAACTAAAAGTTGGTTGGTTAATTTGAAAAAAATGATATTGCAATACCATATAAATAAGAACCAGTAGAAGCCAATAGAGGAACATGTACAGATTTATTGAAGATTATAGTTGACAAATGATGGGACATTTTTTTTAGGTGAACAAGATTTTGATAGGATAGCAAACGAGCGTTCCAACAAGTTTGTTCTAATGTGTTGTCATCCTCCCAAATATGAACAATTTCTTTTTTAAGTAAATATTCTGCACTTTTAAAAGGGTTTTGATGGAAGATTAAATTTCGTAAATTGGAAGTAAGTTCTTGAAGGGAGAGTAGATTTCCTTTTTTGCTGAATATAAGTTAATTTGCATCTATGTTTGAGATGTCCAAACCTTGAACGTCTTTATACAGATTTATTTGAGACTCAGTCTTTAATGCCTTGATTTTTCTCTGTTTTTGATCTGAATTTATCGATTTCGGTTTCTAACCAAATTCAATTTTCCTCTTGTTTTCTTTTTGCTTGCTTTAATTTTGACTCGATTCTAGTTACTTGTTTTCTGTTCTTATTTGCAGTTCTACTTGTCAGCGTTCAATTTAGTGTCTAGCCAAGTTTGTGTTTTATTATTATTATACAAGATTTTTGTCTCATTAGCTCCTACACTTGGAGTTCAGAGACTGTTTGATGTTAATGTCCAGTTTCCCCATCAACCGCTCAATCGTGTTGTCCAATACATCAATTAATCTGGAGTATATATATCTCTCATTTCAATTGGTGTGGTTATATCTGAAGCCGCTTTCAAATATGGACCCGTGATGGTTTTAGATATCGTACCCAAAGTTTGGTTTTGAAGATGGTCTACAATTAGTTTTTGGCGAAATTTAAAGACATTTTGGACTGTTGTTGATACTCCAAAATAACATCTTTCAAAGAGAAGATTCCACCAGCATTGTTGAACTGTCATTTAAACAGCTCCCTCTAATCCTTTCAATTTGCCATGGTTGGGGTCTGACCAATCTTTATTAAAAAAAGTTTAGAAACAGTATTTAATAATATAGATGTATATGTGTCTTTTCTGTTGTTTTCGCTATCGCTCACTCGAATGCTTTGCGCCTTTTTCTATTTCTTTAAACTTTTTTCTCGCATACTTCCCAAAACTGTATTAGAGGATGTACAGAGGATTTAGAACTTATTGATTTCTATCAGTCATAAAAAAAAACGTAATACTTGAACCATGATAAGAAGTACAGTCAACATAATTTACATCAGAAATCATTTTATTTGTTGATTGAGCATACGTTTCGGCGCGAACATCATTAAGATTTTGCAAACCAAGAGTTTAAGTATTCTTTGAATTTGACAGCTCAACACCATTTAAATATCTTCCACTTCAAGTCGCGGCGTCCCTGCATATAACTATGCATTATAGATTCACGAGCATTTTAATAAAGATCTTAATTCCTATCAATGGTTTAAAACTCTGGGGCATACATAATTATTACATCATGCTCATTTTCAAGAGATTTCAATACGGTAGTTCTTTTTATCCTGACGTCAAATTATGTTGGAGCAAATAGTATCACATTACATCTAAAAGCAATATATTTTACATAGCTATAATCCAAATATTTACATCTGTTAAATTACGATCTTAATGGAAGAAATTACTTATTTATTGTATAGCAGATGATTAAAACTTGCTTAATTGATTTGCTCTTGATGTTTTTAAGGTTTATTGCACTACTGCAACATCAAAGAGTAATTGAGAACTAAAAGTTGGTTAGTTTTTTTTTAAGATAGGATGTTGCTTAACAATAAAAATAAGAACCAGTAGAAGACAATAAAGGAATATGTACTGATTTATTGATGATAATATTGGGTAGGGACCCCTTTTAAAATGGTTTGATCTGCCCCTCTACAACACACGCCTTAGTGGCAGGCACAGATACAGAACATGTTGACAAAAAATTGGACATTTATTTTATGTGAATGAGAATACTCGGAAAGAGCATAATGTGAGAAAATTAGCTTTTAAAATATGACCTTTTAACATCAAATCTTGAGTTTGGTAGAATCAAGTTTGAACAATTTCTTAATTAGTATAGATTCCAGATCGCTTTTCTGTGCTGAATATCAGTCAATTTTTTTTTCTATTTTTTGAGCTTTTCAAACCTTGAACGTATTTATGCAGATTTATTTCAGTCTTTCATTTTTTCGGTTTATGTCCTCAATTGATCGATTTCGATTTCCATATTCAAAATTCCATTTTCCTCTTTTTTTTTCTTTAAAGCATATCAGACTTTCTTTTTGACCATGTTTTTTTTATTATTATAAACAATTTTTGACACAAAAGCGCTCTCACTTGAGTTCGAATACTGTTTGATGACAATGTCCAGTTTACCCACCAATCACCTAACCGTAATGTTATTTGAAAGACATGTATTTGCAGTGGTCTATAACTCATCTGCGTTGTAAAATTTGCCACTATACAGAAAATCGAAGAATTTTTTTTAGCCTTCTTCGTACGCGTGATAGTATAACATTATTTTGAAATAAGTTATCCGATTTTATTGCGATTTTCATCCACTTTGAAAATATCCTCTACATCATGACAATCTTTTTCGGGACAACAAAATAATTTTATATTGTTATATAATAATGATGGCGATTTAACTGTTCACTACATCAATTAATATGGTGTATATATGTCCCATTCCCATTGGTGTGTTTTTATCTGAAGCCACTTTCCAATATAGACCCGTGATGGTATTACGATATTATATCCAAATCTTGGCAAATCCATATCAAAGTACGATTTTGAAGATCGTCTAATATTAATTGTTTCTTGTAATTTGAAGACATTTTGGACTGTAATATAAATTTCTAAAAACATCTTTAAAAAAAAAAGGAAAATTTCTACAGCATTGTTAAACTGTACATTAAAACGGCTCCCTCGAATCTCTTAATTGGATTATTATCAATGCCTTGACTTTTTAGTACTAAGTATACATTTAAAATGGTGGGGTCTCCTGATCCATCTTTATAAAAAAGTTTTAAGAAACAAAATTGAAGAGTATAGAGATATATGTGTCTTTTCTATTGTTATCGCCATCTCTCAGTTTAATGTTCTTGCCTTTTCTATTTTTTAACTTTTTTCTCACATACATCCAAAAACTGAATTAGAGGATGCACAGAGCATTTAAAACTATTGAGGTGGACCCAAATTGTTTTTTTAGTTCTAGGTAAAGTACAAAGTTGAAGAGCACTGATGACGCAAAATTCAAAAAAGTTTTACAAAATACGGCTACCGTTATATCTCTCATCATATTTATTTTACAGTTTTGCACAAATTGAACAGTTGGAATACATTGAAAAATAATTGATTATAGATAACCTTTAAAAGCATTACATTGAAAAAAATTGATTATAACTTTATCTAATTCTTTTCCAAGGTACAAACTCTCTATTCCCTGTTTCACTTCTAACAATCACAAAATGTTTTATTTTTAAACATAATATTTGAATCAGGATGAGAAGTACACATACAATCATTTACATCAGAAATCATTGTATTTGTTGATTGAGCATATACCAACATTTAGACTTAGACAGTAATTCAATTGCTGGTCTGTGGCTAAGACTTTTTATCTTTCACCATTCTTTTCGATATCAGCTTTAAGGAAGTTGCCCGGCAGGTAGTAGTCTGCAAGATCGAAATCTAGGTGTTTGGACTCAGGAGGACGATCTTTTTGACGTCTACGGTTACATTGTCATTTTGAATTAGTGATGGTAGGAAGACTAGCCTCCAGCAGGTTTACATTAGCATTAGTCACTAGAATAAAGCTTATGCTTACCACGTTTGGTACCTTGGTCTAATATCTTGTAAGGATTTGTGGTAGTTGCATCAATGCCCTCCCTAGGGTCATCAACCGCGCTGTCAGACAGAGACTCTTTGTTGACTGGGACCGGAATAACAAACGAGCTATTGCTTATATCAAAGGTATCGTCTGCAGCATGGTCCGAGTCAGAATTGTCCTCGGTTATGACTCTATGTGGTGGTCGGCGTCTAACAATATACTGGTCTGAATCTGAGTCACTGTCACTGAAAAGGTTTGGTCTGCCAATTAGTATATCTGGCGAGCTTAACACCTGACCTGTGTTGGAGTCACTATTACTGAAAATGTTTGGTCTACCAACTATTATATCTGGCGAGCTTAACATCAGACCTGTGTTTGAGTCGTTGAAATGGGCTACAGGTGTGACCGGTCCCTGTAAGACAAAGTCATGATCTGATTCGGAGTCACTTTATGCTAGAAGACTTAGTGGTCTAAGTTGTTGCTCAGTTGGTAAGGGTTGGTCTACAATAATGCAGTTAGAACAACTCCAATCGATATCGGTCTTTGCTTTGATCCCTTTTCTGTATGCATCCCTGGTAATGCCTTTGTAGCATGTACGATGCTGCCATCTGGTGCATACATTACATTAGAGAGCCTCTTGACGTGGTCTGACGAAAGTCTTGCATTCAATGCAAAAGTCCGTCAAAGGGATGTTGTCTGACATTTATAAACTGTGAATTGTAGCGTTTTCGATTATTATACCGTTAATCTTAAGATATAAGTATATGAATGATACAATTTATTATTATTATATTGATGTTTTGGGATGCGACTTTCTTGGTATGGAACTTGCGCCCTACTTACACTTATCGTGATTGTATTTGGAAAAAATCTTAGTGTTTTGTGTTTTTTCACTACACGTGAGTTCTGAAGTTGTGAGTTTTTATAAGTCTTTAATGAAGTGTTGTTTTTACTTCTGTAAAATTCTATAGATTTTTGAAATATTTATTTTGTCATTCTTATTTATTACGTTGCATTGCATTGCCAATCACTTAGATAATTGCTTTGATTTGTGTGGTGGTAGTAGTAGCTAAATAAACACAAGTGTATATATGAATCTGAATGTCCATCGATTCGATACTGCTTCTCGATAGCCCGGTGTCAATTATTTAAAGAAAAAATGCCAAAATATGTATCCGCCACATAAAAAAAACCTGTCACATGCTTCTTTCGCCTACATTGAAATTAATGAAAGAAAAAAAATACTATATATGAAATCCCCATAGATACCAAGAGACCAGTTTGCGTTATGGTCCCCTTGTTCAGTGAGGATTGTCGTGGTCAGTGTATTGACCCCGGCTGCCCTCACTGACCATGGGACCACCGAATAATTAATCTGGTAAGTAAATTTTTGAACTGTAACCCATTATTTACACCATGACTTCGGGAACTACTATTACCATATGTTTTGGACCCAGAGATTGACGCCCTGGTGCCAATCAGGCATATTGTGTTCAACTTTGCAGTATAATGAAGGATATGTCCGACCAGCAGTATACTTTTCATTTGGGACAACATCCCTAATGCGCCTCGAAATGAGGAACTCAAAAGTCACGTGTAAAGAAAAAATCTCTGTGTAGTGATATTGGACATGTTTCTATTTTTAACAAATGACTGAACTTAATTATTTGTGGTGATTAGGAAAGTAGAGGAACATAGAATAAATGTGTAAAAACTATGGAGCTATTGAATGTGTTCAAAGTATTAAATTTTCAAAGAACTTATTGTGTTAAAAAGGGGATATTTTACCACAAGGAGCCGCATTACAAAAGGATGTTCGGGGTTTGCTAATTTACGGAAAAAGTAATCTCACTTCGTACCCCGAAAATTTAACCACATATGTGAAAATGTCACAGCTTCGAAACGAGCTATCATACATATCCAAGTTTACGATATGGACTGAGCTACAGGAAAAAACGTTACCATTACCGCCTATGTAAAAACAATTAAAGATATTGAGCCAAATTTTTAATTTACAAAAAGATTAATCAGAAGTTTTCAGAGTGATCTATGGATGATTTCACCTTGTACACCCGGAAAAAGTGTGAAAATGATGGTTAGTATTTTTTTATTTATACCTAGATATCCCAGATGATTTTAGATAACCATTGTACATAAATACCAGCAAATACTCAATGAAATTTTCGCTTTTAAAATGCATTACTGGCACGGGGCTGAACACTTTTTTTAGGCACAATTCTAACTTTGTTTACACTCCCGAGAGATCCGAAAGGAATTTGTTGATGAATTGAAAAAGGCATGAACTAACATAATAGTTTTAGCTGTAAGTAATCATGACACAATACAGTCTTTGTTATGTAATTATCACTCCGGTTTACAGGAATAACTGATAATCAAGGGAGATAACACACTTCATACGAGTAAAGTGAAATACATCATCACATGTGCTTTTATCCAATAATTTGACCCATGGTCAGTAGATATCATATGCAGTTAATAAAAAGTCAAACATGTACATGTATTAAGGAAATCATGAATTATTATTTGTAATGCACACTAGCAAATCACAAGATATTGTCTTTTCTCAGTGAAAAAGGGGGAGGATCAACAAAACTTTTGAAAACAATATTGCTGCACCTTTTCAACTATTAAGCTAGTTAGCTAGCACTCGTTGCTGCTAATATGAAAGATTTAAATGACGGTTGATAAGCCACAAGGGAGAAGCATTTTTCTTTCTTTGCGATAAAACTTTCAAGAATTTGATTTTTACTCTCTCAATAATACTTATGTATCTAAACCAAATAATAACACAGCCTGAGTAATTTTTTTGTCTTATTTCAGTTCCAGACATATCATTACTTTTTAACCTGAGATGGCAAACTAGAGGTTTTAAAAAGTCCTGAATAACTGGTAAGCATTTTGTTTTATTTGGCAAGCTCTAAATTGTTTATTGATGGTATTTATGCAATTCAAATTACAGTCGGTATGTTAAAAATATACTGATATGAAAACTGTTGCTATGGTCTTGGTATTAAATGAAAATGCTTGGTTACTGATCTTTTCGACTCCATATTTCAAGTTAAACCTTGCGGCAACTGTTCTTCATGTAACACTACAAACTATAATTAGCATTATTTTGATATGTCGTTAGTTAATGACGCCATATTACGTGTGATGCCACAATGTTTCCTTTAAAACCTCATGCCGATATCTCACTGATAAAAGATTTTCACTGAAATACATGTAAAAAACATTTTTTCTCAAATAGAATTATGTGAAAGAACAAGTTTTGAAAATTTGCACTTCATTGCACTCTAATTATATGATTCAAATGACTTTTACAGTAGTCTATAGTGGTTTCTACAGTATAAAATACAAGGTTTCCACTGGCTAGAATAATTAAGTATTTTGGTGTTTTTTTTTTATGAAATCTTCATTTTTGCATAATTTCTCTGTCAAAATGCACTTTTAGGCACCAGCAAATTTTATTGAATGCTTTAACAGGGTCTGTGTGTTGTAATTTAAGGTTACATTCAGATGTTTTGTCTTTCTTTTGACTAGTGAAGGTATACTGGAAGAAATTAATTATGCATACACTTTGTATTCAAAATAAATAAATATAGCGATAAAAGTGTCATTGCCTTATAGTGCTGAAACAACTTTATTTTTTTTCAGAAATGGACAAAAATACACAGATTTATTCAGAATGTCATACCGATGAAGATCACATAAAAATATTTGGAAAAATCAGAACTACGGATTGCAATATGGGACAACATCCCTAATGCGCCTCGAAATGAGGAACTCAAAAGTCACGTGTAAAGAAAAAATCTCTGTGTAGTGATATTGGACATGTTTCTATTTTTAACAAATGACTGAACTTAATTATTTGTGGTGATTAGGAAAGTAGAGGAAAATAGAATAAATGTGTAAAAACTATGGAGCTATTGAATGTGTTCAAAGTATTAAATTTTCAAAGAACTTATTGTGTTAAAAAGGGGATATTTTACCACAAGGAGCCGCATCACAAAAGGATGTTCGGGGTTTGCTAATTTACGGAAAAAGTAATCTCACTTCGTACCCCGAAAATTTAACCACATATGTGAAAATGTCACAGCTTCGAAACGAGCTATCATACATATCCAAGTTTACGATATGGACTGAGCTACAGGAAAAAACGTTACCATTACCGCCTATGTAAAAACAATTAAAGATATTGAGCCATTTATTTTGCAGCATTTTATTTTTTAAAATCTAAAATAAGTTTAAAAAACAATTTATTCATTAACAAATTTTCTATGTTTTTTTTACATTCCCTATCTTCTCTATTAGACACTATTAATGCATATTTTTTGGGCTAATTTGGACTAGTAATTAGTCTTCTCACGGGGGCCTTTTTTTATTGCCATGGGTCTTGGCCAATATATGATTCACTTTCAAATTCAGAAATTTCTGAACCTGTATTATTTGTATCCGTATTGATTACACTTTGGTTTATATTAGTTCTTTCCATGATTTTATCAATAAATTTTTCTATGACATTAATATCTTCAGAATCAGACCTACTTAAAGTAACAGACTACCACTCCCTATTGGAGAAATAGTGAGACTAAATAATAAAAAAAATATATATATATACAAAATTCAACTTTTCTAAACCTTTAAGTTTACACAATCTGTATATAAATATTTAAAATCTACAAAAACTGCAAACGTAGATAGTTTTCGTAATTTTCTGGTTTCAATAATAGATGAAGGCGTACTCAAATGATCAATAGGAGTAAATTCAGTAAATAAATATACGTCATCAGGGACCGCCCATTTAGGGGCGAGCTTTCTGTATAACACTGAAGTCATATGCTCTTCTGATTGGTTGATAATGTTTGTAATAAATATTTTTTGGCAGATGGATCAAAATTAAAGTTGAAAAAAAAAAAAAAAAATGCTGAATGTACTTAATTTTTTCCCTACAGGGTTGAAAAGTAATGGGGGTCAGTATAGGAATTCAGTGCGAATCTACATTGTTTGTAAACAAGGCCATGCGAATGCCCAAAAATGCCGCATGACCCTATGTTTTTATTAGTGCAAAAGATAGAGCTACATTTGTACTTTCATGAATGTTATATGAAAGTTTCCAATTTCTAAAGGTAAATCAGGTATGAATTTAATTCCATACATAGATTACCATTAAAGTCAATGGGAGATTTTTTACTGAATTTACCCCTATAGTACTTCTAAGTTCTACCACAACGAAAACCGTTTTGCTCATCGTGTAAAACCTTTTTAGTTTCTAACTAAGATACAAGTCTATTATTCAAAATGTTACAAAACAATTTATATCTACATGGTGCTAATGTAATGCCACGATATGACACAGGATCCCTAGTGTCTGATGTAGAACACCTAGGATTAGGTGTTATTATCCCTTTACTCCACATGGATGGGATTTTACCAAATTTAAAACACTTATAAAATTATGTAAAACACGTAATAGTATATCATTTCTATACAATTCTATAGATATCAAATCAAATCTGGCGCTTTGCCATGTTTTGCTTTAATCAATACATTTATAACATCGTCAATACTAATTTCACAATCTAAAGAATCATCTGAATTGTTGTTTACGGATTGAATAACTATAAAATCTATGGTAAATTGGTGATATTCAATAAACTTGTACTGGAAGTAGAAGTTGTTATTTTGTTTCAGTTAAAATTGTGTGTTTTGATTAAGTTCTATACAGAAATTGGAAACTGGTTTTGTTGACTCTATATTTCCATTATATCGGTATAATTGATCTTTCCTTAAACTGTGCTATCGGTACTTACTGCCAAAATCTTGTGATTAGGATGTATGACAAGTCCACACTCTTCAGCTTGATAGTTAACTTTTGATTATTTTAAAATGTAGCCAATGTATTCCAAAACTCTTTCTTGACTCAGTCCGAAGCTTGTTGCTTTAATCTTAGAAAATGTCCAATAAAGATGAGAAGAAATAATTTTAATGACAGATAAATTCAGATTTCTTTATACATGTTATATACAATGCGGCCAAAATATGAGGAGTTGAACATTTTTTCGCTGTCCTGTCGAGTTTCCGGAGATAATTTGGAGTGTTGTGTATATTTCAGTTTTATAGTATTACTGCTTTATAATTGTTTAGGTTGGATGTTATTCTCTGCTTGTATACATTCTTTCCCATATTGTTTATTTTTTATGGCTTAATGTAATGTTGCTGTCTTCATTTTCGCTTCCATTTGAATTGAGGTATTGTTGACATTTAAATTTCGGTCTCTTTCTTGAATGACCACTGGTGGACTGTGTACTAGATTCCTTATTATGGCTTGGGATGTTGATGCCTTCAATTTCGCTTCCATTTTGTTTTCTCCATTTCTTGTTTGAATTTGGAGGTATTGTTAACATATACATTTCGCTTTTGTATCAAATAATGACCACTTGTACACTGTGAACTAGATTCCAATTCTCTTGGTGACCATCAAGAAGCTACTTTATTCCAAAGATTTGCACCATATGATATTGTGTTCCATCAACTTGTTAGATTGGTAGTTCATTTAGCTCTCATCTCTTCCGCATGTACATCCAAGATTTGACAGAGATGCTGGTGAAATATCAAATAAGGTTGGATGACTTTTTGGCAATATTGTTTTAATAGCAAGATTGCTTTGTTTTTATACATTTCTGTAGCGATACGATTTTTGTTTGTTACGGCCTTTAAGCTTATCTGTAAGACCAATCACTAATGTATAGGCTCGCGTATTAGAGGTAGGGATGACTTTAACCAGTTTGTTTCTAATAAAACTTCATTAAATGTGTATTGGATTCTTTTACCTTCACCGTTGAACTTTAAAGAGAAGTCTTATTTTATCTGTCTTTACATGCTGTCTTGCTCTTGGGTGAGTTCTGACTTCAATTCTCCCAATTTACTTTCTAAGATTGTTTTGAAGAGCTTTACGGTATCGACCGAATCAGACGATTTTTAAGCTTCTGTACAAATCTTAGTTTGCGGTGTATCTTTTGCAAGTAATATTCGTTCAAATATAGACGTGAAGACTATTCAGAAGTTTTACTAGTTGACAATTCACGAAACGATACTGTACTGTCGGAAAGATGAACCTCGAATGACATTTCTAGATTATAATACTATAATTTAGCGCTTATATTCTAACATGAAATTATCATAATCAATTTATGGTTTGTTCAACAATTGTCTGATGATTGTGAACAAAGGTAATGTAACTCGTAATCACTTAATTCAATATAATCCTGGTTGATTAAAGTTTCGTAATCAACAAGGTCTTTATAGTTTGATCTTTTGTTTGGTGTTGTGTGTTAGAATAATTAATTGTATTTGTTTTCATGTAACATCAGAGGCTTCTATAACACATTTTGTTTTGACATGTTGTTGACAATATCGAATATTTTTTTTAAAGTTGACAATATTTTGAATAGTTCTGTGTAGATAAACATATCAGCACTACTATAATGTAACAATAAGTTCATAAACACTTACAAACACACACATAAATATATATAACTTTTAAATCATTTACACTAACAGTTACACTGTCACTTACATAATATAAAAGGGGACACACTTGCAGCACTACAATAACATATACAGTAACTATCATACGCAGTACATATATGATATAGAGAACATCTTACAACACTATAATTGCTCTAATTGATTAGCTCACCAAGAACAAACGCACTAATTTATTCTAAACATAAAGAATACTCATTAAGCATTTAATAAATAAATGTTATATAAACATATAGATTGTAGCCACATATGATCTATATAAACATATAACTCAGTAACTGCGAGTACTCTCAAATCGTATTTTCGCGTTAATTCGACCTGTTGATACTGTTTATAATGTGTTTTTGTTATTTTATATTAATATGGATCTTGTCTATATACCCGCTTTTATTATTTGGAATATCTTCTAATTATCACTTATTCATACTACATTTGTAAAACTTCAAGATTTACCTGTATTATTAAAACCGGTTTTTTCAAAAGTGATTATTTTCAAAGGGTTAAATATTTTGCAGTGGTGTCTGGCCATGGCTTTGTTTGGACTTGTTTGTTTGCTCTTTGGCCTTGAATGTTTGTCCCTAATATTTTATTGACTGTGCATTTGCATTCAGATATCGCAGATCAAATTTATTTGTTCATAGTGTGTAAATTTACGTTTTTTGATTGAGTTAAGCCTGCCAATTGATATGTTATCGTGTGTTTTTCTATGTTGTGATGTTATGCTATTGTTGCAGATAAAGGGAGAAGGTTTGGTACCATTAAAACGTTTAATCCCGCTGAAAATGTTTGCACCTGTCCTAAGTCAGGAATCTGATGTACCGTAGTTGTTGTTTGTTTATGTAATTTATACGTGTTTCTCGATTCTCGTTTTTTTACATAGATTAGACCGTTGGTTTTCCCGTTTGAATGGTTTTACACTAGTAATTTTGGGGCCCTTTATAGCTGTTTGTTCGGTGTGAGCCAAGGCTCCGTGTTGAATGCCGTACATTGACCTATAATGGTTTACTTTCATAAATTGTTATTTGGATGGAGAGTTGTCTCGTTGGCACTCACACCACATCTTCCTATATCTATATAGATTGTAGCCACATATGAACTAACACAATACAAGTCATACAGTTCACTTAATGTTGATTAAATTAATCGCTGTCAGTGGCTTCTTCTGGTTCTGGGTCTGGCACAGGAATGTCGTACGTGCGTCCGATGGCACGAAGGAAGAAGGTGTGGTGATGGTACCGTCTTGAAGTTGCTTCCATAGTGAAGAGTGGCGTCCCGTGACCGTTGATACTTGGTGCATTGCCAACGGGCAAGACTCTGTTCATCTACCAGACGCACTTGTCTCGAAACAGTCTTGGCTTCCTTGATGAGCGCTGGAACCATCTTGTAGAAGTGGAGCTTGTTTCCATTTGCTTTCCCGTTGAACATACGGTGCCAACCTGTTAAAAATTAAAAGCAAATGTTGAGAACATATTACAGAAACAAAAATATAGCAGGTGACAATATTTCTTAACAGTTTCGTATCATTTATTTTATTGTAGTATTAATCAGACTGTTAGAAGTTCAATAATTGCTTACTTCCTTGCTCCTCATTTAATTCGGTTGAATATTTGTCTCATTGGCAAAAATACCAACTCTACATTTTTGTAAATAATCTATAAAAAAATAAATACCTTCTACATCATAATTGGTACAGATGGACAGCTGGCACACTGACCATTTGGCCACACTCCAAACGGAACACTGTAACCTGTATGCTGTCTTTAATCCCAAGTTGGCAACTAAATAAAAATCAATCACATACAGTTCAAAAATCGAAGATGGCAGATATGAGTAATACTTAAAACAAATCTACATAATCGTGAAGCGAATACTTTGTTGTAAATATTCATACTTATACTATGTATTGTGAGTTGGATCAGGAGTTGTCGGCACTCATACGACATCTTCTTGTATCTAATAATATGTATATATACTTACCAGCTTCAAAATCTAAGCATAAGGTTTGCACTCTATGCTGAGGGATCAGTTCGACGAGTCTGGTGAATACCTAAAAAAGCAAATAAAATTACATAGGAAATCTTAATCACTTTGTGTATATAGAATTTTATTGTAATACATCATAATCATATATATATATATAAATATGTAATAAATCAACAAAAGATGCATAGTTGTCTCATTGACATATACCCAATAGATTTTGGTACTATAATGTTCTCATGATCTAATGGACATAAACTTCGTATAATACACATAAATGGTTATATACTCACTGATTTTTATTACAGAGACGGTGTTGCCACTTTGAATATTGCTCACACTGAAGTGCTTGCTGCCGAAGTCTAACATGTTGGTCACATACCACACTTTTTTCCCCTCTTTCTCAACACTGAGATTGGTTGTGAACTGGCCTACCTTATGTATGTGAAAAATCCAAGTTATCTTAATATAATTTAATTTTGGATGTAACGCGTCTTCTGATTGGCTGACGGTATTTTGTAATGAGCCCATAGGCATAATTTAGACATGTGACCGTGACGTCATCAACGTTTTTTCATGGATTTCTACGGTTTAAAATGGAATTTAGAATTAAATTATAAGAAATGACTGTAATATTTTTTCTGTCTATTTGAAATAACATAAAAAATGTAGTGCACACTGTTAAATAACCCGCTACGCGCGTTATTCAGTGTGCACCAAATTTTTTATGTTATTTCTTCATAGACAGAAAAAATATTACAGTCATTCCTTAAATAATATACAATCATAGTGGTTGAGAATGTTAGTATTGTGTGCTTAAAAGTGTGCTTACATACTGCTTAGAAGTATAATGAAACAAAAAAAGTTTTTATTTGCAAAAATCAAAAATTTTGTAAAATGGGAAAATAAAAAGTATTTTTTTTTTCTCATATATCATCTAGCCTAAGTTTTTATGGCCGATTGATAGATGGCTTTTGTTCACTTTATTATCATCGTGTATTGTGAGAAGTTTTTCAATATTTATTTCTGAAATGAAAAACATATATACTTATTTTCATTATAACAATAACAAAACAATATTTTACAAAAAATTAAATTAATATGAATTATAAATTAACTATTGTTCATTATATTGTTTATAGTCTTCACTTTGTTGTTCGCTATTCTGTTTTTCTTGGTATTGTCGTGGGGATGTCAACCCTGGCTGTTTTTTTTTTTGTTTTGTTTTCGACTAGTCTCTTTTCTTCTTTGCTTTTAACTTGATTGTTTCTGAATTAAACTGGGCATTGTGGAGACTAAACGGGTACACCACCCTATTAGAGTTAAGCTCTAACATAATAGTGTCCCAATCCCGCCATACAATATTTCTATTTTATTTTTGCTATTTATGTTATCTTTATCTTCTTTATTTCCTATCTTGTACCCTTTGAAATTATTTCTTTTTAATTTTTGTTTAATGTATTAATTATATTTCCGGTATATTTCTTTATCCTTTTGGTACTTCATTTGTAGTAATTGAACAGTATAGTTATGCTCCACTCTATCAAATGCATTTTCTTGTTCAAAGGATACAAGGTAGCCATTCCAATCATTTATTTCCATAAATTCTATTATTGAATCTATTCCATATATGTTTTCCGTAAATTTTTTTATTAGGCCCTGCCCCTGTCTGGTTTACATCAATTAATTGATTGATTACTTTTGCCATTTTTTTGGTAAAGGTCTTTGTAATAATTTTGCAGTCAAAGCATAATAGACTTATAGGTCTCCATTGTTTCAGATCTCTAAAATTTCCTTTATTCTTATAGCTGAGGGTAATAATTCCGGTTTTCATTGATTCCGTCATTTCCCCTGTTAAATATATATTATTTATAACATCTGTCAGATCTTCACACATGATATCCCCAAATTATACATAGAATGCTTTCCCTTAACTATCTATGCCTGGTGTTTTATCATTTCGAAAATCTTTTGTATTTTTAAAGCATTCTTCATTTGTTATAATTGAGTTTAAGTGAACCCAATCTGCCTCCTCTAATTTATTTAGTTTAACCCCGTCCAAATAGTCCGTTATTCTTTTGTTTTCTGTATTTTGGCTGAAATATAATCCTTAATAATTTAGTATTCCACATTCCAAGCTTAAAGACAAATTGAATGAGTTGCTATTGCTTTGCTTCATAAAAAAGAATGGCCAACGTAGATACAAGTATCTTGTCTTAGGGAGGGATAAACCCTACTTTGTAAAAAATTCTTTGAAACAGATATTATCAAGATGCTTGATTTATTGATTGAAAACATATTTATAACGTTCGGAGGACGTGTTTTTCAACAAACTGTCGGCATTCCAATGGGAAAAAATTGTGCCCCTCTACTTGCCGACTTGTTTCTGTATTATTAGTTGAAATCATCCCTTCGTAAATTTTACGGACGTCATCACGAGTTGGTTGACCGTTATGTAATAACCGTTTCACAAATGATATCGGATATGTTCCTTACGTCGTAACTACAGTCCCCTTCCCTTTCATGAATGTGACCTACCGAGTTATACTATTTACCGGATTTGTTATCACATGAGCAACACGACAGGTGCCACATGTGGAGCAGGATCTGCTTCAACACGACGGGTGCCACATGTGAAGCAGGATCTGCTTACCCTTCCGGAACACCTGAGATCACCCCTAGTTTTTGGTGGGGTTCGTGTTGTATATTCTTGAGTTTTCTATGTTGTTTCATGTGTATTATTGTTTGTCTATTTGTCTTTTTCATTTTTAGCCTTGGCGTTGTGAGTTTTTTTTTCGAATTATGAGTTTGACTGTCCCTTTGGTATCTTTCGTCCCTCTGTTATAAAAGTCTCTGACAATGTTTATTATTTCTTCTTTATTTTCCCTTAATATCCAATTTTGTCATAAAGTTCTCTTATTTCTTTTTTCCTCCCTTTCCTCTTCAGCTAATTCCAAAATTTATATATTTTCTAAATCTCCATTGTAATATACCTCCCTTGATCTTATTATTACTCCTTTTTTTTTGGTTATCATCCAAAATTGCTATTTCTTTCTTTATTTTGTTTATTCTTTCATTGGATATATCATTTCTATTCTCATTTTTTCCTTCTTCTAGTTGTTGTATTAGACCAATGTATTTGTACTTTTCTTCTGTTGCCATAACCTTACTGTAATTTATTGTTATATCCTTTATGGACTTTTTTCCTTTTTCCCACCATTCTAAAATAGTCATTTGTAATTTCTCCTTTCCTCATGATTTCCAAAAATTTCTTATCAATTCTGTATATTTCTTTTGTTGTAGCAGAGATTCATTAAGTTTCCAGAATCCTGTTCCCTATTTTATATGACCAATAAATATTCTAAGTTTATAACCTTTATGGTCGGATCTTGCAAAGAGTATATATATTGTTTCTTTTATCTTATAACACATATGTTTGGATATATAAATTCTGTCTATTCTTGTTGCAAAGCTATTGTTAGAATTTGTCCATGAGTATACTATTGTATTTCTATTTCTGTATCTGTATGTATCTTTTATGTTCAATTTGGAGATTATACGGTTGAATATATCTAATGTCCTTCTACCTGTTTTTGAGTCTCTTTCTGATGTTATAAGGTTAAAATCACCTTCAAAAAATACATCTGTTTTTAAATTTATTAGTTCAGCATATTTATCTAATTGTTCATAGAATTCTGTTTGTGGTATTGTGTAATTCTCTGGACTGTATATATTGAGAAGTTAATAATTTTTACTTTCTATTTTAAATTCTAAATGTAGGAAATTTCCTTATAGCGACACTGGAACTTGTTTCTTAGTTACTTCTTTTGCATCTTTTGATATAAGTATACATACACCCCTTGCCTTATTTTCTCCATCTAAACTGTAAATCTTAAAATTTGTTGTTCTTTGCCTTTGGCTTTCTTTTTTCTAATTCATTTTCACTATCACGAAGATTTTTTCTTTTTTCTATTCTTTGTCTTTCTATTTTCGCTCTCGTTTTTTCTTTGTCTATTTGGGCTTTTGTTTGTTTGTTTTGGCCTCTACCATTTCCTTGAGCCACTGAGGCTTCATAATTGGCATCAGACTCTTTATTTTAATTTGTTGTTCTTCTTTTTCAATGTTTTCTGGGTCTGACTCAGAGATTGTGCCCACGATCTCTGTTAAAACTTCCATAAGGTTATTATAATCAGATTGGTTTGGTGTTTTTTTTGCCTTTTTGTTTTTTCAAATTTTACTTCTAGAGCTTGTGTAATTATAATCTCATAATCATTTGATTCATTACTGCTGCTCTTTGATTCATTTAAATTTTCCTTTATAGGGGTAGAATCTGAAGTGCTGATTTGAGTTACGTCCATTGTTTCGTTATCTTGGGTGATTTCTATCCCTATTTCCCCTGAGGTTACTATTGTATTTTCTTGTGAGTCTCGTGTTGATAAAGACTCGTTACTTTCAGCTTTAGCTCTAGTTGAGTGAGTTCTCGGTGAACTCCAGGCTTTAGGAGGTGTCTCTGGACAATCTACTGAAATGTGTCCGTACGCTTGGCAGTTAAAGCACCTTTTGCCGTGTGGCTGACCATCGTATCTGGTGGAAATTTGTTGCCCTTTTATATACAATTTTCTTGGTATGTCTTCTTTGATACTGTTGGCAACAACATGAACAACCCTACTAGATATATCTGGTAAATCTGTGTATGTGTTGTATTTTATTTCCCCTATGTCTACATATGTTTGCATTTTATTTCTGATATACTCAGGTTTTAGCTCATAAGGTAAACCCCACAAAGTAATGTCAATGGTTCTTTTTTTTTTATTTTCCATTGTAGGGGTTCTGCTGATACTACATAAAAAGTAACCTCTTTAACCTCGAATTGATCTCTAAATCTACCTTAGAAAATTTCTTTTGAGTGCTCATCTCTAAAAGATGTCTAGAACTTATTTATGCCTGTAGATTGGAAACAGCCTACGAGGGCAGATATATCTAGATGCTCTTGCTATTTATGTAGTGTAGCATTTCTGCCGATGTAATTTTTGGTGTTTCTTATTGAGATTGTAGTGTCAAAGTACAGGGCCTTGGATTCATTTTCCCTATTTTTATCCATGGTGTGGTGGGGAAAGGAGAAGGAAGTGCTGGTGCAGGTATGTTGCTAATAATGTAGTCAGTAATTGCATTGTTACTCCTTCCCGCCTTTTTTTTTCCTTTGTGAACGTCGATTGTCGTTGATCACACAAACACTTTTTTTTTAACCACATGAAGAACATAAACACAGACGGAACAAAACATATATACAGTTATATTCACATTTGATAATATGTTTTCTGATTCGACATTTTAATACCTAATCAATATCTGACATGTTTAACTAATAGTAGTCGATTAGACAAATACCACACAAGGAAAAGCCATTGTGATATTAAAAGCAAACGCATTCTGTCTCCTCTTTTATAGAAAGGATTCGGCAAATCAAACAACATTTCTCAATTTGAGAAGTTTTAAGAACTTAAAACAAAAACAAAATGTGTTTGTAACAGCTTTGGGATCGGTTTGTACCGTTGTGTATTATAACTATTTGTTATTTAACAGGATGACAGACCTGTTAAGATCACAGTCAATTGAAAGAAAATGCTAATAACTGCGGATTAATCTTGATGTCTGTTGGTTGTACTAAATTCTGTTATATACGTTTTTATTATAATTATACCCAATAATCTTGAAAACCTGTAATGAAAACATAATCAACCCAGTTGTTTTATACTCATCTAAAGAAAATATTTGTCAAAAGCCATTTTTTTACCGTACACCTTTTACATTATATTAAAATTTATAAACATTTATTGATTACAATTCATAAATATCTTAATTTTTATTCCTTATTAATATGTTTTTTATTGGGACCGGATCCACTTTAAATATGGACTTGGGATCGACTTGTGCCGGATCATAGTCTATTCATGATAGATACATTTTGTTTTAACAGGTAATACATGCGTTCCAAAACTCTTTCTTCACTCAGTCCAAATCTTTATTCCAGGCAAATGTACAATGAAGTAGAGTAGAAATAAGTTTAGTAACAGATAAATTCGGATGAGGAGTTAAACATTGTTATGCTGTTTCGTCGACTTTCCGGAGATATTTTGAGGTGTTGTGACAATTTCAATTTCCTTAATTTCCGATGATCTATTTCTATTTCAAAATATAGCTTCTCAATGGTTTATAGTTATTGAGGTTGAATGTTACTCTGCCTGTATACATTATTTTCCATATTGTATCACCAGCCTAGTAGTCAGCACTTCTGTGTTGACATGAATTATTAGTCTACACGTAGAAACCAATATCAAGGTACTCCAGTCAAAACTTCAAATAGAAGTGGTTTAGAAAAGTCTCCAGTGACGCCTACAGAAAAGGTGCCAGTAACAACACAAGTAAAAAATCAAAAAACAACAAAAATCTAACTTAAGTTCTGTAGATATCATATATATTGAACATTAAATTTAACACTAAACTATTTTAATTTAGTTGACATTATATTTTTATCATATGAAAAAAATAAAAAACATGTCACTGTAAATAACACTTTTCACTTTTTCTTTTCTTATTGCTGGTATATATTTAGAATGTAGTCCGCTGAATTCTAATTTTCTGATTTTGGCAAGTGGACCTATCACGGATTAAAAAGTAAAGAAACTGTAAAATACAAAGCATTTAATTGGTATCAAACTGCTTATTTTTTTACAATCACTGTCAAGCAAACTGTTAAATGTTTCTAGTAAAGCCACATTGGAAAAAATCCAATTTTTATTAATCTGTTCGTATTCCTTCATTCAAAACCAGTCAGAGAGGTCTTCTTATCCTAAAAATGAAAATAAATATTTTTTACCATGTATGTATATAAATATCGTTCTTTTTTTAAAAATTGATTTGCATATGTATTTCAATATGAAACGCATAAATAGTTGTACTTGTATTTGTTTAACAAACATTGAGTGTGCTAAAATTATGAGGCACATGTCAATGTCTGTTTTTTAAAGTCACATGGATGACCAAAATAATGACCCATGGGGTATATGTAAAAGAAAACAATAGATTTTATTAATCTATGAATGTATTTGTAACTTGTTATTGTATGTTTTAATAGAGGTCGGTCATTTAAAGACGTATCAACCGTATCATAAATAAAGGTAATAGTAGTATACCGCTGTTCAAACTCATAAATCCATGGACAAAAAACAAAATCGGGGTAACAAATTAAAACTGAGGGAAGCGCATTAAATATAAGAGGATAACAACGACACAACATTAAAATGTAACATACACAGAAACGGACTAAGCATTAGACAAAATCCGATGAGAATAACAAATATAACATCAAAACCAAATACATGAATTTGGGATAGACAAGTACCGTGACACGTCTTATCGCAATGTCAATTTACACTAAAAAATAAGAGAAAACAAACGACGCAACGTTAAATTGTAACACACACAGAAACGAACTATAATATAACAATGGCCATATTCCTGAATTGGTACAGGACATTTTTAAAGGAAAAAATGGTGGGTTGAACCTGGTTTTGTGGCATGCCAAACCTCCCCTTTTATAGCCATGTGAAATATAACATTAAAATGACAACTCAACACCACAGGACTACAATATAAATTAATTGGAGAACACAATTGACAAAGAAACACACGAACAACAGCCAACAAAAGGCAACAAGTTCAAAATTTTAATACGCCAGAAGTGCATTTTGTCCACACAAGATCTAATAGTGACGCCCAGATACAAAAGTTTGAAAGCCGAAACAAGCACGAAGTCGAACAGCATCGAGGACCAAAAGATTAGAAAAGGTTGTGCCAAAAACGGCCAGGGTTTTCTGTTAGTTACCAGAGCATCCCTATTATTTAGAATAATTTATACTTTTGCAAACAGTAAATTTATAAAATTACTATACAAAAGATTTACATGATGAAACTGAAGTATTAACTAATTACAGGAAACAACTGAAATACATTACATAACCAGACATTTGCAACACCAAATGTAGACACATCCGAATAAGTTTAAACCTTAACGCGAAGTGACGTCATATTTGAAATTGTAAAAAAATGACCCAAAAAAATGACGTCATTTGAATTTGTAAAATAGATCATTAAAAAATGAAAAATGACGTCACATTTGAATGAATAAGATAGAATTAGGATTGATTTAAGATTATATTTGAACTAAATACTGATATTGCATTTAATAACAATGCACATTTTAATACTTATTAATAGCAAACTAAGGTAGCAGTTAACTATATTATAAAGCTATGTCCGGTTTGTTTTGAATCTAACTTGAAACGTAAAATATCGTACTGATTACGTTGAACAAAATCAAATCTAATAAATGAATGCGGTCATATACGTTGACGTATCCACATCTGCAGATATACCAAAATACAGTATGTGATCCCGAGCTTTAATGTTATGTACTTTCAATAATGCAATTTGGCGACTGCTTAATTTCTAATGCAGATATTTACAAAACAATTAGGAAATATCGAGTTTTTGTGGAATATGTAACGCGACTTTTAAAGCTATTCCGGATAGTTGGAACGGGCATGATATGAGTGAATACGGTAAAATCGTTTGTTTGTGTATGAACTTGTGCTCACGTAGAACCAAATTGTTATTTGACAAATAGAGTGGTACTCAGTACTTTTCTATTACCTTTTATGATAAAATCGTAACTGAACAATATTCAAGGTCCTTACATGTATATAAGTAGTACATTTGATTTTTTTTGGTGTTTATTCATATGAGATCTTGGAATATTTTTGTTTACTAGATTATTTAAGGATTGTGATCGATGTTCGTGTACCTGCACTACAATGACTCCTTTTAAGGTTCATCATAAGGAATTGAAAAATATGGCCGTGTTTACACCTCCAAAATTACTATGAGTACAGACAAACTGGTACATCCAGGAAAGTTTTAAGGCATGGCAGGAACTAGATATATAAAAGTTATATGAAGTCTACGTTTCAGAAAATTAAAAACTTACCTGGATTTTGAAGTTCATTTTTTTCCAGTCTGCAGAAGATAGCAAAATAAACAAACACCCGAGTTTCATTTGATACGGTCCACTCAGTTACACAGTTTAAACCTGTTAAATCACCTATTGTTTACAGGGGTCTATTGTCCATCTATTGTTCATTTAAATCAATACTACTCACAACATTGATTATATGAGGGGAGCTTCTCAATCGTTTTCACTACTTAGTTAATTTTTGCACCTTCTGCAGGAACGAAAAAAAATGGATAGCAAAATCTAGAAAAGTTTATAATTTTCTGAAACACAAAATGCATTTAAAATTTATATATCTAGTTCCTGCCATCCCTTAAAACTGTTGCAGCTGTATAGGTTAGTCTGTACTCAGAGTAAAATTTGGGGTGTAAATACGGCCATTTTAGCCAAAAGGTTACGATGAACCTAAAAGGCATGTAAAAGTAGTTGATAGAACCCCTTATTTTTTTTTTATCAAAACACCACTATCACAAATATTGAAAGTGTATGTTTGATTGTTTCGAAGAGATTCCAATTAGTTGTTTTTATAAAAATGAAGCATGGTCTTATTAATAAGCTCGGGATCACATAATATATGTTGATATATCTGCAGATGCGGATACGTTTGTAAATGACCGACCTCTGATAGAAACAAATTGTGCTAATTAACACTTTATTTGTGAATACATGTAAAAACATTCAAACGAAATACGCATTTCATCTATTTTGTAAAAGGATTGTAAATACAAATACAGGTAAAAAAAAAATAACCCTGTTTATAAACATTATTTACAAAGTTAACAATCATGACATTGTCAATAGTAAAAATTGTATAAACTATAAAACAAACAATTTGAGTTTCAAATGTAAAAGAAAAACCTATAGCTTATGCCTATTAATAAGACAAAGTAAAAGTCTAATCATAGATATATGTCCTAGAACAGAGAAAAGCGATAAAAATAAAACAACTGAAAAGATTTATAGTCCCTTGCTCTGTGAAGGTCAACTTCAGTGTGACCTAATTTTATCACTCAACGGGAATTTACCTATTTTAACTTTTAAAATACACATAACACCGTAAAGGGATTACAAATAAAATTCACTACTCACCAACCATGATATTAACAAACATCTTCATGTCTGTGCAGATAATTGTAAAGGTCTGCAACAACCTGATAAAAGAAAAAGATTGATTCAATGGTCAAAATCCCAAAAATGTGACATTCTTCTTATGAAAGAAACACACTTTACAGATAATTTAATAAACAATTTAAATACTGAATTTGAAGGTAAACTTTTTCTGAGTAATGGCTCTAGCAAGGTATTGCCATATGGCTGAATAAAAATTTAAACTTTAAAATAATTGATGACTATAAACATAAAGAAGACTTTTACTTATTAATATTGAAATAAATGATATTATAATAACAATAGTTAATATTTATGCACCAAAAAAAAAAATCAGAAATACTTTTTTCAAAACTGTCCGTACATCAGTAGAAGAAAAAAGTTTAGGTCAACTTATTCTAGGAGGAGATTATTATGAAATTTTATCTCAAATTGACTCAAAGAGTAAAACTAAGCAACAAAAAAATAGGAAAACAGTTCACAACTTAAATAAACTTATGAAGTCCCTAAAACTCAATGATGTGTGGAGAATCAAAAATCCAAATAAAATTCAATTTACATGGAGCAGAAAAGATAGGTCAGAGTCAACACGAATAGATTATTTTTAATAGCTCCAGAAGTATTCAAAAACTGTGTTTCATGTGACATTAGACCAATAGTATTACAATACACAGACCACAACTGTGTTATTTTTTAAATAAATTTAAACAGAGGCCAAAAAGGAAAAGGGAACTGGAAATTAAACAGCAGTGTACTTCAAAATGAAGACTATGCTGAAATAATTAGGAAAATAATATAAAAAAATAAAAACAAAGCAAAAACAAGAACAGATCTTGACATACTGTGGGACAATTTCAAAATAGAAGTTAGGGACCAGACAATAAGCTATTGCAAAACAAAAGCTAAGTATCAAAAAGACCTAATCAGCAAGTTGGAAAAAACATTAACAGAATTAAATAAAATTATAGACACATGCAATAATAAAAACAATAATAACATATTAAAAGAAATAGATAATATAGAAAATGAAATAGGAAAACTCTATAACGAAAAAATAAAAGGGAATCAAATAGAATGGGGTCACCAAAGGTTTTAATTATAAAATAATTCGAAAAATTATATATAATCAGGAATAACCTTTATGTTTTGATTTATATAATTGATATAAATCAAAACATCGTGTTATTTCTGATTAATTTTTCGAATTACTTTATTAAGGTGTTGAGAACCTTTGGTGACCCCATAGTTTAAGTGTCTTTAAAAAGTACAAAGTGAGCAGTGGTCGTTACATACAAACGTTCACCTAAATTGTCCCAGTCAATGGATGAATTTAATGTGTCAATCAATGGCCACAGCCACACTGTTTTGAATTTGGGATGGAAAAGTACCTTAACATGTCTTATAGTAATGTGAATTCACACTCAAATATAAGAGAAAACAAACGACACAACGGAAACACAACGTTAAAATGTTACACATACAGAAACGAACTATAATATAACAATGGCCATTTTCCTGACTTGGTACAGGACATTTTTAAAGATAAAAATGGTGGGTTGAACCTGGTTTTGTGGCATGCTAAACCTCGCACTTCAAATGATTTTCTGGAAGGTGGACTTAAGATGACAGACAGTGATGCTTAAATAAAATCACTGCATATCAACTGGAATCTTAAATTAAGTGAAAATAAAAATGACAACTGGAGAATTATTCCCAAATTTTACTTCAACAAATTAGGAAAAAATCTTCTTGTATTTAAAATGAATTTAAAGAATATAAACGACATTGATAAAAGTAAGTTACAATATTTAACGGACTGCTATAAACAACAAATTAAAGATTGGATAAGTGTAAAGGGAGGTAATACAAAATATCCCAAAAATTTTCTTGAAATTAGAAAACAAGGGGAAATGATAATATCCGGTTTAATGGAAAATGTTTAAACTTTGAAGATTGGATAAAAAGTGACATTATTAATATAAATGATATAATTGATGAACAGGGCAATATCTCTGAAACTATCATTTTAACTAAACTTAAATATTAACAAAATTGGATAAGGCAAATATATATGTTAAAAAAAGATTGGAAAAAAATTCTTTGCACTGAAGATTCATTCAAAACTAAAGTTGAAGTTATAAATGACTTAAAAATTATGCACAAGACAATTACTCCCTTAATGAGTACAAAAGAACTCTATAAAATATTTTCACTGAAAGATAGTTGTGATAAACCAAATGGTTTTCTTTATGTGGGAACAAATATTTGAGAAACATTTAAATTCGAAATTGAAAAATACTTTTGTTTTTATTTTTTAATATCTTACTGATAATAGATTTAAAATATTTAGATGGAAACTTATTCACTACATACTGCCAAGTAATAAACTTTTAAAAAAGTGGAAAATTATGAAATCCCTAGGTATTGAAAAAGACAACATAAGCCTTGAAAATTTAGTAACAGGGTACAAAATTGAAGATTCAGCATTCTTTGATATTAATTACATATTAACTATAATATCCTTCTCAATATACAAATCACATTTTGCCTCAGAAAAGAAGACCAAAAAAAAATAAACATTTAAATAATTTCCAGAAAGAAATTTCAGAAATTGTTGAAATAAACAATTTTAATAACAAAAAAACTAATCAGATAATTCTAAAAACAAATAGATTCATTGCCAAGATTCAATTGAATCAGGACTAATCTTTGTACGAATCACACAACATTGTGTACACAAGCCAAATATGGTAATATTTATGATCATGTTCAACCATGCATGTTCAATGTTTGTAAGCATGTTCAGACATGCATGAGTCACCACATGTAAATTATACTGTAGCTACTTCAGGAAAAAAATTCAACTTCATTAAAATCTTGTTTTCTTCATGAAATATTCACCTGGAGACCTTCACCTAAATTGTAAATATTACACTTTTTGATTGGATGCTATGTTAAGGACGTTATTGAAGGCTCTTAATATACATGTAGTAACAAATAGGCATTTCTCAAAAAATGACTTGGCAAAGAGTGATCTGTTATTCATTTTTATTAATTACTGTAAAAAGTTTGATTAAAATAAACTATAGTCTCTTTCTTAAATCAATATCTGAAAAATAAAAAATAAATATTATGTTGACAGAAAAGAACAATTGAACAAAATGTGATCACATAATTCTTCGATACAATATTTAAATGATTTTTTTTATATCATCAACATTTTTTTTAATAAACTCTAAGTTTTTTTTCTACAAATTAAATTAAAATTACCACTTTTAAAACTGTCTGAATGGGAAGCTTTATTTGTTATATATTATATAGCTCTGATTCCTTTCACAGATTTGGCTATACTTTTTGGACCTTTTGCATTATAGCTCTTCAACCTTTATATAAGCTTTGGAATTTAAATATTTTGGCCAACAGCATCACTGAAGAGACATGTATTGTCTTGTCTTTCCTGTCTAAATTAATTGAAAAATGTGCGCTATATAGACTGAATGAACACGTGAAAGATCATGATCTCCTTCCTACAAACCAATCTGCGTATCGTCAATTCCATTCGTGCGAATCGGCCCTTCAACGACTCGTTAATGACATACTCGATGGGATGGAGCATCAAGAAGTCATCGCTATGATCGCCGTTGATTTAAGTGCAGCATTCGATACTGTAGATCATAGTATTTTGATAAAAGTACTCGAATATCAGTACGGTGTAAATGGAACCGCACTTAAATGGATCCATTCCTATTTGAGACCTCGAAGCTGTCGTGTAAATGTCAGCTCTACAACATCATCAGAGCGACAACTTGAGTGTAGCGTACCACAGGGAAGTTGCTTAGGTCCCTGGCTTTATTTAGTCTACGCCGGAACTCTATTCGACATTATTCCACCATCTATTACTGTGTACGGATTTGCCGACGACCATACTGCTAATAAACGTTTCGTGCCAACATTAACGAATGAGATGGATACAATTCGTGACTTACAGGACTGCGCTGTTCATATAAACACCTGGATGAACAGTAACAAACTAAAAATGAACAATGCGAAAACAGAGTTTATTCTCTTTGGCAGTCGACACCAACTCTCTAAATGTCAGACAAAAGATATAATCATTTGTGGAGATGTTATAAAATCAAAAACATGTATACGGTACTTAGGAGCTTTTTTGGATGAGACTCTAAACTTCAAAGACCATATTACTAAAAAATGTAAGACAGCAATGATGAACTACTACAAAATAAAGTGCATTAGATCCTATTTATCGAAAGAAGCAACTGAAACTTTGGTCTTATCTTTGGTTATATCACATTTAGATTATTGCAATGTTATACTTTTTGGAATTTCACAAACTGATTTATATAAATTGCAACGTATACAGAATATGTGTGCCAAACTTGTGTTAACCCGTTCTAAGTATGATAGTGCCAAGCAGGCATTGTTTGACTTACACTGGCTTCCGATCAAAGCCAGAATTACATTCAAAATCTTAACATATATGTACAACTGTCATGTAGGTAATGCACCGTCATATTTGATCAATTTGTTAAATCCTCAAGTGTCGAAACGTTCATTAAGGTCGTCAGAGTCATCTATTGGTTGTTATGCAATCCCATATAACAAAAAGAAACTTTTTGAGATAGAAGCTTAAGTACTATTGGGCCAAAATTGTGAAATGAACTAGGTACAAATGTAAGAAACTCTGAATCTTTGGATACTTTTAAATGTCGGTTGAAAACATTGTATTTCGAAAATTATTTTGAACTTTTCTGACTTTTTTCTTGTGTATCACTATATATTTTCAATTTTTGGTATAGTACATACATATTGTACTTTTGTATAGTATTTTTGTATTTTATATGTCATTTATGTACAACGCCATTGAATAGATATTGTATATGTAGAAATAGGCGTTTAATTAAGTTTTCATGTTTCATGTTTCATTGTCGAAATGCGCATCTGGTGCAGGAAAATTGGTGCCGTTAATGTTATTTTTATTTGTTATTCTTACTTTCTGAGATCATGTTTCTGGATTCTTTATGTTTTTCATTCATTATTTCTAACTCTTCAGATTTTAGCATCAAATTATTTTCTAACTTTTATTTTTAAGGTATATTTTTGATTTGAAGGGTCATTTGGAGTCCATCATGGACATACTCCTACATGTCCAAGTTTTCCTTGTAATTTCTAAAGATAACATCTAAAATTATTTCAGTTTACAGTTATTGAAGAACACTTACATAATCTTTAAAGTCCCTTCACTTATGTCATTTTTCAATTCCTTCACTGTTAAGTCATACTTTTCAAGGTTTGTGTTCGCTATTTGGCCCTCCTGTTCATTCCAGTATATTACCTGTCAAAAGAAATATATTCTTATTTTAGCTTTTGTTAAAGTAGATACAAAGTGTAACTTCACAACACTGTATAGTATTAGTAAACAAATAACTTTTCTCAAATCATTATTTAAAAATAAAACAAAAGCAACACAATAATTAACTGGCTCAAAGCAGCAACATAAAATGATATGAAGCAACATTAACTAAAAATGCAGTATTAAGTAACAAAAAGCAACATAAATTAACACAAAGCAACACACATTAACACAAAGCAACATAAAGTAACTAACACAAAGCAACATAATATATAAAAGCAATGCAACATACAGTGACAAAATGAAACATGAATAAAGCAATGACAAAGCCACAACTCAAGCTATGAAAGTATTATTGAACAGAGCAAATAAAACTAGTGTTTTGTCACATTTAGGAGAGCAGACTGAAGTAGTCATTCTTTATGGCAGCCATATCAGTAATTTGATTGCAATGAATTAAATTTTGTTAATTAGCATATAAAAGAGTCAATTTTTGTGGCAGGTTTTAATTTTTCTTGTCAAAGTTTATATGGTTTGATATTAAACTTTCAATTTGATTAGTTCCATTGTACACAAGTAGCTAAAACATTCAACCGGGAATATTTTAAGTACTTGAGTACAATGGAATTACAAACATGAAAAATATGGACTTGGAATTTATTTTTAAATACTAAATAATTGCAGTCCCATATATATATATATATACATGTATCTACAATCTATATATGCATTTATATAGCTGAGTATGCGGTTTATTGGCTATGCTCATTGTTGTAGGCATACAGTGACCTATATATAGTTGTTAATGTCTGTGTCTTTTTTGTCTCTTGCGGAGAGTTGTCTAATTGGCAATCATACCACATCTTCTTTTTTTATATATATAATAAATACAACGTGTAAATGTGTGTAAACCCTTGAAATTAAGTTTGTATAATGTTTGAATTATTGTATTCGTACCATAACCTTTGAAGGGATGGGGTGTGATGGTGTGTTGTAATCCTACACCTTGGATGTAAAATGATATATATATATATTTAATAATAAAGTGTGTGTTAAAAATTGCATGCAACCATTGCAACAATTGTAATAAAAACATTTGTGAATATATGCTTCAACAATGAATAAGGAAGGTATTTTTTCACCTTAATAAGGTGACAGGAATGATATATTTGTTATATTATTATTTTTCCATGAAAAATGTAAGTCTAATTTTTCGGTACACCATTAAAATAATGTGAAACAAGGAGTCTACATGCACGCCAGATAAGTCGGAATTTTTTTTACCCTAAAGGTTTTTCTGCGTGCAGCATAATGTACAATTTTCCCATGGTAGGTTGTCAATTCTGACCCCCTCATCCCAAGTATGGGTTATGTACTTCTTGTAAAACCAGCATGCTGGTTCAGATATTAATTCATGTTGTGTTGGTGCCGATGGAGATGCTGACTGATTATGTTTTGAAACGGATGATGATAATGATGATGATGGCGACTGAAAATTATTAGCTGTTGATGGTTCAGGTATAGATGATGACTGATCAGGGTTTGAAATTACGGTTGGAGAAGCTGGCAATGGTGATGATGATCATGGTTACTTAATATTCCACTCAAATTGATATCGGCATCTACCTCAATTGGAACTACAATGGCATCCTCAAGATTTGAAATTTTGTTTTCTTTTTCCGTCAAATTTATCAAATTTTTCTGTAATTGCTGTATATCTAAATTTCTTCTAAATAGTGTTTTGTCACACATTTGTTTTTCAACATCTTTTCGAAATATAATTTGGGTTTTTACTGCATTGAACTTATCTTTTTTAAACTGCAATGCCTGAATATATCTGTTCATTCAAATTCATTTTTCCATTCCCCCCCCCCCATTTTGTCAATTTGGTTGATTACATCTTTTAAATGTTCTTGTGATTTTTTCAATTTTGCCTATTTTTCTTTAATTCTTCCTTTGATAGTGTCTCTCCTTTCCTGCTCTAATTTTATGTCATCTGCAATAGATTTTTCTCTTAAAATCTCAGCATCTTTTCTTGCCTGGGCCATAATCATAATTTTATCCTCCTCATTTTCCCCCCTAGCCAAGCCATTGTCTTGTTGTTTTTTAACATCAACTTTGCATTAATTGTAGTCAAACTTATGTTGGGTGAAATTGTTTTTTGGCAGTCGAGTTGTCTCATCATCCTCTCTAAAGAAATATTATTAGACGGACAAGTTGATGACTCATTAACTGTTTTTAGAGATGGATTATGGTATTTTCCACCTGGAAGATAATTTGTGAAAAATTTCCGGCATTTACTTAAGATAGACAATGTCATTTGTCCAAGACATTCTATAATTGTAGAATATGCTACCAGTGGTTTTAAAACTGCCATATTAAAAGTAGAAATTTCAGAAGGATGACCTGGACACATTATATATTCTGTATCTAAAAGTAAAGCGGGATTTGTAACGATTTTTTCTAATTCATCAACCGAAGTGTTGTAGGTAGTTGCCATTTCCAGAGCAGGTTTGTTCTGACATGCCAATGACAAATAAGGAGCGGTAATTTTGATGTAGATGATTCCAATAGATTGTATTATTGCTGTGATGACTTCATTCTCAAATAGTTGCAGAATAGATGTGAGCATAAAATTCGGTTTATCTTTTGAAGAAGTACCACAAGCATTATAAAATAGAGTATTGAATCTATTGCCCACAAAGTCTAATATAGGGACATGTACTATATCATTTTCCCGTAAAAATGTTCTACAAAAAAGGGAGTCTCCAACTTTGTCACTATGAAATAACTTGGAAACACACAGTATCAAATTGTGAGAGTACGATCGATTCGCCTTTGTTTCGGAATAAATTCTTAAATTTCACATCATCCTTCTTTTCAATTTCCTTTGCAACTTTTTCTACTTCATCCGTAAATTGTAATAATGGGTGTACGGAGCACTGAAACTCATTCTGTTCACTGTCATTTGGCAATTCCTCTGATTTTAGTTCCCTAAGTAGCTTGTTTGATTTCAACTCGGTCGCACTCCTGTCTGTCATGCAATTTGTTAATTTCCCAACAAATTCCGTAGTGGTGGAAGCCTCATTGACCATATCTAATGTCGCTTTTACGTATTTGTCTGCTGTCCCGCTTGATATCTCCTGTAATCCTGCAAAGCATATGTTTGGTGATTCTCATAAAATAATAATACTATGTGTTCATCCGGTTTTGTCAGGATTATGCATGAAATATTTGCCACTTGCTGTTATAGTTTTCATTTCTTTCCCATATTTTTAATCAATTGTATGATACCTTAAATATGTTCACAGTTCAAAACTAAATCATATGACAGAACACATAGAAAATCTTAAAATATGAACTTTCCATTTCTTTATAATTGAAATCATGCAAGGCCTGCACACAGTTAAGGTTTATATTTTTGTGGGTCCGTGTTGTTGTTGGACCCCTATTTGTGACCAACCGAATTAGACCATTTACATGCTTTGTAACCTCATCAGCAACAAAACATGTCCCACATGTGGAGCTGGTTTTGCTTTCCATATTGGAGCACCTAAAACTACCCCTTGTTTTGGTGGGGGTCCCTGTTGTTGTTGGACCCCTATTTGTGAAATTTTTTCACGCATGACGACATACAAGTGACAGGTTTAGCGCTATAAAACCACGTTCAAGCCACAATTTTCTAATTTGAAAATGCCTGTACCAAGTCAGCTATATAAAAGTTCTTGTCCATTCGTTTGATGTGATTTATCATTTGATTTTGCCATTATGTTAGGGACTTTATGTTTTCAATTTTACGCTTAGATCAGTATTTTTGTGATTTTACTTTTTCACTGACATTTCCTGTTCATCATCATGATCATTGTTCAGACTCTTTTTAATTAACATGGTTAAATCAAAGCACATTCATCTATATATGGCCAGGTGTATTACTTAAACAATTATATTTTTAATCTATGCACTGTAGAATGTGGATCTTAGGGCAGATTAAAGTTTTCACATTGACAGTCATACCACATCTTCTTTTTTTACATGAACTAAAAGTAATATCAATTACCTAAAGTAAATTCTCCTGTGCTGCAATTTATTTTTGGCACAATAAAAATTGTCTCCCTTGTTTTGTTGTAGCATCTTTCATTATGGTCAAATTGTCTGGATGTTTATTTGCCTCTTCAAGTTGCTAATTGCATATTGCTTTTGCCTCTCGTGAAATGTTATGAATTGATGCAACTGAGGGCAAAGTATCTATTTCTTCTACATTAAAAATTTGGCATATACTAGCAATCACATCTGATATATTTTGCATTGGTACATTTTTCGAAATGCATGCCAGTACACATTCCCTGATTTTATATGAGAATGGATTTCCTCTACTTTTTTTCTTTCACCGATGGTACAGGTTGATCTGGTTCATTCATTTTGATGACTTCATTTTGCCAGTAAGTAATCTGTTTGTATGTACTTTGCTGTAGATTTTGGCCTCTTGTTCAAAACTTTTATAAAATCAATTTCTTTCTTCAAATTGGTTATTTTAGCATTTTTTCTTTTCACCTTTTTCTTCTCATTTGCCAATTGTATATATAAAATAGAAAAACTTTCTTCTTCACGGAGATTAATTTATGCTGAGTGTCCAAATTTGTGCTGGTTGGTTTAATGTGAAATCTCTTGGGAATTTGGAATAAATGTTTTTCATATGCATCAGCTTCTTCATATCTTCGTGTGGTTTTTAGTTTTCGAAGATTGGCAATCACGGATTTTATTCTTTTGAATAAACTGCTCAAATGTATCTCATTTTCATTTTTATTCAAGACAGAGCATACCCATCTATGCAGGATACGCTGACTTCCTGCTCTAAAATGCGATTTACTTTCGTGAAATAGTTTGATCACATGTTTATTTGTGAGAGTTTCCATGTGAAATGGAAGAGGAGGAACGTGATCCATTATGTGCAAGTTTATTACCTTTGTATAAAAAGTTTGCTGTAAGTAAGACACATTTTGTCAATCCTAATAGTTAAATAAACATCTCTTATACATGTTACCCATAACACATGTTCTTTTTTTATATGAACTAAAAGAAATATCAAATACATAAAATTTCAATTTCATAAAAGGGACTGTACTCTAAATTATTATTTTGTAAATGTTCTGACAATTTGTAAAAAGTAAAGATTCTAGCAAAACATCATAAGTGTTGGAATATCCAGTACCATTAAGATAAGTTTTGCTTATTGAATCATTGAATCAATGTCAAACATGTTAAAGAATTTAAATAATTCATATTACAAATTAGTTTTTAACCCGAAATAGTACGTGGTAAAATGTATTGAAAATATTGTGCAATAACAAATATCAAAAGCATGTGATTTTATAAAAAGCTTTGGGAATAATTTCTCACCTTACAAATAAATTGTAATTCCTTTATATAAATGATTCTGGTCTAACAGAAGTCATTTCCATTATTAAACATTATATGCTCATTTGCCATATTAGGTTTTCTTCATTGGTAGCTAAAAGTTTGTAATATATCAAGGAGTTTGCAATTTCCAAATTTACCAAAATAACATCACAGATTTAGGACAGACTGAATGATTGATAAAAAATTTCAAACACATAAAAATATTTATAAATACATGTATTTTAATTGACAAAGTTTTAAAATATTTTCATAACCATTATTTAAAATAAAAAGCTGTTGTGATAGTTTGAAAATTGCAAGTAGCTATTTCTTCATAAAAACCAGAGTACAGTAAAAAAATATCTAAATCCAAATGTATGTGATGTTATCACAATAATAGTTGTACTCAAGCGTTTGTACAGACATTGGTAGAAGACAAATAAAATGTTAACAAGAGTCCTGAGATAAACAGAAATATATTTATTTATTCAATTTATTCAGACATGAAATTACCGAAAAAATTAATTCAAAGTAAAAGCCATTGAAAAAGGTACTCATAAGTTTGGAATTTAAAACTGATTACATGTCCAATTGCTTGAATTTTGCAAAACATAATTTTTTAAAATGTAATAAATATAAAATGAACACATAAAATTGCACCACTTTACTTCATTTTCTTGAATTTGATAAGGGAAACAGAATGGGATGAACAATCTGTATCACTATCTTCATACCGTTCACCTACCAAACTCTGGAAACGAAGTATTAAAATTGAGAATGGAAATGGGGAATGTGCCAAAGAGACAACAACCCGACCATAGAAAAAAAACAACAGCAGAAGGTCACCAACAGGTCTTCAATGTAGCGAGAAATTCCCGCACCCGGAGGCGTCCTTCAACTGGCCCCTAAACAAATATATACTAGTTCAGTGATAATGAACGCCATACTAATTTCCAAATTGTACACAAGAAACTAAAATTAAAATAATACAAGACTAACAAAGGCCAGAGGCTCCTGACTTGGGACAGGCGCAAAAATGCGGCGGGGTTAAACATGTTTGTGAGATCTCAACCCTCCCCATATACCTCTAGCCAATGTAGAAAAATAAACGCATAACAATACGCACATTAAAAATTCAGTTCAAGAGAAGTCCGAGTCTGATGTCAGAAGATGTAACCAAAGAAAATAAACAAAATGACAATAATACATAAATAACAACAGACTACTAGCAGTTAACTGACATGCCAGCTCCAGACTTCAATTAAACTGACTGAAAGATTATGATTTCATCATATGAACATCAGGCACAATCCTTCCCGTTAGGGGTTTAGTATCATACCATCATAACATATATGAGAAGAACATAACCCGTGTCATGCCAACAACTGGTTTTTGAATAAATGTGTTTAGTTCCGATGCAAAGACCCTATAAGTGAATCAATATTAACGCCAAAATATGCAATCTTTAATGACCTGACAACAGTATCGTAACTATATCCCTTCTTAATAAGTCTGTTCAAAAAGTCCTTCAAAATCAGTTGGCCATTGAGTCTCGGCATCACTGAAACTTGGTTCATTTGATGCTAAAGGCAATCCATATGTAAAACCAGCTGGTGCTTGAGTTTCAGCATCACTAAAGCTTGTTTCCATTAATTTTAGGGATTGTAAGCCATCAACAACATATGGTAATTGAGTTTCTGTAAGTATCACTGAAACTTAATACACCTGCTGCTGAAGGTAGTTCATCCTTAAAATATATGGAAGGCTGAGTTTCAGTATTGCTGAAACACGCATCAACTAGTTTTGGATATGGTGTACCAAAATAATCATTTGAGCACTGAGTTTCACCATTACCTAAACTTAGACCACCTGATTCTGAAAGGGGTTGGTTGAATATGTGTTCGCCATCAGACAAATATTGGCTATCTAAATCATCATAACTCTTTGAGCTATTTGATGACTCAGTTAACCAATGTTGACCTAAATCTAATTCCTCATCAACTGAGAATGACTTGCTTTCAACACATATTGAAGCAAATGATTCATTATGTTGGTGAGGAACTTCAATGTCCTTGGAATCAGAGGTTATCAAATTTTCACTATCACTAAAATGTGGTGGTGAAGTAAGAACAGCCTGTAATTGCCATGAAAGTTCAATTGCATCTGAAAACCTGTTACTTAATGCAAACAGAGAATCAGATGAATCCATTGTACTAGGTGCCGCTATAGTACTTGCTCTTCTTCTACAATTACAACAGTCACAATCTCCTAGATAGGTACAAACATTAGATAATTCCTCAGAAATATTGCTATCTGGAAGTACATTACAGTATTCTCCAAAGAGAAACCTATACATAATGGCATCACAGCATTTGTATAATAAGGAATAACTCTGTCCAAAATTGACATCTTGCCATTGTCTGTAAAAACAGATAAAAGTAACTTCTTAAAAGATAATACACCTTAATTCATATTTATAAACAGTTGCAACAAGGAATTAAAAACTGTGTTTAAAGAGCTTTTTTGGTCATCTTGCTGGCACCTAACATGAAATTTATTAGCAGCCAAACATTTTATTAGCAGTCAGATGAAATATTTGTTTGTTGATAGCATTTTTTTTTAAATAAAGGGCCATAACTCTGTGTTCTGATTTTGGTGTAAGAATATGGATTGTTCAATTATGCCTTAGAATAAAATACAGCAGTATTGAATTGCATGCATGTTTCCCGCATCTAACCATAATTCATTGTATGATTCTACAATCAAAATATTGAAAACAAAAGGTACTTGAGGTAAAATATAAATTTTCTGTATCTAATATAAATATATGGTCTTCTAAGGTTGCAGATTCTCAAAAGTATATATACATTTATCTTACCTCCTATAGATTTATAGAGATATGATTGGTTAAAGGACTACACGTGGTGACTATGTATATTTGATATAGGGTGTCCTAAAAATATACAGTTAGCAACCATACATAGTTACTTACCATATGGGGTTAGTAAGGAGTTTCCTCCCTTTCAAAACATAAATGATGCCACAACCCTTCATAAAAACACCAACGCTCTCACCCCATATTGAATTTACTGACCCAATATATCGTATTAGGTCACTTACACACCATGTAACTAATATTATCAATTAGAATTTTTATGAGGAAAATTTAAGTTAGGAACAGAAATTTGGCCAATAATAAAGGGGCATAACTCCAGAACGGTAAACATTTGTCCACGTGTGTCAACGGTTGTGAAGCTCAGGATATTTTCTTAAGTTAGCAAATAATTGAGAAATATATATTCTATGCATGCAGGCGCTTCTGATAGTGAATCCACTGTAACACAAACTTGATTTATGTGTTGTGTTATTGTATTTATTATTTTGTGTGTTAGAATGGATTCTTTGTATGTGACTCCGATAAAAAAAAAAAACAGTATTGTATTGCATGTTAGTTTCAACTATCTATCCATTGAATAGTCATGATCTTACAATTAAAAAAAAAAAAGAAAATTTAAGTACTTACCTCAACAGCAAGATTAAATATAAATTTCCTGTATCTTAATGTAAATAATTAAGGTCTTCTAAACTTGATTCTCTGTAAAATAAATAAAGAATATATACATTTATAAATTATAATTCAAATTGCTTGGCTCAGGAAAATAAGTATAATAATTATCTGAAAAAGTGCATATTAAAGAACAATAACTCTTTGTTTGAGTCTGGCATCTGCAAACAATTACTAAATGTAGGCAATAACTGTGTTTTGTCTGCCTTATGTGCATCAAAGCATGAAGAGGATTAAGTAAGTAAGTAATAAGTGTGTTTAAGAATTAAAATTTAACTTGCTTTAGTTAAAAAAAATCTATGAGTATGTGCAGATCTTCGTTTATAAAGGGACGTAACTCAATTTATTTATTATTTTGTGTGTTAGAATTGATTCTTTGTATGTGGCTCTTATCAGATAATGCAGTATTGCATTACATGCTAGTATCACTTATCTATTGGTTGAATAGTCATGATAATCTTACAATTAAAAAACTCAAAATGTAAGTACTTACCTAAACAGCAAGATTAAATATAAATTTCCTGTATATTAACGTAAATAATTAAGGTCTTCTAAACTTGACTATCTGTAAAATAAATAAAGAATATATACATTTATCAATTATTATTCAAATTGCTTTGCTCAAGAAAATAGGTTGATTAATTATCTGAAAAGGTGCATATTAACGAACAATAACTCTTTGTTTGAGTCTGGCATCTTCAAACAATTACTAAATGTAGGCAATAACTGTGTTTTGTCTGCTGTATGTGCATCAAAGCATGATGAGGATTAAGTAAGTAAGTAATAAGTGTGTTTAAGAATTAAAATTTAACTTGCTTCAGTTAAAAAAAATCTATGAATATGTACAGATCTTCATTGATAAAAGGACGTAACTCAATGTATTTACTATTTTGTGTGTTAGGATTCTTTGTATGTGGCTCTTATCAAATAATGCAGTATTGCATTGCATGCTAGTTTCAATTATCTTTCCGTTGAATAGTCATGATAATCTTACAATTAATTAAAAAACTAAAAATTTAAGTACTTACCTCAGCAGCAAAGATGGATGCATCAGATGGCAAACGAAGAGTTGCAGCTCTTTCCCTGAAGACAGCAGCAGATGCAACTCTGTCACCATCTTTTGATCAATCAGTATAGACAGTTGAAAAATCTGAATAATTTGCTTTAATTTCATCATAGTGTTGCTGAATTAAAAGAGGATTTGTTTTATTTTTATTGTGTTCACGAAGATCAAATAGCTTTTTTGGTTTTGGAAGTTCCCATGGAGGACATTTGCAAGTTTTGACTTGAGCAACAGATTTTAAATCAAAAGAAGCTAAATGTGGTTTTAAACGTATACCTAACGGAGGAATTCTATTTTCATGTTTTGCAAAAATATCTTCATAAATTGGATTAAAAACACAGCTGTAGGCAGTAATATCTGAATAGGCTTTTAATTTGACAGCATATTGAAGTCCAAGCTTCAAACGTCTGTTAGAGAGTGAGTGTTTATCAGCCTCTACAAACAGACTCTCAACTGGTGAGGTTTTAAATGCGCCAAGACAGAGACGCAAACCCTGGTGATGCACAGCATCGAGAATCTGTATGTAGGACTTCCTTGCAGAGCGATACACGATAGAGCCATAATCTAGTTTAGATCTAACTAGATATCTATGTAAATTAAGTAAAATGTTGCGATCAGCACCCCAGTCAGTACTGTCGACAACTTTTAAAATATCTAATGCTTTTAAACATCTCGATTTTAACATTTTGATATGGAGTAGAAAGGTTAACTTTTTATCGAAAATTAACCCAAGAAATTTGGTTTCATCAACCATTTTAATTGGGGTGCCGTACAAAGATAGTTCTAGATCAAGATGCAATTTCCTTTTGTTACAAAAATGCATTCCGACCGTAAATTTAAAACCATTTTCCGAGGCCCATGTTTCAATTCTTCCAAGACATAATTGTAATTGTCTTTCTATGTTATTCATATTTTTGCCTCTATAACATATTAAAAAATCATCTACGTACAATGAACCTTCAATATTACTTTTTAAAACTTCAACAAGGCTGTTTATTTTAAGACTAAATAATGTAACAGATAAAATACTGCCCTGAGGGACATCCATTTCTTGATCATACAAATCAGACATGGTCGTATTTACTTTAACATTAAATTGTCTGTTAAACAGAAAATTCGAAATAAAATTTGGCATATTGCCCTTCAACCCCATATCAAATAGATCTTTTAAAATACCATACTTCCATGCAGTATCATAGGTCGAAAAAGACCGACACCACATGTTCATTTTTCGCAAAACCATTACGGACAAATGATTCGAATCGAACAAGATGATCAAGAGTACTGCGGCCCTGTCGGAATCCACGTTAGATATTGGCTAACAGCCCATTTGATTCCAAGAACCAAACAAGGCGATCATTGACCATCCGTTCGAGTGTTTTACAGACATAACTAGTAAGAGCAATTAGTCGATAATTAATAGGATCCGTGTGATCTTTACTTGGTTTTGGAATAGGCACGACGGTTGCAAGCTTCCAGATTGATGGTAAATCTCCCAGATGTTATTCATGAGCTGCAAGAGAGCTCCCAGCGAGGAATCTGGCAAGTGTTTTGAGAGTTGGTAGTGAATATTATCAGGACCACAAGATGTATCATGGGCTTTTGACAGAGATGTTTTAAGTTCTTCAAGAGAAAAGAGTTTATTATAATTTTCACCATTTTTTTATTTAAAGTTTAATTTAATTTTTTCTTTTTGTTTTTTTAACTTTTTTAAGATCTTCCCTGTAGTTGTTAGAAGAAGAAGATTTCGCAAAAGTTTCACCAAGCTTTTTGGCAATATCCCTTTCAGATGTTAATAAATCATTGCCGTCTTTCAAATGTTTAACAGTGGCTTTAGAATTTTTGTTTTGGCTTTAGAATTTTTACCTTTTATGTTTTGTACCATATTCCAAACTTTTGTCATCGGAGTGCGAGATGTTATCCCGGAGACAAATTTTTTCCAGGATGTTCGTCGGGCTTGCCTACAAGTCTGCCGTGCCTTAGTGCGAAAACTACGGAAATTACTCAAGTTTTCCATCGTTGTTTGTTGATTAAACCGTCTTTCAGATTTTTTACGGTCACCTATTGCTTGATCACAAGCGTCATCAAACCATGGTTTGCTGGGATGTTTCGGATTTGTCGAGGTCTTAGGAATAGTTCTGTCAGCAATTGACGTTAAAACTGTATTAAAAGTTAAAATTGGATCTTGTACAGTCTCAAACAAGGACCAGTCCGCCTTGTCAAATTTCCAACGCGGTACTCTCTGTTGGGCAGAAGTAAAAAGATGTTCAAGTACTATTGGAAAATGATCACTCCCACATAGATCATCATGAACACACCATGAATAATCCAGAAGAAGAGAGGGATCGCAAATAGTGATATCAATAGAAGAATAAGACCCGTTTTCAGGATGAAGATAAGTATTAGATCCATCATTAAAAATGCATAATCCTTCTTGAGAGAAAAAGTCCTCAATGATCTTACCTTTGGCATTACGAGACTTTCTATCCCACAATGGTTTGTGGGCATTGAAGTCGCCCATAAGTATAAATGGTGAGGGTAATTGATCAGTGAGGTTTTTGAGTTTTGAATTGAATTGGGTGGAATAAATATCGAACATAATGTAATTGTTTTATCTAATGATATACGAATTGCAACTGCCTGCAGATCCGTGTATAGTTGGACTGTGCTATGAATGACGTTGTCCTTCACAAAAATGGATGATCCGCCTGCAGCACGTTCATCTACCTTAGAAAATGTGCTATACATATTGTATCCTTTTAAAGATACATTGTCACTTTCTTTTAGATGAGTTTCTTGAGAAAAAATGCAATAGGTAAAAATGACTGAACTAGAAGTGTTAACTCGAGAAGATTTATTTTAAGACCTCGGCAATTCCATTGGATGATATTAGTCATTATTTGATAATAGAAGGGAAAATGCTGTCGAGTTTGCCAGCATTCTTATTTCGCTCACCCTGAGATTGTGATCTTTAGGGTGGCGGAACACTTTCGATTTCCTTTTCAGTTTCATCGATAAGTGTTGAAAATCTGTTGTGTGAGGAGAGTCGTCGATCTCCAGGACCACACGCAGCAGGTTTTACTCCGCCTCGACCCCTACCCCGCGACCTCGAATCAGAAGACCTCTGAGAGGATGTAAAAAACTATTTGAAAGACAGGGGCCTGTGGTTAACCTCTATAGACTAATGCAATGTAAATGTGTGTCCTTATATATCATATCATACCATTGTTTTCAAACATCAAATTTAACAATCAATCTGATTTACAGGAAATACCTTGTGTACCAATTATCTTCGATTTTCTCCAGAAAACAAATTCTGCTAAAGTTATTTTTCAAACTTTGACAGTTTAGAAAAATAGAAAATAATCTTTACTATATGCCCATTACAAAGTAAATATTGCATTAAACAAATTTGAATTCTGGTAGCCATTTTTTAATCAGTGTAAACATGAACCTTGACGAGGGATTTGGTCGAGACGACGAATTTGGTGTCATTAAACACACTAACTAAACTTAACATTCCTATCGTTAATTATCCATTTTTAGATGGTGATGTTCCCTTGTCACCATCTTATGGTGTATTTATATCTCAACTTAAACATTTTGCTCGTGTAACAACGTATTAGATTTTTATCAAGAGAAATTTATGTATTACTGAAAAATTATTACACCAGGGTTTTTCGATATCATAAACTAGTCAAAACATTTACTAAATTTTATCATCGGTACAAGGACATCAATCGTAAATATAACTCAACATGCAGACATCTTTTAAAAACGTTCAGGTATTTCACATCCAATTTTTATGGTAATATTCTTTACAAAGCACATAAATGTCAGTATTCACCTCAAAAGCTAACAATACCTTTAAACAGACTTATTAAGAAGGGATATAATTACGATACTGTTGTCAGATCATTAAAGATTGCATATTTTGGCTTTAATATTGATTCACTTATAGAGTCTTTGCATCGGAATTAAACACATGTATTCTAAAACCAGTTGTTGGCATGACACGGATTATGTTCTTTTCATACACTTTATGATGGTGTAATTATAAACCCCTAACGGGAGGGATTGTGCTTTATATTCATATGATGAAGACATTATCTTTCAATCAGTTTAATTGAGGTCTGGAGCTGACATTTCAGTAACTGCTAGTAGTCCTTTGTTAATTTATGTATTATTGTCATTTTGTTTAGTTTCTTTTGTTACCTATTCTGTCATCGGACTCACACTTCTCTTCCACTGAGTTTTACTGTGCGTATTGGTGTGTGTTTGTTTTTTCTACATTGGCTATAGGGGAGGGTTGAGATCTCAAAAACATGTTTAACCCCGCCGCTTTGTTTGTGCCTATCCCAAATCAGGAGCATCTGGCATTTGTTAGTCTTGTATGATTTTTAATTTGTGTTTCTTGTGTATAATTCGGGGTTTAGTATGACGTCCATTATCACTGAACTAGTATACATATTTGTTTAAGGCCAGCTGAAGCACTCCTCCTTCTATGTTGAAATGTATACAATAACATTTTTTTTAACACAAGTTTAACTTTATATCAATTTATTGAATGCCTGGATTTTCCTTAAAATATTAGATTAATAAAAAAAATAATAAAATCATATTCAATGAAATCTTGTTTAATTTTCTACGAAATAAAACAAATCCATTTAAATTAGAATTTGAATCAAAATATTTCTTTAAAATATATAATTATAGAAACATAAATATTAATTTGATTATCTTTTAAAGCAAAAATACTTTTTTTAAAGAAATTAAATTGTTTTATATTGTTCATATTTTCTTAAAATGTATTATGATACATTCTTCATCTGATTTGACACGGGGAAGAGAAGATATATTTGTATGAAAACTTTTGTATATCACAAAATTCAAACTCTGGTAATATATGCATGTATACACAGGATGTTTAATGTCACCTGGTTGCTTTTGGTTTGCACGTCTACCTGACAATATATTTTTATGTAACATTACAACCCAAGTCAGAGTTCACCTGGTCATCAGGTGATGGGATTTTGAAGGTATAGAATATTTATCTATTATAATTGTTTGGATTTTTTTCTGTCTTGGGACGTAAATATTTTTTGGTTCTAAAAGGAAAGTATTAATATATTTAAAAAAAAAGATAAATTATACAGAAAACAGGAAAAACGCCTTTGAAAAAGCAGAGAAAATTTTATTGTTTACTATTTTCTGGTAACAGTATATATCTTGGATCGCGACGGTCAAAATAAAATGTTCCCGTGTCACTCTTAAAACAATATTTGTTTATCAAGAAATTTTAAAATCAATCATATCGAAATATCACCAAAGAAAATAACAGAAACATTAGAGATTCTACATGAAAAAATAAATTTAATCAAGGAAGGTCGTACTATACTAATCCTTGATTTGATGCAACATTTCCATATTCATCATCCGCCATTTTGAAAAATCCCGAAATATTCACTTTTTTAAATCAATTTTTGACCGAAATTGCCCAGAAATTAAACTGTTTCAAATAGTATTTTTCGCCAGATATATGTTTAAATATACTTAATCGATTTGAAAAGTTTTATTTTTATTAACAGAATTTCTTTATGTGTTGTACAAGTAGACATAGGTATCGGTAATTTAGCATTGATTCAACGGAGAAATGACGAGAAAAAGTAATGTTTTTACGATTCTCATTTGACCGAATTTAATCAAAAATTAAACTGTTAGGACCAACAATGTTTGATAGAAGTATGTTTGAATATCAAGGATTGATTTGCAAAAGTTAGAAAACGGGTCAGGTTAATGAGAAAATTAAAACTTTATTGAAGCACCTATGCATTTTATATGGGGCAATATAATACAAAATGGCGGTTAGTATACGTCACAAAAGTCACGTGATGTCCGACTTAGTTGGATATGATTGGTGGGCTTCGGCTGTTGTCTGCTTTATGGTCGGGCTGTTGTCTCTTTGACACATTCCTCATTTCCATTCTCAATTTAATAAACATAATGGCACAGCGGCCCGTGATAACTGAATTTATTTATGTACAGGACTTAAATTCTACGAACTCATATGACGTACGAAAACATGTTCTGACGATAAAGCCTGTCAGGTTCTTCACGGAGTCTCTTGTTGTGATATTCCCAGGGAATTTCAAACCAGTGTAAACATGCATGACTTGACTTTGTTTGAATATCAATTATATGATATTTGTTTTATAAATTTCAAAAGTATGAATAACTCTAAATACTAAGGATTTTCTTATCCCAGGCATAGATAACCTGAGTCGTATTTAGCACAACTTTTTGGAATTTTGGATCACCAATGCTCTTCAACTTTATACTTGTTTAGATTTCTTACTATTTTGATCTAAGCGTCAATGATTATTTTAATGTAAACGAAACGCACGTCCGGCGTATTAAATTATAAGCCAGTTAATTTTGATAACAATTAGCATGTCGAAATGTACTACTAGTATAGTATTGTTTATGTGTGTATTTCTCCGTCCTGAATGTTCTTGCATTTATTTTTACTGTAGTCCTGTCATGTAATGTTGTCGTTTTAGTGTTATATTTAACATTGCCAGACAAGTTCGAGGATTTGGCTAGCCACAAAAGCAGGTACAACCCACAATTTGTTTCTTTAAATGTCCTGTACCAAGTCAAAAAAATGGCAGTTGTTATCTCATAGTTCGTTTCTGTGTGTGTTGCATTGTCGTTTGTTTTGTTTTATTGCACTTCAGTATTTCTGTCCTTTTGTTGTTTTCTTCTTATAGTTGATGTGTTTTCCTCGGTTTTAGTTTGTAACCGAGATATGTTTTCTTTCAATCGATTTATGACTTTCGAACCGCCGTATTTTACTGTTGAATTAATTTGAAGAAAAGTGTACTTTAACGCTTGTTTCTTCTTTCTTTGTTTTAATCTTATCATCTCATTTCAATTTTTTCGACTATTTGTTCCACTAAGAAATTATAATAATGTGATGTTAAAAAGTTTCCAACTCCCTCAGTTAGAGTTGACTTTTGAAAAATTAAGCTATTCTTTAAGAATATTTTTGGTTATAAAAAAAAAAATTTCTTCGTTTTTATACATCTTTGATGGTACGCTCATTCATAGTAAAGACTGTTCGGATGCACGAAGTTTGTTTAGTATTATGTTCAATGATAATTGTTTCATCGCCTATACCAACTGCCTTTTGTGTACATGAATGTTAATATAGTTAAGGAAAGTAAAACAACAACTTTATATGGGGAAATCCTAAAAAGTATTTGAATTAATCGGTTTATTTCAATATAATAAATTGATATGGTTGATATGCAAATTTAATACAGTAATTACTTTTAATTATAATTCATGTCACGTTGTACACTTGGTCATGTTATTTACGCGTAAAGTTCTCTAAGTAATTTTAGTTTTCTTAAGTTAATATGTTTATTTGCACTTAAGTGACATTCTTTTTATAGCATGCAGATCTATTTTTGAATTATTTTAGTTTTCTTATTCTTAAAAATTGAAAAATTTCATATTTTGAGGCTCAAAAAAGTCGTTCTTGTTTACAAAAAAAACTAGAATCTTGGCATTGTGTTTGTTTTTAATGTTTGATTAATTGTAGTTTTGAGTAAATACATCTTTTAGACGAAATCGAACATATCTAAATCAGTGCCAATATAATTTGCACTCTGATAATAATAATGATTTCACTTCCTTTAAACCCATCCCTTACTTTACCAGGTAACTTCATTTTATCAATTTCTTATTCCACCTCAACATTTCCAAAGAAAGTTTAAATATAACCTTACCCTAACTAAAAATCCGACTGATAAAAATATAATTGTGAGATTGTACAAAAATACACAAGGTTAAACCATATCAATATAAAACATGTAATATGAACTCATTGTACCTTGAAGTGCATGATTTAAAACGTTTTTAAATTGAAACGAATTAAATTATATTTAAGCTCTTTTAAGTTTAATATGCATTGAAATCATGTGAATTTTAAGCCTGGACATTGCTAAAAATTAGGTTTCTTTCGCTTTGATAATAGATGCATGTGCTTTGCCACCGATATTAATGTTGAATGATATGGTTTTATATTAGCAAGTTTAGTTCTTTCAACTTGCTTGCAGTACAATCAAGCATTTTTGTCATTGCTTGAATATCTTCTTCCACTACATTTCATTACACAACCGGATCATTCCTTGTCTGTTCTGTAAATAAAAAAAAAAAATACAATCGACAATATCATCTTGTACTCAATCTGTTATTTAATCAATAACAAACAACTGTTAGATGGAATCGTTGGAATGAAAAACACCAATTGGTCATACTGGTTTTTTGGGTTTTTTTTGGCATCTTGTTGTACATGTTATTTGCTTCTTCAACATATGACCTTCCAAATACTTGACGACTTTATTTACTTTCATTTCCACAATCAACACGGATGTTAATTATTATATATATAATTTCATATTTTTATTAAAAGAATGTTAGGTAATGAAAATTTACATGAAACGTACGCCTCAGGTTAAATGACTTTTGGAAAATAAAGACAACAATGGACAATATGTTAACAATACTTTCGAAAGAATCCTACTTTTCAACATTAGCATCATCGAAAAGAATGATACTTGCATATGTTTTTTAATGTCATAGATGTAAGTAATTCATTATTATATTTGTATCCTGAAGATATTTATAACTTTACTTTTATGTAGCAGTGTCGAATTTTTTCTTCATTTCTATATTTTTTTTGAAAGTTTACTGATCAAGTAAAAGATTGAAAAAAATGACGTTTCCAGTCGTATGCATGCATTTACTCATAAACCGTTAAACCAAAGCTTTTCAAAATTGAATATATTGTTACTAATGTTTCACTTTTATCGATCAGGGGTTATGGTTCTTGAAAGATTAAAAAAAAATGAGTTACGGTTTTTGAAAGATTATCACAATTAAAATTCAGAGCTTAAATGTTGTGTCTATACTTGCTCAACTGTTCAGGGTTTGACCTCTGCAGGAAAATCCGGTTTGCTGTCTCTCTGAGGGCCTCTTGTTAAGTCTTATTTCAAACAGTGTATTCATAACATTTAAATTCTATATCATACTTAATTTGTTCATCTAGACACACATGGAATAGTGACATGGTACTGTTGAAGGTACGTTATTTGTAGGAACAGCATGTGTGCTGGCCTTTAACATTAGAACCACATTCCGTCGCTGTACTGATTTTCTGTTTTTAAAGGGCCTTAAAAAAGTATTAAACAAGGAAACTGCATCTGCTGTTGAAAGGTCACTTTCGTTTCTTTTATAAGTTTAATTTCATTCATTTGTTCAACTACCGATATTTCTTCTTCAGACATAATACACGTGTCTCTTCTTTAGTCAATCGTGAGATTCGATGTATATAGTTAATATATCTAATTCTGATAACATGGATAAAGAACTGTACAAACTTAAAATTCATGTCACGAGGTATCCATGTGTACTTTCATAAGTTATTTACACTTGTAATTTTTCTAATGATATTTCTAGTTTGCACCTAATTGACATGCTTTGTATGGCATGCAGATCTATTTTTACATTATTGTAATGTTCTTGTTCTTGATAGAATTGAAAACATTCATATTTTTAGGCAATAAAGGGTCGCTTTATACATGTTATAGTAAGAGAATATAGTGTATCTCAGAATAGTTTGTGTTTTTATTGTTTAAATTCTCTTTTATTTGAGTAAATAAATTTCTCTTCAATATTTCTACATCAACGTGACAATATATTGTGCCCGCTAACTAATTTAATCATTTATTTTCACTAAGTATATCTCTAACTTTACCAGGTAACTTAACTTTATCACTTTCTTATACCACTTCAACATTTGAACCCAAGAACGTTTAAAAAAGCATTTTACTTACTGGAAATCCGACTGATAAGAATATAATTGTGAACTCGCACGCAAATACACAAGCATATGAACTAATTATACCTTCATAAAGTGCATGATTCAAAATGTTTGAATTAAATTATATTTAAACTCCTTTTTTATATACACTAGACATTTTGGGGGGCCCTTCATAGCTTGGAATTCGTTGTTAGCCAAGACATATAATGGTTTACTTTGAAAAATTGTGACTTAGATGGAGAGTTGTCTCCACATTTCCTATTGAAATTCTGTTTATTGAGAATTATCCTGGACAGTGCTGCTGCACATGATCATTCTTCTCTCGCTTTTTTAATAGATACAGGTACTCATGATAACCCACACCGATATGAGTTTGGAACGGCAAGGTTTCATACAAGCAGATTTAGTTCTTTCAAAGGAGTAGGTCCGGTAAGGGCCGATTTTGGCCTCAAATTTCACGTTCATCGAACGAAAGATTTTGGACACTTTTTAAACACTTAAGTGTCTATTTGAATTGATTCAATTAGTTTCTGTAAAGAATTTTAACTGATTTAGTAATTAAAAACGCTCCGATTCAAGTTTAAATATGAAAAATCTATCAAATATGCCAAAAAGCGTCACTTTTCAGATGGTTTTTGTCAAAAATGAAAGTGGCCGCATCCGTGTTCATCCTCAACCTTTATATATGTTATGTATTATCATCAAATACAACTTACATTTCAATATTATGAATGAACACGAATGCGGCTACTTTCATTTTAGACGGAAACCGTTTAAAATTTAACTAAAATGCTCAAATTGTGAAGATTTCAGTAATTTAGCATTACTTAATGATGCTAGTACCCGATATATGTGCATTGTTGTGTCAAAAACAGCCCATATTTATGTAGCAGAAGCATTCTACTTTCCAGTAAATAGCTAAAAGATTACAGTTTCATACTTTTGTAAAACTGCTATATTTTGGGGCCAAAAAGGGGACCCCGGGTCTTACTGAACCTACTCCTTTCTCGTAGTAGCTGGAATCGATGGTTGGCATAATATTTAATACTCATTAGTATTATTCGATATAGATATAAGATAATGTGGTATTACTGTCAACTCTCCATCCAAGTCACAATTTGTTAGCATTCTTAGCTATCTTTTTGTGTTTGCTGATCATTTGTACTGGAACTATATCGTTAATTTGGTAAGATGTTTTTTTTCTATACGGTTTTTCTGTATCTGTAATAATTGTTTATCAACTAAATGTCGAGGAGAAATTCCTAGATAAACAAAATTGACCAGCTGTTTATTATGAACAATGGTTAAAAATTAAATGTAACATTTGATATAAAGGTGAAATTATGATCTGTAAGAAAAACGAAATACAAATATAGTAAATAAATATAGACGACCGGATGCTTATCCTTCAGATAGGGATTGTTTTTTTTTTCAAAAAGACAAGAATTTTGAAGCTGATATTACACTAGTATATTTACCAGCTCAATGCAAAACTTTTAAAATGTGGACTATCAAGTAGAATGAAATTCAAAACAGTGTGGCTGTGGCCATTGATTGACACATTAAATTCATCCATTGACTGGGACAATTTACGTGAACGTTTGTCTGTAACGACTGTGGGGTCACCAAACGTTTCTTAACGCCTTTAATTATAAAATAATTCGAAAAATTAATCAGGAATAACCTTTATGTTTTGATTTATGTAATTGATATAAATCAAAACATCGTGTTATTTCTGATTAATTTTTCGAATTACTTTATTAAGGTGTTGAGAACCTTTGGTGACCCCATAGTTTAAGTGTCTTTAAAAAGTACATAGTGAGCAGTGGTCGTTACATACAAACGTTCACCTAAATTGTCCCAGTCAATGGATGAATTTAATGTGTCAATCAATGGCCACAGCCACACTGTTTTGAATTTCATTCTAACAACCCCTTGCAGTAGATTAGTTTCCCTTAAAGAGTTTTGCAGCTGTTCCTTTTAATGTTCAAACATATGCTCACGCTGTCAAACGATTGTCCTTACGCAATTGCCCATGACCTTCGACGTTGAGGTCATTTCAGAAGTCCCACGTCATGCTTATTATACCTCATTCTTGTACGACGCAAATTTGAACTACTTTCTTGAGCATTAAATCTTTAGCTAAATCGCCTTGGAGAATTATGCGTCTTATAGAAATATGTACCTCCTCGGTAGAAACTTTAAAGATTTGCACCTTTAATTCAATTATACCCCACGCAATGTATAATGTTTTTGACCCGTCCGTCTGTCTGTCTGTCTGTCTGTCCATCGGTCCGTCAGTCCTGTTTCTTGTCATCGCAACTCCTCTCAAACCACACAACAGAATTTCATGAAGTCTTTTTAGATAAGGACATACTATGTAGATGTGCATATCGACACTGGGAAATTACATTTCAATTTTTTTTCAAGGAGTTACGCTCCTTTGAACTTATTTGCTTCAATATATCACTGCAACCGTTTGTCATCGTAACTCCTCTGAAACCACACAACAGAATTTCATGAAGCCTTTTTAGATAATAAGGACATACTATGTAGATGTGTATATCGACAGGAAATTACAATTCATTTTTTTTACAAGGAGTTATGCTCCTTTGAACTTATTTGCTTCAATATACTACTGCAACAGTTTGTAATCGCAACTCTTCTGAAACCAAACAGAATTTCATGAAGCCTTTTTAGATAATAAGGACATACTATGTAGATGTGCATATCGACAGGAAATTACGATTCAATTTTTTTCTATGAGTTACGCCCCTTTGAACTTATTGGCTTCAATATACTGTCATCGCAACTCTTCTGAAACCACACAACAGAATGTAGATTTGCATATCGTCACGAAATCATGATTCAATTTTTTTTCTTGTACAATTTGTTTTTCTGACAGTTATTTTATTTCTTCAGTGACAAATTGGGTACGTGGGATATGTGAGCGCACTCACCGTGCTAAGGTTCTTTAATGTTGATATATAATAATTAATTTGTCTAAATCAATGCAGGAATAATTTTTAAAATTGAGAGATAAGATAATTCAAATGATTTGATCAGGACTTAAATTTGAAGGTCAATTATTTTAATCAAAATTTTCAAAACTACAAGTCGAAATACTTGATATTTTGAGAATATTTTACAAAATCTAAAAAATCTTATGGACAATGCAATCCTCTGTTATATGTTTGTCTAAAAACATCCTACAAAATAATATAGCTGTAACTCAAAAACTGTAGAGGGAGATAGCCCCCCCCCCCCCCCCCCCTTTTTGTTTACCTCTTAGACAATTTCAGCTTCGTGGAAAGTTTTTGATTGATGCCGTGGTATATTGTCTATTTACGGTTCATTACATTACATCGATTCTGTAAACCATCAAAGTTATCCATTAGGCAATAACTTCTAGTACATATCACGTTTCGTTATTTTAAGTAACAAAGAAATAGGACCAGGAAGATGATTGTTTCTTTTTATAGAAAAATAATAGGAATTGAAAATTTGCAGAATACTAACTATTGGATATAAGAAAAAATAGGGTACCGGTTTTTCAACCTATTCAATATCAGCATCACCGAAATATAGATAAGAATGCAACGTGCACAATATACTATATGCTATTATAGATGTAAGTAATCAATTATATTATATATTTATAAATTTGATCTAGCACTGTAGAAAGATATGTAATTTTACAAAGAAAGATAGCTTTTAAAGCCTTTTTTTAATGAAATATTTGTTTGAATATCTGCCGAAAGGGATGTAGTTATTGTAAAAGCGAAATAGTAGTTTAAAAGTTTATCGATTAAAATCTCCTAAATTTGTTTACGTTTGTCTCGGACATGGCATTGCATTTAATTAGAACGAAATAAAATATATGATTAAATTTGGTATTAAAGGATTGTGTTAGGTTCTTTTTATATCATCTTAGCCAAAATCGAAGACAGGTGTTTTTATATTGGCTGTATATTTATTATCAAATATGATATATCTAAACATGTCCTTGCTATAAATAATATATAAATCGACTATTAATAGGATTCCCCAGGTAAAAATTCCCAAGTAAAAAAACCTATGATCTTGTCCTATCATTAGCTGAAATGAAAATGAAAAAAATTCCCAACTGTCAAATGATCGCTATTCTACCTTTAATTACTGTAAGATGAACTTGTATTGGTAAGTTGAATTGATCAATTATTTTGGGGAAAATTATGTCATAATCGAAACAGTTAAAGCAACTTTCCTAATTTCTAACTATTCTGTAATTCTGTTATAAGTTTATTTTAAGATTGAAATAAAAAAAACAGAACAATTCTTATATGTTATTTAACCTAGCATGTGTAGTTTTCAGCATGTGTCATTGAGAGCTTGAGGGCCATCAGTGAAGGAGAAATGCTCTGAAATATGTGCTGAAACCAAAACTTGTTCTTGTCATTACTTGCACATTTATTTCGGGATAATTTAACGAATGTTTCAAATGAATGTTAATTACATAAGAGCTAGGTAGCCCTGATCCATATCCACGTAAAATACAAATACCTTTGTTGGGTTTTATTTTTTGGCATCTCAATTGTTTGCATTCAAGTTAGTTCATGTTTACTTGTAACACTAGCTTAACGTGTAAAGGGGATTACCGTCTTATATTTTTAGAATTAAGTCAACCAATTTTTGGTAATTCTTGAGGAACTATTGCAAATGCTTTGTATAAATTTACGAGGTTCAATAGATTTGTACACAAGATACAGGACTACTCTTGTCTTAAAGAACTCAAAGTATTTTTCTTTTAATTTTTTTTTTAACTTTTTTAACTTTAAATCACATGAAGAAGGTTCAGTTTTATCTTCACTTATATCTAGTAGAGTATTCGTTTTCGTGTAACTATATGAAGTATGTTTCAATTTAAATTCTGTTGATTCAATTCTATATTTAAAGCTAAAAAATAATGATGGAGCTGATTGAAAGGTAGTTCATGTACAGGGGCAAATATTGCACGTGTATCATGACGAGACTATGATGTAAAAAAGGGAATAACATATCATATGTAATCTGCTTCATACTAGACCGACATAACCGGATTGTTAGCAGGCTAGTTCACAACCGTAAACAGTACGAAGGGAGACGTGTCGCCATACCTAGTCATATTATTATATATGCAAGACGACAGTCTTTATTTTTTAATTTCTAGGTGTTCCGTACTTGGTAGATAATAATTTTCAAGTCTTTGGTTTGGTTCAGCCAGGGATCAAACCCTCAAACTTTAGACATGTTCATAAAGTAGTGTGCATACGTAGCAATTTGTAATAGATCTATACTGAATCAGGTTAATCAATTATAGTAATAGCGACTTTTAAATCAAATTTTTTGATGAGGTTGATTAACAGTTATTGCAAGAGAGAATACAAAATACAGTATCTCTAACTTTATTTTGATTTTCGAATCGGACAGTATGAGAAATTGAATAATTTAAAGCTATTGCTGAAGTTTTTACAAAACAAAAATATTTAAGCTATAACTAAAATACCCGGCTCTAACATGACTGCAAATATCTGTCAAACGTCAAATAATTTCTATGAATATTCTCACTGATAACTTCATATTAAGTAATCAAGGAAAGTTGTTGATAAGCACAAATTTACAGAGAAATGGGCAATATTTAATATAGTGTGTGTTAGAATACTTTTCTTTTCGTGATTAAGCTATACGATCGTTTAATTCTTTCCTATGTATATGCGTTTACGTTTTAAAAGGGAAAATCACAGCGATTACATTTACCGACAGCTTTTCGCCATATAAACATACCATTATGATATATAGATTCAAATAAAAGTGGGACGAAAGATACCAAAGGGACAGTCAAACTCATAAATCTAAAACAAACTGACAACGCCATGGATAAAAATGAAAAAGACAAACAGAAAAACAATAGTAAACATGACACAACATAGAAAACTAAAGAATAAACAACACGAACCCCACCAAAAACTAGGGGTGATCTCAGGTGCTCCGGAAGGGTAAGCAGATCCTGCTCCACATGTGGCACCCGTCGTGTTGCTTATGTGATTACAAAATTTTAATCCGGTAAAAAGTCTAATTCGGTAGGTCACATTCATGAAAGGGAAGGGAATTGTAGTTACGACGTAAGGAACATATCCGATATCATTTGTGAAACGGTTATTCCATAACGGTCAACCAACTCGTGATGGCGTCCGTAAAATTTACGAAGGGGTGATTTCAACTTCACCATTTGGAACTCTTGGTTTAATAGCTTCCTTGTGAGCAGCAACCCTCTATCAAGAAAATCATGATAGGAAATGCAAGCACGGGAATATCGTATCAATTGGGAGATATATACCCCGTATGCAGGTGCTGCTAAATGTACAATATATAAAAAAAAGTATAATGTATACTTCATACAAAAATTTCTTTTAATATAGAATATGATAATTTTAATTTATATTTTTCGTATTAATAACTTAAAATAATTTATTGTTTTGGTTTCAGACTCATTTTGTCGCTTTTATTATTAATTCAAAACGATGGATCTTCCTATACCATGTCGTACTACCCAATTGCCAAGAAACTGCAGCAATTAGCGTTCACCTATTACCTTAAACCTTGGACCTTTTATAAAAAAAATGAAAGAAATGGATATCAAACTAACACCTCAACTCAGTACTAATGATTTCAATGAAATACCCGAATCTGATTCGAAATTGCCTCAAATTTTCCTAAATAGAAGCAGTAGTAACGAAGATGACATGCAACAAGAAGAAGAAATTTCTAGCGGATACAACTCAAATTTAACTCTAGATGAGCAGCAAGAAACACAAGATTCGCTTCTTACTAACCAGAAGGACTTCAGCAAAAGTATAGAAAGTGGAACTAGGATATCCTATGGCGATAGTGCAATAAGTTTAACAATTGAGACCATTACTGAAGATCAAAATCAAATACCTACAACTCAGGATACGTTGTTAAGACAGAACAATGGTACTGATAACAATATCAAACATGCATTATCAATTCAAAAGACATGGCGCTGTTTATTACTGTCCATAACTTTTAATGTTTTGTTCATCGTGTCCATTATTGTTGTCTGCAGTTTATTCTTTAAAACAGACAATACAGAAAAATCATCACCACCATCATTATGTGTTCTAGAAAGTCACAAAACCCCATTGTGTTCAAATTCTTCATCAGCATATCTTCAGTATTTAGTTCACGTCGTAAGTAACTTTTAACATTATTAAAACTTTTATCATGAGGTATTAAAATTACATAAAAGCGAAAGATCTGAAAAACATGAGGCACCAAATTTGTTAAATGTAATTTCATTGTATGAACATTTCGTTGTTTGTCTCTCTATTATATTGATGTTAATTTCGAGTCCTCTGATTTAACGCATGATATTTTCATTATTAGATGCAAATTAGAGACAATCAAAGTCTACACTCAGGAGCTGCACAGACTTACATTTCATTTCATAGCAATAAAGGTAAGTTGATATTTTTCGTGGATATTCTATTCATGTTTATGTAATTGTTCCATTCCAATATCTCGAATATATAACTGATAACGCTAATGTTTATTCTCGCATACAACCTTCAACGTCGGATTTTAGATTGATTGATTGCTTGTTGGTTGCTTATCGTCCAGTGGCAAATATTTCATGCATATTCAGGACGAGAAAAAGTTCACAATGAATACAATAGGTAGGTCTTGTCATAATAGAGGCCATAAGGGATGATAGTCGGGGAAATTTCGACTGCCACTGGAAAATGAGGGTATATTGGATAGGGACAGAAATTTTGCCTTACAACAGGCCACCTACGGGCCCTCAAAGAGTTGTTGTAAGGATTCTTAACGTGCAAAGAGCGTGGCACTCTCTTTACACGAGACATCGGATTTAACGTCCCCATTCTGACCGGACGTGACTGCGAACTTAATACATCCCGCACAGCCAAACGGACGCCCCACTTCGGCAAGCGTTTTACTGCCGGTCGGGAGAAGACCAAGAGACCATATTTCTATTCCCCAGTCACCCTTGGGGGTCGGATTTTAGAAGAAATAATAGAATATATATAAATTTTAAAAAGCGCACAAATGTAGATTTATGTCCCTTAATGATAATTCAGAAATTATGAAAAATAAGATAAATGTTTATGTATACTTGAAGGCCCTTTATAGCTTGCTGTTCGGTGTTAGCCTATGCTACGTGTTGAAAACTGTACTTTGACCTATGATTGTTTACTCTTACAAATTGTGAAATTGATGAGAGAGTTGTTTCATTGGCACTCATACCACATCTACGAAATCTGTTTAAATAGCAGGAAATTCGTATTTTTTAATTAATTTTTTTTTTATTATGGTTTTCATTACAGGTGATGGTAAAAAGGACATTATTCCTAGCGCTTTGATGACAAGTACAAAATCAGCACACCGTCTTGAAACAAGAAAAGAAGTTTTGTTATTTAAAAACAACAAAATAATTATCCGAAAATCAAGCACATACTTTGTATCCGTCCAGTTGCTGTTCAAACGAGAGTCCAGGTTGAATCACACTATTCAAGCCAATGTCGAAGTCAAACTAACAAAGAAAACCCGTCTAGAAATTGACAATATTACCCTTTTGACAAAAACACTACCAATTTGCAATGGAAGTCAAACTCTTCAAACCGTTCGAATAGTAGAAACTTTTAAACTGAAGGAAGATGATGAAATCAGCATATTGGTGTCGAAACCTGATTTGGTCTACAAATGTCCCACTTGTAATATGGTAACAGTAATCGAAATCAAATAAAAAGTGGTACAAAGTGGAAAACTGAACTTTTAAAAATCATATGAAGCATGCATTTGCTTGGGAATATGATATGCATTTTTTTTTTTATCGTTTGTTAAAATGTGCTTTCAAAATGTATTTGTTGCCATATTTCTAGTCAAAAAGAATGTGTTAACTTTTAGTGTACTTGATATACCAATATATCGAATTTGTGCATGCATTATTTTATTGTTTTATACTTATATGTTTGTTTGGCTCAATTAGATTGAACTAGTCTTCATATATGCCTTTTTATAGAAACAATCGGTATACAAACAACAATATTTGTATTCTGATAGATGAACCATTCATATATGGTTTACATTGTTGTTCAATCACAGAAGCATCGGTTACTGATTTCCCAAAAAAAAAAACCTTTAGAGAAAAAATTCTCATAAGTCAGTATAGCTTTAAAATTAACTTTTATCATATATAAAGAGTTTTTGTGAAAAGAGGCACTGGAAATGCACAATTTGTAAATAAGCCTTCTTCGATGGCAGCTTTTATATCTATAAATGGCAGTTTTCATGGTATGTTTTTTATAAATTTTATCTATTGTTAATGTTATGTTAGTTTTTAGTGTATTTGTAGTGTATTCATTGCTCAATTTGTTGATCAAACAAATTTTTGTTTCCTTCAAAAGGTTGTTGGAAATTAAATGTTGGAAATATTAATTTTTTTTAATATGTACAACTGTTACGATGAGTACATTCGATTGGTCGCAAAAGTAGTTAAACATTACTCATATGTTATTACCATTGTAAAACTACATGCAGTATTTTTAAATGTACAAAAAAGAGGTGAATCATAGGAAATATTTCTTTTAAATTATGTAACTTTTCAAGGTATCATGACATCACACTGATATTTTGAGTCCAAAAGTGTATTTGAGGATAAGAAAAGAATTGAATGATCCAATATCAAAAGGTGATATCTTCCTAGTTGACGTCATTCATATGAAACAGAAATAATTATTTTCGTATGAACCAATAAAATTGCAGAGATTTAAATTAGGTACAATGAATATTTTTTTTTTGTTATCTGCTAGTGAATAGCTATATAAGTACACTTTATAAATTTGAAATAAGGTTCATTTATAAAAGTGTATATCTTTATTCTATGACTTTATGACAAATCCTATCAATTAAATACATGGGCCATGTCAACGAAAAATGTCCTAGGATATGTCCTAAGATAAGGTTGATCTTATATAGGAAGTGTCTGCAACATGTCTATAAAGGCTATTTTAGGGCAGTTCATCATAATATATTTAGTTAATTAATAAAAATATATAGAGAAGTATTATTGTTATTACTGAATTTTATACTTTATGTTGTAATATATGTATATAGTGCAGGACCTTATTGTAAACTAGTCTGTAGCCTAAATGTGTTATTCTGTTAAATAATATAGGGTTATTGCATGAATATTCCCCAATATTCATGCAATAACCCTTTTATTGTATAGCAATATAATATTTACAAGTAAAAACTGGTTTAAACTAAGATTTGATCGTTGATGACGTCATGAATTTTGAAGATTTATTGCACTAGTGCAATATTAGAATTTATTGCACGCTAACTTTTGGTTACTTTCTGTGGGAAATATTATATTGCTATACAATAAAGAACATTATTATTATTATTAAATTCTGCTTGCGAAGAAAATAAACATTGATGAAAATTATTCAATAAGCTATCATATGTGAAAACGAGTAATATTAATGAAAAAAATTGTCCATCTGATGAGTTAAGCCCTTTTCAACTGATTTTTATAGTTCGTTCTAATGTTGTACTGTTATACCACTGTCCCAGGTTAGGGGCGGGTTGGGATCCGGCTAACATGCTTAACCCCGCCACAGTATGTATGTATGTACCTGTCCCAAATCAGGAGTCTGTAAAAAGTTATCAAGGTACCAGGATTATGATTTAGTACGCCAGACTGTAATTCAGTGGTTGTCGTTTGTTTATATGTTACAAATTTGTTTTTCGTTCATTTTTTTTTAATATAAATAAGGCCGTTAGTTTTAACGTTTGAGTTGTTTTACATTGTCATTTCGGGGCCCTTTATTGCTGACTGTGCGGTATGGGCTTTACTCTTTGTTGAAGGCCATACGGTGACCTATAGTTGTTAATTCCTGTGTCATTTTGGTTTCTTGTTGAGAGTTGTCTCATTGGCAATCAAACCACTTCTTCTTTTTATATGAGATTGTACATTTGTATCTACACAAAGGTAAATTCTTCAGGTCGTTTTTCGTTGTTTAAATATTCTTTTTTTGCTACTCCTTCCGGTAAAATTGTCCTAAGGCGGTATTGGCTGTTCTGTTTAAACTATATTTTAAAATTTAAAAAAATATGGAGATGAGGTATCATTGCAAATATTAATGAGACAACTATCCACCAAAGTTCAAATGAAGTGGATATAAGCTATCATGCGGTCTTCGACAATGATAAAAAAAAACCATACAAAATAGTACGATATACAAGGCTCAGACATGAAAAATATGATATAATTCAATTGAGAAAACTAACTGCTTAATTTAGAACAAAATGAGTTACAAAAAAAACAAATATGACAGACATGAACCAACAACATCCTCTACATCAACACTACTGGCTTCTGCCTTGGAACAGGCACATTAAGGATGTGACGGGTTAACCATTTATGTGAGCACTTAGCAATTCCTATCAACAGGCACACTGGTGTCAGTATAACTTTACAATCAATTGTTATCGGAAGAGTTTTTTGTGAAAAGAGGCACGGAAAAAGCACAATCTGTGAATAATCAATCCTTTTTCGATGGCAGCTTTTATATCTATAAATTTAATTATATAAGTTTAATTAATCAATTTCAATTCAATTTCAATTGATGTTGTTATGTTTGGTTTTTTTTTATTATTTTTAGTGCATGCATTGCTCAGTTTGTTGAACCAAAAAAAGTTGTTTCCGTCAAAAGGTTGTTAAAAATTATATGTTGGAAATTGTTGTACAACGACTGTGTTGTCTTTTAAAATACTAAGTAAGTATTCTTATAAGTTCAAAAAAATATTAATCATAGGAAATATTCCTTGTATAAATATGTAACTTTTCAAAGTATCATGACATCATACTTTTTTTTTAAAGTCCAACAGTGTATTTGAGAATAAGGTAAGAATTGTTCAAGTTTCATTATCAAAAGGTTATCACTTCCTAGTTGACGTCACGAAACCGAAATGGACCAACAGGATAGCAGAAATTTAAATTTGTAAATTAGATCAAGTTAGGTACAATGAATAGTGATGTTTGTTATGTTATCTGCTGATGAATAGCTATACAGTTATGCTTTATAAATTTGAAAATATGATTCATTAATATATATAACACAGTTATATGTTTTTTTTTCATAACTTTCAAGTGTCAGGATAAAAACAACTATCCGTCCTGTCAATTAAATCCAGGGGCCATGTCGACGAAAGTATCCTATGAGATGTCCTAAGATACGTCTTAGTATATCATTGGGTACAGGACGTTTGCGCTTTTTACCTGTAACACGATAGGACATTTGCGCTTCAAATACTATGGACACTTGCGCTTTTAATTTTGATTTACCTGTATTAATTTGACCGGACATTTGCGCTTTTTACCTATAGTCGTCTACCTGTAATTTTAATGAGAAGTAATCATCACGTTAATAAATTTAACTTATATTTGTTATTAGAATGAAATTCAAAACAGTGTGGCTGTGGCCATTGATTGACACATTAAATTCATCCATTGACTGGGACAATTTAGGTGAACATTTGTATGTGACGACCACTGCTCACTATGTACTTTTTCAAGACACTTAAACTATGGGGTTACCAAAGGTTCTCAACACCTTAATAAAGTAATTCGAAATATTAATCAGAAATAACACGATGTTTTGATTTATATCAATTATATAAATCAAAACATAAAGGTTATTCATGATTAATTTTTCGAATTATTTTATAATTAAAGGCGTTAAGAAACCTTTGGTGACCCCACAGTTTAAATGTCTATCGTAGGTACGTCGTGAACAGTGGTCGTTACAGACAAACATTCACGTAAATTGTCCCAGTCAATGGATGAATTTAATGTGTCAATCAATGGCCACAGCCACACTGTTTTGAATTTCATTCTAGTATCCAGAAACCTTCAATGCCCACTATATTGAACAGTTGTATTCGACTCCTCCTGCTATATTTTTATCTTTTTGACAATCAGTCGGTAATTACATTAAGATTCGTTATATTGATGAACAGGGGTGGTGTTCTCGAAGCTATCTTAGGGCTAGAACGTGTCCTAAGTCCATCTTATGACATGTATTTATCCACAGTCGTGTTATCGAAGCTCTATCAATTCGTGATATACTAGTATCGCAGTTTTCGTCCTAACTTTAGGACACCTAATTAGGTGTCTTAGGATCATCCTATCTTCATCATAACATAATAAAGTTTGGATTTCGCTTTTTGTTCATTTTTTTACCTGAAAATTAACATGAAATGAAACGCACCATCGGTTTTGACTCGTATATAAATAAATAATGCATGATTTTAAACTTTGAACTTCGTTTTAACGATAACACTACCAATTCAGTTCTCATCTCAAAACATATTGTTTTCCAGTTTGAATTACAATCCTTTTTTATATAATTTTAGTATTACATTTAAAATCATGGATTTATTTCTGTACATGTAATTATAAAATTCGTAAACAATTTTATTTATTGGTTTCGTCATTAATAAATGTTTTATCAAAAAATTACTTTGACGATTTAAAATTTCGACTTAGGATATGTTTATGACGTCCTAAAATAAGATACATCTGAGATAGCTTCGAGACACAACTTAAGAGTGTCCTAAATTGATCCTATTAGTAAGTCCATCCTAAATTTGGTCTTGTCTATGACTTAGGGCGAATCTTAGGATACTTTCGAGAACACCACCCCAGCACCCCAGTAAAGAATTGAGAAAGAGAAACTTGATTATTTATTTGAAATGAGGGCGAAATAACAGTCTGAACACTTTTTTTTTTTAAACTTTTTATCATAAAGAACAATATGACTTTAACTCTTCAAGGTCAAACCTGCCGGTCCCTAGCCCGGATAAAAGGGGAGGGTAGCCATAACAGTCAAATATTGCAAAAGCGCAAATGTCCTATGTAAAAAGCGCAAATGTCCTATGATTTGAAGCGCAAGTGTCCAAAATAAAAAGCGCAAATGTCCTATGAAAAAGCGCAAACGTCTCGTGCCGATATCATTTAGGGTGGTCTTATATAGGTCGACATTTCTAAGGTTAATGATATAAAACTATCTTATATATAGGACAGTCCTATTAACGACTGATCTAGGGCAATCACAACCTATTTATTGGATAAATAAAAATATGTAAAGAAGTATTATGATTTATATAACTAAATTTTATACTTAATGTTGTTATATGTGTATATATAATGCAGGACCTTATTGTTAACTAGTCTTTAGCCTACATATGTTCTCCTAATGAAATAAAGAACATAATTCTTCTTATTATAAAGTTCTGCTTACCGAAGTAAATAAGCATTGGTGAATTTTATTCCACAAGCTGACGAGTAATATTAATGGGGAAAACATGGGATAGCACATTTCACGGTATCTACACAAAGATTATATTTTGGTATTTTTTCGTGTTTTTTCCCCATGGCATTGTCTTCATTTACGACTTGTGAGTTTGCAATAAATTTGTCTGAAGACGGTATGGGCTGTTTCTGTTTAAATCGTATTATAAAAAAAGGAGATGCAGTATGATTGCCAAAGAGACAAATATCTACCAAAGTTCAAATGGAATAGATATAAGCAACCATAAAGGCCGTCAACAACGAGAAAAAAAATCGTACCCCATTGTCATGAAAAACATGATAACTTCAATTAAGAAAACTTATGTCTTTGTTAATAAACAAAATAAATCAAAATAATTTACGAAAATGCATGTCAGATATGAACCAACGACAACCGCTAGACTACTAGCTCTTGACTTGGGACAGGCACTCAAAGGATATTGCGGGTTTAAACATTTATGTGAGTACTCAACAACTCCCCTAAACAAGACACTAGTGTTGCAGCAAAACATAAGAACAAACTATCAAAATCGGATCGATACAACGAAGGAAATGGATGTGGCAGGGTATTTATACATCACTGACGACAAAAAAGACACAAATTACAGATCTGAGAGAACTACTCTTAGGCAAATGACAGCTAGTTTAAAGCCAATAAAAACTCATAAAATATATTGTATCTTTTTTTCGATAATAATGTATAACAAATGATTTGAATTCATCTCAAGGGAAAAGTGTTTGAACACGAAGAGGTGTTTACATTCATTACACAATACGAATTATCACCGATATAATCCATTTTCCTACTCGTATATGATATGTGTTGCCTCGTCTATTAATTTTCACGAAGTCTTAATTTTTTTCCTACTTTGTTATACATTCAGTGGTCAATATTTCATACAGATTCTTTTTAAGAAAAAATAAATCATCTAAATATTCAGATGGGTTCAGAGACACCGGTCGCACCAGATGAAGGTGGGAAAATGTACTGCCTCTTTTCACAGTTCATTAAGAAAGACAAATACTGCCTGAATTATGTCAGCGAATGACCCCTTAGGGAGTTAATAAAACTATGATTTAATCAGATTAAAAAACGCAATACACAGAGAGAGAAACTGTCCATCCCGCAAATTAAATGAACACTCCGTTGACACGAATTTTATCTCCGGACGAAAGAGGTCCAGACAACCATAGTTTTATACCCAAAGTATGGGGACGACAAATGTGACTGGGGTAGAGAAATATAGGTGCTTGGTGTTCGTCTGGCTGGCAGAAAAACCTTGCCAAGGAAGGGTGCGAGTTAGGCAGCGCATAATGTATAAATACGCAGCCACGTCCAGTCATTGATTCGCAAATCAAGAGCAGCAGAGATGAGTTTTTTTTAATGAACTTGTATCAAAGCAAGCCACTAGAAGGCCTTCTAAAAGTTTGCTTTAATGATCCCAACGACAAAAGAAGGGGAATATCCGCCATATTTCTACAATTCTTAATTTGTAAAATGTATTTTTTTAATTGTAAAATGTATTTTTTAATTTGTAGCATGCAATTTCTTAATTTGTAAAATGCAGTTAATTTGTAACATGTATTTTTTCCATCCGTTACAAGAATTTCTACATTTCTTATTGTGAAAATATTTTAATGTAACTTCTTAATTTGTGAATGCAATTTCTTAATTTGTTACCGTATTTTCTTCATTCGTTCAATGAATTTCTACATTTCTTAATTATTGAAATGTAATTTCTTTGTTTAAGTCACGTTTTTTGGAGATCGCGTCATTGTAATTGTTACCGCTGCCAGCCAACGAAAAGTTCTGTTTCTAAAGAAATACTTCAAGTTACAATTCAACATGTTACAAATCAAGAAGTTCAACTAGTCTAGAATGAAATAGTTTCGTGAATTTCCACACGAGGTCGCTGTGGAGTCAACTCTTACCTTCGCCAAGACGAATCAGTAAACAGAGCGAACCAGCTCTTCATCAACAAATATTGACACGACCACAAAAGGGTTTAGTCTAGCGATACCCCAAATAGCACAAGACAATGACCAGGAGTTTCCCTCGTTAACCGAACGCATATGCTCCACCAACTTCTTACAGATAGGGGTTGGTGCAAGTGGACCTTCTTAAAAGAAAACGACCAGTAATAGAATTGTAAATAATGAATAAAAATTGATAACTTAAAGTTTAGTTAAAAAATGTTGTCTCCGGATTTCATTGACATCTTGCTTAGAAATCATATCTGTATTTTTGTTGAAGCGATGTTAACTTACATAAATACTTAAAATTAAATCTACTAGACGATTATATTTATTTCTATTATGATTATTTTTTGTGCTGACTTTGTCGCTTCAAAAATATATGGGTTGCCAGTTTCACTAACGAAGATCGGTGGTTTTCTCCGGGCACTTCCTCTACCAATTAAACTGGCCGCCACATAATAGCCCAACAGTTGCGCTTAAAAGTGGAAGTAAAACACCAACAATCAATCAAAAAGATACGACTGTCACAGGCTTTCATATATAAACTTAATAGAAAAATCTTCTTCAACACATGATCAAGGCAAAGGTCAGTTAAAAAAGCTTCATAGGATATTTGTTTTAAAGCGGGGTGTTAAAAGGACGACACTTTCTTTGACACATCCTACATATTTTCTGTTTAGACACTGTTGACGCTTTATATTTTGTTACCCGAGAATGAACATATTTGTGTTGGGCTATATGTTTTCCCTTTATTGTATCGTCTACTGTCACAACTGTACATGTGTTGGTTTTTTCTCTCTCTCAATGTGAGGTATGTGTTTTGTTCAACTAAATGTAAAATACATTTCTTGTTGCGCTTTTGGCTAAAATCGACTTTTGAATGACGAAAACTATTAACATTGAACAACTGGAAAACGTTGTAGCTATATGTCATAAAGTTTTACAAACAATATCTTGACTTGATTGACCATCAGAAATGATAATGAATCATTTCACGTTGTTGATCAAAAGTTTTATCAACTATGAGCGTTAATGTTTCAATTTAAAACCTATACATTTGTGATGCTTGTGGTGATTATAATTTTGACATTTGAATCTCCATCAAACAATGCCACCATAGTTACTCCAAAGATAAAAATTGAGAAATAAAAGAGTAAAGTATAAAATTGATAAAATTTTGATCTTTTTAAATACTGATTTCGATACACCATTGCTTCTACTTTGTTTGATAAAAAGAATACTTTATGTCAAGGTCTGACTGCTGGTAGACTTTGGATCAAGGATACTGTTATAAATTATAATATTTTATACAATATTGATTTGTTTAAATGTTGAAATCTGCCTCCAATCTCTATAAAACATTGCCTCCACATTTTGTGACCACGAAAAGACTATTTCAAGGTCAAACTGCTGGAAGACTTTGGATACTTTTGTAATTCTGAAGAATAAATCCGAAGGTTAACGACCACAACTGTCCTGTAATTAAAATACATTTAATACAATCGAAGCAGAGTTATTCGTAATGGACAAGTCTGATTTGACAAACAATTACTACATTTGTAATTATACTTGTACGACTGTACGTAGTTTTCATAATTTAATGTTTCAAAATAAAAAAAATCTTCAAATTATATTTTTTTTAAAGCGCTAAAATAGGAGTAGGTCCAGTAAGACCCCTTTTTGGCCCCAAAATATAGCAGTTTTACAAAATTGTTAGAATGTAAACTTGTAGCTGTTTATTGGAAAGTAAAATACTTCTTTTACAAACATTTTGGTTGTTTTTTACAATACAATACACATATATCGGGTATTAGCATCATTAGGTCACGCTAAATCACAATTTCAACATTTGAGTTCAATTTTAGACAGTTTCCGTCTTAAATGGAAGTGGCCGCATTTGTGTTCATTCATAATATTCAAAAGTAATTTGTATTTGAAAATACATGATAAAAACATATCATATATAAAGGTTGAAAGTGAACACGAATGCAGCCACTTTCATTTTTGACCCAAAAAAATCTGAAAAGTGACACATTATGGCAAAATTGACAATTTCTTCATATTTAAGCTGGACTTTGAGCGTCTGTAATGACTAAATCAGTTCAAATCTTTCACATAAACTAATTGAATTGACTGAAGTAGACATTTAAGTGTTTAAAAAGTGTCAACATATTTTCATCAGATGAACCTGAATTTGGGGCCAAAATCGGTCCTTACCGGACATACTCCTTTATCGCTTTGACTGTTTAATAAAATATTCAAGTATGCAATCAAATGCAACTTCTCGTCCACTTATTTTTAAGATTAAAAATTTAAATAAAACTATAGCCTATCATATTTCTTATAGTTTCGTGATGTCATACTTGTATTTTTAGACAAGGTATTTACTGAGAAAACAAAGAGAACTTTAATATTGATGCTATCTACAGGTGACCACTTCCTGATTGCGTCATATTAAAACGAAACGGAAATTCAATAGCATATTTGGTTTTATTTAAAACAAAAACGTGACCATGTAGTAAAATAGGGGACTTCTAATATTAGGTTTTTTTTGCAAAATCAATTAACCAAGTAGCTGTAATTAAGCGTCCAAGTCTCGTAACATGCAATAATGATTAAATTAAAGATGTTTATTTATTTTTTAACTTCTAACTGTATGTGAATGTTGAGTGCTATGTAGAACCTTTATCTATAAATAAAAAAGAAGATAAATGAAAAAAATATATTTTCAAAATTCTGCTTCAAATGTAATGTTGTCAGGTCATTAAAGATTGCATATTTTGGCGTTAATATTGATTCACGTATAGGGTCTTTGCATCGGAACTAAACACATTAATTTAAAAAAAAAAAAAACAGTTGTTGGCATGATATGGGTTATGTTCTTCTCATATATGTTATGATGGTATGATACTAAACCCCTAACGGGAAGGATTGTGCCTGATATTCATATGATGAAGACATAATATTTCAATCAGTTTAATTGAAGTCTGATGCTGGCATGTCAGTTAACTGCTAGTAGTCTGTTGTTATTTATGTATTATTGTCATTTTGTTTATTTTCTATGGTTGCATCTTCTGACATCAGACTCGGACTTCTCTTGAACTGAATGTAAAGTGCGAATTGTTATGCGTTTATTTTTTTACATTGGCTAGATGTATAGAGGAAGGGTTGAGATTTTATAAACATGTTTAACCCCGCCGCATTTTTGCGCCTGTCCCAAGTCAGGAGCCTCTGGCCTTTGTTATTTTTGTATTATTTTTAATTTTAGTTTCTTGTGTACAATTTGGAGTTTAGTTTGGCATTCATTATCACTGAACTAGTATATATTTGTTTAGGGGCTAGCTGAAGGACGCCTCCGGGTGCGGGAATTTCTCGCTGCATTGAAGACCTGTTGGTGACCTTCTGCTGATGTCTGTTCTATGGTCGGGTTGTTGTCTCTTTGACACATTCCCAATTTCCATTCTCAATTTGATCTTACTAATAAAAAATTGTTCTGTTAAGATTCATGAATGCAGGTTCGACTTTATTGATGTCTAAATTAATTTGACCCAATGTTGGAGAAAAGCTTAGGTCAATTCTCAGTAAAATACGAAAAAATGGAGTTGGGAAATGTGTTTCAAAACTTTAACTTCTATAGGTCGTTAATTTCTTTAAATAAGATGTTATTTTAATTATGCAGGTGATTCGGTCCCCTCACATGGTTCAAGGGGGACCGATTTTTAGACCCCGTGGTACCATGTTGCCTGGAAATAGTGAGGGAAAGGGGAGATATCAATGAATCATTCAATCGATTGACATTTACAATAGAATGGATGATTAAAGGTGACTTTGAATGAAAATTGTGTATACAAAACTGCGTGTGTAATTAAAAATTAAACAAAAAGTCCAATATCATGAATATTCAAATACTGTTATTTCCAGATATTTTCTGGTGTATTTATTGTTATGCTTGCACTCTTATTGATACAGCTGTGAAATCAAATGAGTTGATAAAAAAAGAAAGAAGGAGTAAAACCTTGGCTTAAAAAAAGACGTTAAGCCATTGAAGATTTTTTAATTGTCTAATAAAAAAAAAAGAAGAGATGGTATGATTGCCAATGAGACAACTGTCCACAAGAGACCAAAATGACACAGACATTAACAACTATAGGTCACCGTACGGCCTTCAACAATGAACAAAGCCCATACCGCATAGTCAGCTATAAAAAGCCCCGATATGACAATGTAAAACAATTCAAACGAGAAAACTAATGGCCTTAATGACTGCGTCAAGATATTTTTTTCAACACAAAATATTGAGTAAGTTACGTAGAATTTAGATAAAATCGGTTGACAATTCAAGATATCCGGAATGATGAAAAGCACATATTTCACAAGTAAACATACATTGATTGATTATTGGTGTATTAATGCCACTTTTGGGCTTTTGTGGCGGTAAGGTTTTGTGGGTGGAGAAATCCGGAGTCCCAAGAGAAAACAACCGACCTACAATAGGAAATTAGGATTGGAGTCGAGTGCACCCGCACGAGCGGGGTTCGAACTCACAACCTCAGTGTTGACTGGCAAGTGATTATGATAGTAGAACTACTTAGACCAATTTTTTAACTTTCATCAGCTGAAGAAAGTTAAACTGAAATAATCTCTCTAAATAGGAATATAAACAGTCACCAAGTTCTTTTGCTATAAATTTGTACGCTCGTGTGTTTTTATTTAGATGACATTTGCAAGATGAGTTTGAAAAGAAAATCCAACCAAATCACTATGAACATGTCGAGTTATCTTTGTTCTAAAACAGGGGTCTCAATCTACAAGTATGGATACAGACGTCCGACTAGGGTTTGAAAAACAACCCCTATTCCTATTTTGATTTATAATGTAAAAGTCCCTAACTACTCAAATATTTTAAAAGAAAATTACAACCTATTAATGTATATATATATATATGTTTGTGGCATAACATCGTGGCCACAAGTTAAAAAAATTTCTGTTTAGTATTAAATTTATATTAAGATCCATTTTGTTACATCTTGTGATCAATTTTATTTGGCAATCGCCAATGGCAGTCAGCAAGGTTAAAGAACATCAGTTGTTCGACCTGTTAGTCAAATGCGTTTTGTATAAAAATTGCGGTTTTTATCCAACGCAATCATAGGTTTGGACGTAGTTTTCAATTTAGACTCGTTTATATTTTTTCGTTTGGGCTTGTATCATATTTTCCCTTCGGTTTATATGATCCGTTCATCCTATATTGACTCTTAAAATTCAAGAGTCTATCTAAAAATGAGGGTACATTTTCTAAAAATGAGGTTACTTTTTATATGGCCTTCCAAATACCGTTTCGATCCCTAACATCACTGAAGAGACATTTATTGTCGAAATCCGGATCTCAGGTGTACTAAAAAAATAATGACACCGTATGTTTGTGGCATAACATCGTGGCCACAAGTTAAAAAAATTTCTGTTTATGATTAAATTTATATTAAGATCCATTTGTTACATCTTGTGATCAATTTTATTTGGCAATCGCCATTGGCAGTCAGCAGGGTTAAAGAACATCAGTTGTTCGACCTGTTAGTGAAATGCGTTTTGTTTAAATATACTTTTTCACTTTTTTGGTCTTTTGGAAAATGTTGTTTGTGCTGTTTTTAGACCCTTCTACAACGAAATTTGTTTTACATGCACACGTATGAAAATTGCGGTTTTTATCCAACGCAATCATAGGTTTGGACGTAGTTTTCAATTTAGACTCGTATATACAAAGAAGTCTATATTGAAAACTACGTTCAAACCTATGATTGCGTTGGATAAAAACCGCAATTTTTATACGTGTGCATGTAAAACAAATTTCGTTGTAGAAGGGTCTTTATATATATATCTCCTTGCTATCATGACATCTTGTTTCAATGAGAATTAAGGCACGTGGGATCCAGGGGGCGGTTTCACGAATCTATCCGAAGACCTGTGAAAAGATATATCTTAGGACATCTCTTATGATCTTTTTATGACTATCCTAGGAAATATATCAGACCTCGCATCGACGCTGTCTTATGATGATCTTAGCAAAGATATTCTAAACCTGTCGCAAGTAAAATTAAATGTTCAAATATCAACATGGATTTATTGAAAAATTCATGTAAATTTAGCATGTCTTTCACATTAATCAATACACGTACTGATTAATTTAATTGGATAATTTGCAGAATTGTTATAAAAAAATAAGTGTAATTTATACAACAAATCTATTACTAGTATTAATAATCTATTATACATATAATGATACTTTTAATACAAAATTGAGTATGATGACATTTTTTTTCGTGCAATTTAGTTGAATTCAATTTGTCACTGTATCGGTTCAATAAGATTAAAAGATAAAATCATGCATTCTTGATATCAATACATCGAATGTTCATTGATGACAATCATGATAATCCGTCAACCCATAAAGATAAGTTATGAGCCGGAAAAGGGAGTATAGATATTTATATTTGATACTGATCATGCTGATTAGATAATTTGTAAAATTGTTTTAAAAAATGAGTGTGAATTATATAATTAAAATTATGACTATCCTAAGACCATCATAACACACCTCTCGTGTAGTCTTGACTTTATGACCAACTTGAAGAGATGTTCTAATTCACTTAGGACTAAAGTATATCGCAAGACCACAACAAGACACGTCTTAATACTAAGAGAGCTTTGTGAAACTTGAGAGTTGTCTCATCTTCTAATATGTATGTCCCATTGACATATACTTTTTGCGTCAATGGAAATTACACCCCATTGATATACTTAACATCCCAAGAAAAAAAATACCCATACCAGCGACATGTCTGTGTATACCTTTTTATCGGAAGAGACCATCCTCCCCACCCCACCCCCTTTTTGTGAGTTCAATGTGAAATTTCTTACAACTTAATTGTATTTGTAAACGTTACGAATATATTCAGATGGTTTTATAGAAATATAGATACAAAATATAGCATAGCTTTTACATCAAAATCACTGTTGAGAATAAACGTGATTAATAATACAGTATCTAACATTTCATAGGTGACCACTTTAAACTCCATATGAATACCAAGACATTAAATTGTAATAGGTCTGATTTCTTTTACGTTAGAGTAATCAGAATACAAATTTTAAAATTTTAAAATTTGTTTAATTCATGTTACACCTGGACAAACAAGTACAAAAGTAGTCTATTTTTTCATATTCCGTGGCGCATTTAAATCAATATATGTATCAACTGCACACAATATAAAACGCTTAAGCGGAAATATATTTACATATTTATATGTGTGTTACAATTAGCTGAATTTTTAGCTGAATCTGTAAATAATTTAAAAAAAACCAACAGGATATAGTATGTATATGTAAAATTTGAAGGTGCTGACGTCAACCTAATATGCTAGTGTGTAATGTCATAGTCAGCTGCTGATTAGTTCTATTGATTTTAACAGTTTGTAGAAACCATTAAATCAGCTGATCCGGAGAGGTAAGATCATATGTTTTTTTTGAAAAATCATATTTTACATACTACATGTATGTCTGAAATTAGCTAGCTAGTTTCTTTATATATAACGTTCAGGAACAGTACACATGTAATGTAAGTAGTATCATTGTCATTTTGTTACAACTTGTGCGTCTGTAATGTATGTATTGTGTAAATGTGTACTTATATGGAGTAAGTATTGATACAAGAGATAGTTGTGAAGGGACATTACTCAGAAGTATAACAGCAGAAGACTCAACGATTGGGACGACGACGGTTGGAAGGGATGAGGGTCACGACATTAACTACCGTTGCGCGGCCAGCCATTCTAATTGTGTTGAATTAAAAAAGATAAAGTAATATATGTAATCAATAACATTTATCATGTGGTCTTTAACAATGGACAATAGTTCACATAGTCAATTTGTAAAATAGAAAACATAGAGCCTGGGAGATCTAGCTTGTACTCATCACTAAAAATTAATAAAGGGAAAATAACCACTTTGAAATGCAAAACAAATCTCCAAAAATCGGAAAAACGTAAATGAATTTGAAATATGTGAAATGCTAGTAGACAGCAACATGGTTTGGTTCTTAGCAGAATCAGCATTCCTTTCTATTCATTTTTATTTTTGTTATGTTTTATTGAAAGGGGCATTATAGGTACTATTTAGACACATCTTAAAATTAAACTTTTTAGAACATTTATAAATGCAACGAGAAATTCTCGCACCGGAGGCGTCCTTCAGCTGGCCCCTAAACAAATATATACTGGTTCAGTGATAATGAACCCCATACTAAACTCCAAATTGTACACAAGAAACTAAAAGTTAAAATAATACAAGACTAACAAAGGCCAGAGGCTACTGACTTGGGACAGGCGCAAAAATGCGGCGGGGTTAAACATGTTTGTGAGATCTCAACCCTCCCCCTATACCTCTAGCCAATGCAGAAAAGTAAATCCATTAATTCTGTTAAAATTATTTATCTCAGATCGAAAAACTGAAAAATAAGTAAAGCGAACTTGCTGCAGACTTTCAGCGTACACAGAGTCTGTATTTGCGGCATGTTTGCTGCAAATACGCTACAGGTCTGCAAAAAACAATTTATCGTGCAAATGAGGGTTTGCTGCAGACCTGCGGCAAACATTTATATTCGAATTAAGCTTTCTCCTGCGTGTTTGCTGCACACTTGCAGGACCTATACATATATTATACAATTAGCTAATGTCATGTTGTGTACACACCACATTATCTATATTACAAAAAAAATGTGAAAAAGTTAGGTAACATACATACATACAATAATTCAAATACTTTATCATTTGCAAAATATAAAGATATATGACGCTCTAAATTTTTATCACGAGGAACATTTGTTTTGTTGTTGTTCGAGTACGTGCTCAACTGAATTACATGCATGGATATCTAAGATACAAAAACAAGTGTATTTGTGGAGGGGACGAATTTCATATGTTTACACTTCTATGAAGAATTTATACTTACAAATAATGTCATTTTTAATTTCCAACCTAAAATACTCCCTGAAAACTAATACATTATTTGATAACATGACTCAAACACCTTCAATATTTTCAAATTTCAAATCTTTATCTTACAGGCAGTTACCAATAGGCATGCTTTGTCATTTTATGGAGTTCTTGCAATGCTCTTGCAAACATACAGAATTGTCAAAGATTTCTGCAATCTAGCTTATCCCTTATATTCTAGTTTTTCCTTCAAGTGTACTGAAAACATAGTTGTTTCTACAAACTTGTCACAAGCTTGCAGCAAAAAGCTGCAATGTTTGCATGAGGTTCGCAGCCACTACAATCATTGTTCAAAGGTTCCCTGCCAGCTTTTTGCTTGAAGCAAACCTACAGCAAGTCTGTTGCAAACATTTTAGTACGTAAGGGCATGACTTTTTTAATAGATATTAATTAACAAACCAATGGAATATTCATTTTAAGTTATGAATTTTCACTGAAACTTTTACCATTTATAGAATATGATCAATATAGCGTTATATTTTGTTCAACATTTATGCTAATTATATATAATATGTTGTTTGCACCAAATTAGGAATGCACATACATAAATCAGTATCTAAACTGTATTGAAAACAAGTGCATTTCTTAAAAAATAAAGCTATATGTAAATCGGAGAAAGCTGTTTGTAATCACGCTTAGGGGGAAAAAGGGGAGGAGGGAGAAATTTATAATTTTTATGTGAAATGTGACTCTGTAACATGCAACTTTTGAATTTGAAAGGAAGACACGAGCTCCCTTAAGTCCTCTTACATACTGAAAATTTATTGTGTTTCCTAAAACATCTCAAATTTAAGGATTTCCTGAACTTACTTTAATCAATTTATTTATGCACATTAATCAGGCTATAATGCAAACTGAGTTTGGAATTTATATTGTGATTGGTATTTGCTATTTGCTTTAGACATCAAGTTTCACGAAACTGGGAAATGCAATAGGATAAGAACTTTGTATATTTCACACGAAGAAAATGAAATACACTCCTAAGTAATAAATAAGATAATAGATTCAAAGGTAAATTCAAACGGTAGCTGTTACGGTCTACACATATTGTTTTTTTAAATTTCCACTTAAATCCAAAAGTAATTTTAATTTAATTTTGCAAATATCTTCACAAAATTACGTATTTCCAATAACCATCGGGTCTCTTATCATCAGCATGGCCTTATTCTATTCACATTAAAAAAAAATAAACAAAAAAGCAACAATTTTGTTAGTGACCCGCATTCTTGTTTTCACGATTTCTTTTATAAAAGGAACTTCTTTAAGACTGTGATTTGAAATTAAACAGAGTCACCTTAAACAATTCATCTCTATACCATTACACTTGTCCGTTTGTTTAAAGGAGTAGGGGCATTAAGGCCAAGTTTTGACCCAAGAAAATAAAATGTTTGATAACTTTTTCAAATTGGCACATAATGTTTAGAAATGCATAGGGTCAAGAAATATAAATTAAAAAAAAATAAGATTCTTATGTGATGACGTCACAATTACGTCATAATATGTACTGTTTAAAAAAAAAACGATGAAAAATACAGAATTGATGCAGTTTTCTATCTTTATTCCTGTTGTGAAAACATCGTGCGCAGCCAAGAAACAACAAAATAATTTAACAGAAGCTTTATTATAACTATTGACAAAATCTCACCAAATATAAAGTTGTTTCTTGGCTGTGCACATTCTTTTTCAAACTAAAATATACTTAAAAATTTGATGAAAAACAAGGAAAATCACAAAAATTTACAGAATCAATGCAAATTAAGTCATGATTTGTTGCCATGGTAACTTGTTCAATGTCCAAAATTGTTTTGTTTTTCTGAATACCTTTTACCTAAGATACTTTTTAGTAATTAAAAAATATGTATGATAACTTTTAAATTTGCAGTACTTTTTGGGCCAAATAAGGGCCTTAATGCCCCTACTATTTTTGTTGATATCGGGTAGTATGACCATCGACAGTCTTCAGAGGTCGCATCGAAGGTTAATTAAATGGCGTCTATTCTAAAAAAAAATTTTAAAAAATGCACGAAATATTGATACATTATAACGAGTCCACGTATTGTTAAATGTTTTTTTGAACTTTTTGTCAATTGGACATACGTTTAAGAGTTTTATAATTTAGGTCAAGCCGTTGATCACGATATCGACAGTTAATGCCCTTTTAAGTTTTAACGAGTGACGTACTTATCAACAGATATTTAATGAAATGCTTTCTTTGTATAAAATGTACAATTCATAAAGCATTTTAGAAAGTAAAGACTGATTTTATTAAAAACACTCAGGGTTACTATATACATTCCTTTTGGCCTTCTGTTTGAAAATGTTTACATTTAAACTAGTAGGTTTATTCCATTCATATCATTTCAATAATCGTTTAATTCCTTATGTTAGAGCATTCGTATGATGGTTTTCAATAAAATATAATTTAATCGCTGAAAGACACCTCTCCTATTGAAAACTATCGTTCTGCATGACAAAAATGTTTTGGTGTAAATGCCCCCAAGTTGTATCTTTTATTCATTTTTGCAGTACAAATGCAGTCAAGGTATAGTGATGTGATCAAGTATATATCAACGATCGAATAAACAGTTTCAGACATGAATGGCAAAGAAAAGGGAGTAAGTATTACTATGTATCTTAAGATAAGCGTCAAATATACTGGAAACCCATCATGAAATATGCTATACAATGTCTCAGCACAGCTCGCAAAAGCATATATATTTTTTTCTGCTTGTCCAGTATAAAAACGCAATTTAAACCACAAAATGTTGTATCTTTAATGGATTTGAATAATGGAGATGTGGGTTCATTTCAATGAAACATCAAAACAACGACTCAAATACACTTTACAGGTCAATACAACTTTTGAAGAGCGTAAAATACAATAAACTAATGAATTATTAAAACGCAATGAGGACTCGGAATAATTAATAAAAAGCAAATATTATAAAAATATACAAAATCCTAAATGTGAACTTTGAACAACGACCAATTGTCGGGTCATACATGTATCACTTTATTTGTGTAATTGATTCGCATTTCTAATTTGATGACCGGATACATAAAAATGCAAATGTCAAATAATTGATACTTTTCATGTGTTTACAAGGTATTACATGTAGCATCCTGATTGTAATAAATATAACGCGTGCTTATTTATTGACCACACGGAAAACAATCTTTTGTATTTTAGATATGAGGAAAGGGGAAGTGGATGGTTGCTGGGGATGGATGATAGTGGCAGCCGCTGCCTTAAACAGAATAGTGATATATGGGATATCGTACTCAGCTGGTGTGGTTTATGTTGTCATCCTAGAAGTTTTTAACGAAGGGAGCGGGATAACATCATGGATATCTTCTCTCATCACTGCTGTTTTATTTTTCACCTGTAAGTATTTGTGAAAACATGTCATTCCTTTTGCGCAGTTTATCGTATATGTACATGTAGCAATCACGCATTGTTGTGTACGACCTTAAAATATTACGCATATAGTTATGTATTTATAGACATATGGATGTACATGTACATGATGCATACTGTTTTCTAGTCAGATTTTTTCCCCATAACTATGATTATTGTATCATCAGATGTTGATGTCGTTATATAGTTACTTATATTAACTGTCCAATATTTTCTTGCCTGCGTTTCAAATAGAAATCTAGGGACTCAAATTGGTGGAAAGTGTACTGAATTGTTCCTGATTTCATAGTTCTGTTTGGCGTACGGATTTTCTACGGGGGTACTTGTTACAAGACCTAGACTCGTCGTAGGTTCTGAAATTGATAAGAGTGAATGTTAAAAAATATCTGTACATTTTACCACTACAAGAAGAAGACATTACCGGATGTTATAAACAATATTTATTCCTTGTTCCTTCCTACCATGGATTTATTAGGGGGAGGGAGTTGGCGAAACCGCTTCGAACGAATAAAATTTATAAAGTGCTAGTGTTTTTCTTTAATATATTTTTTCAAAATTTAAAATTCCGACATCCTAAATTTAATTTTTTGCTTGACTACATTTGATGAATCAAAACTCATCTTTGCCTGTCAATATTTTGTTTCAGTTGATAAATACGATGGTATAAGATTCGACAAGGTGAGTTAAATATAGGCTTATTTTTCATTATCTTGACTTATTTCGTCTCAAAGAAAAAGGTATACATCGATAATTCATTTCTTTTTGTCTAATAATGAACTAAACATTTGTTTTGATTATTCATGAAAATTATGGTTTGTCTGTTTAAAAAAAAAATTATTCATAAGACGTATGTATCTAAATAGTCATAAAAATTACCCATGATACTATAATTATAACCAAGTCTTGAAAACCATTACAGATAGAGTTTTCAAGGTACTTGTATTTATTAATAACTTTTCAATTTTCCATTTCTATATGATACTACAATGTTTAATGAGCTATAAAAAGATCAATTTCGTTTCGTCTAAACATAATTATGAATCACTTTTTGATATAATCATTATCTAAAATATGTATAACTATTTGGGGTCATCACACTTTGTTGAATTTAAATTTTTTCATCGAAATTAAACGAAAGAACAACTACATATATCTACCAAGTGTTTCGTCACAGAATTCCCGTTAAACTTAAAATAAATTGTATCACATAAACCGCTAGGTCCGTTTCAACCTTACACTTAAAACAGTTTCCCTTTTGGTGCACTTGTATCTGAGTCGAGTTCACACCATTTTCTTTTTTTTCCCGGTGAACATTCAATTTGTGTTGCTTCAGTATAATTTTGCTATGAAGATTATTTTGATCTGGGTTTTTTTCCTTTAGACATAACGATGTCTGTTCTTTGGTTACATGTAGTATTATTAGAAGGTTTTTTAAAATTCACCTTTGGTATAGTAATGTTTTTCTTAGTTTAACCAGAGACATAATAATAATTCTTTCTTTTTTAATAATTTGCATTTTCTTGCAGTTAAATATTTTAAAACAATGATTTCTACTTTATATCTAACGATAATAGCAATTTAGAATTCTACCTTAATTTGCCAGAGTTAAGTTAAAGATATACGATAGAAAATAATCTGTCTTACAAGCAGTTTATAAATTTCTTTTCATTTTGGGTCGCGCTTCTTTCATGACTTTTTGACAGTGTGTCCATCAAGAGTTATATGTTAGCTAATGTATTTTAGTTTTCCAATTTCAGCAATTCATCACCTGAAGATAACTCTTGCTTACGCGCATATCGTAACATTGTAGCGGAGTGTTCGACAGTAAATATTACTTGTTCTTTTGTAAAACAGTCGATTTTTGAACTGAAAGCTGTAGAAGAAAGAAATGCGAGAGAGCTGGTTGGATCATAAATGATGGTTAAATTTTTACAAAATGGCAATGCGAAGATGTTCTATAATGTAACAGAATCCTATGTTAGTATATTTCCTTTCAGGTCCATTGTCTGGATACTTGATTGAAAGATTTGGTGAACGGAAGGTTGCCATTGCCGGAAGTCTGATTGCTGGTATCGGCATGACGTCATCAGCTTTTGTCAATTCCGTTCCAGCACTTCTTCTGACTTACGGCATAATTTCAGGTAAAAACATATTTGGGACATCAGAAGTGAACAAAATACACTTTTTAATCACTGACGTATTAAATAATACCTGTTACCCTTACAAAATTTATGCAAACTTATTCCTTCTATATATTATATTTACAGTGAGGTATATGCACATTACTTGGTTATCTACACAGATATATTCGAACATATTTTTAGCAAGACCGTAAATGTTTAATATGCAAAATACTATGTGATAAATCTTTTATTTCATTTTACTTCCAAGACAGACATCTACATCCTTTTTCTGTGTCAAAAGATAATATTCATCGAAGTATAATAGTTGTTATATTTTCTAGCGATTTAAAATTTAACATAATGCTTTACCTTGTAAACTTTGAATACTGTTGGCACAGTAAGTGTTGCCTAATGCTCTTTAAATATAATTAAACAGTAACTCGGGCTCTTGACCAATCAATTTCATGTACACTGGATCTAATAATATATGTGTTGAAGATATTGAAATATATTTACAGGCATAGGATGCGGAATAGCGTTTATGCCAGGAAGTGTAGCAGTGGCTAAATACTTTAAAAAACATCGAAACCTAGCAATGGCGATAGCTTCCGCAGGAGGCGGAGTAGGTAGTTTTGCATTCCCACCGATTATTGAAATGTTAAATGAATATTACACATGGCGTGGTATGTTTTTGATTCTTGGTGGTGTAACACTCAATATATGTGTATTTGGATCATTAATGCGGCCTTTAAGACATGAGATCAGCCCAGAACAAAAGTCCCAAGAGAGTGGATATTCATCGGACAAATCAGAATATAGTAAGTTACAAAAGAGCAATGTTAGCAAGAATCTCAAGACAGTACCTTTGAATGGAGAAAGTGAAAACTTCGAACGAGTTGGACTTCTTGACAAACATTTTTATCTGAAAATTCCATCGTTTTACATCCTCATAATCAATAATTTTATGTATCAGTTTGGTGCATCGATTATCCTAGGTCACCTTCAAGCTTATGCTGTTTTTCAGCAAGGATTTACTAAGCCAAATGCTGCCATTTTATATACAATTTCCGGTGTTATGGTTCTTGTTTTCAAACTTTTACATGGTGTTTTTGCAAATATGAACCATGTTAAATTATTTAGACCGATTTATCAATATATATTCTTCTATGCATTAGGTGGTATAGCAACAATTTGTTTGATTATAAATTCTCGCTACGGAGTATACTTTTATAGTGCGGTATTTGGAATGAGTTATGCAGCATGTGGAGGCTCCCTTATCCCAGCTTTAATCATTGACATTTCTGGCATAGAAACATTTGGTGTTACATATGGAATTGTGCTTCTCGGTTTAGCATTTGGACAGTTAACTGGTGCTCCTGTAGCAGGTAAGTCTTGTTTCTGAATGCACTTTAATTAATTTGAAAAAAATGTTTTGTAGGTGTGTCGAAAAGGGACGAAAGATACCAGAGGGACAAACTCATAGATTGAAAAAAAAACTGATAACGCCATGGCTAAAAATAAAAAGACAAACAGACAAATAATAGTACGGAAGACCAAACATAGAAAACTAAAGACTAAGCAACACGAACCCCACAAAAAACTGGGGGTGATCTTAGGTGCTCTGGAAGGGTAAGCAGATCCTGCTCCGCATGTGTACATTTCGCCTCTTTCTGTTAGCGAGGCACTCATTACAAAAAGGATACTTGTATAAACTACTTAAGCATACATGACGCGCCGTTAAACAGTTCAGAAGCGTAGACTTACACGTCATATACATGAACAAAAGAACGTTTAAAGTAGCAGAGAAAATGACAACCTTCGAAGTTAACATAGCCTTTCAATCAATATCAAACGGGGCTATATTATATCACCTTAAATAAGTATTACAGTATAAAAACTACTATTCGAACAAAACTGTGAAAATATAAATAACACACTCTTTATAAAGATGCTGTTTCCGGAGCGTTTACAAATATATTTTACCGTTTGGAAGAATGCAACTAGTTGAAGCAAGCTTAAAGACTTGTTTTTGTTTTAATCTTTAATGAATTGATTGTTGCAGGGTTTTTATATGAACACCAGAAAACATATGATACTGCCTTCATCCTTGCTGGATCCATGATGATAGCAAGTGCCTTAATAATGATTTATCCTCTGAAAACTGATCTCAACCCTTCAAAACTAAATAAACAAAATAAAAATAACATAGAAATAAATATTGAAGAAATTGATTCAATAAACGATGAGGTGCTTACCGTTTTTGATCCAATATCAATGTCCGTCGTTAAGGGAAGCAGAACAAGTCTTCATAGTGGAAACATCGACAATTTAAACAGTGCAGGGAACTTTTATCACAGTTCTAATGGTTTACATCGAATCAATCGACTAAGTGACAGTTTGGAATCTATAGAAGTTGGACCAAGATCATCAAGTTTTAGTGTTCATAGGCATAAAGCTCGTCCACACAGTGGAAATACACAACAACCAAGTAGACTTCTGAATGCATTAAGACAGGAAGGTCAACCCCACTACCATCCAATACTGTCACCACTTGCAATAGAACGATAATTTAGATGCTTATGAAAATTTTGTTATGGAAAAACGACCAATAGTTAAACTATCAGAATTATGTCAAATTCGATTATATATGATAATAAGTTAGAGAATATCATAATAGGTATTTTCTTTAAATATTTAACGTGGCGGTCTACTTTTTTAACGAATTAAATGTTTCGTAATGGATGGTTTTACATACATGAAAGTTAAAATCGTCTACAAAAGGAACTTGTATTTCATATAGGTCACGAAACTTAATCTGATAAAAATAATTTTTTATTGTTTGTGTGTATGTACGAAGATTTCTTCATGAACGGAGCACCCCTATTCCATAATGATTAACAGAAAAATAGTTTACACTTACGGGCGTATGATATAAAAAAAAAGTGAATTCCGCGCATTTTGAATGGTCATCACGAGCAACGTACGAAAAGTTAAATGTGTTAATTGCTCTTGCGACTGTGTCGTATGCCAATAAGACCAGAGAAAAGTCTTGATTGATTGGAAAAGTTCCCGGCGCTTGTAAACTTGCATCTATAGGTAAAATATAAAATGTTTGCATATTGCGATACAAACTATAAATGAAGATAAAAACATCTTACAGTGTTAAAAGATGCAAATAATGTGAGACATATTAAGGTTGTTTTTTTAAAGCCACGATTATTTTTCGAATAGTTTTATTTTTCAATATTGATAATTCATAAACATACAAACTCAATTTGTTATAAAAACTTACATTACAAGAGTACGTTAAAGTACTGTAACACGTCTTTTTGTGATTTTTATGCCACGATTATTTTTCGAATAGTTTTATTTTTCAATATTGATAATTTATAAACATACAAACTCAATTTGTTATAAAAACTTACATTACAAGAGTACGTTAAAGTACTGTAACACGTCTTTTTGTGATTTTTATGCCCCACCATAGACGACGGGAACATACACCCATGTTGTTGAAAAAGAGAAGAAAGTAGCAAACAATACTACATCCAATGCATCCATCGAATCATTTGAAAAAAGTAAAATCACAAAAATACTGAACTCCGAGGAAAATTCATCAAAGAAAGTCTCTGATCAATTGCCAATATAAAAAGCTGAAACACGCCAAACGAATGGATAACAACTGTTATATTCCTGACTTGGTAAAGGCATATTCTTATGTAGAGCATGGTGGATTAACCCTGCTTTTTAAAGCTAGTTAAACATATCAGTTGTATGACAGTCGCATCAAACTTCATTATAATGACAACAATATGTGAACAATACAAACAGACATAATAAGTTAAAATGTCAACGTTGTAATACTAGTACATGTATAATCAAGATAATCAAAATATTGTTTTGGACGGATCAATTTTGGATTTGTCAGATTTTTCCTTGTCTTATAATAGTTTTGCACCTGGACAGAGCAGAAAATTGCAAATTGTTTGGTTTCCGGCTGGACAATATCTTGTGTAAATTCAACGAAATAATTCAAATTTGAAAATGTTGTCAGGGAAAACTGATCACAGACCAGTTTTACAGTAATTCTGGGTCCTCAATCAATTTTAATTTGAGCGTCACTGATGAGTCTTATGTAGACAAAACGCGTGTCTGGCGTATCAAATTCAAAGCCTAGTACCTTTGCTAACTTTTTTCACCACTAGGTCCATGCCACTGCTGGTGGACTTTTTGTCCCCGAGGGTATCATCAGCCAAGAAGTCAGTATTATGGTGGTGACATGAATATCAATTATATGGTAATTTTTATGAATTAACTGTTTGCAAAAATATGAATTATTCAAAATACTAAGGATTTCTTATCCCAGGAAAAGACCACCATAGCCGTATTTGGCACAACGTTTTTTTAATTTTGGGTGCTCTTCAGCTTCATTAATGTTGGCTTTCTTTCTATTTTGATCTTCGCGTCACTTATGATTCTTGGCATAGGCGTATCGACCGAGGTGCACCAGACGTACACATTTATTTTTTTATTAAAGTACGTATAGATTAAATTCACGCAAGATGCACGCTGAGCAATTGTTAGATGCGTGTTGTATAAGGGGCATTATGTTTTCTGGTCTGTGCGTCCGTTCGTCCGTCCGTCTGTTCGTTTGTTCGTCTGTCCCGCCTCAGGTAAAAGTTTTTGATGAAGTTGAAGTCCGAACAACTTGAAACTTAGTACACATGTTCCCTATGATATGATCTGTTTTACTTTAATGCCAAATAAGAGTTCTTATCCCAATTTCACGATCAACTTTACATAGGAAATGATGATGCGAGTGGGGCATCCGTGTACTATGGACACATTCTTGTTATGTTATCAGATAACTGCAATATATACAACATATAAAAAGTCTTTGAAGTCAATTTGGGGTGCAGGAGGGGGGATTTGTGGATTTTGGCTCGCAGATTTTGTCACAAAGAGATCGCCATACAAACAAAGGGAGACAACTATAAGAATAAGACTTATGTATAAAGTACAAACTTTTTCGTTAATTTATTCTGGCAAAATATTTGTACAATGTGAACAAAGACTTCAATCGATAGAAAGTATCCACAATAAGTCTTTATATCCTTTATTATACTAGTTACAAGAACTGTAAACAGTTCCGAGTGACTTTACTACGCGGGTTATTATATCAGACGTATACGGATTAGAAAAGTATCATAATTCTGATATACTGCAACATAAAATAAGAAGTATTAGAAAAATATATTAAACACATTTATACCAAATAGTTATCAAAGGTACCAGGCATAAGACTCATCAGTAACGCTCATATCAAAACGGTTATAAAGCCAAACATATACAAAGTTGAAGAGCATTGAGGATCCAAAATTCCAAAAAGTTGTGCCAAATACGGCTAAGGTAATCTATGCCTGGGATAAGAAAATCCTTAGTTTTTCAAAAAATTCAAAGTTTTGTAAACAGGAAATTTATAAAAATGACCACATAATTGATATTCATGTTGTCAACACCGAAGTGCTGACTACTGGGATGGTGATACCCTCGGCCACGAAACGTCCACCAGCAGAGGCAATGTAGTTACACACATGCATCGTGGTAAAGTTGTAGCGATTAGAGGACACATGCTTGTTGACACTGCCATCATCGGCATTCTTTTATCTAACATTTTCAACTTTGATTTCCAAGAATCAGAAGAAAATGAAGAAGGAAATATAAATGATTATTTTGACTTATCTTGTCTGAGGCAGCCGATGTATATACAGAATTGGAAGGAACACTGTCTATACCTTCTGCATGTGATAGTGCTGTACTTTCAGAGCATCGACGAAACAAAGCTCAGCACACTTGAAGGGAACAAGAAAAATCGAGCCTCTAAATTATGGCTTCAGTATACAGAAATGATTCAGATCCTTAGACAGTTTATCAAAGCATAACAGACTGGGATAGGGAATTGCATTTAAAAAGTTATGCTGCCATACTTGACTGCCTCTGGTCACAACTTATATACTAAATCTGCGTAGTTGTATCTAATGATGATGCAACAACTTGAAAAAAATCATCCGGATTTTACCGCTTTTAAAGATAGCTATCATGTAATGAGCCGTATGGCAGATATTGGGCAGGATTGTTCCTAGATCTTACGATTGAACAAGTGCTAATGTGGAGAGTAAATATAGCAGGAGGACTGACAAGAGGACGTGGAATGTGTGAAAGTCAGAAATCACAGTCACTTTTGTCAATGCCCGCTGGTGCAGACATGACTCAAGCTATTCAAGAGCTCAATGGAGTAGGTTACAATACAAGTGGTCGGCACATGGAAGAATCAACTGCACGTCAAAAACGGGGCAGATAAGACATTATGTCAATTCTCACATTTATAAAAGAACGCAGTCCATTCACTGGAGACAGTTTACTGCGAAATATTGACACTGGTATGTGGGGCGTGTTTGTAACATACGCCTTGTGTAGTTTTAGCGCACCGTGAACGTATAGTAAGCACCCATGGCGTATCAATAACGTATTCGTACATTCAACAAAACTTGCTCTGACATTAATAATGGCATATGTCCGTGAATTCGAATATTCAAGTGCATGTACAAACTGGTATGAAAGGGTTTGGCAGTGTTCAGTTTGACACTTGCTTCAATATATTTCAGGAGGATATATCTTCTATCAATGGCTCTACAACATGTAGATCAAATTCACCAATACTACAAGGTTTAAGAAGGGATCGAAGACGTCAGCGAAAAAAACTTCTATGGCAGCAGCCGTGGTATCATGGAGAAAGCACTTCACATTGTATGATCAAATATTAGTTGAACTCAGAGCTGTTTCAGAAATTTTATGAGAATACCCGTAGAAATGTACGATGAAGTTTTTCAGAGGATCAATCATATATAGGGTTTCCAAATAATACTAGAATACATGGTTCCGGTAGGTTTTTTGTTATGGCTTAAAAACCTTTTTGTTCTGCATTACGAATACAGTAAAATAATCAGTCTTCAATAGTTGTAACATCCTTAAATTATTAATAAACAATTGCAAGCTGTAAGTAACCAAGTACACAATATTGAATCTAGAAAAGTAAATAAATTTTTTTTTATTAACCATTCAATTTAAACACTTATAATTTTAAGTTTAACTGTTCCATTTTGTATATTCAAAGAGAACCGCTAATGACTGGTTATAAATTGCCGCAGTTCTTTCGATTTTGCTGCTTTGTCGACATATGAAATTTTCCTGGATAGTTCCAGGTAAGATCTTGTCTGTAGTTGTTAGAGAAGTATGCAATGAAATTATTGATGAATATACAGATGAGGTCACGACTCCTCAAAATGATCCAGAGGAATGTAAAGCAATTGCTGATCAATTTATGCGCAGATTGCATTTCCATATTGCTGTGGAGCGTTGAACGGAAAACATATTGCCCTAAAGGAACACCTCGTTCAGGTCCATTATAACACAACTATAAGGGATTTTTTCCCCATAGTCATGCTTTCTTTGGTTGCTGGTGATTACAAGTTGATGTGGGCCAATGTAGGAAAACAAAGATATTCTGTTTTGTCTTTATTTTAAAGCCGACATGGTTTGCACCTGTCCTAAGTCAGGAATCTGATGTACAGTAGTTTTTGTTTGTTTATGTAATTTATACGTGTTTCTCGTTTCTCGTATTTTACATAGATTAGACTGTTGGTTTTCCCGTTTAAATGGTTTTACACTAGTAATTTTGGGGCCCTTTATAGCTTGTTGTTCGGTGTGAGCCAAGGCTCCGTGTTGAAGACCGTACATTGACCTATAATGGTGTACTTTTATTAATTGTTATTTGGATGGAGAGTTGACTCATTAGCACTCACACCACATCTTCTTATATCTATGGTACATTGTTCAATGAGAATGTGTTATCTCTATACCATGCACCAAGCTCATTTTCCACACCAGGTTCCTTGATATTGCAATCTCTCTTGTTAGTGCGTGGTTTCGATTTTCTTGATTACACAACTGTTTGTACTGGATGGTTTTCTACATATTCGTGGTCAGTTTCGAGTGACGGTTGGTTATTCTGAATGACATGTAGTTTTTAGGACTGTCGGGACCACTTGGTACGTTTCCTGGACTAATAGGACGACTTGAATGTGGAAGACTTAGTAGATTAACATCTTGAATCTAGTTTTAAGTATTCTCTTTTTGCACTCTCTTGTTCCCGACGTTCTCATCATCCCACGACGAAGACCACGACCAAAAACTGATTTTCCTCTGCCTCTTCCGTTAGTGTGGCTTTTCGGAATGAATTGTTATGACAAAGGCGGGAACACAAGATCATGTGTATCCAGGAGTAGTTCAAACACCCCATAATTACACGTCCCAGACAGACCGAAAGCACGGATAATCAGCCCAGGTACGACCGGGACGCGTCTCAAATACAATCAAGGGACGTTTTAACCTTTGTAGCGTGCATCTCATCTACGTTAGACAAAAGCCAGATATACGCGAACATTTGTTACTTGAACGCCCGATTAACGCTAATGTACGGTTCTCGTACGTCATAAACACGCTTATTACTCGTTGTGCTCACGATACATATATGATAGTCAAGTTGAATGCGTCCGAAATTACTAGTGTATATAAGTAAAAAAAAAAATCTGTTTAGTATTAAATTTATATTAAGATCCACTTTGTTACATCTTGTGATCAATTTTATTTGGCAATCGCCAATGACAGTCAGCAGGGTTAAAGAACATCAGTTGTTCGACCTGTTAGTCAAATGCGTTTTGTTTAAATATACTTTTTCACTTTTTTGGTCTTTTGGAAAATGTTGTTTGTGCTGTTTTTATACCCTTCTACAACGAAATTTGTTTTACATGCACACGTATAAAAATTGCGGTTTTTATCCAACGCAATCATAGGTTTGAACGTAGTTTTCAATTTAGACTCGTGTATATATATATATATATATATTGGCAACATACATGGTTTTTTACCACGCCCGGTGTTCGTCGGTCCTGTACGCTGATGTGTGACGCCATTATTATGTAGACGAAACACACGTCTGGCGTATCAAATTGTAAGCCTGGTACCTTTGATAACTATTGAAACAGGGTCAATTGCAATCAAGTCGCAGAAATGGAACACGAGTATGATTTAATCGACAACCTAGAATTAGCTTGATTATAATGAAGATATTGCTATATGGTAGCATTGGTTGTCTCAATTCCGGAGAACCTGAGATCACCCCCAGTTTTTGGTTGGGTTAATTTTGCCCAGTGTTTAGTTTTCGTTGTTGTGTTTTGTGTACTATTGATTGTCTGTTTGTTTTTTCCTTTTTAGCCATGGTGTTGTCAGTTTTTTTTTGCGATTTTCGTTAGTTGCAGGATAACAAACTTAAACAAGCTCGCTGAAATTTTCTTTTTCTTTGAAACACTTTGCCACTGAAGAATATATAACAAAAATCTTGTCCTCTTTTAGTTAAGAATTTCCTCCAGACAGGGTTCGTGTATATAAGCCTGGTTTTCTATGCAGTGCTTGGTAAACGTTTTTTGTCGTTTATAATTTTTTGCCTAGGCGTTCTGATTTGCTTCAATATATGACTGCAACAGTTTGTCATCGCAACTCATATGAAACCACACAACAGAATTTCATGAAACTTTATATCGACAGGAAATTATGATTCAGGTCTTTTTACTAGGAGTGACGCCCGTTTGAACTTATTTGCCTCAATATACTACTGCAACAGTTTTTGTACAGCTTTCAACAACGAGAAAACCCATATCTTATAGTTGGCTATAAAAGGCCTCGACATGAAAAATATGAAACTTGATTAAGAAAACAAAATCATAGCATAACAGTTTCCTTAAAGCATATATGACACGAACCAATGACAACCACAGGCTCCTCGTTTGGGAGGATTAAGTAGACTTTCCTTTGTGTGGGTAATTTTTGGTATAAGATTTAGTCTAAAATTTCTAGTTTCCAGTGATTAAAAGAAATTGAAGTTTTTAATTTTAAGATATAATGTGTCAGTCCTATCGGTGAATTCTGAACTTGATTTATTGTTTCATTTTCTTTGACTGGTCATCAGCATTTATGTTAGATTAGAAAAAAAAGTGATAAAGTCCAAAAGGTACATGTTCATGCACTCGGACATTTTTCAATATATATAGCGCTCAGTAGACCAACGTTCAACGTCAAAAAAATGAATAGCCGTTAAATGTCGGAGATGTGATAAACCAGTTTTCTGAGTGCCAACAAGTCCGATGACAAGTCAGAAAAATTAGGAAATCTTACGTAATCTAAAATTAACACAAAATATGTGTTTACTGTCATCTTTCCCACTATATAAACTCTTAACTATTATTTCACAATTTCATTTAATCATTTGAAATCACCGGTCTCAGAAACCTTTACATAAGATAATTTGTCTATTCTTTGTATGTACATTTTGGCATATACAGTTATAAATAAATTCTAAAATTTATTATCGGATTGATCAAATCTAGGTGGTTAAATTATTGGATTGTAAAGTCTGAGCCTGGGCGAGGATTTAGAAAAAATGTTAACTTAATCATAGAAACGGATAGATCTGATAATCCGCGAGTAACTATGTGTCAACTGTTTTTAAAAGAATAATCAAATGAATTATCATGTTTGATAAAAGAAAATCTCGTTCCAGTGCTTTTCACATTCCACATTCCACAAAGTTGTCAACTTCTGTAACACATGTTAGCATATTTCGATTCACCCAATGGGCCAATGAAGGTTATAACCTGCAACACAGCCAATCAACTTCTGAGATCATCAGAAACCATTCGTTGATTAAATTGTGTATATAAAAAGGGAAAAGAAAGGTATTTTTTTATCATTTTATTTTAGGGATGTAAGGGTTCATATAACAAAATCTTTCCTTACGCACAAACAAAAACAAATCACGATTGAATATTATGCTATTTAGAAAAAAATCATTTGTCTTTACAATTTCCATATTTTGTTTTTCAGTTATAATGGCCCAGAGTCTTAAAGTAAGCCGACAATTCAAAGAAAGATATAAAACACATTGCACTATAATTGTCCCTTTGATTCTTTTTACATCTCTTTTGAAATTAACCTTAAAATTGCTGCTCCTGATGGCATATGTGCGTCAAGTCAAATCGATAGAAAACTCATAAACAAGTAAATAAACTCATCATAGATACCAAGACTAAATTTTGTATATACGCCAGACGCGCGTCTACAAAAGACTCATCAGTGACGCTCGAATCCCAAAAAATTGAAAAGGCCAAATAAAGTACGAAGTTGAAGAGCATTAAGGACTAAAATTCCTAAAAGATTTGCCAAATACAGCTAAGTTAATCTATGCCTGAGGTAGAAAAGTCTTAGTTTTTCAAAACTTCTAAACTTTGTAAATAGTTAATTTATAAATATAACCATATCAATGATAATTCATGTCAGCACAAAAAGTGCTGACTACTGGGCTGGTGATACCCTCGGAAAAATAAATCTCCACCAAGAGGGGCATCGACCCAGTGGTTGTAAATAAAACACACCCATACGTGACCAAACATGCATTCAGTTGAAAGTCAGGATTATAACAGGCATATAAATCAAAACTTAATATGTTTTCTATTCAATTATCAACACGTTTATTTTAAAATGTTTAATTACAGCATTAACACGTGTGTTATCGTACGGTTACATGTTTGTAAACTTCATATTTCAATGACAGATTAAAGTTTATGCGATGTGTGGCGTAATAAAATTTAGGAAGTTGCAATATATCAAATAGAATAGAATGTATGTAATCATAAAAAAGTTTTCGATTCGGCATTTCAGTCGGATTTTTTTCAGTTCCGCACCGTAAACATTTTAATTCGTACCGCGCCTAGATGATTTGTTAATGTTGAAGTTTTGTAATCGACTGCTCCATAGGCTTAAATGCAAAACAGCTGATCATTGAATAATAAAAAAAATGCTACATAGAAAAAAAGATTCATGTTCATATCAGGTAAGTACTAATGTAAAATTTTGATTTAATCGAGAAAAAAAGTGGATCATGCCACTATGAATAAAAATTTATGTAACCCTGAAGTCAAAACTACTTTTTCTACTTTCTGTTTGCTGTTTTTAATAGTACACACCACTTACAGTAAACATGATATCCTTCCACTTTCCTGCATTGATATCTCCAAAAAGATGCAATATTTTTTTTTAAATATATATATATATATGTTTCAATTCAGCATCAATTTTCAATCAAACAAAATGGATTATTTCATTTCCCTCCATGTTTTGACATGCATCGGAAACTGGTACCTTAATTTAATTTTATAATATAAATATCACATAAATGAACCGATAATAATAATGCCAGTAGTTGTGATCAGGGTTTTGAATCGTTTTGATGGAACCATTAAAAAAAATTCATTAATCGATTAGGTTCTGAAGGGCGAATTCACTTGATTGCAGGATGTTATAAAATTCGAAAAAATCCACATAATTCTACCACTCCTATGGCGATCAGTGAATTGCCGTTTTCAGTTTTAGCGTATTACAGTTGTCAAAAATAAAATTGCTGACGCTTTCTCTTCCATCAGTTGATACAACCGTAAAATGTCGTATAAAAATACAGTTGAAACTAAACCTGCTATGCATGCATCACCCGCAATGTGAATTCACAGTCAATAATACATTCACAATCGATAAAGTTTCAGACTGGACGACTATATTATTATCAAAATATTTAAGACCGCTAGTGAGTTGATACACAGACACATTGCAAGATGTTTTTTGTTTTTGTTTTTAAGAATGTATGAAGTCTGTTTCGAGTGAAAACGTAAACAAGAAGTGCAGTTGTGGTGCACAATGAGTTCATATTCCAATATCATCCAAGCAAACTCAACAGATATATTCTCCGTCAATAACTCTAACATTTTGATGATTTCAGTTTTGTTGTACTTTTTTATTGGATTTTGTGTGCTTTTTCAAGATATTTATATCTACCTTTCCTTAAAGTACAGTCAAGACTGACACTTTCAGATATAAACCTTATGTCGTGTAGTGAGGCCATTTGCTCATCTATCTATGACATTCTTCATATATATATATGAAACGCGAATTTCAAAATGATTAATCCTTGTCCTACTTGTAAAAGGAGTGCGTAGATCATTCTGATTGCAATTAATGCATTAACTAACTACACTTAAAGCAGACTTTGTGCATTTTAGTTATGAGGAGAGGAAAATTTGATAGTTGTTGGGGATGGATAATAGTTGCAGCCGCTGCATTAAACAGAATAATAATATATGGTATATCACACTCAGCTGGTGTGGTTTATATTGTCATCCTGGAAGTTTTTAACGAAGGGAGCGGAATAACATCATAGATATCTTCTCTCATCACTGCCGTTATATTTTTTACTTGTTAGTATTTGTCAAAACACTTGTCTCTCATTTTACGCATTCATTAAACCTTCGAATAAACATATAACTAAGTTCTTTCTACCATTTTCCTAAATCAAACATGGCCTTAAAAAATTGTGTGACCAGGTTAACCGAATCAGCGGTGTCAATCAGATATGTATTATAAAAAGTCTACTCTAAATATTCTCGCTTTATCATCAATTTTGCAAATTTATTAAACTTCTGTTATCAATATGAACTCAAAAAGTAAAATCTATACTAGAAGGTTTGCTTCCCAAATTTTGTTTTCTTGATAATGTCACAGATGAACTATATAAACTTTGGGTATATGACGTTTGAAACGGTTTCATCTTTTCAATAGTCAATTTCCCTCTGTCTGCAAGACACGTACCATCTGCTTCATGATGTAGTGTTAATAAAGAGATCTTCAATTATACTTACGCGCGTGAGTTTACGTAATTGAACTCTCTTTATTAACGAATGTTCTTCTTTCATTGTTGAAGGCTGTTTAGTTTCCTATAGTTGTCAATTTCTGTGTCATTTGGTCTCTTGTGAAGAGTTGTCTCATTGGCAAGCATACCACATCTTATTTGTATTTCAAAAAAGAGACAAAACATCAACTGTTACTTGAACTAATCAGTAAAAACGAAAAACGTTTAATAGCCGTATGTTTAAATTTAAAGACTATTTAAACTATATATTGGTTGTGTTTGCATTTTGTATTACAATTCTGTATATTGGTAACACTAATATTGATTTAAATTTAAACGACATATGAAGCTCTCTCCATTAAATAAAAAAAAAACGTCCATCATCAAGCAATTTGTGTTTTTTCCATATCGTTTTACCTTTGTTTTAATTTCAATATTGACATTATTTTCCTTTACAAAACTTAACACGCACAATTCATCTCTAGCTAAGGAGTTAAATTGAAGTTCATATGAATACGGATTCAATGAGGTCAAATTATTCACTAGCAAGTGAATCAAATTATTCACTAGCAAGTGAATAATTCATCATCAATGTTTCTTGGCTTAATATTTTGACAAAATTGAAACATACTGGCTGCTAAAAGCGAGTCACTTTCATCAATGATTGAGCAACATAAAAATCATGTTTTAGATTTGTTAGATATCTTGTAGCTAGTGCCCCTTTAATAAATTGGACTATGTAACATGTTTATTGTTTGATAGAATAAGACACTAAATTCATCAAAAAAAAAATTTAAAAAAATGGACAAACAATTAGCATGAAAGATAAGTTTTATTTTTAGAAAAAAAAATTGTCCGAACTACAATATTTATAGATTTAAAGTAGTTTATTTACATTATGTATATAATTGCTTGGAAAAATTTGATACTTAACAAAGTAAGAAAGTACATATTATATTATTCATGAAAAACAAAAATTGTACACATTGTATAAAATAAAATTGGAATTAATCAACAAAATTAATTAAGGTTCTATATGCTATTTGATTTCAAGGTATAAGTATAACAAAATAGAATGTACACTAAAATGTTCCTCTACCCGCGAAAATCCACGATAATAAAAATCCTACAAATAATATTGAATCCACAGTAGTACATAGAGAGTATACAAGATAGTATATTTTTGATGGTGTGAAAATGTGGTAATTTATTTGTTCGCTAGGTCTGGTTAACATTTATACTTATTATGCATCATGGGGTATTTAAAGGCTTATATTTAAATAATGCAATAATAATAATAATAAACTTGTTCAAACACCTCAAAGAAAGTTCGGTTTCATGTTTGCAATTTACTCATTGACATACTAGACTGAACGGTGCCTCCAAAGTTCTCGGTAGACGTTTTATTATTTAAATTGTTTTATGACCTTATCGCCGATAATTATTCTGCAGTAATAACAAGCATTTTTCCATTTTAAATGAAGATTTGACTGGATGAAAGCTTATGTTCAAATCTAAACGAGAAGAAAACTTGACAAGATTGCAAATATATATTATTCAAATTATCCAGAAAATCATGTATGATGAGTTTATTTACGAACGAATATTTTTGGTGGGATTATGAGAAGACTTAACTTTGATGAATGACAAAACTGCTCATTTGCAAACTTCCGAAAACACTGATAGTATCATGTATTTGTTTATTGATCCACTTCGGAAAATAATCGCTTCTAGAAAACCTACGTATGTGTTTCAAATTTCAGATTCCCTTCTACAGAATGGGGTAAGGAACGGCTCTTATCTTTAACGTAAGGGTCATTAATTGTTTTTATGATATTTGAAAATAATTTTGCCTGCTGCTGATAAAACCAATTTAAGTTCGAATATCAGCATGATAAATACAGACAACAGAAGTATACCCGTGTTCAAGAGTTGTAAATTGATTGAGAGAAAACAAATCCGAATTCAAACTAAAATCGAAGGAAACCCGCCAACTATAAAAGAATAACAAAGGAACTACAGGACCACTGAATTGCAACTTAAACATATGCCAACATAAATAAAAACGAACTATTTGATAACAAATGCCATATTCCTGATTTAGTACAGAAAATTTTACGAAACAAATATATATTGGAAGGTATCAGGGTATTCATCGACACGATATAACTTGTCCCTGATGCTCAAGTTCTGAAGTTGAAGATGAGTTACATTTTCTTCTTTATTGTTCCTCATTACATAATGAGAGAAGTAAATTAATACTTTGTGCTAGGAAATATTGTGTTAATTTTGATATGTTGACAAAAAAAAAGACCAGTTTATGAGAACAAGGATATCTTGTATGAAATGTGTGTTTTTATAAAACAAAATGAAAAATACTCATGATTCATACCATTGTTTGTTGTTTTTTTTTTTTTTTTTTTGTGTATTCTCTTTTTTCTCTTAGAGCATTGGGACAGGGTGTACTAGAGCCTGCATCCAAATCCAAATATTTTTACACAGAAATTTAATACAATATTTTACTATGTCCTTTAAGCACCTACCCTTGGTGGCTCCTGCATTTGGATAACTATATATTAATCTTATTTATGTGCTTCAGCCACAAGGAGGACTATAATATAGTATTTTTTGTTTTACGTATTAGTTTATGCTTGTGTTGTAAAATATTTAAATTTTTCAGATTTCTGTGAAGAGGCTTGAGTGTCCTATAAGCACCTGCCCTTGATGACTCCTGCATATGAACAACAATACTATTTGCTCATATACATCAGCCACGAGGAAGGACTTAACTCGAAGTTTTTTTTTTTTTTTTTTTTTTTTTTTTTTTCTATAATGGATGTGATGCTGCTTCTGGTGCATTGTCAATAATCACTTAACATAGAGGTTTTGATATGTGACTACATGTATTATTAACTCAATTTATATTTCTATTTTTATTTTTGATTATTGTCTATTGCAATTGTGTGATAAAAAATCAATGTACTGATTATGCCTGTAATGTGTCCACTATTGGAAATAAAATATATCTTATATACTTTGTTTTCAGTATACACAAAATTAATGCGACATTATGTCATTATTTTTTTTTAAATTCATAAATAGAATGAAATTCAAAACAGTGTGGCTGTGGCCATTGATTGACACATTAAATTCATTCATTAATTTGGACAATTTAGGTGAACGTTTGTATGTAACGACCACTGCTCACTGTGTACTTTTTAAAGACACTTAAACTATGGGGTCACCAAAAGTTCTCAACACCTTAATAAAGTAATTCGAAAAATTAATCAGAAATAACACGATGTTTTGATTTATATCAATTATATAAATCAAAACATAAAGGTTATTCCTGATTAATTTTTCGAATTCTTTTATAATTAAAGGCGTTAAGAAACCTTTGGTGACCCCACAGTTTAAATGTCTATCGTAGGTACGTCGTGAACAGTGGTCGTTACAGAAAAACGTTCACGTAAATTGTCTCAGTCAATGGATGAATTTAATGTGTCAATCAATGGCCACAGCCACACTGTTTTGAATTTCATTCTATCTAACATGTCGAGGATCTTCTTATAACATTTCGTGACCTCTCTTAAAGCTAGACATCTTAGATCGTTCACTCTAATAAACATATTAGTCAAGGTTAACCAACGATGTGACCTCTGTCTATTTAATTTTGTGTAAAAGTACAATTCAATTACACGAAACACCTTAACAGGAAAAAATGTTATATCTGTGATCTAGGACATCTAAGTTCATTAACTCGACTTACTTTGTTAATTTTCGGTAAACCAATTATTTGATCTCAGCCTATTTATTTACCTTTCTTATGGAACACGCTTCGTAAAATAAATAACTCAGCCTTGATAATCCAAAACAAAAATGGTTTCTTCTGTGGTAGTTTGAAAATAAATTACCTGACTTGCAATGTATTGAAAATAAATAACTCAGCATGTCTGATCGAAAGTATGAGATGGTACCAGATTCTTTATAAATTCATCTTTTCCCCAAAAAAATCGGGAAACACTTCCCAAATCTTTTAATAATAAAAGTATAGATATTATTTAAATATACTTGAAATGTATGAAAATTGGTTTCATTTAACTTGAGGTATATAGTCTCAGGAACACTTACCTCACTTTCATTACAGGGTCGTATTAAATTACATTGAGGCAAATGCCTCAAGTAGGAAATTAAAAAACCAAACACTTGTCTCCAAATCAAATTATGTTCACCATGAGTGCCTTGGCTGCAAGAAGCAAGTTCTGTTCTCCCTTGATTTTTCGGGATCAATTTTTCTTATTTATTTGTCTTTCGTTGATTGCCCTTCTGTATTCTGTTAGTGTTGCGTTCATTTGTAATTTAGTGATTTTGTTATTAACTTTATCATTAGTTTAAAAAAAAAACAGCAGTCTTACACTGAATCTATACATTTTGCTTTGAAACCAAAATATTGTCAAAAAATTATTAAAACAGAACTTACATTTTCAGATTAAGAAAGGATCTGGGGAACACAAAGAAAGCATGATTTTGCATCATTTGTTCTATAACTTCTTGGGCCTTCAGCAGTTTCAAAACCCTTAAAAAATGCCTTGCTCCGCTCGCCGAAACATGTTTCAAATACTTTTAAAAGAGCTTAGTTACAACCAAACTTTCATACTGTGTATGTATGCAATACATGTATATGCAGTTGGGAATCTAGAATATTCATTTCTGCAGAGGATCATGATTAATTGTGATTAAATGGTACATAGTACTATACATGTATTATTTATAATAAACAAATATTTAAAAATTGTATGTTTTCGAACATTATAAATATAGTTGTGAAAATAAATAATCAGTCCCTTGCTTTAATGAACACGAAAAATCTTGCTTCAATAGTGCAGAAATTAGATAATCTTTCCTCTTAGTTTACAAAAATAAATAATCGATCCAAAACAAATCTCTACTTTAAAATACGAATAGAAATTAAAAAAATGAATAAAAACTACAAATGATAAGACATAAAACAATATCTAATCAGAATTACCAAAAACCAAAAATGGCAGATAGCAACTAAATCACGGTGGGTATGGTTGTCCTGCGAGAGAACGTTCTGTGCTGGTGATTTGGTCCTGTCAGGTGCTGGTGGGTCCTGATTCTGTGCTGGTGGGTTTGTTTACATTGTATCAGAACGGCAATAAAACGACTGTTTTGTTGCTTAATTTTTCTCTGATGCTTCATAAGTACCATGCAAAGTATATTACAACAATATTATATTGCAAAAGTCGTGCAAGTTCGTTAAACGGAATTGTCCTGACGCTGTGCTGGTGATAAGAAAAACGGCCCTGGTTCTGTGCTCCTATGTCCTGGTTCTGTGCCTTTATATTTTAGTTAAAAGTGGCATATATTCAAGATCATTGATGCTGTACTGTTATTGACTAATTAACTGGTGTCTGCTTTCTTGAAATTGACATTGTTGTGAATCTGTTTACTGTTATTATGAGAGAAAAAATACCCCTATTTTTTTTATTTTTTTTTTAAATTAACTGTAATCTTATTTATTGGCCTGTTAATGGAACCCTTCTTGCCCCCTTTTAAGATAAGAAAATATGTTTACGATTTTCGGGATTACGATCATTTTGCAAGATTACCAAAATACGTTGTAATTAATACAATACTTATATAAAGTAGATGATGTGGTATGTTTGTTGTCAATGGACAAATTTCCATAAGAAACCAAAGGAAGTATGTGTTAACAACCATACGTCATCGTACGGCCTTCAACAATAACCCATAAAATAAAAATGTAAAAGGTTTTGCATAAAAATGGAGAGCAAAAATATAGAATAAAGGACTTTCTGAGCGTTTGAATCATATGTCTTTAGCAGCTTAAAACACATTTGTTTGTGAACAATTTAGTGCTGACTATAAGAATGACAATAGTATTGCGGGTTTGTTTGTTTGGTTTTTTTTTTTTTTGGGGGGGGGGGATAAGTTAGAGCGAGGTTACAGTGAAAGTTTTAAGCTTGGAATAGTTTCCCGTAAGATTTAAAAGTTGTATTTTAAAAGAAAAATGTATCTTATAGCTATTAAGAATCACTTGCTGTATCTGTAAGATTTTTTCAACATAATTTTTTTGTCTGAACGGTTATCAGGTATTTTTTTTCGAAAGTTCGATAGAACACTAAAAAAATTCACTATTTTATGAAAGGGCAGACTAGAATATGTCAATTTCAAAATTTAAAATATCTCGTAGCTTCATACTACCAATTGAGTATAAAACAAGTATATAAGTTTAAAAAAGAAATTCTTAGATTAAACACCTACATTTAACTTTAAAAGGTCATAACAGTTTAAAACAATACAAATCTACACACACAAAAAACTAGCTTAATTTCAACTGGTTATCAACCCGAATCGCTATAAGATCATATATAAGCTCACCTGTGTCAATGGGTCGTGTGAGGTTCATGTATTGTCTTGGCGTCCGCAATTACAAAAAGATCTTTTCTGAAATTACTTGACCAAATGTTACCAAATGATTTTTCAAGAGTGAATCTAGGAAAAACAATATTCATCAACAAACATGACCACTGTCTGTTAAAATGTATTCGAGTTTTTAGTTACAGCCGATTCCATTGAGTATGTAGGCAAATGTAATATCTTTGGTTAGCTTGCTTGTTAGCTAAACCGTGAAGCCATTGTTAGGTAAGGTATACTACCCTCCTTTCGAAGTAGCCTGGTCCTACAGACAGAAAGATGTGTCATTTGTCGGACTAGTCTACTCTTAAATTAGGGTAGTTTACATCACCTAACAATGACTTTTCTGTTCAGCAAGCAAGATAACCAAAGATATTCCCTTTGTCTACACACTAATTGAAATCGGCTTTAATATTGCAAAAGTTCAAGCAATTAGGGCAAAACTTACCGAGTAAAAAAAATCAAAAGGCCAATGTCTATCTACCTTGCACATTTCAGAAAATTCAGATCAGATAACGAAACTGGGTCCAGCAACATTTATAAGCAATTTAAGATTTTGACCCTCACAGTTTCCATTCACCACAAATATTCTCGTTACAACGAATCATGTTAAATACAAAAATACCAGTTGCAGCCTTTTGTTTATCTATTAATATATGTACATATACGGATAAAGTTATGAAAGGCAGCAGGGTCACCAGGGTGAGGAGTCCATGTCATCTGAAATAAGTGCTAAGCATAGATCTAGAAAGCGACAGATAATCATGACATTAAAAAAACTCTCTTCTTTTCGACTTTTTTCGAACAAATTGACACATAAAATGAATTATATGGTATTGTGGAATTTTTAACTTGTGTTCAATTCATTGGTTACGCCTTTTACTAGGATAACAATCCTGTCAAGTATGAGCTGGGTAAAATATTTCAGAAAAGAAGATGGAAATGTGAAAGTTTCCGTGCGTCAGGTGCAACAGCATACGAACAGCTAACATGCCTCGTCAGGGTGGAAGCTAAAAAGTCCACGAAAATTTAATTTAAAATCTTTATTCGTTCAAACAAAGTTATTGAGATTTTGTTGAGGATTTAACCATCTACGACAACAAGAATTACTTTTTTAGAATTTACAGCTCTTCTCTAAATATATGCAAAGCAAACCATTGATCAAATTGCTTGCTATGATTGTTTGGATGTTTGTAAACGACAGGTAAGTTTACTATATACTAGAATTTGTTTGGACAATAAACATAAACTTCAATTCCTGTCAGTTTGTATTTGTCCAATCAAATCCCAGTATGTATTGAAACTCCGCCTACCTATTGTTTGAAAACATCCAAGCAAACATAGCAAGCAAGTCAATCAAAGTTTTTTTTTGCTTTTATAGAAGAGCTGTACTATATAATGCAAAGAAGCGTTTAAGTCTTTCGCCAAAAAATACTATCAATTTCTTTTTGTCCTATGTAAACTTCCATACCATTTCCTCCAGCACCGTATCAGGACCCACCAGCACCGTATCAGGACCCACCAGCACAATGACAGGACCCACCAGCACAGTATCAGGACATGAAGAAATTGAGAAAATGCTAAATTTTAATAAATTGCAATGTTTTTTTTCACAAAATAGTTTTGTCGTGTGGATTGCGGTATAGACAGCGGACTCTATGAGCATTTTTGTTTTATTTTTTCAGTTCTAGATTTTCTGAAAATTAGCATTTTTGTGTTACGCTTACTGAAACAGTTTAGAGGGTCAACTTTTTAATGGTTTACATATGAACCCATAAGAAACAAAATTGAAAAATCTCAACTGTTTTCTTCCATTTTTTATGAGTGAAAACATCAAAAATCATCATTTTCGTCTTTGTTTACATTTTTTCATTGATCACCAGCACAGAACGTTCTCTCGCAGGACAACCATACCCACCGTGTAAATAAATCCAATCGATTACATGTTCCTGTATTGGGACAGGCTAATACAGGATGTGATAGGGTGTAAGCATGTTTGTGAAACACAACAAGAACACACTGTAAACAAATTAGTTTGAAACGATTGGAACACTAAAAATAGTAACACAACAGATTCGCGTTCTGATCATTAAGCATTCGCAGTCACTTGTACTTGACGTTTGTTTAAGCTTGAAAAAAATCCAATGCATAAACCGTGTTCTTTTACACTCAGAATCGTTTAGAACGTTACTAAATATTTAATTCAAAAAGAGTTTTCACAGTTATTATTTTTAACTTACTCTTAAAGAATAATGTGATATTTATATATATTATTTACAAGTATTAACACAAAGATTTTTTTTCGAATCGTCTATTAAGGTAGCACAATACAAAGATTTGTTCACTCCCAATCAGACAACTTTAAACTGATGTAATTCATTTCATCCTTCTTTATGTTTTATAAATGAGGTACCAAAAGAAAGAAGAAAGATTAATCTTTCAAATTGTGATAATTTCATTATGACATAATTATTACATAATCATTTGTTATGTAATTAGTTGCTATATTGTGATGTCCACACTTGAATGAATTTAGCGTCTTTGTTCTTCATAGCATCCCAAAATATTTTATAGATTCTTGTACAACACAGCTTGATCTCTAAAACTGTGTCTCAGATTTCCAAAAACATCTGATTCAATAAAACAAATTTTATACCACATTGAATTTAGTGATCTCTTATGAATTGATGTTACAAACTTCATTAAAGATTTATGAGAGAATGAAATACAATAGGAAAAATCTGAGACACAGTTTTGGAGGTCAAACTGTGTTGTGCACTTTGTAACTATTCTAGTAGCCTCTAGCCGCAGACTTTCAAGTTTATTAGCATATCCTATCCCACAATTATCCCAGACCTCAATTGCATATTCAAAAATTGGTCTTATAAATACTAAATAGAGTTTTTCTAAGTTTTTCCTACAAATTTGATACTTGAGTGTTCTCAGTATATTTAAATGTTTTGTAACACTAATAATCAGATTGTTTATATGGCTATTCCACAGAGCATCAGAGCAAAACGTTACCACAAGGTGTTTGTGACATTTTGTAATATGGATTTTTTTTTTATCATTTAAGCAGAATTTTAGATCTGGTGCGTCATTATTTGAAAAAATCATTATTTCTGTTTTGTCTGGATTAAAAGACATAAGCCACCTTCTTGACCATTCGTTCAGCTCTTCGAGGTCACGATCAATAACATTTTTTTATATGTTCTTCGTCGTGCCCCGAGTAATTAAACGAAGTGTCATCCGCATAGAGTCTGGTCAGAGATATGATTTTCTCTGCAATGTCATTTATATAAATTATAAATAGTAAGGGGCCAAGTAATGAGCATTGAGGTACTCCAGCTGAATGACTGCAAAATGAGAATGATGATTTATTAATCACAACTTTTTGTTTCCTGTCACAAAGATAACTCTCAAACCGGTTAAGTAAATTACCATGTATACCGTAAGCTTTCATTTTATGCAAGAGCCCTCTATGCCAAACCTTGTCAAAAGCTCTTGCAAAATCGCAAAAGACGAAATAATTTATTTCCTTCTTTTCTAGTGAGTTAAGAATACAATTATACATTTCTAGTAGCTGATGTACAGTTGAGTATTTGGCAAAAATCCAGACTGATTTTCATAAATTAGCTTATTCATATGTGATGATTATAATACATGTTTAAAAACAATTCGTTCCATGATTTTACCTACACAGCTCATTAAAGAGATTGGCCTATAGTTTGAAGGTAATGACGAATCACCTTTTTTTAAAATAGCAATAACATTTGCAATCTTCCAGCTAGAAGAATACTTACATTGTTCAATATGTTAAAATCAAAACTTAAAAATAAGTATCGCGATAGTTATGAAAACTAACGGCTTAATTACAAAAAGTAAGCCGATACTTGTTTATCGATGAATATACATTTTGTATACATTACCTTCAGCCGTTTCTCGATAAATTATTAAAAGTAAGCCGATAGAAAGATTTAAAAAACATTGCTGTTTGATTGTCTGTTTGATGTCTTACACTTCTCTTTTAAATTTAATCTTGAAATTACTGCTTCTGATTGGCATATTTGCATCAAGTCAAACCGAGAAGAAAACGCACATTCATGAAAAACACATTCATACTTGACCAAACATGTATTCAGTTGAAAGTCAGTTTTAACGTGTTTTATTTCCAAAAACTTTGTCTAGCAAATTGCTAATAAGTCTTACACACGAGTAATACTTGTATAATTCTTAAGTTACTTTGATTAAATAAAAGCATAAAACACAAAACTAAATGTTCTGTTGCATGTAACAAAGTCATAATATTATAACCCTCGTCTTAAATCAAAGTTACATGTACAAAACTTCAAAAATGCCGGAGTTCAATTTTACTAAGACAACCGTCTATATTTAGATGGTATAGTTAGCGTTTTAATACTGTTATAACTTATATAACTTATAAATCTCATAGCCTTCATGATTATATCATACATATAAATTAAAACTTGATACGTTGTCTGTTTAATTGAGGTCTTTCTTCTATGCGAGGAAAAAACTTATTGTACTTGATATTTCAATGACAGACTAGACTTTATTTCAATGTGAGCCGTCATAAACTTTATGATTTTGCAATTTATCAAGTTGAAGGAAATTTATGTAATGTTACTTTAATATTTCATATATATAACATGAGTGAACCGATAATAAAAATTTTTGTGATCTTTGTTTTAGATCTTGTTTATTTCAAAACACCAAGATTAGTGGGTAGGATAAAACTTTTACAATACATAACATTTGTGTTATTATTTCTTACACTTTTAACATATTTTATTATGTAGGACGTTGTGGGCAATCCTTAACGTTTTTGGGAACCCTTTTAAAAATATATCCCAGAATCAATTAGAACTGGTTTTGAAAGACTTTGTTTAAGAGGATATACTGATAAATTTAGGCAACAGAGGTTGACGTTGAAAATATCATAAATCGATAATAAAGGATAAAGAAACTAAAACTAAGGAATGGGCACGAACTTCAAAAGAAAAACAGACCAGCTGCTTCGACAAGGTAGGCACCTCCTGCTATACATGCATTATTCGCCATGTTATAGCAGCTAAAGGTCATCGTACGGTCTTCATCAATAAGTAAAACCCATACCGCAATAAGCAAGCCATAAAATGCCCAGAAATAACAAAATATAAAGCATTCCAAACGAGAAAACAAAAGCCTTATGTATGCACAAAACAACAAACGAGTAAGAAATATGATACACAGCAACGAACGACAACCACCAAATTACAATCTCCTGAATTGCCAGTTGGACAGGCACATATATAATGCGAGTCAAACATATGTTTGTGCGTTGTAAATTACACCACAAACTTTCTATAGTCAAAGAAAAAAATTGAAAGTGCACAATTATTACCAATTCACCATGATAAAGAAGGTTCATAATGCAATGTCTTTCGGATTCAAACTTATTAAATTTGGTAAGTTATACAAAATTTTAAATATTTAGCTTGCAAGTTAAAAAAATACAGAGGAAATTATCCGCATATTTTTTGCACCGAAGAATATCCGACGAAAACGATATTTTTCATCACATTTTTATTCATAAAAGACATAAGGAGTTTTAGTTTTAGGGACTAGTGTGTGAAATGTATTGCCTCTTTTAAAAAAGTATATTGCCGCACGTAGCAAAAATGTATAACTTTTAGTTGACAAAGATTGCAAAAGAGAACTTCCCCTTTATACGCAATATTTTGAAGCTAGTACAATGTAATCTTACATTCGTACACACTCCTCCATTTACTTATTCAAATGAAATCAATGGATCTCGTAATATTGACTACTCCAGAATATCTTCCACAGTTGATTAGTATTTGAAACATCGGTACTTAATTTATCATGCTGAAATTTTCTTTCTTATGCAACGATTTCTTTTTCCTTTTTTGGAAGAGGATGCATTTAAAAAAAATGTTTGACTAAATGCCTTGAAAAATGCATTGCTTGTTTTGAAATGGAATGGAAAAGTAGTTTATTTGGATGTTCTACTGAAATTCTTTTTTAATTTAATAGATTTATTTTGAATCCATGTAAAAATCAATTTAAGAAGGCGGGACAAACGGTCATTGGTATCCAATGTAAAAAGTGTTGTAGAGCGGTGATGCTCAGACACGTCGAATGACATTGTCATGAATAAATAACAATGTTGTATAAACAACAAAAAGGGTTACTACATAATCAGATTGTTTAATCCTAATTATATAACACAAAATAAAGTTGAAATTGACAAGCAGCTTTTTAACCACTGTCATGATGTTGGGTGTAGATAGTCAGACACCGCTTGCCAGGTGTTCATGTTACTGATATACACCTTATCGCTATTTGTCCGCCATTACTGGATATCACACAGGTTCCCGTAAAATTTTGACGTCATAAAACAAAATATCTGACGCCACAATGGAAGAGTGGTTGTTGTTGACGTCAAATGTTCAAGCGGCCGGGTCAGCCGGGATAAGCGATAAGGTGTATTGGTAATATTATTTTCCTTAAGGTGGCTGGGGCCTATTCAAAGTTTCTATCAGAAGTGCCGTATTTTTAGTTATTTTATTCTTTACAGAAAGTGAATCAAATTGGTCGAAAAAAAATAGGGGGTCACGGACCATTTAAGCTCAAAATTTTACTTTTAAAGAGGTATGTAAAAGGGACCATTTTCAATGAAATGATAGGGAAAATAGAGGTGTTGACATATTTTTATCGGAATATCAAAAAAACGTTCTATGACACTTGGTTCAAAACTGTAATATAAAAAGCTGAACTATAGCTTCAAAAAATGAGCAAATAAAAAACATAGGTCACGGATAAGGAAAAAAACATATTTTGCCTTAAAACCCAAATTTTGGCGGGAAAATGGTTAAAATGGGTGAAATGTCATTTTGTCCCTTTAACAGATACGGATAATAACGAAAATATTCTATTAGTTACATAACTACAATGATTTAACATTTCTAATCAATCAAAATATTTAAAAAAAAATATATCGAATTTACGACAAATACTTTTGTAATTCATGCGTGAAATTATGCGCAGTCGAATAGGCCCGAGCCACCTTAATACAATTCAATGTTCATTTGAAGATTTCCTTGTCTTTCTTATCTACTCGCCACATACTTTCCCGAATGTAAATTAATACAGAACTGTCTAAATGTTCACTTAATAATATCCTCTTTCAATTAAGTATATTATTTTTTTTAATATACTGGATTTCTATATCTGGCTTTTCGTGTCTTGCATACAGCTTTATTCAGATCTTCGAGCACTTAATGGTGGTTGAAAAAAATCATCAAAGATAACAGGTTTATAAATTATGGATGACCCGACAACTTCTATTAATGTGTCATATGTCGCTGCGTTTTCTTCATGGGTCATTTTGTGTCATATTTAATTTAGCATCCGAAACATTTAACATTGTTGATACCTCAATCTCATGATCCAACACATTCATATGTTAGGAATCTTTTACTTCTAGTAGAAAAAGTACATATTTAGTAGTGAGTGCCACTGACATGATTTATAATATATAGTTCTTGAAAATTCTCCATTGATAAATTTTGAAATTCCCACCACCTCTACCTAAATTAACCTTAGATAGATTTATAATACATCATTGTTTTCAAATGTTTGTGTTCGAGCGTTTCTATTGACAGAAATCAAAAATGGCGCTTTGAAAGCACCAATAGGTGTTATTTTCAATTTAAAACTAACCGGTATATTCATCTTGTATTCATATAAACACTGTATATATATATATATTTATGTCTTTCCACTTTTCTGTGGAAAGACCTATTGTATTTGTTCTGATTATAATTATTTTTTTCTTCTTCTGCCAAACGCTTTTCTTGCGGTACAAAATTGAATTGCAAGATGTCGATTAGATATTTTGGATATTATATCGAACAGTTATTGCGCTTTAAAAACTCATCTTTTTAAGCTGAAGACTTTTTTATTGTAAGAGTTATCTCCCCGAACACAGTTTTTCTTGTAATTGTATCTCCTCCGTTACTAAAAAAGATTACGACACAATTTCTTTTTCCTATTTGTTCGTTACATCTTCAGAAATTTGTGGCTGATTTATCTTTTTAATAAGGTTTGGATTTTTTTTTTTGCCTCGAGCATCACTGAAGAGACATTGATTGTCGAAATGCGCATCTGGTGCAGAAAAATTGGTACCGTTTATGTTATTAAGCGATTCAGTTAAATCTTATAGGAGTTATCTACTTTTACCAAATAAATTTGTCGTTATGTTTTGGTAGCTCATAAACCATTATCCGTATAAACCTTGAGTCTTATTATTTGAGGTCATTGGACTCCAACTAAGAAAATGAGATCAAGGTTAAAGGTTAAGGTCATGTTCTTAATTTTGACATTTGCTTGTTTTTTTTGTATTTTCTCCGACGCTTTTTAATATATATATGAAAAAACTAGTGCAAAATGTTTGCTTTATTGTAATGAAGATATGATACATTAGGTTTGAAACAATCCAATGACATCTTATAGGAGTTATTGCTCATGAAATGTTTTATTTTAGAGTAAATTAGTTAACTTCAAATTGGTACATGTAAAGCCATCAGATCTTTTGCGAAATGTTGGATGACATATGAACTTGAAAAATTTCATCCGGAAGTGATATTGTGTGAACCGGAAGTAGTCATTTTTGCACTTATTTCATGAAAAAGTACCTTGAACCTGTATATTTTTTTGAATGGGCATCCAATAACCTATCATTCGAGACTGGAAGTGGCATTTTATAAACTGGAAGTAGCATATCATCTCCCTTATTACAGGTATAAGTATATACAAATTATATATTTTCGGAATCGATGTGAATAAAGCTATCTTATGAGACCGGAAGTGATATTTTCTAAACCGGAAGTAGCCAATTATCTCCCTTTTTACAGGCAAAAGTATATATAATCCATATATTTTTGGAATCAGCGTAAATAAAGGTATGATATGAGACCGGAAGTTGGCAATTATCTCCCTTATTTCAGGCAAAAGTATATAGAACCTTCAACTGTTCTTTGAACAATTGGTTTTCAAGTTTTTTAAATTTATTTTTCTTCCTCTGCCTAACCCTTTCCTTAAGGTATAAAGTTGTTTCGCAAGATGTGGCTTAGATATTTTGGATATTATATCGAACAGTTATTGCATTTTTAAAACTCATCTTTTTAAGACTTTTTTATTGTAAGAGTTATCTCCCCAAAGACTGTTTTTCAGGAATTTTTAGCTGATTTGGATCGAAGCGAATCGGTGAAATCTTACAGGAATGATCTACCTTTACCAAATACAAGGTACGATAAGAGGCATTTTTGGCTCCCTCTCCAAGTAAGTGTGTATTATTATCATTGATGGTCTTAGTATAGAAAATTGAAAAAAACAATGATTTTATTTTGTTCCGGTGAAAGGAAGGTTGCCTAAGAACGATTTTTTATTAAGTATCAAAATTATCACATATTAATTGCTTATCAGTACAAAGTTAAATAGTTTTAAGTAATAATGTTTGCCCAAGAAGAACTTGAAGTCACAAATAAAAGTTCCCTTTCGTTAAATATATGCTTATAAACAACCTTAGCAACAGAAATGTTACCTAGCAACGGTAAAGAAATGAGTGTTTGCCCCCTCTGAAGTATGAATTAAGCAGCTGTTTGCAGATTGTTCTTTCCATATGGTGTTTCATTCCAATATACTTTCATATACATTTTTTTTCTTAACGAATTCTCTATTAAGCATAGCAACAGCAAAAAAAAATGTTTGAATTAAAGACAACTACAAATTAAATTGAATGCAATGCAGATTGTCTTGTTTATGATCAACTTTTAGTTAGAAATGAAACTACAAAATCTATGTTTTAATGTGAAGGTCTGTTCATGAAAACAAGAATATAAAGGATTTACTAACTAGGTGTGGGTCTGAACAGTTTTTAAAGATATTTAACAGTAAATGAAATGAAAGAGAACTGACTTGTACCACAAACAGACTTCGTCTGGAATAAAATGTCTAATCCAGGCAATTAAGAATTAATATGATGTAGGGGGTTGGGATGTGAATGTGTCCCTTGAGTACAAAACCTTTGGTTAATAAAAAATTATATATATCAAGGCAAGTGTGGGGATATAAACCATTTTGGAGACAATTAACGATGATATAACGGGGATTTGATCTAAAGGAATTAATCCTTTGGTGCAGTAAAGGGAAACTGACATAGCCTATAAGAATATATATGGTTTTAGGGTTGGACATATAAAACTCAATCATTCTACCTTGAAAGTCAAAGCATAAACATACAACTAAGAATAAAAGTGATGATACGTATAGGATTTTTCCCAAGTTTGAAATATAAAACATTTATAATCACATTTGTCTGTTGTAGTGAATTTGCGAATATTAAATATTCTTCGTTACATTTGTTGTTTTTATAGTGATTAATATGATAACACAATGTTGACTGCTGTACCCCTATTTTTGACATTTTTAACTATTGTGTCTGTTTGTTTTATTCAAGCATCGGTGACAATATAATGGAATGTGATACGACTGTCATACAAGTGAGAGGTTTAGCTAGCTATAAAACCAGGTTCAATCCACCATTTTCTACATTTGAAAATGCCTGTACCAAGTCAGGAATATGACAGTTCTTGTCCATTCGTTTTTGTTGCGTTTTGTTATTTGATTTTACCATGTGATTTTGGACTTTCCGAATTGATTTTCCTCTGAGTTCAGTATTTTTGTGATTTTACTTTTTAAAACACCATGCACAATTTGGTGCACAGTTTCGTTTGGTTAGTCATTTTCCTACCCAACGTTAAACTCATGATACAAACACTGCCTCGAATTTCTCGTGTAAGCCTCTTCTCAAGGGTCAAACCAAAGACTTTAAATTTGTTATTTGCTGATTTTCCGTTACTCACGTGGCATAAAGGGGTAAGAGAAAAGACTTGTTGAGTCGGAGTCAGAATATATCGTGACGCAAACAACCCATGCAGCAACACGATGTCCAGTACACAACACTTTGTGTTAACATGAACTATCATTGATTGATAATTTATAATTAACTGTTTACAAAACTTTGAATTGTTCGAAAAACTGCGGATTATCTATTCAGGAATAGATAACCTGAGCTGTATTTGGCAAAACATTTCGTAATTTTGAGCCTTTTATGGTCTTTTGACATTTTTTTGCTCGACCGTCACTGATGAGTCTTTTGTACACGAAACACACGTCTGGTATACAAAATTACAAGCATGATATCTCTGACAATGATGCGTTTTTCCCCTTTGATATTCAATATTCATTTTTTTTCTATGACGTGTGAATATCATATTAAAAAAATAAACGAATATTTTATTTATTTAAATATGTTTAAAGTCATTATAGTACTGTTATTTAAGATGAGATATGATTGATTACATGTTGTTTTCTGACCGTCCAGTGGCAAATACTTTATGCATAAATAATTTTCAAACAAGAAATACGAAGTGGAACGCGTTATCGTTGAAAAAGAGCGACGGGAAGGCGGGGGACAATTACAAATCATAATAAGTCCAATAAATACAAACAGCAATTTCTGCACTTATTTCATAGAAAAGGACCTAAAATCCATATATTTTTTTAATCGGCATGCATAAACCCATCGATTGAGACCGGAAGTGACATTTTATAACCAGAAGTAGCAAAGTATCTCCCTTATTACAGGCATAAGTATAAACAAACTATAGTAATTGATGGTATCAGTGTGAATAAAGCTATCATATGTGACCGGAAGTGACCTTCAATAAACCAGAAGTAGTCAATTTCCTCTCTTTTTTCAGGCCAAAGTATATATAAACCATATATTTTTGGAATCAGTGTAAACACAGCAATCATATGAGACCAGACATGACCTTTTTTAACCGGAAGTTGGCAATTATCTGCCTTATTTCAGGCAAAAATATACAGAAACCATATATTTATTGAATCAGTCTAAAGAAACCTATGATTGGACGCCAATAGTAACTTTTAATAAACCGGAAGTAGCTTCTTGTCATTTATTTTAGAAAAATTGATGTGGAAATACCTTCAATTGTTCTCTGAACAAGAGAACAATTGGGTTTTTAATATATATATTAATATTAAGATCCAATTTACATCTGGTGATCATTTTATTTGGCAATCGCCAATAGCAGTCATAAAATTGAGAATGGAAATGGGGAATGTGCCAAAGAGACAACAACCCGACCATAGAGCAGACAACAGCAGAATGTCACCAATAGGTCTTCAATGCAACGAGAAATTCTCGCAGCAGGGTTTAAGAACATCCGATGTTCGACCTGTTAGTCAAATGCGTTTTGTTAAAGTATACTTTTTCACTTTTTTGGTCTTTTGAAAAACGTTGTTTGTGCTGTATTTAGACCCCTCTACCAAGAAATTTGTTTTACATGCACACGTATAAAAATTGCGGTTTTTATTCAACGCAATTATATATATATATATATATATATATATATATATATATATATATATATATTTCTCTAATTCTTACTCAATTTATCCCTTTCTGCACCCATTTTATAAAAAAAATAATCAACGTGTGGTTCGTTTGATCTCAGTTCTTCATTGGTTAAAATCCGATTGTGACGTCGAATTTACTTATTTTTTCCTCTGAATTTCCTATTGTGACGGCATGAAAAAAGGCGACCATGCCTGATGACGACACATAGAAAGAACACATCTTTTTGCAGATCAGTCACAAAGAAGGAATAAGTTTGCCAGTGTATTGTTTGAAAAGCATTAGAGAAACAGATTCCACCACCAAATCTCGTGTAATGCTATATTTATCCACTCTCGACAGTTAAATTTTAAATATTTAAAACGCTCGGCGAGCCTCGCGTTTTAAATTTGAAAATTTAACTGTCTCGAGTGGATAAATATCGTATTACACTCGATGCAGTGGTAGAATCTATATATATCTATGTAATAAAAAAAAAAATTCGCAATTAAAATATTGTCACTAGCGTCGGCTGAAGATTGACAGAAGGCATGAAAGCGCTGGTGACAATATGTTAAAACGTCGCCTGAAGATTGCCAGAAGGCATGAAAGCGCTAGTGACAATATTTTAACGATCTTCAGGCGACGTTTTAACAATGTTAAAACGTCGCCTGAAGATTGCCAGAAGTCATGAAAGCGCTAGTGACAATATTTTAACGAACTGTTATTATTTGATGTGAAATGTTACACAGTAGTTTGCGAATTTAATGTTTTTTTATTATATACATTCTGTACACAGTGTTTATTTACTTTTGCTATATATATATATATATATATATATAATATGCATAGATAATCAACCTAACGATGTTAGAGTAGATCTGATTCTTTACTTCCTTCCCGACTGGGGCCGCAACCTGTACTTTTTACTTTTCACTTCTACGGCAACACTTCTGGCATTGCGAAGACTCCTTATCCCCTGATACATATATACCACCCCGTTTACACTTGTATAAATATTGATCTTTCTTGAAATCGATCTCAAAAAGACTGATCTTTCGTCTTATGTAAACGGGAAAGATAGATCTTCCATCGGACTTTAATAGCCCACCTCCAGAGGTGGTTTTAAAAAGATCGATCTTATTTGAATCGATCTTTCTTCAAGTTTAAACGCTTAGATCGCTCGCGATCGAGCTTTTTTCAAGTAAATGTTATATTAAGATATGAAAATAAATCTGCGCATGTTCTGCGGCAAAATCACACGTGTTTAAAAACGATGGTGTGGATAAGAGCAGAAAATATTGATACCGCCGTTTTTATGGATCATTCTTCTGAATCGATAAATTCTATTTCTTTGTTTCAAATCATCATCGTCAAACGCATTGACCTTTCATTTTTTTAAGTGATAGTCTTCTCAAATTTCTTTGTTTAATGACTTGTGACGTGCGAACCAAAGAGATAGATAATAACTGCATACGAAATTTAAATGATCCAACTATTTCTAACTCTGCTTTTGCAATGTCCGTGCGAGATGACACGTTATCATACTATCATATTTTTACGATTATTTGTTTACGAAATGTAAAGTAATGAGGTCAGATCGGTTCTTTTTATTTTGCAGTGTAAACGCACTACATTAAAGTCATAAGAAACGAGTGACCGGTGAAAAATAATGTTCTTCCAATTCTTACACCAATGCATACACACATCATAAACTTAGTTTTCTGTGCACGAATTTATCATTTTTTTTTTCGTGTAAATTTCGTACAATCGTCATTTTTTTTTTTCAATCGGTCAGTGTTGTTATGAAAATATGGCAGGTAATTAAAGTTCGTGTTTTGAAGCCGAAGTTTAACGATTGTCACCTGTTTGTCAACAATCGACAAAAAATCAACAAAAAAGCATGGAAATTCAGCACGTGTTTAACATGTAAATTCAGATAATAGTTTATTTTAAGGACATCCATGCGTATTGTGGTCACCGGATTTTTAAGAGATGGGTCACACTGAGGTCACTTTGCATACGGAAAATATGTCGGGGAATTGCTTCCTGGTAAACTTCTTCTAAATATGAATAAATTAATGAATTTTCTTCAGAAAAAAGTATATATACATAAGTTTTATAATGAAAACTATCCATTGAGTTATAAAAAAACATACGCATTATTTTTTTTTGATTTGAGGTTTCTTATAACTTTAAATAAGATCAAACCCGATCAATCTTGTTTTTGCAAATGTAAACGAAAACTGGTCTTTTAAAATAGATTCAAATAAAGATCGGTTCAATTTCGTTCAAGTGTAAACGGGGTCTTAATTTAAAGACTTTACGTTAAAAATTTTAAAGATTTGCTCAAGTACAGTTTTCATGTGAACTCGAATTAAAGATCAAAGATTGTAGACGATCTAATGGCAAATACATAAAAATGGATGTATTATGGTTTAATGTATATTGGAATAACTAATTCAAACACATTTAAGAAAGGTTAGATAGTTCACCATACATTTATTTTTCAGTTAACAATTGTTTTCAGCTTGAGAAAATGTACGAAGTTACAAAATTCAAAGAAATTGCGTACTTGCCAATTTTTAAGTAGGAGAAAATGCTGTCTTCATTTAAAATATGAAAAACAAAACACTTCATCACTTACGTGTGTTTGAAGCGGATTTCTTGATTAACCTTCATCCTGACCATGAAATGAAGTTCTATTGACAAAGCAACGATTTTTTAATAAACACAAATTTACCTTCATTGTGGAACGTTCTTACTCCAAAACATGGGATCCGAGGGTGTATAATCACCTGAATACATGAGGAGATATATGAGAAAACAAATCAGCCCTAAATTGAAAAGTTAAATCCATCTAAGTTTTCCTTTGGCTTAGGGAGTTGGAACCTTAGTTTCTGAATCATTTCTTAATTTATCCGTGGACGATCGTTATAAGTCATGTCGGTACCATATCTCTTGCTACTGAGCTTATTTCAACCTCAGAAACTAACAATCCACCAGCAGAGGTACCAAAACCGACTAGAAAAAATATAAACATAACAAAAACAAATTAGTTGGTGTCACCGAAACGCTATTCCAGATTTTCCTCCACCAGGAACGCTCAAAACTTTAAAACTTAAAATATATTACAAATAGGTTTTTTTTCCTTCATGAATACCATGAAAACATAATGCTTTAAAATGTTTAGAACATCTCATCAAAGAAAATCTTTGTGACTGATATTTCAGGATTTTAATGCGTTAAAAGCTAAAAAAAAATTAAACAAACTAGAAGAATTGATATCCATAGATGTCTTTATAGGAGATGTATGTTTTTTTTAAAAACTGTCATACAAGTGGGAGATTAAGCTAGCTATAAAACCAGGTTTAACTCCACGTTATCTTCGGAAAATGCTTGTTTCTAGTCGGGAATTTGACAGTTGTTTTTTACTTGTCCCGTTGGTTGATAAAGTTGGATTTTGTCAATTTTGATTGGCTTCCCTTTTTCCAATTGCCCGAGAGTTCGATATTTTTGTAATACTTTTTTTTTCATTTGAGAGATTGCAGTCAAATGACACACAAAAAATATAAGTTAATAAGATAACGGTACCAATTTTACTGAACCATAGGCGCATTTCGACATTTACTGTCCCTTCGAAGATGCTCGAGGCTAAAATGTTTGTAAATCCAAAACCTAATACAAACGTTGAAGAGCTGATCAAACAAAAAAGGACCTGATGTAAAGCCAATTTCGGACAAGAAATCAGAGCCTTGCATGAGGAAGATATATTTCTTAATTTGAAATGATTTCCAAACAAAATTTTAATATTAAATTCCAATCAACATAATATCGTTCTTGGCAATATACAATACGTGACTGCACACCAACGTCAGTAAACGAAACTTATCATTCATATATTCAATCGACTGCCGTATTAAAATAAATAAAATTATGTAGTCTGTGACAGATTTAGAAAGGGTTAAACAAGTCTTTATTTACGACTTAATATAAAATAAGGAGATGTGGTATGATTTCCAACGAGACAACTATCCAACAAAGTTCAAATAAAGTCAACATTATTTATATTAATATTTGAATTTAACCATAGAAACATAAATTGACATCGTCTTTGACCTTTGACCCCTATGAAAGCACAAAAAGACCACAAGGGATTAATTTGCTCTTTTATTAAATTGAAATAACAAATGAAATTTTCTGTAATATTTGACCAAAATTCTGACAACAAAAATGTATTAGACAAACTGTACATTGATTGCTATTATAAAAAGATGGTAAATATGTTTCCTTATTAAATTAAGGCGAGGGTAGTTTACCGATGTTAAACTCTCGTATATCTGTTCCAGACCATATGAGTGTTTGGACCGTACGCGTACGGTCCGGACCGTATACATATATTCGTACGGCCCGACCATACGCGTACTGTCGGACCATATGAATATACTCATATGGTCTAGGACGAACTATTATTTGGACTATATGGGTTAATTTTAGACAAATATTTATAAAAATCTGTTATCGAATTTTACAAATTAATATTATTACAATAAGATGACTTAAGTGAAATAGTGAACATTCAATCAATTGAAATTAAATTTTTATTTGATTGTCACTCTGAATTTCAGTGAAACACTCTCGCCCAGGGTGACACTTGCTGCCATGAGAAACGTCAGATTTTTTTCATCTACATGTTTTGTTCATGCATGTTCCTTTGCCAGCAAGAGAAAAGCTTGTTTGTTTTGCGGCAGCCGATGCAATGAAAATCCTTCTGTTTTCCAATGTGAAGTTTCAATTTTGTGTGTCAAAAGTTCTATTTCATCCATATCATAATAAGAGTTTAATATGCCAAATTCATATGATAGTTTGTACAAACTTGCATCTTTACCAATGATAGCATCAACCCTGTAGTCCGTTTGACTTCTATAAATCTTCAGAAAATAATTCTTAAAAATGCTTTTTCACGAATGAACATTCTATTTCTTCATGTATGTTAATGTATGATATATACGAACTCTGACTATGAATATCATAATTTTGAGCCAATAATAAAAAAAATTACCCATTAGGTCTCTATGTTATTTCTATTTTTTCTATATAAAATACTTCATGGAGTGAGTATGAATAGTGTAACAGCCTTCAATTCAAAACAAAAACATAAGACATGTGCTTTGAATGTTTGTTTCATTGTACCATGTGACTTAACTCATTTAAATATCAAAGGACACTATACATGTCATGAAAAATGACCATCATCTAAGTCTTTTATAACTGTTTTTTATATGATTTTATAAATGAACTTGCATGTATCTACAAAGGTGTTATTTGTGGGGAAAATGTTATAATCAAATGTTTTATTTTGTTTTTATTCCTTACCAAATCTTATTTTTTGTTACCTTAATTTGATTTTATATTTATATATAAAATGAAATTCAAAACAGTGTGGCTGTGGCCATTGATTGACACATTAAATTCATCCATTGACTGGGACAATTTAGGTGAACATTTGTATGTGACAACCACTGCTCACTATGTACTTTTTCAAGACACTTAAACTATGGGGTTACCAAAGGTTCTCAACACCTTTATAAAGTAATTCGAAATATTAATCAGAAATAACACGATGTTTTGATTTATATCAATTATATAAATCAAAACATAAAGGTTATTCCTGATTAATTTTTCGAATTATTTTATAATTAAAGGCGTTAAGAAACCTTTGGTGACCCCACAGTTTAAATGTCTATCGTAGGTACGTCGTGAACAGTGGTCGTTACAGACAAACATTCACGTAAATTGTCCCAGTCAATGGATGAATTTAATGTGTCAATCAATGGCCACAGCCACACTGTTTTGAATTTCATTCCATCTTATAATAGAATACAAACAAGCAAGCTTTTCATGCTTAAAGCATGATGACAGTACTAACAAAATGGAGAGTCTCTATAAAGTTTTACCAATGAATATTTACAGAATACATTTAATATTTACTTTTTTCTTGAAAAAAATCCAGCTTATGACTTTAAAAATATGAAAATAAAATTAGATAAAATATAACAATAAAGACCTTTATTGATGAAAAGGGGGACTTTTTTAATATTTTTTTTTTTTAATTATGCATTATCTTCCTTACTTATATGTAAAGAGAGAAATTAAAATGCCTCCAAAATTTCAAAAGAAAAAAAGGATATAATTCTTAAAGTGATCAATTATTTTCTTGCCAAGTAAATGCGGGGAGCTCCATTTCATTCATGACATAATAACACAAAAAGAACTGCCCACTGTTTGAAAGTAAGTGAAAGCTTTAGAAAAAAAAATATGCTTGTCGACTCGTGATTTTTTTTAAAATCTAGATTCAAACGTAAACGAACCGATAGTTGACGAAATACAAAATATGTTATCCCCGAATTCAGAACTGATTTGTCCGCGGTATTATATTCCAACATTAAAATTGCTTGACAGGATGTACTATAAGCAGGACAAGAAAAAAAACTTAATTTTGCGATGGTTGTTTATTGTCCGCCATCTTTGTTATTGAAATTGTAGAGGGCCCCCTTTTATCTTTTCAAAACTCTTATCATTTACCTAAGCCATATTTATATGCAATTTTAATTTTGATTATCTTATATGTACTGATAGACATCAAAATTTGATGCTTCATTAAAAATTTCTCATTTCTTTTCAAATGTTGCATAATGTAAACGGGAACCAGCACAACGATGTGTAAACTACAAAACGTAGTCAGTTTTGCGTTCAGGATTTGGTGTTACAGATTGCTGCATGTGCTTCGTTTTAGCTAAAGGTCCTTTAAACAATATTTTTATGAATACATAACATTAATTCGCTAAAGGACGGCACTATTTTACTCCTAAAGTCGTATATTTGTGTACACTATTAAGTACGAATTTTTCGCAGCATCTCGCACCGTATTTTTTTTCGATTTACAAGTACTTAATCAATTTTAGATAATGAAAAAAAAAACTTTTTCGATGTTACTTTTTGTGATTTTGTCATGTTTTAACACTCGTGAAGTGTTCTAGAATCTTTAATATGCACTACCACTGCAACTTTATGCTGAGAAACAGCCTTTTCCGTGAAAATACCGAACAATCGCACACGATTTGAAATTAACAGAGTTTTACTATACGTTTTCAATGGTTTTCAGTGACGAACAGCTTTTCTTTCTGAATTCACATTATAAATAATTTAAAGAACATATATATACTTTTTTAATTATGATCTTAACAATGAAAGACAGTGAAACCGTATTCAAGATATTTTAACTCACTTATCAATTGGTCTTTGGTCTTCACTTCTCCCTGTTTGGCTGCAGGGAGAAGTCATTTATCCATATAATTCTGGAGGGTGGTGACCCTTTAACAAGGAATTTGTCTCTACGTTTCCCTAACGTGCATGAATACAATCATAAACCTTATGTTGTGTATATAGGTCATTCGCTCTTCTATATCTATTACATTCTAAATACATATAAAAAGCAAATTTCGAAATGATTAATACTTGTCTTACTTGTAAAAGGAGCACGTAGATCATTATGATTGCAGTTAATGAACATTTAGACTACTAACAACACGGTAAGCAGACTGTGTATTTTAGTTATGAGGAAAGGAACAATTGATAGTTGTTGGGGATGGATGATAGTGGCAGCCGCTGCATTAAATAGAATAGTAATATATGGGATATCACACTCAGCTGGTGTTGTTTATGTTGTCATTTTGGAAGTTTTTAACGCAGGGACTGGGATTACATCATGGATATCTTCCCTCATCACTGCCGTTATATTTTTTACTTGTAAGTATTTGTCCAATTACACATTCATTTTACACATGCCTTAAACCTACTCGTCTAGATGTTCGACTGAATCTCATACTAAAGCTCTTTCTACCATTTTATTAAATCCAATATTTTGCCTTCGAAAATACTGTGAACAAGTTAACTGAATCAACGATGTCAATCAGTTATGGATTTTTTTAATGATCTACTACAAAAAATTAAAATGAGTCAAGACGATACATTAAATGCTGTAAACTTTATTCCATAACTTATTGATATATTAACAAAAACAACTCGTTCTAATCGTCAGTTTGAAAAAGGATAATATCTAAACTAAAAGGTTTGCTACACAAATAAATATTTTTCTTGATTATTACACATGCATATGAACTACTTAAAAATTTGGGTCTATGACATATGGGACGATTTCAGCTTTTCAAAAGTCAACTTTCCCTTTCCTAGCAGAAACATACCATATGCTCCATGATGTGGCGTTCACATATCTCAATTTCTCATTACATAGAAAATGCTCATACACAGTTATGAGGAAAACGAAGAGGCGGAAGAACCTAGCGGACTCTAAAATTTATTAGTCGAAAAGAATACTTCAGTTTTATCATGTACATTTTTGTATAGGCATTTTATAAAATTTACTGTTTGTAAAAGTATTAATTATTCTAAATAATAGGGATGTTCTGGTACCTAACAGAAAACCCTGACCGTTTTCGGCACGGCTTTGTTGAACTTTTGGTCCTCGATGCTGTTAAACTTTGTACTTGTTTCGGCTTTCAAACTTTTGTGTCTGGGCGTCACTGGTGAGTCTTGTGTGGACAAAGTGCACTTCTGGCGTATTAAAATTTTTTAAACTTGTTGCCTTTTGTTAGCTATTATTCGTCTGTTTCTTTGTCAATTGTGTTCTCCTTTTTATTTATATTGTAGTCCTGTAATGTTGTGTTGTCATTAAATGTTATATTTAACATGGCCATAAAAAAGGGAGGTTTGGCATGCCACAAAACCAGGTTCAACCCACTATTTTTTCCTTTAAAATGTCCTGTACCAAGTCAGGAATATGGCCATTGTTATATTATAGTTAGTTTCTGAGTGTGTTACATTTTAACGTCGTGTTTCCGTTGTGTCGTTTGTTTTCTCTTATTTTTGAGTGTGAATTCACAATACTATAAGACGTGTCACGGTACTTATCAATCCCAAATTCATGTATTTGGTTTGGATGTTATATTTGTTATTCTTAGAATTTTGTCTAATGCTTAGTCCGTTTCTGTGTCTGTGTGTGTTTCATTTTAATGTTGTGTCGTTGTTTTCTTATATTTAATGCGTTTCCCTCAGTTTTAGTTTGTTACCCCGATTTTGTTTTTTGTCCATGGATTTATGAGTTTTGAACAGCGGTATACTACTGTTGCCTTTATTTATAATTGCATGGCAAAAACGAAAGACGACGAAAAGACAAACAACAGTCTTCAAAACACTGAATGGAAAAATAAACTCTATATATCCGTTTAATGGCCGTATGTTAAAATGTAAGGACTATCAAAAGAATATATATATATATGTGAAAATGGTATATATATTTGACCTGCTAGTCAAATGCGTTTTGTTAAAATATACTTTTTCACTTTTTTGGTCTTTTGGAAAATGTTGTTTGTGCTGTATTAAGACCCCTCCACCAAGAAATTTGTTTTGCATGCGCACGTATAAAAATTGCGGTTTTAATCCAACGCAACCATAGGTTTGAACGTTGTTTTCAATCTAAGATTATTTATATTATTTCGTTTGGGCTTGTATTATATTTGCCTTCGGGTTTATATAATCCGTTCATCCTATTTCGACTCTTCAAACTTCAAAAGTCAATCCTAAATTGAAGAAATGATATGACCTTCCAAATACCGTTTCGATTTCTAACATTTCTGAAGAGATATTTATTGTCGAAATCCGGATACGGTGTACCAATTTTTGCACCTCATGTTTGCGGTATACCATCTTTTTCGTAAGTTTATTGTTTTCTGTTTGGAATTAAATTAATAATTAAGATCCATTTTATTACATCTGGTGAACCGTTTATTTGGTAATCACCATGGCAGTCAGCAGGGTTTAAGAACATCCGTTATTTGACTTGCTTGTCAAATGCGTTTTGTTAAAGTATACTTTTTAAACTTTTTTGGTTTTTTGGAAAATGGTGTTTGTGCTGTATTTATATCGGTTGTGTTTGCATTTTGTATAACGATGTATTCCAATGATATCACAAATAGGGATTATTTTATTTTTATCAACATATGTAGCTCTCTCCATTTGCATAAAAAAACACTTCCATTTTAGTGCAAATATTCTGTTCTGGGGATTTTAATGTAACACAATTATGGGGTCAAATGTCTACCCATTCGAAAATCGGAGAACTGATTTGTGTCAAGTCAAAGACTATTAATCCTAAAGAGTTTGTTCTTGATTCAAAAGATTTTCTATACCTTAGAAAGGAGACTTAACAAGGAAAATTGAATATTTTAGTGTACTAGATAAACAAAATAACCATATCAAATATGAACATAATATATATATATAAATTAACTAACGACGTTTTATCACGTCTTAGATTGTGGTTTACCATCTACGTCGTCTGGTCTGCTAAGTACCGAACGTGACCTATTCCCGAATATAACTGTTTTGCCGAAGGCGATTTAGCTGTATTTGGCAAAACTTATTAGAATTTCTGGTCCTCAATGCTTTTCAACTTCGTACTTTATTTGGCCATTTTAACATTTTTTGCATGAACCCCCTGAGGGGTTCATGCTTATATATTGGCGAGTTTTGGATGTGTCTATGGGCCACTCGATATCTCTCGGCCGGAAGTCAGAATAAAATTCTCGGAACGTCTCGAAAGTTTTCTGTCATTTATACAGGTCTTAACAGGTTGTTATCTACGTCTTTGATATGGTCCCTTGATGGCCCTTGACGACGCAATTATATTTGTTTTAAAACGACCACTGTACACTGTGTGTATCTGGGTCAATTATAACGTGGTATTGTCTGTTGTCTCGATAACATGTAAACTAAATATGTTTGAAGATTTAACCACGGCAGAGACATTATATGTCTCTGACCACGGGATACTGTGTATTTCATCTTAGACTTACGGGAGAGAACATTCTGGTTAAAATATTTATATTAGATCGGAAAACAGAAAGATAATATTCTTATCAAAATTATTTAATTCAAGAGGAATCAAAGAAATATATACAAAATATATACTGTATTTATGTTTCTGAAGAAACTAACAATGATTGAAATCAGAATATTTTCAGAGTTGCAATTAAGAAATAAGTATTTTAAAGGACAAGATAATACTCTGATTTGGTATTTTTAAATATTCATTTGTAAAGAAAACATAAAAATTAAATCTAAATAAATTCTTGCATCATACAAAAAAAAATGTTTATAAACAATAATCATTTATCTACGTTAATTATTTCATACCATTTTAGTATTTAGGTTTTATGAGTAATTATTATTATTTTTTTTTTTGTATTGTAATATATCCATCAAACGGAAAGTAAGATAGATTTATTAAAATTGATATTTAAGTTTTAAACGGTCGTGAATAAAAAATACTTGAGTGTTTTCAATTCATAAAGCATGATTTTAAACTCACAACAACCGTAAAAATAATTTACAATAATCACAACAAAATTTAATTACAACCGTAATGTTGATTATTTTATACTGTTTTAGTATGGATTTAGAAGCCTCTGCTTATATTTTGCATAGTAATATATTCACATAGTGGAATGTTAGAACTTAAAAATAGATTCATTCGATAAATGAAATGTCCATCCGTAAATACTTGACGTTCATGTTTATTAATATTATATTATATATTCAAAAAAAAAAATTACTAACAGGAACGTTAGTTTATTATAAAATTTGAATTCAATTTTTGTTTGTTTGTTTTAATAGTTATAACATCTACATATTTGTACTATCATGGTACGGCTTTGAAAATTGTATTCATTGTATTGACCAACTATCCTACACGTCTTGATTCATTCACATTACAGATCACATTTCAAAAGCACACTATCGGTTTGCGTTCTCAAAAATTCCGGATAAAATGTCAATGAATCCGGAGTCAAAACATTTTATGAAGGCCGTTTGACATTCGAATTCAACTATTAGCTACGATATGTGCTGACGCAAATGCGTATTCTTTTCCTGAGTATCAGTGAGATGCTTTCTATTTACTATTTCGTGCGCTAAAATACTACTTGCATGCAATACAATTAAATTCACTCGTGAAAGCTTATTTTCGTTTTTGTTAAATGCAGGACACGGCAGAAAGAGCTTTACATGAGACTTTCATCATTACTAACGGTATTCTGACCTCGAGTTGTTTTCTTTTGTTTCTTTTTTGAGTCACTGTCCTATTATAGACTTTGACCTTTTCGAAAAGCTAAGGATTGTCTACCCAAGGAATAGATTCCGTAACTTTGTAATTTGTTTAGCCTTTTAACTTTTTTCATTCGAGCGTCACTCATGCTTTTTTTGTAGACTTAACTCGTGTCTGGCGTACATCATTTTAATTCTGGTATCTTTTTATATCTACATACCTTTTAATATAAGTTGGTTATTTTAAAAGTGTGTACAGGTATTCATAAACTTCTGAATTAAGAAATTTTTCGGCAAAACTAGGTTCCCCTGTAGAATGCTTGAATTGATTTAAGTAAAATCAAGAAATCCTTAAAATTTGAGATGTTTTATGAGACCAAAATAAGTCTCTTCATAAGAGGTCCCAATCAATTGCATGCCACAGGTTTCACCACATACAACATCTACAATGAGTAAAGACAGCTTCAAATACGAGTTAAGAATATAAAGGCATTCCTGTAGGAAACAAAATAAAAAGATATGATAGATAAAATAAATGCATCCAGAATTCCAGATTATAAAGCAAACTGAGTGCACAAAATTTATATTGCGATAGGTTTGTGTAATTTCCATAAGTCATCCGGTTAGTAGAAATTGGGATTTGCCAAAGGGTTATAATCGGAAAAAATATGTACATTTAAGGAATGACTGTAATATTTTTTCTGTCTATGAAGAAATAGCATAAAAGATTTGGTGCACACTGAATAACGCGCGTAGCGCGTTATTTAACAGTGTGCACCATATTTTTTTATGTTATTTCGAATAGACAGAAAAAATATTACAGTCATTTCTTATAATTTAATTCTAAATTCCATTTGAAACCGTAGAAAACCATGAAAAAACGTTGATGACGTCACGGTCACATGACTAAATTATGTCTATGGGCTCATAACAAAATAACGTCAGCCAATCAGAAGACGCGTTACATCCAAAATTAAATTATTACCAAGTAATAAATATGCTAGTCGAGCTTTAAAATAACTATTCAAATAGAAGCTGTAAATATATACTTTCAACTGGCTTCTATTCACAGTCAATTATTTCAATTCAAAAGCAAACACAATTTCAGCAACAATCTTTTGGTGACCCGGCAGTCAGCAGTCTTAGGTTCATGTATTGCTTGTTTTTAAAGAAAGCAACTTGTTTATCCGACTGATGATTCTTTTGTAGACGAAACGCGCTTCTGGCGCAAATGCAAAGTTTCAATCCTGGTATCTATGATTAGTTTATTTATTCGCATTGCTTTACGACGAGTCTCGGTATTAATATATCCAACATTCATGTATTTAGATATGATGTTTCTTTTGTAAGTCCGTTTGGATATTTTGTTTTGTCTTATGTTGGCTGTTGGAGACGACGTGGTTCGGTATTTATATATCCCGCTTTCGAGCATTTTGTAATTACTTTCATATACGTGTCGGTCTACAGTTATTTTATTTTTATTTTCTATATGTATGTAAAACTTAAGATAAAAAAATCAGCTATTTCATTTATATCATTTTAAGTTTAAACCATATTCACAGGATTTTTTTTTTGGGGGGGGGGGGGGGGGCGGGGATTGTATAAACAGTTTTGATTTAGAAGAAAAACCGAAATGCATAGAAAAATAGAAAATACAAATAAAAACACCATTACAAACACAGTTCCATTTTACCACGTCTTAGATTGTGATTTACCATATACGTCGTCTGGTCTGCTAAGTACCGAACGTGACCTATTCCCGAATATAAATGTTTTGCCGAGGGTGATTTAGCTGTATTTGGCAAAACTTTAAGGAGTTTCTGGTCCTCAATGCTCTTCAACTACGTACTTTATTTGGCCTTTTTTACTGTTTTTTATTCGAGCGTCATTGATGAGACTTTTGTAGAAGAAACACGCTTCTGGCGCAAATGCAAAATTTCAATCCTGGTATCTATGATTAGTTTATTTATTCGCATTGCTTTACGACGAGTCTCGGTATTAATATATCCAACATTCATGTATTTAGTTATGATCTTTCTTTTGTAAGTCCGTTCGGATATTTTGTTTTGTCTTATGTTCGCTGTTGGAGACGACGTGGTTCGGTATTAATATAGACATATTTCGGGCATTTTGTTATTACTTTCATAAACGTGTCGGTCCACAGTTATTTTAAAACTTTAAAAAAATCAGCTATTTCATTTATATTGTTTAAACTTTAAAATCATATCAATGAAATAGCTGATTTTTTATTGAACAGCGATATTCTATTGTTGCCTTTATTAAGCCGATAGGGGATAACAACATTTTCAACTTGTACCTAATAACATATGTGCAACAGCTACGGAACGCCATATCACACTTCATTTTTATTATCTATATTCTTCTTTTCCCCGGTCATCAAATAATAAGTTAGAATCAATAAATAACAGTAACTAATTGCTCCAACTATACAATAGAACATTAACAGTCTATGTGTACAGAGACCGTCTCAAAGTATATAGCTACAAACATAATCCTATGAAAAATTCGAAACATTTCCTAGATTCCTTAATCAAAGGGAATATGGATAGCCAAGGATCGATAGCATTAACATTCAATATTTAGGCGCCAACCCTTGAAATTACGCAACTCTTGTTATTGTCCTTATTATCTTAAGTATATGTAACAACCTAGGACATAAAAGGGTCAAACTAAGTTGCCGTGATGTAATACATATCCCATGATGCTTATTCTATACAAGCCGAATGTACTGACTTCTAATGAATAAAATACAAGTTTAAGAAAGATAATCATTTATCTAGTCATAGCTTGTAAACTAGTTAATTCATCTTAAGTAGATAATGACATAATACAAACTTTGTAATAATAAATGTCATAACTGTTAAGCCATTATGAAAACGCTATGATAACTGTTAAGTTTTCATAAACATTTCCTTGTTTTACAAAATGTAAAATTTACTGTTAGTTAACACGGCACGGGCGCTATCATTTTTTTAACAGCAACGGCGTCTTGTTTAATAAGCTTTTTTATCTTCTGATCTATTAAAAAAAAAAATAATTGTTGCAATACATAATATCTAGTCTATCACTAGATTCTTTTTCCTCGTCTTTTTTATTTTAATTTCTTTTTCATCAAATATTCAAGGAAACTGCATATGATTACATGAATACAAACTTTGAATTCTGGAAATACTTGTAAATATTTATGTGTGTGCCCAAATATGTATACTGTGGATTCATTTATTTTCGTGAATTGATGACAACAAAACGTTTTCGCGGATAATTTAAATCGTTGATTATACAGTCTTTTTACAAGTCTTTAGAAAATGTGTACTTCGTTAGATATTTAAATTTGGTCTACATATCAAAGATAGAGTCGATTATTTTAAAATGTACAAAAATAACAATTGCTTTACCAATCAAATGTAACGTTATTGATTATATTACAATTACAAATTTATTCTAATGTAATCATGATTTCTTTGGATTACTTACGATTTCATTGTATATTGTGATATTAAAGAATTTTTTATAAACTTTTGTATCCTCACAAAAAGCTATTTTTTGTGACAATTGTTTTTTATATATTTAATATTTTCATATTATTAAAACATTTAGACTATGAACAGTGTAAGATGTGTATTGTTTGATGCATAGACACGTATCGTTTCTATATAAAAGAAATAGCATTGTTTTCATTTTTTGTTTAGCCCAGTGCAAATTTCAATAGAAAAAAACTAAATATTTAATGCAAAATTAATTATTAAGTAGTTTTATTGTCTCTGGGAACAACAATGACACATATATATGTTTTTACAGGTGTAATCACAACTTCAATTTTTATGCAGGATAGGTAATCTTGGTTATTGAAAGTTAATTGTTTTAATTGCAATAAAGTTTTAAGTAGTTTATGTTCATTATGTATATGATTGTTTGAAAATTTTTCAATACTTGACATAGTAAGAAAGAACATATTGAAATATTTATGGATAACAAAATTTATACATATTATATAAAATTTAAAAAAATGGTTCTAAATTCCATTACTTTTTAAGTGGGCTCATTTATGTCAAACATCAAAGTCAAAATTAGAATTTAATTCCCCAAATTAATGTTCTATGCTTTTGAATGTCCATGAAGGTAAAACAAAATATTGTGTAAACTAAAATTAGAGTTAATATCAGAAGTGTGCAATCAGGGAATACAAAATGCGTTCAAAGCATATTCTAATATCACAAGGTCTCAATCTCACAATAAACACTTAGAAAGCAAAATTCACACCGTTTCACTCTAAATGTCTAACTTGGCTATACCAAACTTGTAATATAGAATATATGAACAATCATAGTGCATACTAGTTTAATATTCATATTTTAAAAAAAGAAGATATGATATGATTGCCAATGAGTAGATATGTATATCAAATTTTGTTTTCATTATAAAAATTTGTAATCAGCAAGTAATCATATGAAGTTCAGCTTAAAGTGATTTAAAATTAATAATGATTACACCTGATTTTTTACATTGTAATGGATTAAACTACGATTAATTGCATGATTAGTGATTACATGTGATACATTATAAAACATAATCGATTACAGCTGATTACGATTACTGATTACGATTACTAATTGTCTGTTATCTATACTCACGAAATCCCCGAAAGTAGTATCCCACAAAATAATAATGAATTCACAGTAGTATACGAAGAGTATACAAGAGTGTGATTTAACATGATATTTTTGAGTTGTATGAAAATGTGCTAACGTTTATGTTCGTCAAGTCTGGTGTACATTTTTACTTTTGATGAGGGTATGAATGCCATTTACCGTCAGGCGTTAAACGGTCATTTCGGCTACTGTTAGCGTCAAATTAGTTAAAATCTTACCGTGATTTGTCAAAATATCCTTATTATGATTCGTCAGGGGTCCCAAATAATTATTGTTACCGTAATTTTTTTTAATTTTTGTTTTGCGTGATTCGTCAGAATCAGCCGATTTTTTAACGTCTAAATAAAAGTGTACATTTTATCGTCATGCACCAAACATTACCGTTAACGTCATTTGGCGAGAATTTTTACCGTTTTCGTCATGAATGTATCCCCATTACGACCCTCTTTTATGTATCATGGCATTCAGAAGTTCAAATTCAAATAACGAAAACAGTTTTTTACCTTTTTAAAACACATCAAAGAAAGTTCCATTTTATGTTCGCAATTTATTTGCTAACTCACTTGTCTGGACGGTGTCTCAAACGTTCTAGGCGAACGTTTTATTATGTAAATTGTTCTATGATCTTATCGCAGACAATTATTCTAAAGTACTTAATTTTCAGTTTTAGGTTTGATTTGACTCGATGAAAGCTTATGTTCATATCTAATCGAATAGGAACACGACCAGATTGCAATTATCTATTATTTCAAATTATCCAGTACAATTACTCATACTGTGGGTTAATTTATTTCGTGGGTATCAATCATACTGTGGATTAATTTATTTCGTGGGTATCAATTTTCGTGGATTCAGTAAACATTGCATTTTCGTGGATATTTAATTTCGTTGTTTAGCCTAAGTCTGCTTCCTAGCCTATAGAACATTTGTATTTCGATGAACATTTGAATTTGTGGTTCGCCTTTACCCACGAAATCAACGAAAATTGATATCCCACGAATAATAATGAATCCACAGTACATTTATTTTGGTCAGATTATAAGAAAGATTCACTTTGTGGAATGACAAAACTGCTCATTTGCAAACTTCCAAAAACACGGATAGGATCGTGTATTTGTTTCTTTATCCCGTTCAAGTAATGATCGCCTCCGGAAAACACAGGAACCTGTTTCGAATCCCCAAGAAGGACGTAAAGAACGACTCTCTGACATATTGTTAGGTTAATTCTTTCTTATTACAAAATCTAAAAATATATTGCCTGCGGCTGATAAGGACAATTTAAGATGCAATATCAGCATGATAAAACATATACTTATAGTTTGTTTTTCATTAAAAATAAAATTAGATGTGACATTATGTCATTAACATTTGTTATATTTAAAATTATCTAACAGGTCAAGGATGTTCTTATGACATTCCATGAGCTATCTTAAAGCTAGAACATCAAAGTTCGTTCAGCTGACTAAGTTTGTTAATTTAAGGTATACAAAGGATGTGACCTCCGCCTATTAATTTAAGTTTGTGTAGAGTATAATTAAATTAAATGCACAACCATAACAGTAAAAAATGCTTATATATTTCTGATTTATTGAGAAAGCCAAGGATCTGACATAACGCAAGCTATGTTAAAGCTAGTACATCTAAGTTTATTAACCCGACTAAGTTTGTTAATTTAAGGTAAACGAATAATTTGACCTCAGCCTATTTATGTACCTAATTTCTAGAACACACTTCATAAACCGGTAGCTGAAATCATTGAGTAACCAATTATGTGTAATTGTTCGACTTGGTTAGACGAAGTTTGAATTGACTAATTGACTTATGTCTGTTCACAATTGGTATAAGTTTAAAATTCATCTTTGATTGTTGCTAATTATTTTTTTTTTTAGTTGACTGGGGTCTGAAAACCCTCCTAATAGTTTATAATATGTGACTCCACATAAATACATCACCGAAAACCTGCTGGCTACCAATCAGTTGATATTAAAATTTCGATTTTGTAGATAATATACTAGTATATAATGTAATACATTGTTTGTATACTGGAAAATATTGACCACAAGGTTAGGACGAGTTGTGAGATCATGTTGAGAATAACACTTGACGACATGACTTGATTTTTTTTCGGCTGTTTTCCGGTTTTTTTTTGTCAGTATCGTTGATGTTTTGCAATAACAATGAATCGATTATTGTTTTTATTTAGTACAGATACTAAATAGTGCAAAATAACCAATAATTTGTTTAGACTTGTATAGAGGTTTTTTATGGTCTACGTTGCATGTCGATGCCACTACTTATGGAGGTTTCCTCCACGATGGTACATGTATCACCAACCCAGGAGTCAGCACTTTTGTGTTGACATGAATTATCATTGATATAGACATACTGATAAATCAACTGTTGACCATTTTTTTTTTCGAAATACTATCCAAGAATAAAATAACCTTAGCTGTATATGGAAAAACCTTTCGGAATTCTGTTTGTCTTCAGTGCTCTTGAACTTTGTACTTTATTCGGCATTTACACCTTTTTTATTCGGGCGTCACTGATGAGTCTGGCGTACCAATAAATAAGCCTGGTAACTATTATAGGTTTTAACGAAAACAACTCGATTACAGGTTTTGGCCGGGTTTAAGCATGTTTGTGAGAGCTCAACCCTTCTCAAAACCTGAGACACTATTTTTACAACACAACAAGAGCTATATGTAAATAAACTGATGACACAGAGATTTGTCTTGCTTGTCGGCATAAAATTCAGAAAATGACAATCTGACAAACAGTATCAGATTAATTAATTCAAAGTCGCTGGACCAACTAGTGGAAAGGGCCTCAAAATGGTTGACAAACTGAGATGTACAGACAGCAATGTAACATTATAGAAAATAATGTTGTCTATTATAAGTAGTAACTATCAATCTAACTTAAGCAGAAAAACTTAACATTAAAAATAGTTAAATATATGAAAGTTACTGGACTATGACCTAGGGGACAGGGCCCTGATATAGTTGTCAAACTGTAATGATAGCAATACAACTTTATACAAAATATCATTGATCTATCACAAATAGTTCCTGTCAATTTAACTTAAGCAGGAACATAACATTGAACATTGTTAATTAATTCAAAGTCACAGGACCATGGCCTAGGGGACGGGGCCTCAAAATAGTCGTCAAACTGATATGTACTGATAGCAATGACTTAACAAACTAACTTAAGCAAAAAACTTTTCAATTTTTTGACGCCGTCATTGCCGTCGCCGGGAAAGCAATCCCTATGTCTCGGAAATATCGCAGGCGAGACAAAAATCAGTGTTAAAGGCCGTAACTCATCAGATTGGAACCTAACACAAGAACAAAGACAAAAGATTCAAGTACTGATCTACAAGGATTCGCAGTTCAAAAACATAAACAATGTCATCCTACACTTATAATCATTTAAAACGTACTAAATATCCAATACAACAAAAAGTAAAACAACGCAAATACCGAACTCCAAGGAAATTCAAAACGGCAAGTCCCTTGACAATTGGCAAAATCAAAAGCTCAAACACATCAAACAAATGGAAAACAACTGTCATATTCCTGACTTAATCCACCATTTTCTACATAAGGAAATGCCTGTACCAAGTCAGGAATATTGTAGATTGTAACCCGCGGAAGATAATCATTCACCTATTAAGATCATTTACCATGGTTATTCTTTCAGAAATGTAATATTTTTTCCGAACAGAATCTTGTTTTAAAGTCATATTAAACTTCAAATCTAAAAATAAAGTTTAATATGTTTTATAAACTTGAACTTGTTGAATGGCTAAGTTTTATTGTCTAATGCTTAGTCCGTTGCTGTGTGTGTTACATTTTAATGTTGTGTCGTTGTTCTCCTCTTATATTTAATGCGTTTCCCTTAGTTTTAGTTTGTTACCCCGATTTTGTTTTTTTGTCCATAGATTTACGAGTTTTTAACAGCGGTATACTACTGTTGCCTTTATTTACTATAAAACAAGGGGACATACTCTTTCTTGTGCGAATACATCTTTTATATTATCAAAATCTTCATAAATATGCAGCTATTGAATTATTGTCTGCCCGTACAGTAATTCGTCGATATTTTCCCGTATTCAGTGACCTTTACTACGAAACCTTTCGTTAGGACTTCGGCCACCAAACAGTGCAAGTGTGAGGGGAAAACCGTGATGAAAGAATGTAAATAAACGTGTACTGGAAGGTAAACAATAATAACTGACGTGCTTCAAGTGCTCTGTGTTGATTGTTTATCAATGTCACGATCCGGTAAACCTTTAAAAACTATTTGGATAATTGATGTTTATATAAAGGATTAACTCAGTTTAAGTCATAGATAGGGTTTCCCCATTTGTACCTGTCGATCATGTTAGCCTCATTTTCAAATTATTTTGGGATATACGTCATCTATATTGCTGCTTTCGGATCAATAGCAGTGCCCCTTTTGTCATCAGATGTTTTCATTATTATTGATTGGATTTTCATACTTTAAATTTTTGATTGGATTATATACTTATTAATGGATATTAATACATTATTCTGTGTGATCTAAGACTTTAAAACGAATTCAAGGTAACTGTCCCGTTTCTTAAATAACAAACGTTCCTTGTGGAATTAAAATGGCTTCAAGGAGGAAATCGGCAAGTCGTGTACAAACAGAAACATTAAACGACCAAAATCCTTCTAATTGGACTGCGTCTCAACTTAAGGACCCTCGGTAAAATAGGGATTAAGATTACCGGACATTTATCTTACAGTCGTTTAGGAAGACTGTTTTTGGACAATCAATCAAATAAAAATACAAGGAGAGGAGATACAGCCAAGTTTCAATCTATCAACAGCTTTTGGACATGGTTCAACTTCACTAGGCATTGAGTCGTCTTTTACTTCCACGTTTCCCGTTTATTCTGCTAATTCTTCAACTCCAGGAAAATTCGGATTCCCAGCTTCCTCGTTTTCCGGTGTAGACATAGTTTCCCCCGAACTAAGTAACGATATCATTACAGGTAAAGATGTCAATCTTAATATGTTATTAATCCAAACTATAAAAACTCTACTATAAAAAAAGAATAAGGAATCAGATGTAAGACTCCATAGAAATCTATCAATGGACGAATTTGTAATTGCCTTTGAGCGTTACAAACGTATTATGGGTACAGTTTTCCCTAACAGAAACGAGGAGTTAGATTTGATAACTGGCACACATCATTGAAACAGAAAACATCTGGCCAGACTGTTTTTATGAATATCACAAAATATTCTCAGCTAAATGTGCTGTCATGCTAATTCAGCACAACATCAAAATAGATTGGTCAAAAGGGGACTCAGATTTACGTAATATTGTATGTGCAGGTTCTAAGATCAACACATGCAGAAAGTGTCACTCAACAACTCACTCCACCGTTATATGTAGTGTACAGCCACAAAGAAATTCTACTTCATCCAGAAATACACCCGATTCTCTTGGCCGTGATGTTATTTTTGTAGATGGTGTACCCGTTTGCAACAATTTCAATGTATTTAAAGGTTACACTAAACCTCATTGTAAATTTTTTCATGCTTGTAAAACTTGTAAAAGTAAAACACATAGCAAAGTTGCTTGTCAAAACTACAAAGAAGGTTAAAATCACTGATCAAAACTCAGTTAAAGCAAACAGTAAATATGTACCTAAAAATGACTACCTTCTGATTTTAAAGCCTTTTCACCTATAAATTGTGACCTAAGAAACCACCCCGACAGAAACTTTGTTAGCTTACTGTGTAATAGTGTTAGATATGGTTTTGATATGTTAGTTTCTGACATTAATTTTTCTACTTATGAATGTAAAAATGGTCTGTCAGCCAGGAAAAATCCAGATTCAGTAACTGCTCTAATTCAAGATGAATTGGTTAAAGGCTTCATTCAGGGTCCTTTTTTTACACCCCCCCCCCCTTTCTGTTTATAGGGTTAGTCCAATCGGCAGAGCAGTACATGAATATTCTTTGAAGAAAAGACATATATTGGATCTTTCCTTGCCTCACAACAGCTTTGATCATGATAGTGTGAATGATTTGATAGACAAAGATTTATGTTCACTTAGTGACATTAAAGTTGATGATGCAATCAATGCAATTCAAAATTATGGTTTAAATAGCATTTGTTGTAAGGTAGATGTCTGCGATGCGTTTAAACAGTTGGATATTTTACCTACCCAATGGCATTTATTTTGTTTTAAATTGGATAATTTTTAATATCATTATGTAATACTTCCTTCCAGTTGTCGATCTAGTCCTAAGTTATTTGATATGTTGTCAAGAAGTTATTTGATATGTTGTCAAGGACGCCTCCGGGTGCGAGAATTTCTCGTTGCATTGAAGACCTGTTGGCGACCTTCTGCTGTTGTCTGCTCTATGGTCGGGTTGTTGTCTCTTTGGCACATTCCCCATTTCCATTCTCAATTTTATGTTGGATAGCCAAACATAATTATAACATTAATGTAATTTTTCATCTTTTAGATGATTTTTTTACAGTTGATAGGCCTACTGATTGTGGAGAAAGAACAATGGCTTTACTTTCTTTAATTTTTAACAAATTGAGTATTCCTTTATCGAAGAAAAAGACTGTTGGTCCTTCTTGTGTGTTAGAATAATTAGGCATTGTATCAGACACTGTAAATATGCAAGCTATATTGCCTCAAGACAAAGTGAAAAGAATTACAGATTTTATAATGTTTATTTTAAGTAAAAAGTCCTGGACTAGGAAAGAACTTGAACAGTTGCTTAGACATTTAAATTTTGCAACTAGAGTTATTCTTCTAGGACGCTCTTTTGTTAGTTATTTGTACAAGTTAATGTCATCTGTCAAAGAGAGTGTTTATCATGTTCATTTAAACAAAGAATGCAAAGCTGATTTATACATGTGGTTATCGTTTTTGAAAAATTGGAATGTCATCCATTTCTTTTATGAAAAAACTTTAACTAAAGCAGTAGATATGATGCTTTATACAGATGCGTCCTCTTTGATAGGATTTGGTGGATATTACCAGCATAAATGGTTTTGTGACCGTTGGTCCGACAATTTACCATGCAAATCCGACTTTGCCTCTTCTATGGCCTTTTTGAAACTTTATCCTATAGTTGTTGCAGATGTTCTATGGGGTAAGGAGGTGTGTGGAAAAAGGATTCTTTTTTTATTGTGACAATTTAGCAACAGTCCACATAATTGCTAAAGGTCGATCGAAAGAAACAAACATTATGAAATTAATGCGTAAACTTACAATGTGTGCTGCAACTTATAACTTTGTTGTTTATAGTGAACATTTACTAATCTAATGAAATTGCTGATGCATTGTCTCGTTTACAGATGAACAAGTTCAGACTTTTAGCGCCTCTAGCAGAAGCAACAGCCACTCCTTGTCCATAGCTTTCAGACATTCTCTGAGATATTATGGAAATATTCAGTAGCAGATAGTACAAGATCGCATTATACTACAGGTTTTGATTTATATAAGAAGTTCTCCTTACTGCAGAGATCATTCTGGACTTCAAATGAAATGCCGCCTGTTTCAGAAACTTTGTTAATAGGATTTGTTGCCTTTTACGATGAACATAAAAGCTTAAAATATAGCACTATTAAACTGTATTTATGTGGTATAAGATATTATTACTTGCAACATGCAGGATTTAGTCCTTTAGAACAATATGGCAAGCCATTATTATGTTTACAAACAATTTTAAACGGTTTTAAAAAGAAGCAGAATTTTGTGTTAAAAGGCCTAGATTGCCAATTACTATGTCTGTGTTGTATAAAATGGTTATGCTATTGAGAAGCAATTTTTTCAGTCTTTTTAACAATGTTATGTTAGAAGCAGCTTGTGTTGTAGCTGTTTTTGCTTTTTTGCGTTGTGGAGAGTTCACTATACTTAGCAACTTTGACTCGGAAACACATTTGTGTGTTGGTGATTTAGCAATTTTTTAAGATCATATTTTGTTACATTCGAAAAAATCTAAAACAGATCCTTTCAGACAGGATGTTACTATACCCTTATACAAAAGTGGACACATTATTTTTACTTGCTTTGCTATTAAAAATTATTTGTCTCTTCGAAAGAAAATGTCAAGTTTTACATCTGATGCTCTGTTTGTCTCTGATGAGACAATTTTATATCAAACAGTCAAAATTATTTTAGACAATTAAGGTCTTGAAAGCAAAAAATATAATGGACATTCTTTCAGAATTGGAGCAGCAACAAAAGCACAGGAAGTAAGATTAGAAGACCACTTGATTAAATCTTTAGGCAGGTGGTCATCAGATTGTTATATTAGGTATATTCATACCAGCCCTAAAGTAATTCAACAAGCTCAAAATCAGTTAGTTTCATCATTTTCCTTGTCTTAAACTATTGTACTGGCAATAAAAGGAGAAATAAAATTGGGGCTACAGCTGCTACGCATCTTTATTTGGACTTTTCGATAAAATTGTATACTTTTATCATCAATTTTTATCTTATCACCCAAGTTTCCTGTACATATTAATTTTCATTTATATGTTAAAAGGGGGATAACTCTCAATGTTTATTATGTGTATGCAGCTGTTAGTCCCCAGTTTTTCCAATGTAATTTCTATTTTCATATTATATATTAGTTTTAATAAATATTTTTATTAGCACTGGATCTTTATTTAGTCTGAGGATGCATATATTCCACATTGAAAAACAACACATAGATACCTACATGTAGTTACTTATCACAATACTGGATATCAAAGGAGATGCAAGGTATACATCAGTGAGATAGTTTTGTCTTGGAAACTTAGGACTTTATGGTCAAATACGGTCTTCAACAATAAAGTTATTTCGATCTCTGTCAACTTTTAGGATGAATATAAACGGCAACAAACTCGAATGTTAATTAGCTTGACATCAATGATCAATAAAGGAAATATAATTTGTCGATAATACGTTATAGATTCGGAATAACTATAAAGAAAAACCTGCAAATAGAAATTAGTTTAGTATATATGCATGCATTAGTTCCATAATTTTGATAACATTAAAATTATATCGAACTCGTTTCATATGGCTTTGATATATTTTCTTACAGGTCCATTATCCGGATACCTGATAGAAAAATTCGATGAAAGAAAGGTTGCCATTGCCGGAAGTGTGATTGCAGGTATCGGGTTGACGTCATCTGCTTTCGTCACTTCCGTTCCAGCTCTTATTCTAACATACGGCATAATTTCAGGTAAACAGATTATAGGGATACCGGAATTGTAGCAGACAAAAGCACTTTACAAAACAATGAATTCAACAATAATATCCACTGTTTCATTTTTTTTCAGCTTTCTTCAACTTCGTATTTGGCCTTTAAACCTTTTAGTTCGTGTGCCACTGGTGAGATGAAATGCCGTACCAAAGTCTAAGTCCAGTATCTTTGATGAGTTTTCATAGCATTAATGGAACAGTTAAAAAATTTTATAATATATGTTGCACTAGTAAATAGTGGCAGCAAGACTTTCGTTCAAGCCGAAAAGATAAGGCTAAGCCAAACCGTCGGATTCCCCCACATGTTATAAAAGGTCGGCAGGAAAAATTATTTTCTTTATTTCGATAAACATGTCCGCCCGCGTGTGGATCCAAATTAGTTATACACGTCAAACTAATTTTAATTCATTCTTGTGTTTGAAAGTCTTATCATTTACACGTTGGGTTCGACACAAAACAGATCTCGATTTTAAAGAAGAAAATAAAACGTGTGCCCACGAGTCGAACATGTATTGTCTTATTAACAAAAATAACTTCAAACCTTCAAACGTGTTTGACCTAACCATCCTGTTATTGACGATGCTGACCGGTAATTTCGTTCGTCCTATTTAAAGTAAACAAAATGCATGGACTTGTCGAATTTAAAGTCTCAATTCTAACCCAGTCTGCAAATAATCACATTAAATGTACCAATTTTACTGCACCAGATGCGATAAGACTCGGATCACTTTCAATAATGACAGCTAGTCAGTTTTAACCATTTTCGTATCGAAATAAATTCATTGCTGTAGGCGATTGCAAATGTACATTTGAGTACAGGGCATATTTGCATACTCATATTACACCCAACATCATGACTGTGGTTACAAAGTTGCTTGTCAATTTCAACTTTTTTTTAATTAGGATTTAACAATCTGATTATGTTGTAGCCCCTTATGTTGTTTATAAAACATTGTCATTTATGCATGACAATGTCATTCGATGTGTTTGAGCATCACCGCTCTTCAACACTTTGTACATTGGATACCAATGACCGTTTGTCCCGCCTATTTAAATTGATTGACAACCGTATTTTGAATTTCAAATCGGGACTCTTTATTCTTTAGTTTTCTATGTTGTGTCATGTGTGCTGTTGTTTGTTTGTCTTTTTTCATTTTTAACCATGGCGTTGTCAGTTTGTTTTAGAGTTTGACTGTCCCTTTGGTATCTTTCGTCCCTCTTTTACATGGATTCAAAATAAATCTATTAAACTAAAAATAATTTTAAGTAGAAAATCCAAATAAACTACTTTTTCCATTCCATTTCAAAACAAAGCAAGGCATTTTCTAAGACATTTAGTCAAAAATATTTTTTTAGATGCTTCCTCTTCCTAAAAAGGTCAAAAATCTGTGCCTAAGAAAGAAAATTTCAGCATGATATACGTAGTACCGATGTTTCAAATACTAATCAACTGTGAAAGATATTCTGAAGTCGTAAATCTTACGAGATCCATTGAATTCACTTAAATAATTCTATGAAACCCATTAAAGGAGTGATCAGGATGTGTATGACTGTAAGATTACATTGTACTTTGTTGAAAATATGGTGTATAAAGGGAAGTTCTCTTTTGTAATAAAAGTCAGTGAACCGTGCCTCTCTTTGTCAATTGAAATTTATACCTTTTCGCTACGTGCGTGAATATACTTTTGTAAAAGAGGCAATGCATTTCACACACTAGTCTTAAATGTTAATTTTTACTAAAAACTCACGATATCTTTTATGAACAAAAATGTGATAGATAAAAAAAAATACCGTTTTCGTCGGATATTCTAAAAAATCTTCGGTGCAAAAAGATGCAGACAATTTCCCCTGTATTTTTTTAACTTGCAAGCTAAGTATCTAAAATTTTGCATCGCTTACCAAATCTAATTAGTTCGAATCCGAAAGACATTTCATTAAAAACCTTCTTTATCTTGGTGAATTGGTAATAATTATGTACTTTCGAATAATTCTTTGAATAAAAAAAGTCTGTGGTATAATTTACAACTCAAAAAAATATGTTTGACTCGCATTATTTATCATGAGATTGTAATTTAGTGGTTTTCGTTCGTTGCTGTGTATCATATTTGTTACTCATTTGTTGTTTCGTGCATAAATCAGGTTTTTGTATTCTCGTTTGGAATGCTTTACATTTTTTTTTTATGTCTGGGTCTTTTATGGCTTGCTTATTGCGGTATGGGTTTTGCTTATTGATGAAGGCCGTACAATGACCTATAATTATAACGCCTACGTTTTTTTATCTGATATTTTTACGTTGAATGCAAACTATACGAACCTACGACGTCTTGTATTATAGGACTAGGGGTGGAGTGATTATTTTTTTTTTTTATAAAACAATAAAATATACATAATTCAGTTTGAATCAAGTTGAAATGACATTACATTTCTACATAGATAATTTTTTTTAAATGATACATACATTGTTCCTCGTACCCTTCAATCGTGATTTCTCTGTCGACCCTACATTGTTTAAGTCGTTGCGACTTTATCCATTAGCAACATATGTCCACAAAACAAAACTCCGGGTAAACAGGAGACCTTCTTGCTTTAAAAAGGTTCACATTGTCTTTATTGTGAGCTAGAGCTAGTTTCAAACCTTGGCGTCGTGTGTTTTTGAATTACTTCGTTGATGAATTTATCACTACAAAGTATTTGCAAAATCTTTGTGTCCGTGAAAACTTAGAGTTGTTTAAATTTCAAATTTCATCAAGGTCTCTTCTGTGGGACTGTCTGACGGACTTCAAGGTCGACAGGGTAAGAGGTGAATGTATTCAGGTTAATTTAGGTTATGTGGTACTATGGGTAAATGTCTGGTTAATATATATCTTATCTTTGATGTGCCGCATTAGCATCCCTATAAAGTAAGACAGTCCGTGCGTGACCCATAACATACGATGTTGTATGTATTTCCCTGGCGACTTTCTAGCAAAATCCGGACTATATACTATATCAATTAACGTGTCTGAAGACGAATTTGTGTAAAATAATTTTGTTTGATTTTATGTTCTGAAAATTTAAATAAACTGAGCTCTTGAACAGATCTTTTCGGACATCGAGTTGGGCCTATTTTTTTTTTTTTTTTTTTTTTGTGTGTGTAAATTCGGGATTTACACTTATTGGGACTCGGGAATCAGTTATTAATTTTTCGGGATTCGGCATAAAATGCTTTGTTTTTTCGGGATTTCGGTATTCAGCTTTTGTTTGGGTTTTTTTATGGAAATTCCGGATCAGGATATTCCTCATACCCTCTCGCACTCTCTTCAGCAGGCAATGTTGAGGGAAAAGGAAAATTATCCTGACTGTTTGAGAATTTGAATTTGTTAAATATTTGCAATTCTAATACAATCACAAGACCTGCAGATTTTTGTATTTCTTTATGTGGAATGACTACAAAAAGGGGATGTATACGACTTCCCAGACTGAATCTACGATTCATGTTCGTTACTTAACACTTTTAATACCGAAACAATTAGAGATATCAATATTTTTTTTTTTCAAATATCGAATACTGGTTTCCAACTAAATGTTTAAATATATCTGGAATATTTTCCCTCATATTCACAGCTATCTGAAGTTAGTTCATAGTAACCTGTCGGCTCGACAGGATCGGGTCAGGACTCCAGGCTAAGCAGGACCTCAGTTTAATAAAGGTGTGGCAATCCATCACCTTTGTCCAATCAACTGTCCTTTATTATCAAAATTGGTGGGATTGTAGTCGAAATAATGTAATTTATATAATGACATTGTAATAGTTTTAGGACACAGTGACATCAACATCAAAAGATAATGTACTTTATTGTGGAAGCTGTGGACTACTGGTCAAAATAAAATTGATTTCTACAAGTTACTTTGTAACCACTGTCATGATGTTGGGTATATAATATTATAATGAGATAAAACCTTTCATTTTATATCAGATGTCTCAAAGTTTGACTGTTCACAATTGCTAAAATGTTGCAATGTGTTACAATCTTTTTTAATAAACGATAGATTTGTTATTATTATTATGAGTACACGCTAATGTTTTTCAATTTTCGTTCGAATTCGCATGATGATATTATTTTTTCTATCTCTATTTATGGAGATTTTTTTTTTTTTTTATATATATATAATGAGAGATACCTGTTCGTGCAGCAACGATCAAATACAAATTAAGCGTCTCTTCAATCGCAATGATATAAGGTCTCGTGTTGCTTCAACTTTTATTACAAACATTATTCTGTCTTGGTGGTAAAGGGTTCTTAAAATTTGGTCATATCGTATATCGGTTCATTTTAATGGCGTACTCTAGTGACATGATATAATCGCCACAAAATAACTCTCTGGAAGTTTAAATATTATTCTTCCGGGTGGTTCGACCGTAAAACAAATCGCTTAAGTAAATAAATCTAGTCCCATAGATAAAAACATTGACAGAAAGAATACAAAATGCCCCTGATCTGTTATTGCAGCGGTAACATAACGTAACAATGTCACCATACGACATATAAGCTTGCGTTCATGGATCTTAACGAGGTTTAGAACGCGGAATTACTCACCTTCCTATATCTTGAAAACAAAAACTTTCTTCGATTATCTTTACTGTTACGATATAAAGTTAATGTTTGAAATATTACACAGTTCTTTTCAAGTTTAAGGTACTTGTTGAAACAGTTAAATGTTTGACTATGCACTAAAATTTTATTGCAAATTAAATTGGGTTTCTTGAACAATTAATTCAATTTGTAATGCGTCTAATGTATATTTACAGGTGTAGGGTGTGGGCTAGCATTTATGCCAGGAAGTGTTGCGGTGGCTAAATACTTCACAAACCATCGACACCTAGCATTGGCGATAGCATCTTCTGGTGGTGGAATTGGTAGTTTTGCATTCCCACCATTTATTCAAATGTTAAATGAATATTATGCATGGCGTGGCATGTTTTTGATTCTTGGAGGAATAACTCTCAATATATGTCTATTTGGATTAATTCTCCGCCCATTGGCAAAGGTCAGCCCGAAGAAAAATCAACAAAAATCGAAAAATAATAAGTTACAACAAAGCTTTGATAGAAAAAATCTGAAAACTAAAATGATGAACGAAGAAAGAGTTAGATTCCTCGATAGACATTCTTATTTGAAAATTGTATCATTTTACGTCCTTATGGCCAATAGTTTTATGTATCAATTTGGTGCATCTATTATATTAGGTCACCTGCAAGCTTATGCTGTTTATCATCTAGGATTTACTACGCAAAATGCCGCAATATTGTATACAATTTCCGGTGTGATGGTTCTTGTTTTCAAACTTCTACATGGTGTATTTGCAAATATAAGCCATGTTCAAATATTTCGGCCTATTTATCAATACATATTTTTCTATGCAATAGGTGGAATAGCAACAATATTTTTGACTTTTGATTCCAAATACGGTGTTTACTTTTCAAGTGCGATATTTGGAATGAGTTATGCAGCATGTGGTGGTTCACTTATACCAGCTATTGTCATTGACATATCTGGCGTAGAATCATTTGGTGTTGCATATGGAATTGTGCTGCTCTGTCTATCAATTGGACAGTTAGTTGGTGCTCCGATTGCAGGTAAGCGGGGGTTTTGTTTTTATCTCGATAATAGAAGGATGAGCGGGAAAAGGACACAGACAAGAAATAATTATGCTCTCTCTTACTGCTATCGTAGGTTGGTGATGAACATAGCTACCTTAATATTTAAACCCCTTTGATAGAAATTAAAATATGATCTTGCAACAAAAAAAAAACCTTAAATTTGAAAAACTTAATGTTTAGTTTCTTTTTAAATGATACAAAGGCTCCGAAAATGTAAACATTCAAACGAGACAACAAACGGTCTTGTTTGTAACAAAACAGTTATGACAGGCATGCATCAATGACAACCAGTGTACTTTGGGCTTTTGATTTTTTTAAACAGGCACATACAAAATGTAGCGGAATTGAGCATGTTGTGAGCGTTTAACCATCCACTTACCTACAACAGGTGTTAAAAATAAAGTAAAGACAAAAAAAAAAACATGGCACTTAAATTAAAGTCATCATCAAAACATAAAAAAAACATATAACCAAAAAATAGCTTTTAGTTAGAGGTGTTCAGTAACAATCACAAGTATGTGAGGCTAAATTATACACTTTGAAGAAACCATACGTGCCGACGAACGCCCCAATTCGTATGGGAGTCTTCAGATTGCACTAGACTCAATATGATGAAAATCAATGAGACAGAAAGCACAAAATGTATCACGAAAACACAACATTTTTAAAACAAGATAATACGAAAAGACAAGGTAAACTTCTGAAGAGATATGGGGAGATAAAAAAAAACAAACAATATTTAAGAAGGTAAACTAATTTAAACTCACTGAATCCTCATTTTATTATTTTTATTTATGGAATTATAATTTTTCCTTAATTGAACGTAGAAAAAAGCAATTCATTAAATCACGTACTGAAGACCAAAACAAATATTTAAAGAAATACTATACAATTATACTATAGAAATAATGCAAGCATTTACTGACAGTAAGCTCAAAAACATATTAGTTAAATCATTTTTCAACATATGTCTTAATAATAATTTTTGCAGGTCTTTTATATGAACACAAGAAAACATATGATGCCGCCTTTATTCTAGCAGGAACAATGATGATAGCAAGTGCCTTAATAATGGTATATCCTTTGAGAACTGATCTTAGTCCTTCAAAATTAAATAAACAAATTGAACCTGATGAAGAAATCGATTTGAAAAACAATGAGAAGCGTAGGGATTTTGATCCAATATCTGTATCTTCGTTTAGGGAAGCAGAACAAGTCTCCAACGTACAATAATAGACAGCTTACAGTGTGCAAAGACATATTCCCATAATTGAAAATGTTAACATCGACAACATTATCAGAGTGACAGTCTAGAATCATTAGAAATTTGACTAAGATCTGCAAGTTTAGTGTCTAGACACGGTATTACAGAAACAGCAATCCAGAAGTCTTCTTAGTCAATTTCGCCTAGAAGGTCTGAAACATATTCTGATTTCTGTGAAAACCACGGTTTTCCTTTTTGTTCAAGGTACACTTTATATTAATATTTGAACAAAAACTATGTATTATGTCATGTTTACATACAAATTTTCAAGTAATGCTAACGAAAATCTCCTGATATTTTGGATTCTTGTAGATTAGGAACAAGACGTTTTAAGCGTCATTTCGAACTTCAAGTTCGTTGCTACACTCAACTAAAACATGCTTCGGAAAAAGAAAATAAATGCAATCAGCAGAACTATTTTTTTGACTGATAGTTGTGTCTATTATCTGCAATGTATTCTTATTCAACGGTTTTTAAGACTTAATGACATATCATTCCAGCCGTTTTTTGTGCTTCATTTTCCAACATAAAAAAATACACAATCAGTGATCGGAAAGGAGATAAAAGGAAAACTCTAATGTGCATTATTAGTTTCCGGAATTCTTTCATAGTGCTCCTTTGTACATTTCTCATTTAAAATAACAGAAAACTTGCAATTCCTCGATTCAACTAGAGATTTTTCAAAGTTTTCAAAGTCACATTGTCTGTCCTGTGTTACTCGTGTGATTTTGTTAACGCAATTTACTGATGTCAAACGAACTTCGATTCTAATTTTTTGTATTTCATAATCAACCTCTTATCAAATACCAGTTCTTTGTATTCTTAGTAATATTAGGTCAATAAATATATTTCAAAAATAAAATCCCGCGACATTAATTGACAAATCACAGTTTTGAAATATATGATATTATAATAATAAAGAGACCTGTTTACTGAATAAGTATTTCTATCACGCATGTATCCTTGCCTGCTGAAAGAATATTCCCGAGTCTTATAATATGTGTTATAACATTCTAACAAAAGTTTGGATGAGACATACCAACTTATATGTTTTACATGAAGCATTATATTTACAGATAAAACGCTGATACAACTGAAAAATTGTAATTGTATTTAATTGGTATGTAGTATCTGTTACCCTGCAAAATAGAGGCGATAGACACCAAAGGGGTATTCAAACTAATAAATCGAAACAAACTGATAATGTCATAGCTAAAAACTAAAAACGATGTAAAGACAAACCATAGTACACAAAACACAAAGACAATGTAAAGACAAACCGTAGTACACAAAACACAAAAACGATGTAAAGACAAACCATAGTACACAAAACACAAAAACGATGTAAAGACATAAACAGAAAAACGATGTAAAGACACACCATAGTACACAAAACACAAAAACGATGTAAAGACAAACCATAGTACACAAAACACAAAAACGATGTAAAGACAAACCATAGTACACAAAACACAAAAACGATACAAAGACAAACCATAGTACACAAAACACAAAAACGATGCAAAGACAAACCATAGAACACAAAACACAAAAACGATGTAAAGACAAACCATAGTACACAAAACACAAAAACGATACAAAGACAAACCGTAGTACACAAAACACAAAAACGATGCAAAGACAAACCATCGTAGACAAAACACAAAAACGATGTAAAGACAAACCGTACTACACAAAAAACAATAACGATGTAAAGACAAACCATAGTACACAAAACACAAAAACGATACAAAGACAAACCATAGTACACAAAACACAAAAACGATACAAAGACAAACCATAGTACACAAAACACAAAAACGATGCAAAGACAAACCATAGTACACAAAACACAAAATAGAAAACTAAAGACTGAGCATTTCTTACCCACCAAAAGCCGGGGTGATCTCAAGTGCTCTGCAAGGGAAGGCAAAGGTAACTTCTGTTTTGAAGTATAAATTCTGGGTACTGACGTTGTTTATCGTCTTAATAACGTGATATATAATATTTATTTGTTTGCCTTCATTAATATTAGTTTTACTGTTTGTCTGTTTTTGGTGATATCCATTCATTTGACGTAACTCTGTACTTAGTCTTATTTATCCCGCCATTGAGTTATTGTTCTAGGAAAATTTTTGTATTTTTGTCTTTTGTTTTTTGCTAATGTGATTTGTCTATATGCCTTTTAGTGTTTCTTTGATACATATGACGTGACTCTGTACTTATACATCCCGTCATTGTGTTATTATTCTATAATTTATACCTTCTTGTCTTTCATTTTTATTGCTGTCCTTTGTCTATAAGCTTTTTTGTGTTTCTTTGATAAATATGACGTGGCTCTGTACTTTAACATCCCGTCATTATGTCATTGTTCTATAGTAAATTTTTGTTTTCTTGTCTTTCATTTTTGCTATTTGTGCTTTGTCTATATGCCTTTTTGTGCTTCTTTGTTACATATTTATTTGTTTTTATAGTTATATAACACAATGTTGACTACTGTACCTCTATTTTTTTTCATTTTTACCTATTATGTCGGTTTGCTTTGTTCGTTGTAAATATAATGGAATTTGATGCAACTGTCATACAAGGGAGAGGGTTAGCAAGCTATAAAACCAGGCTTAATCCACCATTTTCTACACAAGAAAATGCCTGTACCAAGTCAGAAATATGATAGTTGGTATCCATTCGTTTGATGTGTTTGAGCTTTTGATTTGCCAGTTGATTAGGGACTTTCCTTTTTGATATTTCCTCGGAGTTCAGTATTTTAGTGATTTTACTTATTTCTGTGTTAATGCAAGGTTATATGTTCATTTAAGTCGCTTCGTTATTCAAAAATTTGATGATGAATCAATTGCTATCAGAGATCAACAAGTTAAATGATATGACATTTTGATCAGTCTCCAATGTACTAATATTTGGTCAAAATATGTTACTGCTCCTTGTTTTTACACTAAATATATAATCTACTTTTTAAAATTTGCTTACTTGTATTTTATTTAATGTTAATTCTGGTGAAATATGTATAACAATCTTTTCTGTATTATTTTGTATCTGAATTTTGTAATTTTTTTTTTTTACTTCATTTGCTTGGTGTCACTATATTTTTTAATCTGTTGCCGTACTGTCTATATAAGCTTTACATTTACATGTAGTATTAAGTGTCATTTAATGGGGTAGACCTTGGTTCAGGGAGATAACTCTTTAAATCAGTTAAGCGTTTGTAAAAGTCAAGTTCATCAATGTATTTTAAGCATTTACATGAAACAGATTGAAAATAATCTATGTAACCTAGAAGCTTAGAATATTTTTTTGAAAATGGTTGACACAAACGTACTGATGATTTTAAGAGTTCTTTCTCTTAACCTAGGTTACTTCCTTAATATGTTCATATTAATCAAAATATCCCTTAGACCATTTAGTCATTTTACCAGTCTGTGATGAAATGTTTTTAGGTTCTGTGTCACTAAAGTGCACATTTTCCGGCTATATGTGCAACCAAAAGCATGGTGTTTTACCTGTTATGACTGACAGTCAGATGGTAATTTGTTTCCTTTTGATTTTTTTATTGTTTTGCATTAGTGAACATACATTTTAAAAAACTAAATGAAAATCATATAATTTCAACTTTAAAAGAGGAAACCTTGAACATTTTAACAATATTGATTCCAACATAATAAAATACAGAATTTCACAAATATAACTGGTATTAATTTTAAACAATTTTCAACATTCTATGTTGTGATGATCTGTAGTAGAAATATTGTTATTCTCATCTCCTCTTGAACAATGTCATCTCAGGGTAATTCAACAAATTTGGAAATTGTAAATTTGACAATGATTGAAGTTTAAAGTCATGAAATTCCTCCCTAATAAACAGTTTGTTACATGGTTGCTTACGCATAGTCTAATTTTTTTATGGCTGCAAAATCTGTTATTTAAAGTTCAGGAATGTTTTAAAGACCTTATCTCTCGAAATACAACATAATGTCAACATAGACTTCCTTCTTGCGTTGAAAAATATTTTTCTTTCTGACTAAGCTGCTTCAAATCTGATATTTTCAATAAGGGAATACTGGTTAATACCTCATTTATCATGCCGAAGCACCTTATATGTGCCTCAGTCTTTAGTATTCTATGTTGGGTTTTGTGTACTATTATTTGTGATTTGTGTACTATTGTTTGAGTTTTGTGTATTATTGTTTGTCTGTTGATCTTTTTCTTTTTTAGCCATGGTGTTGTCACTATATTTTCGACTTATGAGTTTGTATGTCCCTCTGATATCTTTCGCTTCTCTTTTGTGGTTTCAGAAAACACTTCGTTTGAATCCTCAAGTTCGTTGTCATAAAAAATTTCGTACCACTATCAAAGTTAGATAAGTGTCTGTTAATACCATGTCTTAATGAATAAAACTAAATTTTGTTATGAAATTTCTTATTTCCTATGCGTACCTCAGGGTAAAATCTGCATAAGAATCTGTCTAATCCCTTGTCCGGTAAATCCTCGAAATTGTAAGGAAGATTTTTCTCACTTTAATACGCTTCAAGAAGTATTAACAAAAATACCGCACTCCAAGGTTAATTCAAAAAGATGAAGTCCAATAAAACTGAAATCAGCACTCTATAAATTGTATATGTCTAAATCGCTTTTATCTCTTTACCTTAATCAGGAACGCCTACAGCCGAATATTTGGAAGCCAATGATGTATAAGAATCTAAACCGTCAAAGTGCTATATGATCAAAAAGGACATTAAAATAACAGCCAATCCATTTAAGGTCAACTTTGTCTGAAGGACAAGGTTGAAACATTTAACATTTAATAATATATAAATTTACACAAGAAAGTCGATAGATACGAAAGGGACATTCAAACTCATAAGTCGAAAATTAACTGGCAACGTCATGGCAAAAAACAAAAACAAAAAATACAATAACACAAAGTAGAAAACTAAAGACTGAGCAATAATTATAAGACCCCCATCAAAAACAAGGGGTTGATCTCAGGTAAAGAAAGAGTAAGCAGATCCTGCTCTACATGTGGACAATTTAGGAAAGTATTGACCTGGTAAAATTAAAAGCTCAACCACATCAACTAAAAGAGCGAATGGAAAACAATCGTCATATTCCTGACTTGGTAAATGCATTTTCGGGAAAAAAATTAGTAGGTTAAACCTGGCTAAACCTCACAAAAGTATTAAAAGTGTCATTACACAAAAAAAACGCTGATCGGCGAGTATTTGATCATCTATTAACTTCTACTAAATCAGCTGCTATTTCTGATCCTGTCATTGCAAACAACATTTAACTGTCAACTGAGACGAAGTCGTTGGTTCGTTGATATTTATTCTGGCATCTAACATGTTTAATACAAAACATTTTATTTATACATCGCATCTCATAAACATTCCTAATTACTGTATTGATTTATAGGTCATCTGATCCAAATCTTATATTAATATCTCATGTGTTTCCCGTTATTATAAGAATGCTTAAAAAAACTAAGATGCCCTTTATTTATAGCCATTGAGAAAACAGAAAATAGAACATATTGTAGCGAATTATATATTTTGAACTTTTCGGCACTTTCATATACCAATGTATTATGTCGTATTATTTATTTTTTTTTTTTTTTTTTGGGGCATTTTCTATAATATATTTTCCTTTTTCCTGCTATTTTATCTATCATTCTAATGTTGTTGTTTTTTTTTCAATGAAAGCATAACATTGAAAAAAGTATTGCATCAGTTTAGCAGAAAACTACATACTGAGCAAAGTGAACCTCATCAAAATTGAGGGCGATCATCGCTATATGTGCCTTATGGGGTAACAGTTAAAGTATATTTTTCGGATTTTAACGAATAATGACGAACTGCCATTCGTAAACGTTACAAAAAGGCACACGATAAGCTTAATAATAATATTATCATAGCCAAAAAATACGGGTTGAAAGATATTGACAAATGTAAACCATATGATTGGTTCATTTTGAACAAATTAGATGACAGCATCATTTTTAGTCAATTTTTAAGGATACATTTAATGAGAATAAAACTGTCATGGAATAACAATTGTCAAAAACTGGTAAGATTTCCATCCAAATTGCTGGCTTACTTATTAATTTATCAGAATATTTCATACCAAACAAAGTTCAATATAACCTTGATCTCTTTCTGTCATATTTAGATGCACTAGGTTAATAAATCAATTGCCATGGATATGAAATCAAAATAAATGATGATCTAAAATTTGCCACCAGCTTCAAATGCACAAAAGAGGTCTGCAAAGTTGACAAACAGTCAATGAATGTACCCGCTTCCTGCCACTGAGGTCATCTGTCTGTAAAAATAGGAAGCAATCTTTGCAAAAAATATGAAAATAAGAAAAACATGTGTAATAATCAATTACAGTTAATCAAGAGCATTGCTCCAAATGTACATGACAATCAATTCACATTAATATTATCTCAAATAGTTTCATCTGATTCATCCGCCACAGAGGAAACCGAGTGTTAGATGGGATAAAGACATTATATGTATGGAATTGGGTTAATTCAACAGAAATCCTGCTGAGTACCGATACATGACTCTTAATAAATTGCTTCATTTTCCGCTTTATTTGCCATCCGAACAAATCCTCAAAATCTACTAAAATGCTGTCCATCAGGGATCTGGTATCATTCCTGAAATGATGCTATGGATGTCGAACGAGGGTAAAAGACAAATAGATGAAAGGTATTATGGTGGTCTTATTCTTGACGAAATGGCAATAGAAGATAATCTTCGTCAATAATAAAGAATGATCTGCATTTTTTGGATTATCAGATAGTGGAAATGATGTGAAAATGATGAAGCTTTAATTTAAATGACGGAAAATTACAATCCCACATTGCAAACCATGTGCAACAATATGTTTTTAAGGGTTTAACAGGTCTTGGGTGGCCTTTTGTTAATTTTCCAAAGTCCAAGGCTTCTCCTTCAGAAATATTTGTTACAACTTGGTTGTGCATAGATGAATTGTTTCGATGGGGCTTTATGCAAATTTACTGTGGTATGGATGGTTCAACAAACAACCCTGCATTTGTTAAAATTCTGATAGAAATACACTTTGTTCCAATATGAATGCTATATGTTTCAAAAATCCAGGAGGAAAATAGTTTTACTTTTTATGGACCCCTGCCATCTTTTGAAAAATTAGAAACAATATTTTAAGCAGTGGCTTTTTGGAATCGCATCAACGTTTACTTACCGTAAATGATTGTGTAATAATTTGGAAAATGTGGATTGATGCCTACAACTGGGTCCGCACTACAAGCAGTTTTCACATACACCACAAACTGTTTGAGGATCACATGTTTCCAATTGCGCAACAAATTAGCATTAACGCCTCTTATCCCGAAATTTTCAATATTATGCAATAATTCACAAATAGTCTTGAATGCTACATGTCAGGAGGAAATGAAAGGTGGCCTTCAGTATTAAAAACACACAAGTTTTCTTGTTTCTTTCTTCAAGTGAAATGTCTACATGTGAAATCCATAAATGACGAAAGGTTGAAACTATTTACTAAAGCTTATAATTAGTTTAAAGCATGGGAAAAGTCGATTGTAGGTAGTTCTGACGACAAATGTAAGAGGTATAAAAACTTAATGACAATTGAAACGAGAGAGGACCTATATCTTGGCTTGATGTCCCTTACAAATATGACGATTACTGACTTAGAAAGTGAATAAAATCCATCCAGAATTAACAGTGATATTGTTGAATACATTTTCAAGAGCGTTCCTTATACCATGGAGAAAAAAACAAACCCATGTTAATAATAAATATAGGACTGTCATCGGCAGCATTTTTTTAGGACAGGCAACAACTTCTTGAAAGTCGAATATTGGTGAGGTTATACTTAAATAAGTGTAATTACAGGATGCTATTCTATTTTAAGAAGCATGCACTCGCTGTAAATTTACATATATAGGCTATTTTTAAACTTGGAATTATTTTAATTTTAGAATAACTTGTGTTTGAAATTTTGGAAAAATAGTTTGATTTTAGTTATTTCTCCTGTATAATAATGATCTCTGCAGCGCACTACATTGTCCATGTCAGTTGTAACATATGCGTGTATTTAGTCACTTTTTTTCAAATGGTCTGGGAAAACTATGGAAGTTTGTGAGGGTATTAAGTCACAGAGTTTATCTTTAATAAAACTTTTCTTGGTATATGTTTGTATTTCAATTCCATATGCTTTACAGATAATAATAAAATTTCCTTTTCTTCCTAAACAGCTACTATGAATTTAAACATAAAGTCGCATATATTTGTTTACCCCTGAGAAAAGTTCCATTTTCATTTGTATTTAGATTTTTTCTCAAATCTTTTTGTCAGATGATCCATCATTTGTACCTTCAACTAGGACAAAGCAACACTTTTGATTTTATTCTTTTTATACAAACTATTACTATTGCATGACTCATATCGTGGAACCGACATTTTGCTACACATCGGCCAGCAATATATATAATTTTGCCTTCCCCCTATTAGAGAGACTTATCTTTGACTCACTTTTGGTGTAATGTTTTTTCACTGGAAGATCCATTGTTTGTTTTTTTTTTTTCTCTCAAAATCTAAGACTTAATATAGTCAAATATTTTTGAACATACTTCAAAATCCACTTCAGTTGGTTTAGATTTTAATAAATATTTTACAAGAATAAAATAATCGTTACATGTGGAATATGACTTAAGTTCTGAATAAAAGTTTGTTCATGTCTTTGAGTCAGTGTTTTTATTTGACACATCACCACAAGTTATTTAGATAAACTTTCAAATATGGAATACAACATATTAACAAACTGTTGAACATAATCTTTTGAAAGCAAAAAGTAAGAAGACGAACTTTTTTGGCCGAGAGGAGAAACTTTCTATACTTACAGTAATTCATTAATTTTATCTAAGTCTGTGTCATTTTTAGTTTCAACATGTACATGCGATAACTCAGACAGATCACACATTTCCAAATCATCTAACAACAAGAAATCAATATCTTCAATTTCTTCATCACTAAAATTGATAAATCATCAAAAACTCTTTCCTGTTCTGTAAAATCAAAGCATTATCATTGGTTGGTACTTCAAAATTCTTTTTACAGCAGAACAATTGATTTTCATAAACTTTATTTGAATTTTCTGAATAAAATTTATATAAACTTTCATCGTGACGCATGACAGATTTCGGATTAAAACCCAAAATACGCAGTCCTTGTTTTTCTTTTGTCCGTCCTACTTCTACTCTTAATTGCCCTGCAGGCAAAATAGAACCTACATCTACTTCAACATGATCAAGAGTGAGACCTTGTGACTTATGAAAAGTTATTGTAAATGCAAGACGTAATGAACACTGCTGCCGGGATGCAACAATTTTATTGTCTAAAGAACTGTACACAGTGAAAGTTTCTCGTTTCAGGTCAACTACTATATAATTGTTAAAATGTACAGTAATGATATTAGTAAATATTGTAGCAATCATTCCCCTCAAACTATTCACCAATTTATCACCATTTTTTTAGCATCATAACAGGGCAACATTATTTCAAATTAAATGTTTTCAATTTTAAATTTTCTCCCTCGTCAATTTATATGAATACTGATACCTCTCCTTCCATATCTAACAGTTTACATGGAGTGTGAATGTCACAGGCAAAATTTCTTGAGCATAATCTTATAGTATCTTCACCTGGTGGTAATTTACGAGACAGAGACAGTCTCATTAGTAGGTTTTAAGTATCTTCTGGTAAGTCACCTATAGAAGTTTGTATTAAAATTTTGCAAAATATTCATTAATGCCTATTTTTTTTTTTTTTTTTTTGAGAAACTCTACTTGAGTATCGACCGTCGCCATATCCATATCCGTCAATATTTAATGATGCAATTCCTGTCGAAGCTGTTTTTTTAACTGATTTGCCTATTTTAAACAATATTTTGACTGATACTTTTAATATGAAGCTTTTGCCAGTACCACTCTAACCTAATATTAACAGAGAATGTTCTTCTAGGGCCTTATCCAGTGCTTCACTTTGCAATCTAATTAAAATTAAATCCTTTAATTGCTCCTGTTCTGATATGTCTCGCATCAAGGATCTAACGAAACTCGAAAGACAGGTCAAATCTAGTGTCCTTCGAGCCAACCAATCAGAAATCGTCTCCCAATATCTTTGGCATTTTTAGTCCTTTCGACTTTTCCGGTTGTAATCTATAGAATCCGAGTGAACTCGAATGGAAATAAATAAAAATATTAGAAAATGGCTGCGCCCAGTGAAAACACGCATCGATTTATAAATGAACTTTTATGATGGCAACTGAGAGTGTTTTAACACCTCGACGTGTTTATGATGATCAAAATGTGTGTTTGTTGTGTGCATTTCCGTTTGTTCACACTGAAATATCATCTACCGGTGCAAAACATGAGGTAAAACTTTTCAAACATAAACTTCGCTTGACAAATGTAAGAGTGAACAATGTGAAAAAATTAATATCGTCTTTCGATGTTAAAGACGAGAATAAAAATAATGGATTTTGCACAAAATGTTACAAAATCGTGGAAAAGATTTTTCGGCAAGAAGAAGAAGTAGAAAAATTAAAATCATCTTTAATTCGAACCCATCATACCTGTCCAAAGACATTGAAAACGGTAGAGAAAAGACTTCTCAGGTCCCCATTCTCATCTGTCAAACAAACAGCTGAAGACATTTCCATCTCAAGTTATTGTTAAACATGCTGTTAAACTTCCTTCAGTGATGCGCGACATATCAGAACAGGAGCAATTAAAGGATTTAATTTTAATTAGATTGTTCACTTTGCAAATTTGTTAAACTCACGTTTACCTTCCTGTGTTGTATGTCCAACTTTCACTTGGTTTTTGATCTGGCAATTAGTAAAACAAAAAAGGTGACCAATCTACTATACAAATTAAAGGATAATAGCAATTAAGCACAGGATTCACCCAGAGTTGTCTTTCCTAAAGCAACACATCGCATTATAATCACTACACCAGTTAAACTACAATATGTTTTTAAATTACACAGCACAGAACACACTTCGTACATTTTTGGTCTTCCTAACTTTCTTTATTTGAGCGTCACTGATAAGTCTCTTGTAAATTTAAAAGCTTGTTTTTTACACGATTTAAACTTGTCTGTTTGATTTTTGTGAAAATTACTTAATTATGGTCTATATATTATATATAAATCTAAATAATCTCAATACGAGGGGTAAACATATTTAACTATCACAACTCAATATTTCTTTTTAAATTGTTTACAAAAATACTTTTAATTTATTTAAAACTTTTGACTATACAAAGTTTTAATGTATAAAAGGGTTAGTGTTGTATTCTTTAACAAATGTTTTGCATGTGTAGTGCATCATACTGATTGCAGAAACTAAATATGGAAATGAGTTCCCTTTGAGCTATACAATATTTTATATGATATTTCATATAGTCAAAGTGCTGTTCAGCACTTAGGTAAGTTACTTTTCAAAAAGATACAAAAAATTACATGTTTTTTTGTCAAATTTGGCATCAAAGGACATGGCTTACCAAAATTAATTAATTAATATCCTAAAGACAATACATAGCTTTACATCCAACATAATATTAGTTTTGGTTAACGATGTTTTCCTTTTATGTATATTTAAATGATTTATTTACGAATAATCTAAAATATTGTATTGAATACTGTGAAAATTGAAATATTTTTGACTAATGGCACCTAGTGTGAAACAAATAAAGGGGTAATTAGCTCCACTCGGTCTCTTTCAAAAAGTAGTTGCATAAACCACCATTTTCTACGTTTGAAAATGCCTGTACCAAGTCGGGAATATGACAGTCCATTCGTTTTTGATACGTTTTGTTATTTGATTTTGCCATGTGATTATGGACTTTCCGAATTGATTTTACTCTAAGTTCAGTATTTTTGTGATCTTACTTTTTACCATCTATCGTACGTGTATATGTTTTACTTATATTTTACTTATTGTGTTTCTAAATTGTCCGTTAACACTTTACTTGAATATGTATGGAATTAAAATTTAAGTATGAAACAGAAAAATATCAACATTGCATTTGTGTCTTTTTAAAACGTTGGAGAGAGAATTGATCAGATTCATTATACTAAATGCTGAGCGTTCTAGAAAAACTTGGCCTTGAACAAAACAATCGTTCCTGTAATATATTAACAAATTCATAAAGTATTGTCCAAACATTATTTATTTGCAGTGCAACTTCATTTATAAGTTTATAACGACCTTAATTTGTCTGTTTTATTAACATTATACAAATATAAATATATCAGTTAGACTGCTAGTCAAGTATGAAAGTAGCAGACAAACCAAGGGAGCAAATAATGATTCAGCAATTTAAACTTAACAAATAGCAGCACTAGGATCACAGGAAATACATTTCCAGTAACATTCTAAATTGAGGGTACCCATTTTGTTTTATTAACTCCTCCTGCATGATTTCGAACTTCGATTTTCTTTAAAATGCGAATAATGTATTAAACTCTTACTTTGTATGCACCCTGTGTGTTGACTTTGATATAATAATATTGTTATTCTTGTACCTCTCTCATTCAGCAGCACGTTAGAAACAACCCACGTTAAAATGATCCGTTTGGCTGTTGGGCGTAAAAATATGTAGCTACCCGATAGGAATGGTAACATTAAATCTGATTACTCCTGTAAGGAGACTGTCAAACTTTCTTCATTTATCGTCTATATGCCCAAAATTTCCAGCGGCAGTCGAAATTGCCGTCATTCGTCCCTTTCGACCCATTCTGCTAAACCTTCCTTTGAAATTAATTGTTTATTTTTTTCTAGTCCAGACTGGACAAATGAGATTATTACTACCGAACGTTAAGAAACATTTTTTTAAACATATTTATACTCGTTTGGTGGAAATTTTTTATTCGTTAGCCAATATTTCTTGTCAAAGTAGTTTTTCTCAATTTTGGTAAGCACCATCTTTATTGCTTTCATTCAAAACTGCAACGCTTTCAAAATATACAGTTATTTTTATCCATATGCAATATTTGTAAACAGTGTTGCTGATCAGTCCCCTCGTCAACTGTCGTCCAATCAAAACTGCCGAACATTGCTATAGTGCAATAAAATACAAATAAATGTCCTTTCAAATTTCAAACCGTGATTATTGCCACTTCAGTCTTTGAATATTTTATTTTCTTAGGACAATATTGGAATTAAACAAGATATAATAAAAACTAGAACCTCATGTAGTTTCTTATAGATTTCTAATATCCAAACCCACATTATGTTATCAATGCAATATTCCAGCCACAATAATACCAACCACTAACTCGTATATGTTTTTTTTTTTTTTCTTACATATAAACATGAAAAAATACATATGTAACTGCATCTCTGTTTGTAAGCTGATAAAACATTCATATAATTGATATACTGTTAACTACAATATTATAAAAAAAACTTCGTCGTGTGTGTTTGAGATATTAATCCATCTTCCGCTACTGGAAAAATAGTCATATAGAAATTCTATTAACAAAAGAACAGGAGCATATGTGTCGTATAGGGTATACATTTAATAAGGTATCCAATTTTATACGAATAGAGCTCACTACGCATAAGATTGGCGAAGAATAGCTGCAGTTTTCCTTCGTGTATTTCTTGTTTATGACTACGTCCAAACGTGACTTATCATCTGATGCTTACTTTTCATTAGCAACGACACGATTGCCAAAACTGTAACAAATACTGATTTTCTTTCAAAACTCCTGTGTTATTCTCAAATATTAAGAAGAGTTCATGTTGTTAAATCTAGAGTTTTTGTGTAGTATTTTGTACACTCTTATATGCATATAAACTTATTATAGATACCAGGATTAAAATTTTGTACACCAGACGTAAATTTCGTCTACAAAAGACAAATCATTGACACACAAATCAAAAAAGTTGTTAAGGCCAAATAAAGTACAAAGTTGACTATCAATGAGGACTCAAAATTTCGAAACTTTTTCCAAATACAACTAAAGCAAACTATTCCTGGGGTTGAAAATCCTGAGAATTTCGAAAAGTTCAAAGTTTTGTAAACAGTTAGCCATAGCGTTGTCATTTTATTTTCGATCTATGAATTTGACTGTCCCTCTGGTATCTTTCGCCCCTCTTTTAATTCATAATGATTACCATATCAATGATAATTCATGTAATGATATGATATTCTTTTAAAACAATAGTCTATCGATAGTTTACGGGTATAATTATGTTGCAATTGGTACAGATTAATCAAAAATTATTGCACATTTTTTTTCGATTTTGCTATCTACTGGGCTTAATATTTAATAAAATAAAAGAAGAATGTGTCTCAGGACACGAATGCCCCCCTTCAATTTTGCCGTTTTCCAAGTTAAAAAGGCTCAAAACTCTAGAACGGTAAATTACCTTTGTGTATGAGTTTCATAGAATTTGGATGAGGAAAACTTGAGTTAGAGTGCGGAAACGAAAAAAAGCAATTTTCCATGTTTTGAAGGTGACTCACTGTCTTAATTTTTATTCTGTCTTCGAGTGTTGGTTCTTAGCTTTGTGTATGAATTTTATAAAATGTGTACTAGGAAAACTTAGGTTGTGGTGCGAAAACGAAAACAATTGCAATTTTCTAAGTTAGAATTGGGCAGAACTCTAGAACGGTAAGTGACCCACTGCCCAAATTCGAACTGTTTCTGCGAGTATTGGTTCTTAGCATTGTGTATGAATTTCGTTAATTTAACTTAAGTTAGAGTGCGGAAACGAAAATGGGCCGGAGGTAAAGACGGACGTTCACAGGTAATATTTAATGACGTGAATGTTTAGTTATAATGGAAGCCTTATTTTCCAATATTACAAAATGTATGGTCACTAAACTTTTGCCCGATGTGTGAGGCAGAAAAAAATGTACATCTTTCATAAAAATCCTCATTGCTCTGCACACAATTAAAAGGGCAATAAAAAAAATTTTAAAAAAATTAACTAGTTTTTCTCCTGACAGAAAAATTTTGCGAATTACTATTTCAGTAAACATATTAATAAGGAATACTTTCGCAATCCTACTTCTCTAATACGAAAGGCTTCAAAATTTATATGCGACTGTATAATAAATTAATAAATTGACGTCTACATGTTACAGTGAATTTGTATATTTAGGGATTATGTAGAAATATTAAAATTATTACCGATTATATAATAAATGAAAATGACCAGTGATTTTACATAATCACTGAAAATTTTAAAAATTATTTTACAATTCCCTGGTATGTTTTCAGGGATTATCAATAATGCAAAGATTCTCTCTTTGGTAAAAATAAATCAAATACAAACAACAACAAAAATCAGGCATCTGTATTACATCTTCATGGTTAAAGTAGACAATTTTCATTCCCTGTCCATTTATCGAATCTTATCAAAGTGAACAATTTTCTGATATTCTATTTAACTGTGTTAAACTACATTAACTCATACACAAATAAGGCCGTGTTCACATTGACCTAAACTCGGTGTTGAGTTATAGTGCCTAACAAGATTTTGTGAGGTAGACGAAATTGACCTTAAAACGATCGTATTGACGGTTTTGTTCCAAAAATAGGTAGATCGGACATATTTTGACTTTATTTAATGACTTCCTTAGTTTGGGATAAATTGTAATTAGCATGTTCCTATGAAACTGAAACATGTTGTTTTTTACAAGATAAATAATAATTTTACCTGGCGTAGCCGTGTGTAAAGTGTATTTCGGCATTTCTCTCCGAAAATGACTTGTTGACTAGAATAAAACTTCTTATTTGTAAACTTTTTCTGTTTTTCTCCGCAATTGACTTTTAAAAAATAATCTATTTATTGTGTATTTGGATAATTTTGTGAAAATAGGAGAATTGGCAATTCTTACCTTTCATACCGATACTTTCATTAATAAAACATAACATGGACTCATCCAGTGTTCAGTTTAAAGGTCATTTTATTTACTGTCACATTCATGCACGTTCTGAGTTAATCAATTATAGCATAAACAGTTTGAAGGTAAACTAATAATAACTTAACCCAATAAAATTGCGTAATATTCAATAACAATGACCGGTCCACATTATAAAAAGTAATAGGGGTAAACTAGGTAGGGAGAAAATGAAAGATATTCAAAATAATTTTTTTTGCAATAACGGATAAAAATTTGTCAACCAAAAGTTTTGCTTTAATTTCATAAACATGTCGTTCTGTATTGGTACAGTTTTTGGATCTTTCATGTATGTATTTAAGGTCATACAAAGTTTGGGCTTCAAAAGTACACATAATTATTGACTTTATACAGAAAATGTGTCCTTTTAAAACATAACATGTTTCCAAAACAATACCTAACTACAAAGTAAAATCATTTCTCAAAACAATGCAAAAATTTTCATTTCGATTGGTACAGAAGTATTGTTATAAAGTGCGTTGAAATAAACAGTGGTATAGCAAACATCGAATTCCCTCACAAAATCTTGTTAGGCACTATAAACATAATTACGTTCCCATTGATAAAACGCAATGTTTACATGTAGTTTAAATCATGTTTTGTCTACATGTAGAAGTCGGTTATTTAAAAACGTATCAACCGTATCGTATACGTTGACGTATCCGCATCTGCAGATTTATCAAAAAATATTATGTGATCCCGAGCTTAAGAACACTTTACGTTCGAAACAATCAAACATTCACTTTCAAAATTGGCAATGGTGGTGTTTTGTAAAAATAATATTAAGGGGGTATATCAACTACTTTTACATCCCCCTAAAAATGAGCCAATGTAGGGCAGGTACACGAATATCGTACACAATCCTTTAATAATCTAGTTTAAAAATATTTCAAGATCTTACATGACTGAACACACACAAAAAATCAAATGTACTACTTAGGCCGTGTTCACACCAAACGCCGTGTACAGTTAACATGTTTACATTTGGTTTAATGTAATGTACAACAGTTTCACATTAAATTTGTTCACATCTAAAACATTGTTTAGTTACCTGTACATAAGTTTTGTTCACATTTGTAAACTATATGTCATTCAAATGTTCATTACGTAGAACCGAATTCAAATTTTCGTACAACTTTTCTAGCAGTTAGGGAACGACCATTTGACTTTAAAAAAAAGGGGGGGAATGGATTTTTCCATAATTTGATTAAAAAAATCGGGTCATACAGATGATTAGAATGAACAAATATTCTAAATCCAAAGGATCCCCATACGTTATAGTGTTAAATATTGAATTGGTACCATCGAAAAAAAAAACTAAATATAAACTTTCACGGGAGAAAAAATTCTGACTCAGAACCCCTCCCTTTTTTTAAGTAAATTGGTTGCTCATTTAAGAAAGTCATTTTGGATGATTTGCAGTAGTTTAAAGATGTCTTGATTGTGCATTAAAAACGTAGGCTGCATCAGCGTGCTTACAGACGAAGAAAAGGATTGAGATGTTAAGGATCACTACATTTTTATCTTTTCTGTTTGTTTGTGTCAAATGGTATTTTTCTCCAAGGAGCATTTGGCAAAGGGAGGGGGTAATGTTTTTTAAAAAAAAAAATTTATTTCTAATTGTATTTTAACGGATCTGAGATATTACACAAACAAACAGTTAACCTCACCCTTTTTCAGTAATGCATTTATAAGTGAATCGTTGTGTTAGTAATGACCAGTGGCAAATATTTCTGTCAAAGTGTACGTCCAGTCGATTTAGGAAGACCTTTTCAAAGGAATTATGTGCTCGGCAATGATGATGGATGAGTCTTGACAAGGGGTTAATAATGCTACGTAAAAGTGCTTTTATAACAAATAAATATATCAATTTGGACAAATATTTCTGTAAAGATAATAAGTAATATAAGTATCAATTTTGTATACATTAAAGTTCCGAATGCCGTGTTTTGTGTACACGTAACCTACACAAGGCCTACATCGACTATCGACTGCATGTAGACAAAAACATGATTTAAACTACATGTAAAGATTGAGTTTTATCAATGGGAACGTAATTATGTTTAGTTTATGTGTGAGTTACACTAACACAACACCGAGTTTAGGTCAATGTGAACACGGCCTTATATACATGTCAGAAACTTTGATTATTTTTCATTTGCGATGTTTTAAGAGGTAATAGAAACACGAGTTGTCTTCAGATGTCATATAAATACATGTACATTTAATAAAACAGTACTGAGTATCACTCTATTTGTCAAATAACAATTTGGTTCTACATGAGCACAAGTTAGCACACAAATAAACGATTTTATCGTATTCACTCCTATCATGCCTGTAAACTGTTCCAACTATCCGGAATATCTTTAAAAGTCGGATTACATGTTCTAGAAAAAATCGATAATTTCTAATTGTTTTGTTATTTTTTGCATTAGAAATTAATCAGTTCCCCATATGCATTAGTGAAAGTTCATAAAATTTAAGCTCGAGATCACATACTGTTTTTTGATAAATCTGCAGATGCGGATACATCAACGTAAACTATACGGTCTATACGTCTTTAAATGACCGACCTCTTGTAGTCGATAGTCGATGTAGGCCTTGTGTAGGTTAAGTGTACACAAAACTAGGCATTCAGAACTTTAATTTACCCATGTTTATAAAAAAAAAAAACATTTTTTTATATAGAATTGATACTTTTAACACTCATTACTAAAGTTCTTTACAGAAATATTTGTCTCAACTTGATATAATTATTTGTTATAAAAAAAACTTTAGGTAGCTTTATTAACCCTTAATCAAGACTCAAAGCATCATCATTGCCGAACAAATAATTCATTTAAAAAAGTCTTCTCGAATCTACTGGACGTTCACTGAAAAATTTGCCGCTGGTCTTTACTTAAAAAACTATTCATTCTTTAATGCATTAGTAAAACAAGTGTGAGGTAAATTGTATTGTTTGTTTAGTATCTCAGATCCGTTAAAATAAGCTTAGAAATAATAATAAAAAAAAAAACATCAACATCTCCCTTTTTTAAATACCCCTTGGAGAAGACATAGCATTTGAAAGAAACAGTAAAGATAAAAAAAATACATGTAGTGATCCTTAACATCTCAAACATCTCAAACCTTTTTCTTCGTCTGTAAGCACGCTGCTACAGTCTACACTTTTTAATGCATAATCGAGACATCTTTAGTATCTTCAACTACTGCAAGTCGTCAAAATGGCTTTCATAAAGGAGCAACCACTTAATTTAAAAAAGGGGGAGGGGGTTTCTGAGTCAGATTAGAACGTTTTTATTCAGATTTTTAGATGCCAGCAGTCAAATAACTTTTTTCAATATTAAACACTGTCATGTATGGGGAAACTCTGGATTCAGAATAATTTTTCTATGACAAGAATATTTTTTTTTTTTATCACATTAGGGATCAGAATACTTTTCTTGAAAAAAAAAAACATCCCCTTTTTGAAGTCAAATGGTCGTTCTCTTACTGCTAGAAAACTTGTCCGAAAATTTTGCATTCGGTTCTACATCATGAACATTTAAATGACACATAGTTTACAAGTGTGAACAAATCTTATGTACAGGTGGTTAAACAAGGTTTATAAATAATGTGAACAAATTTAATGTGAAACCAGTGTACATTGCATTACACCAAATGTAAACATGTTTACTGTACATGGCTTTTGGTGTGAACACGGCCTTAGTATTTTGAATTGAAATTAGTAATACTAACATAATTGCACAGATCATGTAATTTGCTGTAAAATAATGGGGTGAAAGTTAAAGAACAAGAAAATCGAACACAAACAGAACACATGCTTGACAGATTAAATTTTGGAGGAGGCTGTGATACCCATTCTTTATGATCATGAAAATGGAGACCACCAAAATGATTTGTAGTAGAATATTGTGCTTCAGATTTTAATATTTATGTTTCGAAAGATGTTCAAATATGACTTTATAGAATAGATTATTTTACTTTTATTCATTGTCTCTTCATTCCGGTTATTATGTATAATCCCTTACATTTTTTCTAATGATTATGCATAATACCTGAAAATCTTAGTAATTATATATAATCACTAAAGTTACCAGTGATTATACAGAATCCCTTAAAATTTCAGGGATTATACATAATCCCTAATTCTACAAATTCGCTGTAACATATCAGGGGCGGATCCATGTTTTGGAAGGGGGCGAAGTAACTAAAGATCGACGAGCGGAGAGAGGCGAAAAATTTTTGGGACCTTTTTTAGACTAAAAACATAAAATAAGTGTAAAATGCACTTTTTAAACAGTTCTTGACTTTGGGCATGTATATTTTATAGTTGCTGAAAAGTGTAAGAGTTGGACATTTTTTATGCCGTATTCTCCACATTAATTGTCTATTATAAAATGATTGGATAGATCCAAAGATATGTACTAATATATTTGATTGGGACTTGCTAGTTAAAAATGGACATGGAAAATTCTTTTTTGTTGTATGTTTAGTTAGTATCAAGATATACGCCGTGCTATTCGATGAAATTTACAATACGACCGACACGAGTTAAGAAACAAACAGACAATTTTTATCCAAATGTTTGGTCGAAATGTTTCCGCCAACAAGGGAAATGAGGGGTTCCAAATCAAACAAAGGCTACGAATGAGTCTGAAATTACCATGAATTTATGAATGACGGTCGAAAAATGGAGACATTAAGGCAACACCCAGCAGGCAGGTTGCAGTCGTGCCTTGAACAAAGTATTCAATAAATCAGTTCGGCGAAACAGACAATCCGGTCAGATACTGGATTTACATGAAAAACCCCGGGAACCAAAAAATTACGCCCGTTTATTAATCATCATGTTCATTTAATTCTAAAAAAAACCTGTTGGAAATTTTGGTTTCAAATGGCAAAAAAAGTGGACAAAATTATTGTTTTCAATCCTGATACGACAAGAATTTTATTTAAGGCAGAAAGCAGTGTCAGAACTTTTCCTCTTATACATCTCAGACTGCCCCTTCAAATCAAATGGTCCGTACCTTAGATCTTAAGCTTACTGACAGAGGATCATTATTCAGCTATGTTATTAATAGGCTTGGCCGTGTTTGGTTAAACATGCTTTTGTAGGTAAATAATATTGGTGTGGAACTTTTTTGTTCCTGACATTGTAGTAGAGTATTACTTTCTGTTTGGTGGAATTATGAAATAGAAGTCAGTACGTTCTTGCTCAATCTTTGTCACTTTGAATGTGTCATTTTTGTCACCCTCAGCATAAGCAATTTGTTACTGTAATTTGATTTTCAAATTGACATAGTGAAGTTTTTTCGACGCACTGGTTTACTCCACCGTAGCGAATCACAGGACTTTGACATAACCAATAATATATTACAGTAAATACGAGCGAAAAATATCTTTATAAGTAAAGAACTGCCATATAAAAACTAAATACACGGGAAATATTAAAGTTCACGAAGTCTTGTCTGATTAATCTTTTACAAAAAAAAAAAAAAAAAAAGTCGATCCAAGCAAAGGGGGGCGTACACCCTCTACGCCCCCTCTGGATCCGCCACTGCATATACAAGGCAATTTTATGAAAATTACAAAGTTTTATTGTAGATGAACACGGCAGTATAATGAGCTTTTGGGAAGTGAAATATTAAAAACTTAAAATTGTCACATATAAGTCGATTTAAAAACGTATGATGTAGAGCGAATGATCTTGAGGAGACACATTGTTGTCAGTTCTATTTAATACAGTTTATTATGGTACATTTATAGCAGCCAATCAACATAAAAGTTATTACATATTATTTTCAAATACTTCGCTCATCGAATATATAACCGAAAGCAACAAAAAAATAGGGATATAAAATGTTATCAAGTTAATGATAATGTCTGACAGACATATGACACCAAATAAATTAAACAGAATGGCCATTAAGTGGCTAATGATTCCTTCTCCTTTGGTACTTATTACTGTTTACATGTTGAAATGAAGGTCATGCGTAAAGTTATAATATTTCTTTACAAAACCTTCGATCCAGTACAACTTTTATAGCCTTCTAGTGGTGTAAACATAACGCAGTTGATTCTTTTTTCAATCGCACCATCAAGTTACAAGAATTGTGACACGAGCTATTCATTCATGATATAAACATTCATCTTAAATTTGTAAGAGGTCAGCTATGGGACCTACTTAGTCAAAGATAATGAAGTATTACAAAATCAAGTGATTTTGGATTAAAAATAATTGGTCATTATTTGCAAAGTTAAACGTTTGCATGATACAAATTTAAAAAAAAAGTAATGCAGTTTTATAGTGAGTAAGCCCACTTTTTGAGAGGTAATCAAAAACTGAAAATGTTACATATAGATAGATAGATAAGAAAACGTTGCAAAGTAGAGCATACTCAGAGAGAGCAAATGATCATGAGGAGACACATTTTTGTCAGTTCCATTTATACAGTTTCATATCGTATCCAATCAACATTAAAATCATTAGATATAATGTTCAAACACTTCGCTCATAGAATATATAACCGAAAGCAAAAAGAATGGGGATAATAAAATGTTATCAAGGTAATGATAATGTCTGACAGACATATGACACCAAATAAATTAAACAGAATGACCATTAAGTGCCTAATGATTCCTTCTCCTTTGGTACTTAGTACTGTATACATGTTGAAATGAAGTTCATGTGCAAAGTAATTATATTTCTTTACAAAACCTTCGTTCATAGTACAACTTTTCTGAAAAGAAGCGAAATTTATAGCTTTCGTGTGGTTTAAACATATCGCAGATTATAATTTTTTCAATCGTACCCCTAAGTTATAATAATTGTGACACGACCTGTTCAGTCACGATCTAAACATTCATTATAAGTTTGGAGGAGGTCCGATATGGGACCTATTGGGCCTTACAAATAAAGTTCTACAAATCAGGTTAGTATTGTGTAATGATAACTGATCATTATTTGCAAAGTTATACGCCTGCACGAGGTAAATAAACTCTTCATAGATACCAGGGTAGAAGTAACGCAGTAGTAAGCTCAGTAGTGTAATTACAATTTGAGAGATAATTAAAAAATTAAAATGTTACATATACGTAGATTAATAAACGTAGAAAGTAAAGCGAAAGAAAAGGCGGAGAAAAGATTTTATAAGTTATATTTCACACAGTCCTTTACCCGTATCATAACGTAAATTAACCGCATCCGTAGGCCACTTATTATATGTCTGTCAGATATTATGATCACATTAACATTTTATATTCCTCGTTCTGTTCACTTTCGGTTACTTATTATATAAGCCAAGTATTTGACCATTATGATTACTTTTATTTGATCATGATACATCTACTTTGGTTCTTACCATCGTGTCGTTCGAGTACGTGTTTCTAAATCCCTGACTTTTAAAATGTTGTTTTAGCAATGAATGTTAATCCAGAAAAACTCTTCAGACGCACACAGTCTATAAAGTGTTATTTTAATTTATTAGCACTGAATCAATACAACGTCTGGTCGACTGTTAGTTGATCTTAGTTCGCTACGGTATCATTAGCTCAGTAGTAGGTGTTTCGGTATTGACATGATTTAGTACAGACTTTCTAAAATTCCTCGTTGATAAATTTAGAAATTATTTTAAAAACTAAGATTTCAACTTCTTCAGGCAATGTTGACTTTAGCCGAATGTTGTCATACTTTTTATATCTTTCCTGGTAATATGGCTTAAAATTATATAAATATAAGAAGATGTGGTATGAGAGCCAATGAGACAACTTTCCATCCAAGTCACAATTTGTAAAAGTAAAACCATTATAGGTCAAAGTACGGTTTTCAACACAGAGCCTTGGCTCACACCAAACAGCAAGCTATAAAGGGCCCTAAAAATGACTAGTATAAAACCATTCAAACGGGAGAACCAACGGTCTAATCTATATAAAAAACGAGAATCAATGTTAAAAAAAAACAATGCTTAAAATTATATACCTATTTATACATCCATGGCTTTCAAATATTTAGGTTTGAGCGTTCCTGATAAGGGTACTTGAAGTCCAGAAAAACGCTTCACAGGCACGAAATTTATAAAACATAATTTAAGAATTGAATACTTCTTTTTATAATTTTATTCGGGTGTTAAAGCATTGATCAAATCACATTTTGTATGAAGCGCTTCATATTTAAAAAAAAAACGCACGATCAACCCTTTTACAAGTCTTTAAAATTACAAAAATTCAATTTTATATTTATATTCTAACGGTGCAACCATGAAATTAAGAGTTATATCCAGCTTTTCGTTTGTTTTTCTATGCATTGTTTTAACATGGTCACGGATAGTACGTGAAGTCAAAGCTATTTCATAAGGAAATAAATTGTATATGGGCTAGCCTTGCAGTTGCTGTGAGTTAATCAAAATTACATATTCTAATAAAAAATACATATTATGTAATTAATTGCATTTAACAGTAATATCTATAATATATTATGATTGTTAACAAAAAATTACTGTGGAAAGATTATATAATTCCAATTTATATACTAAAAAGACAAAACTGGTATATTTCCACGAATATTTTTGAGTGAGAAAGATTGAGCATACTCATGTACGACTCACTTATTTACATGAAAGTTTTATATCGACAAATAGTATGGTATTTACTTAATTGGTACTTGCATATACCCTATATTTGAGAATCCAAAACTGAAATTGACATGGATTGTAAACCACATTCATTTTTAATAGCCCAACTTTAAATTCGACATGAATGTACATATGAAATCAAAAGTTAAAATTGCAGTAACAAACGTTTGACCCTTATCGCACCATATCCTTTGTATCATAAATGTAGCTGGAAACTGGATGTGTAACAACCATACATCATAATCCCTGACACCATGTGTTCTAACTGATGACGATAATGACACTGGTGAAAACAATAATCATTCCAGTTACCAAGACAATTCAAGATAATAGCTTACATGTTAAAAAGCTTCAGGCTTTGGCCACTAAACAGGAATACACAGGCTGTTTTACCGACTATGAATGGTTTGATGCTGTAAGTTTTCAAGATAAGGTTTTTAAGTAACAAATAAACTTAGAATTATCAATGATCCATATAAATGAGGTCATTGTCAGATGCACCGAGGAAGGCGGTCATATAAAAAGAAGATGTGTTATGATTGCCAATAAGACAACTCTCCACAAGAGATCAAATGACACAGAAATCAACAACTATAGATCACCGTTCGACCTTCAACAATGAGTAAAAGCCATTCGTAAAGTCAGCTATAAAAGGCCCCGAAAAGACAAATGTAATACTATTCAAACGCGAAAACTAGCGGCCTGGTTTATGTACAAAATAATGAACGAAAAACAAATATGATATACAGCAACAAATGACAACCACTGAATTAATGCACATTTTACCTTTTGGTCCCATTTGGTACTGTACAGGTAATGAACACATCGTTAATGATAAAAAAAAAGAAAATATACTGTTGAAGACAAAAAATGACTACATCTAGCTTTACCTTTTCACAAGTGGTGTATGTAATACCGAACCCCGAAATGACAACGCAGGCATTGAAAATGTTATTTAGTTAACAGAATTACATACATTTGTCTTTCTGAACAAATTGTATTATCATTTGGTAATTATTGGGGCGACTATTAAACCTTAACCTGAGAAAGCATGAATATAATGTTCTTTTTAACACATATTTCTCAATATTAATATGTAACTTTTGTTGACAACTCATCACTGAGTTTAAAAGTCCAGTCAACCACGTCCACTTGTATTTTTGTCCATCTGATGAGTTAAGCCTTTTTCAACTGATTTTTATAGTTCGTTCTTATGTTGTACTGTTATATCACTCTCCCAGGTTAGGGGAGGGTTGGGATCCCGTTAACATGTTTAACCCCGCCACATTATTTATGTATGTGCTAAGTCAGGAGCATGTAATTCAGTGGTTGTCGTTTGTGTATTTGTTACATATTTGTTTTTCGTTCATTTTTTTTTTTACATAAATAAGGCCGTTAGTTTTCTCGTTTGAATTGTTTTACATTGTCTTATCGGGGACTTTTATAGCTGACTATACGGTATGGGCTTTGCTTATTGCTGAAGGCCGTACGGTGACCTTTAGTTTATAATGTCTGTGTCATTTTGGTCTTTTGTGGATAGTTCTCATTGGCAATCATACTACTATATCACTAACGGAAAGCTGAATACTAAAATTTATAAAAGAGATGATTTTTCATTTCCTATCGTTAATTATCCATTTTTAGATGGTGACGTTCCCTTGTCACCATCTTACGGTGTTTATATATCTCAACTTGTACGATTCGCTCGTGTATGTAACAATGTTTTAGATTTTAACGAGAGAAATTTATGTATTACTGAAAAATTATTACACCAGGGTTTTCGATATCACAAACTAGTCAAAACATTTACTAAATTTTATCATCGGTATAAGGACATCATACGTAAATATAGCTCAACATGCAGACTTCTTATACGTTCAGGTATTTCACATCCAATTTTTTATGGAAATATTCTTTATAAAGCAAAAAGGTGTCAGTATTCACCTCAAAAACTACCAAAACCTTTGAATAGACTTATTAAGAAGGGATATAGTTACGATACTGTTGTCAGGTCATTAAAGATTGCATATTTTGGCGTTAATATTGATTCACTTATAGGGTCTTTGCATCGGAACTAAACACATTTATTCAAAAACCAGTTGTCGGCATGACACGGGTTATGTTCTTATCATATATGTTATGATGGTATGATGCTAAACCCCTAACGGGAAGGATTGTGCCTGATGTTCAAATGATGAAATCATAATCTTTCAGTCAGTTTAATTGAAGTCTGGAGCTGGCATGTCAGTTAACTGCTAGTAGTCTGTTGTTATTTATGTATTATTGTCATTTTGTTTATTTTCTTTGGTTACATCTTCTGACATCAGACTCGGACATCTCTTGGACTGAATTTTAATGTGCGTATTGTTATGCGTTTACTTTTCTACATTGGCTAGAGGTATAGGGGGAGGGTTGAGATCTCACAAACATGTTTAACCCCGCCGCATTTTTGCGCCTGTCCCAAGTCAGGAGCCTCTGGCCTTTGTTAGTCTTGTATTATTTTAATTTTAGTTTCTTGTGTACAATTTAGAAATTAGTATGGCGTTCATTATCAATGAACTAGTATATATTTGTTTAGGGGCCAGCTGAAGGACGCCTCCGGGTGCGGGAATTTCTCGCTACATTGAAGACCTGTTGGTGACCTTCTGCTGTTGTTTTTTCTATGGTCGGGTTGTTGTCTCTTTGGCACATTCCCCATTTCCATTCTCAATTTTACATCTTCTTTTTAATATAAACAAAGGCTTTGTGGTTTAAAATTCAGTGAGTTCATTTTAATGTCGAGGGAACAAATAGTATTGCTTCAAACAATAAGTATGTTATCAGTCAGGACCATTGATATGCCGACAACATTGCACAACAAAGAAAACTGCATAATCTGCGTGTATTCTTCTAATTCTGAATAAACCATATTTGACTTACTATTAGCTGTAAACACCTCAAACATTCATAACTGTATAAACTATTAACACTAAACTGGTTTAGTACTATTGGTCTCATTTGTTTACCCTCTCATAGGGCTCTGATAAACCAAATATGAGGATATTTTCTTTACTTGATTAGCAGTGCATATGTTTTATTTGGTATGCATTTCAAATGTGAAGTATGACTTCATTAAAAAGTATTTTGAAACATTCTTGTTGAACTATTAATGGTTTTAAATTAAATATTGTAAATAAATGTTTGCCTCCAAAAATTAATTTGAATTTAAGGAATGAAAATATGTTTTTGTCTGCAAGAGACACACTGTGATATAAAGAATTGTGCCCCGTGTGGATTACTGTTCACGTAAGAGACTCCCTCATACCTGGAGTTCAGTTTCTAAAATGTTCAACTTACGATACCATTATGGGTCCAGTTATAAATACGAATTTGTTGGGACTTGAAGAAGTATGCATTTGTTTCATATACTATTCTCCTGTGAATGCTTCCTTAATAAAAGTCTGGATTATGACATTTTGACATCAATGAAAAATATAGTATAGAACACTCTAATGAAGTTATCATTATCCTTGCCTGCGACCTGAAACCAAGCAATATCATTGATTCTGACTGTGTCATACATCTGTTTAATACATTTTGCTCTACAGTTCTTTAAGTATGATACAAATATGACACCAGAAAAGTCAGGACAAAAAAAATAAATAGTAAGAGGACATCCCTCACCTATCAATGTGTGTCTCGTCGAATCTCCGTACTCTAAATGTAAAAATTTTTTCAGCGATTTTTAAAATGAATTCTATACTTGTTTTCAGTCCCTTGGCATCAGTGTTATTTATTTTTGTATCTAAATATCTGATAAAAAAAAACTTTTATTACTGGCAAGCAACAAGAAGCAACAGTGTTAGCTTTCATGCATACTGCAGTGTAATTCGTTATGCCAATGAAAATAAAAGGCTTACAAATAGCTGTCAACTGTAAGACAGATGCAATTGGCATGGCCTTTTAAAAACGCTCTTGGCTCTACCCCATGTACTGACTTTGATTGAAAATATAAAACTAATGTTTGTGATAAAACACCATTTGGGAAGGTAAAGACTTGAATCACATAGTTACGGTAACAGCAGATCGATCATGGGCTTCAGACAGACTAATGTCTTTTGAAAAAATGAAGGATATTATATGGTATATTTAAATTTATTTTTTTTTTTAATTCAAGGGCTACAAAAATTGCCTTATCCGACTGTCTACTTTAAAGGTTTTTATTTATTTTACCCAACTGTATACAATAAACTGCTTGTCTCATTGTATCATTTGTGTAATATATCATCGACAACTCATTATTAATCTGACGTAACAGTAAAGTACAAAACTATCCTGTTGGAAACATTTGTAATTTATTTTCAAAGCCTTATTAAACGTTAAAGTTTCTAATATTCTTCCATCACCAACCAGTTGGATTAAACCGCATCTTTTCTCGTTTTTGCATCAACAGACGATTAATCAGCTGGTTAAGTCGATACTCGTTTTGACTTCTTTGATCAAGCGCCAAACTTGTAGCAGTGTCCCTCCGTTTCCGTTTCCAACCAGTAGGATTTAACTTCATCAACCCATCTCTGCGCTTTGAAAGTACACCACTGTGTATATTTCCTTGAATTTCTTTGATGCATGATATAAATTGTTTCATATTGATCAAATATTTCTCTTGACACTCTGGTAATGGATTGTACGTCAAGAGTTCTGCGAGGGCATGCGATGTTTTGTCACTATCGTATATGTTTGGTGTATCATTGTTATCACTCCATAATTTATTTTCTGCCTCTAACGTACTTAGTCTATTAGAATACAGTTTTGCAATCAAGGAATTCAATTCGTTTGAAAGGTCATTATTATCCTGGTCTAGTAATCCTGTTGACAGCTTATCTACGCCATTGTCTTTCAAATTTATCCAGGGATATGCATTCACACAAGTAGATATACCAATAATTAGAAGTTGCACAAACATGCCTGAAAGAGAATAATGTTCTATCTCATAAAAATATAAATATAATGATATAGGCTAAAACAATGTGTAATCGTACATTTCCCACAGATCAGATATTTCGTTAACAAATGTTCTCCTGTCATATTTGATTATGTATGTCTTATGCCAATGTTCAGATGAATTGTGGAACCATTTATAATAATACAGATATATAAGATAATTTTGTTGCAGTCTTAAAACACATCCGAATTAAGGGGCTTGTTGTTCGTGATGTGTGGATGCAGTAGAATTTGCCCCTATGAGTAATTGCCCGGCTTATTTAAGTTCTGTTTGGGGTTAATTTCTCGTTAACAAAAAACTTTCTACCATTAGCTTTTAGAAATTGTTGTGAGTGGATGGTTGTCGCATTGGCAAAGAGGGACGAAAGAAACCAGAGGAACAGTCAAACTCATTAATCGAAAATAAACTGATAACGCCATGGCTAAAATTGAAAAGGACAAACAGACAAACAGACAAACAATAGTACACATGATACAACATAGGAAACTAAAGAATAAACAACACGAATCCCACCAAAAACTAGGGGTGATCTCATGTGCTCCGGAAGGGTAAGCAGATCCTGTTCCACATGTGGCAACTTACCATCAACCTCTATTTTATTCTTAAGTTGCATCATATTCTACAACTTATACTATCATATCACATAATTTGATGTTCATTATTGATGCATGAATAACGAACATCAAATTATGTGATATGAAAGTGAACGAAAAAAAATCATATAAAATTTTAAAGAAGAAAAGGAATAAAAACAGAATTCTTATGTTTAACAAAACAGAATTGTAATTTTTTAACTCTTTGAAATACCTTACTCGCATCATTTTCTTAAAATGGACACCATAAGACATTACCACACATTTCGAAGTGACAGTTTCACTCATAATTGAGTAGAAAACGTTATCACGATGAACAAATTGTATTACCTGGATTGAACTTGACAACGCTACTCTTGACATATTTTTTTCATAATCATATTTTTTTTTATTGCTGTCTTGTTTAATACGGCTGTACTTTATGCTTTTTTATTCAATAGAACGTGTAATTCATTATATTGTCTGTAAATAGCAATTGTATTAATTGATGACATTAGACCTACAGAACAGATTGGAATTAGAATTTCGGAATCAATTTTATAGTATGAAGCAGCCAGAAAGACAGATAAATTATCCTGCGTTGTGTTCAATACATTTATCACCTTATGCTATTTTATAACTGAAATTTTATATTCTGCACTTGTTTCAAATTAATATAAAGATATTTTTATTCCAAACAAAGGGCCCATGGTGAGAAAAGTAATTTGTTTATAATTGACAGCCACACCTAATTTTGACAAGCCTATTTACTGTATGAATATTGATATAGCTTATTTCATTATCTTAAGCCATTTCCAGACCATAGTCATACGTACATGTGTAAAAGTATTAATAAAACAGATTATATAAAATATTAACACACAAATATTCATACTGCGTCACATCAAAACAAAGCGTTATGTATAGAAAGTTTTCCGAGTTCAAAACAATAATATATAAGTTCAAATAATCTTCATATTATAAAATGAATGCTTATAGAAAATCTATTCGAATCTGTAACTTAATAGAATGTCACCAATAAAATTATCTGCTTACTTCTGTGTCATTAAGTCTCGTGTGGAGAGTTGTCTCATTGGCAATCATACCACATCTTCTTTTTAGGTTTATAATTTAAAATTATATTTTCGAATAAAATAAAAGGATAAAGTAAAGTCGTAATAAACAAGAAGATAACAAATTAATGCATGTTATTAAAGAAATAAATATGCGAGAGTCCAGTCAAGTCAAAGAGTCTAGGTAATACACTTTGCCATCAGCACAATGCTTTCTGATTTCATTTACGATAAGCCTCAGTTAGCAATCATATAAGCAATCATATAAGCGTTATATTTAATATGGAGTTAAGTGAATGAGGTCACAAAAAAGTTTTTATTGTGATTTGGTTATATACTTTATAAAGGGAAATACGCTGATAGTGTTTGACCTGCGTGTAAATCGCGAAGTGTGATAAGTTACCAACCTTGTTTAGAGTCTGGAAGATATAAACAGAAATTTGGCTATGGTTGAAGGCTACATTGACTTCTAAAATTGTTTTATTTATACGTGTCGTTTTGTCGTACGACCCACACATCTTTTTATTCTTATGTATGATGTTCTATCAGTAAACGTCACACACATTAGTAATAGTAATTAAGAATGCAGCATATAACTGGAAAAAGATTCTTTTTAATCAACTTTAATTTGTTGTGGTTCACTTGTACGGATGTTCTCGTGAAATTAATTTTACACAACATTTTGATGCTAAAAAGATTTTATAGCATGTTTGAGATTTCTTCCAATTTCTAGTTGGCATGCGTTTCAGCGCTAAAATAGATTGGTTATGATTGAAAGAATATTTATGTAGGACTAAAAAAGGTCAAAGATCCTGGTTTTAAAAAAATAAATCAAATGCAAGATGGCAAAACAAACAAGCATTGTGGAAAAGAAATAAAAAGGTTTAATGATTTAGACCTTAATATTTTCTGGTGATGAAACAAAATAAAAGGTGGGTTTGATCTGTATCATTTTAGATATTAGATGAAAAAAAGGATAAACAAACAGTTTTTTTCTTTGATCTACTAATTCTTCGATTATGTTTCCATCTCATTTTTCAATGGGTAAAACAGATTTCTTACCATGCTTTTCGATTTTGAAACCAACATGGAAAATACGAGTCATGTTATTATTTATGATATATATTGCTTTCCCAATGAAAGAGTATATTTAATCAGTAGTGTTTTAACACATTGATCCCTTTGTTCCTTTACGTCTTAAGCAACAACAAAAAAGAACGAAAGAAAATAAATTAAGCGAAAGTACTTTTTAATAGATCCAAAACGATGATATCTATTTCAAATGTCTTTCGTTCTTTATTTCCATATTAATTGCAAAGTTCTACTCATTTTGCAATTGAACACCAAGTCTGAGTCAAGTTTTACGAATCAAAAATTAAATATTTTTTTTTATCAATTACCAAATGGAAAAAAAAGGAAAACAGCTCGTTTGGTGATTTTATATATATATCTTTTTTTTTCGTGACATCATGTACCGTATGAATAATTAATTCCTCAGGTCGGGTTGTGTTTAATAAACTAAACCGTGTAAAGTTAGAACATTTAAAAGATAAAACGACATTTATCTAATGTAACGATTAAATTTAAGAAAAGGTCAAATTAGAGAAATGAAATTAAGACATTAGGAAATTTAAAATAGACCCCTACTGATGTCGATCAATTTTGAACGTAATTGTGCTTACAACACATTCTTGCGCATTAACAGCACTGCATGTTTCCAGTAACTGAACACATTATATGTAAAAAAAAAAAAAACACTTTGTTTAACTTAAGCAATTGAATAAGTTTACAGTGTTCGATACGAACAGTGAAAAAAATGTTTGTTTGACATTTTACTAGCATTAATTATCAAATAAACAAAAAAAATTTATAAATGACCTTTGTTCTAAAATACTGTGACGTAAAAGGCAACGTTAAGTTAACTTATCTGTTTCAATTTGAAATAATCTCATTTACGTATAAGTTTTATCATGTTTTAATCAGATTCCTGGACTTAATGGCAGAAATTTTCGCACCTGAAACGGAAATTAAATGATAATTTGCTTCCGTTTAATTGTACTCTTTAGTGCGGACATCGTGAATTGTAAGGTTTAACAGTCGATGCATATTCGTAATTGGGCACACACTCTTTTTTTTACGAAATTCCTTTATCGATTGAGCTAACTATTGAACATAGGGTATACGAGTTGAAATCATTCACCTGGCAAAATAACATATAGATAGTTATATTCAACTTTATCTGGATCAATTTTTCACGAAAACAAATTATTTATTATGAATAGAAACAAGTAGATGTGGTATAATAGCCAACGAGACTGTTCACAAGAGTTAAAGGTTATTGTGATGTACAAGCGAAAGCAATGCACATAAGTTCTTTCTTTTCAGTTTCGGAAACACATCATTTATTATCAGTAAAAATAAGATTCAATAATGTGAATGTGAACAATACATTTAAGGCCTTTTTCCTGTCACCTCTATTAGTTTTTTTTAATATACATTAAGCCCAACCCTAAAGCTAGAAATATGGCATCCCTGGACTGGACTCCCCCTGGTAACTAAATTACTGCCAAAGTCGGAACATCCTTTATGCTAGATGTATAAGTACGCAGCCACGTCCGGTCTGAATCGGACGCCTCATGTAGGGTGAGTGATATGCTCTCTGCGCGTATGAATTTCCTTCAATCAATTTTGTTTTGTATTTCTTACGTGGTTGCGTTTGGTCTATATCAGACTCGTGAGTGGTGCTCAAATCAAATTAATTGGATCGCCACATTGAATACGAAAATGAAGACCATGAAACTAAATAGTCCAAAAACACTGTCATGTATAACTTCGCCATTTAAGCATAGGTGTAGAAAAACCTTATTGCTATAAATAATTTAGACTTCATCAACCCTTTATTCTGCGGAGAATAATCATATGAATGATACACATGCTAGAGTGTTGACTTCTAGACAGGCGATACCCGTGAACATTAACCGTTAATCACCAGATGCATCGAGCCCGCTGGTTTTAATATTTGACGAATAACCAATCTGATATTTTAGTATGTCAGAAAACCAATCTGATAATTTAGTATGTCCGAAAACCAATCTGATAATTTAGTATGTCAGAAAACTAATCTGATAATTTAGTATGTCAGAAAACCAATCTGATAACATAGTATGCTAGAAGAGCGTTTTGTTACGTAAGGTAAGCCAGTGCCTCTCTGATAAAAAAGGTTCGAAGCTGAAACCCCAAAAGGTATTCTAAATCTAAAATTAGTCGAAAATTGTCAGAAAAAAAAACCTTTCTGCTGGTCAAAGTAACAGATAGAATGTCTATATACATACACATAAGAAGTTAAAAATTATGTTACAAATTTTGATTACTTTAAGTAAAATAATGTCATTTGACTTATTCATAAATGCTTTGTTTTTCAAACTTTATTTAAACATATCTGTCGTTAAAAAACTGTGTGAGTATTTAATGTAGATACATACCGATCAATTCACATTTAATCCGGATATAGACTTGCCATACGCTTAATAAGTGAAACCATTTTTAGGTTAAAAATGGTCTCAACATTCATGGAAGTCTTCGGATGGTAGTTCCGCACTGTTTAACAATCAAGTCAACACCTTTTTTATTGTTATACAGAGAACTTACATACTTGTTTTTCGTTCATTTTTTATATAAATAAGGCCGTTAGTTTTCTCGTTTGAATTGTTTTACATTGTCTTATCGGGGCCTTTTATAGCTGATTATGCGGTATGGGCTTTGTTCATTGTTGAAGACCGTACGGTGACCTGTAGTTGTTAATGTCTGTGTCATTTTGGTCTCTTGTGGACAGTTGTCTCATTACCATATCTTCTTTTTTTTATATAATCAATAAAAAATAGAATTAAGGGATAAATAAAATAACATAATGATATACTTATCAATTATCTCAATGATCATAGAAATAATGCCGTAAATGGATCCTTTTATTTTTTTCTCAATTTTTTTCTCAATTTTGTTCCTTATTGAACTTGGGTAAATATCGCTTTCGTTTATAACAACTTCGATACATTAATTGCTGCATTAAGAGACAATAATGAATTATCATAAAAAGATTTGAAATTATATCAGTTTTAGAAGAAATGTGTGACGTTTTTGGTATTCCATATGTACCTGCACACACTCAGGAACATGACAGTTGTTGATATTGATAAGGGACTTTCCGTTTTGAGTTTTCCTTACTTTTTTTTAATAAATGTAATAAAGTTGAAGTTCAAGGCCATATATGGCAAAATATACATTGTACGATGAATTGATTAAGTAAAATACATCAACTATGAAAAACTAGCAGAACTAAATTATATCGTGGAGAACAAACAATTAAATGAACGAATACGACCTAAAAGTATTTTTCTTTATTAGAAAAAAATTATATGTGAATAATGAAGTTTAAAGTTTAAATATATGAAAAATATCTACAAAAAAAATCGTTTACATATTCAAGAGGTTTTTTTTTCATTTATCGGACAATTATTGCTACATAAGCTATTGTTTACAATCATAACATTTCAAATAAGTTATCCAAATTACATTTTTCAACAAGATAACAGCTTTTTCAACAACATAAATAAGGCAGCAACCATTTGATTTTCTGGGGGGGGGGCTATGGTTTTTTTTGGAAAAAAAAGTTTGTTTCCAGTTTTTGGAGAAAAAAATAATTTGTTTTTGATTCTGAGAATCCCCCCCCAGAAAATCAAATGGTTGCTGCCTAAATGAATTATTTTATATTTATTTATTGGTTTTTTTTTAAATATTTGTGTTTACTGAGTTAAAAGAGGAAATCAACAATTTGCGATCATGCGAACTCGTACACGAAAAATATGAAGAAGAAAAAACGCGTTCGGAAAAGATGAAACACTATGTCGTTCCTCTTTTTTTTAAATAACGAACTATTGTTGTATTAATTGTTTATATTTATAGCTTATGAAACACAGAAATTATGAAAATTGTAACATGTCAATACTTACTAAAACTTGCTGGAAAACAACAAGAATACGTCTTTTTCACAAGAGAATGTATTTCCATAAGATGCTTTAGTTATATATTGATACAAAGCATGTTGGCGAAACTGTAACGAGCTAAGGAAGCGCGTCTATAACAAAAACCTGGCCTTTTCACATATAAATCTTTCATCACCTTCATAAGCCGGACACATGTTCAACTTGTATCGTTTGTGTTTACCAAGTTCAAAAGACAGTGAATTGAGTAACCCTTCGATTATTCCATTTATAGTCTATGCCAATGAATAATGACAATACTTCTTTTCAATAATCATATACATCAATTTTAATTTTGAAAACTTGATCATTTATTTAGTGAAAGGCGAATCTTAATATGTGACGTTATTTGGGATTGGACAACAATTGTCACGTGTCACCGGAAATAATAAGGCAGACGTTAATGACGACAGGGTTGTGTTAGAACTAATTTGAAGTTTTTGAGACGTGTCCGATTACTTCAGTATAAATGTCTTTCCTAAATAAGAAATATTAGTTATAATCCGTATAATGCATTGGTTTGATATTACAATAAATAACATCAGAAATAAGTTGTTAGATAACGTTAGTGGAACCACGTGGGAAAACTCTTATGTATCTGTAAATTCGTACGTTTATGAACTATAACCAGAAGCAATCAATAAAGTTGTAGAGATATGAGATATAAATATTGGATAACTTTGTTTATTATTACCTGTTGTATGTTGGTTTAAATGTAATTACCACTTGACGTCTGCTTTCATTTTAATTTCACTAATATAACTTTCCGAGAATAATAAAACAGATTATTCTGAAAACAATGTTTCAAATAAAAAGCGAACATTGGTCACTAAAATTAACTAAGTTTTCTGTTGGGTAAATGTCAATGGATTACTATCATTGAAATTGTCAACCTTTTTCAATCATTTGCTTTCAAAATAATCCAACAACAAATATCAGCAGTTAAATATTGGAAAATGATCTCAAATAAATCAAAACACTAGTTGTACCAGGAATATTTAATTATATTGGTACAATGTATCCCTAGGTTTGTATAAAGTGTTGATTGACTAATTATTAATTGTTTGTTTCATTTCCAGCAGCAAATATTTCATACATGTTCAGAGTGGGAATATTTAAAACGTTCTACATAATAAGGAGAACTGTAAAGTTGGCCAATCGTTATGGTGGTCAGGACCTGTACAAAGTCCACAAATGCCAGTTGTTATCCGTTCGTTTGATGTGTTTGAGCAAATTGATTTTGCCATTTGATAAGGTACTTTCCGTTTTGAATTTTCTTCGGGAGTTCAGTATTTTTGTGATTTTACTATCAGTGTCATCGGAAAGAGTTGGTGAATGTTGGATAGGGGCATTGATTTCGTCTTGCAACATACCCCTATTCGTTCTTCTAATAATTGTTGTAGAGGGCCTCTCATTGGTTATTTGTATCATTGTGTTGTTGTCTGAATGAGTAATGAAAAAATGGACTATAGATTTCAGCTAAGACTATTGATAGCTATTGACCAAACAGAAATAATTTAGGAATTACAGAATGTAGTCGTAGCAAAGGCGTCAAAGTTTCAATGACGTAGCAGAGAAAACACCCATCTTTTAGCTGAGCAATTTAAAAAGAGATTTTTTTTAGATGATTAGAGGAACAGATTCGACCACCAAATCTCGACAATGCGATATTTCTACATTCTCGATAACTATTTAAAAACATAGAGAGTATTGAAAATTGAGTTGCCTCGAGTGGAGAAATATTATATCATATTCGATTCAATGGTAGAATATCAAATGATGCTCGGTCCAAATAAATTACTGACATTTTAAATTTGAAGGAATTAGTAATTGAAAGACCCTACAGAGCGGATTCCCATTTTATATCAATCGGTTGGCAAACTTTTCATTCTGAAACCACTTCTGTGACCGAACTTCACAAAGATGGTGCAGTATTGGATGCTTCCTAGACCGATCCTCGTGTGTTTTAGATCGAATTTACCTCTAGAATTTTTTTTGACAATAACCTATTCAAGAAATATCTTCCACAATTGATCAAATGAAATAAAGCTGTCAGAGACAATCTTTGACTCTCATCAGTTTTCAACTGGTTTTTCCTTTTTCCTAAGACTACAAGAGCAATGTTCGATATGTATTCTTGAAATAAACTCATCATAGATACCAGGATTTTATCAGTGACGCTCGAATCCAAAAAAGTTAAAGAGGTCAAATAAAGTGCAAAGTTGAAGAGCAATGAGGACCTATACTTCAATTTTCAATATCAAATCTTTTTATGTACATTGGTTCTATTATAGAAAATATGGATTATTTCTATACAATTGACCAATACGCAAACACGCAAGGAAAGCTCAAAACCGTAATTTAGACCGATATAGGATTTTTTAGCTTTTAAATTTGAATTAGATAACACATTACTTAAACTACTGTCTGCGTAATTATTGTGAAATGTTTCGATAGAAAACATTCTGCACCATTTAAAAATATATTTATTACTTTGTCTTTATAAAGTTTAAATTGAAATGGCATCTGCACAATGGATATATGTGGGTTGTATCAGCATTGCATTGTTTGTGATTCTTTTCGTAGCCAGAGACCTATTAATAATCTTTACCATTAATCAGTTATCTTAAATAGTCAACTTCCTTTGAAGCACAATGAACTAGATAACATAAATCCTTACGCTGTATATCACATTTTAAAATGATAGCCAATTGATTAATAACAAATCTATGTTTCCGTTTTGGTTGTCTCGAAATTTACAGCAAGATTATTTTTTTCTATCTGTATGAATTGCTTTCAATACAACGTTTATCGAAATAAATCAAATTGTTATTATTCATCTGAGACAAGTTAATGTCACACTCTATGAAGTGTTGAAATATATTGTGAGCCGAGTATGCTATTAATGTAAGAAGCAAGTGACAAATTGTAATTCGTTTATACTCTAAATTATGATAAATTTCAACATATATAGCAAGTTGACTTCATGCATAACTAACGTTAAGTTCTTCCACACTTTTATCGAACAAAAAGGTGTCTAAATGTCGACAGATTTGCACCATGATAATTACTTATAAATATCAGTGCTATTGAAAGACTTCCATAATGGTCCGAGACCACAATTAATTCGTAGTGCATTTCTTTTAGAACATAAATGAAAATTTAAAAAATCCCACCTGCGCTTTCTCAATGAAATTTTTACAGTGTGTTGTACTACTTTTGGGACAAATTATATCAAAATTATAGAAAACTTCATCGGCTCTAACTCAAAATATGGACACTTTTATGTTTTAATAGGGCGTCTTGAAATCTTTTGACAGCTTCCGAAGTGTTAATTTTTAACCTTTTTCAGCTGGACCAAAGTCACTACTTTTCTTTAAAATTCTGAATCAAACTTTTTTAGTGTAAATTAACCCTCCCCCCCCTCCTACTTACAATTTGAGGCATAAAACATGGAGAAATAAATTTGGAAGGGGTATAAAAAATATTGGCAAGTAACCCACTGTCAACACTAGGGACTATATTTGTGGTCTCGGACCTTAAATGTAGGGTGTCTTCCTCCTATTCCCACTTTTTAAATTATAAATATTTGAATATATATTAGATAAATTATCTATTTTACTTTTTTAATAAAGAAAATGTTCTGATCTTATATCTACAATATACTAGATATAACTAGTTGACTCTGGTAAGGATTAGTTAAACTTTGGCTTACTTGCCAACTGACATGATTGAAGAATGCTTTGTTGAATTAATAGCCGATGCTCCATCTGACGATAAATGCATGTAGTTTGCCGATTATATATTGGAATTTTATATAGATGGCAATTGCAATTTGAGATATCCATCAACCATTTGGGCATCACCTCCTGACACCGAGGAAAAGAGAACAACGTATGGTGCAGTCTTTTCATGTCCACCTGAACGAGCAGTTTTACTCTAGCCATCCTAACATTTTTGTCTTTGTCGTTGTGTTATTGAAATTGCAAACAACATCTTACATAAAGATGATAACTCTAACTGTAAAAGCATCCGTTCGGAAATATGAAAAGGAGAAGATGGACTTCCTTCTTGACTGATAAAATACAAAACTTGTAAACGGTGAATGTACAACTGTGGACTTTGTACACAGTACGACGTGTTGGCTACAAATATTCTGCCAGCACTGATTTATGAACTCATATCAAGATATATCTGACTATATAGTGCTGACTTTTGTACATATGTTTTCATACATTTTAATGATGAATTTTACTTGCATGTTATTATGACCTTTAACTTAATAAATATTTATTTTGTATTATGACTTTGCTTTCGATCAACAGGTATTCTTTAATTATTTTCGGAAAAGTAATGATTTATTTTTTCCGGAATAGTTACTTTTTTCCCGGAAAAGTAAACTTTTTTTTTCGGAAACGTCATCTTTTTTTTCCGGAAAAGTAATGCCAATTTGCGGAAACGTAAAACGTCGCTTTTTAAAAATACTATTCCTTCTATTCCCACTTGCAAATAACAATAGGTGTTTTGATAAATAATTTGTTTTTATAACAATCAAGGTTAATTAGAATTTCACCTTAAATTTACCTGTATTTTTTTTTAAAGCATAACTTATTTGGTACAATACCTTGTTTATTTGTAATATGTTTCTTTTTTCATCAATAAAATACTTAAAAATTAAGAAACATTATGATAGATAGATTGGAGTTAGATTTATATTTATAAATATTTGAATTTACTTAAAAATAAAAAAAAAAATATGATAAAAAGATTGGAGTCAGATTAATTTTTTTAGTTTATATTATAACCAAGTACAATAAAAAAAAAAAAAGGTGTGGAATAAAAGTATTCTCTAAAATGTCGCATACTCTGTATTTCCTGGCATCAATGAAAAAGGCTGTTTCTTCCACTACACGCTATGTTTCTAGAGAAAATTACAAGAAACAGGTCTTCAGATTCCATACAAGGATGACGACAATACTAATCAACCAGTACGCCGTGCTGTTATACTTCCACTTATACCCTTTGCTGAGGTTGAAGATGTGTGGTTTAATTCTCTAACAGACATAGATCAGATTGATACCATTTTCAACTATACAACCTTTGCAGACTATGTAACAACATACTGGGTTGAACAGAACAGTCAACCTTTGGAACCACTCATACTTAACACAAGGACCAACAAAAGGGATGGCACAGCAAGCAAATGAAACATGTCACACATCCACATTCAAACATCTTTTAACTAATTAAACTTCTTAAACATGAGAAAGTCTTCAACGTTCTGATCATGATCCAGTATGCAGCCGGTTGGAAGAGAGTGGCCCCCAAAAAGAAGTATGTAGAAATAAACAACAGATTAGACGAACTTAATGTTAGACACCACAACCAGGTAGTCACAACAGTAGAGTTTGGTGACACAGCCTCCCACCTTGCTTGCCTTCATCTACATTTGAATTTGTGTTATAAAAGTAATAAAATAGTTTACTCATATTTGTTTTAATTTCTTTCATTTTTATTTTGGTTAAAAAAAAACATAATTCATACAGATGCAAAAACTTATTACCTGTTCTAATAGAAAAAAAAAAACACTTGTCAATCAACAGTTGATAAAAAAATGTTTGTACAGTATAATCCTTTGTTTGTACAAGTTTTCTTCCTATTCCCACATGAAATTTTACCTTTTATTACCAGATTTATAAAAAGTGGGAATAGAGGGAATGAACCAAATGTAGAGGTATTTTATCACCAATTGGATAAATAAATTCCTTTATCCATTTTTACAGTGGATGACCATGAGGGAACTTCAGTACCTTGATCAGTCCTAGAGGCAATATTGGATGACTGGCGATCAAAGGGATTTTTTTTAATTCTGCAAAAGGTTTCCGCATTGTTTATGGAAAAATTTCGATGAAATTGAGGAATCATTATACATACCAAATTTGTATAAGCATCAAAATGTAATTTGCTAAAATAGAACAATGTTGTCTAGGGTCAACTTTTCCCCGCGAGACCAAAATCCACCTTAGTTTAAGTGATTATATATTATTCATGTACCTACATTTTACAGCGATAAGCAATTTAATCACCGGTCTATTATATATGTACTAAAGTATTTCTAGACATTGTAGTTACATACTCAGAAAAAAGGTAAGAACAGTTTGTATTTCGAATACTAATTAGTATTATCAGAGACATATGTGTATATATGTCTCTGGTATTATTTATTTGAACTTCATATCTTCAGAGGTTTGACTTGGTTCTATAACTGCAAAATATTTTGACTTTTAACAACCGGAAGTGAAACCCATACTTGAAATGAGTATCTGTTTGACTTTCCGAGATATATAAATACGCAGCCACGCAAGATCGGAATGAGGCAAATAAGTCATATTCGTCGTGTAACGAGAGTTATATGTTTATTGCACGTTAAAAAAAAACCATAGCAGTACCACTGTTCGAACATGCGTACGTAAAAGGTTATTCCTTTGTTTGATGATTCCAATATCAAATTCATGGAATACTGAAATTTGTTGAACAGTACAATGTTGCTGAACAATTCACTTAAGTTTATACTAGAGAGTTGATTTCCAAACTCTTATTTACATTACAACACTTTGCTTGATGATCTACCTTGAGTTGAGCGGGAAGTGCAAACGGTTTGAAATCTTTAGTTGTTGATTTGAAGCAGGCAAGGTAATTGCATCATTATCTCTATGATTCATTGCAGCATTATTCGTTTGAAGCATTTGAAATTTTCTTTTGTCTGAAGTTTTTGGATAGATTTCCAAACTCGAGAAGCGTTTGTTGTCAGTGACTTAACATGATTTGAGCACCTGCAAACTACTTGCTTTCTGTGAAAATAGTTGTACAGATCGCTCAGGTTTTAAATTATTTGATTGAACTTGTGATCATAAGCAACAACGTTTACTCAATTTGTTAATTTTTGAACAATGGGAGAATTGTGATACCAAATATCGAAATCTTCATACTCCGGCGGTCGAAATCTGCATAAAAATATTTCAGCGGTCTTTACCATAATCTGTTGCATTGCCGATTTAGTCTACTTCTGAAAAGCTTCTACATGATAAGACGGAATGTATTACTAGTATGCTTGTTCTGGCATAGTTGTAGTGACAATTCCCTTATCATTGTAGCGGTGAATCTTGCTAAGTTGATTAATTTGTTTAGACTCTTACTTTGTATTTGTCCTTTGGTCAGCTTTAATGATAAAAGTTTCAGGACACCATTTAGACAAACAGGACTACACTGTTCAAAAATGTGCGCCTCGATTTTTTTTCAAAAATATTCACTACCAAATTGCAAGCCCTCTTGTTTGCCTTATCAGTTGATGACGCAATGTTTTTAGACCGAAATGAAAATGCTTCGCTTTTCAATATGGAGGCCTTCAGGGTCAAAATGCGAGTTGAGGTTTCCCGGAGCTATTGATAGCAGCACCCAGTTAGGTTAGCAACAACCGAAATTTTTATTGACATGTCATTATCCAATCAAAATGCAAGTAAGAACTAAGCCGGGGTAGGTTTTCTGCATGAGAGTGAATATGCTTTTTCATTAAAAGCCCCATTCATAAAAGAAATACTAAATTTAAAACAATTGATCGACGTTCTTTAGTTTTCAAATTAAAGGAGTGAAATAAATGTATTACATAGCATTGATATACTCACGAATATCAAACAATAATGTAATAATAAAACACTACTTCCAAAATAACCAGTGTATGTTTGCTTAAACTCTATACCATAATCACCATACGATTTTTCAAAAAAAAAACTTATATGTAATAAATATATTGGATTGTGCTTAATTTCCTTCTTTTTAATACATCTTTCTCGTGCATTCTTACAAGTAAAGCTTCGATACCAGTAGACCTCAAATTACAAAAGGAAGAAAAAAATAATCCAAAAATCTTCCATATTTTTTATACAAACACGTTCTAGTATTATGTCGGTCTAGTTTCGTTAAAGACATGTTCATTATAATCCGATACAAAAACAGTAGTAAGGTAAATGGTTGTCGTTTGTTTATGTAAAACATATTTGTTTTTCGTTTATTTATTTTTTTTTATTTAAATAAAGCCGTTAGTTTTCTCGTTTTAATTGTTTTACATTGTCATATCGGGGCCGTTTATATGTATAGGTGACTATGCGGTATGGGCTTTGCTCATTGTTGAAGGCCGTACGGTGACCTATAGTTGTTAATGTCTGTCATTATGGTCTCTTGTGGACAGTTCTCATTGGCAATCATACCACATCTTCTTTTTTATATAAATGTTATAATGTTTAATGAACTTAATCCCTTTACTCCATTACATTTTTTGAAATTACTATCTTTTTTTTATGTTAATAAGGCCGCCAGTTTTCTCGTTTGAATTGTTTTACATTGTGTTATCGGGGCCTTTTATAGCTGACTATGCGGTATGGACTTTGCTCATTGTCGAAGGCCGTACGGTGAGCTATAGTTGTCTACATTTTGGTCTCTTGTGGACAGTTGTCTCATTGGCAATCATACCACATCTTCTTTTTTATATAGATGGAGTATTTACTTCATTGCAACAATTTACATGAATCTAATAGTATCAAAAAAGCAAAGTTAAATTTAACGGGTATTTAAAAATACACCAAAGCCAGTAATATACAATTAAGATGTGATGTACATTAATAATGAAGCAATTATCGTTGAAAGGAAAGAACTGTGCATAGTTCTACAATAGGTGCAATATCGTTCCGACTTTATATTTTTAAAAAGAGAACCTTTGATTAACAATTGAACAAAATCAAATATTTTATTATAATGGTTTGACTACTGATAATCTGTATCAGAAGAGATCGATCCCAAAAAGCTCGTGTTTTCGGCAAAAATTCTTTCAACAGTTTTTTATAATTTTTTATGTTTTCTCTCTCCATTTCCTTTTCTTTTCTTTATCTGGAAGCACGTTTGATTGTCCCTCTGGATGGGAACCAAAAACACGCATTGTTTTATAGTGGACATCGTCATGAAAACTATTCATACGCAAGTCATAAAAGACCCTCTAATACAAATTGCTCTATGTATGCGTAATTCGTTCAGTTTCTGCAAATTGTAGCATATAAATTTTATACATAATGCATATATAGCAAAAATACTTTATTTTGTTAATCGAACGCAATTCGCAGTCTAATTTTTATCGCCTATTTGGCAATGAAATCTGTAATACTCTTTACTGTATACTTGTGTGGTCTTTTCTCAGACAGAACACTTTGTATACCTTTTTTATAGTCTAGATTGTATGCTAGAAATAATTGATCTTAATCAAAACCCCTGTCTTTTCAGTAATGCTGACGACTTAATTGTCTTGAGAAAGTTCCTCCAAAAAGTTATATCGTGTAACTGACAGCTTGAAATTCGTACATAATTCTTTACCAGTACTGAATAAATAGTTAAAAGCATTTTTGTATGACGCTTCACTGGCAAGTTATTAATAGTCATCAAAGGTACCAGGATTATAATTTAGTACGCCAGACGCTCGTTTCGTCTACATAAGACTCATCAGTGACACTCAAATCAAAATATTTATAAAGCCAAAAAAGTACAAAATTGAAGAGCGTCGAGGATCCAAAATTCCAAAAAGTTGTGCCAAATACGGCTATGGTAATCTATGCCTATAAAAAAAAAGTGCCTAACAATATTTTGTGAGGTAGACGAAATTGACCTTAAAACGATCGTATTGACTTCTTTGCTCCAGAAATAGGTAGATCGGACATATTTTGACTTTATTTAATGACTTCCTTAGTATGAGATAGAAAAATGTTGTTTTTTGTAAGATAAATAATATTTTTACATGGCGAAGCCGTGTGTTAAGTGTATTTCGGCATCTCTCTCTGAAAAATGACTAGTTGATTGGAATAAAACGTCTTATTTGTAAACAATTTCTGTTTTTCTCCGCAATTGACTATTAAAAAATAATCTATCTACTCTGTATTTGGACAATTTTGTGAAAATAGGAGAATTGGCAATTCTTACCTTTCATATCTATACTTTTATTGATAAAACATAACATGGACGCACCCAGTGTCCAGTTTGAAGGTCATTTTAGTTACTGTCACAATCATGCACGTTCTGATTTAATCAATAGTCATGTATGAAAAGCATAAACAGTTTGAAGGTAAACTAATAATAACTTAACCCAATCAAATTGCGTAATATTCAATAACAGTGACCGGTCCACATTATAATAAGTAATAGGGGTTAACTGGGTAGGGAGAAAATGTAAGATATTCAAAATTTATTTTTTTGCAATAACGAATAAAAATTTGTCAACCAAAAGTTTTGCTATAATTTCCTAAACATGTCGTTCTGTATTGGTACAGTTTTTGGATCTTTCATTTATGTATTTAAGGCCATACAAAGTTTGGGCTTCAAAAGTTCACATAATTATTGACTTTATACAGAAAATTTGTCCTTTTAAAACATAAAATGTTTTCAAAATATTACGTTACTACAAAGTAAAATCATTTCTCAAAACACTGCAACAATTTTCATTTCGATTGGTACAGAAGTATTGTCATAAAGTGCGTTGAAATAAACAGCGGTATAGCAAACATCGAATTCCCTCACAAAATCTTGTTCGGCACTATAGGATAAGAAAATCTTTAGTTTTTTTTCAAAAAATCAAAGTTTTGTAAACAGGAAATTTATAACAATGACCACATTATTGAAATTCATGTCAACACCGAAGTGTTGACTACTGGGCTGGTGATACCCTTTGGGGACGAAACGTCCACCAGCAGTGGCATCGACCTAGTGGTGTAAATAGTTATCAAAGGTACCAGGGTTATAATATGGTACGCCAGACGCGCGTTCGTCTACATAAGACTCATCAGTGACGCTCAAATCAAAATATTTATAAAGCCAAAAAAGTACAAAGTTGAAGAGCATTGAGGATCCAAAATTCCAAAAAGTTGTGCCAAATACGGCTATGGTAATCTATGCATGGGATAAGAAAATCCTTAGTTTTTCGAAAAATTCAAAGTTTTGTAAACAGGAACCATCTGAAGCATTTTGTGCATTTGAAGTGCTTTTAAATCTCGTATGTGCAAGTTGCCCGTATTTGTGGCTCTGAAGACTTTTTTCAAAACAAAATCAATGTATCTACAAAAGCATACGCTTTTCCTGAAAATGAAGCTGCAAGATTGAACTGTGGTAGTGCATTTATTAATTGTGGCATGTCAAGTCGCCTGCAATTACGTCCTACCAAAATTATTTTCCGAGAAAACATATCGTGTATCCAGCATATAAATTTTTCGTAGTGCTTGTTTTAATCGACTAGAATCTACTTTGACCGTTGTAACATTTCTACGAAATTGCTAATCCAGTGAATTTTGATGCATATTTATTTAAAGCTCTGGCTGGGCTAATGAACTGGTCAAAGAAAATATTGTGGTAAATATTTGAAATTCAGTTCATATCGAATTAGCTGGTCTCCAAGTAAAATAATACCCTAATATATATAGGAAGCTGTTGTATGAGTGCTAATGTACGATTCATCATCAATGTTGGTACTATAAAGTTTTGAATAGTAGTTGGAGCTGCAACCATATCTATATCCAATAAAGACGTTGGATTGCAATGTGTTGTGTAACTACTTCGCAAATTTCTCCTATAGCTTGCTCTTGCTTATGCACATATTTTCTATTAGATTCAGTTGTTCCCTTGAATTGATTTTTAATTTTCTCTTTTCGTTGAACTTTAACAAATTTGCATTGTGTGTTTAGCGGGTGACAGGCTTCAATCCTCGATTATTTGCGAGATTAATTGAATAATCAAATGTTAAACTTTTCATGGCTGCAGCACACATGACTCGACTTTCTGAGTTTTTCAGTGAACAGAAATGGTAGTTATAATTCTGCTGGTTCAAAAACTCCACACTTTCGGGATATTTGTAGCTGTCCGTTACCTTACATGGGGTGTGATTTGCATACATTTTGATTTAAACGATTAGTAGTCTATTTCCATCACGACTTTTCAGTTTTCTAAAACAAATAGTCTTCGAATGTGGGACGTCTTATTAAAATCTGTTGAAGGCGAGAAAAAGAATGCGACAGTCTGTCGGTTTATTTGGTGGTCCGAATTTACAGGGGGAGTATCCAGGATTTTTAAAAAGGCGTAGAATAAAATCTTTAAGTTTGTTTACCTTTTTGGTTAAAAAAACAAAAGGCACTATTTTAATGGTTTCTCACATGAAACGTGTATATTTTGTAGTTATAGTGTAACGGTACGCCAAATATCAGGGACAGATTTTTTTTCGTCCAATATATCTCGGATTATATTTTCTTGTTTATTTACCAAAATAATTAGCCTAATTATGAAGAACAGAATAAATTTACTATTTTGAGCAAATTCAAAGGCAATATAATGACTGGTATTGTACCTCCTTATCGAATGGTAAATAAACTCATCATAGATAGCAGGACTAAATTTAGTATATACGCCAGACGCCCGTTTCGTCTACAAAAGACTCATCAGTGACGCTCGAATCCAAAAAAGTTAAAAAGGCCAAAGTTAAAGTACGAAGTTGACGAGCATTGAGGACCAAAATTCCCTAAAAGTTTTGCCAAATACAGCTAAGGTAATCTATGCCTGAGGTAGAAAATCCTTAGTATTTAAAAAAAAAAATCAAAAATTTGTAAACAGTAAATTTATAAATAGAATGAAATTCAAAACAGTGTGGCTGTGGCCATTGATTGACACACTAAATTCATCCATTGACTGGGATAATTTAGGTGAACGTTTGTATGTAACGATCACTGCTCACTATGTACTTTTTAAAGACACTTAAACTATGGGGTTACCAAAGGTTCTCAACACCTTAATAAAGTAATTCGAAAAATTAATCAGAAATAACACGATGTTTTGATTTATATCAATTATATAAATCAAAACATAAAGGTTATTCCTGATTAATTTTTCGAATTATTTTATAATTAAAGGCGTTAAGAAACCTTTGGTGACCCCACAGTTTAAATGTCTATCGTAGGTACGTCGTGAACAGTGGTCGTTACAGACAAACATTCACGTAAATTGTCCCAGTCAATGGATGAATGTAATGTGTCAATCAATGGCCACAGCCACACTGTTTTGAATTTCATTCTATAACCATATCAATGACAATTCATGTCAGCACAAAAAGTGCTGACTACTGGGCTTGTGATACCCTCGGGGAAACGAATCTCCACCAGCAGTGTTATCGACCCAGTGGTTGTAAATAAAAACATGCAAGTAGGATCGATACATTTTCCCTAACCTGGGACAGTGGTGTAACAGTACATCATAAGAACGAACTATAAAAAAAATCAGATGAATAAGGCTTAACTCATCAGAAGGATACACATAAAAATACATCTAATAAATATACAAAGTAAACTTGTCTGGGTACTTGTATATCCCAACAATAAAAAGACTATGAGTACTAGTCTGAGAGTACTCTGTTTTTCTCACATATCGTTGTCAAGTGAGAGGTTATGCTAGCTATAAAATCAAGTTTAATCCTCTATTTTCTATATAAGAAAATTCCTGTCCAAAGACAAGAATATAAAAGTTGTTTTCCATTCGATTGATGTCTTTTGACTTTTGATTTAACCATTTGATAAGGACTTTCCGTTTTGAATTTTACTTGGAGTTCGGTATTTTTGCTTTTTACTTCTTTTACGCGAGGTCTTTTACAAATTCCTAAAGTGTTTAAGTCTTTTTTATTATACTATTTGAAATCTCTTAAAAAGGATGACTGTCACATTCAGGGAGAATAAGTATATATACAATATAATTTAGCCTACAGCAAAAACGTTTTGATATTTGAAGTTTTTTGAACGATTATAATTTCTTCTCAAAATGACAATAATAATATCATTAATTATTTGAAGACTGAATTTCAACACAAGAAAATTTCAGAAATAAGATATTTTAATTTAAAAATATTTCAGAAGTATCTAATAATTTATATGATAATTCAGCTGCGCTACCATATTCCCCAAGGTATTATTGTACAAACTGTAATACGTCATTCTCCGAATAATATTGTTAATATGGTACGTCACTACCATAACGTGTGATGTTATCTTTCTTTCTCAAAAAAGAAAAACAAACAATGTATTTAAACACCACGTATTCAATGGGTTCCCCATAATTACGTAAAACAACAATTTTACATATTTGGCTTCATTTGAGATTAAAATCCAGTGGGGAAAATCGTGTCAATGAAGAACCGGTACACCTCTGATAATCCGTTTATGTTTGTAAAACAAAATAGCTACATTAAAGTATTGACGTTATTTGTTGAACATATAGCATGTTATATATGTCGATAGACAATGAATTGGTATATAAATTATAAAAAACAGGATTTGGCCAGTTTATAATCAACATTTTAGAATATTTAGAATAACAAAAGTAAAGACAGACAATATTGTCACCCAATATTCATAGGTGTGGGGAGAGGGTTACGTGTACGCCAATCTGTACCTTCTGTATCGTTTAAATCTAATTTCATTTTAATTGATACTTGATGGAGTCAATTTAGTAAGTAATATTATAAAGTGAAAGAATATAACCTTCATTGTGGAAATGCCTTAAAAGTTCCTCTATAAATTATGTGTTCTATGGATACAAGAACGAATTACCATCTATATTGACCCTACATTGTCATTTATAAATTGATGGCTTATAGTTGTTGACGCCTTTGTCTTTTTGGTCACTGGAGAAAAGTGGTCAATCTCATCACATCCAATTTTTATTATCTATACATTTTAACTACAGGCATTATTTGCTATTGTCTTTCTATATCGTTTTGACGAGTGTTGGAATTAATCTGTTCTGCAATACAATCACCGACATAAAATTGTAGGACGGAATAATTTCATAACGGCAAGTGAAGTTAAAAAGACTAGATTAATAAAGGCTACAGTAGTATACCGCTGTTCGAAACTCATAAATCGATTGAGAAAAAAATCCGGGCTACAAACTAAAACTGAGGGAAACGCATCAAATATAAGAGGAGAACAACGACACAACAGAAACACAACATTAAAATGTAACACACAGTGAAACGAACTATAATGTAACGATGGGCATTTTCCTGACTTGGTACTGGGTTGAACCTGGTTTTGTGGCTTGCCAAACCTCCCGCTTTAATGGCAATGTTAAATATAATAGTAAAATGACAACATAACATGACAGGACTACAATACAAATAAATAGGAGAACATATAGGACAGAGAAACACATGAATAATAGCTAACAAAAGGCATCAGGTTTAAAATTTAATACGCCTGACGTGCGGAGCTCAGATGAAAAAAGTTCGAAAGCCAAAACAAGTTCAAAGTTGAACAGCACTGAGGACCTTAAGTTCAAAAAAGTTGTGCCCAAAACATAATCATGCGTCGGTCTCTTAAGAAACCATGACAAAAACATCAACCGACACTAGAGTGTAGGACGGTGGGATTAATTTTTGTTTTTGAACGCTCCTTTCATTACTATTGTGAAATCGCTATCTTTTATAGGTAGCTAAACCTCTCATTTGACGACGATGTGCAAGCAAGACCAACAGAAACAATCTTAATCATTTAGAAACCCAAGTTGAAAAAAAAGTGACAACGTCAAGGTAAAAAGAGACAAATAAGTGCAAAAAACACAACATAGAACACTAAAGACTAAGCAACACGACCACTGAGCTGTGAGGGATCATTTATTAAGTATAAATAAGATGAAACTTCGTAACAGGGTCAAACTAATTCACATATATAATGACTTACGTCGCTTACACATTTTTATAAACGAAACGCGCGTCTGGCGTATTTAAATGTAATCCTGGTACCTTTCATAACTACATTTTATTTACACTACTCGGTCGATGCCACTGCGTGTGGACGTTTCGTCCCCCAGGGTATCACCAGCCCAGCTTTCTTACTTGTTTGGTTTTATAACTTTTTTGATCTGGCTGTCACTGGTGAGTCATATGAAGACGAAACGCGCGTCTGGGGTATTAAAATATAATCCTGGTACCTTTGAGAACTATTAACTTTTTGCATACACGCCTGATAGGCTCTTGGTATTTTGGTTTGTTGTTTGGTGTATCCAGAATCTTTTTATGTCCCACCTACGATAGTAGAGGGGCATTGTGTTTTCTGGTCTGTGCGTTCGTTCGTCCCACTTCAGGTTAAAGTTTTTGGTCAAGGTAGTTTTTGATGAAGTTAAAGACCAATCAACTAAAAATTTAGTACACATGTGCCTTATGATATGATCTTTGTACTTTTAATGCCAAATGGGTTTTGACCCCAATTTCACGGTCCACTGAACATAGAAAATGAAAGTGCAAGTTTCAGGTTGAAGTTTTTAGTCAAGGTAGTTTTGATAAAGTTGAAGTTCAATCAACTTAAAACTTAGAACACATGAGCCCTATGATATTCTCTTTCTAATTTTAATGCCAAATTAAGAGGTTTTATCCCAATTTCACAGTTTACTTAGTATAGAATATGATAGTGAAAGTTTCAGGTTAAAGTTTTTGGTCAAGGTAGGTTTTGATGAAGTTGGCGTCCAATCAACTTGAAACTTAGTACACATAGATATATGAAGATGTGGTGTGAGTGCCAATGAGACAACTCTCAATCCAAATAACAATTTCGTTTTTGATGAAGTTGAAGTCCAATCAACTTGAAACTTAGTATACTTGTTCCCTATGATATTATCTTTCTAATTTAAATGCCAAATTAGAGTTCTTACCCTAATTTCACGGTCCACTAAACATAGAAATTGATAGTGCGAGTGGGGCATTCGTGTACTATGGACCCATTCTTGTTTTTATTTATAACTCATAATCCTCACAGCTCTGTTGTAATTACTGGATTTCTTGTACCTTTCAACGATAAATGTAACAAACAATAAAATAAGTTACTCAATGCAATGGAGTAAAATAGTCTTCTTGTTTGATTTTTTTTATGAACAACTCGAATATAAAAACCAAACACAGGAAATTCTTTTTATGCAAAGATTAGATAGAATTAAAAAAATATTTTACTGACCCATCTCATTTTCATTGTACTTCGCTCTAGAATTTAAGTTTGAATAAATATTCCTAGTTAAAACTGTATGGACATTATTTTCATAGCACGATTTGGTTTAAATTTTACCCCTTTGTGCACTCATTAAAATAAAAGCATGTTTTAACGATGTTTGCTATTTGGACAATCTTGTTCTGCAATTTTGTTTGACATCTGTTTATTTTAATTAAAACACGATTAATCGCGTACCTCTTCCGTGTAGTTATTTGATCTTAATTCCTTAATTCTTAGTCTTCTTTTAATTGCTTTATCTCTTATTTAAATTTTATATTGAAGATGAATGTCAGTGATCTTTGTGATCTTTTGACTTTTCCTACTGTCAAACTTCCTACGTTTGTTTTTGTTACACAAAGACATGTACTGCGGAACAGTCCGGATTATCTATTTTTTTATTATTATTTTGGCGGCATGATTTCCTAACGAGCTTACGAGCTTTCCATCAATGTGGAAAACCGGATTGATAATTTCTTACTGAAGTTATAAAACTCGGAAAGAATACAAAGAAAGCGTCTTTTGATTTTTCATTGAATTTAATTATTTGAGTTTACTTATGTTTTCGACATTCTTTGCTCATTAGACAGATTTACAAAGTGTATGTTGCACCAAAAAAATGTGCGTAAATTTGCATACGTAATAAAACTATGATATTCATCTTTGTAAAGCAGTCAGCTTTTACATTGTATGGAATAACCATCATTAAGTACACTCGTAACCAAAAATTTTGAAATAAGAAATTAGATAGGCCATAGGTAGAACATTCAAACCTATCCTAGGTTAATATTTGCGACTGTCAATTTCATGCTCAGAATAATTTACCGTTCAGTAAAGAACTCACTACTGGCGGGTAGGGTAATGGTACAAACAATTTCAATACACTATTCATTTCCAAAAGTGTTTCCCCTGTACGCATGAACATTGCAGAGAAACAGAGGAAGAAGAGAAATAAACAGGTTCCTTTGGTCGATGAGCAGTTTTTCACATTTATACGTGCCAATCCACCACAAAAAGTACTATTTATTTCAAGTTATTTCGCTGAAGAACTTTAAATTCATTAAAGCTGTCAAACGTATGAGTCCAAAACTCCCCTAATTACCATTCAATATATCTTTTCAATTTACCGGTTAAGTGTTACTCTTCTGGCAGAGTTACTAAAATTTGGTTGAAAATATGCAAGGTATGGCAAAATTACCCTTTTCAACGTAAACACTTTCCTCTCGTTTTAATTTTGCTGTCTCTTGTATCACGCAAAGCTATGGCATTCACATCTAGATTTATCATCTTGATTTCCTTTGTTGGAAAGGTTAATGACAATAAGATTAAGTTTACTTTGATCATTTTTCAATAATCATTGTACACTAGTCATCATAAGAGGCACATACTTGTCTCAATCATTGATCTAGAAAAAATGAATATAAACATTTTACTTATTAATATCAAGATAAATAAATAATAATTGGTAAACAAAGATTTTCATTTAAAGGGTTATAACTCTAGAAAATTGACAGATTTAGTCATGTCACTTATTGGTATATACATGTACTGACATGATGATCTCCATTGCTGTTAATATTCTCGAAATATTTGTATGATTATTAGTTTTCATTTATTAATAAGTAGAATGATTTTTTTTTTAAATATTAATTTAAGGGCAATAAATAACACAAATGCTGCTTGCTGGCTTGAATCATTTAATTATTATTTTGTTAGATATTGAATTAATGATAATTTTTATTATTTATTATTTAAATTGAAAATGGAAATGGGGAATGTGTCAAAAAGACAAAGAGTAAAAAACAGCCGAAGGGTCTTTAATACAGCAAGAAAATTCCGAACCCGGAGGCGGACTTCAGCTGGCCGTTAAACAAAAATGTGTACAACTATTTTTAATACATAAAAGGCAATATTGGCATTTTGTTTAGAGTATTGCTTAATACGTTTTCCGTCGAATAATATTTTAGATTTTGATATTTCAGGCGAATAGCACGTATATAAAGTCAGTTATTTATAATTTTATCTATCAAAGTGGTGCATTTATAAATCGATCGTGATCTTAAATAGATTGTGATATTTTCTTACCTTATACACTCTATATATATATATGTGTGGGCGTTTTTATTTGTTTTTTTTTTTAATTTCTTACTCTCTACACGCGTCAGGTTGATATTTCAAGTATTGATATTATAAGCATTTTGAATGTTTTTAACTATAAAAAGGTTTCTTTTCATTGTTTGCAAAGAGATTCCTCTACAACATATTTAGCAAATCAGTATCATTAAAGGCGTTCAACTACATGTACTAGTATTTTTAAAAAGATTAATATGATTTATTACACATGTAAACAGTGAGTAAAATGAGCCCGTATATACCAAACTCACACACACTTATAGTATGAAAAAGGGAAATTGTCTCGGATTTTCAGTGGTTATAAAACTTATAGTCTAAAAACTACATCTCAATTATAGATTTTCAGTTATTCTGAATGTTCAAATCGCGCACCAGTTTTAACAGTTGTAAAATAATTTTCCTTTTGGGAGTAGGTGTTATGGTCCGACGAGTACTCGACCTTGATGTGTCAGAATAATTAATTTATATTAGAAGATAAAAAGTAAATGAAATGTTATTATGATAACATCATACATATATTTGTGTTAGAATACAGATTTTTAAATTCCACGTGTGGGCTATTCAAACGAATGTATGTAAGTGTTATCGGGTGTTTCTACAAACAGGTCGAATGAGTCAACGTGACAAAATAAATCAATAATTAAAAAAAATACTCCACAAAGTATATCCATTTTATTTGTCAATTATCACATTTTCCTACCAAAAGACTCGTTTGTATGTGAAAAGAAAACTCCACCAAATATTAACAAAAAATGTAAGAACTCACATATCTCTGGCAAAGAATATCTAAAAAAATATTATATATAAGGTATGTGTTATTCTCATTGTTGAAGGCAATACCTTTGCCTATAATTGATAACATCTACTTCATTTGAACTTTGGTGGATAATTGTCTCATTGGCGTTTATACCACAGCTCCTTATTGTTATATAGCTAAGGCTTCTAAAATAGATTGACTTGTGTTACATTAAAAGAACCTGTAGGATCGTAAACTAAAACAAGAATTCAGTGAATATGTTAATCTGGACAAAAATCCTTTTAATTTAGAGAAATAAATCCAGTCTCTTTAGCACATATTTGTCATGCATTACAGTAATATCATTAAATACTGGAAATAACCAGAGTTATCATTCCCATAACGGTTTTTAAGTAAGCGGACTAACCTTAATGTCAGCCATTAATCATGGATTTTGGCGAACTCAGTAGTTTTACTAAAATTTATGGTAAAAGAACCTTTTAAAAACCCATTCCTTTCATTTGAAATATTCAGAGAATTAAATGTATTTGGTCATCAGTAGCTTAGTGTGATGGAATTTTTAATCTTTGTGTTACAATATGACCACTCTGCATTAAAACTTTAGACCCACGGATTATGTTTTTAAGTGGGGGCAAATTGTTGTTGGCTCTTTTCTTGCGTTTTTTTTTTTAATTAACAAATTGTTTTCTTCCAAAATTAAAAGCAAGGGCATTCGCATAAAAGTATACAAAATTGAACACCTGTTTACAAAAAAGTGTGCAATCGTCCTCTGTGAAAGATTCTCACATTTCACGGCAAGTGTGTTAGCTTCTCGAAGCTTATTTGTGGTGATAAGAAAATTATAATTGCACAACATAAAACTATGATAGATACAAAGGATATGTTTGATACACATTAAATAAATAAAGGCAATTGTAGTATTCCGTTGTTCGAGAATAATAGATAGAATAAGCGAAAATAAATCCGGGTTACTAAAAAATCGAGGAAACCAATTTTACAAAAATAAACACCAATATATGAAGAAACGATAAAATTTGGAATGGAAATGGGGAATGTGTCAAAGATACAACAACCCGACCAAAGAGTAAACAACAGCCGAAAGCCACCCTGGCCTATATACAAAAAGTGTACTGGTTCAATAAAATGGACGTCACACCAAACTCCTGAACATATAAATGAATTAAAAAATACCCTAGACTAACAAAGGTCAGAGGCTATTTGTTAACAACTGCTATATTTCCTGACTTGGTAAAAAGTAAAATCACAAAAATACTGAACTCCGAGGAAAATTCAAAACGTAAGGTTCCTAATCAAATGGCAATATCAAATGATTAAACACATCAAACGAATGGACAACAACTGTCATATTCCGGACTTGGTACTGGTATTTTCAAATGTAGAAAATAGTGGATAAAACCTGGTTTTAAAGCGCCAAAAAGAAGAAGGTGGTTGAACAGCGTGTACCAAGTCAGGAATATGGAAGTAGTTATCAAATAGCCTCTGAAAAGAGTCTGATTCAGACAAAACATTCTCTGAAACAGACATTATCAAGATGCATGATTTCTTGTTTTTTACAACATGTCTACAAACAATCGGCATTCCATTGGAAACCAACTGTACCCCTCTAACCGACAATTACTTTTGATTCTTATGAGGCTGACTGCATACAAAAATTTTTTAGTAAGAATTAAAAGAAGTTAGCAGTATCCTTTACGATTAATTTCCTCTATAAAGATGATGTTCTCTCACTTAATAATTCAAAGTTTGGTGACTATGTTGAACTCCCCTATACCATCGAACTAGAAATAGATACAGTTATGTCTGCCTCATATCTTGACTTGCAGTGATCTGGAAGGATTTTTTCTCTATGGGCCCATAATAAAATAAATTCAATGGGCCATTTAAAAAAAATATGGGCCATTTGCATGATTTGAATTGACTACAGTGAAAAAAATTAATGGGTGTATATTTCGCCAAAGAGGTGGTGGTACATTTTTTGTACTTACCATACTGATTCTAAATAATAAAGTGTTACTTGGCCTGTCTAGCTGGGCTCTCCGTATACCCCTAGAATTATGTGTGTAACAGGTGTAAATATGTGTAGATATTTACCTTCAGGTTTGGTTTCCTACAGGGATTTATCTTGTCTAGATCTCGATAGGCTTTGTATCGTGATCATCCAGGTCAAGAAGAGGCTGTATCCGGTCAAGCGTGACCCTTGTGTCATGTCTCCATTCGGGGCTCTCCAGTCTTCTACCAGGCCATGCACATCACCATTCGGGTCTCTCTGCTCTTTACCAGTAGATCACACCAGACAGAGGAAACCCCCTAGAACTACTGGGCAATTACACAACACCCCCCTCCATCTTAAAAAGGAGGAACTTTAGTTCCGACAAGGGACACTAGAGAACTTTTAACTCCCCTGGTCAAGACTGGCAACGTCTTTTACTAACTCAAGCATGACACAAGATATCTTTAAAAAATACCACCCCCTGAATCTAGGATATGGATTCAAAAATTATTAAACTTCCCTAAAAAATGAAGGAACTAGACAGCAAAACTTAATAGATTAGTAACCTTTCCATAATATGGGAACAATGGGTAAACCTACAACTTAACAGCTTATATGAAAAAAAAATATTATCCTACTCTGACTTACTTAGCCAAAATAAATACTAAATACTACCAGTTTAAAAAAACACAAAATTGTTTAATCAACTACTGTCCTCAAGACAAATTCATTAATACCGCCCTAAATTTCCAATTAACTACTACTACATAGATTATTTCCCTTTTAAAGACATCAACCCGACAAGGAAAGACAAAATGTACAAAGAAGGCAATAACTCCCAAATTGGGATAACAACACATGACCATTAAAAGTTGACCTATGGTCCAAATCCTACCATCACCAAATTAACTCCTACACTACTTATACTAATATTTACATTGGTCATGCTGGTAATACCAAGTCCTGTCGGTTGATCTACTTCCAACGAATTTTACACTGTACATGGGATGTGAGGCGAACATTTAAAATTTCCAATTATTATAACTATATACTTCCAACAGTCTTTTCACTGAATATAAGTGTCCATATATTACGCACTGTTCAATCAAGGTGTTATCTTCTATAAATCCATAGTTCCATATACATAATTAACTGTTCCTTCACATGAAGATATATAAAAATAATGTCACATATAAAATAAATGTCCGATACTAATACAGAAATGTTCCTCATTTTTGTTATGGTCCTATAATTCATTAGGTTAATTCTACCTCACATCCCGTAGCTGTTACACATAGTAACGCCCATCAAGGGCCAGCTGTTGAGCTGTTGAGCTATCCTAGATTGGACTTCATAATTTTGTAGAGTCTAGGAAGCGGACCTCTATGGACGGTCTAGGCGACTCCATCTCCATGATGTCTTTCAGGGTGATCAAGGGATCAATTAACGTATCCTGGAAGAACAGGGTTGCAGCCCCATTCCCTGGAAACCGCTCCTCCGCTAGAGTCCGCAAATTGTCAAGTGAGTGGACTGGCACCATTCTTCTGATCTGTTCCCATACCAAGAACACAATACACCTGTCCTCAGGATTCTGCTCTACTTCCTTAGGCGATACCTGAACATGTGACGTCTCTACCTTAGAGGATATGGCGGCCTCTATGGCTTTATCCTGAGGTATTTTATCTGCCTCCTTGGCTTCTTCTTGAATAGTGGCTACTGCCACAGCAGCACAGAGCTTTCCAACCTCAGGGACATCTGGGATGGTGCTTGTCTTGTCCACAGGTGCAGGGCTACTGGACTCAGCTCCAGCAGGAACCAAATCACTCACAACAGGTGAGACCATGAACAGCTTGTTCATTTGCTGCAACACCTCAAGGCTGAGGTTGTTCTCCCTCTGGATATACCTCTCGGTGAACATCATGTCTTGATGTGTTGGAGTTAGGAAATGCAACACACTAGACATGACTCGCCAGTGCAGGATGCACACAGGGCTGCTAATCTTGCACACAGGTGCTATCTTAAACCAGGCCTGGGTAGGCCACCCCATTTCCCGGCAAACTGTGCGGAACACAGGCATTTCTTCTCCCGCCTGGGGATAATCAGTGGGTACTCTAGCATTCCTTCTTATGAACATCACCATGTCATCATAAGTGGCAGAGGTGATACCAGTTAGCCACTGGGCCAAGACCATGACCATGTGACCCCTGTAACGGTGAAAGGAAGGATCCTTCATATAGTGAAACTCCTGAGTGGGGGCAAACATAAAGGAGAGGTGCTCCCCCAAGACATGGCTCTTGACGCTTCTGGTCATCACAGGGCACCCACGCACCGGGCATCTCTGGTCCCGTTGACTGATCAGGTATGATCTTTCCATCTTGCCGCTTCTAGGGCACTTGTAATCATAAAAATCCTCTTTTGGCGTAGACAAGGCTGTCTCTTGGGCTGGAGGCAAGGTTGCCTGTTGTGGTGGAGGCAAGACTGCCTGTTCCAGTGGAGGCAAGGTTGCCTGTTCTCCCTGAACTCTAAGACTACTGGTAGCGGAGGCCTCCTCCACTAGCACTAGGCCAACACCAGACACTAGTTCATAGGTACCACCAATACCTTCCATGGTTGTACCTCTGCCTCTGGGTTTAGTGGTTATGGCTAAATTGTTATTGATATCAGACGTACCTCCCAACTTGGGATCTTCCTTTACTTTGCTTCCCTTGTACGACATTCTGGAAAGACAAAGATAAAAAACATTAGCATTCACATATAATAAGTTACGTCCCTGTTGTTACAGGGGGTAACTGTCTATTAATTAAAGAACAGTTCAGGCAAGTGTAAATGTTTATCTCTTCCACTTCACTGACGGAAGTGCCTACGCAGGTAAGATGGAACCATTCCTTACATTGGTCACATTGGATCATGGTTTCACCCGTGTCAGGGCCCCTACATATACAATACTGCTTAATGTTCGTCTTTGTTTTTGGGGCAAGAACATCTATGCCTAGATTAAACTGTTCTTGACAGGTTTTTAGCCAAGCAGGAATATTTCTGTCTTTGCAGAGCTTCAACCGGTCATGATTTGTGTTGAAGACCACCCTCTGTAGTTTTACCTTGTATACAAAGGGAGTAATTTTAGCAATAATTAGGCCGGGCCCCTTCCAAGGTGAGCTTAATTTTTTACTTTTCCCCTTAATTTGGGCAGTATCTAAAACATACACGAGGTCACCGGGCGCGTATTGCCGTTCTAACACGCGAAGGTCATAATCTTTCTTCATCCTAGCCTGAGTAGTCTTTAATGTTTTCCTAGCTATTTCATGTGATGTCTTCATAGCCTTTTCAAGGCCTATAATGTACTCTTCAGTCCCAGTGTACTTGCGATCTTCAGTAGTACCAAACATTAATTCAGCAGGCTGATTAGTCTCCCTCCCTAGCATTAATTTGTTAGGAGTGTATCCAGTACTCCTGTTTACACTAGCCCTTAAAGCCCCTGCTAACTGAGCTAAGTGTTCATCCCAGGTATCTTGCTGTTGGTCCACAAAGCATCTTACAGCATCCATTAAACTTCTGTTCTGGCGTTCTACCTGGCCATTAGCTGAAGGTCTGTATGGTGTAGTCCTGGTTTTATGTATCTGTAGGAGGTCACAGACTGCCTTAAACAGGGAACTCTCAAAATTCCGACCTTGATCTGAAAAAATTTCAAACGGATATCCAAATCTCGAGAAAAATTCGTTGATAACCGCCTGAGCTGTAACTTCAGCTGTTTGGGAAGGCAAAGGAATGCACTCTGTCCATTTTGTAAATTGGTCAACTAACATTAGTATATTCTCATGTCCATTTTTGGTCTTAGGTAGTGGACCCATAAAATCTAAATGTACTCTCTCCATGGGTGAACCAGCATGATAATTGATCATAGGACATCTCCCATACCTGTTGGGTTTCTTGTTCTTGTTACAAACTGAACATGTTGCGATAAAGGCTTTAATATCAGATGTCGCAACATGTTCAGTTTGTTCATTCTATACCATTGGTATCTTGTTTTAACCTTAGCCATTGTCCTAATCATACCTTGATGCCCTGCGCTAGGTAGCTCTTTACAGAGCTCCATCACAGTGTCCTTGAGGCTGGACGGAATTACTAACCGGACGCTTGCTCCTTCATCTTTTGGATAACTCTTTAGGATGCCATTATCGTCCAAAAAGAATTTCTCTTTATTTATCCAATAGCTCTTGACTGCTGGTGAGGCTGAAAACAAGGTGTTCTGACTTGGCTCTACTTGATCTTTTAGCCAATTTAGTAACACTAGCAGATCAGGATCTTCTGACTGTTTAGTCTTAATTTCTTCGTTTGTGAAACCTTTAAAACTTATCCCCTCAGATTGTGATATGGATGCCACATGACAAGCTGTATCATCATGGATAACGATATGTGCAGCTGTTGGTAGACATATTAAATCAATATGAGTCGAGAACCATGTATCGTCTTCTTTCCGTTGATCAGGAATAAGTGCTGAGACCGTAAGGTCGAGGTTGCAGTCCACATTAGGAGAATCAAGGACTGTCGGAGATTCAGTTGTTTCAATAGCTTGTGGTGTAGCCAAGGTCTCACTTGTTGTTCCAAACAATTGTAACATGGCACTAGACACATTTTTGAACTGTTTCTGTCTATTTCTGGGTTTTACCAATGGTATTACTTCGTCTACATCGGTCAAGAATCTAGCCCAGTTCCTATGAGCACGTTGACAATACTCACACCCTCCACAAGGTAATTGCTTAAGGCTGACATTTGGTTTGTAATGTAAACACTCCTTTAAGGTGTCTGATGGTCGAGACAGAGCATCCGCGTTTCCATGGAAACGCCCTGGTCTATGTTTTATAATCATATCATATTGACTCAGTTCTTCTAGCCATCTGGCCAATTGTCCTTGTGGCTCTTTGAAATTTATAAGCCATGTGAGACTGCTGTGGTCAGTCCTCACGGTAAATTCTTTGCCTAACAAATAGTGTCGAAACTGACGGGTGAATCTTATTACAGCCAGTAATTCCTTTCGTGTAGTGCAGTAATTTTTCTGCTCAGGAGTCATGATAAAACTACCATAGGCTATGGTTCTCTCCCTTCCATTTTGGACTTGTATTAACTCAGCTCCTATAGCATTCTGGGAGGCATCTGTATCCAAAATGAATCTGTCTGTGTTGTTGGGTAAAGCCAACACTGGGGCTACAGTTAATTTATGCTTTAAGGTGTCAAAAGCTAATTGTCTCTGATGAGTCCAAAAAAATGGTTTTTTGCCTGTAACTTCATACAAGGGTGCTGAAATCTTTGCATAGTCCTTGATAAACGAACGGTGATAATTCACAAATCCAAGGAACCGTTCCACATCTTTAGTACAGGTAGGTACAGCCCAGCCGCTAACTGGTTGTAAATGTTGCTGTCCTATTTTAAGTCCTTTGGTGCTGACACTCCGTCCCAAAAATTCAACGGAGGTTTTAAACAAGGCACATTTCTTTGGTTTAAGTTTCAGGCCATAGTCCCTGAATCTTTTAAATACGTCTTCTAGGTTTTGAAGATGTTCCGCAAAGGAAGCTCCTAAGACTAAGATGTCATCCAAAAAGGCAAGGACTGTTTTCCATGTTAGTCCCCTAAGGACTAGGTTCATCACTCGGGCATAGGTCCCTGGTGCATTACATAAGCCAAACGCCATTTTAACACATTCAAACAACCCATACTTCGTAACAAAGGCTGTTTTCTTCCTGTCTTCCGGCTTGATGTTGATTTGCCAATACGCGCTGTTTGCGTCCAGTTTAGAGTACCAAATGTTTCCAGACAAGGTGTCCAGGCACTCATCAATAAGAGGCAAAGGAAATAAATCACGAGACGTAACTGAGTTCAGTTTTCTATAGTCTATGCACCAGCGCACTCCCCCGTCCTTCTTCCTTATTAACACTGGAGCTGAGGCCCATTCTGACATGGAAGGTTGTATGACTCCAGCATCTAACATTTTTTGTAAATGAGCTTCTTCCTCATCCACGAAACAAGCAGGGGTTCTCCTCATTCGATGTTGAATAGGCTTAGCCTCCCCTGTATCAATGGTATGTTCAATGGCGCTGAAGCTCCCAAGATCAAAATCTTCTTTGGCGAAAACATCCTTATATTTTATAAGCAATTGTCTAAGTTGTGTTTTTTGTGAAGTTGACAATATAGAACAAGAGTCTTCGTACAAATCTTTTAAATGACTCGGTATTCCAGACTTTGGACTGCCTTTTTCCACGGTACTAGGGGTAGTGCAAGTACCAACACTTGGCACAGGTTCGTCGTCCATTGATTGTATGACACTGACCTCTTGTGTATATCCTACCTCATCACCCTTTGGAATTCTAACAGGATTATCTGTAATGTTTAGGAAACATAAACTTGGTTTTTGACCCTTTGCACATACTGTTCTAGGAACCAGTAGAGTTGTATTGCCTTTAGGTTCAATAAGGTAATCTGTGGCCATGTCGGCTGACTCTAGGTCAATACGAAGAGCTGTATTTGGTGGTACTATGACAGTATGTTGAACTGTAACTCTGTTTACTATTGGAGAATTAGTTGTAGTGGTTTCTCCTCCTAATTTCAAATGAACTTGTGTATTTCTTAAATTCATCTTTTTAGCAGGTACATCCAGAATAGCTCCATGTTTGATTAAGAAATCTGCTCCTATCAGCATGTCACAATCTATCGGTGCTACGTGTAATGTTTCTTTGAATGATAGGAGTTCAATTGAAAATTCAGTAGGGTTAGTTATTCTACATGTCATCCTCATGTCTCTTCCTGCACCATGCATGGTTGTTTCTCTTATAATATAAGGTTTCTGGGTCAAGGCGTCGAAAACACTGTCCTTTAAGATGGTTACTTCTGATCCAGTGTCAATCAAGGCATTAACTTCCTTGTTTTGAATTCTAACTACACATCGGAATAAGTGTGCAGAACCTAAAGTACCTACAGATGTACCTCCAGTCGAAGTCTTTTCCTGCTCATCATGCACTAGGTTGTCGTCATCAAACTCGACTCTCCTTTCATCCTGAATGTTCTTATTAGGTGTCAATTGCTTTGTCTGTTGACGATTGTTATTCCGCCTAAGATCTGGACAATTCCTTTTGTAATGGCCTTGCTTATGGCAGTAAAAGCATTCGCCAGTATCATAGCCCCTTCTATTTTGTTGTCTGTCCGTGGAGTTATTTCTACGCCCACGTCCTCGGCCATAATTACGTCTAGGTGAATAATTGGAAGATCTGTTGTCTTGGTTTGGTGACCTAGAAGTTGGACTAAGTTCTTGCCTGGCAGATTTTTCCTGTACCAAGCTGGTTACTGTCGACATCATTTTCTCCATATATTCTTCCATACGAGAGAGACGATTATCCATACTGGACTTGGTGCTTCCTACACCAAGGACTACTGGTGAAGTACTTGATTTTTCTGAAGTAAACCCAGGCTTACTAGGCTTCTGAATTGCGCTGACTGCCTTTCTTGTATGTTGACACCACCGTATCATGTCCAAGGCTGCATCCATAGATTTGGGTTTTGAAATGCAGGCTTCTATTCCTGCAACAGTATCATTACACCCCTTGCAGAATCTCATAATTGCCTGTTCTGTCATTAATTGTTCACTATACCTGCTATAGGCTCTTGTTGCAACTTTAGCATAGCCAGAAAACTTTGTATAAAAGGCTTTCCAGTTACCTTTCCCGTTGTACCGTAATGTTCTAGGGATTGAAGATAAAAATTGTCTTTTCTCTATTTTTTCTTTCTTCTTCCTACTACCACGGCTGTATCTAGAACGTCGTCCATCTGTGTCTGAGTCTGATTGTGACTCAGTAAACCGTCTAGGACTAGTACGAGTACGGTGTAAAGGAGAACTTCTTATACTCCTAATTGGTGAAAAATCTTCTCTGTTGTACTCAGGCTCTGACCTCCGCTTATTTCTTGTATGGCGGAAGGCGGACACATCTGACGTGTCAGAATCACCTGTATACTTATATCCAGGATCACTTCTTCGTGGTCTCCCATAGTAATCGCTGTTATACTCCTTAGGTCTCGCCGAAGGTTGGTTGTAATATGGTTGAGGCTCTCCTGATCGTAGAGGCTGTTGTTGAACGCCAGGAATAGGTAATTGTTGGTAAGGTGCCTGTAATGGTTGTCGCTGAAAGCCTGTAGGGTTAGACTGACCTAAACCAGTATAGGTAACACCAGGTATGTATTGTTGGTTGTAAGGCGTAAAATTTGATGATGCCGGTGGGGGCGGTCCACCTCTAGGAGGTTGAAACATAGAAGTTGGGTGACCAATCATCTTATGTTGTTGAATTCTAGTTACAGAACTTGGTGGTTGAAACCTTGGTTCTGGATAATTTTGTTGTCGGTGGACAATTGCACTAACCTGATGTTGTTGAGACTGCTGTTGAGGCAAAGAAACTGGCGGTGCAGCTCGATGTTGTTGTTTTTCAGGTTGGACCGAATTATTTACCCCTAGTTGAAGCTGATCTAGCCTTTGTTGTAGGCCTTGCACTTGATGTTGAATTTGCACATTTCGTTGAATATGCGACAAAGGTTGTTGTACTCTGTTGATACCTTGTTGTTGGTTGGTAGGATAACTCCCGTGCTGTTGAAAAGATGGTAATGTATGATGATTGTAGACATCATCAGGATTTTTCATGCTTGGTAGTTGACTTTGGTTGGCTTCTAGTCGGTGTGGACTGTTGTAGCCATGTTGATATTGGTTGACGTCTTGTTGACTGTGGTCAAATATGGGTTGATGAAGTTGTGCAATTGGTGGTGATGTTGTTGGTTGACGGTCAACAGGGAATGATTGGTCAAGAGGACTGTTGAAATCTTGTTGACGGTTAATGTTATCATGTTGAACCGGTGGTTGAAACGGTTGGACACGTTCAACTGTTGGTGTGTCAGGTCTGTATGTATTTCTATATTGTATCATATTCTCACCAGTTGACGACCTATGATATTCCGGTGAAGCCTGTTGAAGATGGCTGGCTACCCGTTGATCTTGTTGAAGGTGGCGCTCCTGTTGAACACTTGATGAAAAGTGAACTTGTTCAGGTGTAGGCGTATGTAAAATCCTTGGTTGTTGGTGGTAATTAATAAGTGGTTCAGGACTATATCTCGGTGGCGTCTGTTGCACCTCTTGTTGACGGTGGCAATCCTCAACAACAGGGTGTGGAATATTCCAGTCAAGGGTAAGCGGTGAGAACACTCTGTCATCTGGTTGTTTTTTAGCATCACGGTCATGTTGACTGTCTGGTTGAGGGCGAACAACCATGTTGGTTCTAGGTGATGGAGTACGATACTCGCTTCGACAAGCATTTCTATCTGAGTTTAAGCTTTCTTGTGGTGGTTCACAAAGCGACTGCTCGGACAAGGTTGAATATGTCGAAAGGTGTAATTGTTGTTGTAAAGGACATTGTTCAGTGCTAAGGCAAGTTACTTCATCGGAGCAATGTGATGTTTCATCATCTTGTGTATCGCATTCTTCCAACCATTGTCGAATGTTTGCGTTGAAATCTTGCAGATGTGCTATCTGTTTCTGGTCTTCTGTCCGTGTATCTCTAGGGGCAGGGCAATAAGGTGGTGCCTCATCCAGTAGGATGCATGAAATATTTGTGCCCATTAGATCTGTACCGTGACACTCCTCTGGGTCTATATCAATAATTACATGGTCAGACTTTTGAGTGGACATACTCACAGATCCTGGTCTACCACCATTTAACTCACTAACTTCTGCCTGAGGTCGCGGTGAGAAATCTATAAGGCCTAGGGTACCTTCTGTTACCTTCATGTACGGAATTTGGGACAAAACATCTTGGTCAATATGTGTCCCTTTTTCCCTGATGGCCATGATTCTTGTTGCTATAGCCTCCCCTATGCCAGGTATGCAGGTAAGGATAACTCTAGGACAGGTGTTAATATTGATCATATACCCCTTACTACTCTGCATAATGACTTATGGTTATATACTCAGTTTAATAAATTTATTTGATTTTATTTCAATATAAATCAGAAACAAATATATATATACAAAACAATAATAGTTTTTATTCAATAAAAAGTCAAGTCAGCAATGAAATACACAACGGAACAATGTAAAATCACTCGCTCTTCTGTTGTTTATATCCGTTTGTTTACATCCGTTTGGTACAAGATGGCGTCCAAATCTCGCGGCAAAACACCTCGCGTGACCTCGCTATGAACTTAGAAACTTCTTTTCAAAAAGTTTTTCCCGGCCCAAAAAGTACTCAAAAACGATGCAACTATCTAGCCTTTATCCCAAAAAGTTAAATATAGGACCTAACAATACCCCCCAAGATAAAACTACAATTCTCAGGGTTGACTGTCAGCACTCCAAATTTTGGAGATGCCAAGATGGCGACCAAATCCTCTGCAGGACCAAAATTTAAACCACCCGCAACTACCAGTAAAGTGTTACTTGGCCTGTCTAGCTGGGCTCTCCGTATACCTCTAGAATTATGTGTGTAACAGGTGTAAATATGTGTAGATATTTACCTTCAGGTTTGGTTTCCTACAGGGATTTATCTTGTCTAGTTCTCGATAGGCTTTGTATCGTGATCATCCAGGTCAAGAAGAGGCTGTATCCGGTCAAGCGTGACCCTTGTGTCATGTCTCCATTCGGGGCTCTCCAGTCTTCTACCAGGCCATGCACGTCACCATTCGGGTCTCTCTGCTCTTTACCAGTAGATCACACCAGACAGAGGAAACCCCCTAGAACTACTGGGCAATTACACAACAATAATATCATGGATATTGTTGCTGTGATTTTGTAATTTCAATTTCAAAGAATATAAAATAAGTTCTTCCAAACCAGACAATATTTAAGATAACCTTTATTTACAATGTTTAAACTGGTACTGTTGTCTTGTTCATGTTCATGATGTTTTTACATTAAATTTGGGTCTTCGTCGATACCATACTTATTCCAACGTTCCGTATTAGAGGACGTTTCTGGCATATCCTCTGCACTTCTTGTATTATTATTACTTCATCACAATGACAACAATAAGAGTAGAGAGTATCATTAAATGATAGAACAAAACAACAATTCGTTGAAGGCATGTTTACAAAATGTCAAAACAAGCCCAAGACCAAAAAGTGACAAGGACAGTTAAGCGCCTTTTATGGAGACAAAAAATATATTCATAAAAAAGCTTTGTTTTTTTTTTTAATCGAAATAATAGCAAGCTTAACTAATTTAAAAGATTATAATTAGAGATAAATCTCGTCTGTACTAGCCAAATTTTCTCAAATTTAAAGTTGTTTATAAAAAATCATACCATGATTGATGGTTAATTACGTTTTTTGGGTAATCAGTTGTACCGCATGGTTCTATTATTACCATAAGAAAACACCCGAGATGTCCCAAAAATATATAGGTGCTCCTATCATTGGAGGAACATTACACAGTTGTGTACACACACGCCATATGGCGGCTCGGAATACGATCGTTAATCCATTTTGATGGTATCTAATATTTCGAAACGAAGTGAAATATATCGTGCGCCACGTGGGCGCTTACATAAGTCACTCTATGCGCCATTTCTGGTCGATATGCGCTACAGGCGCAGGGCGCACGTCCTTCCCGATCACTGGACTTGCATCTAGAAATTGACAATGAGGGTCGGTTGAAAACAAAATTTCACGACAAAAGCTTTCCAAATATGGACTTTCTATTTCTATGTAGCAACATTCCAGCAGCACCTGCATACGGGATGTATATCTTCCAATTAATACGATATTCCCGAGCTTGTAATACTTATCATGCTTTCCTTGGTAGAGGACTGTTGCCCACAAGGAAGCTTTTAAACCAAGAGTTTCAAATGTGAAGTTGAAATCATTCTTTCGTAAATTTTACGGACGTCATTACGAGTTGATTGACTGTTATGGACTATCCGCTTCACAGACGATACCGGATATGTTCCTAATGTCGTAACTACATTCCCATTTCTTTTCCATGAATGTGACCTACGGAATTAAGACTATTTACCGTATTTAAAAAAAAAACATGAGTAACACGATGGTTACTACATGTGGGGGCAGGATCGTTTCATTCTTCGTGAACACCTGAGATCACCACATGTTTTTGGTGGGTCTCGTGTTACTTAGTCTCTATTTTTCTATGTTGTGGTTTGTGTACTATTGTTTTTCTATTTGTCTTTTTCTTTTAGCCATGGCGTTGTCATTTTATTTTTTATCTATGAGTATCTTTCGCCTCTTTTTTAAAGTTAAGCTAATTGCAAAGAATGTTTACAGTTTGTTTTATGTTATGCTGTTTCACAATTAGCCAAGGTTAAGGAAGGATTTAGCTCTGTGAAAAATGTTTAACCACGCCACATTCTTTATTATCCTGTACCAAGGTTGGAGCCGGCTTTCATTGGTGGTCATTGGTTCAATTGTTATACTTTTATCGTAAATTGCTTTGTTATATATTGCCTTTTGTTTTTTTAGTTTTGATAAAAAAAAATTTTCGGGCCTATAATTGGGTATATCAAATAATTTGAACTGTTATCAAAGTTACCATGATTATAATTTAATACGCCAGACGTGCGTTTCGTCTACATGAGACTCATCAGATCACAATAGTTAAAAAGCCAAACAAGTACAAAGTTGAAGAGTTGAACTACAATTTACAAAACTAATAAAACTTTTAAAGTGGTAAATATGTCAGAAAAGGCAAACTTTCAACTCTATCCAACATAGTATTACTCTCTTTTTCGAGTGACAGTCCAATCTACTCACTTTGCAGATAATATAAACACTTTTATAAAATAAAGTTCGTGCGTTCGAAGCGATCAGGAACACTGAAACCTGAACTCAAGGTCTTTACTTTTACTTTTATACATATTGACGATGTCTAGATTGCAGGGAGTGCATGCACCCCATATATCAAAACTAGAAGGTCCCTTTCATATCGTAATCGCTTTCGCGATACCGATACAGATGGCCGACATCAAACAAAATATTTGGCGACAATGATAGGATTTCAGATGAGTGGATAGCTAGACTCGTCTGAGCTGGAGAATGACGAGGGTTTGTGAATGTCAAAATTTTTAGTACTTTGACCGGTCCACCGTGAATGGTGCTCTTATGCTGAGATTTTAAGAGCAGGTTGCGTTCATAGAAATGGAAGATGAACCCTTTCTGTTTGTCAATTATTATATGAAGAGAATGGCAATACTACCAGGTAGAAAATGAAGATAATGATCAAGACCTGAATGCACAGAAGGGAGTAACTCCGCCAGTATGACAAGTTGATGAGAAATCTAAGAGAAGAAAACCCAGAAGCTTTCATTAACTACATTAGTCTGTCCATAGTACTTTACGATGAAGTCTGCATCACCAAACAAGATACAAGGTGGAGACAAACCCTTGATCCAGGACTGGAAATTGCCTGGACCATTGTGACATCTAGTATCCGGTGACAGATAATGAATTTCTCCGCAGATGAAACTTCCCACATGCGTGCCGTCATTGAACGAAAAGCTCGTTGCGTGCAAGTGCCCTCAAAATACCGGATCTACTAATCATAACTCAAGGGCTAATTCTCCTAAGTCCTGATGGCCTTAATAGATGCGGACTATTAACTTACCTCGCTTGATGTTGGGCCAGATGCAGCAGCTTCAAACACACAAGTGTACAACGAGTGTGAGCTGAAAAAGAAATACGGAACAAGAACATTGGGTTTCCTAATCCTGAACCACTTCCTGGAGATGACAGAAATATGCAATTTATTTTGTTGCTGAAAATGCATTTCAACTGAGAACTGACGTGATGAAGCCTTTTCCTTTCCGTAAATGGCAGCGGAAATATCTTCATCTATATACAGGCTGTCAAAAGCACGTAGAGTTGTTGAAAAATGCTGGACATTGCCAATGTTCATTGTGCTAACCGTGCACCAACACGGTGTAGAATGGTAACGGACTTATCAGTGTTTTGTCGGCGTTTCCGCACTTATCGTGTTCGGCAACGGACTTATTCGTGATCATATCAACACAAACACTAACGACTTTTCGTCTATTTGCAGTTGGCTCATTTTGTGTCACACTGTCTGAAAACAAAACGCTTGACTATGCCACTGAATCTGTACATGATCAACAATCACCGTAAAAGTCCATTTAATCATATTAAAGAAATCTATATCTTGCTTCACATCTAGCATCTTGTTTATATCATTATCCTTTTAAATTAATAGAAAAAAGTAAAATATAAAAAATACTAAACTCCGAGGTAAATACTAAACGGGGAGTCCCTACGCAAATTGAAAAATCAAAAGCTCAAACCGATCACATGAATGGATAACAACTGGCATATTCCTGACTTGGTACATTCATTTTCTTGTGATTAACAGAATCTTGATCAGACTTTTGACAAATTTTAATCGAGAATGGTTCTTAAAAGGACCACAGGAATTTAATCGCATTTCGGCTGCAGCTTGCATAAACTGGAACCAACTCGTTAAAACGCTATACTCAAACATGAAGTATAATTCGAGTAGCAGTTTACTGCATGCATTGCAGAAGATGCTTCAAAACCCTGTCGAGACACCTGGGATTGAAGTCATAAAACTTTGCTCAGTGCTTGGAGCACAAAAATCATGCTCGAAACATGAAATCCAGGATTTTGATTGGTTGATTTTTTAAGTATGAGTATAAAAAACTGACTCGAAAGTTTTATGACTTTCGGAGCAAATGCGACTTACTTTTTATTGGTCCTTGATTTGTATCTTCTTCATAGATTTTTGACAGTTGACTTTTGCTTCGTATTATACATACCCTTATATGGATTTATTGTGAACTCGTCACTAGAAGCTAAACAAAGTCTACCTCACTTTTAAAACAAATTATCGCCTGACATTACAGTGCGGAGTTATGACTACGCAGCCACGTCCGGTTGGAATGTAAGAGTCGTTTAAACACGTGCCTTGTGTTTTGGATAAAGATTTATTCGGGTTTTTTTAAATCTTGAAGAGATTCTTAGTTGGTCCGATATAGATATAGATATAGAGTAGATATGCCCATCCATTACATGGCTCAATGCTAACCCCTGTCAAATATAAAATCTGTTTTTCAGAAACATTCCTTAGTGCCTTTCATTGATCCATAGATGTAATGGGTATTACATCTATGATTGATCTATGCCTACCTTGTGAACGGGCTTGTTCATATTGCCTTAAATTGAATGCAAATACTAACCGTACAACAATGTGTATTGAATAACAAAAAAATAAGTACTGAACTAAAGTTGTACAAAATTGCTTGACAATATACAAATAAATAAAGTATTGATCTTTTCAAATTTAGTTTTGTCACTTAAAACGAAATTACAACATTCTATGTACATTTGAATTAACCCGTCAGATTATTTTTTTCAACCGCAATTCACAAAACCAATACTTTAAAAAGAAGCTGGTTATAAAATGTCAATATGGTGAATCATCACTCAAATAGTTATAAATAATAAATTTTGAAGGATATTAATATGGTGTTTATTATCCAACTTCTATAAATTGGTTATACAAATTTTGATTTACTTCAATTCCTTTCACAGTCATTGTTGAAGATAAATTCTTTAATAACATCTCAAGCGACTTCATTCATTACGTTGGTTAATTTCCTTCTTTTTTTTTCTTTCTTTTTTTTCAAAATTTCTAGAATTATCTTTTAACTAGGTAAACATGTTCTTTGTTTAGAAATAAGAAATGGAATGTATTGAACCAACGCCTTTTGAAATGATACAATTAAACCCAAAGGACTATATTCATCAACGAGGCAGGTTTATATACAAATAATACGGTTCTTAAACAGAAAACTGAGACTAAAACTTTGAACACTGTAAAAATTCAAACAACCAAAAACTGCAATACTTTTAAGTAGCCCTGAAAGAAAATGATATCATTGTCTTTTGTATTGGACACCTGTCGTGTTCACTTAGTCATATGAAATATGAAGACATTCAAACAGATTCTGACGACCGTATGTAAATTGAATTACCCCCCTTACGTTATATACTTCTGTATGAAACATTCAAGTTACCTGAATTCTTAATGAAATGACTTGCATATTAGATAAGGTGGTTTTTTTTCGATATTCCATATAGATAACCGCAGTGACATTTGGACGGTGTTTTTAGTTTCAAAAATATAGATTTATAATAACAGATCTATTCAGACAAACAGATATGGCGGTCATGACTACAGATAGATGTCATCCTAAGGATATACTTGGGTATCGCCCAGCAGGACAATCAACGACAAAGAGAAGTGCTAGTTTGACTGCAAGGGTTGCCACGGTCTATACACGTTCCAACGTCAGGTCTGAACAGGGCCGTTTAATCAAATACCTTGGGTGGAAAGGTATAACATATATTTGAGGGGTCATAGGTCGCCTGTTATAATGCAAAATGCTGTCATTTTCCTACAAATGATCATTTTTCTGTCGAAACCCGTGTCTGAATAACATGTACAATACAGGGAAAAAAAACAGAAGTTAAGGGTTCGTATATCTGAACTGTTTAAAATAAATATCAAGCAGGTTGTTCGGGAAAATTGTTTTGCACATCATACAAGTGAGAAAAGAAGGGAAAATATATATGCAGTAGAATGAAAATAACACTGGTGTGGCATGGACCACAACAGACGGAATTAATTTAATCTCATCTATCAGAGTATGAACAAAAGAACAAGTTGTTATAATAAAGTTTTATTTTAGTTTGATTACTCGTTATATAAGATGGAACATGAAATTGACATTAAAACGAAACCTTGAAACCGATAACAAAAAGATGACTGATGAACCATGGGCGTGTGGATGTCTTATCAAATGACCGAGTATATATGAATATAGACCGGTGTCTTTATAAAATGGCAAGCTCTAATTCGCTCCGAGTCTAGTATATTAATCAAACAGACTATTTCAGAGATATGCCATCATTATCAAATCCTCTATTATATGTTTCCAGAAATGTATTAGTTTTTTTGTGTTTTAGTTTGTCACAAACATGTTTAATTTCTTTATATGACAGTACAGATAAATAGTATTAATATTTTTTTCATCGGTGATTTATTTCAATTTATCTCATATTTATATAACTTTTTAATAACAGTAAAACAAAAATCATGTTCAATACACGCAGGCAAACGGCCAAATCGGTTTTGATTTTTAAATTCACTTTCAAATAAGGTTATGGATAAGTGAGAAAAAATAATCCATACATAAACATTGTGTCGTCTGTCTTTAGAATGGTTTTGACTTATTTATCAAACGTCCATTTTCTTGCTCTGATATTTCCTCATACCTACATGTACTCAAACCAAGAAAAGGTTAACTAATTGTCAATACTAATAGTTTGTGTGGCTAATTTCGTATTAACTGTTTCCCTTTATTAAACTTAGTTGCACATTTAATTAACTACATTATTGAACTTATTGCGTAAGCTTTGACCGAATCACCCAAAGGCCTATGTTTTTAAGCTGTTCTATAATATATAATTAAGTACATTGACGCATGAACTTATAAATATAAGAGTATATATAATTTTCAATATTAAAATGTTTTTATTTAAGATATGAACGATTTTATCAGGTAACAAGCTTTACAGTAATATTTATGAATTGATCTTTCCTTGTTTAATATGAATGCATAGTAGGTTGTGTCCCTAGTGGACTTTGTTTGAAAGAACTAATTACTTACTCTGAGGCGAATTAAGACCAATTTTGCTGTTGAGTTCATGTCGCATTATTATATGTTACGGTTGGAACATTCTCCAACATCAATTTGTCAGAAATGGTTCTATTTAGTTAAATCTGATTCATATGTTGACTTAAATGAAGTCGGGAATATAGAACTAGTTTTTCACATTGTCCATTGATTGATAGCGTTTGACTTTGTCCGTTTATATATAGTTCCACTTTAAGAATTTGCCTTTGATATCGGTATTTATATTTTACTATTTTACATCTAATACTTGACAATGAGTGTCGGTGGAGAATTATACATTACGACAAAAGAGATAAATTCCTCCGCCTCATTTTTAGACATATACTCCGAATTTTATATAAACGGTCGTCTCAGTACCCGAATCTATGACACCTGCATATGGGATATGCATTTCGCCAATTTGCAGTTGCTACCTTAGACTTTGTGAAAGAGGGGAGACAGATACCAGAGGGAAAGTCAAACTCACAAGTGTCTGAGCAGAAGTTGATAAACCAGGGTGAAGTCACAGAGCGTCTCATCCTTTTTCTAAGAAAAAATTATAGATACCCAGATGGTCTTAAAGTGTAGATCATGTGTACTGACGTTGTTTATCACCTTAATTACGTGTTACTGTGTTCTTTTGTTAATTTTTGTAAATATCCAATTGACGTGGCTCAGTACTTATGCATCCAGTTATAGTAGTATGGTAAATATATGTATTCTTGTCTTTCGTTTATGCTTATGTGCTTTGTCTATATGACTTTTTGTTTGTCTTTTTACTAATTTGCTTGTTATATAGTGATTAAGATCATAACACAATGGTGACTGCTATACCCCTATTTTGATTACCCTTTATGTCTGTTTGTTTTGTTCGCACACAATTATCAATATGATGGATTTTTTGGCGGCTGTCAAACAAATCAGAATTTTGGCATGATGTAAAAAAAAAAGTTCAATCAACCATTTTCTACGTAAGAAAATACCTTAACCAAGTCATAAATATGACAGTTGTTCATTCGTTCAATGCGCTTGAGCTTTTACCATTTGATTAGAGACTTTCCGTTTTTATTTATCTTTTGAGGTCGGCATTTGTTTTTGTTATGTTCCTTTATGATACATTGGTTAATGCAACATGAACTTTGGTTATAAAGAGTAACATTGCGAATGACATTAGAACAGCAGAATCTGCTTACACATCCGTCTTTTTCCCTCGTTTTTATAGTTGTAAACATTTTAGCGTGAAGAGTAGTCCCACATCATCAATTCGACCTGACATGGGTCTGTTTTTATACACCACGCACAACTAAACGGACACCCCGTTATGCATGAGCATTACTGCTGGTTGTGAGAAGTCAAGGAATTACCATGTAGCGACCCATCTCTCTAACATCATTTGTGATAGACTCGTCGTTTGGCTGTACTTTATTTATTGTCAGTTGACGCTTAGTGGCCAGCTTGAACCATATCAGTACTTTTGAACTTTTAAAAGGTCAGTTTGAAGGACATATTATCTTAAATTAATCCCTTGTAGGTTACTATATTTTCGAATATAGATTTTTATCATATGACTACTGATTAATAGCTCCTTTTTCTATTGATATAAAACCAGTTTTCTTCTTTTAAATATTTCATTGCTTTTAATTGACTGATTATGTGTAGTGTTTGAAATTCAACGGATGACAACATGAAATGAAAAGATTCTTTAAAGGATTGAGTTTTTTTTTTTTTAATTTATATTGATTTTGTAACGTATACAGCCACTTTTCTAGACTTGTTTTGGTGGTCTTACAATATTTGTTCATATTTTAATCCTTTGTACTTAGACCTTGAACAGGGTCAAGTAGTGTAATGTCGTATTATAGAACGTCTATAGTAACACTTAGAATTAACACCAATATTGAGTTTCAATTCGAAAAATATTGATTCATTTCATCAAAATTTTGTAGTTTTGGTCCTCACGCTTAAAAACACGTAATGATAAATTCTTGAGAATCTGCAACATATTAGTTCCTCAAATAAATATATATATTATACTCAATTTTCTGATTTTAAAGTTTTACTACGACAAACCTTCATTTGCGACGTTTACAAAACAGACTCGTTTGGTCTTAGATTTTAAATGTTTTGAAATAGTTCATTTTTAATTCTGCAACATCGTTTAATAACCAAAAACCCGAAAATCATGTTCTGTATTTTATCGCTGTTTTACGAAATTTTCTTTTGCATCAGAGTCGATTGATATGAAAATTATCGCTAGAACTAAAAGAGCACGTGGCGTTGCTAATGAAATTGACAACGTCGTCATAGGTAAAATAGCGATCAACAGATTATCATTGGTCATCTCAACTTGATTGCTTTTCTCACTTTCGCCGTCCCCGGTTCATGCAAGAAAATCAATCTCGTTGAGATGATCAACGATAATCTTTAAGTATTCTTATTATCACAATGGTTTCTTTCTCGACATATTGTGTAATTGCATTTTTTTTCTCTCAATAAATCAGTGGCAGTAGCGTATCAGTACATACACTTGAAATTCCCGTACAAATTTCGACCCACTTGAACCTAATGATTGTTAGTTTATTTCCGATGATAAATATATTGATATTCAGAACAGACATTTAAAAGTATGTCAAGTGTAAATGTCAAAGAATTTGCGCTACGAATCTATCCCCCATTTTAACAAGGATGATTTGGGGAATTCATAGGCTGTATTAACGCTACGGGACAATTTTTATGGCTGTTTTTACTATCCAAACAAATTTTCTGAAAATTCAGTTGAAAAGTACTAAATGTAGGTCATTTCTGAAATACCCTGTGTGTGTATTAACCAAAGTGGTAAAAAGAATTTTAATGTCCTTGTGAGGTAACGAAATTCACTTCAATACATGTAGATGTTTGTACTATCAAGTTTTAACCATTTACTTAATTATATATAAGACTGATTTAATCAACCCTGTAAAAATAAATTCTACAGATTCGATGGTAAAATTCGTTATAACGAATAATACAATTCATGATAAAGATTTGAATCCGTGATCACGACTTTTTATTTTCGGGATCTATACCTATTCCTATTTTTAATATAGGGGGTCCAAATGGGCTTCAGTAGTAGTCTGCTTATCTGAACAATGTTTTTTGACGATGTTTTGTATTTCTAAAGTAAACATGAACAGTTAATTCGATTAAAAAAATCTAGTCGATCACCCACTCAAGTATACATTTTTGTTTTCCTGTAAGATATTTTTTTTTTACTTATCTCCGAAAAAAATATATAAATATTTACTCTCTATTAGGAGTGATTTACAATGTTTAACCTTTTATTAAGAAAGGTTGCCTTAGAATCTCTGCTTTTTCGGAAGACTTTCACCAAGAGTTGTTCTAAAAGAGTCATATTTAAAAACTTCTTGAAAAAAATCTTTTAAAGAACTCAGACACTCACTCTAGCATGCATCTATCCATTAATAAGAATTGCAATCAGACTTGTGATTTTCACTTTTGTTGTCCCAGAGTTGTGAGAATTCTATTTTCAAAGTCGATCCTCATGTTTGACAGTTGCTCTAACGTATAATTTTGTTATGTCATTAATAATAAGTTATGTATTTCTCTGTACTGGGTGTTCTTTATTAAAATTGAGAATGGAAATGGGGAGTGTGTCAAAGAGACAACAACCCGACCATAGAGCAGACAACAGCCGAAGGCCACCAATGAGTCTTTCAATGCAGTGAGAATCTCCCGCACCCGGATGAGTCCTTCAGCTGGCCTCTAAACAAATATGTATACCAGTTCAGTGATAATGGACGTCATATTAAACTCCGAATTATACACAAGAATCCAAAATTAAAAATTATACAAGACTAACAAAGGCCAGAGGCTACTGACTTGGGACAGCGGCAGGTGTAGACATGTATTTTGATATCTCAACCCTCCTCCTATAACTCTAGCCAATGTAGAAAAAAACAAACGCACAACAATACGCAATTTATTTTGTTTGTACTTTATTCCTGTGAGTGTTGTCATTTTAACGGTATGTTTAACATTGTCATATAATCGGGAGGTCTGGCTAGACATAAAACTAATTTCAACCCACTTTTTTTCTAAAAATGTCCTGCACCAATTCAGAGATATGGCAGTTATTATTTACAGTCCGTTTCGTTGTATGCTGGCATTTGTTATTGTTATAGTTCAGTGTTTCTGTTGTTCCGTTGTTTTCCTATTATTATAGAAGTTGATGAGTTCCCTCGGTTTTAGTTTGTTACCTTAATTTTTTTGTTGCTCAATTGTTCTATGACTATCGAACAGCGGTATACTACCAATGCCTTAAATAGTCGACTCTCTCCTATCTCTTGGAGTATTTTTGTTAATACTTTTTACCTTGAGCGATAAACTTCAAACCACCATATAATTAGCTTAGGAATGGTGATTTTCATGTCCGATCTTTCCGTCTTTTTCGTTCCAGATACATTGTACTACGGAACCCAACAGAGTGGTTTCAAGTGGTGTTAATGAATGTACATCGAGCGTGACACTCTCTAATCTACAAGGCAACGGATTTAACGATATAACCGACATGGCTGCGTATTTGTACATCCCTCACAGCCAAACAGACGCTCCACATTTACAATGGTTTTACTTTCGGTCGAAAAAAGGACGATATCTTAATTCCCCAATCACCCTTTTGACATATCAATTAGACATCTATACTGCAAACGTCCATGGAAGTCTGCATCACGACAGAGAGTTTTACAAACCGAGATTTTGATAATCTCAGGTTGTCACACTTCAAGAACTCTTTGGAATTAAGATGTGCATCCAAATTAAGCACAAATCTTATATCTAGTCTACCATCGCCTCATTTTAATTATAATCCTGGTACCTTTGAAAATTATTAAACAAAGATCTAACTCTATGGATTGATCATCCCATCATCCTGTTCAAAGTGATTACTCTTTGGAATCTGTATAACTTGCCGTGTCGTATGTTCAATATTTACTCAATCAGTGAACTAATTCTGTAGAAGGCGACTAGATAAGGGCAAGTTTGTATAATTATTTAATGTCAAAAACCTCGATTATTGCAGAGAAAACATTAAACTTGTGTTTACGGAAGCCTACGTTTTTATATTGGTTAGAAAGAGTTTTTGTGCATCCCAGAAGAATAATTTTGTTTCTGAAAAAGAGAGACACATTGAATACCAGTTTGTAAGTTTAAAAAATATCAATGGTATACACGTTATTACAAAACTTTTTTTAATTTGGGGAAACAACTAGTTATTTCAACATAACACTAATTTAGATAATTTTCCATTAATATTTCTGTTTTATCACTTAAAGTAGAAAATTTAGCAACTGTTTCAATTTCCCATTGCTATATATCGATCTTTTTTTTGTTATCTTATATAGATGATTCGTGACTTTATGTAATTCTTCCTGGGGATACGAAGGATGCATCCACTTACTGTTTAGTCTATTTTTGATAATAATCATTAAGAGCGGCTAGGAAATTATACATCCCGTCATTGTTTTATTGTGCTTTGTTAAAATTTTGTATTCTTATATTTCGTTTATGCAATATTTATATATAATTATGTGGTTTATCTATATGCCTATTTGTTTTCTTCGTTTCCATTTTTGTGTGTTTTATTATGATTAAGATTATAACTCAATGCTGACTGATGTACCTCTTTTTTACATTTTTTCCTATTAGTATAATGTGTTTCTTTTGTTCACACAATGGAGTTTTATCCGACTGCCATACATGTGCGAGGTTTAGATAGCTATAAAACCAGTTTCAATCGACCATTTTGTACAAACGAAACGCCTGTACCAAGACGGGAAAATGATAGTTGTTATCCATTCGTTTAATGTGTTGGAGCTTTTGGTTTTGTCATTTGCTAGGGGTAAAATGGGTTGGTTTTTTTTCTCTTTTTTTAATATTAAATTGTAGTTAAGGGGAATTAAATTCTCATATTTGATTAATAACATACTATAAAGTATATCCAAAGTATACTATTGAAAGAAAAAGTATGACATAAACAATTTGCGATGCATGGACTAGAGAGTATGTATCTTCATTTCGTGTGTATTTTAGTTAAGACGCCACCTAATTAACCATTTAACTGACCTCTGAACCCGATATTCAAATATGAGTTTTTGTGGATCGAATAATTTAAAAGGTTTGTTTTGTTTCTGCTGTAAGAAAGCAAACAAGTATTATATCAATACTTATTTAAAGAAGATCTTTGCAAATTAACAAAGTAAACATAAGCTCTGTAGAGGACTTGTTACCGTAGTTCGTATGAGTTGTACTACAATCAATTAATTTGAAAACAATACATTTAAGAGAGAAAACTCGGGGCGCATATGTTGTGCAAAGTTTTTCGACTGAGTGTCAAGTTGCGTCTGCATAAGTGTCTTATGTATCAAATACATTTGTAGCATCCCGTAATGGCAACGTTAAATTGTATACTCCATGTTGAGAGAATGATTCGCTCTTTGCACTCGGAGAGTCATTGTGAGGAATTTAGTATGTTCGTAAATTGCATGTTGCATGTCTAAATGTCTGCGCATTTTTAACGTTCCCTCTTATTCCGTAGTCAATCTTATTTTCACGACCTCTACAAGTGCGATCCACTTATTTGTTTTATTACATAATTTGTTCTCGTCTTGAAAATATATAAAAAGATATGTCACTTTGCGTTAAGCAAACAACAGGCAATCGTTTGATTACACACATAATATGTCATTTAAATCATGCAATTACTGAAGCACTGTCTACTGAGAGGGTGGTTTCATACGGGCTGGTAGTGAAACTGCACAGATATCGAACTAATAGTAGTAACCAAATGTCATGCGCACAGAAGTGTTTCTCTAAATCTGTTTCATGAAGTACGCTGGTGACTAAATTCTTGAAAGCCAAAAATAGAAAATGAACGCAAGACTATAAAACAAAAAAGTTGCTAACACAACAGCCAAAAACATTAAGACACAATTTGCATCAAAGAGTTAGTTAATGATTTTGATTCGCAAAACTTTTTCTTGAATCAAATATAAGCGCGTCTTACTTTATTGGATGAAGAAACCCACCAATAAATGTTTGTTTTTCAAGTTTTCCATAAAATAGACAAAAGATATCAAAGGGATATTCAAAGATTGCCAATGAGACAACCGCAAGAGACCTAAATGACACAGAAATTAACAACTATAGGTCACCGTACGGCCTTCATCAATGAGCAAAACCCTGCCGCATAGTCAGCTATAAAAGGCTCCGAAATGACTCAAACGAGAAAACTAACGGCCTCATTTATTTTAAAAAATGAACGATAAAACAATTATGTAACACATAAACAAACGACAACCACTGAATGACAGGCTTGTTTTGAAGCTATAATGCTGTCAATCTTAAACTAATTCTCTGCCATGGAACCTCTGTAAAGGTTGGGTTTAAAAATGAAAACATAGCTTCATAAATTGTATGCGTACGAAACGCTTCTCTGGATAACCTTCTGCAGGAACACTGAAAATCGAAAATTTTAGAGCCAGGAATTTATAAGAACCGAAACAGTTGAAGAGCTATACAACCAAAAAGAACCTAAAAATACTAGTAAATTTATCTAATGTCAATTTTACTTGAGATGCTGAGGAAATTGAAAGCTCAGTTTTAAAAAAAAAATCTAAATTCGTCAACGGACAATTTAGGGAAGGTTTATTAAATATCATGTCAGTACCGACGTACTAACTTGAGCTGGTGATACTCTCGGGGACTGATAGCCCACCATCAGCAGTATTAACCAGGTGCTGTGAAAATCTTAATAAATTTCATGGCTTATTGAATATGCGAGTTGTGATTATTATACTGATGCAGGGTGGAACCGGAATAGAAATAGTGACGTCATAAGTATGAGAACTATGCAAGCTGTCTCGTTGGTGAGGGAACGATTTATTTAAGTGTACAAATTAATAGACATCTGGCGTTCTTTTAACGAGGAGAGCTTTTTTATTACTTTTTATATTAGTAAAAGATACTGTATACAATAACATAATTTGGTTTCCTTCTTATAGATTATTTGCCTTTGGCAACTTAACATTACCTGAATGTTGTATAACATAAATTATTCGTAAAATGTTTGTCTTTTTATGTATGAGTAATGCAACATTTCATTTTTATGGATTTCTCGTGTATAAACACTAAAGGAAATTAACTGTGGATAAATTAACTTGTTCTTAAACTTGTTTTCCTGTTTCAAGTAGCGTTTGTGGGATTTGTGTCATTTTCAATACGTTCTGATATTTTAACTTAATATATTTATATATATATCTAAAACTTTTAAATATAACGTCATAATACCATAAGAGGTGTGCACAAGTGCTCGAGTCTGTTTAATAGACCATTCACAAACCGTGATCTTTCAACCGCAATATTTTACTACATAGTGTTAAAACCATAAATATTTAGTATATGAACAGCATGGGAGTTTCACCAAGAGTGTAAGTAATTCTTTTTTCTACTAATTATAAGCTATTTTTCTGCCTTTTTCATTTTCATTTTTTGTTTTAGATGTTTGATTTATTTGTTATCGATTATTAGCATCTGTAGTATCATGATATTTTTACTACATTAACCATTAACGGATTTGCGTACGACATCCCTTGGTTTAAAGAGGATACCACCACACATTTTCTATATTTAGACTAGAATATACCCTAGATCTCTTTTCATTCATAGAAATATTCAAGTTTTAATATGACTAACGTTTTGATTTCGCTATTTTCAAAAATCATTGAGAACAGTTTTAGTGTGATGTTTTTTCAATAATAAACTTTTGTTTGACCATCTATCGTGTGTTGGGTTGTTATACCAAGATTGCCACTCTCATGGGGTGGGGCTGAATGTCTGTACCATACTGACGTCGTTGACGATGGACATAATCAACTGGTAGTTTAAATTATTTTGTCTTGTATAAAGTATATCTGCAATTGTTTTCTCTTACTGTTGGCTGTGCATATTAGTTTTGTATAATTCACATGTTTTGCTGTAGATTTTTTACTCAAATGGACTTAAAAATTATGCCGATAAAACAATTCTTGATTTTATAAAAAAAAATGTGTTGTCATGATATTCAAGACTGTTTTTATTAATAAAATCAGTTTGCATTGAAACAGAAACTGGTGGATTGTTGCTTGTTTACCGTCCAGTTGCAAATATTTCATGCAGCAAATTCATTGCGAGAACAAATAAACAATGAAACAATATATTGGGTCGACTAGGATGATGGATGTGATGTGCGGGATGTCATTGAGATTAAAAGAGATTGGATAGGAATTCTCTTGATAATCAATAAAGACAGCCCACAACTTTTACTGTTAGTTTTATTCAACTTTAAGATAGAAGTTTCTTCAGTAAATGTTTGAAGATAGTGTCACCCATTTATTAAGTGTGTATAGTGTTTATAAATAAGTTATCACGCACCGTTATTTAGGTTTGGTGAGAAATGCTAATTTCTCTAATAAATATATAAAACATAACTATTATCAACAAAAATGTGTCTTTGTATATACTTATATCGATATGGGTTGGATTCGTTTGGTTGTCCATAACAGCACACGTATCTTACATAGTTTCTAAATATTTACCTTCAAACATTACTTTAAATAAGTTTGCAATGTCTTGTAATCTCTTAAATACTTTTAAAACAGAGAATTGAATTACTTATAACTACAACAGCATATAGGTAACAAAACAAAAGGCAATCGAAAGTTCACATGCACAAAACGTATCTTCATTTTCAAATATAATTTACACACAGTAGTGAACAACATAATGATCCCTCAATACAAATAAAAGATAGATTTTCCCACACGTAGAAGTAAAATTAAATATTAAAATTTCATTCATACAAGTTTCCACTTGACTTGTTTGTCTATTTTCTTTTAAAAGAATGCTGAAAAGGGGTTTTGCCTAGTCACATGGTTATTTGAAATAAAATGTTCATTCACACTCGTAATATATATTTATTTCATTGTCATTTTATCCGTTTAATGTATGACAATTGATTTTAAATATTTACTGTTTAAATTTGATTTAGTTATTGTTTTCTAAACTTGGGCGTCTTGGTCGTGTTACGTATAGGAAGGGAATATACGATTTCGTGGTAATAAAAAGCTACATGAGCTTTCCTGTGATGATCATACCCATGCAGAATCATTAGAAGTTTTTTTATTATACACTATTCCATTATGAACGTATGATACCATCATACTGCTTACAATGGGGGTTTTTTATCGCAAGATATCTATTCAGGCTTTTAAGCAGAAAGATATGCTTTAGATTTTGTCAAATGAATAGATTTATGTTATGAGTATAATCAACCATCTCCCTCATGTTCATTCAATGATTATAGACTGTGTGCTTTGTGGTGCCGTAGACAGAGTCTCAGTGTTTCAGATGTATGTCTCATGTTGAACAGTTATGGGTGTATACTAGTACCTATTCTCGAAATAACTACCTATTCACTTTTTTCTTTCGATCTAGTTCTTGGCTAGTAACTATTTCAGTGTTTATAAAAAAAAAACCAAGTAGTTAAAGATTGAAATAAACAATTAATTTCCCCATAGGCGACAATGGTAGCCTTTTTCGAGATACAGACTTTAGAAAGTTGATTTTCTTAACGAAACCTTGCTAGAATTAAAGAAAAATTATTAGGACAGTATTTTTTGGTCCAAAAAATATAGGTTCGCGTTGCTTTTTTTAGCGTATTTTGTACTTATCTCCCATGCCTATCAATTTTGCCCTTAAAAATACGTGTCTTGTCCTAGCGTTGAAAAGTCATCTCAGTGCCTTTAGGGCTACGGAATAATTTTTATTTTGCATTTTGTATAAAGCAGAGTGCACGAAGTCTCTAATAATAAAAAATAACGGGCGCACATATCGACCAATCAGGATTAGCCATACTCTTAATTCTGAATACCATGTTATGCTCATAAAATGGCTGCGCCCATAAAATCAAATGGTGTATTGTAACCTAAATAAATGTCAATAGGACAACAACCTTAATACAGGGGACGTCTGTTGTCTTTATCACTAAGTTTGTTTAGTTTCTGTATTTAATACTAGTAGATCATTTGTCAGGCAAATCATAACAGTGTAAATTTATTCTCCCTTTATAATACATCATAATTGTTTACTTTAATGTAGCGTATAAACAAGTCGAAGATAAGTCCATCCAAGCAGGTACTAGGTCACATGTGTCCTACTCTTGCAATGAAGTTTGAGCTTCCGATCCTTGTTAGAGGTTAATATGTGATTTTGACATGAAAAACAGCAATACAAGTCAAGCTTCTTGGCATTGGATTCTTTCGTGTGCATGTGGAAACTTAGTGCTATGAATAAATAATTCTTATATGATTTGCATATCTATAAATACTTGAATTGGATTGGTCAATTAGAATTTTTCTCTAAGTTTACACTTCGATAAACCATGTTTCCGAAACTACTTTTGTAATCTATTCATGCGCGATACACAAGCTTGCAGTGATCCCGGGATTTTCAGCAAATTGATATTAAAAAACAATTGCATAACAGTTGTGACTATTCTAGTGCATATATAACAAAAAAAAAGAAATAAATTTATTGCACTAAAGCTTCGAAAATGTACAAAAATTAAATTTAATAAAATTCCGCGAAATTTCATGAAGGATTTGGCGAATTTACGTCATGGCAAAACACGGCGTCATACGAATGGAAATTTTCAAGGGAAAGATTATTTCGTTACGTGTACGCTTCAAATTCGGATAAAATTTAATTAAAATGAAGTTTTTGAGGTAGGTTTAAGATTCCGTTGTATTTATCGGACATTTATGGTTTTTAGAAAGTCAAGATGGCGGCGTACTCCTTAGTTACGACTTGCCATTGTGCTTTTGATGGTAAATATATATAGTAGCCATCAACAACAAAATGTTTGGCTGAAGAATTATAAGGATTAAACACATTTTGTCTAGAGGTTATTGATGTGTAAACCGGGGCTCTTACTCACAAACTCAACATAAAAGTCCTTCGGACTTTTATTCAGTTTGTGAGTTAATCGCCCCGGTTTACACATCAATAACCTCTAGAAAAAATGTGTTTAATCCTATAATACACGATGGCTCGTTTACAAACTTCTATTGCCACCGGAATTTCCTTTTTATTTAACATTTTCAATGTATTACTATGGTACTATTGAAATTTACCATGTAAAACGTCTTACAATAGGTGAAAGTAAATAGTGTTTTCGATTTAAGTTTCACAATTGTGTTTACAGCCAGAAGATATTACAAAAAAGCAGATTGAGAGAAAAAATCTGTGCATGAACGTTTTTCAAAATAGATACTACAAGTACGTCAAAGACTTTCCTTGTTTGCTTGCTTTAGCTTTCGATCATTTCTATTTTTTATGTTTGTGTTACCGTCCATTTTTATCAAAAACCACTGAATTAATAACATTTTGTAAGAGAATGAAAATTGTATATGAAATAGAAAAACACGACATGTCGATAAAATTACAAACTCATGATGTAAAACACAAGTGCTTTGATCAAATGATATGTAACCATATACCGGAAATGTAAATAGATGTCTGTCAGCATATTTCTGTCTCGTTTATGAATTACGAAATGAGTAAGGTTCCAATTCAATAAGACAAAGTTGACCCTAAATGAAATTAACAACTGGTTTTTTTTAACCCCTTTTAATCATAGATGTAGCTCCTTAAAACATCCCTGGATTTTAAATGTTACCAGTTTGGTTTGATTGTTCCCAGTGATGGTAAACCCATAGAAGCACTTCGAAGTGCTATCCAAATAATAACGTGTTATTTAAAAATATTGTTATAGCATAAACCAGACAGTTCTTTTTCTACCATGAGTCCCTTTATATCTTTAATAAACGGTATTGGTTTTGTGCATTGTGTTGAAAGTCGTACTATGACATATTTGATCATATTTGTTAACATACTCTTCATTTGGTCACTACCACGTATTTGTCTGATTTTGTAATCATATCACATCACCTTATATTTATATGAAATATGGGTAAGTGCACATCGACCGTCTATCGTGTCTGAACACAGAAACGATTAGGGAGTCGGTGTCACACTCTAAGGACTGTAAAGAACCCTTGCGACAACTCGTTAATGGATCCGAGTATGTTATATGTTGCTATGTTTTACCAGGTCTTTTATGAGTTGCCATTTTCACAGTGATTTTTACAAATAATGTTGTAAAAATGTCGAGATACTCAAAAATATGCCCTCTTTATTGATGAATTTATCTTGACGCGCGTCTGGCGTATAATCATGGTACCTTTGATATCTATTTACACTACTGGGTCGATGCCACTGCTGGTGGACGTTTCGTCCCCGAGGAAATCACCAGCCCAGTAGTCAACACTTCCTAAATTTCCTATTTACAAAACTTTGAATTTTTCGAAAAACTAAGGATTTTCTTATCCCAGGCATAGATAACCTTAGCCGTATTTGGCACAACTTTTTGGAATTTTGGATCATCAATGCTCTTCAACTTTGTACTTGTTTGGCTTTATTATTATTTTGATATGAGCGTCACTGATGAGTCTTGTGTAGACGAAACGCGCGTCTGGCGTACTAATCTATAATCCATGTACCTTTGATAACTATCATAGACTGTCGAAAATCTTAGTACTCTACATGCGTCCCTGTCCCTCTGTCAAATGCGATTATTCATGTTTCAAATATGAATCAAAATTACGATATAAGAAAAATATTTATTTGATTGAATGTTTTTCCGGTTTGCATTCTTCAGATATTTGTATCAATATTAATTCTAAAACCATTGTATTAGGTGATTTCGCAAGTAAAATATTCCGACGTTGAACTTTCCATTTTAAACATGGTGCGATATTGCCCGACGTCATGTATTATGTTTGAAAGATTAATCCTATTGACTATTACAAACACATCCCTAATACACTATTAATCTGCATTCATATATAAATATTGTATATGAATTATAGCTTAAGTATTTGTACAACAGCTGGTATTTTATATTGTATACCTTAAATATTCTCACCCTAAAATACCTTTACATTTGTACTAATGGTTCTTACAATTCTAATCTTAGCTACGGAACATAAAGCCTCGAGCATAAAGCATCCTTATAAAGATTTGATGTCTGACTGACCACACCCTAAGAAATAAAATAAATTGCTGAAATAGATTTTAAAACTTATCAATATGCTATATTTTTTTTTCAAAGTCGTAAAAAGCGTTAAAATAGTTTTATTGTCCTTGATACAGTTACTCTGTCCTTTACCTTTAAAGCAAGGGTCGTTAACTTTTGTATTTTATACAAATGATCAAATCCCAGTACATAAATTATATTTTAAACGATTTCAAAGTATCATTTTTACTCTGTTGTCATGGCAGAGACCATCCTTTGTATCATATAGTAACTGTATATCGGACAATTTGAACTGTTCACTTATTGGTTGTTCTAAGAGTGATGTCACAATTAATAGTCCCTGGATGTTTTACAAGTGACTATAAGCTCTTGTACATTTCCTGTAATTAATCCGACTACTTGTACATCTTAATTTAAAGTGCAATAAATGAGGTGCATCTATGTACTTTATCAAAGTTTCATATGCACGCACTTCTCTTTTTATTCTTCATTTCCGTCATTTAGAGTTTAAAAGTTCTTATATAAGTGATTTGTAAGTGTGTTTTGGTTGTTGTATGCGACATTCTTAAAAGAATTATGACATACTTTTTAAAAATATAACTTTAATCCAATTCATATATATAGTATACGACGAAGTTCTTCTTGTTAAAATGGCATTGCAGGTTTTGACAATAATATTACAAATATCGAAGTTTTAATATGATATATCATTTTATTTTTTTTCTTTATCAGACAAATTTTAAAAAGTATCATAATAATACAATATATCAATTTAAAAGTATAAGGTTTTCATCCTCTAAAATAATTGTAAATGGTGAACGCGACCAACCAAATAGGGTAAAATGAACACATTAAAGTAAAAACTGACTAAATCAAATGTTCTTCTTTGAGTGTATTACCACCATTGTCAAAATTTAGGACGAGCAAGTGCTCGGGTGGTCATACGTGATATGGCAGAAATCTGTTTTTCCAGTTTAGTTTATTCACAAACTTGATTGGAGCATACCTTACTGTATTGACCCAAGTCAAGTCTGCTACTGTTGACGAGTATATGTTGTCCTTTAAATGTCCTTGTCATGTTGTATTCTTGTGTCGTTGGATCGCTGTCTCTGTGACGTATACCCATCATCAACTTTCATAAATAAGCATAATATTTAGCCAAGTTTAATCAATAGAAAACATTAATTATTTATCAGACCTAATTTAGTAACGACTTTTAGAGTAATTTGGCATGCCTCATAAATTACCGAACTTCTCATGCTTATCAATAAGTAAGGACAGTGATATTTAATTTTAACAATAAATATTTATTATACTATTAGTGCAATAGATTACGGGTTATGTAAAGCAGCATGCAGTTCCTATGCATTATTTTACGATTAATCTGAATGTCATTCTTATAGTTTTAATTTCGTAAGATTATTGAATGGATTAGCCCCAAGTCTTTATAAGTATTGGATATGTACGAATACAGCCATACATATAATATGGATTACGAGAGCATGTTTGAAAACCCGTAAGTTATTCAATTTAAGGTCAATATAGACACTAAAAATTAAAACAACATAGTAAGACTTTTTTTTCATTTTTGCAAGAAAAGAATAACAAAAATCATATGCAGTCCGAATTTATTTTAATCGAAGAAAATCAGGTTCTGAACAGCATTATTTAATACAGACTGTAAAGACAGTTGTAGAGGGATACCATTTTTAGGGGAGAGAAATGACAACCATATTTTGATCTTTTTAAAGGACTATTCTGATTATTAAAGCAGTTGCGTCAAGTAGATAAAAGTACCGGTTCCTTTTTCTCTCTTTCGTACGCTTTCTTTATGTAACAGTGATTAATTTGCAGCTATGTCCAAATTGATGTATTTCCTTATTTCCGACAGCTGCATGTGCTTAGGTTCATCGACAATTCTTCGTCTCATTATTAACTCTATAACTATTTGTATAATGTGTCTAAAGAAACAAGACGAATTGTTGTTAGCAATTGTACTTACAAGAAAATGTAAATGATTCATATTGTTCTTATGTTTTCACTCGTAAAAGTTGTATCTTAAAATAAATACCGTGAGAAAGTTGTATCTTAACCATTCAGCAATAAGCATGATAAGGAAAAGGTTTCTGAAATTTTGTTATAAAAATGACCAAAGCGCCATGGATCAACCAGCCAAGGCTTATACTACCTTTTATTGGACTAAAACGTGTTCCATTTTACTATGTGTCGTTATTTTCTAAAGTCATTTGTTTGAAATTTGCTAAGACTTTTGATTATGTAAATTCTTGAATCGGGTTTAGAATACGACCCATAGGCTATGTCATTCATCTATTCTGTGTTTTCTCAAGTTTCGGACTAAATCTAATGTGTTTTATTATAGGAAAGGGGGCTTATCTAAGTACATATGTCTATATATATAAAATCGAAGCATGACGTGTTAGACTCGTCGTCTAAGGTCAAAAGAAAATCTCCTTAATCTGATAACTAAATTAATGCGATTTTCATTTCATGCAACATTTTTGCACTTCGTGACTTACTGTCCAACACATTCTAGGAAAGGGGGCTTATCTAAGTACATATGTCTATATTTATAAAATCGAAGCATGACGTGTTAGACTCGTCGTCTAAGGTCCAAAGAAAATCTCTTTAATCTGATAACTTAATTAATGCAATTTTCATTTCTTGCAACATTTTTACACTTCGTGACTTACTGTCCAACACATTCGATGATCGATTTGTGTGTGGTTAAGCGTTGGCGGTAAATATTACAATTGTTCCGAACAATATCATGATAAGTTAACATGCATAAGTCCTGCTTTGTACAGAACTGTCGGATGTTTAACATTCCATAGTCAGCAATGTCAACCTGAATTGATATGTCTTTGCTCTTACTCTAAAAGGCTCTATGCTTTGCAGACACATCACTAAATATACTTTTTTTTTAAGTATTTGGCTCACCCGATCAGAAATTGACTTTGTTTTTTCTATACCACACTGGCGATTTTGTCCAACAGAATTAACTTAACCGGAATAGTGATGGTGGTGCCACTAACCTTTGATTACTTTAAAAGAGCATTGTGTTTTAATTAATTTTGGAAGAATAAGATAACTATTCAGTATTCTTGCAAATAAGCATACGGGGGTTGGGGTCTTTAGATCTGACTTTGGTAGTGTGGTCACTATCTCCAAGGCACTAAAATCTTAAAGACAGAAAAATCTATGAAAATACTTGTGAAAATGTGTTGTGCTGTTAACATATCAAAGGTGTAACCCCGTGCCTTCTGTTTCTTTTTTAATATCTCGAGAAAGACGTAAGGTTCGAAAAGTTTGAACCATTCCCACGCTATCACATCTTTTTGAAAGAATTGTTTTCATTCCACTTTTTGAACTTGTGTATTGTATTTCTACAGAAGTCACATGAACGTTAATATTCATGAGGGATTGGAAGTACTAAATATAACTTATGCCTTGCTTGCTGTTCAGATAAAATAACCTGCCTTGTTGTTTTTGTTTTTGTCATTTGCTGATCCAATTTCTGATAGTCTTAATTTCAATGATTATCGATATTTGATATTCTTTCGTTACCTCGCGAACTGTAAACATAACTGTGTCCTCTATTTTTCAAATAGACCCACTAGTGCGTCTCTAACAGCTTTGTTGTTTTACAAAAGACTAACTTTTCTTTTCAATGGCTTTAATTCGTTCTGTAATTTAATTCTGTGCATCCAACAGTGAAGTTTGTTTTAATTCAATTAGATATATAAACAATGATATTTTTAAAGAAATCGTGTCTATTTATATGTGTCATGTATACATGTTAAATAGGCATGTCAACACTATTTTCTTGTCCATTCATGGTTAGGTTATTTCTGTTGCCATTAATACATATGCGGATAAAACAATTAAAAAAGTAACCACTGATCATTTCAACGAGTGTATTCATTATAAATTACATACATCCTCTATGAAGTAATAATGTAAAAAAGACATGGTATTTTTCCATACGTACATGAGCACAATACGTCAGCCAACAGACAATATATGAGCAAATGATTATAAAACCACAAAAATGAAATGATTTTTTAAGAAGTATGAGTGTTTAATGCAGGATAACCTGAAGACATTTTCAAATAATCCTTTATTCATTTTTAAGTCTAAATGTTGGATTTTAGCAGAAATTAGGATTGGTGAAATGGTTTAATGCAGCATATGTGTTTTAATTTAAATTGTGGTTTACACGATTACAGAAGATGTAGGTGTTGATCTCCAAGGTCTGTTCATATAATAAATCCTTTTTACACGTCATGGCTGTCCAGATGTCTGGGGTAAACTCAGAGTTATTTTATTGTTATTTAGTCAAGCAAATGAGGCAGAAGAAGTTACAATGTATTTTAATTTCCGAAGGCGTTTTCCTGACACTTTGATGTTATTTATTGATATCTATATATCTAATGCATAGTCTTTTTCAAAATCATTGTGATAATTCCAGACTTCGAAAGAACATATATGGACAGGTACATTTTCAGTAGCTTTAGTTGGTCACGGTGCAAGCTTTGTTTTAGTTTATACAGTATACTGTGCGATCTTTGTATTGTATGGTCAACTGGAATGTTTTGATTTAGAAAATGTTTGGTAAAAATAGTTTCGAATTCACAACTCAGTGGTACAAGGTCAAATCACGTTGTAACGTTTCAAGTACGTGGAATAATGTTTAACGACATCAGTGTACTAGCAATTATTATTCCAAAACATAAATCAGCTAATCAAAACTTTGTATTGGTTATTTCTCTAAGTTCTTTAAGACCTGCATGTTTATTTTCTGCTGAGCTTTATGTTCGTGTTGCTTTTTGTATGCTTATATTTACGGCTTTCTTTGTTTAATAATTTGTTATATGTCAATATGTAAGTGCTAAAAGTTAATTTTTCTTTTTTTCTTTTTGACTTTATTAAAACTACAACCACTTCTTTTAAAAAGAATTAACAGTAAAACATCATTTCCTGTTAAGTTAAGTTACTCAGCCCTGCACTCCATCATTCTTAAAATCTATAAAAAAAATTTAAAAAGCTGAAATATACATCATAAATCAGCATTTCCTACATGATTTTTTTATTCTTCTGACATACGAGTAATCATTTCATTGTCAAACAAACAAAACAGTAGACTTTAGTTCACAGAAAGGAGGTTACCAAGGAAGGCTATATTTAATAATGTAATTATCAGGTCATACATGTCGGTATATAATGTGTATGTGCTTTAATTAGTATACATCTTCAGTCAGGTCAGACATTGTTTAAAGTATATTGTATCATGTATATGATTCTGATAACATGATAACGAGAGATCATTTGGTTTGGTGCATCATGTGTAATATAAACTAATCGTTTTTACATTCGCCAGAGGCGAGGGATAAACTCAATTTTTATATATTACAATGCACGTTATCAATCTTTATATAACCTTTAAACGTACTGAGAAGGCAAAGATCAAGCATGTTATCGATTAAATGGATACAAGTAACTGTGAATCATATATAGACGGGTAAGACAGTCGCCAGTGTCCTATATTCAATTGTAATTATTTTTATAAATGCAATAGATAATTTTATAATTTAAATTGACATGTTCTTACGTACACATTAGTTCTAAAATTCTTTCTTGTTTTGCGAATACCTACCGCAAGCATCTATGTCTGGATATTTATGTTTTTTTTCAAATTGTCTATCTTAAATTTCAGTCCTACTCAAAATTCAATATTTACTTCTGAATGCGGCTCTCCATATGAAACAAGAACTATAGTTGACAATTTTCTACTAGACTAATGACAAACGAAAGACAACTCTTATTAAACACAGTAAATCATCTGTAAACACACCTTTAAACTGACATGATATTTAGCGGTTTTTGAATCTTTTTTTAAATTGAAGTAGAATGAAACCTTTTCTATTATGATGCAGAGGAATATGAAAACTTGATATGATAGAAAGAGGGAACTCTTTTCTTGAATCTAGAATATTTCATGACTACCAGTTAGACTCTTAAACAAATTTGCAAAATATCTTGTTAGTGTGAAGAAAGCTGTAGTTAAAGCTTGGCATGTTCACTGATGCTAGTTATGCTTGTAACATCTGCTCGGTTTTTGTGCAATCGCTGAGTGTAGAATTAAAAGCAATGCTGCAAATGATAGATGCAAGAAGATGTGGTATGAGTGCAGATGAGACAACTATCCATCCAAGTCACAATTTGTTAAAAGTAAACCAGTTTGTTCGTATGATGTGTTGTTGCACCACTGTTCCAGGTTACAATGTGATTATCAATTAGCTCTTTAAATATCAATATGTTTAATAACCCTGCAACATTCTATATGTGCATGTTCCAAGTCAAGAGTCAGCAATTCAGTGGTTTACATTGGTTGCTGACTGTCATATTTGTTTTTCGTTCATTGTTTTGCCATAAACCAAGTAGTTTCACATTTTGTCAATGTTTATGAATTTGGTATGATATATATGTCTGTACGTTTGTCATGTTTGTGTATAACCAATGTGTATTGTCTTGGTATCAATCCTGTGATTTTGGATTTCAAACAAATAAAAATTGCTTACTTACTTACTTACTTACTTACTTACTGTATGGACTCTTTATAGTTCACTATATACACGATATAGGCTCTCTCATTGTTAAAGATCGTACGGTGACCTATATTTGGTTACATCCACGTCATTGTTGACTCTTTTCTTGTAATTATTTCATTGGTAGTCATATCACATCTCCATAACTTATTTTAACATATTAATGTACTCTCTTTGCTGCATGTATATATTCTTATCTACATATCTGAATATCTCTTTGTTGGATGTCTTTTTTGCGTTTGTAAGTACTGAATTTGTATTCTTTGTGACAATTCTATATTTGGATTTCAAGGCAAAAAAAAATATTTGATTTGATTTTAGTTGTTTATGACAATGTTTGTACGCGAACCAAATGTAAATACGTATCACTATAAATCTATTTATAAAAAAAAGTTGATTTGCATATTAAACGCACCGTGACTTTACATGCATAGTTGACAGGAAACATTTTAACGTAGTGGATGTTATCTAGCATTCTTTTCTTTAAAAACAAACAACTAATTGAAAGTGTGATTTATGAGATTTTCTTGGAAATGGGGCAGATTATAAAAGACAATATAAAAGAATTTGTATAGTAGCACGACAATGGCTTTTGAAAAATATTCAGTAACGAAGAGATTTAATTTGTTTTTGTAAACGTTCTTGAAATGATTTTTACTTTCTTTTAAAACAAACTAGAAATCGACAATCCCAGTTTAATATAATTTACAGTCAGTACCGAATGAATCGATGGTACCTGCTGTGTGCCATTGGAACTGTCTGTTTTCACCATAATCAGTACCGCCCCACAATGTATGCTTAACGTTTTTTATACACGTAGTGTCTCACTCGCGGCAATATCAATTTAAAGAGTTCATTCAGATTTTAACAAAAAAAAAACTGTCTTGTACACTAGCATTAGTAATGATTAATATGTTGCTTAAGAAGCTTTGTTTGGGTTTTTTTGTACTGCTTCCTTCAAATTGTCCGATAAACAGCCTGTTTCATTCTCAATTCTATGTTCTATTGCTTAACGTTTATTCGAAATAAAGAATGCTTACTAGTAACCCTAATAGTTCAGTTGATATAGAGTCAGCAGTCTTACGAAGGCTACAGAGCAACAGATATAGATCTATCACGGGGAGGGTCTGGATATTTAGGGTTAGGTTGAAGATGACATGTACTTGTCAAATAATGTTAAGCTGTTATTTCTTTCATTCTTTAAATTTGCTCTTGTGAAATATTTTAAAATTCTAAAAAGGTATGCAAAACAAAATATCTAAATAAGAATCTATGGACTGTAGACGATCTTAGTAAATTGTATATAAACGTGTTTATAGTTGAATATGAAAACAAGGAGATTGTTTGTCCTCAAGATGTTTTTTGGTTATTTTTGTACCCCATTCGCTGTTTCATTGATATCAACCTCAAATCTCATTTTATTCTTATATGAATGATGACACAATGGATGCTGGTAGATGACAGTCTTGTGCTCTCAAGAGCACGTTCGTCGTGAGACCAAGTTCCTATAGAATTTGTAAAGGGTCTTTTTATTCCTGTTACATGATATTTTTCCATTTGATTTCTTTTTCTTACAAAGTATTTAAATGTTCTTCTGACATCGTTTTAAGGGTGTGCGAACTTATGTATAATTATGTATTATGATTCGGTGTTTTGTGTCAAATGATTTAACTTTATTGCATCCGGATCTTTAAAATCATTTCTATTGTAGACTATATCCAAGTTCCCATGAATTTGATAATCCTCCTTAATATTAAAATTAACGAATAGCGGGTAATATGACAAAGGAGACGGGTTTGAAATTAATATCCATCAAAATGATAAAACACACGTTACATTTACAGCTATAAACTTCCATGAACCCATTATGTATTACGTTTTGATTTATCATTGTAAAGATAATTTATATGTTATTCCCCAAAATATTTCCACATATTCTACGGACACATACCTACAAATAAGTCTTTGCTGCACTTTTTTCTTTGTTTACGATAAGATAAGATATTTTATTAGTATAAAGTTCTCAATTGTATGTGCACTTTTAATATTTGCAAAGTGTAGTTCAAAATGAATTTGTATGTAAATTAGACCGACTCCATGCGAAAAAGTACCAAAAAAATATATCATGTAACCAAAGGAGATCAGTTCTTTTGAGGTCATAAAAAAAAAATTGCAAATAATTTTATACGGTAAAATAAAATTGGTAAACCAGTCACAAACTCATACGCCACATGAAAAGGCAATGTTTCATATTTTTATTAAGTTGTCGTGTAGAAAATAGTTAATGTTACTGACCATGCAGACAAAGCTGACCATGCAGACAAAGCAAATTTGATTCGAAACGATAACATTCGTGACATGGAAAAAGACAATATCTTTATAATCAGCTGTTAGTTTTCGCTACGATACTCTGCACCCTAGGAGCGTAGCATATCACAGACTCGGATCTAAATCAGATTGCCAAAAAGATGAAATTTCACAGTACATTCCATCCACTTTACTTCAGTGAATAGACATTTCTAAAAACAGTAAAATAAGAGGGGAACTATAAAAAAAAAATGCATTCTGACTAAGTTAAAAAGTTAAGTTACCAGATATTCGCCCAATTAAGTTGCCTTGATTTCTCCTCTGACCCTCTACAAAGACAAGTGGGCATGAATATGTTTGAGTCATTATTTAGAATGTTGAGAAAAAAATCACAAAGGTACTTTGACCTATAATGGTTTACTTTTACAAATTGTGACTTGGATGAGAGAGTTGTCTCATAGGCACTAATACAACATCTTCTTATATCTAATGACATCAATGGTTATCTATAAAACATTGCCCATAGGGTCAATCTGTTCTTATGTGCCTAATGTGAAGATGTTTTTTATCGGTTCAGCACGTCTGTTTCTGCTTTTTTTTTAATACAACTGATGAACAGGTACTTGAGCACCAAATGTAACGCCGCCTTCTTGATTTACATAATTGTTGCAAGAAAATAGTTTTTGTAGCTAAGGCATATCATTACGGTGAGTTCTTTTTATCGACGGACTAACGTATCTCATTTTTTGGTTTTTTTATAATATGAATTACTGAAAAGTATAATATTTTCCCTCATCATTGAAGTGTTATAGTCTTCCTTGTTTGTATCGTATAAAACTCCTCTTACATGTTGTTACTGATAAAAACAATATTGAAAAGTATAATTTGAAAAAATACATAAACACACAAACTATTTCTGTTGTATATCTGTCAAAAATGGTAAATGTTATTAAATCTTTTTTTAATGAGCAGGTAACACTTATTTACGACGTTCTCAGACCTTGGAACTTGACTTATAAATAAATACAGACACTTGCCAATTGGTGATAAATGTACATGGCTCTCTAGATGTGTTCTGGCTTCCGATGAATAGCTGTCTCAATGACATATAGTATACAGAAATGCATCGATCAATTGCTGAAGACTCTAGATAGCTGTCTCAATAACGTATACCCTCACTTTCTTATATTCATTCCATATCATTTTTATTTTTCAGAAAAGACATAACAGATGCTATTCCCTTCCCATTTTACTGGAAAGGATGGAAACCACAGTAAGTGTTAAGTAATTAAGATTATTTTTTTTTTTGGAATCGTGTCTTAAAAGTGTCCCGACTAAGTTTTCAGACAATGCATTAAAAACTCGGCTCTTATGTAATCAATGAATAAACAGGCATATTAACGAGATTGTCCTCCATTTTTATAACAAAGTAGCTTCCAACGCTTCTGCACTACCCCTACAGGTATTTGTCTGCAAAATCGCATATTTTTGCTCTGTACAATAAATGGTGTTACTATACTAGAGTTTCTTTTATTCTATTTGAAAGTTAGTTTCTTGAAATATACAATACCTGTAAGGTTTCCATTTGCTGTTAAACCAATTTGAAAGTTAAGATATTCAACCATAAACAATTGATTTAAGAGCCGCCTCTATGCACCCATACAATACTCTAAATTTCAAGCCCTACAGAAATTAAAACCTTCAATAAACACAAACACTAAAATATATTTTTGATTTAAACTGTAGTCATTTTCTTTATCAGTATTTTGGTTTCATTACATATATATTTATATCGAGATTTCTTTGAAATGTATTTTAAAATAAAATAATAACAATGGCACATGTCTTTTGTCTAGTCTAAGAAAATGAATATAAGTAATAGTATATCCAGGCTGCATGGCTAACTTGGAGAAGCAATATAGGATTATATAAAAATGTCCTAATTGGGATATTGTGTTACAGAATTAATTACCTTTGTTTGAATTAAACTACTGTAACTATTGTCAAGGCAAAGTTTTTTATAAATAGAAGTTCTGCAAAGTAATCCCCTTACCAATTCAATTTAATTAGAAGTCTTGACACTTTCCGGAAGAAGTCAAAAGAGACCTATTGACATTAGTACAAAAAGCTTAAATGCAAGAAATTCACACAACTTAAGTCTGCAATACATTAGAACTGATTTATTATACGCATATTCTTATGTGGATGGAATTGTATGCATGCAGATGCACTAAAAAATTCGTAGTAAGTTTTTGTATTTTATTTAACTTTGTTATCAATTGAAGGGTTTTTAACTGTTATATTTTAAATGTAGGGTTAATTTAAATGATCCTATGTTCATATGTGTATCAAATTTTATAATTTTATACCTCGAATAATGAACTGACCGTGCGACACCTTCATGTATAGTCAAAAACGTTAAACATAACCGTAGTAGTATTTCGAATAACCTTTGGAAACACTTTCCAGGAAAAAAACATAAATCATACTATTTATAGATTCAATGATACTCTGAAGTTGTTTTATTGTTCCATTTCCACGCCCCTTTTATTTCAGAAGCACAGTGTTCGGACAGTTTTTACTAAGCTTCACGGCTCAAACTTCTCTTATTTCTTACTTATGGCCTAACAAATCTGACAGGTTTTTTTCACACTTATTTCTATAAAAATTCCCCCAAAAAAACTTTTGATATCTGAGCTTTTCAAGAAATAGTAATATAAAACAAGCATCAAACTGTATATATTTGCAGATGTTAGTTGTGTTTTAACATTATTACATTATCAAACTGTCTGTAGGTTAGTGTCCCCGTTTTTAACATTATATTATTAAGCGGTCAAAAATGTCCTGTACACGTTTTTACATTATCAAACTGTCTTCAGGTTAGTATTCACGGTTTAACATTATTAAAATATTATATTTCAGTTATCAATGAAGTTATCTGCTCGTTGCATTTTATAGAAACAGGAACAATTCGAATATGCAGATTACATTATCTTGTCCACAGCAGATTAAAAGATATTTTTACACACAAAAAAGGATAAAAAATTATGAAAAAAGTATATAAAAATACCGAATTGCAGGGTAAATAATAAAAAGGGGGAACTACATAAAAACTGACAAATCCTGTTCCTGACTTGGTACATGTATTGTCCGAAGAAAAGAGTGTATAATACCGGTACGGTTGTGTTGTAGCTAGTTGGTTGAACCTCTTCAACCGTATGCCATTTGTTTAAAGTTTCGTTATACTGACAAATTTGGGTGAGTAAACAAACAGACATAATAGGTTGGTGTGACAATTATTGGGATCCAGTAGCCAAAAGTGTAAAATGTATTCGAAACTTACAGTTAGTGGTAGCCTAGACTCCAGTTCCGAGAAACACAGAATACACCTACAACATACTATAGATATCATAAAAGGGTGGAATATGGTGACTAATAGGCAGACCATGACAATCAGTTCTGTTTCAATAAATTTAGATAAATCAAATAAATATGTACACGGTAACCGTTATCTATAAATTCCTCTTTAAAATCTCAAAATTTGATTCGTAACTTTTACCTGTGCAAAAATTTCTATCTATATGCGGTGTAAGTAGGATACACAACTTAAAGTGAATAAATTTTACTTCAGTTTTAACTTTAAATAAGGTCATTCTCGCATGTAAATAATTGTTAAACTATTTTGACGGTCCCTGTTCATACACTAGAAAATAGTTGCGGATGAATAACAAGAGTTTAATTCCGGTTGACTTATAGTATAACTAGTGTTTGTTGCACACTGATGGATTATAATATGTGACAATATTTAAGGTTGTATAATGTTGTATATGTGACAGTCATTTATTACAGGAGCAGCCCAGTAAGAAAGGTACCATCGTACAGTGTTAATAATAGGAAGGAGGAACCTGTGTTATCACCCAGGTCTAAAGAAAAAAAGATGTCCTTTTCAAGAGTGTAAGTTTTTTTCCAGTTAAACTTTTAAAACACTCAGAGTTAAAACATAGCTAAAACCGGAAATGTAATATGGTTTTTTATATAATAAATGATATACTTATTCTAAAAATAAATTGTCCTGACCTTCGGATTTAAAAAATTTCTATATGACATACTTAAATTTAAATTGATGGGGACAATACACTTAAATTTAAAACACGTAGGTACTTCAGGCGTCTGTAAACTGTATGTTTTTGGTGACATAGACAGATCTACGTTAAAATCACCAGTTAACTTTTGGCTAAGAATGGCAAGCATGATAAATAAAAAGGAAAACACAAATTATTGTGTAACAGAAACCATAAATATTATTTTACTAACTTTAAATAGATTTAATATTAAATCCCTGTGGTCATATCGAAGACGGTTAATGTAGTCATGCTAAACTTTATTCAACTTTTTACCAACCATAATTCTCATTTAAATGTTTTAACTTAGTTTCAAAGATACCTCAGCAAAGAAAATCACTGTATAATGTTTTAAAATAAGAAGAAATAAAGCTTTTGCCCTAAACGACTGTACCAGGAGAGATATACCACAAATATATAATTGGTTTGTTTTTATTATAACCATAAATATTATAGTAGATCTACATTATGTATGCCATAACGTATAAGTAAACAAAACTCAAATGTATCTTATGTCACCGCTGTATGCTTATATGACACCATTAAATGAAGGTCAAGTACAAACTTATTCACGTGTACCGGTTATGTCTTAGTTTCTCGCTTAGTTTAGAAAAGAATCATCTTTGAAATGTAACAGCGGTGACAGAACAATCTATACTCGTGTTTTAAAAGCAACTTTTTAAAAGAAGGCAGATCAAGGGACACCTGTTTGCATGTAAAATACAACCGAAAAGCATAAACAACATTTTACCTGGGGGAATATTTTACAGTAGTTGACTTTAACTTAAGATGAACAGATAAAGGCCACGTTTAAAAGTGTGTTTATCTAAAAATCTTTAGAAACTATAAACATTTATCATTTTGTTAATGCAATTAAACCCCTCTCCTATATTTCAGTCTACCATATTTGATGTGAGTTTACAGTTTTGTGCACATCTTTTTGCATATAACTGGTTTTCATTTTATTTTTGGTGTATTGGTTTGAATGCTACGGTTATACATTGAAGGTATATTTAATTTGATATCCCACTTAGATTTTTATGTAAATTAAGGAGAGTCACAATTAAAATAATATGATACTTAAACAAACGTGTTCATAGCAATCTGAAATGCTACATGAGTGTGTGTATTTACATTTAGGCTATATATGCCACTTTATATAATGTATGCCAATGTCATAATTGCCCAGCCAAATCGTCTTAAACACTATAACGTCAAATACTGACAAAATGCCTCTAGTCAAAACCATTTAATTTCAATTACAGAACCATAAACTAATATTTTCGTACAATAAAAGGCAGTAGACGAGCTTCTGTGAGTTTTTTTTACTAACTAAAAGTCAAAGTACAACTAACGGTATACCAAACAATAAGGCGGGTATTTCTAACAGCAGGGGCCTCGCTGATAGAATGGCATAAGTAGTGTATCACTAGCCTCACAACACGGATGGTATGAGTTCGAGCCCCGCATATGGCAGGTGTGTTCGGCTGAATTGACTATGAAAAAAACACCAGAATAATAAAAACCGATAGAAACCAAAAAACGACGGATCTGGGAAAAAAGAGGAGAGAGCCAAAACAAAATGTCCTGTCCCTAAGTACCTATGTCTTCTTTCATTATAGCTGTGAAATTTCTTCTTAAATTCAATTCATAAATTATGTCGGGTTTTTCAAGTACCTGTTTGTGTGGCTTTTCATGGTAAAGTAACCTCTTCATTGTTGGCAGTCATACAACATCTTCTCACCGTATGTTGATTTTGTTTTTATTCAAAGCTCTGTGGGATCTGGGGTTTCTATAATATTGTAGTTTACACACATGTTTTTATTCAGATTAGACGAAACTAATTTGAAGATTAGCGAACATTTTGTTTTATTACAATGTATAGTCATAATGCGAAATTACATAGAAAAAGTTAGTCCATGTCTTTATCTCTTCATTCATGTCTTGAAATGTAGATGGAAAGGAGGGTACATGTTAAGTCAAGTAATATATAACAGTTTCAAATATCTCCTGTGAACTTAAATCTCATGAATCACTCTATTTATTCATCATGGTTTGTTCATATTCATTGCTTGTATAGTAGCACCCCTAGGTAATGTCCTGGTCTCTTTTGTTTTGAGGGTTTCATCTCTAACTTTTTTATGAATGGTTTAACGATGTCCTGGTATGGATGTCAATCGGGAAATCTTACACCTAGGTCGCAATTAGAATATAACATCGGGTGATGATGAATAGCTCGCCTCATTGTTGTTATTAAATGGTACATTTTTAAAGCAAGTTATATATTTAGAAACACCAAACACCAAGTTACCGTTATTGGAGGAAAACGAAACAGAAAATTCATTCTCCATTTTTAGAATGATTAAAACTTTATCTTGAAGTTTGGTGCGCAAAGGGTCGACGAAGAATTCAACTTTTTTATGTTTTAGTTTTCTTTCCATTACTCCCATTTTTTACTGCATGGGTTATTGGAATATGGTTATCCCCAGTCCGGCATTTTTGTATATAACACTTGATAAAGTAGGACGCCTTTAGGATGTACATGTTGTATAAATAAGGAACCACGTTTGGTTGGATGGAGATCTTCCTAATATTTGATGTCTTAATGTAGGTTGCGTGCAATGCTCCATACTCGTTAAAGAATTTCTGCAACAACTCGCGGTGAATCGTATGTGGCCTATTGGCCAAACCTTCGACAATAAATTAGTCTGATTTTAGATTGCATATTTGCTGCATGTCTTTTCGATGCTGGATTGGTAAAACGTGTGATAAAAGAACCTCCATGGGAGTATATACCTTGGATAATTTTACTTCCATGGTACCCGCACCAATGAACCAAACACAAAATAAAACGGAAACGTCCATATGATAACATTCAGGTTGCTTTTTTGTTCAGAAACTGGTGATGGGAGGTTAAAATGCCAAACAGTATTATTATTTTCATGCTGTGAAATTCATATATATTCTCTATAAATACATGCATATACATATATATTACAAAGTATCTTGTTATAATGAAATTACAGCGAACCGTTCAGATATATTAAAAGTTTTGAATGGAATGCTTTCCTCCTTGACACATATCTTTAAATACTCTTTAATATTAATCTTAATAGATACGCTCCACGAGTGATTTTTCGATGAGGTGATATTTTGGTGAACACAGGGAGATTTAATTTGAATATTTCTATACAATCAAGTCCTCTATAAATAGTCCTATATGCTCGTTATCTGTCAGAAGTTTTTCTATATTCCAATATGAACGTATTCGGAACTAATAGCGAGAAAAAGTAAGTTCTTTCATATTTACTTTCCTTAAAAGAGTTACGAAAGATACCAGAGCGACATTCAAAAAGAAATTAATAAGTATTACTTCCTGTGTGATAAAAGTTGGACAATAATTAATTACCTAATTTTGTTTTTGAATTTCAGGTTTGATCCATATCAAGTTTTTGAGGTAAGTTTTAATAACGTTTTTTTCTGCTTGTTTTTATAAGATTTTTTTTATAATGAGATCATATAACATACAATATTTCGCTTTTGTAAGAAAAATACCCTAAATTTCATATTTAAGCATAGCTCGGTATACATTTTTTGGTCTTGACTTATAGTGTTCTGATTTTGTTGAGACACCATATAAAACTGAGATGATTTTTTTCTACCTACACTCATCCATTGTTATCATGTTTCATATGAAAAAATCTGCAAAAAAATGTCATCGAAACATTTCGTCAAGTTCTCTACATACCTTATAGGAACTTTAGTCGCAGATCTTTTGCGAAATATAGGATAATACCGATATGCAAGGAAGTTGTTCAGCTTAGTAATGTAATGATTTGATGTGAGATGCAGCCTAATAATTTATCAATTCACTTTGAAATATTTTTTGGTAACCTGTTCCAAGAAAAGGAAATTTCAGTTTAAAACCAAGGTCCCATGTTTTGAAGTGACAAAGTGAAAAACCTTTATCTCTTTGAATATTGATTATTTATCAAATTTTGACACTATTCTGCTTAGCATGCATACAAATTTATACGGTTTTGACTCCCTTTCGTCAAATATATACGTAGGTAATATGCGTATTAGAATACTGACTAAAAAGTTTAAAGTTCTCGTATTGTCACTGGGATATTCAAAGCTTATATTGTAATGTAAATACAGATTTAACAACACAAATATGTGTCATCTCAAGACAGTTAAAAGTGTAGTCTTATAAAGAGACCTCAATTTGAATGGCTTTGCTTACGAGTACTTTGTTCCAATTATACCAACTATCTATACAAATTTGTTAGAAGTTTTAAATTTCTATACTTATGATTTGATTTAAATATTGAAACCTATAACAATACTTTGCTTACCTGTAGTTGTATATTAATTATTAAAATATGCACAAATATAGTTGGAGCTGAATAACTAAATGACAATATTTTTAACACGTGTACATATATCTCTGGCATATGACTTTTTTAAAACTTTATTCCAGAAAAGATTTCATATGCAAATTTAGATTATACTTTAAAACTTTTGTTCGTAATGCATTCCAAAGAAAGCATCATATCAGTGTTCGTAAAACTGAACGATATTTCTGTGTTCTTTTTTAAAGGAGAAAGGAACAGTTAAATTTGTAAATTTAAGAATATATTGCCTGTTCCCGATTAAGATTTTTTGAACTACCATAATCATGTTAAAGAAAATTACAAAGTCTAAGGGAGGGAGGCAATACCTTTTGATATGTTAACCTGTTTTGGCCCTTTTCAAGGTGTTGTAAACTTTTATCTGAGATAAATTTAAGCTATCAACTGTTTTCAACCAACTTTGTTAACTGTTATCAGCATTTTTGCATTTTTTGTTAACTGTTATTTTGCCAAAATCAAGGTGTTGTTACCATGTTAACAGACCCCCTTTTGCCCCCCTCGTTTAGGTGATGACAGATCTGTTGGGTTTTGCACTCTTAAAAACAATGAACCCCTTCAAGGCGGTGACATAGTTGATAAGTTTGGAAGTGTTCCATCACAAAAGGATAAATAGCTATATACTACAGTTAAAAAGGATTGTATACAGTCATCCCATGTAATGTAATTAAAAAGTCCGGTCCTCCCTGGTTAGGAAAACCCATACATTTGCTATAATTTGTATCAACATGAGATTCTTTTTACCAGCCCAAACAACTAGGGTTAATTTCTATGTTGATGACGTTTTTTCTTATGGAGTACACGCAGGATGTCTTACAAAATGAACCACTTGAACAACTTATTATAAACGAATAAGATGTGTATATATCATATACGAAGTTGTGTGCGACACAAGTTGTCTTTAAAGTTTTAAAATCATTTCAAAATATGACGGAAATAATATTTTTATAGATGAACTAAAATAATATGAAGTGCAGAATAAATCTAGTACATCGATTTTTATTATCTCTAGTATTTACACAAGTATACAGAGTATTTTTAAACCTCTTGTAAATTATCTACTTCTTTCAGTATACATTTTTTAAATAATCAGGAAGATTAAACCCAATCTGTTCAAGCTAGTTTGGTTTGATATAAAAGAATCAATGTAAAGAATAACAGAGACGAACATCCTGATCCACAGCGTGCAATTAAAAGGACGGGTGTAGCGGACAAAATATTCGAAGAATTTGAAACTTGCTATACTTTTTGTGTTCTGTATCAATAAAGTCGACGAATAATATCTCTTTTTAAGAAGGTTTACATCGACATATTGAGCAATTGCATTGGCCTATGATATCTTAAATGTGCATGAAGTATTTACCACTTGACATTACATAACAGCACTTAAGCAATAGGTTTGTGTTTATATTCAGAAATATACGCAGTTGTGCAATTTAAAACAGGAATTGCTTATCTTTCATGAGAACACTAGTTTAAAGTGAGGTTCTTTGTGTCCAAGAACTTTTTGTTTGTCTGTCACTGGTCATGTCTTATCCTCTTTGTTTTGGTTTTAGCCTATTTAATATCAGCCAAGTCAATACCTGTGTTGTTTCAGTGTTTGTTGGGTTAAGTTTATTTACATATTGTTGTGAACTGTTCTATTCCAGAGATTGCATAGAAGTAATCGAAATAGAATGAAATTCAAAACAGTTTGGCTGTGGCCATTGATTGACACATTAAATTCATTCATTGACTTGGACAATTTAGGTGAACGTTTGTATGTAAAGACCACTGCTTACTATGTACTTTTTAAAGACACTTAAACTATGGGGTCACCAAAGGTTCTCAACACCTTAATAAAGTAATTCGAAAAATTAATCAGAAATAACACGATGTTTTGATTTATATCAATTATATAAATCAAAACATAAAGGTAATTCCTGATTAATTTTTCGAATTATTTTATAATTAAAGGCGTTAAGAAACCTTTGGTGACCCCACAGTTTAAATGTCTATCGTAGGTACGTCGTGAACAGTGGTCGTTACAGACAAATGTTCACGTAAATTGTCTCAGTCAATGGATGAATTTAATGTGTCAATCAATGGCCACAGCCACACTGTTTTGAATTTCATTCTATATCATAACTTATCATGTATAGTGTTTATTACTTCAAGCATGAAACAACAGTTTGATTGTAAACCCATGCAGCGTAAATGAATGAATTATCATTTAACAAACCGATATGCACTTTAATGCGTTACATTTGATAATACGATTACAATATTTGAAAGCAAAAAATGCATTAAATTTGTCACCTTTGAATTCTATATAGATAAATTACATGTAAATAAGGATGAAATTCAATAAAAAAAAAAATGCACTGATGCTACCTAACGAATTTCAGAGGACATTTTTCTCTTTCAAAAGTCCCAATTCACCAATCTAGTTGAATAATCCTAAATATATAAAAACGTATATATATATATATATATATATGCCAATCAAAAAGATATGGGAACTTTTGACCTATTTCACAAAGTACAATGTATGATACTTTTCAGTCTTTCGATCATAGAAGTTTTCGTTAGTCCTTGAAACCATGAACCATATAGGATATTCGATCATATTTTGTAAAGTGACAAGCGTGTTTGCAGGTTTTCACCTTTTAGAACTACAATTCATCTTTTGCATTTCATTAAATATGATATTACTGTGTCGAAACTTTCTAACATTTTTCACCATTTTGTTTTAGGTAGAACATCGACCATGTTTAATTCTCACCGTCAAGGTCGTCAGAGGCAAAAATATAACACATGGATGGTATGATTACGGTAAACATTTATTTTTTTATCCGATTAAAGCAAATTCAAATACTTGTCATGTCAGCCAAGCAGCTCGATCAACTTTATTCAAATTATAGGCCACACTCTCAGGTAACACTTCCATTATAAATTATTCAAAGTACATGAAAATGAGACGATTTATATGATATGTTAAGGTATACATGCATTATAAACGGTTTAACACAAGTTTAATATTGCTCTCACAATTTGACTGATGGTTGTTATATTACTTTCAATTTAATACTTGTACTGTAGCCATTCTGATAAGGTTTCTAATTTCAACTAGTTGCCCCTAACATCTTAAGTTCCGAGAAAGCAAGACAAATATCAGTGTTTTCACATTAAACCAAAGTCAACCTGGGAGTTTTACCTTCATTACTTTTGCTTTGGTATATGTATTTGTTACTCTGCTACTCTTTTCCTTTTGCATTTGACCTTATGAACTTTTCTTAAGAATAGCGTGTTTGTTGCAGAATTTTAATTGATGTTCTTTTTGTAAATACAGTTGATACACCCGACCCTTATATTATACTCAATGTGAAAACCTCACCAGAGGGTCGTCGTCGGACTGAAACAAAGGATAATGACGTCAATCCGGTATGGAACGAAGAATTCACATTTCTCATTGATGATAGAGAAACTAATAAACTACGTAAGTTTTAAGTCTATAATGATTTTCATCTATAATATGAAATGTAAAATATAACAGATATAGATGCTTATGAAACAAAATATCGTAGCTGTCGATACGGTTCTAAGACAACGGTTGTTTGTTTGACACCAATATCGTAACTGTTACTTTTGTCCTCTAGATTAGTTCATAAGTATTTTCTTCGAGTCTAAATGTTGATAGAGAGCAGAGTCAGAAACTTTTTTTTAATAAATGACAGACGTGATTTACTAGTAGTAGTCAAAAGAGGCAGTGTCGGATCCAGAAATTCTCACACGTCGGGCAAACTAATTGCCTAAGAGGGGACCAGCTCCGGTCATGCTCCAGTGATTCCCTATATAATGAAATCTTCATTACAGTGTGACACTCGTTTATATAACCTCGCTAATAACAAATATAACCTCGTTAATAACAAAAAATACACTCATAGTTTATGTTTTAATGAAATTGAAATCTTCCTTTTTCAGAAATGATATTAATGGAGGCTAATTACGGCAATCTTGACCAAGTGATTGGAGAAGTATACTTTGATCTCAAGGAAATTCCATTAAGAACCAGAGTCAACAAAATATTTTCATTTAATGAGGTAAAAAAAATATATAAATAAATTAAATTCCGTATTCTGTTAAAGTGAATCGTATGATCCGGATACTGTGGATTCATTAATATTCGTTGGATTCAATTTTCGTTGAATTCGTGGGTACAGGTAAACCACGACATTAGATGTTCAACGAATGACAAATTCCCATAGGCTTGTATGTATACTTCATCAAAACCACGAAATTAAATGTCCACAATCATGAAAGTTTTCTTTAATCCACAAAAATGGTACCATCGAAAATAAATGTTGAATCAATTTCATTTTACATGTCTTTAGTGAATTCTTCAATTCCAATTTAAAACGCTGAAAATAACCTCATTTCTTTCCTTTATACATGTAGTATAAATTAACAATAATTTTGAAAATTTCCGGAACTGTAAATCTAAAACAGGGAAGTTATGTCATATGAAATCCACGGATATATACAAATTGCATATCAGCTGATATTCTTGGACAAGGATGTCTATAGAAAAGGAACTATTTGTTTTTTCATTTTCTGATATTCAGATAAAAGATAACAATTTACGTGAAGAACCAGATAATATAATACTAATCTAAAGTTTCAAATCAAGGAAAATAACCGTAATCGATAACAGTAACAACATTAAATACCCTCTTTTTTTTTTTATTATTTCAGAAATCTGAAGTAGAATTTGAGTTTGAAACACACTTCGAGTAAGTATTTACATATATGCTTATAGATTTTTGAAAGTTGGATGAAATAACATCGAACTAGATATGAATGAAATATTTTGTATCCAGACGTTAAACAAACCTTTTGCATGCAATATAACTAAATGTAAACCATATTATAAACTCCCCTTAAATACAAGACAACGCACTTCTACATATCATTGTTATTTCTTGTCGACTTGATCACATCATTAACGTGTAATCTGCTTAAATGTAATCAATTGTAGTATAAAAGTAGAGTGACCAAGTCAACGAATATATTAACGAACTTTAATGGACCACCCTACCTGCAGGACAAATCATACTGTTATATTTAGAGAAATATTTAAACTTTTAAACTTATTCTGCAAAAAGTATTGAAAATGATGTTGGGTAAGTCCCATTAGATATATCTGAGGACTGCATTTAACTATAGTGTGTGATAACATTTTGTGAGGGAATTCGATGTTTGCTATACCACTGTTCATTTCAACGCACTTTATGACGATACCACTTTATCAATATGAATGAAATTTTTTTGCAGTGTTTTAAGAAATAATTTTACTTTAAAATCACGTACCAATTGTGAACTATTAAATGTTTTACAAGGACGAATTTTCTGTATAAAGTCAATAATTGTGTGAACTTTTGAAGCTCAAACTTTTTATAGCTTTGAATACGCCAATGAAATGTCCAAAAACTATACCAATACAGATCGATATATTTTTGAAATTGTAGCAAAACTTTTGGTCGACAAATTTTAATTCGTTATTGCATAAATATCAACTTGAAATATCTGTCATTTTCTCCCTACCCAGTTTACCCCTATTACTTATAATAATTTAGACTGGACATTGTTATTGCCCGCGTCACACTGTCCCGATTTTTATATACGATGGACACCCGAATGCGAAAATTGTAAGTTCGTACGAAGTTGGTCCCGATCTCGTTAAAATACCAAAAAGTGACCGAAGCAAGTACGATGAATAACGAAGTCTATACGATGGTGCCGAAATTATATACGGTAGCAAAAGATGAACATACGAAGGTTAACCGAAGGCGGGTATTAAAGCTTCATATCTCAGCCGAAACCTACACGATGGATCACGAAGGCTACACGATGGATTACGAAGGCTACACGATGGATTACGATGATGGCGCGATGGCCATACGATGTCTAAAAGATACGAACAGAATTTCGACAACATATCGTTTCTGTACAAGTCTGCCATGCATGGCGGGAAATCTATCTTTTTGTCTAATTCGTATAAAACTTAGTTTATTATCCCCTCGCCTACTACATGTAAGTTACGTGTAGATAAAATTGTTATGGACACTCTAGAACCAAAATGCTCAAAACTTGGTATGGTGTTACTCGTTAAGAATATCTTAAGCGCTATTGACTTTAAAGTTCAAAGGTCAAGGTCACAGTGGCAGTTGTAATACAAGGCAATATCACCCTTGTGGACACTCTAAAACCAATATGCTTCAAAAGATTTTAACCACATTTGGTATATTGTTCCTCCTTGTAATGATCTGACATTTTTTACGTTCAAGGCCAAAGGTCAAGGTCATGCAGATTGACTTGTTTTTTCTCCTTGAAATAGCATAATACACAGGAAATTGGTTGCTCATTTTTTTACCTGCTGGTTCTAAAGACAATATTAAAGGTATTTCCAGTTACTGAATGTTTTGGTTGATTTCTAAAAAAAATAGTTTATGTATCAAATATGCATATTCAATTTACCATTTTCTGCATGTGTCATATACAAATATAGTGTCCATTTTTGTCCCCAATATATTACATACGAGGGGATGCCACGCTCGGCATTGCCTTGTTTGAACTGTAAAATTGGTGCACTAGTCTGAATAATCACCCATAATTATGCCCATGTTTACTGATCTATCTTAAAGGTAAGGTAATGGGTTCGTTGATCCCTTTTATTCAAAAAGAGCTCTTTCCAGGAGAATATCATAATAATATAGACAAAAGGAAGGATGTGGGGAAAGCAACAAATGCGGCAAAATATGACATATAGAAAACAAAATGGAGTAAACATTCGTGTGACAACAACTCAGACGATACATAAAAAATCAGAATAATGAAGAAAAAGTTGGTTTCCCTATATACGTGTACCTGCAGTGTTGGTGTACGAGGCGCGTTTATGATTTTCATTATATTACTTGATATAAAAAATTGACAAAAAATAATATTTTACTTGTAAAAGTAAATCCTGAGCCTGTAATAGCTGTTCTTTGCATTTGAATTAATAGAAACAACGCTGTCGCCTTTCTTGTTCTCATAGAATCATATGATATGAGCTCCATGTTTTGTGAACGTCTTTCTTAACTGTCGTATTAGACTGACCAGTGCATATCGCGCATGGCACTTTAAATGTATTTTAGCGCGAAAATTAACTTACATTTAGCTGGATTTATTATCGTCGTAGTTCCATCTTGTCGCCTTCGTACTTTTATTCGATGGCAACACGACGGGATTACGAGGTCTTCACGAAGTCGTGTTGCCATCGTAAGACCTTCGGGTATCTTCGTGATTCATTCGTGTAGACATCGTAATGTCAAAACTGCCCGATGGAAACGATGGAAACACGAATGCAATACGATGTGCAAAGATGCATTCCCGGTGACATTACGATGGTGAGGATGGTGATACGAACTCAATACGAACCCTCAACATCGGACGCACCTTCGGTGATTTTTTAACATGTTAAAAAATTTAGAACCCTTCCCGAAGTTGTCCCCGAAGCCTAGAAAAAGTGGCCGATGGTTCTACGATGGTTAAAGATGGCACTACGAATAGCCCGATCTGGATACGATCAGTCCCGATTTTGAAAATTTCCATTATCGTGTTGCCATCGGCGTAAAAATCGGGACAGTGTGACGCGGGCATATTGAATCTTATGCAATTTGATTGGATTAAGTTTTTTTTTATTACCTTCAAACTGTTCATGCTTTTCGTACGAGTATATTGATTAAATCAGACCGTGCGTGAATGTGTAAAGTAAATTAAATGACCCGCATACTGGACACTGGACCAGTCCATATTACGTTTTATCAATGAAACTTAAGGTGTGAAAGGTAACAATTGCCACTTTTTTATATTTTCACATAATTTTCCGAATTCACATTAGATAAAATATTTTTGATAGCCTATTACGGAGAAAAAAGGGAAAGTTTACTGTTTCTACGTTCTATTCCATTAAAAACGCCATTTTTCGAAGATAAATACAGAAAAACATTTTATGCACGGCTACGCCAGGTAAAATTATTGTTTATCTTAACAAGAAAATACATTTTTCAGTTTCATTCGAATATTATAATAATAATAAATCCCAAATTTATGTAGTCATTAGATAAAGTCTTTATATGTACGATCTGCCTATTTTTGGACATCAAAAGACAATACGATCGTTTTAAGGTCAATTTCGTCAAACTCACACAATCTTGTTAGGCACTATAGGAACAATTGAAGCGGCTGCGTGTAATGTATTGCTTTCATTTATAACTAATTTCAAATTCTGACAGCCTTTATCCAGATTTTAAATGGCTGCCTGCTTGAATGGCTTCAGAAATGAAAATTGAACTAATAAACTCTTTATTTAATCTGCCCTGCACTTTCTGTTTATGAATATCGATTTAGTTTCTGTCCTAAATAAATGTTATTTGAAGTCTTGTTTTGATCAGTTTTGATATGATGAAATTTCTGTTGTGTTTGTACGATTTGTGCTTATATGAAATACTAGCAATCCGGCTGAAAGGCGTAGATTGGGTCATAACAGACTAAATATCAGGTTGTGTAAACTCAGCTCAGTTTAAAAAGATTTGTGATAATTATATCTTTATAAAACAACATCATCAAGCGAACTTTATGGTGGTACATATCTTCTTTTCTTGAATTCACAACATTATAAGGGGTTCATTTTTGCAGTTAGAGAGGAAAGTATTTTACTTGATTAAATTGAATATCTAATCCTTATTCTTTTTTAAAAACTGAATGGAAACGAATAAGGATCCACAGATGGAAATATAGTTTTACAATACGCACTAAGAATTTTAGCTGATCCTAAAATTACAAATCAAAAGTTTGAGGACTATATTATAGAAACAAAAGTCGTCTGTGGTTGCATTTTAAATAAGATTTTGGCTTTGCAGAAAAATTATTTTAGCCTGCAGTTATGCGGTCCACTAAAGTCGTAAAATAAGAACTTTTCTTGATTTGTCACTTTACTAAAGAGCGCATTTAAAAGCTTATTTCAACCATGATAGATTCTTGTACCAACAAAAAGCACATTATACTTTCTGAACTGTTGCATTACTGTACTTCAGCAATTAAAAAATTATGCATGACATTGTCGTTTAAACAGTATCCTCACAGAAGAATTCAGAAGAAGAAAAATAACCAAATAGGAAATTCTAAATAAATTGTTGAATGTTTCATAAAAAATGTATCTTTTACCGAATTTGCATCCAATTGATTATGAACAAAACATGGAAATAAAAAAACTTTCAAAAAAAGAAAATTGTATTGTAAGAGAAAATTGAAGTAAAAATCTCTTATTTGCCGAGATCTAGTGAAACAACGGTACCAAATGTCAAATTGTCACGCAAAATAAACTTGTAAATTGCCATTTCACTGGAGAATAGAGAAATATCTTTTTCATCATACTAACCGGGTACTCTAATTTTTTAGTGAGAATCCAACTCTGCGATACAGTTTATGTTTGTGTGACGAAGAAAAAGAGTTCATAGAACACAGAACCGAGAAAGTAATGAAAACAATGAAGGATTTGCTGGGAGATAAAGCACCAGAAACAAGAGAGGAGGTAATATGTCTAACATGTACTGTTTTCGCGAAGCATTGCGTCTGCTATTCAACATCAATTCGCTTAGTTTTTGTTAAAAAAGATATCAATATAAGAAATTTAAAATTTATGATCTTTAATAAGCTTGAAATTTTTCTTGCAGACGCCGAGAATCGCTGTTATTGGTTCAGGCGGTGGTTTTAGGGCTATGGTTGGTATGAGTGGTGTCCTAAAGGCCCTAGCAGATTCTAAAATATTGGACTGCGTTACATTTTTAGGTGGACTGTCAGGTTCTTCTTGGTGAGTTCATAAATGTAAAATTTACAATTTACTAAAGTTACTAGAAGAGACATATTTACATAGATCATAGTTATAGATAAACATAAAGTTATAAAAATGTAGACAGTGTTTATAAATATATTCTACCTACAATTATTAGGCTATTGACCTTAAGGGCAATTCTTTGTGTGTTTACCTGAAATAGGTAAAGTGACCTTTTCTAATGATAAGTCATAAAAGGACATTAAAGACACAAACAAAAGTATACTGTTACATTTTAGCTTAATTGGTTTGACTGACGTACGTGACAGAAGTACATGTATGTTGTTTTTTTCTATGAAGCAGATAATTAATAATATGCTTTTTATTTATGTCCATATACATAACAAAATAAACTGATTGTAATTAGACAATGTATGACAATGTATTTGCATGATTTTTAGGTACATCTCTACCTTATATTCACACAAAGACTGGCCAACAATGAACCCTGGTGCTATGCAAGAAGAACTGAAAAACAATATAGATTCTAGTCTTCTATGGTTACTTACGCCATTGAGTATAAAACGTTACATTGATCGGATTCTTGTTAAACGTCAAAATGGGCAACCAGTCAGCTTCACAGATATATTTGGACACTTAGTTGGAGAAACACTGGTAAAAGATGTAAGTGTACAATGTTTAACTTCGTTGCTTAATTTATCCCTTGTCTATTTATAATTTATGTAAAATTGATAAAAAGAGAAATTAAATAACTCTTTTTGACATAACAAAATCATACATACTTTTATAGATAGATATAAGAAATTAGTTGTGGTGTAAGTGCCAATGAAACAACTCTTCATCCAACTTGTAAAAGTAAACCATTAATGGTAAAAGTACGGTTTCAACATGGAGCCTTGGACGAACAGAAAGCTATAAAGGGCCCAAAAATTACTAGTGTAAAACATTTAAAACGGGAAAACCAACGGTCTAATCTATATAAAAAAAACGAGAAACGAGAAACACTTTTGAATCATATCAACAAATGACAAAGGGTTGAAAAAATAAAGGTTACAATGGTATACTGCTGTGAGATATTAAAAAAATAAAAAAAAACAATAACCTTGAATAGATAACATGGTTTACTTGGGTTATTCATCCAGGTGAACGTTGACATCCTAAATACGTAAAGGTTTAAGAAAAATAACTGTTTTAGCGCATCTTACAAGCAAAATTGTATCAGTTGTTGAGCAAGTCATTTTTCCTTGGTTAACCATTTATTCAAATGTATATTTTTGGCACAGACTTTCGTAAATAACTACAATTAATTTTTGTAAATCTGTTCCTTCTGTTGTAGAGGTTGCATACAAAACTTACAGACTTGCAAGACAAAATAGCAGGCGGAGCAGCACCAATGCCTTTAATGACATGTGTTAACGTTAAATCAGATAGATCTGCTAGAAGTTTTCACGGTAACAATTTAAAGCTACTAGTGCTTTTAAATCAAGTTTAAATTTTATTTAGATAGCTTGTTCTTCGGATTGAAGTACAAGAAGTCTTAAACATTGTCAAATTTCATGAGTGTAACCCACGATTTGTATGCAACACATGATTATCGTCTGTTATAACATAGATTAGGAGATGGTTTTACTTTAAAATAAAAAAAATCCGTTGTCGTTGAGCTTAATGTTTTGACGCTGGAATGGAACAATCACAAAAAAACAGTCAAATTAGTGGTATTTCAAATTGTAATGCGACCTATTGTGATTTCGGAAATCTCTTTCTTCATATAATTATCATGAATTTACGATTTAAAAAAATATTTACTGACATCTAGGAAATGGTATTAATTTACAGAGATAACTCTAGAAAATATATTGAATGAGACACTAGAAACGTCGAGAAGTCTTGTATACAGACATTCGTTCGAAATATAAATTATTGCATTTTTCTGCTTTCGCTACATTGGTAACTTATAATCTTTATGAATGTTTCTTTTTCTCTTTTCAGAATGGGTCGAATTTAACCCGTTTGAAATTGGAATGCCAAAATATGGTACATTTATGAAAACAGAATTGTTTGGAAGTAAATTTTTCATGGGAAAGTTGTGTACTGAATACGAAGAACAACCGCTGCATTTTTTACAAGGTATTACATTTTATATAGATGATGGATTTAGTTTGATACACAATATACAACGGATATCAGATATTTGAATGTATTATGTGATGTTTTGTTGGTTAATAATGCTTCTGTTAATGGTCCATAATTACTAAATCAAAGTAAGCTAGGGTTGTCCTGGTTGAAAAGGGACTTATTGCTTTTCAACCAGGATTGATATTTTTTATGATAAACATAAAATAGAAACTTTTACTGCAACTTTCAAATGATCGAAAATATATTATATAACTCAGAGAATAATCAGCTCAAGTAAGGCTAGATCAGAAATTAAAGAATAATTTTATCCAAGTGTGTTTGTGTTGTTACTCTAATAAATGATATATGATTGTCCTTTCAGGTATTTGGGGCAGTGCCTTCTGCATTTTATTCAAACGTTTATTGGATGACAATAAAAAGCTTGACCCTGTGGAAATGATCAGACAAGAAATGGGTAAATATGTTTGCTTAATTACTGAAACAGAGTTTTCTTATTAAATTAATTTTGATATTTCCTTTAAAAAGATCTGTGAAAAAGAAATGAGGAATGCATATGAAGTATTTATATTGGCGAGGCCCCTCATGGGGGGGTCCTAGTAATCACATAATCACCATTTTTTTGCCAATATAATCACATAATCATTAAATATTTGCTTATCTTTAGTAATCAAATAATCATAAACTAAAAATACAGTCCTAGGTAATCAAATAATCATGAAATATTTGGCTTAATAATCAAATAATCATTAAAAAAACGGCCAAGTAATCACATAATCAAAAACCCCATGAGGGCCCTCATTGGCGCAGTGAAAATAATGCATGTAATTAGGCTGAACAGAAATTGATACTGGACCTATTTATCCTTCTGGAGCTACATGTGTCTCCGATTCATATTTTTGTTGCGTTCTGTTTCTCAACTGCTAGTTGTTTCGTAGTATTTTGTTGACTGTTGTTTCAACGGTCTTTTTGTTTATTCGATTTTCTCAACTAATCAAACGGGTCCGTAATTATTAAAAAAAAAGTTATCATCGGAAAGTGGGATTTAACAATAACGACCAGTCAACACTTTTGTTTCTTCTGTCCTTCTTTTGTCTTTTTAAATGATTGTATTTTTCTATTGACATCTGTTTTCTTGTTTGAACATTTATTCTAATTATCAAATTGTGTATAGCCAATCATTGGAAAACATTTAAACCTTTTCTAAACATTATTTCATCTCTTCTCATCTGTTTTCATAGTTAAGCAGATCGAGCAAAGCAGGGAGGATGAAAGTAGTGACAGTAGTGATGAAAGCGACGAAACAGAAGTAGAGGAAAAACCTCGGAGTTCTCGACAGTTTACATTTGACGTACCACAAACTAATGGGACTAAAGAGAATGGTCAAGCACCAAAACGGCAATCCACAAAACGAAGAACTAAACAAAAGGGTTATTGGAATAATTTTCTCAGCAATATTTTGGAAAAGTAAGTTTTAAAATGATAAACTGGATTCTATAGACAACCCAATTCAGGAAGAAACTGAACAAAGTGTGGGATTTTAGATGTGTTAAGTTTAAAAAGATTGTTAAAGTTTTCGAACGAAATAAATTGTTTTCCAGTTAAAATTTACAAAACAGATTTTTTTATATGAAAAAATGATTAATATACAACAAGTTTCAAGTAGAGAATGATTTAATCCTTTTCCTGTCAATTTATTTTATTTTTCCAGATTTTATCAGTAGAATAATGTTAAAACAAAAATGTGTCTAAAGTACACGGATGCCCCACTCGCACTATCCTTTTCCATGTTCCATGGACCGTGAAATTGAGTAATAATCTAATTTGGCATTAAAATTAGTAAGATTATACTATAGGGAACATATGTACTAAGTTTTAAGTTGATTGGACTTCAATTTCATCAAAAACTACCTTGACCAAAAACTTTAACCTTAAACTCCCAGTTTCATTTTCTATGTTCAGTGGATCGTGAAATTGGGGTCAAAAGTCTAATTTGGCTTTAGAATTAGAAAGATCATATCATAAGCAACAAATGTACTAAGTTTCAAGTTGATTGGACTTCAGCTTCATCAAAAACTACCTTGACCAAAAACTTTAACCACAAGACTTGTGTTTTTCTATTCATATATGCACTTTGACACATCCTTTTATACTTAAACCTTTTTATTTTCATTCATTTCCTTCCCTGTACATTCAGAGAAGGCCAATCCTTCTATTAGCGTTATTTGATTAGAAGCATAACAGTTAATCAAAAATAAAGATCGTGGTGCAAAAACCTTCTTTTCCAATGATTTACAAAAATCTGTGTTTTATCTCTGTATCGTCATCAGTCATGGTCGCCCTTTTTCGCGATGTTACAATAATTCAAAGGAAAGCAAGAACATTTGATGCCATAATTTAATTTGACCAATGAAGACCAAATAAAAACATGTGTTGAATGAGTATAGATAATCTCTTAAGAATGGATATTATGTTTAGCACTTCTATTATCAAATAGGTTATGGTCTAAAATACCATTGATCAATTGTATATTGTAATTCTCATGAGCATAGACAAAACATTTTCAGAAACACATAAAAGTATAATTAGATATAAGGCCTAAATTAAAATATTGTTTGTTTGCCCTTTTCCGACCCTATGTTTTGAAACAGGGTAGGTAGGTAGGTAAAATATTTTATTTTTTTCCCCAAAAAAATAACTTGGCTCGGTATATTATTTGTCATGGGTAGGCAGGTAGGTAAAATATTTTATTTTATAGATACAAAATCTGCATAATGTCATTTTTTTGTCCGTTTGTTTTTGCAAATAAGTTTTCCGCTGGGACTATTAGTTTTGAAAAAAAATATATAAGAGATAACTTTGTACTGGTAAGATAATGTCCGGGCAGACATAAATTACTAGTAGAAAAAGTCCCTAGAGTGTTACAAATTTCGTGTGTGCCTTTTTTTCCAATAAAAATGCTATAAGACTTAAAACTCAATTGTCACGTATTTTGCATCACATTTGTAAATGATCTGTATGGAAAACTTGGCGATTTTACTGCCAGATATTCTCCACTTTACAGGGTTTTGTCACTTTTGGTTCATGTCAGATATAAATAATTTAGCGGCATCGTTAACATAATCATTCTGATATGCGTATCACAAAAGGCCATCCCTACATAGAATACAACGTCCGTTTACAAATTAGTTTGTACACACGTAAATACTTTTGTATCAAACGAACTTTTTTGTAAATGAACCCTGCTCTTTAAGTTTAAAGGTACAGAGTAACGTACTTCATATCATGATTTCAGAAAGCGTTCAACATCGATTTCAAACAAATGCTTTGAAACTTCAAATGCAAGTGTTCATGTCAAACGCTCAGGTGATACCAAACGGACTGGACCTTATACGTAAAGATAAAATACGAGGATTCCGGTAAAAAAGTTTTGAGCGGGAAATACAAATATAAGATTTTTGGTAGGAACGAAAAAATAAAATAAAATAAAATCTTGCTGGTAAATACAAATAAAAGATTTTCAGGCGGAACGAATTGATAGGGTCGGTCGGTAAAGGGCAAACAAACAATATTTTAATTTAAGCCTAAGAAATCCTACTTCATGCAACGACTGCAAGGTTGATGGAAACTACATGCATTTATTTTACTTATATTTTGTTTGATTTGTTCTTACTCTGAAATCGGTTCTCATTCAGTAGATTAAACTGTCACGTTTTTCAGCAAGCGTTTTGAAGTGTTGAACACCAGAGCAGGCCGAGCTGGTGTGTTACATAATTTCATAAAAGTATACTCAAATATGAAAAAACCTACTTCATGCAACGACTTCAGGGTTGAATGAAACTACATGCATTTATCTTACTTATATTTAGTTTGATTTGTTCTTTCTTTGAAATCGGTTCTAATTCAGTAGATTAAACTGTCACGTTTTATTTCAGCAAACGTTTTGAAGTGTTGAACACCAGAGCAGGCCGAGCTGGTGTAGTACATAATTTCATGAGAGGATTGTCACTTACCAAAACCTTCCCACTGTCTCCTTTTACTCCAGATACTGCAAACAAAGATACTGGTAATCTTTTATTTCAAGGTTAAATTCATAAAACTAACAACAAAAGTGTTGTTACTATATGAAACAAACAATTATCAATTTCAAATTGAATCTTCTTTAACTGCAACATTATGTAAATTTAACTGATATGTTTTATTTCTTTTACTTACTTCTTGCTTTCATTTTAACATTTTAAAGATATAAGGTTATTCTATTTATAACTGATTAAAAAAAAAACAACAGAATATCGTAAGCAATTGATTGACTCATTTACATAAATTTTTGCATTACAGATGATTTTGATGGCATCCATGAACTGCATCCAACCAATGTTAAACATTTGTATATGGTTGATGCAGGATTAACGTTTAACTCACCCTTCCCACTTGTCCTGAGACCACAGAGAGCTGTAGATATCATTCTATCATTTGATTTTAGTGCCAGGCCTGGAGATCAGTCACCACCATTTAAGGTACATGTTTGTATATTTTTTTATAATGCAAGGGAGGTTATCTTGAATATAAATGGTTTATTTTTCAATTACAAGGGCAACATATGGATATTGCAAACAAATGTGATATGAATATACCCTGAAATGAGGGCAGTAAAAACATGCACATGCATTCGAAATACAAATATGAAACAAACAGCTGAAACTTGCATATTTTTTGTTGTTGTTACTTTATTTATCACTGAAGATTAAATGATTTAACATAAGATTTATAAAATGAACAGCAAAATACGGTAGACTAAAACATTTTTTGTATATTCATTGTCATTCAATAGTTAATCATGGGTGTCTGATTTCTTCTTGATAGTGAAATTACAGAGTCAAATACTAATTGCTTTTATTTTATTTAAAGGAAATTTTACTGGCAGAAAAATGGGCAAGACTGAATAAATTACCTTTCCCGCCAATTGATGTCACTGTGTTTGATAGAGAAGGAATGAAAGAGTTGTACATATTCAAGCATCCGACTGACCCTCATTGTCCCGTAGTGTTACATTTTGTCCTAGTGAATATAGACTTCAGAGAATTCACAAAACCTGGTAAGATTACTATTTCTAATCATATTTATTTCCTTTATTCTGATATTCTTAATTTTATTCTGTTTAAATGTTGTATTAAAATATTTCCCATATTGCCATATATTAAAACAAACCTAAAAACAAGGAACATTTGAAATAGATAAACGTGTGTTGAAATTAATTGAATAAATAATGTTGTATACAAATTGATATGTATGCTTTTTGTCAGTTGAACGTGCTAGAATGACGAAATCTTGGTAATTCATTTAATAAGAAAATAAAAAGTATAATAACAAAAATACCGAACTCCGAGGAAAATTCCAAACGGAAAGTCCCTAATCAAATTACAAAATCAAATGATAAAACACATGAAACGAATGCATAACACCTGTCATATTCCTTACTTGGTACAGGTATTCTCAAATGTAGAAAATGGTGGATTAAACCTGGTTTTATAGCGCTAAACATAAGTTTCTGTAGGATTCTTTTAAAAAATGTGTGTTAATTATAATAATAATATTCGTCTAGAGTAAGGAATAAAATGAATTGATATATGAGAGGTTTTAAAATGCAATTGATATATTTTTTTAGGTGTCCGAAGAACTGCGGAGGAAAAGGAATTTGCTGATTTTGATATTTTTGACGACCCTGCAACACCATATTCAACATTTAATTTCAAATATACACATGATGCTTTTGATAAATTGTCAAAATTAACTGAATTCAATACATTGTCTAATATTGACGCAATCAAGACAGCAATGCTGAATACAATTGAAAAAAAGAGAACCACTCCCCCAAAGATTCCAATACAACTTAATGAAGTGAGTAGATTGCGACGGGTTAGCAAGAAAAATAAGGCGAAATTGAGTAGGTATTTATCAAGGTTGTCTTCATGTCGGGACAGTCGAACAAGTGTCACGATTGAAGAAGAGGAAGAAAACGATGAAAATGGACATAGAAAGATATCAAAAACACTCAGTGATGCTCCAATAATTTGCAAGAAGCCTGGTCTTGAAAGAAAAATGGCAGTATCGGAAAGAAAAAGGAGAACAAACAAGAGCATAGGAGGACTTGGTGGGTTATCCTCACCAAGAGAAGAGGATGAATCCGACGAATTAGACTCTAGTAATGCTTCGGTGAAACTTAGAACAATTGGGGGACGAAAACGAAAAGATGGTACGTTTCATGATGCTCATGATCACTGGTCAATGAATAGGTGCAATTCTATCCAATCAGACGAAGAAGATGATCAGTTTTATTCAATGGCAAGTTCGTGATAGTTTGATATAGTGGCGAAAAGTCATTCCAATTGGCTATGCGATTGATCTGGATTTAAGTTCAGTTTGTCACATCCTCAAGAGTTTGCTCACAAGGAGTAATAATCAGTTACTGTCAGTCTACATGAAAAATATATTGTAACATTAATGTGACAAGATATGCAAGAGTTATCCCGCCTTCATCGAACTTTACCATTGATGTCATATTTGTTATCATTTAATTTCTTAACAAATAGGAATTGTCCAAATTGTTGATTATTTGCAATAAATGAATAATATATATATTGTAGTTATTCAATTACATTGCATGTAAAAATAACAATAAAAAAAGTGATCAATGTCCATTTAATTTCATGTTTTTTTCACAAATATTGTCAATTTTTCCAGTTTGAATTTGTTCATGATTGCCCAGTGTGTGCTGGGAAACAAAAAAAAGTAAATTATAAAAATACCAAACTCCCAAAGAAAATTCTAATCGGAAAGTCCCTTATTTTATTTAAAATGACAAAAATTAAAAGCTTTTAAAAACATCAAACAACTAACATGTTCCTTATTGGGTACAGGCATTTCCTTATGTAGAAAATGGCGGAATAAACCATGTCAAATTGACAATGCCATTGTTAAAACAAAACAAGGAAGACCAAAAGATAGTACACAGAACAAAACATATAAAATTAAACTCTTTAAGGTACATGTATGATATCAATTTGTTGTGCATAAATGTAATCATAACAATTTTGGAATGAATTCAAGAAGTTACAAATATATTGTAAGTCCTGAATAGCCGTGGTGTCTATTTTCAAATGATTGTCTATTCATCAGAGACTAGTATGACTTAGTGTGCAAGTGACTTCGTAAAGAAGGTGTTGTCGATCATATTCCAAAGACTTGTAAGAACGTTATGGTGGAAAAGTAACTGGACGGAATCAAAGACATAAGGAGTTTATATATAGTGAAAAAAAACCTACACTCGCCGCCTCTATATAATAGATAATTGTATTACTTGGTGTGATAGGGCACTTGCCATCGTATTGGTAGGTGTCATGGTTTATATCTCAACACTGACTTGCACGTTGCTAATGTCACAACCTCATGGCGGAAACGTTATTGGGAAGAATCAAAGACACAAGAAAGTTTATATTAAGTTAAAGAGCCTATATTGCAACCGCCTCTTTCATTCTGTCTTTTTTTTTAAACTTTTTTTCATAACACAACTTTTGCGGGACTACAAAACTGGTAAAACATACTTTTTTTTATAGAAAAAAAAACTGGTGAATTGGTATTTCAAAGCTTGCGTTGTCTGTTATGATTTTATTGTTTGAGTAAGTTTGCTTACATGGAAGCCATTGCACCAAGGGTTCATGCGGGTAGAGTTCAAGTCATTCTTTATTCTGATTCACGATAATCATCATGATTTGGTTATCTGAAAAGTATGCGTCACAGATGACCACGTATATGTTATATCTGTCGAAGCCACTATCGTACTTATTTCATCGAAAGTTATTTGTCCGATTTTTAGTTGTCTAGAGGTTGCCAATAGCTGAGTATGAACTGTTTACTTACCCTTCCACAACACACGAGCTTCCCACTAGTTTCTTAATAATTCGTGTTGCCTTTTCTTTTCCTTCTTTTTTTTCTCTGAAATTTGTACTAATTTGTTTTTTTCTATGTATTTTATTTTTCAATGGCTGTGTTGTTCAATCGATATTAGTCTTGTCTATTGTCCACAAAACGGTCTTTTCATGTCTAACTGTCACACTAAGTAATATATCTTGGTTTGGTCACTTTCAGGTACCAATTCTTTAAAAATTGATAATGTCTTCAATTATACAAATGGCAGCGTGCTACTTAGGGTTACCTATAATCTGTGTATATCTTTCATCAACATATGTTAAGCGGGGTGAAATGACTGATCTTATGAGTTAACTCGCTATAGATTCATTGATTACGATTTGCTTACGTCAGGCGCTAGTTTCGTATTCAAAGACTCGTCAGGGGCTAACAATGCCATGGCGAAGAACGAAAACGATAAAAGGCATACTTCAATACACAGAACATAACATATCATATTAAAGTATTGAGGGTATGATATAAATTTGCTGTGCAAATTTGCAATAATAACTATTTTGGAATGAATTCAAGAAGTTTTAAACATCTTGGCGGAAAAATTCTTACATTATTTGACTCAAAGACATAAGAAGTTTAACATTAGTGAAAGCCCGATACATCCGCCGCCTCGTTTATTCTGTCATTTTTAAATACCTTAAGGGAGCTACCATTTGATTTTTATGGGGGGGGGGGGGGGCTAGGATGAAAAATTTTGTCCTGCATTTTTTTTTAGTTGTAATCTCTGTCCTGCCTTTTTATTTTTCACTCTGTTTGGTACCTGCCTTTTTTTTATTAGTTTATCCTGACTTTTACCTAAATTGTCATCCTGCCTTTGTTTTTGGCAAAGTGTATCATCCTGCCTTTTTTTTTACTCAAAACTCCTGTCCTGCCTATTTTTTTCAAATTTCATCCTATCTGATCTTTACTTGAGGTTGCCAATAGAGGGTCATTAAACGAGTACCTTTCCAAAGCACATAAACTTACCGCTAGTTTTTATAAGGATTCAAGTTGCTTTTTCTTTATTCATGCTTCTTTTCTGTCTTGCATTTGTGCTTTTTGATTGGTTTTTATTCAACGACCTCGTTGTTCGTTCGATGATAGTCTTTTTCTTCGTTGTCCATAAAATTATGTTTTTAATGTGATGTTTCTGTTGTGTCGGAATATTCCTCTTATATTGGATGCGTTTCCCTCAGTAATAGTTTGTAACCCGGATTTTTTTTTTCAATCGATTTATGAATTTCGAACAGCGGTATACTATTGTTGCCTTTATTCATGTGTTCAAATTCGATGCTATATCAGGATTCAATAATTTTCGGGTACCAATGGTATAGCAATTTGTAAAAGAGGGACGAAACATAACAGACGGACAGTCAAACTCATAGACTGAAAATATACTGACACCGCCATGGCTAACAATAAAAAGATTAACAGACAAATAATAGTAATAACAAAAAAACATAGAAAAATAAAGACTCACCAACACGAACCCCATCAAAAAACTTGGGGAGACCTCAGGTGCTTCGCAAGGGTAAGCAGATCCTGCTCCACATGTGGCACCAGTCGTGTTGATTATAGTATTACAAATCCAGTAAAGAGTCTTATTCGGTAGGTCACAATCGTGAAAAGGGAAGAGTATTGTAGTTACGACATAAGGAATATATCCGATATCATCTGTGAAACGGATATTCCATAACGGTCAACAAACTCGTGATGGCGCCCGTAAAATTTACAAAGAGGTGATTTCAAGTTCACCATTTTGGAACTCTTGGTTTGAAAGCTTCCTTATGAGAAGCAATCCTCTATTTAGAAAATACAATCCCAGGAATATCGTATCAATGGGGAGATATATATATTCCGTATGCAGGGGCTGCTGAAATGTTGCTTCATAGAAACGGAAAGTTCACTATTGGGGATTTTTTTCTTAGAAATTCAAATGTGACGTCACTTTGTGCGTTGATGGCTTTGCTTAACTTTTATGTGCTGGTTTAGGTTGTTTTTTGTAATGGATCCGTTTTTATTCCATAGTTATTCACCACTTCGGTTTTATCATGTATATCTATTATATAGTCATTTTATAAAATATATACCGTTTGCAAAAGTATGAATTATTCTTAACAATAAGGATGTTCTTATCCCAGGCAGAAAACCCTTGCCGTATTAGGCACAACTTTTTGGGACTTTTGGTCCTCAACGCTCTTCAACTTTGTACTTGTTGGCTTTCGACCTTTTTTCGTCTAGCGTCACTGGTTAGTCTTGTGTGGACGAAACGCGCTACTGGCGTATTAAATTTTAAATCTGGTACATTTTGTTAGCTATTATTCGTGTGTTTCTCTGTCCTATATGTTCTCTCATTTATTTGTATTGTAGTCCTGTCATGTAATGTTGTAATTTTAATGTTATATCTAACATTGCCATAAAGCGGGAGGTTTTGAATGCCACAAAACCAGGTTCAACTCACCATTTTGTCTTAAATGTCCAGTACCAAGTCAGGAAAAAAGCCAATTTTATATCATAGTTCGTTTCTGTGTGTGTTACATTTTAATGTTGTGTTTCTGTTGTGTCGTAGTTCTCCTCTTATATTTGATGTGTGTCCCTTAGTTTTTAGTTGTAACCCGGATTTATTTTTTTCTCAATCGATTTATAAATTTCGAACAGCGGTATACTACAGTTTCTTTTATTTGTTTTGTACGTGGTACCCTCGGTTTTAGTTTGTTACCCCGATTTTGTTTTTTGTCCATGGATTTATGAGTTTTGAACAGCAGTATACTACTGTTGCCTTTATTTACCCATAGTTATGATAGAGTTCATATCTGTTCGTCCTTGGTTTTCTGAGTTGCATTTCGTGGATCTTTTTCGATTGTTCGTCTGTTTAGGGGTTACATTACGAAGAATATCACGGTGTGGTCTATCTAGTATATATGATTGTGTATGCTCCTGAAAATCTTTTCCCCTTTTCTGTAATTATTTGAGTCATGAAATACAAATTACAAAATCCATTGAAATAAAGTAGAGGACAATTTCTGATTAGGTTTTTGGCAATGCTAAAGAGAACTTTTAATTCAGGCCCGGTCTGAAAGAATATATATAAAACAAAATAGTTCCTATGCATATAGTTGAAACTTTGTCAAGTTTGATATGAACTGAAAGCTTATGGACTTAAACCTTTGTTTACAATTTCTCATGAATAATAAAAAAGGGTATGAAAATAAAATAGAAGGGTATATTTTTTCCTGTTCTTCTAATCAGAAGTGTTAGTACTTTTTTGTATAAAAACTTCTGGGAAGCAGTGTGCTGTAATATACAATTAAAGGTATGCTGATTTTCTAGCACAAGTCAGAATAAATTATAATAGTTTTAATATGAAACGACTGTCACTTGCGTTGAACTCATTTTAAAAGACGAAATAGCTATAATTGCTTGAAATTGATTAATTTATTATAGAGATCACTGAGCTTTTTTTAATCATAACCCTCCCCTTTCAAACTTAACAAACAAAAAGAAATCATTGTCTTGTCTTTGGGGTCCTTAAATTTTTTACATTTGTTAGCTATAGTCAAATGAGTTTACGAAGATATTCACCGTCTACCCTTGACCAGTGACTGTCTAATACGACAATTACACTCCGTCTTTTGATATATGGAAAAAGGAAATATTTAAATGATCCCTGCTGGATCACAAGAAAATTAAATGAAAAGTCTTATGTTTGATACAAAAAGATAGCTATTGATTTTTCTATATTCTAAAAGTCTGTCTCAATTAGAGACGCAACTCCATCATACTGTACTAAAAATCATCAAATTACACGTAAAATTACAAGGAACAAAGCATAAATATTGTAATTATTACATCCATATATCGATTAATTTCTTCCTTCTTTCCGGTAGTTGTCTAATGTTGTACTTAATGAGGCTTATTGAAAAAAAAAAAGAAATCTTGCGACATATCGCATTCTGTCTTTGATCAGAAAATAACAGTATCGAAATTTCTAAGAAATTTCTTAGAGATATCTATGTACAAAGCTGGTTTATTATTTGGAAATTCTTCACATTAAACTATAACTGCTGATGCATTTGCATTTTACTTTTGTTGAACGTCATATATAGGCATTTATGGATATTGATGTAGAAAACAATCTTTAGCTAAAACATTCAAATCAAATTAAAAACACATGTAATATTTTCTTGAGTTTTGTTACGAGATGCCAATTATGGCCCTTCATTAAATTCAACTAAATTAAAGGTATGTATTACTAGTAACAAATAATTATACCAAAACAAATAAGTAAGAAAAAAATACGAGAGCAGCTGTTAGATATTGCCACACCATTGGCAGTTCAAGTTTGCAAAAGCTTTCGCATGTAATGATAAACATTAATTTGAACCTTCCTACATTTTAACACAATTAGAAAACTTGGCTGTGTTCTAATCAAAAAACATGGAGGGAGTAAAAGATAGCTTTATTTTTTTCCTTTTCTCTGTTATTTATGGTGTCAATTCCATTACCAGTCATCCGTTATACATCTTAACAATGATGTTCCACGTAACCACTGTGATCATTAAAAGTCCGTGGAAGTAAAATAAGTGTTCTCTATTGATTTTTATATTAATTTGGTGTCCTGCTTCCATTTTCAAGGATTTATTTTATTGTTTACAGTTATAAATGTTATGACTTCTATAATTTCCCAATGTCAAAAGGAAGCTTTAGGGTCCCATGGTAGTTTCCTAGTTGAGAAAAGCATTAATGGGACTGAGTGATTGGTATAAAGATTGCGTGCAGACAAGCGGTTAACTGCAGTTCAGTTTTTTTTCGATAAAAAATATGTTAATGGTCATCAATTTGTAGATACATAATAATATTACATTCCTTAAATCTTTAAAATGGTCTTGTGCATTTTATGCAACCTTGGTGTTTAATTCTAACAACTTGTTTTTTTTGAAAATGACTGAATGAAATTCCCTTAAAGTGCCTTTGGATAATTTACTTTGAGTTTGACACATTATTTTCTTCCAGAGTCCTTGCAATTTACACTTATATTGATATAAATACAATATTTCAACTTCTTGAACACTAGAAATAATTCAGAACAAAGATTATTAACTATCCAACCCGTTTGCTCTGCACTGCAACAAAATCACAAAAATCATTCAGTGTTAGTGAGAACATTTTTTTTATTTCTAAATATGTTTGTACTATAAAAGTTTACGCTTCAACTACTTACCGATGCAAGTTAAACTAGTTATTAAACTTTACTATTCCTATTCGTATTAAGTATCTTTAAAAGTATAATGACCAGGAAGGCATAATTTTGCCATTAAAATTGCACTTTGTCCTTTTCAATGCATAAATCAATATGTTTTACACTCTGCAAAGATTTTTTTATAATTTATTTTTTTCTTCATGAATTTACAAGTATCAACATATCTTGCAAAGATAAATACAAAAATAAAAAATAAAAAATAATGGTAACATGATGCATAGTTTTCGGTTTTGGTCACGCAAATGCATCCTAATGTACCTGAAAGGGGATATACAATCAAAAAACAATAATATGTGTGGCCATTATTGTTGTATAGGAAAATGACAGTTGTTTCCATTCATTTGGTGTATTTGAATTTTTGATTTTGCCATTTCATAATGGACTTTCCGTTTTTAATTTTCTTTGGAGTTCGGTATATTTTTTTATTATACTTTTAAGATAGCGTCAAAGCTACAAAAATATAACTGTTAGTTGTAACAGTATTCGGTTTTTAGAAAGATTTGTTGTTTTAATTTATTACCTTCCTCCCTCCCCTTTCCAGTTTTGGTCCCGCACTTCCATCGAAATTTTCCAGAAAGGTGGATTTGATGTGATGCACACTCCAACAAAACAGTATGCAAGTCCATTTTTTGTGGCCAATTTTGTCATGAGCAAACATCGTTACAACGTATGCCAAAAAAATCAAAGCTGATTTCCTGTCATCAATGGTCATGACTGTATGGTATATACAAATGTATAATAATTTTCAAAATAACTATTTTTGAATTAAATTGTTGATAAATCGCCACTTACTTAAGAAATGTTCTAGAGCAATAATCAATTTCTTTTCATGACCCGCTATTTTCTTTTTTCTAGATTGAGAGTCATGTTTTTCCTGTCATACCAGTAATATTTTATCATGGTTTGCATTTTCAAAAGTTTTTGGTTTCTCATGGAACAATATTTTAACATTTACCTTAGTCATATAGGAATACATTTATGATAATGTGCGGTATATATTTGATTCGCACTAAATTTTAGACCTAGTATTGAAAGTATTGCACATGTATAATCTCTTCCTTCATTCAGATGAACATCATTGTTGTTTTTTCCTTCCGATGTTAAGTGACATTCCATTAAAATTTATGTTTGAACATTAGAAATCTCATTCGACGATAAATTATTGAAAATTGAAAAGTTTCAGGAACATATCACCTTTCCTTTAGAAACGGCACCCGTGAGAAATATAACTCAGCTAATGTGAGAAAATCCTCGTGACACCTCATGAAATAATACTGGTTTATAATCCAATAGTGAAACCCTATAGACCAGACCCGCTGAAAAGTTTTACACTCCAACACTATAATCTTAATCTTTGCATAAATCTCTTGGTTTTTTAATAATGGCCTTTGTGTATTCTAAAAGGCAAAATCCTTGTTTTATTGTTACCCTCAAGTTTTAATCCTACACAGAACTGCCATAAATGTAAGAATAAATATGACCTTTCGAAATAAAAAATAAAGGTATAATGGAATTAACAAGTTTATAGGTCGTCATATTGCACGGAAGAACATATTTTTTTTTTTATAAAACTGTATTTAAATTGGTGGTTTTGCCTTGTAAAAGATAAGTTTGGACGTTTGAGGTACAATAAAAGTTTAACTATATACGCACCAAATTAATCGGAATATTTATGCAAATATACTCCAAATCAAAATTTATTTCTCGAAAACCTTAAAAAATTATATGTTATATTAACAAAAACTTATTTTTTATTGCAACAAAAACAAAACAAAAATTGGTAGAGACAACGACTTTCCTTTTGTTGTCATTTAAGGGTGCAGTTCTGCCAATTGACGTCTATCTACTTTTTATGCCCCACCTACGATAGTAGAGGGGCATTATGTGTTCTGGTCTGTGCCTCCGTTCGTCCGTTCGTTCGTTCGTTCGTCCGTTCGTTCGTCCCGCTTCAGGTTAAAGTTTTTGGTCGAGGTAGTTTTTGATGAAGTTGAAGTCCAATCAATTTGAAACTTAGTACACATGTTCCCTATGATATGATCTTTCTAATTTTAATGTCAAATTAAAGTATTGACCTTAATTTCATGGTCCACTGAACAAAGAAGAAGATAGTGTGAAGCTCAGGTTAAAGTTTTTGGTCAAGGTAGTTTTTGATGAAGTTGAAGTCCAATCAACTTGAAACTTAGTACACATGTTAACTATGATATGATCTTTCTAATTTTAATGCCAAATTAAAGTATTGACCCCAATTTCACGGTCCAGTGAACATGTAAAATGATAGTGCGAGTGGGGCATCCGTGTACTATGGACACATTTTTGTTATTCTTCATAAATTAGCAACGTCCATACCGTTATCATTTTGCAAATGTGAAAAGAATCAAACCGAACGTCAGATTTTGTACGATCCCCTGTCATATCAATATAAACTTTTGATTTTGCCACTTCATTATGGATTTTCCTTTTAGAATTATCTTTGAATTTCGGTATATTTTTATCATACTTTTAAGATAGCGTCACCAACGTCGAAATCGAAATTATAGTCGAAAAATAGCTCATAGACTTTATCATCACCCCCAGTTTTTGGTGGGGTTCGTGTTGCATAGTTTTCTATTTTGTGTATTGTGTTCTATTATTTGTCTGTTTGTCTTTTTCTTTTTTAGCCATAACGTTGTCAGTCCATTTTCGATCTATGAGTTTGACTGTTCCTCTGGTATCTTTGGTTCCTCTTCTTTGACGACTGTCTGTTGACCTCAAGATTGTTTGGTTTTCATTGGTATACCCTACATGTTCACGAATAAGTGATGGCATTTCGTGTTAACTAAAACTATTGTCTGTATTTGGATCACGCCTCTATGTGCTCTTTCCAATAAAATATTGAAATGAATTAAATTGAAAACTTATTAGGAGATACATTTCGTTCGATAAACATAAGAAATATCTGCTCACTTGCTTCTTATCGCCCATGCAGTGAAGTAATGAAGACATAACACTCATACAAATAAGTATAATCTCATAACAATATCAGTTTCAGTTTCCCGGTATTCATAAGCCTCTAAAATTTATGTTTCTTCAAGTGCATAAAGATCTCATATATGACATTATCTATTATTTACAATTTAAATTTTTGAATTTTGGGTCCTCATTGCTCTTCAACTTTATACTTGTTTGGCTTTATAACTAATTTGATGTGAGCGTCACTGATGAATTTTACGGACGCCATCACGAGTTGGTTGACCGTTATGGAATAACCGTTTCACAAATGATATCGGATATGTTCCTTACGTCGTAACTACAATCCCCTTCCCTTTTATGAATGTGACTTACCGAATAAGACCATTTACCGGATTTGTTATCACATAGGCAACACGACGGGTGCCGCATGTGGAGCAGGATCTGCTTACCCTTCCGGAGCACCTGAGATCACCCCTAGTTTTTTGGTGGGGTTCGTGTTGTTTATTCTTTAGTTTTCTATGTTGTGTCGTGTGTGCTGTTGTTTGTTTGTCTTTTTTTCATTTTTAGCCATGGCGTTGTCAGTTTGTTTTAGATTTATGAGTTTGACTGTCCCTTTGGTATCTTTCGTCCCTCTCTTGTGAAGACGAAACGCGCGTCTGTAGTACTTTATTATGATTTTGGTACCTTTGATAACTATTATCAAATACAATCACCAATCATGTCAACAAAAATAAAAATATTTCAAACATTCAAGCGTTGCTGGGATAGTAGATCGAAATATTGAATTGCCGATCTTTATTCCATTTGTTCCTATTTGAATGATCAATAACATTTAGAGCACTCAATTGTTCAATACGAAAAACAAACTAAAAGACTGCGCATACTTTCAACGCAGCATTTTTACACATTTAGCAATGTCTTTACGATATCTTTAAGGTTGTATTATATTTTCACCCACCATGTAGAAGAAAATAGTTTTTGTATGCATGGAGCATGTGAAGATTCTAAGACTCATTAAAGTATTTTTCTAACTAACTGATTGATACTCCCAACAGGATTGAATAAAATACACCGATACAGTGACTTGTCAATAAACCCGTGATTCTGTAATTCAAGCTTCCGCCTTTGTATCATTTGATTTACTAACAATCTCTAAAATTAGAGATAATTAAGGTAAACATTATATTCAAGATTTTTGAAATATCAGAATAAAAAATGAATTTTACACATTACATATATTTTCTCAAGAGAATATTTATTCCATCACTTTCTCTCTTTCCAAATAAAAAAGTTGTAGGCGACATCAATCTCTCTCTCTCTCTCTCTCTCTCTCTCTCTCTCGTTCTCTCTCTAAAAAAGATAGATATTACACTAATAAAACAGTACTGATTGACAAAGGATAATTGCAAAAACTATTTCACGTATGTAAAACGAACGTTTCAAACGCAAGACAACATGCGTAAGAATGAGTAAAACGTTTTAAACAAAATACTTTGCATTTGGGTGTAAATGTTTGTGTATTACATCTATGGTTTGTGATACACATACTCCGGAGTATAGAATGTATGTTTTTGTGATAAATTTCGTCCGTAAAATATCCGTTCAAAAGTTGTATACGACAACCGTAAAATAATATCTTTGAACGACCGATTTACAAGTAGGTGTTGGAAGATACATCCGTAAAAAGTACCCGGCTATTTTTTTATCGTGTGCATTATAAGTATCTGCATCACAAACAAAGACAATACTATATATTTTAATGATTAAAAGACACTAATTTTCTCGTATTTTCATCAAAATTAACTTGAACACTGTTCATATATTGAAAGCAATTGCCATGAAACACTAAAACCTAAAATATCAAAAAAGACGAGTTTCAAGGCAAATTCAAACGTTATCAATCAAAAGAACAACACTGAAAATCTAAATTAGTCAATTTGACCAATTTAATTAGTCATGTTGACTGTCCTCTAGATGACAATGCACTTTAATCATTTTGACTATGCTCTTAGTCGTTTGACTAGATGGTTAGTCACATTTGACTGAGGAGGGTGGTCATTATGACTATGTTAGGAAGTCAAAATGACTATATGTCATACTCCTTATGACGAATTGGATTGTTCAATTGACTATGCACATTTGTCAGTTTGACAATTGAATGTAGTCCATATGACTGATTGATATAGTCGGAAGTGACCATGTTGGTTAGTCAACATGATTACTGTGAATAGTCACGCCTGTTAGACTGTTATTTTAATTTGTGTTGTGTTTTTTTGTTCTACCATTTAATTTGTGTGTGTTTCATTCGGTTTCGTTCTGTTATGGTTCATTTCTTGTTATTCTACTTTTTGTTGTTTCTCTTCCATGGGATTGACAAATACATCTGGAATATAATATCATTAAAAATACCACAGCAGCAATACAATAACAATGACAATAGTATAAGACCACAAAGTGCTCAATGATCAAAACCTTCCTATATCTTAAGTTTCCATGTGTAACCATTACTCAGTGACATATATTAAAGTCAAAAATCAAATAATGAAAATAAATTTATTATAAACTCATTGTTAATTTGAAGTGTTTATTTCAGATATTTTGCCGGTAACAACTCTGCATGTGTCAGTGTAGTATTCTCTATGGTAAAAAAATCTCTGAGCTGTGTTCATACAAATAGCAATGTCTTCATTTGCTGAAAAATATAATTGTATCATTTTAGAAGCTAAAATATAACAATAAACAAGATTAGCAGTCATGTTAAAAGTTTAAAGAAAAAACAAATTTTAAAATCTTTGATCTAGTGATTTAATCACTCATCTTATACCATTAATTAGTAATGTAAGCACCAGGATCTTGACAGCCACCCATCCTATATCACAACATTGTAACATTGTAATGTAAGCACCCGGATCTTGCCAGCCACCCATTTTATACCACAACATTGTAATGTAAGAACCGGGATCTTGCCAGCCACCCATCTTATACCACAACATTGTAATGTAAGCACCGGGATCTTGCCAGCCACCCATCTTATACCACAACATTGTGATATAAGCACCGGGATCTTGACAGCCACCCATCTTATAACACAACATTGTAATATAAGCACCAGGATCTTGACAGCCACCCATCTTATAACACACCATTGTAATGTGAGCACCAGGATCTTGACAGCCACCCATCCTATATCACAGCATTGAAATGTTAGCACCAGGATCTTGACAGCCACCTTGAGTTTTTAATTCATTGTTGTGAATATCGATTGCAGTGTTAATTTTTAACAGTTTTTGCTCAGATGTAATGAAAATGAAAAAAAAATATCGTTAAATACTCTTTTCAATCGACAATACGTTGTATGTGTATCAAAATTGATATCCCGTATACATATCCCCCCTTTTTTTATTGTCGTTACGTCAACATGTGCCGATATTACTTTCATTTATACACTCCTTTTTCTTAAATTCAATTTTTGTAAGTTAGAATTAAAACAAATATACATCATACTTACTTTAAACAATTGGTTTATATGACAAAATAACAGTTTCCGTGCCTTCTGGTTTGTTTACATCTACACAATCTATGGAACAAAGGGAACGCGAAAGAGTGCGCGTGAAAACCGATACTCTACACCACGTGGTGCTGTGACCACTAACATAGTCAATTGACCATGCAGGTAGTCATAATGACTTGATGGGTAGTCATATATGCTTTTGACTACCTTTCGGCTGATATTTGACTAACTGAATAGTCATCGTGACTAATTTAGATTTTCAGTGAAGTGAAACACAACAAATGCAAGTATAAAACCTTGGTCATTTTATTTTTTTATATATATGCACAGGTTCGTACCTGATATCAGTACTGGACAATTTATGGCCCCATATATGTCTAGGTTTCGTGATCGGTACAAAGTGTCCCAGATTTAAGGTTTTCAATATAAAATGGATAATTGCCTCATTATTCTATTGGAGAATTCAGTTTTGGCAGGTCTGTATATTTTGTAAAGTAATATGTATCACAATGATGTCATAAAAATGATCATAAAACATTTCAGTTTAATATTTCCATGACAGTTGTACAAAGGCATCTTTTGTTGGGAAGTGTTAGAAGGATTGTTGCGAAAGCTCTTTGTACTTAGTCTATCGATAGTGTCATATATTTTTCAAATATATTGTTTTTAAATTTATAACCCCCTGCACTGTAGTCTAATTTTGATATACAGAAGACCATATGACCTTGTTTATATTTTATTGTTTCGAACATAAAATATGAGATTTCTGTTTTAAAAAATTGAATAAGAATTTTTTTTTTTTTTTACTGTTATAACATACATATCCACTTTTTTATGGAATGATGTTGTAAAAAAAATTACAAAAAGAATATTCAGAAATTTTGAAAACTGCGAAGATCTTACTTACATCACGAAAATTAAATGTAAATATTTTTTATGTTTATCTATGTGTGTACTGTAAAAGTAAACATTTTCTTGTCAGTAATTCTGAATTGAATCTACCTCTAAAACAAATAAATTCCTAAATACATTTTTTTTTCGATGTTAATTGTTATACAAGACACACAAAAAGGAGTAGAATGCTTTTGTTATTTTTACTCTGAAGGCTAGAGAATAACCTGAGTGTACCCAACCCCCCCCCCCCCCCCCAACCCCCCCCCCCCCCCCCCCAATTTCCATGGTGGAGTTCGTGTTATTTCAGGTCTTGTTGGGTTATTTGTCGTGATGTTGTTGGTTTCTCGTCGAAATTATGAGTGTTTTATCATCCACTTCATTTTTAGTAAATATTTCTTTTAACTTGGATGCTTTATTGGTCAATGGATATATGGATTTTGGTTTGTAGTCAGTGTGGAATTTTCTAAGACATAATTTTTTACGAATATCATAATTGTAAAAACTGAATATGGAACATTCGGGAGGTTAAATATAATATTTTTGGGTGTGAAATGTAATCACATTCTAAATATTCTATATTTGACGAAAAAGCTGTCCAGACAAATATATTTTTCATGATTATCGGTGGCATAATCTGATGGTATAGGAAATATCCACTTTTTTATCTTAACTATAATCGTTTTTTTTTTTGTAAATAAGGTGATTTGTATGCGTAGAAAATATCATTATTTACAGAACTCATCATTCCAACTTTCACTTGTAATTTGATGTATTATTCTCTAGAGAACTTAAAACATTTACATTGTGTGCATTTAGTTGTGTCTTCGACTTCCGTTCATTTTTTGTCAATATGTGTTAATAAACTAACTTGTTCCTTTTGTCAACTTTGAACTTAACTCTTTTCTTGTTTTGTAAACACCACTTACGCATTTGATGTTGGTGCATATAAAATGGAAACGATTGTGAAAACGGGGGCGCGATGAAATCACTGGATGAGATACCAACGTCAAAAGGACTACATATTTGACTTCCAGAAGAAATATATGTAGAATTGGGTAATTTTGAAAACAAATAGTTATACAGTCAAATCGGGTACTTCTTCTAAATAACAAAAAGAAAAGAAAAAGGTGAACTTTCCTGTATAAAAAAACCACTCCCAAATAACATATGGCATTGGTCTGAATGGACTCATTTGACAAAGAAATATATCTTTATCATGATTAAAAGATATCGGGGACAATGGTTTCCAACAAAAACCGTAATCAAAGAGCACATGCTAAATGCATCAATCATAATAAACGTAGACATCATCATTCTTTCAACAATCTAAAAGATCTTCAAAATGTCTTCAGGAATCACAGAAGACATGATTAACTTTGTAAATTTCTACTCATCTATTGTAAAATCAGATTGTAATTATGTATCTTTCGTGGTCCCATACAATACGTAGATTATCAGAACAAATTTATCATGAAGCCTTCCTCTTCCTTCGCCCAGGACAAGCTATTAATGAACTGGTAAATGATTCTCGAGGACTTTTTTAATTGACTTAGTATATTAAAGATTAATTTCTTTTTAAACAGTTGCTTCTAGATGAACTGCATTTTCTGTCTTTAACTAACAAAATTCCTAACCAATTGAGAATATTATAAAAATTTCTTTGGCTCTCTTCGAGCATTCTATGAGTCTTGTGTCCAAGATCGGTAGATTCAAAGTTAATTTCAAAGGATTCGAATTATTGTTCATTTTTAACATCTACTAGAATGCATACCTTCCGGAGCACATGAATAAAGGCAACAGTAGTGTACATCTGTTCAAAAGTCAAAATATTGATTGAGAGAAAAACAAATCCGGGTTACAAACTATAATCAAGGGAAACACATCAACTATAAGAAGAAAACAACAAGACAACAGAAACCCTGAAAAGTACAATAAAAACAAACGACGATCCATCATAGTCATACATAGAAACGAACTATTAGATAACAACTGTCCTGAGCTCTGTCTCGGATTATAACAAGGTTTGTGTAAGTTAGTCTTCTTATTCTGTTTTTTGGAAAGTTGGGGTTTTTTTTGCAATTATAGTTTTATGATGTTTTTAAGTAATATTTGGTTATCCTCATGGTTCCCTCTTGAAACCTCAAACTTTATTTGACTTGAGAAACCTTCTGATTTTTAACCAACAACTACAGAAATTTGCTAAAGATATTTGATATCGTTTGGACAATCTTTATTAGGTATTTACATCATCCGTTAATATCAAATGAAGCCAATATATTAGTTTTAATCCTATTATAATCCCCTTCTACTGATAATTTCTCATGCATATATTTCATTAGAGTTGCATGCTTCAAAGACCAAAAACGGTTTTGTAATCTAGATTACAAGTTAATTATAAAATTAGCTTCAATGGATCTTCTTCTTTTGGTAATTGACAAATTTGAAACCAGATAATTTTGTAGTCACAAGATCGTTCTGTCGGAAAAAGGAACTAAATACTCTTTTGTAAGGGTTAAGATTTGTTTACAAAGAGTAGAGAAATCTTTATTAACAAGACTATTCAAAATTTCCAATTTCATAATGATACTATTTGCCACTGTTTCGCAGAAAATGTTGTGACAGCAAACTGACCTGACTACAATAATTGGCAGAGAAAAAAAATTACACATCTTATGAAACTTTAGAAGTTTATACTTAATGAAGTAAGATAGTTTTGTACAAGATTCATACAAAAGCAGCCGTGAAATCATATACCAAAATATTTTGAAAAATATATGTACTGCATGTAATATACATACCGGAACTCAAAAGAACAAAAATGAATACTAGTAAACTTTTGGTAACTTTTATGATCAATCAACTACATTATAATATGCACTGTTGTATCAAGCTTTAGTAACTTGAAACATTGAACTTCAAATCACAAAGAATGTACTGCACTTTTGCTTTGTATGTTACTTTTAACTTTTCATGTTTTATTGATTGCCATTTAGAATCTGCTGTTTGTTAGTCGCTGCCCTGCAACGTCCGTTGTAAGACAAGATTCATTTTTTTCTAATGCCCGTGTCACACTGTCCCGATTTTTACGCCGATGGCAACACGATAATGGAAATTTTCAAAATCGGGACTGGTCGTATCCAGATCGGGCTATTCGTAGTGCCATCTTTTACCATCGTAGAACCATCGGCCACTTTTTCTAGGCTTCGGGGACAACTTCGGGAAGGGTTCTAAATTTTTTAACATGTTAAAAAATCCCCGAAGGGGCGTCCGATGTTGAGGGTTCGTATTGAGTTCGTATCACCATCCTCACCATCGTAATGTCACCGGGAATGCATCTTTGCACATCGTATTGCATTCGTGTTTCCATCGTTTCCATCGGGCAGTTTTGACATTACGATGTCTACACGAATGAATCACGAAGATACCCGAAGGTCTTACGATGGCAACACGACTTCGTGAAGACCTCGTAATCCCGTCGTGTTGCCATCGAATAAAAGTACGAAGGCGACAAGATGGAACTACGACGATAATAAATCCAGCTTAATGTAAGTTAATTTTCGCGCTAAAATACATTTAAAGTGCCATGCGCGATATGCACTGGTCAGTCTAATACGACAGTTAAGAAAGACGTTCACAAAACATGGAGCTCATATCATATGATTCTATGAGAACAAGAAAGGCGACAGCGTTGTTTCTATTAATTCAAATGCAAAGAGCAGCTATTACAAGCTCAGGATTTACTTTTACAAGTAAAATATTATTTTTTGTCAATTTTTTATATCAAGTAACATAATGAAAATCATAAACGCGCCTCGTACACCAACACTGCAGGTACACGTATATAGGGAAACCAACTTTTTCTTCTTTATTCTGATTTTTTATGTATCGTCTGAGTTGTTGTCACACGAATGTTTACTCCATTTTGTTTTCTATATGTCATATTTTGCCGCATTTGTTGCTTTCCCCACATCCTTCCTTTTGTCTATATTATTATGATATTCTCCTGGAAAGAGCTCTTTTTGAATAAAAGGGATCAACGAACCCATTACCTTACCTTTAAGATAGAAGAGTAAACATGGGCATAATTATGGGTGATTATTCAGACTAGTGCACTCATTTTACAGTTCAAACAAGGCAATGCCGAGCGTGGCATCCCCTCGTATGTAACATATTTGGGACAAAAATGGACACTATATTTGTATATGACACATGCAGAAAATGGTAAATTGAATATGCATATTTGATACATAAACTATTTTTTTAGAAATCAACCAAAACATTCAGTAACTGGAAATACCTTTAATATTGTCTTTAGAACCAGCAGGTAAAAAAATGAGCAACCAATTTCCTGTGTATTATGCTATTTCAAGGAGAAAAAACAAGTCAATCTGCATGACCTTTACCTTTGGCCTTGAACGTAAAAAATGTCAGATCATTATAAGGAGGAACAATATACCAAATGTGGTTAAAATCTTTTGAAGCATATTGGTTTTAGAGTGTCCACAAGGGTGATATTGCCTTGTATTACAACTGCCACTGTGACCTTGACCTTTGAACTTTAAAGTCAATAGCGCTTAAGATATTCTTAACGAGTAACACCATACCAAGTTTTGAGCATTTTGGTTCTAGAGTGTCCATAACAATTTTATCTACACGTAACTTACATGTAGTAGGAGAGGGGATAATAAACTAAGTTTTATACGAATTAGACAAAAAGATCGATTTCCCGCCATGCATGGCAGACTTGTACAGAAACGATATGTTGTCGAAATTCTGTTCGTATCTTTTAGACATCGTATGGCCATCGCGCCATCATCGTAATCCATCGTGTAGCCTTCGTAATCCATCGTGTAGCCTTCGTGATCCATCGTATAGGTTTCGGCTGAGTTATGAAGCTTTAATACCCGCCTTCGGTTAACCTTCGTATGTCCATCTTTTGCTATCGTATATAATTTCGGCACCATCGTATAGACTTCGTTATTCATCGTACTTGCTTCGGTCACTTTTTGGTATTTTAACGAGATCGGGACCAACTTCGTACGAACTTACAATTTTCGCATTCGGGTGTCCATCGTATATAAAAATCGGGACAGTGTGACGCGGGCATAAACCATTTAACAAGCGAAAATGTTCCTTCCAAAACGGTTGTTTCGTTGATGAAAACAAAACGATAGAATTTTTTAAGATAGACAAAAAAATATAATTTGCTCACTTTAAACTTCACTAGTGTTTCCATTGAGCGTCCTGAGTGCATATCTAAGAACCAATAAGACCTTCTGGTGTAAATTTAGTTTCACGCTGTAAATTTTGGACAAGCTACGGAACCTTTTATTTTAGAGAATAGATGTGTTAAATAAAACCAAATACAATAATCCCGTCCGTAAACTATACTCCTCGAGTCGCATTTTTGTACTAGTGAATGGAGGTAATTGTGGTCTTCGTTCTGTAATAGAGTGTATTCATTTTACACAGAATAGGACACGATATAAAGTAGAATATATGTCCAGACCACCTGCTTGAGAACCAATTAAAAAAAGGGGCTTCTAAGTCCTACTAAAAATGATTGTCTTAGTTTTCACTGAAACCCATAGGAAGAGGGACGAAAGATACCAGAGGGACAGTCAAACTAAGAAATCGAAAATAAACTGACAACGTCATGGCTAAAAATGAAAAGGACAAACAAACAAACAATAGAACACATGACACAACATAGAAAACTAAAGAATAAACAACACGAACCCCACCAAAAACTAGGGATGATAGATTAGAAGATTATCCCTCAAGCTGATGTTGAAGATTTAGTTGAGAGTCAATATCAGACATGTTCTTCATGATATTGTTATCACTAATTTATGGTGTTTCACTTATCAATATATTCACCAGTAGAAAATTAGTTTTATTTTTGAACTTATTGATAATGTATAGCAATAAGATTTTCTTTTTAGACCCTGTGGATCAACATAAATGAAATACATTGCAAACTTTGGTGTTGATTGTGTTAAAGACAGAGGTTTCATTTCGTATCAAATCATATAAAATTAAATATGTATTAAGAGATTTATCCCAAATGAAACCATTATATCTAAAATAAAGAGATATAACATTGTCAACGAGCAATCAATGCATATTTTTGCAAGCCTTTGTTATTTTTTCTAGATACCTTATTATCTAAGTTCTTTAAAGATTTTCCTTGCCTGATGTTATACGATAGGTGAATATTTACCTAACTTTTCATACCATTTCTATAGAATGCGTTTGTCTTTAAAAATTACGACTTGCTACCCATTCTTAGCATTTAGAATTCTATTTTCTTGCTCTTTGTGATCTTCTAATTCAAGAAACAATTAGATAGAAACATTTTCTAATTCTTTAATGGATTTCCTTTACAACTTTGAACTAAGTGGAGCAGAGACAATAGGGCTAATGGTTTTCTTTAATGGGATTACAAACGAATTGCATTTGAGATTTGCTATTGAGGATTGTTTCTTTTGATATCATAGTATAGTGTTACAGTCAGAAAAATAGTATTACTATGTATTAAAGTAAAAAATTTAGATTTAATAATTGATTGCTTTATATATTTTTACAAAAAAATAGTGCTGTTCATATCAAATTGACCGTTTTAGATCACACATGTTCATTAGTGAATAGACCGAAGTCAAATCGAAAACACCGCAAAACGACAAAATGATTGTTAAAAATTAAAAGATATTCCAAAGTTTCTATGTATAGCTATACCGATAACTATGCTTAAAAATCACATTATATTTAATTGTTGTTCGCAGTGTTATATTTCAATATAAGCAATGATGTAACGATTAAAACATATTCCCCGCGATACTCATGATGACAATGTTACGTATCTACGTAAGGCTAGCATGTCATTTAGATAAAAATAATGAAAAATAAAAAAAGATTAATGTCTTAGGATTAATCCTAAAGAATCTGTGTCAGAAGAAAAATCATTCTTGTAATAAAGTTTAAAAAAAGCTAACGCCAATAACAAGAATTCTAAAATGTTTTATCAGTTGTGTAGCTATATATATATCTTAATTAATAGGTAGTGTTGCTTTGTAGTTGCTGGGTTGAATTTTGGCAATGCGTTGTCTAGGAAATTGCGGAAGAAATAACAAAAGTTACCACATTCGCATGACTGAGAATGGACATTCCTGTAATATTTTGTGTTGAAGATAATTATTTTCAATAAAATATTTTGAAACTTGTATGATTCTCAACTGAAGACACATCATTTCATCAGACACCAGATGTCGTAAAAGAAAGCGACAAAAAGTCATCGAATGATTTTCAACAATGAGAAAAAACCCATACCACATAGCAAGCAAAGAGCCGGATTGAAAGAAATGTACAAAAATTCAAACGAGAAAACCAACGGCCTGATTTATGTACAAGACATTAAACTGAAAACAAATACAGCAGCAATCGACAACCTTTGTGTATTCAATGAAATTATTTAATAATTGTTTAGAAGTAAATGTCCTATCGAAATCCATGACTTAATAATTTACCAATGATACATAGATTACGCATTCATTGAAATGTAAATCGTCATTACAGACACCGACACAGACATGGCGCTCGAATATATAACACCAGAAGATATGTGAAAAGAAACGCAAACCTTCCTAAAAAGAATAGGGAACGAAAAATCGTCCGTTTCGATATATCTTAATCTAGGAAAGGACAGCTATTGCTTTGAAGTATTTGCAACCACATATGTGATATACTGCTTCGAACAAAACTTCCCAACAAAGCCATAGCCTACCGGTATTGTTATATTTTAACATCATACATTGGAATTCAATTTTATTCCTTAGTGAAAATTGATTCAGTATTCGCAGAATGGTGTTTCAAAAACCAAGGATTGTTTTTCGGCTTCACATATTAAGTTAAAATCATCATTTATATAAACGATTAAACAATTTGATTTCTTAATTTTTATCTTTGGATAGAACGCTGGCATGGAAAGACGAAATGTATGTTGCTGTGTTGCGTTCCATTACTCTGATCTTTTAGATTAACAAAAAATCGTTCCACACCTGAAACAAATGATTTTGAAATGAAATTAGAAATATTTTATGAATTAATAAAATTGTAATATGATAAAATTACATCAATTATTATTAAAAACGCCTTTTCAGACATATGTGTGTTTACTAGAAAATCATAAGCTACTGATAATGATATCACTAACTTCGGTATCTAATAGTCTTGGAGTTCCCGTTAATGGTTTACCTTACTAAGTATGGTTTGGAATATTTTCATATAAAAAAACATCATTCTGTTTCGCACATCAATGCACAATAAATAAAATATATGCAATGCATTACCTCTTAAAACTGATGCCGACAGAGTTCATATATTTGTTGACGACTTTCTTCAGTAAACGGCGTCATGGAATATTCAGAATCAGCTCGGATCAGCCGTCAATAGTTCATGGGACGTCTTTAACTAATTCTTTAGTCAATACACAACGTATTGCGTTAATTATTTTCTCCTATATTAAACGCTATCTCCTATATACAGTCTAATCAATCGTTAATGACAAATTGCTTAGGTCAACCTTTGACAAATGACTTGAATTTTTAATAGGTATAAGGAATATGATTTGCATAATCTGAAACAATAAATGATGAGGAGAGTCGACACTTTTGATGACCAAAATTGCGGAGGTTGATAGGGTTCCATCATTACGATGAATTGCTTTGAATTTAAATTCCATTTTATGGAATATCTGTCACTTATTTTCCAAACTGCTAATTTGGTTTTCGAACGTTTTGATATCTAAGACGCCTAAAAGATGGATAGACCTTACAAATACTACTTTAAGCAGAATCCTTGAATTGCAATATGTATTGCTCGAGATGAATATTTTAAAGGAAACAAAAAACGTGCAAATTTTCAATTTAATTGAAAAAACCTAGACATATTACATGGATACCTTCCTTGAAATTCCTATCGTAATATTGATTAAACTATACTGCCTTGCTTTCTAAAAGCTAATATAAATGGCGACTATGAGATCAACATTGTCTTGAGAATGAGACATACATACAGGTTCAAAAAGGACAGTTTTATCTACTCTGTGAAACATTTGATTATGAAAATTGTATATGCATAACCTTCATAATTTTCAATAAAATTACCAGAACTAATAATCAACCAATTGATAACACCCCTTCTGAACCAATAATTGCGATTGAAAAGATGTATGATGATTTTTTTTAATTCTCAACTACAGATAAATAGTTTTCGATAACTTCATGCAATCATACGGAAAAAATATATCGAGGGAAAAATCTAAAGTCAACAGTGCTTTGTAATAATTCAATACAGATAACAATGGTTTTCCAATATATTCAAACTGTTTTTCTTTATCTGTATTCAACTTTCTGGATCTGTGTTTAATTTTCATAATTGATTTTGCAAAATCATTTGCCGGTAATTAACGGTAGTGATATAATTAGTACCATCAATTTTATAAGGAAGAAACCTGTCAAACGGACTGCTTAATGAATCGAGAAAACCGACTTCAAATATTGACGCTGGGAGTATTGATGAAATAACCCTATCTGAAATTAGATCATAAATGTTGAAATGTTTTGTGTCATTTGGGATCAAGAGGACAAATCTCTGGAACACTTTAGTCAGAAAAAATACAGATACAATACACAGAAGACCAAATTAAGAAATATTTACTATATTTCAAAATAATTCAAACAAAGACAGTAATCATCTGATCTCCATTTAAAACGAACTGTTTTACTTGGTATAACGTTTACTATTGTCTATTTTTGTTTATTCATAATATGTTAACATTCATGAGTCAAAATAGACAAAATTTAACAAATAGGATAAATTCAGTCAAATATTTCTTTATGATAGCAGCATAAAATCAATAATAAAAATTTTTAAATGATATTTAAAAGAGTAAGTTTAAGAAATTCAGATGCTTATAATGGGACGAAAATAAATGTAAATTACGTTTACTGATCATACAAGGTGTCAGACCACCAATTAAAAATCCCTATCTGTTCAACCAAATTTTGCAATTTTCACAGCTTTCTAAATATTTTACCTTAAGTTTAACTTCATAGAAACCAGGTATATCCTTAATTGTACATGTATCAGCTTTCTACATGCCAATTTTCACCATACCTTTAAAGCCTTCTAACAAAATAATTGACCTTCAAACAGAGGTACTCCAAAAAAAACCTGGGGTGGTGTTCTCGAAGCTATCTTAGGATTAGGACGTGTCCTAAGTCTATCTTATGACAATTCTTTGTCCTAAGTCGTGTTCTCGAAGCTCTCTTAACTTATGATATATCTCATTTTTCGTCCTAACTTTAAGTTACCCAATAAGGTGTCTTAAGATCATCCTATCTTCATTCTAGCATAATAAAGTTTGGATTTCGCTTTTTGCTCATTATTTTACGTGAAAATGAACATGAAATGAAACGCAGCATCGGTTATTAATTCGTATATAAAGAAATTGTGCATGATTTTAAACTTTGAAATTCGTGTTTCACGATACGATTACACTATAAATGTAATTCTCATTTCAAAACAAATTTTTTTCCAGTTTTACAGTCCTTTTTGATATAATCATATTAGTAATTATGAATTTAATTCTATACATGTTATTATAAAATTCGTAAACAATTTTATTAAATAATTTCGTCATGAATAAATGTTTTATCAAAAAATTACTTTAACGATTTAAAATTTCGACTTAGGATATGTTTAGGACGTCCCTAACATAAGATTCGATTGAGATAGCTTCGAGACACAACTTAAGAGTGTCCTAAACTGATCATAAGTCCATCCTAAAATTGGTCTAAGACGTGTCTTAGGACGAATCTTAGGATACTTTCGAGAACACCACCCCTGGTTTTCTGGAAATCTAAAATTAGTATACTATGGAGCGCATTAATCCTCAATTTTTAATGCAAACTCATAGACAAGTAAATTTTGACTCAAAATGATCTAGATATATTTCTCTTTCACCAAAAGTTTCATTTCTGCAAATTTGTTGGTTAGTTTAAGTAAACAAGGACATCAAAAGTACTATTTTGTGTCAGAGTAGGGCTACTTTTACATACGTTCTAAATTGGAGGGAGTAATTGGTGGTCTGACACCTACAAAGTAGAAAAACAAAAATGTCGAACTCCACGAAAAAATCAGATTGGAAAGTTCTTTATCAAAAGCTAAAATTAAAAGCCCAAACATATCAAATTAATGAAAACCAACTATCATACTCCCGATTTGGTACCGGTATTAAATGGTGGATTAAACCTGTGGTTGTAGATATCTTAACCTTTCACTTGTATAAACAAAAAACGTCTAGACGTTTTTCCATGTTTAGGGTCTACAATTTGTCAACCTAAAGATAAATGAAATGGCTGTTGAATTAATAGCTGATTTTATATGGCATGCTCAAAGTCCATTAACAAACATTTCATGTATATTTCGGACGAGATCAAGATCAGTGTATATAAAGTGCGAATCCAGCTAGTTCATTTTCACTGTCATATGCGGGTATGTCTATTGTAGAATAAAGGATCATGGGAAAACTGTATTTGTTTACGTTTTGAAAATACCAAATTAATTGATTTGAAGGAAAGTTTTTACATATTTTCATTGTGATATGTCTTTATTATGTACAAACATAGCATTAAAGTTCAAATAAGTGTTATAAAAGCAACATAATATAGTATATCGATTTTTGAAAGCGATCCATTTTAACTATAGATGCGATGAATTATCACTGTTAGTGCAGTCATTTCTGATGTGGAATTTTCGAAGATGCGAGGAATTTTTATTGTAGAATTATGTGATAAATGCACTTGAAACAAATGAAAAAACTTAGTTGATGACTTTAGAATTTATGATAAATGTATTTTCAAATTGAAATACAAACTCCTCATTCATTCTTTATCAAATATATAGCTATTCAAACTTGTAACAAAAACGCTTCTCAAAATGTCATATTGTATTCTTCAAATTACGTTTTTCCTTGATTTAAAAAAAAATTAAAAGATATTTCTGTATTTTTTTGAAGTCAAAGATTGATATTGCGGAGTTTAAGTGCAGTCTGTGTAAAATAGAGACGAGTACATTTGAGGACGTTATCTTCCACGCAATAAATACACTTGCGAACAGAGAAATATGCATCTTGAAACGCAATGGTGACAGAAAAGCTTATAAAAGATTAACTTTCCCCAGTTGTACCCTCAACTGCTTCAATTTCCATATTCTGAAAAAGATAGTTTTGGTAGAACAAATGTTCTTGACTCGATTGTTGCTTGTATGATTTTAACTGTATACGGTGAAACGGTATGTGACATAAATTATCCACAGTCATTAAAACATGAAATGTAAGGTGTGGGCGAACTTTTTTGTTTGCATTGGTACGTGAAGTAGAGCACCCTTGATACAAAAAAATGTATCCGTAATGAACAGCTCGATACCAGAGGAGGATTTAGGGGGACAGGGGGGTGCCCCCTTTTTGGGAAAACATTTGGTTACTTTTATATGGAATCACTGGAGCGGTCCCCCTCTTAGGTAGTCATTGGACCCCTACTTATAAAAATTTCTAGATCCGCGAGTGGATACTACCACAGAGGTCAAACAATGCACATTTGGGTAATTGTACACAACATGCATGTTACAATTCATGTTTGATGATCTTAGACCCTTTAAACCTCTATGTCGGCTATTTCGGTAACTTGGTAAAAATCCCCAAACTGGATACAAGGTTAGATTCAGCATGTCAAAGAACCCCAAATATCCATAAGGTCTTTTGTCTATAAAAATGCATGCATGGGATACATTTGTTATTGAAGGCATGACTGTAACAATAGGATGAAGATAAAAAAAATTATCTTATTCTGGGGTCTCATTGGGGGGGGGGGGGGGGGGGGTCTGATCCCTGACACCGCTTACAGCTTTATCAGATTCCCGCTTATACTATGCAGTTCTCATTTTTTTTAAATTTTCCGTGTCCCGCTATATTTTATTTCTCGTTTTCACGACACAATCATTGACTATCACGTGTCACGCTTACAAAAAAATCGGCAATTCCGCGTCACGCTTATACCCCTACGCGACCCACTATTCTACTCTTTTCTGACTCATATTAAGCCCATTATAAATATATTAAAAATGTGTGTTTTTTATCCCTTTTTATCCTGTCTCGTTTTGGGTGGAGCCACAGATAGATAAGATGTCATATGTGACAATGAGACAACTCTCAAAACGAGTCACAATTTATAAAAGTATACCTTTATACGTCAAAATACGGTCTTCAACATGGAGTCTTGGCTCACATCGAACAGCAAGTTATAAAGGGCCCCAGTGTAAAACCTTTTAAACGGGAAAACCAACGATTCAATCTTTATCAAGATGTACGTAATTAGTGGTGAAGTGTCATGGAAATGGATAAAAAAACAAGGATATGGAAATGGATAAAAAAAACAAGGATAAAGATCCCTATACGATTCATAAGAAATTTTAAAAATGGAATACATGTACATTTGAAATAAATGTTATTTCTATTGAATTTATTTAGAGTGTTTTAAAACCAAACTTTCCTCCGTAAGTTAAATTTTATCAAATCCGTCTCTTACTTTATCTATTGTTTGAGTAAGTCGGCTAAATTAAGAATTTACAGCTAATTTCCTAATGCATGTAAAGCAAAACTTTGGTTGACTTGATTGCTTAGTTTGTATAATTGTTTATACAAACTTTGTAAATAAGATTGAAATCTTTAAACAATATGTATCGGCATAGTTTAACCTGTATTTATATAATTATTATAGTTGAATTAAATTGGGTGTTATCATAATGATTGTACATAAAAAAAAAAACAAAGCAAGCACGCTAACTAAAGTCTTGCTTTACATGCTTAAAAAAATACGCTGTAATAGATAAAAAAATAAATATATCATGCAGTGAAAATGCGCCGCATATACAATACTAATGAATCGCTCTACAGTGAAAATGAAAGAATAGTATCATTATTCGACAGTAAACATGACTCGCATAAAGAAAGCATCATAGTGGAATTCAGTTCAATATGAAGAAACTGAATGACAAAACCTATTCTACGTTATACAACTTTAATAATTGTGTTGAAATGAATATTTTTTCTGCAACAACATCTTACCTGTTAGTTATAAAACACCTGCACGATCTGTTCGTGAAATGTCCTAAATATTCACCTATTTTGGTATATATTTCACAGCTATTTGGATTTAGGCGCGAAAAAAACCCGTTCGCATCTCTTACTTTGTTTTATTAGTATTATGTGTTTCTTAACATATACTTTTTAACTAATTTTCTTCATTTTCTTCAAAAATAAAAAAAAAGTCGTCTGTTTATTTATCATTCTACATCAAAAATTTCTGGCATATACAGTGAAAATGATATTTTAGGATCCGCACTTTACATACACTGAAGATAACACAGCAACTCCTTTCTGTAAAGTGGGTCGACCAGTATGGTTCATAGTGTGGGTTGGGAAATGAAGACTGTCACTTTAAAATGGTAATATGCTGTATTATAAGGTTTTCCTCACAGTGATAACACATTCAAGAAGTTGTTCCCCATGTGAAATTAAGGTCATCTTGAACTTACGATAGGATGTGAGATTTTTAGCTCTGTGGTGAATTCCTCATTATGACTATGAGATGAAGAAACAATAAAAGAGTTGTTTATTTTCCTTTTGTCTTCCAAGACATTAATTATTACGCCATATCCGTCTTTTTTTCCATTACGCACATGAACGATCGGTTATGGAATTTTGGAGAATGAAATAGTTAGAATCTGCAGAGAAAAATCCATGATATCGTTGCAGGTTTTAATGTTTTGGTCGTAGTCAGTGTTTAGAAAAGTGAACATGCACTTTGTCAGAGTTATTATTTTGAGGATTGATAAATTACACCATAAATCACAGAAAGCAATGTATTATAGATTTCTTTAACAACACAGACAAAGATTGTTTACAATGCTTTTAACATTTGTTTGCGAAAAAGGAAATAGTTCGATAGAATTAAACGATAACACGAATTAAACGAAATAGATTCATTATATAATTGTAGACATCATAAAGATACTATAAACACATTTTCAAGACGTTAATATATACAAACTCATCGTATTGACGAACTGGTATATCATTTAGACATCTGCAAATTTCACATGCAAAAGGATATATTTCTCTAATTGTATATTAACTACTTCGTTCTAAGTAACTGCAATCGTTATCCGAGATAACTACTACAAATTAATATTTTTTATTATAATTGCATATCGAGTTAGTAAAATGTTAATGTTCTGTTTACTTCCCTTCAAAGAGAAGTTATCTAATAGTGCAATTAACACAGAGTCTAACAAACTCTCTGTCGGCCATTACCTTTTCATATTTTCACAAACCTTCGGTTACCAAATCTATCTACAACGGTATTTCACTGCACTCAAGTAACAATCAGCACAATGCAGTTATGAATGTATAATTGACGACCAGCATATGATACTACGGAACCGTTGAAATTTCTTACAGCTGTACAAAATAGTAGTGTATTCAGGATATGAACAATGTGATAATGGGAAATTAAGAGCATTGTCAAGAATTCACAAATTAGAAATTATCAAGAAAGGCTTCAACTCCCTCTGGCAAAATTTACCATAGATAAATGTGTCTATTATTATGTTTCCTTCTTGGTTATTAAGCTCTTCAAATGTTTTTGTTCATTTACATCATTGGCTTTTGAATATGCGTCTTTGAGAGTTCATGATGAAAGTTGATTCAGAAAAGCTCGTCTGGTGCATGAAACAATTAAAGTGTTTTTAAAATATGGAAAACGTAGTTTGGACTATCACAAGCAAAACTCAGTGGGAGGATAAGATCAATATGTTTAAGAAATCAAGGAGTTTGTTTTTGATAGATATAAACGCATTAAGCAACATGTATTCTTTATCATTTTAACGTGGAAGAGCATTCAGATGTAATCCGAACTCATTTGTAACTTCGCCTCAGTTCCTAAAGTATTTCGGTCCAGATATAATGATCGACTTTTTGTTTGAAACACAAACAAGTGTTGATCTTGATTTGTTAAGCAAATATCTAGTTCTGTGATCTAATACATAGTTCTTTTGAGATATTGTAAAGATATAATTAGAAATCCTTTTTTCTACAAATTGTTTGAAACGGAACATATGGTCTTTTCCAAATACCGAGTCGATATTTGAGGGCTGTGTTTCTTTTAAACTTTTTGCAGAAAGTATCGGAACTAAAATGGATTCAAATAAAGATATTTAGTTTTTTTAAAGTATAATAAAGGTATCAGGCAATGTTTTGTTGGTTTTTTTCAATGAAAAAAAAAGTTCGGACTTTGGGTCATCCAATATAATGATCGCATATGTTCACAAAAATAGAAATTTTAATGGTTCAATGAATGTACATTGTTATGCATCTTATACTATTAAACGAGAAGACCTCATTTTGTGTGTCGCTTCTCTTCCTTCCACAATAAATTAATCATCATGCCTCTGTGTTTTTAGGTAACATGCATAGTCGCATTTGTCATCCATTCGTATGATTATTCAGATTGAGTTATTTTGGTAGAAAAACGACAAAAAAGAAGTCCGGATATGATTCCGTCATCAGACTGACTAGATAAAGACTTCCGGTTTGAAATATGCACAAATACAACCAATCGTATGATAGATAACAAAAATTAATAAGCCAATCAGAGCGTTCTCCATATCATGGTGTTTAGATCCATCAGACTGACTTTTAGTCATAGATAAAGACTTCCGGTTTGAAACATGCACAAATACAACCAATCGTATGATAGGTAACAAAAATGAATAAGCCAATCAGAGCGTTCTCCATATCGTGGTGTTTAGATCGCAAGAACCACAACTATTATACCTCGAGGACAATTATTTTTTGCGTTCATATATAGAGACTCTCTGTATTCTGTCTACTGTTTTTTTTAAATGTTTACTATTTAAGGGGTCATACATTTATATTAAAATAAGTAAAACATGTGACACAAGTACAACCAATCGTAGAGCGTTCTCCATATCATGGTGTTTAGATCGCAAAAATCACAACTATTATACCTCCTTAGAAACGACAAATATTTTTCGGGTTTATCTACATGTAAACTACGATTATACTACTTTAATATAAAGAGACTCTCTGTATTCTGTCAGACCATTTCTATGTTAGTATAGAAAGTCCCTGATTCTGTTTACTGTTTTCTTTGAAATGTTCACTATTTAAGGGGTCATACCACTTGCATATATATTAAAATAAGTAAAACATGCTCAACTTCATCTAAAACTACCTCAACCAAAAACTTTTACCTGAAGTGGGACAGACGGATGAGACGGACGGACGGACGACTGAACGCACGGATGCACAGACTAGAAAACATAGTGCCCATAATTGGGGCATAAAAGTTTATTGTTAAAAGGGAAAATAGTGATTTGGCAAAAATGAAAGTAAGGTAGAGATTAGAGGGAGGCAGGACCTTTTTCGGGTTGTCGGGATCGGGTGTTTTTAAGCTCGGGATTAGGGGATTGATCCTTACGGGATCCGGGAATTTATTTTTCGATTTCGGGATATGAATTTCTTTAAATTCTGCATCTCGGGATTTCATGGTTTTTAAGCATGGGATTTTGGGATCAGGACCCCTCCGATCCACAACCCCTCAAATAGCCTTAGTCGATATTAGTCATTTATACATGATTCAAATCCTACCATTGGCATGTTGATAAGGCTCTCAAAAAAAGCACTGATGGATTCTCATAGAAGCATATTTTTTAGACTGATAATGGTCTATATATAAGCAGTTACATTTATTTTATGTTTGAAACGGAGCAAATTTTTTATTTGATTTGACTTTTACCAAAAGAAGCAATGTAGCAAAGGAGAAGAATAGTCGTAGGCCAGAAACAAGAATATAATTGAATTGAATAGAAAGGAAACAAATATCGGACTTTGGAAAAAGGGAGATACCTTTTATGTAATTCTCCATACATAATATCTTTAACAAAAAATCATCCTACAACAGTTCACAAGCTTTATATGCCCGCGGTTTCGCGGGTATGTTCTAGTATATATATAATTTTAGCTGTTATGAAAAATAGTATATGAGTAGAAAGACAAGCGATAATCTCTTGTTAAATAGTAATTATATGTAAGGCAACTGCATCTTTGCAAATTTATAAAGAGATGTTATTTGAAAAACCACCAGTACAGATATGAACAGACATGCATGGGAATATCAATGTAGAATTACGAGTGAGTTTATAGTACCCTTGTTAGACTTACAAATGTGTTGATAGGCAAGCAGGTATGTATTTTATTTCATATAAATGTCAACGTGTATCTCAAATGAAAGATTTATATTACATGAAGCATAATGAAATATTGAATCTGTCCGACAGCAATATTATTTTAATTTATACATAAAATCATTGTTTCATTAGATATCAACCAAAATGTTTGCTGTGATGTAAAATCGGCTCACACAATACGACTTTTCTTTGAAGCATCTGTGGTATTTTTTCTCCCTAAAAAACAGATATTTATCATCGGTGTTCTAGTTACATTGTAATTTCAAAGGTTAATCTCCTGAATATTTTATTCCATTTAAGCCGTTAAGATGAGGTAATGTAATTATTTTATTCGATAAGGCGTGACATATCATTTCCGAGAGCTGTTACAGCAGCGGTAACAGCCAATCAGCAAACCAAGAACTCATGAAGAATTTACCGTAAACAGAACACTAATAGTTATCTTCATTAAATACATTTTCTTGGCTAATGACTTTTTGAAATAAAATTTAAGATGGGTTAATGCTACTTTGTCGAATTTTATTGCTTTGCCAATATTTAAGTTGGAAGGTTGATCCCAGATGTCATGTGAATGGTGTGAAACTGACAGAAAACAAATTAAAACAAAGCAAGGGGTCACATTTTAACAAGTAAGAAACTAAATGCGTCATGACACATTACCTTTAGGAAGACTACACATCTTAATCCTTCGTGAAATTCTTATATAACCTTCTTTTATTCTCCCGAAGGGTATACATTTTATTGAGTACGTGGTTTACATCAAAATAAGCTTATCGGCACCAAATATACAATGGAACAAGTCCGTGATGAAATCTCTGAGTGAGTGAGTGAGTGAGTGTGAGTGAGTGAGTGAGTGAGTGAGTGAGTGAGAACACAACATACAAAAACTAGGGTGTTCTCAGGTGGTCTGAAATGGTTAGCAGAATTTGCTTCACATTCGGTGAGTGAGTGAGTGAGTGAGAACACAACATACAAAAACTAGGGTGTTCTCAGGTGGTCTGAAATGGTTAGCAGAATTTGCTTCACATTCGGGTTGGCACATCCTACGGATGACTCTTCAACTGTAAATATTGAACTTTTAGTATGCATGAACATAACAAGCTTGATATGTACCTTATCATGATATCATTTATGTATAGTCTTTGAACAAAACCTTAATGGGGTTTTAAGAATTCATGTATGTGAGAACATTGATTTCTAGATCTATTCTAAAATCTGTGTTCATTTACTTCTATGATTTCCCAGTCCCCTCTTTATTTTTATTGAACTTTGATATTCACGAGGCAGGTCTTTATTACTCAATGTAACACAAAAAGTGTCATCGTATTTCAATAAAAAGATGCTGTTTGAAACAAATTCTTCTTCAATCAGGATTCATTTCAGAAAAATTATAAAACCATGTATCAATAAAGTGAATTTCTTGGGATTTTGCTGCAATTTTTACATTATGGTCCATTTTCGTGTTATATTTCTTGTATCGATTGAATTGATTAGTGTTTCCATGTATTATTTCAATTGTATTATTTGATATACTAATGATTAAATGTACGATAGAACAGCTGTGTACTTCTATAAATGTTAGCTTTCCTTTTTTTCTTTAAAAATTACAATATTGGCTAATCAAACGCACATTGCAGTCAATTTCTAATAACTCTAACGTCGAGTTACTTCATGAATAATTCGTTTGAACATTTTTGTTGTACAAAAGAGAACTACAAAAGAAACATTTTGTAATTTTCTTGTCAAAGAATATAATTATGTTTAAGATTACTCATCTAAAGTTCGTGCAAAATTTGAGTAAATCAATGTATTTGAAGAATTTTTCCATGGAAAGATGAGTTTGGCTAGAAAATTATTTTGAGGAATTTTTAATTCTTGAAAATCTGGGTAATGAATACGAGATAAACATGCAGCATTCTCATATTTCCTATTGGAGGATTAATATGCATTAGAAATAATTCTACTAAACACGATACATTCCCATATAAGTTACAATGTTTAGCCTGAAGCATTTAAAGAATGCAACTAAAAATAATGTTCTTGATCCTTATTGGAAAATAAAAGCGAAGATCTTTTCTTTTCTTTTCTTTTTTTTGGTTGCAAGTATCTTTTGCAGAAAAAATTTGGCTTCTTCTCAGCTGGAGGCGATTCTTATTTAAAGACTACAGAACGTATGACAGAATCGTTTTGCTCAAATAAACGCACCCCAGAAATAAAAAATTTCTTACGATGAGTTCAACTTTTTCAATGTTCCTCAACTATGTATTTGACTTGGCCTTACAATTGCTGATTCGACCGCACCACTTGTTCGTCTTCTGTAGTCAAAACTCACGTTTAACGTACTATATGATAAGTTTGGTATCGATGTTAATGTATATTTGTTCCCCCTAATGGAATATTCCATGGAAACTGTTTTATCAACTTTTTATGAAATATCTGCATGTTGTATCAAAAATGTATATATACATGTACCTTTAATTCCATTAGGAAAATCCTTATTACTTTATTTTTCAGTGGGAATAATATTCAATACCGTCATATGTTTGTTTAATTTTAAAATATCCAGAGTTGAGATAAGATGAAAAGAAGTACGCAAACGGTGTGCATGGACACAGGGTTCAGGATACGAATATATGGGGACATAGATTACTCGGAACAATGTTTCAATTAGTTGTCATGAACTCGTAGAAATACTTGCATTTCAAAACAGCGTGTACGACCACATAAAATACATGTTTTTGACGTGACGTTCACCTATTCGTTCGTTTGAACTGTTTTACAATTTGTTATACTTTGGGTTTTTTATGTTTTTATCTCATTAAAAATACATTTCAATCAATGTTGATGTGTTGAAACAATCTTAAAGAAATATTTATTGCATTTCCTCTTTGAGTAACTATCCATGAAGTTTCAAACTCTAAAGCAAATAACGACAGCCAAAAATCGATGCTGTATCAGTAATGGAGTTCCGGTTCTTAAATCTGCTTCCTGTTGACACTCAAACATGAAATAATGATGACTACTAAAACGGCCATTTTCTCTAAGATTTTTCCACAGATTTCACTTCGGAATATCGACTGAATTCATTAACAATGTATTTGTTCGACGTGAGCTTCATTAGAAGTTCACAGCGGTGCCGGAAACCGTCTTAAAACACTGTGATTAAGTTGCATACAGAATTTGCAAGATTAAAGCTATATAGTAGATGTTGGGAAGTCCATAATGCTAATGCTTTCATCAACGTCGTTATTTGAATAAGAAACTATACCATTAACCAAGGCGTGGAACCGATTTGCCCATTTGTGCTGTTATTGAACGTAACTAGCAGAAATGGTCGAGACGTAAAATCAATACTCGGAATCATAATAATGTTTATTTAAGTAGACTTCGTGAAAAAACATTTTGTTACCACGCTTTTATGAGAAAAAATATAAATAACTGGAGATGTATGATTTTATTTATTTTGAGTGTATTCAAATACGGCTGAAGCATATTGCTTATTATTTGATGTTCCATAGGTCTCCAACTAAAATTGCTGTGTAATAAAACACCCTGTTTCCATAGTTGTATTAATCTTTATAAATTTCTTGCTGCATTTTATGTCACATTTATAGTTATTTTATTGTAATGTGATGTTTTACATTAGAATAACGGTCGTTAAGTGTCTCAGTCTGGAACAATATTTCCTGATTTCTGATTTTCCTCGGGGACCAGTTCACCATTTTATTTTGACCCGTTCATTTAAAGATCACAGATGTTGAAAAAAATTATTTAAAAGCCAGATTTATTAAATCCAGTAGTTAAGCAAACAACAATCAATCAACAATCAATTTAATATGGTGTGATTGTTATAAATAAATCATTTACATTTTAGTTCACTAGAGACCCCCAATACGATGATGCAAAATCGGAATTGCTATTCCTTTTCTAACACTTGCAATATTGGTACTCAATGAACTAGTTCTACTAGTGGATGAAAAAGAAGAAATAAAAAAAAACTAGATTTGCCATTGCAAGCAATAGCGGATGTCACCCTTCCCCCCATTGCCACTAAGCCGCAGCCATTTCACAACAATTTAACAGTGAATGCGGATCTATGAATTGCGTTATATCTTTCTGTGAATTCTCAGTACATTTAGAGCATTGTTGAAAGTTTCACATTTCTGCTGTTTCCATGGCAACGGCAGCCATTTTGAAAATTCCAAAGTCAAAAGTCTCATCTATACATGCTAGTTAACAATAATATTACGTTTCATTAAGTTTGGAGCATTTTGAAAATATTTGACATTTTTGCAGTTTCCATGGCAACGGTGGCCATTTTTGAAATTCCAACTTCAAAAGTCTCATCCAGGCTTGTCAGTCAACAATCTTACTAAGTTTCATCAATTTTGAAGCATTATAAAATTTTTGAAAATTTTTGACATTCTGGCTGGTTTCTACGGTAACAGAGACAATTCCAAAATTTTAATGACAGATGTCACATTGGTATATGGGAAGGAACATACCATCAAAGATTCAATGGATTTGACCTACCATTCTAAGTGAGTAAATGCTACTTTTAAGAATTTCCCATAGGGTCTAATGGTAAATGTGTATCCAGTTTCCATGGTAATGGCAGCCATTTTGGAATTTATAAATATGGTCAACACATCTTGGCATGCCAGGCAACATTCCCATAAAGTTTCATCAAGTTGGGTCTTATAATGAAAGATTGAATGGATTTGCAATTTTGATTTTTTTTTCACATTTTTGCTGTTTCCATGGTAACGGCAGCCATTTTATAGTTCCAAAGTTGCACTGCAACTCTAAAGTCAGTGGTCCTTGTTATGGTGAACTATCATTAAGATTGGTTCCATTGGCTCTGAGAAAACTGCCGGACAAAATTAGGTGGAAGAAAAATAATAATAAGACTAGATTTGTAATTGCTAGCAATAACGGATGGCACCCTTCCCCCATTGCCAGGTGAGCGGCAGCCATTTTGAAAATTCCAAAGTCAAATAGTGCATCTACAGATGTATAGTAACATTTTTGCAAAGTTTCATTAAGTTTGAAGCATTTTGAAATTTTGGATATGTTTGCTGTTTCCATGGTAACGGCGGCCATTTTGAAAATTCCAACTTCAAAATGCAACTCTGCTTATGCTAGTTACTATTCCTGTAAAGTTTCATCCAGTTTGCAGAATATTCATTTTTTTTGAAATTTTTGAATTGTTTCCATGGTAACAACAGCTTTTTGGGAAATTCCAACTCCAAATGCCACATCTTCTAATGTTTCTCATCGTTACTGTGAAGTTTCGTGAAACTTGGAGCACTTTGAGATTTTTGGAATTTTTGGTGTAGTTTCCATGGCAACAGTAGATCCAATGAGAGCCAAATATCTTCCAAAACCTGTATATAGTGGGCACCTACATTGTATTAAAATATAATGATTCTGAGTTAAAGCATATCCAAACAGTTCACCAAAACCAAAAATTGGATTTTTTGACATTTGTTCTGTTTCCATGGAAACGGTAGCCATCTTGCAGCATTCCATGCTTGCTGCAACTCTGCACGTGGGGGTCCTTACTATAGTAGAGTTCCATCAACATTGGTCCATTGGATTTCGAGAAATCACCTGGACAAATATTGTTGCAAGAAAAAAAATAATAAGAAAAAAAAGAAACGTAGAATAACAATATGTCACCCCAACTCCGTTGAGGGTGCCATAAATAGGGAAAAAGAAACAGAGGAATAACAATATGTCACCCGACATTGTCGATCGGGTGACATAATAAACTTAAAACAAGAAAATGTTAAAAAGTTCTGTAGTAACCGTTTTTGGAGAAATGGTACATTGTTAAGGCTTACTACGATTTCATGTTTATTAATATATTTTAAAGGTTTTTGTTTATTCATAATGATTTCTTTATTACTGAATGCTTTTAAGGTGGTTTCTGTATGGTTATGTGTGTATAAACCTTATTTTAAGTTGATAGCTGTTATTTGTTTGTGTTGTGTTCGTAAAATAAAATTTGGAAATGAGGGGTAAATTGTTTGTAAGGACACTGGCCTGAAATAGCAACCACACGGCGGTAGAAATAAACAAATAATCAAGACACAACGACCACTCTAGTTGGTGTTTATACCTCCCGGTTATCTCAATGGAAGAGAAAATAGTCGGTAAAACAACAAATTATTCTATCACATTAAGTTACGGAAAACAAACTTAAAAAGAATTCATTAAATTCCTGATATCGACTGTTATACCTATAAGTAAAGAACATTGGCAATTAAACCACATTTCCTTATTTTTATGTTCACGTACCAATGTATAAAATGTGGAGGAAGTGCATTTTATTGTTTTTCTGAATGTCTGTCCTAACTTGTTTAGATGCATTGTTGTTATGTTAATTAAAAGTATATGTTTGCGTGTAAGTTAATAGCACAGAAGAGTTTTGTTTATTCTTAACATACAGTTGCCAATATGTATCCCTTTAATTAAGTATTTCCCTCTTTATGATTTTGCTCTGATTATTTTATTTCTCTCTTAAACTATTTTTTCTGTGTTTTGTTTCGTAACCTTATTTTTTGTTGGTGTTTTATTTCTTTTTCAGCTACCTTAGCTTTTAACAATGCACGGCGAACAGTTGTATAGGTGGAACCAATCGTAATGCCCGGAGAGAACCACATACCTTTGTGGGGGGAAAATGCAGTATGTGTATATTAAGATCGGATATCGCACACTTAACTGCAAGCGGATTCGAGCTCACAAGCTCATAATTAACAGCATACTGATCACCGTTGATGAACTGTTCATCGAGACCACTTCCGCAAAGGAACGATCCTATGAGAATTATCTCACTGTACACTGTGTTTTCTTCTTATCACTCACTCAGACTGTTGGGACCGTTATCGATTTAAGAAATTTCTTAAACAATCGTTATTTCACCAAGACGATCTGTTAAATTTTTACCTTTAAATTGAGTTCATAGTCAGAGGTCAATTGGACGATTAAAATTTTACTTTTGCATGTTATTGCTTATTCTCAAAAAGATATGTAACATTTAGATCAATTAATTCATTGGCATTTACAGGAGTTGTCTCCTCTACTGAAATACTTAAATTGATGATTTTTTTGTTAAAGTTTAATACTGATATACAAAGTTCACTTTTAAGTATCTTGTGGAAACCAAAATCAGCTATTTTTGTACTATTTTTATTTATTAAATATTTGAAAAGTATTGGCGACTAGTATTTGTGACTAAAAGTAGCTTATTATCTCCCTTTTTATAATAAAACTATCACAACCTGTAAATTGATTTATTCAGTATAAGACGAGCAATTTTCACTGTAGTTAAACCCAGAAGATAGTCTTGTTCGTGGTCTTTTCAACCATTTAAGAATTCAAAATTGAAAAACCTTCAATTGTCTTGTGAACAAAAAGACTTTCATTTGGTTTTAATCGTCGATACTTTTTTTATCATCGATATAATTACAAACATTCAATGGATCAAAAATTATATCTCAACCCATTTTATACAATCTACAGACCATATGGTGTGAAATACACCAGTATATCCTAGCTCTAGCTAACACGAGATTTGTGCACTAAGGTGAACTAAAACGTAAAGTCCGTAAAGGGTGCGAGATTCCATCGGTGACATACATCTCTCAGACACTTAACTTATTCCACGCCCACAGCATAAGAGTGTTTTATATAGGAATATTAGTAAAGCAATGGAAATGAACTTTATATTTGAAGTTTCATGATCATAAGAATTAAAAAAAAAATATTGTTAAACTGTGCTTGACCGCAAATATTTACTGTCGCATTAAAACATTGGTTAGTTATAGTCGTTCTTGGAGTCGTTCTCATTGCGTATTCGTGTGTGGACACAATTTTCTACAATCCATATATAGTGACCAATGCTTATATACTAAATATACATTTATATGCCGCTATTATTGTTGTTGTTACAAATTATATAAATCAATTGAATCTGATTTTATGCCCTTTATGAGCCCTGTAATTTGGGAGATACAAATATTCTATTCTATTCTATTCTATAGACGTTACGCGCGATGTTCGTACCTCATTGGAAAATCGGTGTAGCTGGCAAGATACAAGTCCAAAATATATAATTTTGTAATATCATATTCATTGCTATTGTACGTATTTTAAAAAATAATGTTTTTTAAAATAAAAACGAAAAAAACAATTGTTGAAACAATGTTTTATACTGCATGCGGTAAGCTTCATTTAAAAAAAATGGCTATTTTTAGGCTGTCCCGCGTAACATATTTCATTTATTGTAACCACTAAACTAAGATTTTCGTCTAAACTATTAAATATTTTGAAAAACGGTTTTTTCCATTATTTAACAGAAAGGTTCCGTCAGTCTTTCATGCATTTGTTATGACGTTATGATGACGTCATAGAACACAAAAGCGTTCCATACGAGAACGGCAAATCTGTCCCACGGAAAAAAAAGTTGGGATTACTGATTTTAGAATCCAAAAATATTTATCAAAAATGGAAAAAGGTTAGTATTTGTATTTACTACATCAATGTTAATTTGCTTAATTCTATAAATTTAAAGACAAATATCCTGAAAAATGATATATGGTAATTTATGAGCGATTTTTCAAAGGATTACAAGATTGTCGCACCGCCATTTTTTGACGTATCAAACGAACTCAAGTCAAATTTACGTCAATTGTTTGCTTATCTGTGCTCTTAAAATGGAAGAATTTTATGATTTTTTAAAATGTTATTTTTCTTAATTTTTCAAAAATATAAAATACATCAATTTTCAATAAGTAGTTAAAAAGCATCGTCGATTTTGCGAAGGCTTACTAGAATGTCGCACTTGATAAAAACAACGTTTTTGTCGGAGTTTTGGTTTGAACGTTACGAATTATTCTTTTGATAATTCCAGAAATTATGAAAACGGTTAAGATATGAATATTTGTCGTATTTGAATACTTTCAGTTGATATTTGTATTAGCATATGTAACTTTGACCGAGACCCTATAAACTTTCATTTACAGAAGTAAAGAAATCTGTCGCCGACAGAATAAAACTGTGGAAAACAAAGAAAATTTTGAAAATGAAAGAAAAAAACAAAAATTGTTATTTGAAAAAGAAACTAAGTAATGAAACAAAACAGCCAAAACAAGAAACCCTTTCAATGACAAATTCTGCAGTAAAAAAGAGAAAAGAGAGAAAAGACAAAAAAGAGAAAAGAGAAAAGGAAACAAAAAGAAAACAATCCTATCGCAAATCTGCGAAGAAAACTGCCGCTATTGAGCAAATATTCCTATATCGGAAAACTTTCGTAAATAGAACGGAAAAAAGTCGCGCCTTAAAAAAATTAAAACAATCTTTACCATTAACGCCGAACCGAAGAACTGCGGTAATGGCTTCTTACTTAAGCAGTAAAAAATCACCGACCGTTTTCAATTTGGAAAAAATGAATGTTGTTGTAACGCCAGAGGATAAAAACGACATACACCTAGGAAAGGCGGTTATCCACGATTTACGTGAAATTGTCGACAAAACCAAGTTATTAAGAACAGATGGTGCAAGAACTGCAATCAGCATCATAACGGCGTCTACAAATGGATCAAATGTTCAAAATGAAAAGAAAAAAGTTTTATTAGCCAAAAAAATAGGACTTCCTGTAAAACGAATTTCCGGCGGAAAAAATGTAAGAGCCAAAATTTTAAGTTCAGAAGAGTCCTGTTGGAAATATATTCAAAGGAAAACCAGAAAAGACGCAATTTCCCCGGAAATAAAAAAAATTGCATATGACTTTTGGTTGCACCCCGACAATTCCCGACCGTCCCCGAATAAAACAGATATTAAACGTGTTCGAATCGCACCAAAACAATTTTCAAAACATACTATACATATTTTGGATAAAACCCAAACAGAAATATTTCATGAATTCAAAATAAAATATCCTGAGATCAGTATGAACCAAAGAACTTTTGAACGTTTGAAACCATTTTTCGTTAGAGCAGCTTCTCCAAAGGACAGACTCACGTGTTGCTGTCGTTATCATGTCGAGGCTAAGTCCTTATTTCTGAAGTGTATGGAGTTTAGAAAGAAACATATTCACCCGCAATTATCGGAAGAAGAAAAAAATAAGTTCCCCGTATATGAGCATCTTACCGACATAGCGGTTGCTACTTTGTGTGGCAAAGACAAAACACATGACTGTTTTAATAAAGTCTGTCTTGATAGAAAATGCACCGAATGTGGTGTGCGCTTACTTGATTTCTCCGATCAGGAACTTAATGACCACCCAGAGGCTCCAACTGTAAATTGGGAAAAATATGAGTATATAACAGTGCATAATAAAAGAAAACTCACATTAGTACGAAAATGCTCAAAGCCGTCTGAAATGTTTGCACACTTTAAACATGTTCTAGATCATTTTGCAGGTCATCAATTTCGCGCATACTGGCAAAATGCTCAACTCAAATCTCTAATGGAAAATTTACCCCAAAATAATTGTATTGTGATTCATGACTATTCAGAAAACTATGCATGTAAGGAGAGGGTGGAGGTGCAATCGACATATTTTCAGAGAACAGAAGTTACGATTCATGTTTCGATCATTTATAGACATTCTGTTTTAGAGCTGGATGGTGTTGAAAGTTTTCCTGATGATCCCTGTATCGTAACCGAACATTTCTTCGTCATCAGTTCTGATGAAAAACATGACCAGTGTTTTACTAGTAAAGTTCAGTCTTTAGTTAAAGAATATCTTGATTCAATTAGTTACAATGTGAATGTTTTTCACGAATTTACGGACGGGTGTCCCGTGCAATATAAATCTCGCAATTGTTTCGGTACATTGCGTAATATTTGTGTTGAAAATAATTACGATCTATTTATAAGGAACTATTTTGAAACAAGTCATGCAAAGGGGCCTCAGGACGCTGCTGGAGGTTTTTTAAAAAATCACGTCGATTTAGCAGTTTTGCGAGGCAGCGCCGTTGTTCAAAATGCGCATGATTTTTTTAACTACTGTGAAAAAAACCTAAAGGATACGAAGTCACATTATTGTAAGAGGAGAATATTTCGCTTTGTAGAGACAATTAATCGTGATTCGGTTAAAGCCTATAAACCTATTCCGGGTATAAGAAGTTTACACCAAGTTTTAAATTCAGAACCGGAAAAACTAACAGTTAGGTATATGTCATGTTATTCGTGTGAAGAATGTGTGACAGGAAATTATAACATGTGTACAAACAACGCCATTGGTCGCAAAGAGATCGTGCCTATTAGACCTGATGACAAAGGTACTATAGACGACGATGAAAACGACAATGAATATACAATGTCTGACTTGATTGTAGAGGGAACAGTACTCGCCCTTTATACTGATGAAGAAAATGCCGAGTTTTATTTATTGCGCGCATCTTCTTGTCCTGAAAAACTAAGAACAAGTGAAGTTGACGATTGGGGTGTTTCTTTTAGAAAAAACACAAAAATCATTCGAGGACAGTACTTCAAATCAGACTTAAATAGATCAGAACTGTCATATAAATTAATTAGACGAAAAAAGGCAATTGTACCAGAGGCATCTGTAATTTATATTGCACCACAGTTAAGAGTGAATTCTCGATTTGCACTTACTCTTCCCGAAACCGTGCATCTGGACATACTATCTGTACTAGATGAAATGGAAAGTTGAACTTATATCATATAATAAAGTTTACTATGATAAATTATAATCTTTGATTTATTCACAAGAGAAATAAATATAGATTAAGTATTTCATATCATTGGAATGTCCTTAATATATGTTATAGTGGAAAAGAAATTGTAAATACATGTGCGATAAGCGATACGTCCCAAACAAGCTAGGTCCCAATTCTTGCTTTCGTTTTTTTTTTTTCATACAATATAAATCAGCAATTAAGGAATTAAAATAATTGTTTGTCATATACTAGTCATATTTAAAGGAAAAAGAAAAAAAAGGTGTGTTGTTTACATACAAACAAACATTTTCCCCGATCAGTATATCAATTATAATAGTGTTGCAGGTCTTTCTCAAGTTCGCCTCTGATGCGGGATTTTCACAGTGTTGAAGGCCCTTTGTTGGTCGTTGATTTTGTTTGCCTTTTTGGTCGGGTTGTTGTCTCTTTGACACATTCCCTGTTTCTATTTTTTACTCTAAACAAACAAACAAAGGAACACATATTTATGGTCAATCACATAAACGTAAAAAAAAACTTTAAAATACGACGTTTTGTAGATAAAAACGTCGCGACGTTGTGTTACGCTTACATGTACGAACATCGCGCGTAACGTCATAGTAACAGCTGGCCGATTCTACTGAAAACTGAATTCAATATTTCTAGTATAAAACTGGAAAAGATTTTGTAATTCAAAATATCAGAACCATGTGACAAATTGGTGCAATTTTAACAAGACCCGCATTAAGTTCGCGAGCTGTATATAAGGGACCAGGAGGAAAATTACATGTGTATTACATAGATTCAATTTAGTTTCAAGAACAATTATGTGTCAACAATTACTGTATATACTAACCAACTATCAATGGTATGACTGTTTGTTTGTTTGTTTAGGATGTATAAGTACGCAGTCACGTCCAGCTCGGAATGGGGACGTAAATCTAATGCCCCTAAAAGGGAGACTATCATTTTTCTTTTTTGCCTACCAACTTTTTAAGTAGTCAGTAGTGTGCTTTTATCAGGCCAAAATTTCAACCTCTATCATACATCCAGCAAAATATGTGGTCTTAATTCCCATTATTCCATCTAATTTACAATTTAATACACGACGGGTGCCGCATGTGGAGCAGGATCTGCTTACCCTTCCGGAGCACCTGAGATCACCCCTAGTTTTTTGGTGGGGTTCGTGTTGTTTATTCTTTAGTTTTCTATGTTGTGTCGTGTGTGCTGTTGTTTGTTTGTCTTTTTCATTTTTAGCCATGGCGTTGTCAGTTTGTTTTAGATTTATGAGTTTGACTGTCCCTTTGGTATCTTTCGTCCCTCTTTTACAAAACTTTCATATTGGATTAAGCGTTTGTCTGTTCTCGTCTTGAATATGCCTGAAATATTTGACACTGGAGAATAGGCAAACAACCATCTAGCAATTAATCTATATAATTCTTGAAGTAAACAGAAAATAACGGGGAAAATGCACTCAAATAACTAGGCACACAATATACTTCGGTTTGAAGGGCAATTTTGGTACTATATGAGATTTTATTTACTTGCAAAAAATTAAATTGTTTTGATATTTAATGGAATTATCAGTGTCCATCTAAGGGATTAATCATAAGTAAATTTTACGACAATGAGTACTTTGTACATTATATCTGACCTTATTCCGAGCATATGTATTATTTTGAGAAATTATTAAGTAATATTTAAATTTTTCTTAGCATGTTTTTATTTTTAATGGATTTTATCATGCATGAGAATAGAGATATATTCTATTTCCTTTAAATATTAGGTCAAACTGTAAAATAACTATTTAATGATTAAAAATCATATTGGAACACGTTTTTATTAGACATTTGACTCGTGTACATATATATTGGTAACACGGGGATTCTTTCGAGATAGATAGAACCTTGCTCGAAACTTTGAATCAACACGAATTAAAGTATTGCATTTAAAAAAAAAAACACGGATATAAAGGGAATTTAAAAAGAACCATAGTTACATACAGTAACAATAGTGTCTGGTTTGTAAATAAAGATTATTAGGGCAAGGATTTGAAATCCTTGATTAGGGAAATGGAGCCTTTCATTTTGTACTTTTTATATTTTTTTATACCACATTTCTTTATTCTTGATTAAATTATCATTATTCTCTATTCTTTATAATTAAGTATCCCAATATTATTTTTGTGAATTTTTGGGGTTCAATTTGCCCTTTACTCTGCTCTTTTTGTCCATAATTCTCTATTCTGTAAATTCCACCATAGTGACACCATTATACAAGTTACAGGTAACCGTTCATCGGCATTGGCAAAAATATAAACACAGACATAACTGAAACCAGATTCAAGAATCTTCTTTGCAAAATGCAATTTATGCAATATTTCTGAAGCCTTTCCCGAACACACTGTTAATATCTAAGGAACGTAGAGTAGATATATGTATGTGCAAATTAACAACCGAAATAAAAATTATTTATGCATCTCTTTGTCGGTGATTTTGTAAATCAAGATGATGCTTATGGTATATTACGCAACGTGATGTAGGATAAAAAAGAATATGTCCATAGTACACGGATGCCCCAGCTTGCACATTTATAGCATCTTATGTGGGTGTTGGGTGTTTTAAAAAGTTAAATATGTTCATTATTCTTTCCCAATTTATTATTACGATTAAGAATAGAGTGGCGTATCATATGTATTTACATATTTTGAATAAATCTATTTATGTAACGGCTTATATTTGTCACTTATACTGCGATTAAACGTATTGAAATTTTAAATATCTGACTATGTCACTTTATATGACGGAGTTGACCTGAAATTGAAAGATTCTTGTTTGTTTTTCCGACCCTCGACGACGGCCAAATATTTATTAGGATGTCCAATGCTCATGGTTTTAAGTCACATGAAGAGACCCTTTTTCATTTCACAAAGAAGAGCAATTTTAAAGTAATAAATAAACTTAAAAGTATATGGAAATGGGATAGCAACTATAAAAGTTTAGTTGCTAGAATTAAATCCTTTATACGTGTTACCTATATCAATAATATTTGACAGTTGTGAATTATTTTGGATATCGTGTCAACTCTCACTGACCGTTTCCAACATTTTATATTTCCTGTATGAGTCTAATTCTTTTTTTATTGTCAATTTTAGTACAAATTTCATCTTATAGAAAAGTAAAAGTAATATATAACTGATTCTGTCTTATTTATCCATATTCAAGTTATTTCGAGTCTTATTTATCCATATTCAAGTTATTTCGAGTTTAGAATTAAGGAATAAAGAAGGGGGAATAACAAACTTTTATATATCGTTCTTTCTTCGCAATATTGTGCAATTTCCTATAATGTAAAAAAAAAAATGGTGCATTTCATTAACATCCCCCTTTTTAAACCCACTTCATTTAAAAAACATAGTTATAGGTTTATACATTTCCTTTAGTCTTTTATAAGTCCGTCCCTTTAATTCTTTTTAATAGGATTCATTACATGATCGGTGTTGTAAATTGTTTAATAATTCTCAGACAATCATTTTTTGTTGTAATCATTTTTTTTTTTAACTCCCACCACATTAATATGTATTACGAATATTCAACGAATTGTTCTGTGTAAACACCGATTAATATTCTTTATGGATTAGTAATACAAATGCCACTTTAAATGCTGTAAAACCGTAAAGTTGATTATTAATCGTTTTGATGTTGAATAACCCTCCGTAATATAAATAATACGAAGCAGACATGCGCAACCACGTGATTCAATGCACGTTGAATACACAAAGTCAAAAATAGATTATCAATAACAGTTGTCGAGTAGTGTATTGGTGAAACGGTCTATTATTTTTGTGGTAGTGATTTTACCGTTAGTAATTAATGGTTGTTGGATTTAAAAAAAAAATAACTGTTATATAAGACACATTTTGTCCTCTGAATATTTTATCGAATAAAGTTCAGTTTAAAGGTAGGCCACGATTTTCACGAGAATGTCAGAACCCGAGCATGTAGACAGTAGTTCTGAAGTACTTCTTAGAGGAGGCACCAAACCTAATAATTTAAATAATTTTTCAAACGGAAGATCAACTGGTGCCATGGAAAAATATTCGCTAGACTATCAAAATTTGGAAATGGAATGTATAAGACTTCGGAAATATTTGTTTGGATTGACTGCAGTGGTGGTTGCAGGAGGACTTATTTTAGTGGTCACAATTTCTGTACTTTTTGGAAAACTCAGTCATGACTTGGTTCATCATTCACATCAGCCAAAAGTGGGAGAACAAATCGCAAAAATTCTAGAAACAGAGGAATTGTGTGTTCCTTGTGACAGTGTTAGACTAGGGCCTTCAGAAGACGAAGATAGAATGTTGGATGCGTTTATTCGCAGAAGTAAACCCACTGGTGAAGAATGTTGTGTTGAAAAACCAAAACAACTCTTAGCTGTCTTGGAATTGGTAAGTAAAACATATGTTGATTACGTATGTCTTTTTTTCTATGTCGCACTGCATTGCACCATACTAGTGGTTCAGACAAAATGAGTATACGGTTCAATATCAACACAATATACAATATTGTGCAAACAAAAAAATGAAATTCTATAACTGCAGTCTATTTCGTATGTGTATACTTATATTCCCCTATTTAAAAGTATACATTTTTAGACATTATTAGACATTATTTTTATTAAACCAATCATGGGCCCTTGTCGGGCAAGATATAAAAAACATCATAATAAAATGATTATATAAACATTAGGAATATACATATTTACTGTATAATATATTCATCAATTATTAAACTAATTTAAAAAAAAAAAAAGGCTTTGAAAATACAAAGGCTTTGAAAATACAAATTATATCTTTATGAAGTATTTTTTATGACTATGTTTAAATATTTGTAGTATAGTGTACTTTTTGTTTTTCCATACACCCCTACTTGTACTAAATAGTTCAATGATGACTGCTTGAACGGTAACTCACTTCTGACATTTTATGACAGTGTGTCTTCTTCTGGCACAATTATATTACAGAGAAAAGTACACGTCAGTAGACTGGTCTTTGATAGTTAGTTTCTAAACTCTTGTTGTATTTTTATTTTACTTGTACTAAGTAACAAGACACATTTTCCAATTGTATGTAAATTAATACATTTCTATCCTCGCATCTGTCGCACGACTAATTATGTACATATTTGTGTGTTGCCCTTTAGTCATTTTACTGTTATTCAGTGTTTACCGACTTCCTTAACAGATTTTGTTGACCTGAAATTTTTATATTTGTGTATTGCCAAAATAAAGTGGTGATGTATATCAAAATTTTAATCTATTCAAAACATTAATTGTTAAAAGAAGATTGGGTCTACGTAGTATACAGTTTAAAAGCTACCGACAAAGAAATATTTACCTTTAATTCTAATGTGTTGCAAGCATGAACGTGTAAAAACAACCTCATGATATTGTACAGAAAAAATATGTGAAATAAATTTGAATGACAAAAAAATAACCTACTGTATACCTATGCAAGATGTATGTTCATTTAAATGTTTTGAAAAATTTAACAAAGAATGTAACGTAAAATTGATTGAATGAAATTTAATATGTTTGATTTTTTTATGTGTCCTTCCTGTGATTCTTTTGTCCTTTTCTAAACAAATTTCGAAGATTTTTTTTAAATCGTTCTGTTCGTTTGAAATACCAACCATAGTTGTAATTTGTTGTGCATCCTTCAATTATACACCAAAAAAGAAAAAATTTCCATTTTGAGTTTTCTTCGTTGAAACGTTTAAGTTTTTACATTCATTATCATATTAACGAGTTTGTGCAGATTTACACTGAGGATGGCAGATGTTTGCATTTCCATTCCATTTTTTCTTTCCAAATAGACCACCGATGTTAGTAGGATGTAATATTTGTGATCTCAATTTAATGCTCGTCTTTGTTAAAAAAAAACTGTGTCATATCCGAAAAAACTCAACATTATTATTAATTACGAATAAATTTCAACTACTTGCACAACTTATGATTAAGTTTCACCACATCAAAAAATACAATGTTAACTTATATGACTATAGACTAGAAATCATTTAGTACATTTCCCTAAATATATGTATCCTATAATTTGATGGATTTACCTATATGATGATACATCGAGGACTAATAAATAACGGTATATATGATATACACACATATATATGTATACAAGTAAGTATAATCGTGTGATACAATGTACTTCAGTGGGCTAAAACAGTATAGGTTTTCTATATAGTCCAACGATGTCCTTCATTATTTTCTATTCATAGGGAAAGCTCTGACATTATCTTGCATGCATGTGGTTCCGACTTATGATTGCGGGCGGGGTGGGGTGGGGGATTCATTCTGAACTTTTTTGTTGGTACGATTTTGTTCCATTCGAAAATTATTTCGGTTTTTGAACCTTTATACTTTTCGGGGAAATTAGAAGATATGATCCTCAAACTGGAATAATACATGGATATTCTCTAGACATGTGAAACATATGCTTATTTCCCACAACTTAAGAAACATTAGTAATATCGTCAGAGTAGCGGGGCGTTTCTTATAAGATCCTCCTCATATTTAATAGCATTACTTAAACCTTACCTTGGAAGTGCTCATCATAAAAATTCGGAATTCAGGGTTATTGTTATTCTAGGATTTCTTTCTTGACACATACACGCATACACTCCTTCGGCTGTGTAGGATGTATGAATAAATACATGGTAACCGGTTTGGTCAGAATGAGGACATTCAATCCGAATCTTTTAATAAGATGATCGCCCTACTCTCTGTATATTAATATACCGTGCTCTCTGTGCATTATAACAGGCGCATGTACAATTTTAAAAATTGGTCCGTTAGTTACCAGTTGAAAGAAAACTTGATTCCAATATAAAAATCCTCTTTTCCCGTTGTCATTCTTAATTCAACACCCTTCGTCCAGGTCCATTTTCTTTGCAGAATCTTCCTTTCGGATTCGTTGTAAACTTTTTCTCGTTCTGAATATGCACAGAATACTATCCACTGAGCATTCAGTATATATGATCGCCAATCAATGAATAAGTCACGATTTTTTTTAAATAACATTGATTTCTTTCTAAGGTAATTTTCTTTATTATCTATATCATGTCAAATTCCTATGCATATATAAATGGATACGAGACACCAACCAAACGACACATAAGATCGGCCATTGAAAAGTTTACGGTTTTCAGTATTAAACATATAAAGTCTACTGTAAAGCATAGATTTTATGTTTCTTTTTTTTAGTTTTTTGTTAACATCTTCTGACATTTGTCTCGGTAAATTTAATTATAAGTTTTGTTTATTTCTAAAAACAAATACATTTATTGATTTGACTGAGTCGTAAGTTTACGACTTTGGCTGTGATGATGGCTCTCCCAATGCATTCAAATAAGTGTGAATATTGTTTTAAGCAATTAGCAAGTCAGATATATGTTTTGCAATCCATTTTCTTAAAGCATTCATGACGCAAGACGCACTTTAGTTTTTCTTCGTGTTTTTTTTTAAAACTTTTTTTTGATAGGCCATGCAACGTACTTTAATATCCAAAATTATCATGCACATCATACATAATGTTTTGATATCTTCTGCATATTACATATATTGTCACCTGCTGACATCTTCAAACACCAGTTTGAAAAATAAGTTGGAGATACTTGAATGTCATTGTTTTTATCTTAAAGAAGTCACGTATACATCATACTTATTATTAAAACAAACTTTGCAGGTACACACGCCATTACAAAATGAATTCAAAAAATATAAATGATCTCTTCTAAAAGGAGACTTTCATTTCTTTTCAAAATTAGCTGGGTTTATCCCAGTCGAAATCTGCAAACAGACTGGACTATGAAACCCGGCAATAATGCGAAAAATGAAAGCCTGATTTAGGAGGTAAACTGTCATATGAGTGTTACAGTGTCCTAGCAACAACATTTCGTCAAAACAGACACATACGAGAATACAATTGTATTAAGGAATTGTAGAGTAAATTGACTTTTTGAAAAGTAGAATTCATTTATTTTCATTAAACAACAAATGAAAAATAAACGTTGGAAAACCCTATCGACCTTACATAACGTTGCAGATAACCGTTATAGTACCAGTCAAGATTCCCTTCATTATTCTTCTCCGTGGTTTGACAGAAGCAAATTGCCATCAAATAATACGCTTCGTTAACAAATAGATAATCAATGGAATCGTTTCTGGTAGCGTCAGTCAACATATATGTGATTGGAAATGATCGAATATTCCAAACAAAGAATCACAGATTTCTATTTAAACATAAAAATTGATTGATGATGAAATCATGTTGTTTTACCAGTGGATTCAAGAGAATTCTACCTCACATCATAGACGTTAAAAACAAAGAGACCATTAAAACTATTGTATCCTGGTCAGAAAAGTCGATTTCTCACATCATAGAATCACACTGGAAACACAGAAACACTCAATACATGAAGAACCGAAGTTTTAAAATGGAGATTTAGCTTTTTACACTTTCTCTTCATTTACAAACATGTCTGATATCGAACATACGGTTAATTAAACAGATTTGGTTTAGAAAAGTAATCAAAGTTTAATTGAATTTTTGTGTATTGACTGCGTGTGAAGTTTATTAAAATATCTCTGCTGGATATAAAAGAAAATTGGTATATTCAACCTAAATAAAGTAAATTACGCCACAAGTTGGCTACGATTTTTATATTTCATGTTTTTAAATTGCTCTCTGGGGTAGAGTTTAAGAATGAGCTGCTGAGAGTTTAAAATGTTCCAGAAAAATGTATAATTATGTTGTCACTAGTAAGGGGAGGTGGCTAGGATGAAATTTGAAAAAAGGCAGGATAAGAGATGAGAAAAAAGGCAGGATGACAATTTATGTAAAAAATGCCAGGATAAACTTAACGATAAAAATTATAATAAAAACAAATATAGGATCGAACACATTGAAAACTAAAAAGGCAGGACAGAGATTACATCTAAAAAAATGCAGGACCGAATGTTTTTCATCTTAACCCCACCCAACCCCACCCCTTTACAAATGAAAGTTTCCTAACACTTTGTAGGAAAGGGTATAAATGAATTTTTTTACTCGAGTAGATTCAGAAAATTGACCGAGTTGCCAGCTCTTCTAAAATTACACTTTCTTATGCAGAGAATGAAGAGAATTATCACTATTTGAACCCCCAAAACTTAAAAAAATCCTTTCGTGCTGTACAGTAGTAAAAGCCGTACATTTTGTTTATTATCTGTTCGATATATGCATGATGTCAATACTGTATATAACGTTTTTATGCGAGCTACAAGCTGTGCTGATGCGAAGACAAATGAAGCGAATCAAACTCTAAATAAATACATTAGCTTACAAAGTAGATTAAAGTTGGCTTTGATATAAGCTATAAGATGTGTGTGACATTTGTTGATTTAAATTTATTTTGAAGTTTTATCTTTCGACACGTCATTACCACAGACATGGCTGTATTTGTCTAGGCCAATTTCATATCTGCTTTATATTCGTTTTATGTCTTAAAGCTATTTAAAGGTTTTTGAATAAGTATTGAAATATGTATGACATTCCCAATCAACCTGTAATATCTGATGGCATCACAGGCTCTTGTCTCAGAAAATAATTTCCTATATGCCTTTATATAACACGGGTATATAGGATTTTATTTCTGAGATGGCATTGAATTTTCGAACCGACCGACATTACAACATGCACATCTGATGCATCTGATGCAACATGTAGCACAGATCAAAATCTACGGTACACAATTGCTAAATCCATTATATTGCAATGCCAATCGAAAAGACAGACAAAAACCTGCTGTACACGATCGCAAACAATTGTTTGGAATGGCAATCGGGAATACAGATGCTTTAGTATCTGCCGGTAATAGGGTGTGTGCATGTAAATATGTAATCTTCAATTAAAAAAAACATGTGATTGTGTTCCGTGCGCACGACACGTGTTTGTGTGTAACGATCTTCATGTGGTTTGTCCCGACTCAGATTTTTTTTTATTTAGTTTTTCGACGCTGTCAATCATTTTTTTTCTTGTAAATTTAACACCATATGGTATGGGGAAATCTGGATTCAGAAAAATTTATTTTGTCATCAACTTGACTTAACTTACACCAATCCCCCCCCCCCCCCCCCCCCCCCCCGCGATATTTGATGTAAAATTGTCGTTCCCTTATGCTTCATCGAGACCAAACAAGAGTAAAATATTTAACGTTGGTGATCATAATAATTATAGAAGGGTCTGAGTAGAACAATAATCTCGAGTGAAATATACGGTTAAATACGCTCAAAGAGATAGTCAGTATACATTTTCTCTAAAACACCACTCATCTGCCCTCTGGTAAATACAAATATTTTTGTGATCATCATTACCGATATGGAAAAGCTACCTAAAGTATACTGCATCGAGCGATATGTGTTTAGTTAATGTTTCATTTTACCTGAAAGGGATGAAGTTCAAAGTGTTGTGTAAGGTAGAATGTGGTCATATCTCTTCATCGCCCTATACGGTCTAAAAAAGAAACAAAAATTAATAGCAAGGTTATAATGAAATGTATATATATATATATACAATTGATTCATTCTGTTTTTAAATTGAAGCGTCTTCTCATCTAAGTCATTTTATAAAGTCCTTGGTTCTTTATTGAAATGCTCAGTACCACAACCGTATGTTTGTTTTTAAAGGTTCGGACAAAATTTTGCAACATCAGTTCCCAATATTCAGTTCTAAGTAACCCGAGTGTACAGAAAAGTGATAAATAAATGAAACAAAGATCTACCCTCAGAACCAGGAAAAACAACTATATCTGTATATATGTTACTGATCAGTATGAGCTTACTATATATAGTATAAACTATTTTGACTCATAAATTGATATTAAACAGAAAAGTGGTCGTACTATTTTGTGCCCTGACATCTAATGCTTTTGTCTTTTCGTTTAGAGTCGAGAGCCAAGAACAGTTTGGAAATTACTCTATGCCAAAAAGTACAAAAGTGCATCTTTTGTACCAAATTCAACGTAAAAAATAACATATCTAAGAACATGATTGCTTACATTATCGGGCTCATGGAAAGAAGGAGTCCAGACAATCACAGTTACCATTGTATTCGTGAATTATTAAAGATAACATGGGGTGGTTAACCCGGTCTTCAATAGTTTATCAATTATCAGTTCATATATTCTACAAATTAACAAAACCTGTGACCCTTTTCAGACAAAGATGCCTTAAGAATTTGGGAAGTTTGGATCATTCTTGTTAGGACTCTACGGGTTATCTCTATTTGTATTTCGATGATTCTGAATGCTCTTGATGAATATAAATCCAGTTATGCCAATCAAATGATGCAACACATTTTAATGATTTATGGAATGCACTGGTGTCTCAGAAATTAAGCAAATGGCAACTTGAGGAAGATTTAAGTAGATTTACCGTTTAATGGTTATTTTAAGGACATTTTTGTGTTTCGTTATTTCTTTATAATATTAAATTAAACTTCTTAAAGTATTTCCACATGAATGTCTATATGTACAGATAAAATACTTTCAACACGATACAAAATCATTGAGATTCCTATATCATAAAGTAAGATGTTACATATCAAAGTATATTGTAATTCCGCATGCCTTGATTTTGAATTATATAACATGAACTTAAATCAGCTCAAGGTGCAACCCTGAAATTCCTTATTCTTGACTTTTTTCCTGCTGATCATATTTATAAGGTGCCATGGCATGGTAATAATCGATTACTTAACAATCATATAATCAACTCATCTGACATCTGCCGAAGCGTTAATCATTTTGACACCATCCATTGTAAAGCCAGCCTGATTTACACCTTATTGTGTGCTAACAGATCTAGAAATCTGAGAAAAACGTTTCCACTTCTGTCAATAAGCATCTGTAATTCAGCTTAATATCTAATCTTGTACTGATGGTTAGAGTTATCATAGCCCCCTAGTGAATTATACGCACGTGTCTTACATCAGAACTACAGGAATAAATAAATATTTTGTATATCTGTTTTATCGTGTTGTATTGTTTATGATCCCATTGAGTGGTTTTTATTCCTTTGCGAAATGAAAACAAAAAACTAATTTGGATATGGGAATTGTTTTTCGTTCGGTTGTCCCCAATTTATATCAGTTCAACTTCTTCCTGATAGACCAATAGCCTTGTTTCATCATACATAAGTGTGGACAAGCATACGATGGCTAAGCTAATTTTTGCGCCGACAAAATAGAATGGCCTGGAGTTTTTCAAGTTCTACATCCCTAATTCATGCAAGAATATGTTTTTATTACGTCAATTTTATTAAAAAAAAAATAATTTTTTTTTTGTGGGGGGGGGGGGGGGGGGGGGTAAGGGAAGTCTTTCCGATTGCTAACACGTTATGCCAGAGATCAAAATTGACCAAAAAAAAAGGTCTTATTTTTATTTAGACTGCATTTATTACACTTGTATGAAATGTTACATTGTGTAGTGTAAGTCATGAAGCGTTGTGGTTTTGCATGTTTGTACATCCAAAACACTCATGCTTGTACCGTTAATCAATAGTCTTACATATATATACTAGAAAATTGTTCAATATAACCGGGAAATTGGTTAAACCCATCGGATTCTGTTCTTATGCCAAGGGTTAATGTTTTAGTATGAGTTAAATGAGATTAAAATTTAGAGTTGGTGTACGTATCATGACTGGTGAATCTAATGATGTACGAATATAATATATATATTTTTTCAAATAGAAACATTGAACGATAGATCGTTTCACTTTGGAAATCTTGAACGTAATTTAATTTCATGGTCACAAGGCTTTTATGTTATAACATGACGTTAAAGGTCAATTGTTGTAGACAAAGTAGAATTCGACTCACACAGTCAAGCTTCTTTAGTATTATCATAATTGGGAGAGCTTTAATTTTCTTATTTTAAACTTCTGGTTCATTCAATGTTCATCTGAATGATTGAAAAACAGACATTCAAGTTTTCCATGATTGTAGTGAATATTATATCTCTTTGTTTCTTCTTTAAAAAAAAGTATTTTATCTGTTATAAAGACTAACGGGTACCTCCAAGGTAAACTGCGGTTTCTTTTATCACAAAATTATCCATGTACATTTGAGAAAAAGCACGACAAGATAGAATTAACAATTATTGAAACTTAAAATGAGATTACTTTGTTGTTAGAATATTTCTGCAAAAAAAATAATCTGATTTTTTGCAGAGAATAAAAAGCTGATCAACAACAAAAAATGAAGGCTGACTTTTACCATTAACTTATCTTACTTCTATTAAGCTTGATTTGTCATAAGCGGCTTAAAGACTTTTAACAGTTGATTGCATGTACTAATTACGTTCGTTTATTGATTTTCAATCAAAATTTATTTCCTTCTATGTGATTTACTTTGCTACAAAAAGTCATATTGATTTATATTAATACATTAGCGTCAGGCGAATAATGCCGTATTGACTTGAATAACATCAAAAGCTAATGCTATCTCGTTATCCACATTAAGATGAAGTAAGCTTCTTTTATTGTCTTCCCTAACACTCTTAGCGTAAACATAAAAATAAGCAGCTTTCTTGTTCCCATCCAATTATATCTTCGTTTTGTGTTATGCCTAACGAGCACATTCAAAAATATTTTTATTTAAACATATCCTGTTAGTCCCAATATAAGATTACCCAGAACATTGCAAGCAGGTCTTCCCCATTCCAAAAATATATATATATATATATATATGATACTCGATATGATATTTGTCCTTAGGTTTATTTGTTGATCATTGATAAATGTTTATTTTATTTTCAGTTTATTGAGAAGAGACTTCGAGAAGAAATGGCTAGAGGTAAGTCAAGACAGTGTATAAATAATAATTGATGGCTCAGGTTAAGAATTAGGTCACTATGGATATATAAATAACATCAGATTTGTCCAACGACTGATCATCACAAAATCTTAGAATTCACCAAAAGCACTCAGCAGGTATTAGTTGATTTCAAATTTGTAGATGCCATAATTGCATCATTTTGATAATTTTGTCCCCTTGAATGTTAATTCACCATCACGCTCCATCCCACCCACCCCCAAACACACACCACAAAGTGTATAAAAACAATTCCTTTTATCATATATGACATGATACGTTACAGTAAATGTATTTTTTGTACTAACTGGTCAGATATATGGTCCTCGTTTACATTTTTTGAATAAGCATTTTTTCAAAGGGACTGTAAATGTTTTCTTTTTACAAGTTAAGGAGCTATTTATATACTTGTATTAATAGATGTCTTTCCAAAATTACTATCTTAACAACTATGATTTCTGTTTCAACAATAATTCTAGTATTTTGAATTGTAAAGTGTAGGGTTTTTTCATATTTTATTCGAGATTTAGAATCGCTTCAAGAGCCTCGTTTGATATTATGTGAATCTTATTCTGTTAAAAGCTTCTCAATTTGATTCATTTCCGACATTCTTGATACCGATCAACTTTTTATTTCATGTAATCACCATCTTGGTCCCAGTGTCACGGAACATGCGGTATTAGAAATAATTTGTTTCTGAGTCTCATATCAGAGCTTCAATACTTCAGTTATGAAGATATTCGACTTATCAAAATTGTATCTCAATGTGATTAGCTACCAATGCTTCTTATTCAAAAAGCATGGATTTGAACAAGATATTCTCTGTCGTTTTAATATGTTTCTGGTAGCGAATATATGAAACGCTTGATTAAAATGTCTAAGAGATAATGTTTATCTTTAATAAATAGGTTATTGATGCACATTATGTCTTAATCAACTCTGTTTTATATGGGTAGAGATTAATAGGTTTTATCTTCAGCAGAAAAATCTTATATAGTTTTTTTTTTGTATTGATCAACCGCTAGTTTGCTTAGGAACGATATGTTTGGTTTAAAGTTGTCTGGCATTCTGTTTTTTAGCATTATATAATATACGTATATTAGTTGAGATAAGTGTTTGCCAAAGGTAACATATAGCTGTTCTAATCTTTAGCTGCCTACTCGTTCTATTGTATTATATTTTCTGTCTAATGGATTATTAAATAGTATTTTTTTCGAACGGTAACACTCATTGAAAATTAGCTATTTGTATTGTTTACGTGCACATTAACGTTATATACCATTATTACATACCAGAAGCAATCTAAACCTCTTTATTATAAACGCTTTTGTGCTTTTCATAAGAGTACTAATATTTGGTTTACTGAATTTCTGTTCAGATAAATATAAGTAAAGGAGATTTGGGGTATACGTCAATGAGATGGCAACCAAACGTCTTAAATGATTGAATAATTCATTGTGGAACCGATGCTATTGGAATCCATATTTCTTTAAAGACATTTTGAATTTATATATGAGTTCATCATGTACTGATTTATTTATTTATGATTCCAAAGAAGTTGAGATCTTTTATGGTATCGACGTATTTGGTTTGTCAGTCTGCAGAATCAAAAAAAAAATCCGTATTTGTTTTAGTTTTAGTTCATCGACATTTAATAATCATGTTTTATATTAGACGTATAATAAAAAAAACAATCATTCCCATGCTTGAGTCGAGGAAATCATTCTAAAGTAGAAGTGTGTCCAGTAACATATTTTTTCAAACGTTGACCATTAAATTTTTGTACTACAAAGCCTTGGATCTGTTGATATTTAGGAGGGACTGTGTAACGGTTAAGACTAAATAACACATGTAATATTCTTTCTATATACTGTGGCATTAATTGAATGCCGGTGACTGGCGTTGCGCGCATGGGACTGAATTGCATAAAACAGAAATATCAAACACCTAACCTGATCTAATTTCTTCATCGCTTAGTATATGTACCATAGATAATACAACAACAGTAGCTTGCAACAAATTATTTAGTGGCCCTAAAATAATTGCACATCCGCCATCTGGCATTTATGTTTTATAACAAAGAATTTTTGTGTCTCAGATATCAAAAATACGAATCTTGTATACAGAAAGTTTTCTCCTTTTGGTTGAAGTCTTCATGTCTAGAATAGAGATTTCACATTAAACAATTTACGAAAAAAGATATTTCAGACTAACTAAATTATACATTTCTTTGACAAATAAGCTTTGAAACAATTATGATCAGTCATTTTCAAAGTCCAAGGTCTAAGTTATGTCATATCTGAAGAAATCCTCAATGTAACTTGAAAGTAAGTTATTATTCTTTTGCGCCACAATTAATTCTGTCTATACTATAAAGTTTATTTTATGATTGAATATTATAATATGCAGAGTGCGGTTATTTTGGTAGAAACGCTTTCATGAATGGCATTACTGTAAAAGACCTGATGTAGATGCCACCGAGTTGTTACCGTAGATTTTTATTCATTTTCGTTTTCAAGAATGCATTTATCTGGTAATTTATTCTGTACTTTATGTGTAATAATTTTTGATGTGTGATAGTTTATGCAAACAATCCTTTACGATTTTATCGACTTAAAACGTGATGACTAAATTGCAGTGGCGGATCCAGAAATTTTCATAAGTGGGGGCCCACTGACTGACCTAAGAGGGGGCCCGCTCCAGTCACACTTCAATGATTCCCTATATAAGCAACCAATTTTTTTCCCAAAAAGGGGGGCCCGGGCCCCCTGGGCCCCCCCTAAATCCGCCTCTGAATTGGGTCTCTGTTCGAGATCGCCTTAGTGACCAATAATGGGCTAGAGACCCAAATTATCTAGTTTATATAAATTTGCACTGTTTCTTTTCTTACATTTGACATTTTTTCATCAATCTGATTGCCCATGTCAGATTTAAAAACAATGTCAGAAGATTTCTTGTTGATTCACTAACCTCTTACAACATAAGATACTCAGCAATTAAAAAAAAAACCCACAAAGAATGGATTTTTTCTTTTCAGTGTCTTCTTTCACATCATTCCTATTATTCAGAAACTCAATGCATGATCTGTCACAATAGCTGAAGGGAACAAAACGCATATTATATTTCTGAAACTTCATGTAAACAAATATCTTAATTTACTAGCAATATTTCGACAAGATATTGAAAATTTTCCAATAACGAAGGAAAAGCTTGACGTCCTTCTTGCGCCAATTAAAGAAACAACAATCTTCGATCAATATTTTGCAAAGAAAAATTCTTGTTAACGCCAAAAGGTCTCTAATTGAATGCCGGTGACTGACGTTGCACGCATTCTAATTAAACGTGTTCCCTTCATTCGTTTCGCTATTATGTGCAATTTTCTTCGTGGAAATTTAATTTAACAAATACTTCTTGATTTGACTAACATTTAAGACAGAAATCAAGTGTTATTTAGCGAAGGATTTAATAATCTCTAAGTAGGAAACGAACTGTCGTTGTCTTTGATTGTCACGATGCAAAGATTTCATTTATATGTCTTTTGAGAATTTTTTTACGACAATATTTTCTTAATTATTTCTGGAAATCCTTGGCAGCCAGTGTATGAAAATAATGAATTTCTAAACATACTTTGAAAAGAAAAGTTATAAAATATCATATATACATGCTCTTTGATAGTTTTGTACGATCAATTCAATAAACAAAACAATGTGTATGCATCATAAAACATGTTAAAGAAGAATTTTTAGAAAGTATACTTTAGTTGATGTAAATCTCATAAGAAAAACGTGGAGAAGGGAGGAACTAAAGGTCATTTGGATCAGTGAAACCTGCGACTTATACACCGTTTTCCGGGTTTTGAGAAGCTTAATAAACACTGACTGTCATAATTGCCACTGGACGACATAAACTTGACAATTACTGTTATAATATTAATTTGAAACCATGTTACTTTTTCGGCAATCATCATGTAAATAGTCATCGGAGTCTCCGTAAGTCAGTGTCGTCGAGTCTTTCTCATACCCGTATCTCCTCCTTATCTGTTGAAAAGATTTCTGGAAAATTTAACCATGCAGTTTTTAATATTAATTGTTTAATCATATGCTTAAAGTTTGTATAAAACCAGCTTAACTCATCATAATTTTAGTATACAGGTGCATTTATATATGTAAGTGCGTGTTAGGTGAATCAATGCTGTTAGTTTCCAGTGAGCGTAAAGATATAAAGTCCTTGAATGATATTTTTTTTTTATTTAATTTGTGGAAGATTCTTTGTAGATAAGTATCTAAACTTACGAATACTTTGGTTTAATTAAGTGTGACTATGCGAAACAAGTTGTATCAATATGTAAATTTTGAAATTACCTACTCATACAAAAATACAAGTGTGAAAATAATCATAGTGGAGATTTTTAATTTCAAGTGAATTTAAAATTGCTTTTTTTTCACAAGTACATACATGTAGAAAAAATACTTTGTTCAAATGAAATCAAATTTTAATGTTTCACTGAACTCTACATGAATTCTTTGTATAAAAAGTTAGTTTAATAGGGATTTTAAATTGGTTATGCAATAAATGATATTGAAAATAATAAAATATATACATGTGTTTCAAAGAGAGTTCAAAATATCTTGAATCATAGAGGTTTGAGGTTTTTCCATATAAAATTAATTTTAGGAATGCAAATAATTAGTTCTTTGCACCAAATGACAGTTGCGATGCAATAATGATTAATAAGATACAGAAATATGTGAAATTTACAGCTAATTGCTTTTTTCTTATTTCTACATCACCAACCTGTCTTTTAAAATATATTTTTGAAATATATCTTGGTACAAGTTATTTATAGCACGTATCAGTCTAACCCTTTTGTGTTAACTTATCATTTTAATTTTCAATACCAGTACAATGTTGTATTTCATCTTTATAGCATTTTGATCCTTCAATCTTATCGAAAACATTCCGAATTCTTAAGAAACTTGTAGGCAAGCTGATATGAAATGAAATAAATAGCATAGAAACATGTCGGGCTGATAAACGAATCTGGCGTAAAATTCTGAATTTTAATTTTTAAAATCTCCAAATGTATTAAAACAGTAGTGAAATCATCAACTTTCTATAAAAACATTTTTCCAAAATATTTATTTAATTATTTATGGGGTGTTTTTTGGGGTAACATTGCACACATAAAAACTAGTGCACTGACAATAAATCAGATAGGACTAAAATACAATTTTAATCGATGGAAAAAGAGGAATTTATGAATACTTATAAAAAACCAAATAATTTCATTTAGCTGTCATTTTCAGCAAGACTGAAAAAAGAGCAATTTCATACAAATTATTTTGTACGTCGTCAGTTTGAAGGTTGTATACCAAAATCTTATCTGAAACAAAAACTGGGTAACAGAACTTGGCAACAATCTTCGTGACAGGAGTCTACTATAAAATATAATTCGATGTTCCTGTCGATCAACCAAAATTGACACTTTTACAAACAATAATATTTAAGAATTGAATGCTTCTTTTTGTAACTTCATTGGGGTGTAAAACCGTTGACCGAAGTACATTTTGTATGAACCCCCGCTTCATACTAAAAATGTGCGCACGGTCAACGCTTTTACAACCCTATGAAGTTACAAAAAGAAGCATTCAATACTTATAATTACATTTTTTTATCAATGATCATGAAAACACGAATTTTATTATTGATTTATTTTATTCACCTGTGCACTTTATTGTGGGACCACGTGTTATCATGAATGAAAAGTTTTATTGAGCAATGCAATTGCTTACGGAATAACACGTGATGTGCAGTTAGCCAATCAGAATAAAGTATCATAATGAATAGATGCACTATTTCGAAGTACAATTACAAATGTATATACCAAACTTTGAGGAAATAATAATTTATTGATCCCTTAAAACTATACTAGTAATGGTTGATGGTCCAAATGACGCTCGAACTTGGTTTCCAATTGTCTATACTTGTATCAGTTTGCTTAAATAACACATAATGATTTATGACCTTTTTCAGAATTTCTGAATTATATTAAACAACCCCAGTTCATTTTAAAATATTGCTTGGACTTTCACAGAGAAATGAAAATGGAGTAGGGGTTAAACAAATGCAGTATTTTGTCTTTTGGTTTGCCAAGCCTTCTATCATCTGATGGAAGTTGAAACCTTTATTATCTCTTATAATAATTGTGGCACCTCTCTGCGATTTAATTTGAGTTTTTTTATGAGTCAGGGTTATGTTGGACAATGGCCTTATGTATGATATACACATTCTATTGTTCTTTTGTAATATTTTCAGTAAAATGCAAAGAGATATAACCTTTGTACATGTTGACATGTTTTGTTTATGCTGATTACTTGTTTTGACATAGATTTCACAATAAACCCGTTTTGAACCAAAAACAGGAATTGTGGGAAAGTTTCAGTCAAATAGTATTAAAATATATCAACTTAAAAAAATAGTGCGCCGGCCGTTACATGTATGTTTGTTCCATTCTAAAAATCATCCTGTCCCATTTTTGGAATTGAAACGGCTGTTTCCTATTTTGTTAGAGTACGTCTGATAAAAAAGCGATCACAATACTTTTTTCAAAACCTGCATGTTTATTTTTCTACGTCAAAGAGGTATGATAAATTTTATTAAAAAAAAATAGTATCACATCTCCATATAATTTTATGTGAGGTTAGCTGTATTAAATACCTTTAAATGGTTAAAAAATTCACTTTCCGTAGATGTTAGCAGGTCTTGAATTTTCATTAATTCTTAAAGTAAACAGCCGTTATATATAGCTACAGATTGGTTAATTTTTATTCACGGTATTTTTCTGAAATTTGTTTTAATTTGTTAAAATGCTTGTACAATTTGATTTAAAATGGCAAGAAACAACTATGTGATGCATTTGAAACATTTATATTTTATGGGGAAAATTTGAGATTGTTAAAAGTTGTCGAATGAGATAGTTCCAATAGGTTTCATCAGCTTTCCTATTTTGATTCTGTGCGTGAAACAATGAGGGAGTTTGGCCATACTTCAAAATGTTTACAAGGCAATCTGTTTTCTCTTAGCTTCTCTTTAGTAATTCCGTTTTATGAATGACAACGGCAAAACAATGAGAATTCTTTCTCATTTTTCCATTTTGTTCTGACAATTAGGAAGACGAGGATGTACTATGATGGATGCACATTCATTATTTACAGTTCTTAGTTTTTATTTACATCTCGTGCAAAGGCTATATTATTGTGTTTTAATTACATTTGACCCAATAATCGACCATAAAATAGAGAGGCAAGTTAACCTTACGTCCCATTTTACTTTAGCATCTCAACAGCATGACATTGATGCAAAGATTTTTTGAATTTCGGCTGTTGTTCAATTTTTATTAAATGACATAAACGAAATTTGACACCAGAGGTGAAATTTCAAAAGAAAATAAAAACTGATTCATGAATTTGCTCGAGTATCGATGCACGTACTGAAAAAAAAACCAATGTCCCTCCAGAATTAAAGAGCTTTAGGGAAACCATGTTTTTTTTCTTTTGAAGAGTTCTTTTGGAACGGTTGTTTTATAGATTTGAAGTTAACGTAGTAACAGCTTCATGGACAATGATTCTTGCATACAAAGGGTTTGATGTAATTCTCTTTATAACGCTATCCATGATTAAAATCTACAAAATTCAAAGAAAAACGCCTTTGAAACATGCAATAGTTGTGCTATTTTACGAGTGAAAGAAAATTAAAGTCAAATCTCCATCACGCGAACTCTGAACATAAAAATGAGGTAACCGTCTTTCTTTGTTCAGATTTTTTTCTATATTATTAAGCTTTTAAAGCTTGATTTCGAGAATGCATGAACAAATCTATTGCAGAAAGGCGCGTTTCATGAGCCTTTAATCAAATTAAACCTATAATAATGATGTTCAAAGCAGTGATTGATTTATATTCTCGAATATCTCTTGTACTGTAAGGTAATACCAGAAGTTCATGCAGTGTAAGATTAAAACCAGTTGCTTTCTTTAAAAAAGAAAAGCAATACATGAACCTAAGACCGCTGACTGCCGGGTCACCAAAAGATTGTTGCTGAATTTGTGTTTGCTTTTGAATTGAAATAATTGACTGTGAAAAGAAGAAGCCAGTTGAAAGTATATATTTACAGCTTCTATTTGAATAGCTATTTTAAAGCTCGACTATTATATTTATCACTTGGGAATGCACATATTTTTTTTCGATTATAACCCTTTGGCAATCATACTAACCAGATGACTTATGCAAATTGCACAAACCTATCGCAATATTTTATGCACTCAGTTTACTTTATAATCTGGAATTCAGGATGCATTTATTTTATCTATCATATCCGACTCGTATTTGAAGCTGTCTTTACTCATGTTAGATGTTGTATGCGGTGAAACCTGTGGCATGCAATTGAGTGGGACCTCTTATGAAGAGACTTATTTTGGTCTCATAAAACATCTCAAACTTTAAGGATTTCCTGATTTTACTTAAATCAATTCAAACATTCTACAGGGAAACTTAGTTTTGCCGAAGAATTTCTTAATTCAGAAGTTTATAAACCTGTTCACACTTTAAAAAAAAACATATAAATAGGTATGTAGATATAAAAAGATACCAGAATTAAAATGATGTACGCCAGACACGAGTTAAGTCTACAAAAAAAGCATCAGTGACGCTCGAATGAAAAAAGTTAAAAGGCTAAATACATTACAAAGTTAAGGAATCTATTCCTTGGGTAGACAATCCTTAGCTTTTCGAAAAGGTCAAAGTTTATAATAGGACAGTGACTCAAAAAAGAAACAAAAGAGAAACAACTCGAGGTTAGAATACCGTTAGTAATGATCGTGCTTGAAAGTCATACTAGTATGTAAAGCTCTTTCTGCCGTGTCCTGAATTTAGATAACAAAAACGAAAATAAGCTTTCACGAGTGAATTTAATAGTATTGCATGCAAGTAGTATTTTAGCGCACGAAATAGTAAATAGAAAGCTCAGGAAAAGAATACACATTTGCGTCATCACATATCTTAATCTAATAGTTGAATTCGAATGTCAAACGGCCTACACTAAATGTTTTGACTCAGGATTCATTGACATTTTATCCGGAATTTGTGAGAACGCAAACCGATATCGTGCTTTTGAAATGTGATCTATAATGTGAATGAATCAAGACGTGTAGGATAGTTGGTCAACACAATGAATACAATTTTCAAAACCGTACCATAGTACAAATATGTAGATGCTATAAGGTTAAACTATTAAAACAAACAAACAAAAAATGAATTAAAATTTTATAATAAACTAACGTTCCGGTCAGTAATTTTTTTTTCAAATTCTTTTGAATATATATAATATCAATAAACACTAACGTCAAGTATTACGGATGGACATTTTATTTATCGAATGAATCTACTTTTAAATTCTAACATTCCACTATGTGAATATATTACTATACAAAATATAAGCAAAGACTTCTAAATCCATACTAAAACAGTATAAAATAACCAACATTATGGTTGTAATTAAATTTTATTGTGATTATTGTAAATTATTTTTGCGGTTGTTGTGAGCTGCAAGGATTTAAAATCATGCTTTATGAATTGAAAACACACAAGTATTTTTGTTCACGAGCGTTTAAAATTTAAATATTTAATAAATTTATTTTACTTTCCGTTTTATGGATATATTATAATAAAAAAAAAAATAATAATTACTCATAAAACCCGGCTAAATACTAAAATGGTATGAAATAATTAACGTAGAAATATAATGATTATTGTTATAAACATTTTTTGTAGGATGCAAGAATTTATTTGGATTTAATTTTTATGTTTCCTTTACAAACGAATATTTAAAAATACCAAAGCAGAGTATCTTGTCATATAAAATACTTATTTCTTAATTGAAACTCTGAAAATATTATGATTTCAATCATTGTTAGTTTCTTCAGAAACATAAATAAAGTATTATATATTTTTTATATATTTCTTTGATTCCGATTGAATTAAATTCTTTTGATAAGAATATTATCTTTCTGTTTTCCGATCTAAAATTAACATTTTAAACAGAATGTTCTATCCCGTAAGTCTATGATGAAATACACAGTATCCGTGGTTAAATCTTCAAACATAATTTGTTTACATGTTATCGAGACAACAGCCAATACCACGTTATAATTGACCCAGATACACACAGTGTACAGTGGTCGTTTTAAAACAAATATAATTGCGTCGTCAAGGGCCATCAATGGACCATATCAAAGACGTAGATAACAACCTGTGAAGACCTGTATAGATGACCGAAACTTTCGAGACGTTCCGAGAATTTTATTCTGACTTCCGGCCCTGAGATATCGAGTGGCCCATAGACACATCCAAACTCGCCAATATATAAGCACATGCAAAAAATTACAAAGTTAAACAAGACTGCTTTCACCTGCACCACCAACACTAACCCAAAGTACTGACATTATTTATATATAAGCAAGCGTCGGTATGATGCAAAAACAATTAAGTATAGTTTGTTCAATGACTGCTACACGTGTATGATAAAATAGTCAACGGGCTGTACCTATGCCAAACAAAATACCAGAACTTGGACCTGTTCATGACGTCTTATTGTCTTTACAAATGACATTCTACACTTTTTTTTAAAGTGATAGACTTTGTACTCGTGTTCATTTATTAATAATACAAAAGTAATGACGAGTTTGACCTTTTATGGGACCAAATATAATTTCTCTTATCAAACTTTCTACTTTGATATTTATATACTCTCTTATATCAAAATTCATCGTTCTGAACATGTATGCAATATGTGCCACTGAACATTAAGAAACCAACAATCAATCAACATATCAAGATCCAAAAATACTTACGCAATTAAAACTATATTTAATGGAGGCACGTTTGGTGTATAATTTTAGGTACTATACTTCAAAGTTCTATAGTGAACCTAAGCACTCATCTTCGTTGTCATTTTTCATGTGCTCTAATTGACAACACATTGGTAATGGGTTTTTAATTGATATAAATAACAAAATAATTGGAAAATGATTTTACATTCATGCATAAGATGTGCTTATTGTTCAAGTGCGTTCTCATATTTCATTTTACCTTTGTGTTTACAAAAGATAAGTGATCATCTTCAAACTCAAGGTTCACTTGCATTTTTGTTGTTAAAAATTTGATTTAGATGTAGGGCAAAAGTGTTTTTGTGAAGTAATTTACAAAATGTACTCAAGTTTTACTCGATTACCTATTTATCTCAATTTCAATTGTAAATCGTTTTTTTAGATTTCTATGAACTGTGTTTAATATACTGTTGTTTATTTTTTTTTTTTTTTTTTGTCGTTTTTTTCGTGATTTGTCATGGCGTTTGTCTGTTCGTTTTCCGACTTATAAGTAAAACAATGAAAACATCCCTTTGGTATCTTATGCTCTCTTTTATTCATCACAGAGTCGTAATTTTCGTAGAATAAGGATACAGTATTTATGATGGTACTGTTTTAGACCAGCATGGCAAGAACAGATTGTTTATGATTGTGTTATATTACATCAGTTGTTGGTCTTATTCCGACAGTATCAACACGTTGATTGAACTACTACCGTAATAAATACTGGTCTTAACCGTATTGACATGATGTTTATAACTTACATATAAATAATTAGATAATTGATCAAGCATCTAATAAAATATATGACATGTAAAAGCGGCCAAAACATATGGATCAACGTTGTGTTTATTTACTTACTAGCTTCAGAACACGGTTTTTATTAAGCTAGCTATTACAAAACGTTTTTAATACCTTTACTAATTAACTTAAACTCATGTGAATTTTGTTTAACAGGGTGTAATATTTTTAGTTTTGAACATACCCTCCAATACTTTGGAAAACAACGGTCTATATAAAATTGAATCCAAAATGCTGTTATCAGAATTTATGTTTGCATAATATAATTTCATCTTTTAACTGCATAATAAATCTTGTAACTTCAAGTGTTATTTTTCAAACGGTGCATTATTGTACTTTTCAATCGGTTTTTCAATATCCTCCAATTCATTGACAAAAATCTAATTTACAAATTAAACTTCCCTCGACATAGAGTCACACTAGCTGGTAAAAGGCTTTATTTGTTTTGTGACTTTCTGCAATTTTTTGATAAGAAACTCTAATTGGTTTTTCGTGTTTTCAGGGAAAATATTGGCCTTCTAAATGCCTAGTTATTATCTCGGTCGAAATAAAAATCAATTTGGCGTTAAGTTTAACAAGTTTTATATTTGGTGAAAATTAATTATTTGATGTTATTTTCTCCTCTGTTGAGTAATTATAGATCTATTTGCTGATTCTTCATTCCGCATGCAAATTGGTATGCAGATAAGCTGTTTCCAGTTTTCTGATAAGAATAGCACCAGGCGGTTCTATATGGAGTTCTGTAGTATCGTTGAAAGAGGAACCCATTTCAGTTTAAAATTATAATAAATATACAAAAGAGTCTTTATCTCATATTTTTAAATGCATATTCTATCCACGAGTCTATGTTTTGCCACGGAAAGCACTCCCTTCAAATGCCTATGAATTTAATAGAACGCAAACATGATGCAATTTTATATCCGAAAGTCACAAGTCGCAAGTCAAAATCTTGCCATTGTAAATCCCAAACAGTCAGTTTTATATAATAAAAAAAATGAAACAGTGGCTTTATGATAACATAGTGTAACAAAGACTATTTGAACTTTAATATATTTAATGTATGATATCCAGACGTTATGTGCTTATTAGAAGCCCCCCCCCCCCCCAACCCCCCAACCCCCCAACCCCCCCAAAAAAAATCAATCATGTAGATCAAAACTAAACAGGTGGAAAAGTTTTATTGAAATCTACATAGGATATTAGGAAGGGCGTACAGACACGTGCATTATTATTCCTTTACAATGACAGCTTCGATGTTCTGGTGGTAGCATGTTAAGCTTTGTCTAAGGAATTTGAAGTTAAAAATTAGGGTCAAGACGTTGGTCTAGTAGAACATTGGGTTCTAGACATATTAACATGTTATTGACATAGAATGAAATTCAAAACAGTGTGGCTGTGGCCATTGATTGACACATTAAATTCATTCATTGACTGGGACAATTAAGGTGAACGTTTGTATGTAACGACCACTGTTCACTATGTACTTTTTAAAGACACTTAAACTATGGGGTCACCAAAGGTTCTCAACACCTTAATAAAGTAATTCGAAAAATTAATCAGAAATAACACGATGTTTTGTTTTATATCAATTATATAAATCGAAACATAAAGGTAATTCCTGATTAATTTTTCGAATTATTTTATAATTAAAGGCGTTAAGAAACCTTTGGTGACCCCACAGTTTAAATGTCTATTGTAGGTACGTCGTGAACAGTGGTCGTTACAGACAAATGTTCACGTAAATTGTCTCAGTCAATGGATGAATTTAATGTGTCAATCAATGGCCACAGCCACACTGTTTTGAATTTCATTCTATCCATTCCTGGGGGAATGTTTTATACGTTTAATTGTGTGTCTCATTCCTTTTCCATATTTTGATAAGCATGTAATATTTTACACTGGACATTAAACACCAATCCATCATGATCATTTTTATTCAACAAACCCTGTATAAAAGCTCGTTCAGCATTCCGTGTGATGACAGTTAAATACTTTACCATACTGCTATTATAGTTATATAACTTGTATTTTTGCTGTAATTAGCTGTCATTGTTATCTTCAAGTTATTTAAAATAATAACGGGTTGAAATTCATAATACATTCTATATTAATTGTGTTTTAAAATCGTCCGAACTTTAATAGAAAGTATTTTGTGTTGCTTTCGTAAGTCATTATTTCAAATGCCATTCTCGTTGCAATGGTTGTGTAGGCTGAAATATACGGTGTCTGTGTGTTTGATTATAGTTTGTGTGCGATACCATGTTTAATATTCTAGCTTCTAACTATATTAAACGGCTTTCTCATCGCCCAATATAATTAAATATGACATGGATATTATAAACATGTCAATGATATATATTTTAATCAGTGAGCCTAATCTTCTGGATTGTTTTAAGAGGATAATTACTACACTTGCTAACTGTTTAAATCGCCGATTTTATACTCATCTTCATTTTCCCTTTTCCCTTATGCAACTTCTATATAATAAACTGGTAATTTTACTAGGTACACGTATCGCTCTTTACAAACAGTCATTAGTTCCAAGTATATAAAGGGTCAGTCTATTATGAAATCTATCACTCGTTTTGCCTTGCTGACATGTGTTCTTACATACACTCTTGACTGATAATTTATCACTTGTTCATTCTTTGGAATCCGATGTTTTTCAATTAAAAGGTTTCGCTACATATAACAGTATCGAAACCAACATCTGTAAAATTTACGAAGACAATTACTTCATCAAACTAACATTATACTTTTACATTAAAGTATCCATGCAAATAATACCTTACATTTTTCCTTTTCTTGCAGGTACAATTCGACCAGCTCACCAGTCGACTCACTCGAAAAATGTTACATATGCTGCACATCTTATGGGATATAATCGTAGAAATGAACAACCCGGAGGTAAGTTAAAGCCGTTTTAAGTTTATATGGCAATCATTTGATATTTCAACGATCACTTATTCTGGAAGAATAAAAGTTGAACCGTACCAAGTGTAATGAAAGCACTTGTACTAGTATCTAAACACAAATTTATTTCTCAAACCCCTGTACATACTTGTATTTATAATTTGATTAATGCAGATAAAAGATCATTCAGATATGTCATAGATATTATATGAAACAGTGCAAGTTGATGCGAATGTCGTACAAGTTAGAGGTTTAGCGCTATGAAACCAGGTTCAATCCACCATTTTCTACATTTGAAAATGACTGTGCCAAGTCAGGAATATGAATTGTCCATTAGTTTGATGTGTTTTATCATTTGATTTCGCCACTTGATTAGGGACTATACGTTTTGAATTTTCCTCGGAGTTCAGTATTTTTGTGATTTTACTTTATGAACCTAAGCAAGTGTAATCGATCACCTGTATCTAAACTCGTATTTGCAAACCCTTGCATATAATTGCATCGTTAACTTATAACTAATGCAGAAAAAAGCCCATATGGTCGTAACATTACATATAAATGAAATACAAACTGATAAAAGCACATTAAAATATGCTTAAAAACCTTACACACATAACAATAAACGAAAGAAATCTCACTTAATGCACTTAAGTCTGTCTGTGCTCTTATTCCCTCTGTTCCAACAACGGTTCTGTAAAAGACGAAATAGTTGTTATTTGGTCTGATGTTGATGAATTCGTTATTATCATTTTTTTTTTAACAAATATAAATTTTCAGTAATGTCTTCCGAAAAAAGTGTTACATTTTAAAAAAGAAATGATTAATGTTTTTCTAGCTTCCTCGTCAACTTTTAGTGTAGGGCTTTTTTAACAGTGGCACTACGCTGTGTCATGAAATCAACTTTTTATACGACCGCAAATTTTGAAAAAATTTTCGTCGTATATTGCTATCACGTTGGCGTCGGCGTCGGCGTCGTCGTCGTCGTCGTCGTCGTCGTCGTCGTCGTCCGGCGTCCGAATACTTTTAGTTTTCGCACTCTAACTTTAGTAAAAGTGAATGGAAATCTATGAAATTTTAACACAAGGTTTATGACCACAAAAGGAAGGTTGGTATTGATTTTGGGAGTTTTGGTCCCAACATTTTAGGAATTAGGGGCCAAAAAGGGCCCAAATAAGCATTTTCTTGGTTTTCGCACTATAACTTTAGTTTAAGTTAATAGAAATCTATGAAATTTTGACACAAGGTTTATGACCACAAAAGAACGGTTGGGATTGATTTTGGGAGTTTTGGTCTCAACAGTTTAGGAATTAGGGGCCAAAAAAGGGCCCAAATAAGCATTATTCTTGGTTTTCGCACAATAACATTAGTTTAAGTGAATAGAAATCAATGAAATTTAAACACAATGTTTATGACCACAAAAGGAAGGTTGGTATTGATTTTGGGAGTTTTGGTCCTAACAGTTTAGGAATAAGGGGCCCAAAGGGTCCAAAATTGAACTTTGTGTGATTTCATCAAAAATTGAATAATTGGGGTTCTTTGATATGCCGAATCTAACTATGTATGTAGATTCTTAACTTTTGGTCCCGTTTTCAAATTGGTCTACATTAAGGTCCAAAGGGTCCAAAATTAAACTTAGTTTGATTTTAACAAAAATTGAATCCTTGGGGTTCTTTGATATGCTGAATTTAAAAATGTACTTAGATTTTTAATTATTGGCCTAGTTTTCAAGTTGGTCCAAATGGGGGTCTAAAATTAAACTTTGTTTGATTTCATCAAAAATTGAATAAATGGGTTCTTTGATATGCAAAATCTAACTGTGTATGTAGATTCTTAATTTTTGGTCCAGTTTTCAAATTGGTCTACATTCAGGTCCAAAGGGTCCAAAATTAAACTAAGTTTGATTTTAACAAAAATTAAATTCTTGGGCTTATTTGATATGCTTTATCTAAATATGTACTTTGATTTTTGATTATGGGCCCAGTTTTCAAGTTGGTCCAAATCAGGATTCCATATGAAATAGTGTGCAATAGCAAGAAATTTTCAATTGCACAGTATTGCACAATAGCAAGAAATATCTAATTGCACAATATTGTGCAATAGCAATTAATTTTCAATTGGAGTTATCTTTCTTTGTATAGAATAGTAGTTGATAATATATGTTGGAAATTTGCCAGACATGACTATGATGTCATTTTCTATTTTTATTTGCCAATAACTTTATGTAAATGACTTCATTGGAAATTTGCCAATATAAAATGTTGCTGATGAAGCTTTTTTTCCTTATCTTATCTAAAATGTTTTTAGATAATGTATGTTGGACATTTGCCAGACATGACTATGATGTCATTTTCTATTTTTATTTGCCAATAACTTTATGTAAATAACTTCATTGGAAATTTGCCAATATAAAATGTTGCTGATGAAGTTTTTTTTATTGTTTTATACAATAAACAATGTATATTCACTTTTACTACCAACCAATCTTTACCATTCAGTGATAACAAGCACTTTATTTTACATTTTAATATTTTATGATGTATTTAAAAGAGTAGTTATTGTTGCAAACTCCATTAGAAATTTGAATTGATATCAGTTTTGGAAAAAGGGAAACGGGGATGTGAAAAAAAAAGGGGGGGGGTTAAATTTTTCTCATTTCAGATTTCATAAATAAAAAGAAAATTTCTTCAAACATTTTTTTGAGAGGATTAATATTCAACAGCATAGTGAATTGCTCAAAGGCAAAAAAAAAACTTTTAAGTTCATTAGACCACATTCGTTCTGTGTCAGAAACCTATGCTGTGTCATGATCAACTATTTAATTTTAGATTTAAAAAGTTTGAAGAAGAAATCTTTAATTGATTTGTAAAATCTTGACATTTGTTTTGTGTAAAAAAAAACCATGTAATGTCAAAAATTTGATCACAATCCAAATTCAGAGCTGTATCACGCTTGAATGTTTTGTCCATACTTGCCCCAACTGTTCAGGGTTCGACCTCTGCGGTCGTATAAAGCTGCGCCCTGCGGAGCACCTGGTTCAAAATGCAGCTGAAATTCTTATTACATGAAACAATGCTTTTACAAACCTTTTTTTACTTATCTTGTATTTTCTTTATATATTCATAAGTGAAATTTACAAATGTATTTCTCCTATATTTACAGTGCCTGGAAATCAGTTTAGTATTCCAAAGTGGATCCACAGAGAAGACTTGGCATTTACTAATGGTGTAGACTACCGCAATGGCCGACTAGTTGTTCCTGAGGATGGATTATTTTATGTCTACTCCCATGTATCATTTGCAGAAAATTTTGGACACAGTAGTTCACTTGATGCTAGATCAAACTCTAACAGCCTTTCTCATTATCTTTATAGATATAATATCATATATCGTAATGGCGGAGAAGAACTACTGCTAATGAACTCTTTAACCAAATGTTGGGATGAAAACAAGCAGTTCGGAGAATATTCCAGCTATTTAGGTGCTTTGTTCAAATTAAGAAGAGGAGATGAACTTTTTGTGAAAGTGTCAAATCTGACAATAATTGCCACGAACCATAAAATTAATACATTCGGATTTTTCCGAGTAGGAGACTTTCTTTAAAAGGAGGGAAATTAAAAAAAAAGGATGAATCCGTTCCAAATTTTGCATTTAAAGATGTGTTCATTAAAATGGACAAAAATAATTTGATTATTTCCCCCCAAAATGAGACCATTAAAATGTATGCCTAGACGTCTTAGGAAGTAAAGGGAACTGCATAATTGGTAGTTTGTCAGGTTTATACTAACGTAAAAAATCAATGCTAAATAATAAACATAGGTAGATAGTTAATGGTCAGTTCGAAAACTGTAAATCAGACAGTGTACAAATTTACTTTCAGAGCTTGGGTTTTCCCATGAAATTCGTTTTGCTTGATATCCATATTTGTTTTGTTTAGTATATTATGTCATTGAAAATGACAACATGTTTCCTAAAAATACATTCCAATAATATCCTCAATAACAGCATACATGTTTTCTGAATAAAAAGAATTTGGAACCATTTAAAAAAAAATCAGGATACTATTTTTAAATAGTTAAGTTTTAAAAGATACTATAGTATTGCTATATTGTGGGAATATTTATATTAAATCTCCTTGGAAACTCTACTACTTTTTTTCTATTTTTCCAGACATGCATTGTTTTCTCGACAGACTCTACCAGCAATTTTCTTTTAAAATTTCTTATCCACATGGATTTTTTTTTTAGTTTTTTTTTAAAGGTTGGATTCTTTATTATTTTGTATTGTTAACAGTTGTGGTATTCAAGATAGATACATATTTTAAGAAGAACAATAAGACTATCGTCAAGTAGATAGTGCCAATTTTCTGTTTGTTATATATTAAGACTTGAATTTTCTTGGACTAAACGTGCATAAATATTGCATATATATTGTGATTGTAAATATTTTTGTTAAAGTGCTTTATATGAATGAAAGATGGAAAAAATAAGATATATTGTTTTTTAGTAAACAAAGTACATACAGAAGTATGTTATATGTAAATAAATGAGTGTAATCCAATGTCCAAAAAGCATGCTCAGATGTGCAATTAACATTTTGTTATGAACTTGTATGAACGAATGAATATAATCACTAAGGTTCATTATATGTGTCGATATAGTACTCAGTCATTTGTTTGTTTGTTTTTGAATTTCAACAGCGTTATAATTAGTTTATTTAGTGTCCGTCCAGTGAAAGTGCTAAGACATGTTGTCTCATTTCATATACCATAGACTTGCATTGATAAAAAGTTAATGGATAATTTTAAACCGTTAGTGAGATAAATATTGTTTGATTTATAATCTTAAGTTATAAGAATGTTTTTCAATTTAATATTTCACAAGAATGCAAATTATGCAACCCTTTTTGTAGCATATTTATTCTCTTGATGTATTATTCTGCAAATTATTGAAATAGATAAAGTGATATTGCAGAATTAACAACACAAAAAGTAATATGCCATACTGTTGATTGTTATATCATCTCAACTTTATCTGTTATATCATAAATTAAAGATGCCACTTTTGTACTCTCATGTTTTTCTTCTTGTAACAAGCAGCTTTTTTAGGACCAAGCACACTAAGTTTTTTGAATCGATGTCTAATGCAGACAAACTTGATCTTAAAGTTGTTAAAGAACTCTTTGCCATTTTAATCAGAAATTTACTGATATAATTTACATTTTCTGTGTAAATTTGATCAGTAATTTGATAGCTGATCTAGAAGACACTGTTTATTATACCCTTTGAAAATATATTTATGGCGTCAGCTTAGAATGAAATTCAAAACAGTGTGGCTGTGGCCATTGATTGACACATTAAATTCATCCATTGACTGGGACAATTTACGTGAACGTTTGTCTGTAACGACCACTGTTCACGACGTACCTACGATAGACATTTAAACTGTGGGGCCACCAAAGGTTTCTTAACGCCTTTAATTATAAAATAATTCGAAAAATTAATCAGGAATAACCTTTATGTTTTGATTTATATAATTGATATAAATAAAAAAACATCGTGTTATCTCTGATTAATTTTTCGAATTACTTTATTAAGGTGTTGAGAACCTTTGGTGACCCCATAGTTTAAGTGTCTTTAAAAAGTACATAGTGAGCAGTGGTCGTTACATACAAACGTTCACCTAAATTGTCCCAGTTAATGGATGAATTTAATGTGTCAATCAATGGCCACAGCCACACTGTTTTGAATTTCATTCTATTTTCGACCCCTGAGTTTGAGTGTTCCTTTCAGTTTTATATGGTATCGGTATGAAGGCAATATTGGTTGCTGTCCTAAATTGCAAAAGCAGACCAAAGCTAGTCCTAATTTATTTCAGTAAGAAGGAGTTTGTACTTTAAAATAATTTTATCAGTAAAGGTCATTTTTAAACACATGTATTTGAATATACATTTTATGTTTATTTCATTTATAAAGATGTTGAATGTCTGTGACAATAACTAAAATATATTGATTTGTCATACATATATTCAGTACATTTACTTTCCTTGCATACGAAGTATATCATATTTAAATCTTTAATCTTAAAACAATGACAAATCCTATATATACATGTATTTTGTAAATAATTATGAAGGCGCCTAGCCATTCATTGTATGCTTCAACTGGATCTGTTTGAAATATGTATAAATATGCATAAATGAGATCGACTTTAAAAGTCATGACTGTGAGAATGAATGTATGACTGAATTACATGTATATTTCAAATATTTTTGTATGAAATAAATCGTGTTCATTATGTAGTTGGTTGTTATTTTATTTTAGGACACAAACAACATAGTTTATAAAAGGCTTTGTACGCCGGTTATATTATAGTATTAGCAACATGAAACATTGTGCAAAGTCACACCTTATAGTGAGTTATAAAAGGTCCCGGATTTAAAAATTTGAAACAATTCAAACGAAAAAAACAACGTGTTGATTTATACAAGAAATGTAACTTAAAATGACTAACTGATTAAAAAACACTAAACAGTTATGCCCCCCCCCCCCCCCCCCCCACCCCGACTTTGAATCTGAACATGTATTAAGTTATATAACAAACAAAAACGGACTCTGAGGAACTCTAAACGGAAAGACTCTAGCAAATAGCGAAATCAAATGCTCAAACACATCAAACGAATGGGTAATAGAGTAACACCATGAAACCAAACTCTTTAAATCAACGGTCTTTACTCGTGAAGTAGGCAAGAAAGATAAAAGACAAAACGTATCAATCTTCGATACTCTAGTTGCTGTACTGGATCACTATTGCAATTTCCAAATTGAGCATATCAATGCTTTTGGAGGTCTCCGCTCATTGATACTATCATATATAAATGAACTGTTTACAAAGCCATGAATTATTCAAAATATGGGGATTCTATACGACAGGAAGGTATACCTTAGCTGTTTTCGGTTTTACCGTTCAGAATTGTGAGAAGTCAATATTCTCCAAGTTAGAACTTTATTAAACCATATAATTTAATTTCCTATATTTGAGCGTCAGTGGTGAGTCCTTTGTAGACGAATCGCGTCTTGTGTCCAAAATGATACGTCTGGTATCGGATGCGTTACCATGGCAGTTATTTGCACTTCTGTGTTGACATAAATTTTCATTGAAAAGTTTATATTTATAAATAAACTGTTTACAAAACTTTGAATTGTTTGAAATACAGATTTTCTTACCAGAATAAAATACCTTAGCTGAATTTGACAGCAGTTTTCGGAATTGTGAGTCCTCAGTGATCTTCAATTAAGTTCTTTATTTGGCCTTTCTACTTATTTGATTTGACTGTCACTGATTAGTCTGTTGTAAACTATCTTACATTCAAGACAAAACACTAGATGATACTAAATAAAGGCAACAGTAATATACCGCTGTTCAAAAGTCATAAATCGATTGAGAGAAAATAATTTTGGTTAAAAGCTAAAACCGAGGGAGACACATCAACTATGAGAGGAAGACAACGAAACAACAGAAACACTGAAGTGCAACATACATGTAGAACGGACTATTTGATAACAACTACTTCATACATCTATTTAATGTTATATTATTATGTTTCACATCTAAAGCACTTCACACTAGTATGTATACGTGGTTTCATTGAGATATTAACAAAATAAGACAAACCCGTCCTGACTACCAAAATTACAGTCTGATGTATGTCTCATATACTTTTAGTAAAAATTGAAGGTAAATATATATAGGAAGATGTGGGTTGAGTGCCAATGAGACAAATCTCCATCTAAGTCACAATTTATGGAAGTAAACCATTATAAGTCAACGTACGATCTTCAACACGGAGCATTGGCTCACACCGAACAACAAGCTATAAAGGGCCCTAAATACTTACTAGTGTAAAACCATTCAAACGGGAAAAACAAACGGTCTAATCTATATATATAAAAAAAAAAAAAACAGAAACAAAAAACTTATGAACCACATCAAAAAACTACTGAACATCAGATTCCTGACTTAGGACAGGTGCAAACAATTGTAGAGGAATTAAACGTTTTAATTGTACCAAACCTTCTCCTTTATCTGAAACAATAGTGTGACATCACAACATAGAAAACCACACTATATAATATCAATTGGAATGGCTTAACTCAATCAAAAATTCTTTTATTAAATTATGCCATTTATTGAAATTTTAATTGAAGGGATTTATATGATTGTATGATATTCAATTTCCAAATTTTATCCTTTATTTGTAATGTGATATTTATATGCAAGTCTATTCCACACACAACACTAAAATTAAAATCCCAGACTTGCTGACCCATGAAAACATATTTTCAAGATATTTGTAGATTTTGAAACTAGTGAAACGTAAGTTTTCAGCAGCATTATCGACGTAGAATAGCATTCCTGTGTAATAAACGTATACAGTCCTAGAGCTGACAAATATTTTACAAAATTTGTATAATCATGGAAGGTGTGCACCTCAATTAACTAAAATTTTAGAAAACATGTGCCTGTTTAAGCAAACATCTCATAGAAACTAGTTTTCGTAATTTATGAATCAGTAGATATCATCTTTCCTTGTTGAATAAAGGCTCCGCAAATATATGTGTTAGTATCCTTTATATGTCTTTTCAAATTACTCTTCCCGTAGATATTTCAAAAGATATTAAAGTACCAGGCTTATTATTTGATACGTCAGACGCCCAGATCAAATAATAAGAAAGCCAAACAAGCAATAAGTTGAAGAGCATTGAGGATCAAAAATTCCAAAAAGTTGGTATTCCAACCCAGCTTTTGGAGTCTTTGACACATTTCATACCTGACTCATTTTTAAGTCTGTAGAATTATGGTTCTCCTCGATGTTCTGTATTTATAGCCTCTGATTGACAGTAGATAATAAACAGAGCAATATAGCTACTAATGAAACGAAGGAACATTTGTCACTCACTCTGTAAACAAACGACTACATCCAATACTGAAAGTGAATTCACTGTATAAGGAAGATTATCGCTCTGTAACCAGGATGGACTCGGAAAGAAATGACATATTACACTCAGTATTTTTTTACGCTTTGTAACACAATTCTTTAACGTACGTTGATTTCTGACAATTATTTTATTTTAGATTCCTGTTGTTGTATATATTTGCTACTGTTGTGAAAGAATAACTGATGGTTTTCAAAGAGCATAATAGTAAGTTAAATAGTAAGTTGATATCTTAAATAATACTTTATAAAATATTGAATTATTAAAAACATTAAGGTTTATTTACTCCAGGAATAGCTTGCCTTAGCAATATATCCAACCTTTTTTTAACTTTCGGTTTTAAATACTCTTTAAAATCGTATTTGGGTTGGTCTTCCAACTGTTGATTGAGCTCCCCTCACAAGGAGTCAATTGAAGACGAAACACGCGTTTGGCGTACCAAATTATAATCCCAGTAACTTTAGTGAGTTTTAACAAACACTGGTTCGATGACACTGCTGGTGGACGTTTCGTCCCCGTCTCCGATGAAATCGCTAGCCCAATATAAAATTAAAAGATGTGGTATGATTGCCATTCAGATAACCCTCCACTAGAGACATTTAGGTTACCAAGTAAAGGTCACAGTATGGAACAATACAGCACTTTGACATGAGATATCATTGATATGTTTATTTTCTGTAACTTTACCGTTTATAGAATGTTTCAATTATTCAAAACACTTTTTTTTCTATACATAGGAATATATTACCATTGCTGTATTTAGTTTTCTTTTACTCTGTCCTCTTCTGTTTCGATTAGAGCTTCACTGATAAGTCTTATAAATACGAATCGAGCGTCTGGCATACAAAGTATCTTTGATGAGTTTTTATATATTTTGTTTTTAAACCTTGAGTTTACCTGGAGAAATATTAATAAAATAGCTCTATCGATTTGAGGAATTGAATGGGTACCCCGTTGGTGTTGTCTCTTAGAGATTTATTGTTCGATGATCATTTTCATCTAAATCTAAATGAATGTAATTCATTAATATGTTTAAAGACGATAAGTCAAAGGGCTATAACTCAAATTTAAATCATAACATATGAATAGAGTTCATTTATTTAAACAGAAAAGCAGCTTTGACTCGTGTCGTTCTATTTAGTAATAGACATATTTAGTTTTAAAAAACAGTTGTCGAAGAAAACGTATCTGCTAGTAACCCCAAATAGTATCCATCCTGAAGAAATTCAAAATGCGCTTTTTGACTAAATCATTACATACCAAATTAATTTGTAGATAAATTTTTATAGCTGAATTTACATAAGTAATTAAGGAACTGTATTGGAAAGGGCGACCTTAAACGAATAGTCAAAACAATTAACAGGTAAACTTTGACTAAGGCAGTTTCAACATATTTGTTTAAATGATTTATAAATATTGCAATGGAATATTTAACAAATGCAGATTATTAATTATGCGGCGAAGTACTGACTACTTTGTTAATAATAAACAAGGAAATCAAAAGTAAACTAACAAACAATCCGGACTCCGAGGAAATTCTAATCGGGACGTCCCTGAGCAAATTGCAAACTCAAAAGTACAGGATCTTATATATAAATTTATATATATGCCAACAACATACAATAGTCAATGATAAAAAGGTAAATTACTCTTTTTTTCTAATCTGTTATATCTTTCTCTCTTATCTAACAAGTACACAGATGCTCCACCGGCACTATCATTTTCTATGTTCAGTGGACCGTTAAAATGTGGTCAAAACTCTTATTTGGCATTAAAATTGGAAAGATCATATCATAGGAACATATGTACAAAGTCTCAAGTTGATTGAACTTCAACTACATCAAAAACTACCTCGACCAAAAACTTCAACCTGACCTCGACCAAAAACTTTAACCGGAAGCTGGACAGACGAACGAACGGACGAACGAACAGACGGACGCACAGACCAGAAAACATAATTCCCATAAATGGGGCATACAATTGTATCTTGCTAATCACTGATACAAAATATCATTTAAGATACTTGTATAAGGCTTGCAATTTGTTTCGTTAGACGTGTGTTTCGTCTTAATAAGCATATGCGACGTTCGATTAAATACAGTTGGCAAGTCATATAGAATACGAAGGTTAAGAGCATTAAAAATCGAAAAGTTAGAAAAAGTGGCGCAGTTTTTGTTAACAATAAAATGTGTAAAGGAGGTTGCCAAACTATTATTACTTATGGAATGACAGCTAGTGATGGTACAAATCACTCGTCATAAAAAGTGCAAAGATAGAACAACTACAAGAACGGCTTCAACAAGCCTGTTGGTACTACTATAATGATTTTATTTATACACATAAATTCGGGTTTTTCTTTAATCCATAATTGAATTGTTTCATTATTAAGGTTACAACTTCACAAATCAAAGTTGTTCTTGCATAATGTTGACTTTTCTGTTAAGGATAAACTCATCATAGATACCAGGACTAAATTTTGTATATACGCCAGATGCGCGTTTCGTCTACAAAAGACTTATCAGTGACGCTCGAATCCAAAAAAGTTAAAAAGACAAAATAAAGTACGAAGTTGAAGAGCATTGAGGACCAAAATTCCTAAAAGTTTTGCCAAATACAACTAATGTAATCTATGCCTGAGGTAGAAAAGACTCAGTATTTCAAAAATTCAAAATTTTGTAAACAGTTAATTTATAAATATAACCATATCAATGATAATTCATGTCAGCACAAAAGTGCTGACTACTGGGCTGGTGATACCCTCGGGAAATAAATCTCCACCAGCAGTCGTATCGACCCGGTGGTTGTAAATAAACTCATCATAGATACCAGGACTAAATTTTGTATATACGCCAGACGCGCGTTTCGTCTACAAAAGACTCATCAGTGACGCTCGAATCCAAAAAAGTTAAAAAGGCCAAATAAAGTACGAAGTTAAAGAGCATTGAGGAAAGAGTTGGTTGAACTCTCACACACAATCGAAACTACTCCACAACTGTAATTCAGTGGATATCGTTGATTGTTGTATGTTTGTATTTGTTTTTAGTTTGTTTTATTAATGAACAGGCAGATGTTTTTTCGTTTAATTAAGTTTGCATATTTCAGCTCGGGCTCTTTCATAACTGACTTTACATTACGGGTTTTGCTTGTTACTAAAGGCCATATTGTGACTCTTAGTTGCTAACATTTGCACCCTGGTGGATATTTGTCTAATGACAATCATACCACACCTCCTTATTTTATTAAGGTATCATATTTAAATTTTGCCCATATTAGTTTGATGTCTTTCTTTTGTCAATATTGTAATAGATATTTCATCTTTGGAAACGATTACTGTCTCATTTCAAAGCAAACTTTTTTTATTTCATTCTTCTATGATATAAAGGTACAATTGCAAGTAATGCGAATGTTACGCCAATGAAGATAAAGCTACAAGTAATCAATACACTGTATGAATCGACACTGGTCATAAGCAGTGTAATATCCATGTACTATCCCGCCCTCCGAACAATAGAAGGAAGAATAATAACCTGTTGCTTTATAAAGGCGCCAAATGTATGAAAGTATGAAATTACATAATAAAATTGAGAATGGAAATGGGGAATGTGCCAAAGAGACAACAACCCGACCATAGAAAAAAACAACAGCAGAAGGTCACCAACAGGTCTTCAATGTAGCGAGAAATTCCCGCACCCGGAGGCGTCCTTCAACTGGCCCCTAAACAAATATATACTAGTTCAGTGATAATGAACGCCATACTAATTTCCAAATTGTACACAAGAAACTAAAATTAAAATAATACAAGAGTAACAAAGGCCAGAGGCTCCTGACTTGGGACAGGCGCAAAAATGCGGCGGGGTTAAACATGTTTGTGAGATCTCAACCCTCCCCCTATACCTCTAGCCAATGTAGAAAAGTAAACGCATAACAATACGCACATTAAAATTCAGTTCAAGAGAAGTCCGAGTCTGATGTCAGAAGATGTAACAAAAGAAAATAAACAAAATGACAATAATATCAAACTCATTAGACAAAGAATGACAGGGATATTGGACGAAAATAGAACACGATAGCACTTACAACAAACCACAAAACACAGCACAGAAAACCAACGATTTAACAACACGTACACCAATATGCCGGAGGTGTTGACCGATGCTCTGAAGTGGCTCCTGATGTAATAATTTATCATGAGATAATACTCATATTGTTTCGAGGATAAAAAAAAATGCTACTATTTTACAACAGTTTTCGAAGTAGCGTCAGAGTTGCCAAATAAAATTCATATAAGCTATTGATTAGTTAAACTCTATATACTTGTTAGTATAAAAATGAACTGGAGTATATAGAAAATGAACATTTTTTATGCATGCATTATCGTTCTATTTCCTTTCAGACCAGGAAAATATTCATTTTTGCCTTCGATTTTAGGATAACATATCTTTTAATGAATCATCAAACAAAACAAGTTAAAGTTATAATGGATACAGAAACAACTCATACATATAGCACATTAGTGATGTAATAAATAAATATGAAAATATAAGGTAAAATTGCTTATTTATGAATATTATCTTTTCAACACATTTCATAAACAGCTGCGCCAAGAGCGCATAAAACGCCCATTTTGTGCATATTGAAATTGTTGTATTTTAATCAGATGTAAATGAAAAGGCTCTGTAGAAAATATGCATGAGGATACCACTAGGTGTATAAATATTTTGTTAAATATGACTGTTAAAGGTTTTATAACTATGGAGTCTTCATTCACCAATCCAAACAAACGAATGCATAAAAGATAAATACCGAACTCCAAATACTGACAAAATCAAACGAGAATAACTCAACTTTAATGTTCCTGGCTTGGTACAGGTATTTTCCGAAGAAAATAGTGAGTTAAAACTGGTTCAGTAGCTGCCCTAACCACCCATTTGTATTACAGAAAAGATTGTTGTATTTTGATCCAAAATGTGTTTAATTAATATGAGGATCTTATACTCTGAGAATAGTAATAGAACATTGGTACCAGGATTATAATCTAATACGCCAGACGCGCGTTTCGTCTACATCAGACTCTTCAGTGACGCTCAGATCAAAATATTTATAAAGCAAAACATAGTTGAAGAGCATTGAGGACCCAAAATTCCAAAAAGTTGTGCCAAATTTGACTAAGGTTAAATATGCAAGGAATAAGAAATCCTTAGTTTTTCGAACAAGTTCAAAGTTTTGTAAACAGGAAGTTTATAAAATAAAAAATCACCACATAGTTTATATTCATGTCAATACCGAAGTCCTGACTACTGGGCTGGTGATACTCTCGGAGACGAAACGTCCACCAGCAGTGGCATCGACCCAGTGGTGTAACTACCTACCGTTCCAGAATACCTGAGTTCACCCCAATGTTTGGTGAGATTCTTGTTTCTCAGTCTTTACTTTTCTATGATGTGTTTTATTAGTTGTTTGTACGTTCGGCAATTTTTGTCATGGAATTGTCTGATTTTTTTTTTGTATTTATGATATTTGAGTGTATTTTGGCATATTTGATTTTAAGCAATTTGTTGAAACAGTTACGGTGAAGCATTTTAATTTCATTGTACTAGTATCTGAAGACAGAATGCTAATATTTATTTTATATTCAGTTAAATAATAATAGATATGTTTCGGTTCAGGGTAGGGAGGTTTAGAGAGGCAATCTTTTCTTCGGTATGTTCCTTTCATTTTAACAAATCTGAATATTAGATTTTAGTCGGAGATTTCTAAGACAATTGTAAATGGTAGAATGAAATTCAAAACAGTGTGGCTGTGGCCATTGATTGACACATTAAATTCATCCATTGACTGGGACAATTTACATGAACGTTTGTCTGTAACGACCACTGTTCACGACGTACCTACGATAGACATTTAAACTGTGGGGTCACCAAAGGTTTCTTAACGCCTTTAATTATAAAAGAATTCGAAAAATTAATCAGGAATAACCTTTATGTTTTGATTTATATAATTGATATAAATCAAAACATCGTGTTATTTCTGATTAATTTTTCGAATTACTTTATTAAGGTGTTGAGAACCTTTGGTGACCCCATAGTTTAAGTATCTTTAAAAAGTACATAGTGAGCAGTGGTCGTTACATACAAACGTTCACCTAAATTGTCCCAGTCAATGGATGAATTTAATGTGTCAATCAATGGCCACAACCACACTGTTTTGAATTTCATTCTAAATGTCATTTGTATACACCAAGGTATATTTCTAATTGTTCGTTACAAGAACCATAGAAATAATTTGTGAAAATGTTTGTTGCATTCTTATTCCAAATCAAGAGGTATTTTCATCAGAGCATGTTTACCTGAAGAAGATACTAGTAATTAAAGGAAATGGAATTATTTTATCATCTGATATTGCATTTTTATAAGCGACATAATGAAAAGACTAGCTACAAAGATTTTCAATTTCGAAAGTCAACAGTGCTTAAAAGTAAAATCACAAAAATACTGTGTTCAAAGGAAAATTCAAAAAGAAAAGCTCTTATCAAATGACAAAATTAAAAGCTCAAACACATAAACGAATGGATAACAACTATTATATTCCAGTCTTAGTACCGGCATTTTCTTATGTAGAAAATGGCAGATTGAACCTGGTTTTATAGATAGCTACACCTCTCATTTGTATGACAGTCGCATCAAAGTCAATTATAAAATTATAAAAACAAAAAGACACAATAAGCAATAAGTAAAAATGTCAAAAAAGGGGGTACAGCATTGTGTTATAAGCACTTGTGAATATAAATACTGTTATTTGTCTGTTTGTCTTTTTATTTTAGCCATGGCGTTGTCAGTTTATTTTCGATCTATGAGTTTAACTGTCCCTCTAGTATCTTTCGTTTCTCTTTTGTGAATTTTTTGCATAATGTACATTATCCTGATTAAAAACTCATCAAAGATACCAGGCATATAATTTTGTACACCAAACATATGTTGCGTCATACATTAGACTCATGAATTAAGGTATAAGTAGTTCATCGACCTTCAAATCTCACAATCCATACCAAGGTTAAACAGCCAACATTTTGGGAATCGCATGGCCTCAAAAAGCGACAGTCAGCGCGCGTTGACATGTTTTGTCTGTAAAATAATAGTGTTGATTTACATTCTTGTCACAAGCTATTGTGCTTATGATTACCAATGTTGTTAAAATGCTTTTTGCGTGCATTTGTGCATATTTTTTTTTTAACTTTTATTCATTTGTGCTTCATTTGAATATTTACTTTATCTAACTAATTTAATTTTGAACAATCATTCTATATTTCTATAACATCATACGACACAGTAAATATAAATACCTCAACTTGTATTGCATATTACTCAAATGCTATTGTTTTATTTATAGCACAATAACAGTAAGTGAGGTCGTTATACATTTTGCTCAATAAGATCACTCGAGAAGATTTATTTGTGATAAAAGAGAGCGCAGAATCATTCGAGTTGCACACGTGTGATATGTATGTCACATGACATATATAAGAGTCCGTTGTGATATTTATAACAAATATTCAATACTTTAAACCGACGTCCGTAATGTTCAGACATTAATGCTTTTCAATTGCTTTAAAATTTGACATTCAGGACGTTTATGTCCATTCAAATATATAAATAAGGCTTACGACTATTGATTTGACATGTTTGAGCAATATTAACACATGTGTCCAGCTGAGAAGGGAAAGTACAAAAGTTTCCCGCACTAAAACATATTTGGACAAACTATATGAGAGGAATATACGTTTTCAATATCCATGAGTATAGTGTTTCAAAATATAAGGTAAAATGAAAAAGAAATAATACTATTTAATCTTGAACCTAGTGAAACTTCCTTCTTTCTTCACAAATGAATAATTATATATATATTGCAACATTTACCGACCGTAAAAGGTTTTATGCTGCTCCAGGATACAACCTACTTTAGTGAACTATTTGCAAGTTACACATGAGAAGTAACTTATTTTTTACTTTTTAATTGGAATTAGTCATCCGGTCTTGCACGAAAAATGGCGTCGACGGTGAGCGGGAGTACAGCATTTACGTTTCAAGCAGATCCTGATACTGGAACTTTCAAACGTCGTTTTGGGGATGTATCAAATTTTTTCTTTGATTCAGAAAACGGAAAAGTTTTAGGCAAAACGTTCCAACAATGGTGTAAGTATTTTATCATTTTTTAATGATATATCAATATTATTTACAGGCATGAAGATGGCTGATTCATTTAAGGTTATTGATTTTTATAAACAAAATTGATATAAGAAAATAACACTTTATAAATTTTATAAAAAAGAAGATGTGGTATGATTGCCAATGAGACAACTATCCACAAAAGACCAAAATGACACAGACATTAACAACTTTAGTCGTGAAAAGCGCTTTTCTTAAATAACCTCCATTATTAACGCTGAAACCGAGTATTTTAAAGCCTAGGATGTATAAGTACCGATACATGTGAAGAGTAAAAACATAAAACTGTTGACTATGTTTTTTTTCTGAGTATCCTACATGAAACTGCACTGAGCAATAATGCATCATATTGATTATTCCATGAATATTGTTCTTGCTGTGGTTTATAAAAACAAGAAATATCTTGTAAATGTACTTTGATCTATTTTTTCAAATTTTGTGTTTCAAATTAAAGTGGTTTTTTTTTTTAAGTTTTTTAAATCATGTTATTTAAAATTCGTTTGATCTGTTTGAGCTTTTGGTTTTGCCATTTAATAAGGGTCTTTCCGTTTTCGAATTTTCCACGAAGTTCGATATTTTTGTGATTTTACATTTTGGTATAGATAAGAAATTGTGTACATATGACAGTATCCCTTACATAAAAGTAGGGTTATTTTATGTAGGTTGCTGAATGATGTTTAACAATAAAACAAATCCTTTCTACAGATTAACTCAAAATTATTCCTCAAGTAGAATGGTAAATAGCAGAGATAAAGCCAGGATACAATTTAAAAGTAATTTCTATTGATCGGATAATGAAAACTGACAAAATAAGCCGTTTTATAGACTATCAAATTAAATATACGGTCAGCAGCCAAAGGTGGCAATAAATCGCCATTTATGTTTGAATATATCCGTTCCTCTTTACATTCTAGTCACAAGCTTGCGTGCCTATGATTACCATTAAATTGCTTTTGGCGTGTAGATGTGCATGCTTACTACCTTTTACTTTTTATTCATTGGATAAATGTGACAAATATTCAAGCATCTAGCTTTTATGATTATATAACTTTGTAACTGGTATATGTATTTTCTTATTCACATGTAATATTACAGTGTGTCATCCAATAACATACTTTATAATTTTAATCAAGACATATATCTAAGAGTTAGTGGCAATTTAAGAATATTTAAAAAAAAAACTAATTTATTCAAATTTAATGAACCTTAAAATGAATTGTGCTTGCCGGTTGGTTTCATGTAAATTCATCTCATTCTAGTTTGTCAAAATAAATATTGGTTTGGATATAATGATGTTTTTCTGAAAACAATTTAGTTTTGTATTTCATATTTTTTTTTTTCTTTTTCTAACAGTACGTTTGAAAAAGATTTCATATATTTTGTCTTATTTTATCTATATGTATTTGAAAAAGTTGGAAAATTCCGAATTAATTTGAAAAGTAAACTAGACGTGCAAAAGAAGCTGTGCCGCTCACCTGATTTAAGTGAATTTTGAACAATGAAGATATTATAAGAAATATGAAGAAAAAACAATTTAAATGGTATGACTAATACTATGATCACTATTGAGTCTTTCATGAATTTAATCAATTCGATATTAAAATTACTTGGAACTAGATTTTCAATAAAATATAGAAATACACTTTTAGTGTAAAACCCACTCTTCGTGAAATTCTAAAGACTTGTTTCTTTCAAAATACCATTAACGGGATGAAAGTAAGTTATGTAATAGTTATTTAACGTATAATAAAATTATGTAAGTTATATTGCACATCTTATGTGGTCAAATGGGTTAACTGATTGCCGAGCTGTGGAGTAGGCATATATCGTTTTGATTGGTCCATATATGTTTTAAACACATAACGTCATCAATTTGCATGGAAAGATTATTTACATAATTTTATGTACGTACGACATGGTCAGTCCAAAGAGTTCCTTTGAAAGTTCTCTGCTTATAGAAAGGACAACATGATTGGTAACTCTCCTTACTGTTATGGTAACATTATATTGAGAATTGAGGCCTAATTGTAGATTTGATTCTATAAAAAATATTTAAAATTTATATAAAGATATCAGATATAAGAGCTCGGCATATTGTATTTATATATATGCAGTTTGTTGATTTTGTCGTTTGGATGCTGTTCCATTGTCGTATAAACCAATTTTCCTTTTATTAATTGTTTTAGCTACGTGTAGTACAAAGTACAAATCGGTAACTTATTAGAAATCATCTTTATGTACGTTTTGGCAACAAGGTTGGTCGACAGGTTGTAGGTATTTAAAAGCAGACTTGTTTATGTACTGTTATTAAATACTGTTTATTACCAAACACATCAAAGACCCTTTTAAATTGCATTTAATTGTAAAATTCAACAACACTTACCGTTATCTTGATTATATATTTTCGTTAAAAGATCAAGTTTTCTGAATAGACTGCCGAAATTTATTTTACACAAGGAACTTACTTTAAATACATCAAATGTAAACGGTAATAACATAACTATCCTTTCCTTGATTTAGATAGTTCAGTTTTGCACAGATACTCCACAATAAAATTAGTAAATTATTATTTCAGAGATTCGTTACCACAAATTACTAAATTCTTCCATAGATATAGATTGGTTTTGAAGTTTTTGGCATATTTTTCAAACGGGATAGCAAATCTTCATTTTTATGGAGATGTTGTATACCGTGCCCGAAAATTTATAAACGATCCTGGTAAACTTATCGACTTATCAAATAAACTTATTCTAAAAGGTTACCAATTCAATACTGTAATTAGATCTTTGAATACTATTTTTATTGGTATTGATATTGATTTTTTATCAGTAAATTAAAAGTAAACTAAACAATATCGTTTCATGCATATACACTTTCATGGATCTACAATCTGTCAATACCTGTATATTGGCATTGCACCAGTGTTTATGACGTCTTTTCACTAACTCCTACTCAGACTATGTAAAATGTAACCCTTGTCTCAGCAGAAAGTCGATGAACCAGGGTTATGTAAAAGAACGGCTCACACTTTTTCTAAAAAAAAGTTCATCGGAAGGAAGCAAGATCTAGTTGATAAATATTCCGTTTCTACTTCTCACAAATGACATTATGGTCTTGAAGTATAGATTATGTGTACTGAATTAGTTTATCATCTTAACACTTTCAGTGCCAAGACCAAAATTCAAATTTGCCAAGACGTTACAGTATTCTTTTATGTGTCTTAATGAATACAACTTTTACTGTTTAGTCTATTAGATACAAATGGCATGGCTCTGTACTTGTACATCCCGCCATTGAGTTATCGTTCTATGATAGAATGAAATTCAAAACAGTGTGGCTGTGGCCATTGATTGACACATTAAATTCATCCATTGACTGAGACAATTTACGTGAACATTTGTCTGTAACGACCACTGTTCACGACGTACCTACGATAGACATTTAAACTGTGGGGTCACCAAAGGTTTCTTAACGCCTTTAATTATAAAATAATTCGAAAAATTAATCAGGAATTACCTTTATGTTTTGATTTATATAATTGATATAAATCAAAACATCGTGTTATTTCTGATTAATTTTTCGAATTACTTTATTAAGGTGTTGAGAACCTTTGGTGACCCCATAGTTTAAGTGTCTTTAAAAAGTACATAGTAAGCAGTGGTCGTTACATACAAACGTTCACCTAAATTGTCCCAGTCAATGAATGAATTTAATGTGTCAATCAATTTAGTTTGGTTAAATTTGGTCCACTAGTTTCAGAGAAGAAGAATTTTTTTTGTAAAGTTTACGGACGCCGGACGCCAAGTGATGAGAAAAGCTCACTTGGCCAGGTGAGCTAAAACGAGTTTATACCACAATTTTCAACATCATTGGGGTATCTTGTTTAAAAAATGTGTTCGAAAACTCCGCCAACCAACCAAGATGGCCGCCATGGCTAAAAATAGAACATAGGTGTAAAATGTAGATATTGGCTTATATCTCTGAAACCATAGCCTTTAGAGCAAATCTGACGGCTTTAAATTGTTTATTAGGTCAAGATCTATCTGCCCTGAAATTTTCAGACAAATCTGACAACCCGTTGTTGGGTTGCTGCCCCCAAATAAGTAATTTTAAGAATATTTTGCAGTTTTTGGTTATTATTTTGTATTTTTTTATTGATAGAGGTAAGCTGTAAGCAGCAATTTGTTCAACAAAGTAAGACCTAAAAATAAGTCAACATGACCAAAATTGTCAGTTGACCACTTAAGGAGTAATTGCCCTTTATAGTCAATTTTTAACTATTTTTCTAAAATTTAGTAATCTTTTAAAAAATCTTCTCCTCTTAAACTACAAATTTAACATAGCTGGGCCATTGGGGTATCTAGTTCTAGAAATGCGTCCAATGACCCTGCTCACCAACCAAGATGGCAACATAGCTTAGAATAGAACATAGGGGTAAAATGCAGTTTTTTGCTAATATCTCTGAAACCAAAGCATTTAGAGCCAATCTGACAGTACATGTAGTATAATTGTTCATTAATTCAAGATCTAACTGTCCTGAAAATTTAGACAAATCAGGCAACCCGTTGTTGGGTTGCTGCTCCTGAATTGGTAATTTTAAGAAAATTTTACAGTTTTTGGTTATTATCTTCAATATTATCTTAAATAGAGATAAACTGTAAACAGCAATTAGTAAAGTCAACCTAACCAAAACAGTCAATTGATCCCTTAAGGAGTTATTGCTCTTAATAGTAGATGTTAAAAACAATTTTCGTAAATTATGTAAACTTTTGTAAACTTTTACAAAATGTATCACCAAAACACAATTTTATAATGAATTCAACTCTCATCTTTAATTTGTGTACTTTGTTTAATATGCTGCTTGCAAAAAGACCGAGGTGAGCGACACAGGCTCTTTGTGGCCTCTGGTTAAAACTTGTTAAAACTCTAACTTGTAGGATAGTATATAATTTCATTATACAGGCAACAATGTGTAAGCAAAACACAAAGGCATTTTAGATAAAAATAGGGGCACATCAGTCAGCAATGTGTTATAAAATTAATCACTATAAAACCATTTTAACTAAGAAAACAAAATGGTATATAAACACTCTATTGACAAATTACATATAAATATTAAAGTCATAAGAAACCTCAAATTAAAAAAGTAATAATGCATATGTTTTTTATAACTCAATGGATAGTTTTCATTATAAAACTTACATATGTACACATACTTTTTTCTGAAGAAAATTCTATAATTTGTTTATATTTAGAAGAAGTTTACTTAAGTTTCCTGGAAGGAAGCAATTCCCCGACATATTTTCCGTATGCAAAGTGACCTCAGTGTGACCCATCTCGTAAAAATCCGGTGAACGCAATACACATGAATGTCCTTGAAATAAACTATTTTCTGATTGTACATGTTAAACACTTGCTCAATATCCATGTTTTTTTGTTAATTGTTGACAAACAGGTGACAATCGTTAAACTTCGGCTTCAAAACACGAACTTTAATTACCTGCCATATTTTCACAACACTGACCGATTGAAAAAAAAAAATTGACGATTATACGAAATTTATGCGAAAAAAATGATAAAATCGTGCACAAAAGGTTAAGTTTATGATGTTTGTATGCATTGGTTCAAGAATTGGAAAAACATTATTTTTAACCGGTCACTCGTTTCATATGACTTTAAATGAAAGATTACCATAGCATGACAACACAATGGTGGGAAATCTGAGCCACGCCACAATTATCATCACAAAAAAAAAACTAAGTAAAGGTTAAAAATATACAAAGACAAAAAAAGAGAAATAACCCGTAACACTCGGTCCTTTATAGTTCACTATTAATTGTGTTTACATTTGTTGATATATTGAATACCAGCATACGTTACATATCAAATATCCTATATACTCGTGTTATTTTTCAGTATTTGGTGCTCTTTTCTACATCGCCTTCTACTGTTGTATTGTCGCTTTAATGTTAGCGTGTGGTGCTGTCGTATACCAAACATTAGACTGGAACATGCCTCGACTAACAGCGCAAAATAGTATTCTACAGCTGAGTCCTTGTAAGCTTTTATCAAAGTTAACGGATGAATTATTGTCGTAAGCTTAACATACTGTACCATCTTTGCTTTATGTTAATTTTGTAGCTGAAAGCTTAAAGGTGGTGTCGTTTATTGTAAGAACTTGAAACCTTTCGTCATTTTCGTCATAACCATTCTTTGTCTCCTTCCAAAATGTTTTCTTTAAAATTGCCATGCATTTACCTGTTTCTATCGGATGCATTATTAGTTTTCAATGAAAAGAAAGAATGTTTCCATTAAAACAAATCTAGCCATCCCATTAAAAAGATGGAAAAAGAAAAAAACAACATAAAACATCTAGCTTTTACTACTGAATATGAAGTTATTATCTTTAACGATTGCTAAATAAAGTGTTATAGTAAACTTCTACACTTACTTCATTTATCAATAGAAATTATTCGATCTCGTCTTGAATATTTTTTTGTTTTCATACATTTCCAACATTTTTTTTTTTTGAAACCAGCATTGGGATTCCGTCCGTTACCTGACTCGAGCACAACTCTAATACGATTTATCAAGGGAAATAAAAGACAATATTCAATTCTCCAAGACAACCTTGAGGCATATCTACTATGTAAGTATATACTGAACCTTTTATATCTTACTTTACGGTAATAGTTTTACTCGTTGTTAAAGGCCGTATGGTGATCTACAGTTTATATCCACGTCTTTGGTATCAGGTTGATAGTTGTTCATATGGCAATCATACCATATGTCCCTGTATTTTAGTGCATTCATTTAGGCATTCATGAAAAGTAATAGGTTATACCATATATGCTTATAATCTCAGGTTATATCGAAAGTAGATACTAGTACTCAAAATCCACATGCAAAACTAGTAAGCATTGTAATATGTCAAAAACTATCAACATCTTATTCGTTTAAAACTTTAAATGGTAATTTATAAAGAGGAAGAGGAACAATACAAGGCAAAAATAATTTATACAAGTATTCTATGCTTCCGTATTTTAAATTTTTTTTTTTATTTCTTCAACATTTGGTTAACTTAACCTAGAGATTTCCATTATTTTGTCATTTGTTTACTAAACATATGACAGATCCAACGATAGGGATCAAAACCGAGAAGGGAAGCTGAAAAATACTGAACTCAGAGGAAAATTCAAAACGAAAAGTCCCTAATCAAATGGCAAAATCATAAACTCAAACACATCAAACAAATGTATAACAACTGTCATATTGCTGACTTGGTACAGGCATTTTTTTATGTTGAAAATAATGGAATAAACGTGGTTTTCAATTGAATTCCATCTAATATTTAAAGATCGCCAATTCCAGAAAACAATGCCTTGGTATTGCGAACTCAAAAAGGGTAAACATTCCTGGGATGCATGCTGCACAATTGGTATTACCTATCCCAGTAAATATGAATATTTATCAGGATATAGTATCTTTTACTGAAGTCAATATTGAAAAAAAAATAATGGAAAAAATAAAAATAAACAAAATATAATTAATGAATGAATTTAAAAAATAAATAAATAAGACTATGTAGTCGTTATCACTCTTCATTATTTCAAGTTTACGAAAACCAAAATCAGGTAACAGATACAGGAGCTATGGTAGATTGTAAAACGTACAACAAAAGACGACCACAATTAGAATGGGACAAAGCATGTAGGTTTGAGCTTCAAGATCTGGGAAGGAAATGTATCAAGCAGCAAGACTTTGGAATGAGATATGGCCAACCTTGCGTTTTATTAAAGTTAAACAGGGTAGGCATATACTTTTGAATATCGTGTATCATATTTATTACATTTAACAAAGAATGTGTTATTTGAAAGGGCATTGATTATCTTTCTTATACTATGCATGTCTGGTTTAATCCCAATGTTTGAAAATATTAATTTTCTATTCAGTAGTATGGATAGATTTTACTTGTGATAGCATTTACTCATTAGTCTAGTTTACCTGTACCTGTACCAGTTAAGGTAAATAGTTAACCCAAGGAATTTTTTTTAAATAAATTTTAAAGAATAAATGAAGAGAGATAAATCCAAAAGACCAAAGACCAAAAGAAGTATACATTTGATGTTGTACTAAAAAGTAACTTCAATTTTTAATAATTATGTTAATGGTTGTAAATAATAACTGAATTCTGTTAACTATTAGTAGATTTGCTAAGTCAGCGGCTCAGGGTCCCGAAATCCTGAAGTTTTTTGCATCTCTTTTTTTTTATTCCATTAATCGAGATTAAAAGGGGACGCTGAAGTACTACAAAAACGTGTTTTACGCCGTCATGTATTGATACGTCTGTCCATAGACAAGTTTTATGGCAGTGGTCTCCTTTAGCATTATCTTGATATTACAAAGTATTTGCTTTTCAAAGAATGTGGTGTTTCGTTGTCTCTCATTGGGTTAATTTGCTACTAATCCCTTTCCTGACAAATATAAAGCTAGGTATTTTGTTTAGTGACCAGCAGAAGCCCGCTTCTTGTGCTGGATTTTCTCGCTGTGTCGAAGTCCCATTGGTAGCCTTCGACTGTTTTCTACTCTTTGGTCGGGTTGTTGTCTCTTTGACACATTCCCCCAATGATTTCCATTCTCAATTTCGTATATTGGATAGACATATACATGGCGACATCTAGATCGGTTTTAGTTTGTTTACCACATTTCGCATTTTATACAGTCATATTGATGATTGTTTTTCTTATGGATGTAGATTTCAGTAAGCCATAGTAAGACACATTTATCTTATTTGACAGGTGTTTGATTGGCACCCAGAAAATTATCATAACGACAGTGATATTCCCTCAGAAATAAAAGACACGTATTTACCTTACTATGTTCATCTAAAATGCTTTGGGGTGGTAAGTATATTTTCCATAGGCATAATAATCTGCTTTTTTTGTCACTTGAAAAATTCTGGACAAGACTGGATATTCAAGAAACTTTTCAAACTAGGAAAATAATTCCAGATAGCTAGTGAAATGAACTATTTGATGAACCGAAGTGAAAACATCAAAACATTCGTGTGTGATGCTAATAATTGCAATCATTTGCATTATGAAAAATGTTCATGATCTTATTGAAAATAATTAATTTCTCTATTTATATATGAATAAGCTTGCATAACCGTTATTGTTTTTTAAATTTGAAAAATGTCCGACTGTCCGTTTCTAGCTGATATGACTGTGTGGTTTCCTGAACCAGAGATTGATGAGAAATATATTTTGTTGCATGAAATTATGTTTGGTATTGTGTATTTTTTTTTCTTTTCAGTCTAACTAAAATATTAATCTCCGATTTTGGTATACTATAGATGAGTTATTTAACGAAATCAGATATCTTTATTTAAATTAGATTGTATTTTTTTCTCTATACCAATTGTTTTTAAAATAGTTACAAATATAGTAGTGACACTTTATTTGAAATGTACATATATATAATTATAGTATCTAAAATAGATCAATGTTTACAAATACCTTCAACAAGAATAGCAAGTTGTACAAGACTTGGTGAAAAATATTTGATAATAAATAAAAATGATAGCTACATTGTAGATGGCTGTTTTTCATACTGTCACTCGAATAAAATAATAAAAAAAAAACACTCCAAACAGGTTCCTTAAAGTTTTGTTTCGAGTATTTAAAATCTTTTCTCAAGTTATCATTCTCATATAATGCCGACGGTGTTGTTAGATTTACAACACTACAATAGAAGGCAGGATAAAAGATACCAAACAGCTCTTTTGTTAAAAAGTTTTTAAAAAATCTCCGAGATTTGTTGTATATTTGTTGTATATTTGAGTTTCAGTTTTTCCAAAACAGTTTAGTATGTATTAGAATTTTCAAGTGAAACTGTTTTTATAATCTCTTTTCAATTGATTTTTATAGTTTGTTCTCTAAATATGTTGTGCTGTAACAACACTGTGAGTGTCCCATGTTAGAGGCAGCGCTGTGCGCTCAAAAACATGTTTTACCCCTCCACATTTTTCAGTTGTTGTCACATTTGTTTTTCGTAAAAAAAATGTTTTCACTTTCAGGAATCTTCTAATGAAAGACAATTTATTAAACTAAAATAAATAGAATTATGCAATTGAAACAGCTAGGAATTTCAGTCGTTGGACGATGTATAGCTTGCCATAAATTACAAAAATAATGTCAAGCTAGAAATGTAAAGCTTAAATCCTGTCTGCTGTATTCTTTCGCAGTTTGTATTATTTATTGCAGACCCCGGCTGACGAAGACAACATGGGTAGAATAGAATATTACCCAGCAGGTGGTTTCCATTTCAAATATTTTCCGTTTCGGAATCAGCAGGGATACAGATCACCATTGGTGTTTGTCCGTTTTCCTAGTATGTCAATGCACATTCTTGTCATGATAGAATGTAGAGCTTATGCAAGAAACATTCGACAAAATAGTGTAGAGAGAGTTGGAACTGTCAGATTTGAATTGCTTGTGGATTGATCTTGTACGAGTTTATATTAAAATGTTTAAATCTAAACGACCTTGATTAAAAACTGCAGTATACGTTCAAGGACACAAAATTAACGGGTACTGTCTAGTGAATATGTTGCTGAAAATCACTTCAGTTACTTGTAAAATAGTTTAAAAACAAGAATGTGTCCATAGTACACGGATGCCCCACTCGCACTATCATTTTCTATGTTTAATGGACCGTGAAATTGGGGTAAAAACTCTAATTTGACATTAGAGTTAGAAAGATCGTATCATAGGGAACATGTATACTAAGTTTCAAGTTGATTAGACTTCAATTCATCAAAAACTACCTTGACCACAAACTTTAACCCGAAGCGGGACAGACGGATAAACGGACGGACGGACGCACAGACCAGAAATCACAATGCTCCTCTACTATCGTAGGTGGGGCATAAAAACCCGTATTTAAACAATACAACATGTACAATAAAACAGATGAACATATTCAATATGCGTTTAATTTTTCAATTGTATTGGTTGAAATCAATAGTAGGAGTGGATTAAAAAAAATAATCAGTAGTAAGAAAATGTTGCCATGATAAAAAAAATTAATTAGGTACCAATTTTGGATAAAAAATCCTAAGTAAACTATTAAAAAACAGGTGCAAATCTTCGATATATGTGAAATCTTTCTGTGACTTTTCAAATAACAAGTATAAAGCCTTAACCAGGGAATAGATTATTACCAAAATTACTAAGTTTCTAAATATTGCAAATAGAGAAAAAAATCCTGAAATTTTTTTAAATACAATATACAAATAAACCTAAGGACATAAATCTATGGATAAATGCATAAGTGTTAATAACGTTCAGAAGTCAGCAATATTACATGCATGCATATTAATTAGAGAACACTATAATGTGATTATAATTTGTACTCTTCTTTGTATTAAACCTACAAGCTGATCCTCATTTTAACCTGCTAGTTCAAAAGGTTTACAGGAAGACACAACATCTTAAACTCTACAGAAAGACTTTTTATCATACACGGATGTATTTTTCTGATTTCGAGACGACTAGTTGTTGCTTTTACACCTAGCATTATGCCACGTGGCTCGCGGAGTATCATCAAATTTTTAACTTTTCAAGGCTTTGATTTGAGCAGGTCTAGATTCAAACCTACATTTTCCCGTAATCGATGGGAGCACGTTACCACGAGACCATCGAAAAGTTCTATTAGAGGTTTATTTAATAAACTAAGTTTATATACCCCATGTTTGCATTATCGGGGTAAGGGTCTACAAATTCTTAAGCCATTGTTACGTTTAAACGCACTACATGTGTTTGCAGCACCTGTCCTTCAGGAACCTGTTGTTCATTGGTTGTCATTTGATGATGTGGTTCATAGGTGTTTTAACGGCGTTTTTTGTTTTTCATATAGATTAGACCATTAATGGTTCTCCTGTTTGAATAGTCATTCAGTTTGGGGCCCTTTATAGTTTGCTGACATCTACCATATACCGATGATTTGAGTAAATAATTACACCAGTTCCGTACTAAGAGAAACCTGGAAGCATCCAGCCATCTGCTTAAACTGGCAAAATATTACCATATATCTCTATCAAGGCTATTTTTCAATCTGTGAAAAATTTCCCACAACAGACGCGGGATTGATTATCTGTTCAATGTCTCTCTATGATAATTCATTTTTGAATTTTGATTAAGCCTTTATTTTTTGAACAAGAATTGGTTTTTCTTAAATCTTGCCATATATGTCTGTAACATTTCCGGATTTTTATCATTTCTATTCGGTCATTGATTTTTTTTGCACCTGTAGTCTGGTTTCTTACCTGTATGCAATTTAACTATTTTCCCCTACTCTGTGCTGGAATAGTGGAAAAAACAAATTACCTGAAAATGGCGTCGACCGTTAGCGGGAGCACAGCATTTACTACCCAAGTAGATCCAGACACAGGGACGTTCCAGCGGCGTTTAGGCGATGTATCAACTTTTTTTTATGATTCGGAGGAAGGAAAAATACTTGGCAAAACTTTTCAACAATGGAGTAAGTTTTATGGAACAAACACATATTACACACTGACAAATTATGATTCATTTCCGGATTCACCTGTTTGTTTACATTTGATTAAAATGTTATTTTTTGTTGAAATGGAGATTTTGATCATAATAAATAAATCTCATTTAATAACCACTAGAAGTCTCTTGCAACAAATTTGTCTTTATATATAAAAAAGAAGATGTGGTATGATTGCCAATGAGACAACTATTCACAAAAGACCAAAATGACACAGACATTAACAACTATAGGTTACTGTACAGCCTTCAACAATGAGCAAAGCCCATACCGCATAATCAGCTATAATAGGCCCCTATAAGACAATGTAAAACAATTCAAACGAGAAAACTAACAGCCTTTTTCATTTAAAAAAATGAACAAAAAAAAACAAATATGTAACACATAAACAAACGACAACCACTGAATTACAGGCTCCTGTAAACTGTTTATACTTTTTAATCCAAGGTGGTATCAACACTGACCAACAGGTTGAGCTGAGTGACCTATAAAAGGCTATATCATTCAAAACTGGTTTGGAACATTTTAAACTGACTAATGATATGCTATGTGCGATTTAACTTACATTTTGTACCTGACTGTGTTTAACATTTCATTTTGTTTGTGGGGAAATATATATAGTAAACATTGTAAATGATTAAAACAATACGCTAATAATTTCAAAGCCAATAATGTATAAGAACCGAAAAAGTTGAAGAAGTCTTTGACTGATAAAGACCTAAAATAGAGCAATATCCATCTTAAGTCACCATTGTATGAAGGAGTTGAAACCTTGTATTCAAAATTTATATTGAATTCACTATTTAAGAAAGGGTTGTTTATTACAATGTATGAATAATACATGTCAGTAAGACTACCACAGTATTGACTACTGATCTAATGATGTCCTTATGGACTCATAGTTAACCAGTAAAGGTATCACTTCAGTGATTTAAAATCATAAAAAAACCATAAAAATTGCATACATCATAATCACCAGTTTTAGAATGAAATACAAAATGTAAATTAAAGTGCATTGCAAAAGTAATTAACTTACAAACACTTATCTTCATATTGAGATACAATTTCTGACAACAACAAAGCCACAGCCCACAATTTTATATACTGTCACAATTTAGATTACAAAATGTTAAAAGAAATTCACTTGTTTGATTACATTGTGTAAAACTATCATTTGTCAGGCAGTTTATAACTTATTAATTTTGTTGACATTTTTTACATTTTGATTATAATTGAAAGACAGCAGATTTCATTATATGCAAGTGTCATAACAAATCAATATTTCACTATTGTTTCTTTGTTTCAGTATTTGGTGCGATGTTTTACATGGCATTTTACGCTTGTATTGTTTTCTTTATGCTGGCATGCGGTGCTGTTGTCTACCAAACATTAAACTGGAATATGCCAAGACTTCAAGGGCAAGACAGTCTTCTACAGCAAAATCCATGTAAATATTGCATTTCGTTGTACATCAGTTAAGTTGGATAATTGAAGTGAATCCTTGTCATCTTATTGCCAATGTATTTTTCCTAGTGATTCATCTACATAATGAAGATAAGTCAGATGAGACTTGGTTGTTACTTGTATTTTTGTAACCGCCAGAGAGAATCCGTGAATGTGAATTATGAATATATAATAGAGGCATCAGAGATTTGTAACTAAGTGAGACAGCCACCCACTTAAAACAAATCACCAAAAGACATCTTTTGTTTACATTTTTTAGATACAAGTGTATCCCAATTTGTATTAGCTGGTTATATTTCAATATCTGACACCATGTGAAAATCTATGCATTTATCATATAAATTGTATGTAGCCCCATATTGGGGGGAGGTGGTCAGCCCTTTTTGTATAAAAGATATAGCTATTAAAGATATATTAGAGAAAAATACAAAATAATATAAGGAAAAGAACACAAGTCAAACCTTAGAATTAATGAAATGCATTAACAGTATTTCATTTACATTGACAGCATTAGGTTTCCGTCCTGTCCCCAGTGTTGACATGACATTAATTAGGTTCATCAAGGCAGATCCAACTTCATATTCACCTCTTACAGACAACTTAGAAGCATATTTACAATGTAAGTACTTAATTACAGATAATCAATAGTACATAAATTACTTTTGAATGAAATTTACCATAGAATATAAACAATTTTAGCAAGACAAATATAAATTCTACTACAACACCTTTTTGGTGAAGAGATTTATCCACTCAAGAGAGTTAAAAAATTTAATAGTGAGATTAACACATTTAAACATTTTAAACAAGATTTGACTCTGAATTACATCTCATGACTGTGTTAAAAAAAAATACAAGTAATTTTTATTCTTTTAGAGTACATGCATTACATTTAATGACTTTGTGTAAACAAAATTACATGTAATTTTTATTCTTATAGAAAAAATGAATTACATCTAAGAACTATGTTTTTAAAAAAAATACAAGCAAGTTTTATTGTTTTATAGTACACACATGATTATTGCAAATAGTTTTATTATTTAAGAGACAGGTATTGAATGTTTAGTACTGTTTTTAGTTTATGAAAATCAAAACCAAGTTACTGATACAGGAGTGATGGTTGATTGTAAAACCTACAACAAAAGACGACCACAAACAGAATGGGACAAAGCATGTAGATATGAACTTAACAATCTGGGTCCAGATTGTATTAAACAGCAAGCATTTGGAATGGATGATGGCATGCCTTGTATTTTATTAAAGTTAAACAGGGTAATTGTTTAGTATTTACTAAGTTTAGTGATATCTTAATGGTATGATATGGCTACTTATTTCAAAATTAATTTGTTTTCATTCTGTCAAGAATATACATCATTGCTATTTTCTAAAATTTTGCTTTGAACATTTGTTTGGTTGATTTTTCATATCACTCAAGTTTTTCTCAACAATAGATTTCTCTTCAGTGATACATGTATAGAAAAATATTAAAGAAATCCTCAAAGTAAGAATAAGTATAAAAATCATCTAAAAGGGATTAAGGAAAACTTAAAGGCTTTCAAAAAAGAAGTAAATTTACGTGGTAAATAAAATGTAAAAAATAGTTGAAAGGTTTAGATCTTTTTTCAGGTGTCATTAGTATTAGATGTCCCATGATGTGGCAGCAACTGTAATTGTCCCTTCTAGATATTACTTGTATCTATTTCCAATATTTTTATGTAAGATGATGTTGCATTTTTGATGATGTACTTACACAACTATGTGGTATGCACTTTCATATTATTATACCTGCAGGTAAAAAAGTCATCAAATCAATAACTTTTTTCCCTTAGGTTTTTGATTGGCACCCTGAGGATTATCACAATGATACAGAAATTCCAGCTGAGATTCTAGATACTTATGAGCCGTACAATGTCCACCTAAAATGTTTCGGTGTGGTAAGTTATCCATTATTTTCAACATTTGGAAATTCCTTTGACAGTTAATTATCTGATTCAAGATTACCTATCCAGGAAGGAATCCAGGATTATTGAAAGGGGTCATAATTTCAGTGTAATGAAGATATACAGTCTCATGTAGATAGGCCAAAATATTTTGAACAACATTATGCTAAAAATCAAACAAATCGTAAGATTTAAAAGTTTATTGTGAAGACTGATTCAGGTTTATGCTACTTTTGTTAAATATATCAAATACATATTGATAGTTATATTTTAATCATATGATCACCTACTGCACTGGTTTATCTTTACAGACACCAGCTGATCAGGACAACATTGGCGACTTTGAATACCATCCTCCACAAGGTTTCCACTTCAAATATTTTCCATTCCGTAATCAGCAGGGATACAGATCACCTTTGGTATTTGTCCGCTTTATGAACCCAGCACCAAATATACTGATAATGGTAGAATGCAGAGCTTATGCCAAAAACATTCGACGAAATAGTGTAGAGCGAGCAGGAGTCGTCAAATTTGAATTACTTGTCGACTAAAATCATGCAATTAAGCAATTTATAAGTGCTTTATTGGGTGGAATCCTCAACATTCCATAAACTTTACTGGGATAGATACATTTTTTCAACAGAATTGTTTTGTGATATATGTTTAATAGTGTCTTCCATCTGTAATCTTGTAAGGAACATATACTTGTATTTCTCTGTGGAATTGTCAATTTTTCTTTTGATTATTAGATCTGGCTACCTGTTTTGGTCTTAATGGTCAATTTAAAGGCATTTCTTTTAAAGTGGTGTAATGCATCGGCATCAATAGTTATTTTTTTTTTTTTTAAATATTTAACTTTATAATTGAACTAATTTTGATAAGAATACATGTATCTGAAGTTATTCTCAATTTTTTTTCAATTTTTTTTTTAGGTTGGGCTAGATTGATAGGGATTTCAGATTCTTATAATAATTTTTCTCAGATAGGTTATTTGAGCTATTCATATAATTGTTTTCATTCAGTAAAATATGTATTTCTCAATCATCATACAAGATACCCTCATCCCATCCTGTTATCATTTTGTTGAATGATGGTGTTTGGTTTAATTTAATTGATACAAACAATTCTCCATTTACAAATTTTCCATAAAATGTAAATAAATGTACATGTATAAAATAAATTTTATATGTTTCAAATGGTAGTTTTGTAAATTGTATACCAATTGTCTTTCTTTTTTATGGTTGTGTAATTAACATTTACATAAAAAAATTCCAAGAACTATAAAGAAGAAATTAGTGAGACCTTGATCTGATATTTTTAGAAATCATTTTACGATTTCACATTAAAAAAGTTTATAAAAAAAATATTATCACTTTCAACAAGTTTTTTTTATAGTTTTTACATTACACTTTTTGAACAACATTAATGTTAAATTTTAATTTGACAGATTTTAAACATGTGTAGTGGACTGCTTCTACCTTTTATAAGATTGAATCTTGGTTCATCTACATTTTGCTTATACTTTTTTAAGTTAAGGTTAATGAATCTTAATATATACACATATTAAATAATTCTACAATATGATTCAAGTAATGATAATAAGTCAATCTATCAGAAACTGTTTTTGCATGGCTTCTGAAGAACAGTGTTCCCAGTTATGGCTATCTTATTTATGCTTCATTGCCATACTTTTATTAATCTGCAACTTCTTCACCAACCATCGAGCACTGTACATGTATATTTGTGCCATAGCGTCAATATGACAGTTCCTTGATTAAATGTTGTGAATAAAATAGACGTTCCATTTGTTTCTCAATTGTTGAAAACCATAAATTATAAAAACTATAAGATTTATTGTTATTTATTGTAATTTTTGTTATCATGGACATAACGTATAACATGGAAGTTTATTTGACAGTCAGAATTCTATAATCTATATCAATCATGGTAATAACCTAAGAACTGCCTTATATATTGTGTCTTTATTTTGATAAAACTTGATAACTGATGTAGATTTTTATGTCGATATTTTTTAGATTTTAAATGTTTTTATAGATATTTATCAGAGTTTTAAGAAAATGATCAATTTAGTACATGTATTTGCCTTTCAACGATTATTCAATAACACCATGTAGAATAAAAAAAATACTGGTATATAATGTCCATGAAAATTTGATATCTTTAATTCTGACAAGGTAGGGCTAGGGAAGGACAATTTTAGACAAAAGTAGTCAAGATTATCTATTTTTGGTTTATTATGACTACACTTGTGACTCTTCTAAGTAAATTGATACTAATATACTATACAATAATTTTGAATTATCATCCTTAGTACAAAAGAGAAAACAACATTACATATGTTTGTAGATTTTTTTGTTGGAAAATAAACAGAATAGTGAAAGTATCCATTTCTATTGTGTTAAAATTCATCAGAACAGAGAAAGTGGTGATACACTTACAAATTTGTTTACCTCTTACAAAACTAGGAACAGGTAATTGTACATAATTTTAAACTTCATAACTTGTATATAGCATATTTCATTAATGTATATTAATCAAAGCAAATACAGCCAAGTAAAAGAATTTTTCATAGCAATTATATTTTATATCAATATGTAAATAAAATCACTTATCAGTATGAGTTGTCATTGATTTGTTTCCATGGAAAATCAACATGAAAATAAAAAATGTTTAAAGAATGTATGGTCTAGATTTACCCTAATTTTTAAGCTCAAATTTATCAAAGGTTCCAGCTCAACTTTTTTATTATTTTTTTCTGAATCCTATATTACAAGTATCTCTTAATCTAATACCATTATTGATAAAGAGACTTGACCACTAGATCTAATTTGAGTTGGTTCTGTTTGTTAAAAGTTTTAAATGAAAGATCAGATCTCCGAAAGCACAAAATGCAGGTCTTTTTGTCCCTATACAAGGGTTCATCATTAGTTGCAGATAAGATGACATGAAACTTATCTATTATAGCACATAGTTTCCAGTTGAAGCCTAAGAGAGTAATTTTCACTAGTATGAGAACATTTACAACAGATAAATCGAAAATCCCTTTGAAATAATGTTCCTTTTTAATTTGATTTGATAAAAATTATGGTTGATAAATAGCAGTTCTAGATTGTTTTCTTCAATTTTATAATTTATTTAATTCACTGGAAGACTATTTACAAGAGAGTCCTGCTTTGTGCAGAACAGTACAACATGATGCACTAAAGTTCCTTTAAAAGCTATTTAAAATCATAATCTTTGAAGGTGATGTCAACCTTTTTAAACGCCTCAATGGACACATGTTCTCATGTAATCTGTTACCAGATTAACTGGCGTAAAAATTAAAATTTGAAATCAGCATGTTGGTTTAGATCCTTCAATTTACATTAACATGTGATTGTCCTGAATATGAATGTAATACTTGTTGCTGGACATTTAGCCTCCGTTAATAAATCAAATCACAAAACGTACCTTAATGGACTCATGGTAATGTGTTGGCCTTTAGGGAATGGGTTCAATCATAGGATGTGTCAAACTAAAAACTAGTATTGGTATTTTGTTGCCACAATTTAAAGCATGCAACATTTAAGGGTTAGCAGGAAAATCTGTCTGTGTAGGATGACCAGTCTAAATGTTTACTTTTATGTTGAAGAGTGACCACATCTTGGTCCGTTTATTTTCTTGGATGTAAAAATATTTTGATCCTTGATATCTTTGTAATATTTGCTAATGGACATTCAGTACCCAATGGTGAAAAACGAGAAGAGAAGAGGTGATGCATGTGCAAAACACTGCAAATTAGCTCAGTTTCACTAAACAGCATCATACAATAAGAAAATCAATGGACATGTGACAATTGCAGTCAGGATCCTACTTCGTCAAAATTATCTCCCCATTACGCCAGTTCATTTTCACAATCGTAGAAATGGAAGCCATTGTAGGGATGACGCGCTATTAATTTCGCTCTTGGAAACCGATAAATTTATCCACATTGCACCAGTACGATCCTTATATGTCAGTTGCATTTTAAAAGACAAATGTATCAACTCGCTAATGAGCATCAGTTAATGATCTTGTCTGCATTGATTCAACTTAAAACTATTGTCTGATCGGTTGTTAGGTGGAATTTTAGAAAATTCATAAACATTTAAAAAAATTCTAATTAAATATTTCGTGGAAGGGCAGACTAGATTTATTTAGTGGTTGAAGACTATAAACCCTAGTTATCACACACAAAAAGTTATAATTTTTGGAAGATATGCATTTTCATCATCCAACTTGAAAGACTGTCGTCAAGTACTTTTAGTAAAAAAATAGCTATTCGAACACACCTACTCTGTTTTTGTGATTCATTAGATAGGTATTTTACTTGACCCATATATTTCAACTTTTAGTACTGTAATTGTTTTAAGTTATAAAGTCGACCTGTAGCTTTGATATATAAAAATGATAGAATCTGAAGCGAGACGATGTATGAAATATTCTTGCTTTGTACGATATCAAGACAAAATATTCAACTCAAACACGCCCTTACATAAAAAGGTGCACTCGATTTTCTCTTTTCGATACTATTGTTACCCATTTTTTGGAATTTTTTCTTGAGTCACATAATAAAATGGCAGACACGAAAATTACTGAACTAATAGATTGATATGTTTTCCGTCCGTGTTAAAAAAAAATTTAAATCGGAGGATATGCATTTTCTACATCCAACTTGAAAGATACCCATGTCGTCGACCTGATATCTTATTGTTCTGTTTAATTATGTACTAGATAAATTGAAAACTTATGCAAATGGTGTTTTTAAAATAAAACACTTCGTTTTTGAGAAGAAAATTGTAATTTTGTTTGTTTCTATTAACTTTTAATTTTTTTGTCACTATAGTAAACATTACAGTACACATTTATCGGAGGATTTCTTTTTGTCGAGTATCAAGTATCGAGTAACAAAAAGTGAGTATCGAGCTATAAAAAGTGAATATCGAGTTACAAAAAGCGAGTAGCGAGTAACAAAAAGTGAGTAGCGAGTTATAAAAAGTGAGTATCGAGTTATAAAAAGTGAGTAGCGAGTAACAAAAAGTGAGTAGCGAGTTATAAAAAGTGAGTAGCGAGTTATAAACAGTGAGTAGCGAGTAACAAAAAGTGAGTAGCGCGTTATAAAAAGTGAGTAGCGAGTAACAAAAACCGAGTATCGAGTTATAAAAAGTGAGTAGCGAGTAACAAAAAGCGAGTATCGAGTTATAAAAAGTGAGTATCGAGTTTTAAAAAGTGAGTAGCGAGTTTTAAAAAGTGAGTAGCGAGTAACAAAAGGTACTTATCATTTTTATATCAGCGCATCATAGTTCATTGCAAAGGATATTCATTTTAATTCATTAATTTAAATTGATATATTTTGTTTGCCATTTTGAAAGAACTAATGTTAAAGTAATATACTAAAATACATATCATTCTTATAAATGCAGTACGACTGTGCAAGACCCCCATGTGTGTTTAAGTTTGCTTACGCCCATTTCGTTGTGTCACAGCCAACTACCTTACCCCTAGATGATCATGTGTCTATATTAAACTATAAACAGAGGCATCTTTATTAAAATAGTACGTCAGCTTGAAATTTCCAATTAGTATAAAAAAATAATGAAAATAACAGTGAAAACCTATCTGTAAAATACTCCTTTTCTTTACAATTAAGGAACTGAAAATAGATACAAGGAAAGAATTTTACTTTTCAAATTAAATTTTGAATTTGTAAACTTATGACAAAGTTTATAATATGTTATCCTCAATTGGAACTTTAAATAGTAATTTTTGGATTCAAAACCTATGACTGTAATTTTTGCTCTAGTAATGATATAGGTGATGAATTTCATTACTTGTTCCATTGTGAAAGAATACTTTTATAACCATACCATAACGCTTGTTTGGAGATGAATTAAAATTGAGAATGGAAATGGGGAATGTGTCAAAGAGACAACAACCCGACCAAAGAACAGACAACAGCAGAAGGTCACAAACAGGTCTTCAATGCAGAGCGAAATTCCCAGACCAGGAGGCGTCCTTCAGCTGGCCCATAAACAAATATCTATACTACATGAACTAGTTCATTGCTAATGAACACCATACTCAACTCCTAATTGTACACAAGAAACAAAAATTAAAAATAATACAAGTCTAATTAGTATTCTTCTTGACATGCTAGTGCTTTGTATTGGAAAACGAAACAACATAACTCCGGGGAGGACTGAGGCTATAATTTCAATTTGTATATTGGTGTTTGAATAAAAGATTTTTCATAATTACACTTTGTATTTTTATGAATAAATTTACAAATTTGCTAATTATGGGAATATTTATCAAAACGTTAAGCAATAATCCAGGAAACATACACTATATCTGTATTAGTTTTGTTAAAAAATGCATATTAATATTGGTAGTAAGGACCTACATGTAGTTCTTAATTGAGATCCTCATCAGATATCCCTGGCCATATATTTTCCTTTTTGTCATATAAAGAAATGCTCGAATTTAATATGTACGTACGGGAAACAAGGAACATTATCCCCAGACAAAAAAAAATGATTCTAAATACATAGATATAGGAAAATGTGGTATATGAGTGCAATGAGACAGACTCTCCATCCAAGTAACAATTTATAGAGGTAAATCATTGTAGGTAAAAAAAAACAGCCTTCAACACGGAGCCTTGGTTCACACCGAACAACAAGCTACACGTTCATACAAGATGAATTTTATTACAAAGGATAATCATCATGAATTATACTGGAATTGTCCTTTGACCTCACTGATATTAATATGTTTATGTGTTGATCTGTGATGGGTATATATGTTAATGAAATCCTTCACCGAATACGGGACCACAATATTACTAGTGGTAGACCCCAATGTTCAACAGTCTTCAATTTCTACCAAATATGGGCTGTCAAAAAAAAATGCTAACATTCCAATTTTCAATAACAGTTAACAGCAAATATATTATCACAAAAACAGATAACAAAAACCCTAATAGTCCAATAACAGCTAACAATGAATAAGACAATAACAGCTAACAGCAAATATATTTTCAGAATAACAGATAACAAAGAATCAATTTGGCCCATAACAGCATAACAGTTAAACCCCTTGCTCCCCTCTTTGGTTGCCAATGAGACATATCTCCATCCATGACAAAATCTCTTCAATGTAAGCAATTATAGGTCACAGTACAGCCTTCAACATGGAGTATTGGCTTGTGACGCAAAGTAAGCTGTAACCCCCCAACTTCACATGTAAAACAATTCAGATGAGATTAAACAACACCCAGATTTAAATACGAAATCATCAATGTTAAAACATGTATATATGAATTACAGTAACAAGAGACAACACAAATCATAGATTTCTTACTTGGAACAGGTAAGTTAGGAAACCGTATATATATTTAGGGAGGTTAAAAGTATGTGCAGGATCTGTCCCTTTCCTCTAACATAGGACAGTGGCATTACCGGTACAGCACAACATGAGAACAACCAAGTAAAACTCTGAAGAGAACAGCTTTTAAGTTTTAACTCATCGGGTCGATACTAAGCAAACTATAAACAAATAATCAGGTCAGATGACGAAATAAAAACATTTATCCTGATTTAGAGTAATTTATAAATAAAGTAAAACGACTATCCTTTGCAATGAATTCATATAAAATAGCAAGGTATCAAATTGTATTGAAAGCCTTCAAAATTAGTAAGTAATGAAAAGGGAAACAAACCATGAGATGATCATTCGTTGAAAAACCAAAAATATAAATGGTAGCTTTTGTTACTCAATACTCACTTTTTATAACTCGATACTCGCTTTTTGTTACTCGCTACTCACTTTTTATAACTCGCTACTCGCTTTTTGTTACTCGCTACTCACTTTTTATAACTCGATACTCACTTTTTATAACTCGATACTTGCTTTTTGTTACTCGCTACTCACTTTTATAACTCGATACTCGCTTTTTATAACTCGCTACTCACTTTTTGTTACTTGCTCCTCACTTTTTATAACTCGATACTCGCTTTTTGTTACTCGCTACTCACTTTTTATAACTCGATACTCACCTTTCATAACTTGATACTCGCTTTTTGCAACTTGATACTTGCTACTCGACTAAAAGTAAATCTCCATTTATCGCCTTCTCTAACAAAGAGCTTCGATTACAGAAGTTATATTGTTGACAACATGTTTTATGCAACAACAATGTTGTTCAACTGTTTACAATACAATCTGATTAAGACCCATCTTTAAACCTGTGACTACTAAAGGTAGTATCTATCGTCTGTGTAGTGGAAACTAAAATGATAGAATAGAGTCAACCTCTGCTTCTTTTGTGTTAAAGTATTGGATGAAATGGGCTTCCTAATAATAGAGAAAGCATATTTGCAAGGAGTGGCACACAAATCCACCAAAATCGAAAACCAAAACCCCAAAAAAACATCATAAACAATGTTTTTTTAATAAACTTTAAACTGAATTGTGTATTGGAAACCGAAACTTGATGCAGCTCCGTACAAACAATGGCAAATTACCGGCGGCTCATCTGTATGTTATACTGTGACCAGATTTAGATTTTTTAGAATATTACATCATATAGTGATCTTTATTACAAATCATTTGATAATATACAATATAATTGAGAATCGAAATGGGGAATGTGTCAAAGAGACAACAACCCGACCAAAGAGAGGAAAACAAATACTGAAAATTTTACATATAGTATAAAATACCGTAATACAATTGTTCGCATAAGTTTAACATTTTTTTTTCTTATTTCTTATACAACTCTAATAAATTTGTAAAAATATTTGCATTCAATAACATATTGGAAAAACACCTATATATTTTCCTCTGTAAGAATAGATATCAACAAATGTTCGTAACTATGTCTCTATTTCAGTACAGAATTTTGTTCTTATATTTTTTGTTGCTTGATCTACGCCGCTAGAAATATACCTCAAATTTAACTACAATTGGTCATCATAATTTTTATACTAGTAACAAAATCAATGTCAACTTTATTTGATCACTCAGACATACGTTTGACAAGATGAATAGACTGTTTACACCTATACAAACAATAATAAACAATGGTAGGTATGAAAAATAAAAATATATTATTTGTATGAATATCGAGACGATTTCAATTTTGAAATTATAAATTCTCTATCACGTCTAGATTGTGTTTTATTAGTTGTTATTCTGTTTGGTAATTGTGATGAATTAAGCCCTTTTTCATCATGTTTTTATAGTTTGTTCTACATTATACTGTTTCGCCACTGTTCCATGTGATGGGGTAGGCGCTAGCAAACATGTTAACCCTGCCACATTCTTTGTGTATCTGTTCCAAATCAGAAACCTGTAGTTCAGTGGTTGTGTGAGTAATTTTTTTAGGCCGCTATAGTGTTATCAATTAAATTGATTTTTTATGTCAGGACCTTTTGTAGCCGATTACTGTATACGGTATGGTTTTTTTTCTCATTACTAAGTGAAAGCCGTACTGTTCACATTGACTTCATTTTAATTTTGGTGGATAGTTTTGTCTTATTGGCAATCATATCATGAACTTCCCCTTATATTTATAAAAGCAGCCTTTTTCTCTCAAAATGTTCAACAGAAAGTGCCATTACCTATAATAAATAATCATTCAATGTCTATTTTCTCAAATAACACAAGATGGTCTGCAGTTATAGATTCTCGGCGCTGAAATTGTGTTTCTTTTTTTTACCTTACAGTTTTCCCTTTGTCTGTATTTGTGCTATTTAAGGTTTTTTTTAGTTAGTTGCATGTGTTGTATATGTTGATACAGTTTTGGCTGCTGGATCCAAATTATTGTCACATTGACATATTATGAAAATAAGAAGAGGCGGTATGATTGACATGCAATGAGACAACTCTCCACTAAAGACCAAATGACATAGAATTTAACGATAGTATATTGCTGTCCCATGTAGGTCAATAATAGTATATACAAGCGGGAGGTTTATTTAGTTCTTAAACCTATCTAATCCACCAGGAAAATGCCTGTGCCAAGTTAGGAATCTGACAGTTAATTTCCTTTCGTTCTGTTTTTTTTTTTTTTTTTAAATATCTACCCATGTTGTCAATCTAATCAGGGTCAATATAATACTTCCATGATCTAATCAAAATATAAACCTCTGATTTCATAATCAAGGATATCGAAGTCAAATAGTCTGACTCTAATTAGATTGAGTGTTTCTTTAGTATTTGTTTTGTTTGTAGATGTCGTTTATATCTATGATGGAGAAAAAAGTATGTAGAATTATCCATATTTTTGTTTAAATTATATTATGAATTTCGTTGTCTATCATGTTTACTGAACTATTCGCTAATAAATTTAGAAATGACTAAGATGGTTTCAGACTATAGAATAGAATAGAATAGAATATTTTTATTTCCCAAATTACAGGGCCCATAAAGGGCATAAAATCAGATACAATTGATATATAAGTCATATATTTCCTCAAGTTTTCAAGTCTGGTATACATCCGAGGCTATTAATTATTCGCTTTTAATGTTCTTAATGAAAGTAGATACAGTAAAGCACCAGACGCATGCAATTCAAATAGTTCCGTTTTTATACGACCACAAAAAATTTTGCGGTCGTATATTGGTATCACGTCGTCGTCGGGGGCGTCAGCGTCATCCGAAGACGGATGTTTTCCGGATAATAACTTTAGTATAAGTAAAGAGAAATCAATAAAATTTTAACACAATGTTTATAACCACAACAAGGGTTATGGTCCCATCGGTTTAGGAATTAGGGGCCCAAAGGGGCCCAAAACATACATGTATCTAGTTTCAGGACAATAAGTTGTGTATAAGTATTTCAATTACTCTGAAATTGTACCCTAATGTAGAAGGTTGTGTAGAAGGTTGTGATTTATTTTAAGGGTTATGGGGCAAACAGTCTAGGAATTATGGGCCAAAAAGGGGCCAAAAACAAGCATTTTTGAAGTTTCGGGACAATAACTTATGTTTAACTGTATGGACCTCTCTGACATTGTATCACAAGGTTCCATATAATAAAGGGAAGGTTTGGTTTCAGTTTTGGGTTAATATCCCTGGCAATTTAGGAATAAGGGGCCAAAAAAAAGGGGGGAAACAAGGGTTTTTCTGGTTAAAGGACAATTAAGACAATTTAAAAGCAGTGTAAGGGAGGTAATCCAATTCGAATTAAAATTTAAAGAATACTGTTATAATATATGTTTGATTACTTGATTACCTCCCTTACACTGCTTAAAAATTATGTTAAAGGAAGTGATAATTGTCTTGAGATGTGTAGCTGTAATTTTATTTTCAGAAGTTACTGTTAATTGATAATAATAATTAAATAATAATAATAATAATATCTATAATACTAAAATTACGAGGTCCAATTTGTCAGCCGTCATCACGTAAAAACGACGAATCACAGAATTCAACTTTATATATAACTAATATAGTACAAAGGTGTAGATTAAAAATTACACCACTCCAGGCCCTTTTGTTTTCCACGTAATTAATATTGCCAATAATTAAGAAGTTCCGGGTCGAGTCCGCTACCGATACCAATAGTATATTCACCTGTTACCTTATCTGTACGTTCCGCATCTGACAGGCGCACCATTAAACGTTGTATTCAGGAGTAATATGCTATATACACGGGTCATAACCACAGGGTTAATTTGACACTACTAAATTGTAAAATTGTTACCTATTGTAATATTTTAATCTGTAAGACTTTCTAAGATAACAATACGAATACTAAAAATCTGGACTAAAAATAAGGCGTATAGGTACAGTTTTCAATTTGTTAATGGGCAGTGGCGTAGCTTGCATGTATGCTCAGATGCTCAAGCATCCACATCATTTTGACAGGAAAAAAAATATAAATAAAGATATGTTCGCAGCAGTTAAACTCGGAGGTATCCGTATGTAACAAGGGTTAGGATATGAGGATAACATCCAATTATTACTGATGAAGTATGCGTGGTCTTTAGTTCATGTAATAAAACAAGACGGATAAATCGCAGAAAAGTATTTTCTGGTCTGTGCGTCTGTCCGTCTGTTCGTTTGTTCGTCTGTTCGTTAGTTCGTCTGTTCGTCCGTCCGTCTGTCCCGTTTCAGGTTAAAGTTTTTGGTCAAGGTAGTTTTTGATGAAGCTGAAGTCCAATCAACTTGAAACTTAGAACACATGTTGCTTATGATTTGATCTTTTTAATGTTAACGCCAAATTAGACTTTTGGCCCCAATTTCACGATCCGATGAACATAGAAAATGAAAGTGCAAGTTTCAGGTTAAAGTTTTTGGTCAAGGTAGTTTTTGATGAAGTTGAAGTCCAATAAACTTGACACTTAGTACACATGTTCTCTATGGTATGATCTTTCTTATTTCAATGCCAAATGAGATTTCTTTTAAAATTTCACGGTCCATTGAACGTTGAAAATGATAGTGCGAGTGGGGCATCCGTGTACTTTGGACACATTCTTGTCTTTATTTAAAGAGAGTAACTCATTTGGATTAAACCAATTGTCAATAAGGCTCTCTACATACAATGTTAAGAATATGAATAAAACATAATTAATCTACTATTACACACATGTAAACAATAGACGTATATAAAGTAGTATAACAACAACAACAAAAACACCTATGGTATACATTGTGACTTAACTTATAAATTTAACACTTTCTAGAATAAAATGACTTGTAAGAGTTTTTGAATGCAGATATACTTTTTGATTTTTTTAATTTCACTGGACAGTGAATTCCACACTTTTGGATCACTAAAAGAAAAACTTGATTTGTATAATTCTGTATTTGATTTAGGGACAATAAAATTGTCCGATGATGAAAGTCGAGTATTGTACGATTGTTTACTACTTGTAGGCACAATAAGATTGAATAAATATTTTGGTGCCAGTTGGTGTTTTGATTTATACATTAATAATGATTTGTGGTAAAATATTCTCTTAGTAACAGGAATAATTCCAGATTCCTTAAATAGTTCAATAGATGGTTTACGATATTCGTGTTCGTTTAAAATAATTCTAGCTGCCCTTTTTTGCAATTTTAGTAAACTGTCAACTATAAAAACTTGTTACAGTTTCCCCATACTGAACAACAGTAATCCAAATGTGGAAGAATATACGCATTGTAAAATAGAATTCTTGCTTTGTGATTCAAGTATTTCTTGATTCTTTTTAATAAAGCTAATGATGAATTAACTTTTTTGATTATATGATTAATTTGATCATACCAAGAAAGAGTTTTGTCAACAAAAATACCCAGGACTTTTTCACAGTGACTTTCATTAATCTTTTGGCCATTAATGGATACATTTAATGTGTCATTACACATCACAGACAGTTTTTGTTTTGAACCTAAACACGTGATTGTCTTAGTTTTTGACACATTAACTAACATTTTGTTTTCATGAACCCATTGACAAATATTTTCTAATACAACATTGAGTGTCTGACTTATATACCTTTTGTCTTTTCCAATTACAGAAATAGTGCTATCATCAGCAAAAAGATCAAGATTATGATTAGGATTACACAAAGGCAAATCATTAATAAATATTAAGAATGATATAGGACCTAAAACGGACCGTTGAGGTACATCTGCTTTTAATGTAGATACATCTAAAAAAAAAAGTATTTGAAATTGATACGACTTGATGTCTATAAGCTAAATACGAAGTAAACCAATGAATTGAATTATAAGAATATTTATATATTTTTGTAATTTTTTAAGGAGCAGTTTGTGATTTAGAAGATCAAAAGCTTTACACAGATCTAAAAATACTGCCCCTACTAAATTTCCTTCATCAACGGCTTTTAACCATTTATCTAACAAAGAGGTCATAGCAGTTTGACAGGAATGGTTTGCACGAAAGCCTGATTGTATGACATACAATAGATTATATTTGTTTAGAAAATTCATCAAATGAGTTTTTACGTGTCGCTCAAGGATCTTAGATAGTAATGGTAAAATTGCAATAGGTCTGTAGCTAAAAACATCATTTTTTGAACCTTGATTTTTAAATACTGGTAGAACTTTAGCCAGTTTGAATAACGATGGGTATACTGATTTTCTGATGCTTAAATTAAAAATGTGGCATAATGGAACTGAAATTAGGTTTGATGACATTTTTAAAAACTTTGCACTGATATTATCAAGACCAGTTGCTTTTTTCTCATCAAGTGTGATTAATTGATGGAGAACAAATTCATTAGTTATTTGTGGTATGGTAAAAAAAAACATTTTCTGGTACACGACATGAAATATAATTATCAAGTTTTCCAGAACAACTGGTGCTTGAGTTTGAATTAAGATTAACATTTTCAGTAATATTTGTAAAATAATTATTGAAAGTATCAGCAATGCTTTTAGGGTCTGTAATTGGTTTATTGCTACAGTCATTTAAGATTGCATGGTCATGATGATTTTCACTACCATTTACATTATGCAAGTGTTTCCATAATTTGCTGCTATTTCCTTTTTTTTTTGTTCTAATACTTCAGTATAAAAATTTTGTTTTGAATTTTCTATGAGGTATTTAACCTTGTTTCTCCAAAATTTATAGTTATATGTGTCTTTTTTCTTATGATAATAATTACGTTTTATCATGCCCTCCTTAATTTCATCATTTATCCACTGATTTTGATATACATGTTTAACTCGCTTTTTAATGAGAGGAGCATGATGATATAACACTTCATCAGGATCATCAATTTCTAGTATACTGTCAAAGGGACACTAAGATAAATGGTGAATAAAATCAGTCTCGTTGAAATATTTTGTAGATCTATAAGTTATATAATCATGAATTTGCTTTTTCGTTTTGAACCCTCTTTTATGAGAAATACATACTGGATAGTGATCACTGATTGAATATTTTGGAACTACAATATAATTAACATTTTCTGGCAGATTACAATACACATGGTCAATTAAAGTAGATGAAGTTTTGGTTACTCTAGTAGCCTAGGTTCTGTAACCATTTGACTCATGTTGAAAATATTTTTGATGTGTGACCACTTAGCATGTTTTGTACTTGACATTATATCAATATTAAAATCTCCCATAATAATAGTTTCCTTTTCTTCAGTGTCATCTTTTATCATCATGGTTTCAAACTTAGTATTAAACCCAGTCAGCATTATTGTTAGGTGGTCTATATACATAACCTAGTAAAATAGGCTTTTTATGAATATTAATAACTTCTATCCACATTGACTCAATTTCTTGCATTTCCAAATCGTCCCTTCTAAGCGTATTTAACTAAAAGCATAACATTTTTGTCCGGTACTCTAGTTTACTGCCTAAATTCTTCTAGCAAATTAAGATTTGACTGCATGCTTCTTCAGTGTGTCCATCGCCGTCTATGTCGAGCTGATATTAATCTTAACCATGACTATGTTATTTTATTTTTAAATACTTTAAGATGTATTTAAATGAGTAGTTATTGTTGCCAACTTAATTAGAAATTTGAATTGAGATTATTTTTGGAATAACTTATATAAGGGATTGTGGAAGGTGAAAAAAAAATGGGGAGGGGTTGGGGGGGGGGGGGGTAAAATTTAAATTCAGAAATTAAAAAGAATTTTTCTTCAATTTTTTTTTGTTGAGGGGATTTATATTCCGAACAGCGTAGTGTATGTATTGCTCAAAAGCAAAAAAAAATAATTTTAAGTTCATTAGACCACATTCATTCTGTGTCAGAAACCTTTGCTGTGTCAATTATTTAATCACAATCCAAATTCAGAGCTGTATCAAGCTTGAATGTTGTGTCCATACTTGCCCCAACTGTTCAGGGTTCGACCTCTGCGGTCGTATAAAGCTGCGCCCTCTGAGCATCTGGTTGTTTTTGTTTTGTTTTTATTGAAAAACCCAATGCATATCTCTAGTGAATCAGACAGTGTGACACGGTGGGAAAAAAATGGTTGCATATTTAGGGGATCACTGAGCATGGCTGGAGCGAAACCCCTCGATTATAGGCAGTCAGTGCCCCCTATCGCCTTTATGAACATTTCTGTATCCGCCACTGAAAGCTCAGTTAAAGTTTCCTGAATATTTACAAAATGGTTTCCGAGATTTATCCTATCTGGTTAACATAAACTGCCGCTGAACATTTCAACTCGAATTAAACTGAGAAATAATCGAAATGTATCAGTCTGTATTTCATAAAATTAAGGGGCTGCAAAAATGTATGCGAAATGCAGTTCACTGTTATACAAAAAAACAGAGACATATAGTCATGCCGGGTCATGTTTCAATGACAATCAAAGACATTAATATATGCTTTTGATAAACTAAAAGCATAACATTTTTGTCCGGTACTCTAGTTTACTGCCTAAATTCTTCTAGCAAATTAAGATTTGACTGGTTCTTCAGTGTGTCCATCGCGGCCGTCTATGTCGAGCTGTCAAGAGTGTCGATCATAACAGAGGCGGATTTATGAGGGGGGGCAGGGGGCCCGGGCCCGGGCCCCCCTTTTTGGGGAAAAAATTGGTTGCTTATATGGGGAATCACTGAAGCTTGACTGGAGCGGGCCCCCTCTTAGGCAGTCAGTGGGTCCCCACTTATGAAAATTTCTGGATCCGCCACTGCATAAACCTTCAGTATTCATAACAAAAACTAAAACAATTTCATTTCTAGTTTATAATGGTCGAACTTTTTAACATCATTAAGCTTATGATACACCAGTCAGACTTTAAAAAAAAAGAAATAACATCATATGCGAAAATAGTTCGTTTATAAATACAAAGCAGTATTTCGAAATACCACAATGACATATACATGTATATATATACCGATTTGGTATTGCGAAATACCCATAGCAACAGTACGCTAGTATATAAGTAATTTCCAGTTCAAATACCCAGCATTAAACTTAAACTAATGAATAAAACTAAATCTTATATATATTCATTTTCTACAACTTCAAATGAGTGTATCAAAAGTTGAGTTCAAGAAAACAGATCACTTCGATTTTACGGCGTCGGAGGGGAGTCCACCCCAGGGAGGGGATTATAAGAGGGACCCGTCTTACATTGACAGTGGACCCCAAAGAAGAAATAGGAAGATCAGGAATTCTCCACCAAGGGATAATGTTGATGGAGAAGGTGATGGAAGAGGTTCACCAAGTGACAACTCTACTGGTGAATATAGCGGAAAGAGGAGTCCAGTTTATACCTCGGAACAAAACGAGTAAGTGAATGTGATTTTGAAAACTAAAAATTAGAGAATTTGATTTTTAAACTCACGATAGAAGTGATTTAGATATTTCTAAGGATAATTTTGAGGAGACTTGGAAAACAGAAACTTCTTTTTTACAGCTTAATTTGTGATGCAAATCGTGGATAAAAGACGATTACGTGACTATAACATAAATTATATAAACGGGTTTAACTTGTATGATTTATTATATAATGCAAAATGTGTGCTATCAATATATTAAACTGCACTGAAAGAGTTAATTTTTTGGGAAAATATATTTTAGAAAAAAAATGGTGGGAAAATTCTAGCCCCGCCTACTTTTGCCTACGTCATGAAATAAACTTAAAAGGCAATCCTCATTAAAATAATGTATCATTGCGCTACAAAATAGTTCTTGGGAGAAAAAACATATTCCATTTGAATTTAATCAGAATAAAGAAAACAACTCGTTAATTATATATCACAATTGTTCGAATCAAGAAATCAACACTGATATTTGTTATTCTTATAATAAATTTCTTATTACATCAAAAGTGATTCACCCTACGTTCTTTCCTTTATTCGCGGTACTTTAGCGAGAACATGTCATTTAACCCAGAGGATGGAGAAGGGTGAGATAAAAATCGTTAATTAAGGGGAAATTAAGCACGAAAATAAATTCTACGGTGTCAATTGGTTGTGTTGTATTATTGTGAAAAGTTTGAATGGGCAGCATTCTGTCGATTCTTGTAAAAACATATTTTTGTGTTGCCGTTCAAGGAAGCCGGTGTCATGGCGGACATTCAGTGTGCACGTGTGATGGTTAGTTATCAGACATATGGGCTAATTCAAGAGATCGTTTAACATAACCATGTTGCGCGGTTCAGAAATCGATAACGTTCAATGAATGGTGCTCATTACATATCGCATATCGTAATTTATAAGATGTGTCCATGGTATCCTATATGACAACTACACTTCTCGGCCATCTGTCAAGTTGTCCGGTAAATTAAAATAGCTGCAAGAAACCATCAATAAGTAATCGCAGTTAGGTTTCTTATAAGAACTGTTTGGACTTTAAAAAGGACAGTTTTTAGTGTTGTATCTATATTAAACGTCCACTAATATACATGTTTTCTTTCTCTTACAGTGGTAGTAGGCCAAGGGGCAATTTTAGTAGTGAAGGATCCAAGAATGATGAATACAGTGCAGAAGCTGGTGGTATCATCCAGGTATGAAATGACAGGTTAATCTCTTATGATAGATTTGTTTTGGGGAAACGGGGGGTTAACAATCTCTGTAGACTTTGCTACAGAAAAACTGTAAATTTAAAAAGAAGATATGGTATGATTGCCAATGAGGCAACTCTCTACAAGAGACCAAAATGACACAGAAATTAACAACTATAGGTCACTGTATGGCCTTGAACAATGAACAAAGCCCATTCTGAATAGGCAGCTATAAAAGGCTATAAAACAAGCTTTGTTCTTATAACAAGAATTATGACACAGCATGTGTCTTTCTACAGACTGCCGCCTTGTGGACTAGCAAATAAACATGCATTTAATTGTAGTCCTGATATGCATTTACATGTAGTTTTTGTTTCCACTGGACATTAAACACCAATCTATCATGGAATTGTGATATGTCTGGAGCCATCTAACTCTATCAAAAATTTATACTTTAAAAATATTTACATTACAGAGTAACTGGGATGAGGTTGTCGACAACTTTGATGACATGAAATTGAGAGAAGAACTCCTCAGAGGAATCTATGCTTACGGTTTTGAAAAACCATCAGCCATTCAGCAACGTGCTATTATCCCATGTATAAAAGGTAAAAATTGTTACTAGTCTGTTTAAGCCCCAGGACAGTCTTTTTCTGTTGTTCTCTTTTCTCATGCATTAACCGGGTTCTTCCCAAGTCTGTAAAAAAAACCACCACCCATATATTGTAGGCACTTTGAAATTTTCAACTATAGATAGGTGTACAATGTAAGTTAAATTACAATTTATCTCTGTAGGTTGTTACATCATTTTGAAAGAGTCTTCCCTGGATACCATATATTTTTGAATGGGGCAAATGTTTAAGACATGTCGAGGACGCATGATTTTGTCTATGGTGTGTTCATAGTTCTTAGAATTTATCAGTATCTACATTATCATATGATCTGAGTTTTGTTGTTAAAATCCGAAGGTGTAGGTGAAAATATATGTTACTTGTTGCAATTTTTTTTAATAGATGCTTAACACTGGACTGAGCTTTTAGAATCTTGGGACCAATCTGTTTACAAAATTACAAAATGGCAATGTCCAGATGTTAATTAATGAAAGCACAATATTTGCTTTCATATAGTTTGTTCATGTCTAGTATTCCTTTTTTGTAGATTTTCTATAGCTTAAGAGTTAATATGAATAATGTTTATGATTTTTGTAGGACGTGATGTTATTGCCCAAGCCCAGTCTGGTACTGGTAAGACGGCAACATTCTCCATAGCCATTTTACAGCAAATAGATATTGCATTAAAAGAATGCCAGGCATTAGTCTTAGCCCCAACAAGAGAGTTGGCGATGCAAGTAAGTTGCTTTTATGAAATGGTTATAAAGAATCTAGTAAAACACATTTGTAGAATCAATTTATGTAAGTTTATATTAATAATATTTGTAATCTTGAATGACACCTGTTAAGAAGATATATATGCCCAAAATATATTTACACATAAATTGATGTTGGACAAATTTGTTAATATAAGAAACTATCCCACTTCAATGACATTAGTCAAACTGAGTCCTGTAGTCTCACAAATTGGGTTTAATTTTTTTGAAGCCTTGTTCATGTGTTTGAAAAGATATGAATTTCATGGTGAAACTAATAAATCCTCAATATGTAAGGGACGACATCAAAAGTTCAATGAAGGATAAAAAAACTTAATTCACATAGTTTTTTCACTGACCCCCACACCCCCCTCTTAACTTAATTTGGGAAAAATTGATTGACCAATAGGGATATATGTAAAATTGGTTTTAGATTAACAAAACTTGCAGCAATGTTGACCCCCCCACCCCAAACTATTTGATTTAAGTTTTTTATCCTACATTGATCTTTTGATGTCGTCCCTAAGTACTGAGATGATCTGTCATGAAAAAATTTGGTACTATTTAACAATTTTTGTATGTTTTCATTCTAACTGAACAACACTAGCATATTTATCAGTTAATAAACAATGACATAAAAAGCGAAGGGATTTGTATATTTTTCGGGAAATTCTCTGATAATCCTTTATTTGTTGCAGATTCAAAAAGTTGTAATAGCATTAGGAGATTACATGGGAGCACAGTGCCATGCCTGTATTGGTGGCACTAATGTCAGAGAAGACATGCACAAATTAAGTACCGGCGTTCACATTGTGGTAGGAACTCCAGGACGTGTCTATGATATGATCAACAGAAGAGCTCTTAGTAAGTTAAATTGGATTTTTCATTAAATACATATGCTTAGATGTAAAATATAGTCTACAAAAAAAGTTCATGACCACTTGAATTTGAAACAGTATTTTTAACGAGGTTGAGAACAAAACTACTAAGCACATAATTTTTGCAAGGTCTTGTGTTAACAAAAATCAAATTCCATTAAAATGCAATATTTTAAATTAATTTTATAAATAACACTTGGAGTATTTACTTTTTTGTTGAAAATTGTAAATTCGGAAATTATTTTGAGGTTTTATCTTTGTGAATAATGCGACTGGATGAGTATCTCGGTAATAACTTGCATCAACTTTTTCTGCAATCACACTAATAAATGCATGCAACAAGTAAACATTTCATTAGAAACTCATTACAAATTTTGTCCCATTGAGACCATTTAAGATATTGTTCAACTCTTGAAAAAAATATAGATTTATGATGATTTCATATCCAAAAAAATTCTAGATAAAATCTATTGCATCCTTATCTATGGATAAAATATCTTTTTTTAGGATTGTTTTAGATTGACATGTACATTTATGATTTAGGAATGAAAATGTTTTCTTATTGCAGATCCAAGATCCATCAAGTTATTTGTGTTAGATGAAGCTGATGAAATGTTGTCCAGAGGTTTTAAAGATCAGATCTACGACGTCTTCAGATTTATGCCAGAAGATACTCAAGTAATAATCATTACCTTAATATTATTGAAGTACTGTGGATTCATTATTACTAGTTAAATACAAATTTTCATGGATTTCGTGAGTACATGTAAACTCCAAAATTAAATGTTCAATGAAAAAAAATTATTTTCTATAAAACCTCGAAATTAAATATCCATGAACATGTAAGTTATCCTTCATGTACGAAAATTGGTGTCCCCAAAAAAATAATTAATCTACAGTAACTTAATTTTACAAATAAACATCCTAAATGACTTGGCAGTATTGTTGCTTGTCAAATTGAATTGAGACAAATCAACAGTAAGCATGTTTAATATTGTTAAAGCAAATTGCCCAAATTATGATTATGATCGTGCTTACCTGTTACCTAGAAGCAGTGATTTTGCTAGCGCTCGTCGCTTTCGTAATTTATGAAAGGGTTTTCACATTGACGCGTATTGCTAATCAATTTTCGTCACTTAAATTTTGAAAGTAAAAATATTTTCGCATTAAAATACTATAAATCTACCTGTCTTTATTTTTGTGACAAGTCTATGACCCCCAGGTAATAAACATTTTCAACATGTGAAACATGTGAACATTACAAGTTGTGATTACAAATAATCGCTTATCGCCATAAGATGGGTCACTAATCCGTTAATTATTATTAAACCTCATAATTGACCATCATAATAAATTTTTCAGGAAAATCAGTCAGTTGGAATTTCAACAACCAGGAGTATAGTTTCGTCATTTGATCAAAATTGTTACTCCCCGGACAGTTCGCATTTGAATTTCAATATTTCTCAAACGATCACAATTTGAAGTTCTTTTGTTGTAGATTCGTCATTCGAACGCATTTTCCTCACAATTAATATAAATTGCCATCAAAAACTTTCGACAATTTCCATTTAAAATTTAGAACTTTATTCAAAATGTTGAGAGAGGTCTTCACTAGTAAACAGGTGCTTCCTGTACTGTGTGCTACGCAGGCGTGAAAGTATTCCTATGACTATTTATAGACCCTGATTAAAATACGTAAAATACGAAATCTTTAAGAATAAACGAGAGCCAAATATATATCTCTTACTAAAAGAAATTTAATTGAAAAATAATAATTTTCTGATGAATCCGGGCTCGTTTTGAATTTATCACCCACGTGTCACTTCCCGTTTTCGTTTCATTTTAAAACCGAAAGTAATAAACGTGATCTATTTTTGATTTGTTTACAACCTCCTTTCAGTTGTTAAACTTATTCAAAAAAAGATTTTATACAGTTCCAACTTAATAGAAATGATTCCCAAATATCGATTTAGACGTTTTATAAGGATAATGATTATGCAGTGCTAATCATTGCAGTTAATTTCTGCTGTGATTCCTTGTTTGACCTTGTTTAAAAAAAATGAATCCATCTTTTGTTGATCAGGAATATCTTCTGGAATAAACTGAAGAGAAATTGTGAACTAAGTTTCCACATCTCTTGCCAGAATCTTTCATAATAAGGGTCAGTACAGTCAAATCATACAATACTGACTGCCAAACATGCCCAAGTCCTGTAAAATCTGACAAAGTCAAAGATAAAGGCAAGCTAGAAATATAAATCCTTTGATCCTTGCTGTTACACAAATAAAAAGGTTGATTTTCATATCGCACAAAAGTGACTAAAGCCCTCAAAATCTAGCTTAAACCCTGCCTAGAGGCAACTTAAAAAAATTGAATGTTTTATGGATAGTCTTGTAGACCAACTTGATACAGTGTATAAGTGTTGAATGTCAAATGCAAAATAGTTTTGCTAATTCAGATTGATAATCAACTTCAAATATAGAATTTAAGTCACAGTGAACTTCAGGACTTGTACTGTGTGCAGCTTGTTTATACAGGTAGAACCTGTTTTATTTTTACATGATGTGCAGTTTATTTGAAAAGTTGGGGTTTCTAATTTTAGGTTATCCTGTTGTCTGCCACAATGCCTGTTGATGTGTTAGATGTTACACAAAAGTTCATGAGGGATCCTATAAGGATTTTGGTTAAGAAAGAAGAATTAACCCTGGAGGGTATCAGACAGTTTTACATTCAAGTAGAAAGAGAGGCAAGTTTAAAATGTTCATTAATGTATATTGCTTAAGAGAAGCAGAACAGGTAATATTTGATTATTGGTTACTTGATGTTATGTGACTTGCATGTATTCTGAAAGATATATTTGATCATCAAAATCTAAAACCAATAGATAAAAAAAATTAACTGGAATTGCAGCTTATAATTGGTCACTGAAATGTGTTTGCAAAGCTGGAATTACATCTTTTACAGAAACATTAAAAAACGAAGGTTGTTTCAGGTATAATTTTGTACAATTGAATTTGTACGGAGTTGATAAAATCGAATAGTATGTTTCCTGTTATATACATGTGTATTGATATTGAGATTTGCATAAATGATATTTGTATTGACATTTTAAACATTTTTTTTTTAAATTGAAGGAAAATTTATGGTGGATGAATTTTGTAGGAAAAAATCATTATTTAAACAATTTACTTACTTTGAAAAAAAGAAAATATCTTTCCTGATCAAAGCTGTTATCACATGATAAATGAAAGCAGAGGCACTATGCTGGTCTTATTAATTGTCCATTATGTTATAAATTTGTGATATCTTATTGTACATTTAACTATTGACCTTGCTCATTATGTTACTATTTTTTGTAGGAATGGAAATTAGATACCCTCTGTGATTTATACGAGACCCTGACCATTACACAGGCTGTTATTTTCTGTAATACTAGAAGGAAGGTGGATTGGCTTACAGACAAAATGTTGTCTAGAGATTTCACCGTCTCCGCTATGGTAAAAAAAATATAACTATTTATTCAAGTTATCTCTAACAAAATAAATTACAAAGTAAACATATTATCATGTCTATATATATTTTAGAAAATAAAATAATTGGAAGATGGAGGGAATACTGATTAATGGTACACTCAAATTGATTAATTTTAAATCACTCTTGCAGATGTTGAATTATTTTGAAAAGGAATAATTGTAGGTAACAACGCTAATGCTTAATTTATTTTTAGCATGGTGACATGGACCAGAAAGAAAGAGATGTTATTATGAGGGAATTCCGTACTGGATCTAGTAGAGTCTTGATTACCACTGATCTCTTAGCTCGTGGTATTGATGTACAGCAGGTTTCACTCGTCATTAACTATGATCTCCCAGCTAACAGGGAAAATTACATTCATAGGTAAGTTTTGAAACAGTAGGAGGACAATCGTGGTCTGTTGCAGTCACTTCTCCATATTGTTGGATTTAAATGCCCATGCTGCTAGGCAAAGATTAAGTGTAAACCTTGATCGTCAGTCTTTTTGTCTGTCCCAAAAGCACTTTCACATATTATAGGGACATTCATGTCCTCCGATTATGAGATACATTATTTTTATGCCTAACCTACGATAGTAGAGGGGCATTATGTTTTCCGGTCTGTCTGTGTGTCCGTTCGTCCCTCTGTCCCGCTTCAGGTCAAAGATTTTGGTCAAGGTAGTTTTTGATGAAGTTGAAGTCCGATCAACTTGAAACATAGTACACATGTGCCCTATGATATGCTCTTTCTAATGTTAATGCCAAATTTAAAGGTTTTGACCCCAATTTCAGTGTCCATTGAATATGGAAAATGATAGTGCGAGTGGGGCATCGGTGTTCTATGGACACATTCTTGTTTTATTTATTTGATATAGTATTGTAAGCAGTTTTAATTGATTACAGTTTTGAATCATTTTCCAGGAATTAACATCCAACAGAACAACAGAAAGATCAGTCTGACAAATTAACTATATATGCATACCTGTGTAATTCCTCATGTTGTAAGGCTGAACTGAGGCAACTTTAAATTCTGTTGAGATTTGCTAGATTTGTTATAGTAGTCTTGAATCTTGACCTTATAATCAGTGATCCACAAATAGATATGATAGAGTGAAAACAACAATTACACTATTAGTATATATGTTAATTTTATCATCAATTGTTTTTCAGAATTGGCAGAGGTGGACGATTTGGTCGTAAAGGAGTAGCAATTAACTTTGTTACCCAGGAGGATATTCGTACTCTGAAAGACATTGAACAATTTTACAATACCCAAATTGAAGAAATGCCCATGGATGTAGCAGATCTAATTTAATTAATCAAATTTTGAATCGAAATTGTTGCCCGTACTTATAAAAAATAAAGAAATATTGTGTACTGGCGATCATTTTCATGCGTTGTTCATATTTTGCTGGCTACAATTTTCTCATATATTGAGAATTTGTTGCATGAAAAGTTTTACCTTGGATAATTACCAAAATGAAATAAACGTTCTAGAAGTAATTTGAATTGCTAGGGACATAATTGCCCAAGACATTTTTGTGTATAGATTGTATTTTTGACTATCCTATATTGTAAAAAGTGCTGTGTATAAACTGTGCTATTTGTTTTTTTTTTGCCTTTTATAAAATTGTTATTTATTTTTTTTTCTGAATAGCAGTATTTTGACTCTTCAGAGTTAGTAACATAATTAGAGTTAAATTTTGTTTTTCACAGTTTTAAAGGTGTCATGGCTACCTCATTGCACCAACCTTGTACAGAAATAATACCTTCAGCTTGTACGTTATGTTCATATCATCGGTACATGTTGTATAAGGATCAAGATTGTATTGGTCAGGGATGGGTTAAAGTGAATAAGTTATTAAAGAAAAAATGGGTTCATGGCTATGTGACAGTGAAAAGAAGCAATAGATGTAATAAAAAAAGATACAATTTTACTTTTGTGTTCTGTGTTGTGCCATGGAAAGGGTAACAGTAAGCTACATATTTACAAATCCTATAAAGAATTAGTATTTCAATTTCTTTGAGGCAAAGCTAGTCTTTATATATTAAACAGTGCAGGAATTTCAACTTATTAAACTTCATTTTTGTGGAGCCTGCGACTTTTGTTGCAGAAAGCTAGACATAGAGATAGTGATCCAGTGGTGGTGTTAGCTAACTTATTAAAAGCTTAACACTTTTATATTTTAGAAGGTGGAAGACCTGGATGCTTCAAACTTTTGTCTAAAGATGCCTCGTGTTAAAAAGTTTCTGTCAAGTCACATGTCTAATGTCCTTGACCTCATTTTCATGGTTCAGTGACTTGAAAAAAAAAAAATGATTTTTTGTAAATGATGAATTCTCTTATTATAAGTAATAGGATAACTATATTTGGTATGTTTGACTTTGCAATGTCCTCATGCCTGTTATACAGTTTTCACTCGACCTCATTTCATGGACCAGTGAACAAGGTTAAGTTTTGGTGGTCAAGTCCATATCTCAAATAGGTCTAGTATATTCGGTTGACCAACTGGCAGGTGTCATCTGACCTTGACTCCATTTTCATGGTTCAGTGGTCAAAGTTGAGTTGTTGAGTTTTGTTTTTTTTCTAATACCATATGAAATAGGTCAACTATATTTGGTGTATGGAAGAATTATTAGCTGCACATGTCTGTCTGGCATAGTTCATTTGACCTTGATCTTATTTTTATGGTTCATTGGTCAATGTTTAGTTTTCTTGGTTAATTTATGTGACAGTTTTAAAAAGCTTTATATTTAGGACTATCAACATAATATCAATAATTTAATCATAAGTAAAGGCGAGACATTTCAGCATGTGCACTCTTCTTGAATATGGGTAAACATCAATTGGAGCATTCCACAGACAAAAGTAAATCCTACATCACCAGGTCAACAATTGGAAAAGAAAATTTTAAAAATCAACCATGTACCAAACACTGACTTTAGAAAAAATAGCCTTTGGTAAGCTCGAAGACAAAATGATTACAAATATTTTGATCTCTTATATGGGAAAAGTTTAAAATTTTAAGGCTTTCACAATCATTAAAGTAGTGTTCTGGTGACAATTAAAACTTCTTTTATATATAAAATAATAAAAGTTGTTGCTCTTGAACTTCTGAGTATACCATGATACATAACACAGTTAACCCAACATTTTTTGAAGAAATATATGTAATTTTACCCATGTTTTTAAAAAGTTGGGGTATACTGTTTTACCTTTTTGCATTTTTTTTGAGGAACTACAATACTAGGATTTCTGAAATTTGGTTTCCAGGGTTTATACAAGTCAGCAATACTGTGTGATTGGTTTTCAGATTTACTCCTCAACAACTTCCTGTTTATGGAACACTCGTATCATTACACATGATAGCCAAGTGGAAAATTTTACTCACATTTTTCTGGGGAACTACTAGAAGGATTTCTGACATTTGGTTTTAGGGTTTATATAAGTCAGCTGTACTGTGTGATGGGTTTTCATAGTCATAGCTTAACAACTGCCTGTTAACAGAAATATTTCAGTGGGGTTATCATCATTGAGCAGTAGCTCGCAGTTTCACTTGTTATATTCCTAAACCTGTCTCTAAAATAAGAAGGTTCATATATCTTGATAAAGTTATTGCCTCCTACATGGAGATAACAATTCTATGGCAAAAACTGTTGGTATAGTAAGAGGAAAATCCCTCTTGAATTTCAGGTCAATCCTATGTCTTGGTCAGTTACTTTTAAAAGACTTTTTTATACAGATAAATGGTTTCAGGATGCTTTTTCATTTTCGACACATTGGATTGTAACCATTCTTGAATTATGAATTCATCAAGACTTTAGTCTAGGCAGGGCATAGCTACTAAAACTGTTTTTTGTAAAGCAATTTTACTCGTCCAAGTGAACGAAAAATTATGCAATCTTACCTGGTAAGGGGAGATGTGGGGTATATTGGTCACTAAATGTTATTGACTTTATTTGAAACTCTCAACAAGGATGAAATAAGAACAAGCTTTCAACACCATTGAAACAAATATGGCAAGAGAGAAAATTTCTGAGAGCTGGTTTGGTTCCTTATACACCCAAGTAATGAGATTGTATTTCATTGGTACTTTTTGCTTTTTATTTGACTTTTACTGTTCAGGAGTTATGATTCTTGAAAGATTGAAAATGGTGTTTCCTGTCGTGTCGGTGCATTTACTCATGAACTGTTCAACCAAAACTTTTAAAATTTTAATATGTTATTGTTGCAAAATGGAGGTCAAATTTGATATTGACAATTTTGCACTTTCACTGTTCAGGAGTTATGATTCTTGTGATATTGAAAAATGCCAGGACACAAATAAATGTTAATAAATCTGGTTTGCTGTCGTTCTGACAGACTCTTGTTAACTTTTAATATGGAAGCTTACTTATGGGTTTGCTCATTGTTGAAAGCCCTCCAGTCATATTGTTATAGGGGAAATGAACCTATAAAATGAAACAATCTGATTTTGTCAAAGATAAAAAACAAAATCTTGTAAATTTTTATTGTTTTTATGACATTTTGAAAGGAACAATATTTATGGGTCTACAGATTTTCAATTAAAAAAATCACAGTTTGACACTAGATGAATGCATAAACTTGAACTGTGAAAAAAAAATATTGTAGAAAACATTTCAAAAGCATAAAATACATTAAAATATTAACACTAAGGTTTAACAATTATCATACAAAGGTAGAAAATCTGTGTCTTTTCTTACATACAATATCTGTAACAAATATAAACTTGCACATTATCTTCTGTATGATCTACAGTATGTATTTATCAAAATGGTGTAAATACTACCCAGAAAATCTCCTGTAATTAACATGATTCTAAAAGGATTTCTCAACCTTTTATGGGTAAAATTAGTAAATACGTTGAAAATGATGAAACCAAATACTCTAAAGGTTATCTTCGGTAATAAGAAGCACATCATACACAAATTTGGAAGATAATCATCCTGTTTGGTTTCATAAGGAGAGTTTAATCAGAGCCTTGAAAACTACATTTCTGGTAGTCAGAGGCTCTGACACCCACCCTAGTTGACCAGGAGGTTGTTATAATGATTTTAGATGGACCTCTACAAACTATTAAACTAGGTTTGGTTCAACCTTGCAGTATAATGAAACTAACCTTCATTAAAGTTAAAACTATGAAAGTTATAAAAACAATGTTTGTTGAACTTAATAATACATCATTAGTAAGAATTTTACATGAATATTCCTTATCACATACTATAGATCATACATACTATCTTGAGAAATATTTTGTCTTTATTGGGTAGAAAACAAAAAACAAAATTTGCCATTGATTACCAAGACTGCACGAAAAAAACTTCGAGTGGGCTTGAAAATAAGTAAAAGTCACTGTAGATTTAAATAGATAGGCTTTTTTTACAAAGAACCATTTTAATCAGAATGATTTTCAACATTACTACATGTATCTTGACCCATATCTTTAAAACTTGCTAGAGATAGGATCAAAAAGGATATAATGGTTTTTTTTTATAATGCATGTTCTTCATGATTGGTATATATTACACAATAAACTATGTTAATGTTAACAAATTTTTCGTTCAAGCATTTAGTTCAATTGGAATTTTATACAGAAAATTAAAAATAAGTTTTGATATTGACAGAAAATAATTATCGTGTGAAATTGATTAATTCAGTTGACTATATCAAATGTTGAAGTTCCACTTCAAGAATTAAGGTTTCACTGACAAAATTATTATAAAACACCACCTTTGTAAGAAAATAGACTATCAAATATGATTTATGCTATAATTAGTTTCGTAGTTTGTTTTTGCAGTTTTAATAAACATACCAGTAAAACAAAAACTTTTATGGAGGACCGGTGTCATGAGAAGACTGTTTTAATAAGCACACATATTAAAAGTAGATGTAGATATACATTTACACATACAAGGGGACTTAAAAGAAATTTCAAATAGTTATCTACCCATAAAAGACAAAATAAATTTCTTCCAAGATACACGGACATCATCTGTAATCCTATATAAAATTCAACAAGGGCAATAAATTTGTTCTCAATGAAAATAACTGTATGGAAAGACTTAGGTAAAAAGAACATATGTACAAATAGTAAGGGACAGTTTTCTTTTCTAATCTTTCAGTGGTCAAACATAATTGGTGATTTCAAACAATGAACTTTGATTCGAACATTGTAAATTCAAAATTTATTGCAAGGATTTTATAAACGCAAATACTATGACTAGATAAGTATCGAAATAATAAAAACTTGCAATCAGATCATTGAAACACAGACCTGTATGCATTTTTTTTTCAAAATCACAAATTTAGCAATTATTAACAAACATTTTTGTCTATTAGCAAAAATTGCAATAATAAATGCAAGCATTAATTTCTGAATTTACTTTTTTCGTAGCTTGTTGAAAAAATCTTTTAAGGCTATACTACCTGTCATTTGAATCATACAAATGTTTAAACCTAAATAATGAAAACTTCTTCAGAATTTGTGGAAAATGCTATAAAATCTTCAATGAAAATCCATAAATAGACAATCTAAAATTAACTAAATAAATATGCATAATTTATGCTCAACTGTATGTCAGCCTAAGATGAACTGGTAGAAAATTATTACAGAATCCTGCATGCAGTTGCATAGATATACTTTATCTTTGGAATAATGACCACTGTAAGATTAATTTAAACAAGACTTGATACATTACAAAAATACACATCAAAAAGCTTTACACAATATTAGACAACAGTACATGTTTTACAGACTTAAAAAACATAGACAAAATGTAGTTACTATACATGAATGAGGTATATTTTATTTCAAATTTTGAACCAGCAAGAATATATTTTCAATACACAAATTTCTAGTTCATGGATTTCTCAACTCGTCTTAATTTTGCACTAGTTGAACTGAATGTGAACAGTAAGGACCCTTTAAAATATTGCATGAAAAACATAATTTTTTTCAATGGGAGACAAACTAGAAATTGGTGTATATCTTCAGCACAGTTTGATGCTAATCAATAACAATTATTCACATAACTAGCATGATTTTTCTTGGTTTTATGCATGAAAGCTGGCCAGCAGCTTGAGGGCATTTAAAACCCATTGGTAAAATGATCTGACATGATTGGTAAAACGGAATGCTGATAGCTTGAATAAAGCCACACTTAATCAATTATGGAGTCTTGTTCATTTTTTTTTTTAAGTTTGTAATGAACTTATTGTAACTTGTTTGAGTATTTTTGCCTAATAAATTCAATGACGAAAAAAAATAATCTGTGTGTGAAATGCCTTCCTAGAAATCAAAGCACTTTTATTTTTGCTTTTAACTTTTAGTTTATTTGTAACCTGCATATTCTAGGCTCAATGAATATATTTGTGTAAACTTTACCAAAACAATCCCTCCAATAACAAGGGTACCTGATATAATCTTTGAAATACATTTTTAAAATTATATAACTGTATTTGAATTTTAAAATTTATAAGCTGTCACCAGATTTTGATATTTTAGAGGATTATATCACTTAAAGCTAACATTGATAAAATTATCAAAGAAGACAATCTGTCCTCAAAAAACTTTAGGACACAGGTAAAAAGTGTCAAAAGTTACCAGGTAAACTTCTCTATGTAATAAATCTTTGGAAATTAATTATTGGAGAAGACTTTGCTCAGTTAAAAAATTTTGTCTGATCCAGTATTTCTTTAGAACAATATTATATATGTTTAAACTAACAAATTATTGATCAACAATAGCAAAACTTGAAGAAATTTTAAGTCTTCTATATTTCACAATTTTCAAGAAAGTTTTACCTATCTGATATGTTAGTTGCCATCAAAAATATATTAAATTTAGTGCAGATCTAGAAATAATATACTTTACATATTCAAATACAAAACAGTATACATGTACATGTATATGTATATATATATTTTACTACAAATAAGACCATTATTTTACTGACCTTTTAACCATTGCCCTATATCTGTAACATAACTACTGGCCATCTGCAGGTAAAGATCAGGTAATAAAAAATGACTACTTATAGTTGAGAACATCTGCTGTCTTATATTAATTCCATATGGTAAAAATTAAATAATTTAAATGCTCCAAAAAGTCCAAGCCAGGGCCGTCAGTGCAAGGGCTGTATAGCCAGTCAAGGTCATTAAAAACTTCCATTTGTTGTTGTCTTATATTCATTATCATATTACCATTACTTCAAAGCATTAAAATCCCTATCTTCCATTAAAACTGATTCCTGGAATATTTCTAATTTATGACAAATTATTTTTTCTACAGCTTTCAAAGATTTTTTGCATTGATATAGAGACACACACTACAATCTGAGCTTTTTTTTTTACTTAAGGGACTTTCTGGTCTAATTTTAACAATGACAGATCTATGTGACGAAATCATTTACCTTTTTACTTCTTCTGAAAATAATAAGAGTTTGGAAGTTAAATGTGCAAGACTTTTAAGATTCTTAGTTCTTGATTCCTTAATAATATAATCAGAAAATGCTTAAATAAGTCCATGTTTTTGTATTAGAAAATTTTAAAATAATTCCAATAAAAAATTAGAAATTCTCAAAATCATTCAGATCTATAGTTATCAAAATTACTTATTATCATATTTCATTTTTGATACTCATTTCATGAAACATAATTTTAGTCAGAAACATAATAGACTCACTATAGTTCTAAAAGTTATCAATCTGAAAAGCCATATTTACGGAACGGTCAATACAGTTTCATTTTCAAGATTTTGAAACCTTTTAAATGGCAAGTCGAGATCCTTGAAAAATAAAAATACAAGACAAGTTAGGGTTATGAGATTTTTTTCCTGTATTGAGAGTAACTACTAATATTTATCTTGTTTTATTTGAAAAAAAAAAAAAAATCATAAACAGTATTCAGTATTAAAGTAATATTCAAAACTTCAGGGGTCAAAATTATGCCATTAGTAAATCCTTTTAAAGCAAATAAAATGAAATAAATCCATGAATACATTTATAATGATATGAAAAGGACTATTCATACTTCTCCAAAACCAACCTATTTATTTCATAGAATGGTTTACAAATTTGTTGAGTTCCTGAGAAACCGATATCACAAGAGCAAAAGCCTGGCAATCAAATACAAACGAACCCTTTGGTTGCTTTCATAATTTAAGACAAAACAAAATATATAATAACCAAATAATTGTATTGAATAAAAAAAAAAGAGAGATATCAATAAAATAATTAACCCAAACAAACAAACAAAAACAAAGCGAATGAAAAGAAAAAACACATATTGTGTACCAATTTTTATAAAAATAAAAATAAATAAATAACTCTACTATACAAACAAAAGATATTTACAGATATTAAATAATAATCTTTGGTCTGACAATGATCAGACATATATACTATGCTACAAAAATAAAATGAGATCAATAATAAAGTACCATTATCAAGGATAAAAGATCATATGACATGGACAATGACATTGAAGGGAAAATCCGTTTTCATTCACATTCTATTTATAGATATAAGAAGAAGAGGTATGAGTGCCAATGAGACAACTCTCCATCCATTATATCGTTATATGGCTGTTTCTTTAAATTCTTAAATGTCTATATTGATATTTTTTTCTTTATTTAAATTACAATACTGGCTGGTGATTCTGTTTGTCTGTTCATTTAATAGACCACTTTCGAGTTCATCCGTCACTTAATCACAATTCACTAATGACAGCAGTGCTTGATTGTCAATTATGAGAATTTAGTTTGCCGAATAAATCGTGCAATATAGTATTATAATTTTCCAACCACTCGCTCAACCTTAGAACGGATGTGACGATGCCACTAAACGCACGAATTATGTTTTATCACTAAAACAAGAGTTTTTGACAGAAATGCATCGAACTCGAAAGTTGTCTATTGAATGTTTACAAAATGCCCAGACTTTCTAGACAAACGAAATCAGCCAACCTGACTATAATTAAATAAAAGCTGTCCGTCAAGATCAAAGATGAGACAAAACACATATTCCATTTTGATCATGACTAATGACTGTACTGTGTACATTTTCCTTTTTGAAAAGATCAGCTCAAAGATCATCCTTTTAATAGTTAGCATTAAATCAAATTGCACTTTATCCCATTGCTTTATCAGCAATGATTGTGATTATTGATATTTAATTTTTTCAAGGGGCACAAATCAAAATGTACATTCTAAATATGAGCAAAAACAAAACTAAAAACACGATTTTGCCATCAAAAGCTAACTGTCAAAGCTAAATGCAAACTAAAAGATACTACACTCAAGCTATAAGTAACAATATATTTACCGAAACTTTAAGGAAGTATTATTTAAAGAAGCTATCCTTTTTGGCAATAGTTTTATTAAAGACTGCCACTGGGCACAACAACACTATTATCAAAGTACATTCACTTCAATTTGGTTTTATTTAGGACAACTCATCAAAAGTTGAAAATATGAAATTTTACCATAATGTTGTTTGAAAACATATAAACAAAGCATCTTTTAATTTCTAATAATCACTTCTTATAATTTTCAAATTCACAGAAGACAAACACTCCGTACTTGTTAACTGAACCTTATAAGATCCATTATCTAAGTTGAATATAAATAATTTTCATTCATAAAAAATAGTACAAAAAATAAAACAATGCTTTGGTCCCATCAATATTTAACATTTAATAGCTACTATTTAAAAATGACAATTATCTGAAAAAGTAGAAAAATGTTTTTGCATTTCATATACAATTTACACATAAAACATGGACAAAATTATTAAAGTCACACACGCACAAACACATCTTATTAAAGCATTTACAATAAATGCTGACATCAATACAATGCTGAGTTTTGCCTCTCAAGACTATTTTTTTTAATAGTGTCAAGTTTTATCACTTACTTTTTTTATACATTGAGAAAACAAGTACTAATACAGTAACTGAAGTTGTTACTATCCCTTCTTTAGTACTCTTACTCACTATATATGATGGACTCTTGTTCTTATGACTAGAGGACTTAAAGAACTTTTTGTCAGACATGTGATTGAAATACTCTTGACAATTGTCGACATCAATATTAAGTGAACCAACGTCTGGTAAATCTTCTGTCAGTTGATTCCATAAAGTAGATAATATTAATTTCAGTATTTTAGTAACTTTAATTGTAACACAATTATGATTTTATAAGTCAGACAAAACAAATTCAGCTTAACTGACAAAATATTGGAAGATACAGCCTTAAGCATTTTTTTTTTCAACAACTCAAACAGAGAAAGGAGTGGTCTGTAGCACTACTTTAAGTTTAGTATTTCAAATCTTTTTAGTACTTTAAAATGGTAACAACCACATTCTCAGAAACATAGTATTTCGTGTAGGATTTTTTTAATAAAAATATTAACTTGTAAAACTTTATTAAATGGTGAATAAAAACTATATCTCTTATCAAATAACATTAAACTTTCAGAATCTTCTTTGTGCAAAAATGTTAATTTTCTTAATTTTCAAAAATTGAAATCTCCAAAATCTGGCCAAATATTATCATCCACTAGGTACACTTTTTTAAATAAGTACTTTGGTGTTTAGTAAGCTAATACAGCAATGAAAAGAGAAAATGAAAAACATTTGAATTCCCTAAATTTCTGGCCAAATATTATCCTGCACTAGCTAGTATTTTTTCAATAACTACTTTGGTGCTTATTAAACTCATACAATGATGAAAAGATTTAAAACACTTGAATTCCCTAAATTTCTGGCTAAATATTATCATGCACTAGGTAGAATTGTTTAAATAAGTACTTTGGTGCTTAGTTAGCTAATACAGCATTTAAAGATGTAAGTGACATATAAATATGTAGTACACTGATGCAACAAGACATAGACAGTGCCACGTATGCTATCACATCTGAACATTGCCCATTCAGGACATTAACACATTAAACTTGACACCATTAACATTTATGTACTATTTTGTCATGACGATTTCTCAAAAGCTGCCATACGATTATTTAACTCCTTTATCCCCTGTTGTATTCTTTTCAAATGGCCTACTTTGTGAACTCCTAGATCCTGAAATAGAATTTATACACCTGTCAGTTATGGCTTAAATTATTTCCAAGGAATATCTATACTACTAAAGGAAGAGACCAATTTCATTGAGCTGCAACTCCTCTGAAACCATACAAAGTCAGAAATATTTGTGATATGACATAAATGTAGTGTTTTGTACTTCCTAAATTTTCTTTGAAACTATCAGAAAACATATTTTTCAGAAATATCCTAATTCGGAGACTGTTATTGATTAGTGTCTTATAAGCGTTTACTCATGCTCAGTTGACATACTGCCCGCAAATATAAAAACTCTTAGTTTCAACACTTGCCCAATTGTACAGAGATTTCAGGGACATCTTTAAGTATTATAAATGTTGGAAAATTATTTTGTGGTTGTTTCATCTTCAATTATTGCTATCCTAGACTTTGTCGACACAGAAGAATTCAGACTTATTTGAATTAGATATTAAAAGTATGCACAAGAAAACATAAGAAAATAAACTGTTTTTTTTTAAGCCTCGGTCACACCTTACCGGATAGCTTGAATGGAGGCCTAACGGATAACCTTTTTTTTTATCCGTTCATGTCCGTTAGACGTCCGTCCATATCCGTTGCATGTCCGTTAAGCGTACGTTTTATCCGTCGACGTCCGTTCTGAGCATGTTAAAAACTTTGAACGGACATCCAACAGATAAAATGTCCGTTAAATGTCCGTTGGGCGTCTGTTTTGTACGGTACTCGTCCGTTTCGTTTCCGTTTTGTATCCGTTACGTGTCCGTTATACATCCGTTGGAGGTCTGGAAGATAAATTCACCAACGGACTTCTACCGGACGTTTAACGGATAAAACGGATGTTGAACGGATGAGAAACGGACTTCTACCGGATGTATAACGGATAAAACGGATGATGATGAAGGGATCTCAAACGGATAAATGCCAATTGAAAATTTCGCGTGAGAAATGCCAATTATTGGTAGAGTGGGGTGCTCATTTTCGCCATATCTTTCCACGTTTTCATCAGTTTATGTTCAGGTCTTTGTGTTTTTGAAGTATACTGTTAAATGCAAAATATTCTTAGTTTTAAAACGTGTTTGTTTTGAGAAAAATCATCTGAAAATTTGGATTAAAGTGTGTTTGAAATTTCCTGATGTGTTGTCAATGGGGGACACATATTCACTGTTTTTACACATCTATTTAAAACCAAATAACTGTAGCTTCAAACAATATTAATCAAATCAATTTCATTGTAGATGAATATCAGACATTTGAAAGGTGTATAAAACTAAAATTTAGGGCAATCAGTCAAAGAATTATTAGAAATTCTTCTTTGAAATCTTTTTTTCATTCAGGAAATTGGCTGAAAATCGTCGTCCGTTTTTCGGTCCATTGCGGTAAGCTGAAAAATTTGGCCTCATTTTCAAAAATGATCATATTTGTTAATATATGTTTTGAAATTGTGTCCACGGCGTATATGAGCGTCCCACTCTATGTCAATTTCTTAAGGTTCATGAATTCATAATCGATCTTAAGAGTATAGGCACGTCTTCACAATCAAGCAGTTCTTATTCAGGCCATAAAACACTGCCCTTTGGCGGAATTTTGAAGAACAAACCAAAACCAGTTACACAGAAACATTTTGAATATTTATGTGATTTACATGTATTATTATTGTCGCCTTTGATTTTTCCGTAAATCTTGTTCATCCGTTTTATCCGGTACGCTTCCGTTAGGTGTCCGTTTTATGCGGTACTCGTCCGTTGGATGTACGTTCGACATCCGTTCTGTCCGGTACGTTTCCGTTTCTCGTACGTTGCATATCCGATGTGTGTCCGTTATGCATCCTTTACACGTCCGTTTTATTCGTTCAGTACATCAACGGACTCCCAACGGATAACAATTTTGTTGACGGACAACTTTTATTTTCACCTGTTAGGCGTCCGTTCGTGCTATCCAGTAAGGTGTGACCGAGGCTTTAGGAATTAATATTATCTATTTACCTGTATGTCACCTTTATCTAGTGTTAAGAGTTCTGTGCCCCTGATTTCATGTCCTATAAATGAATCTCTGTACTCTACTAGTGATAAGGATTCTAACCACAAACCCACATCATCTGTTGTCCAAGTGTATACATTACTCGCTATAAAAAATTAGGAGTATTTCATTAAATATGTCATTAGTCAATCTAGTTTTAAAAATTCACAAGACAATGTCTCAATAGTAAATAAATAGTGAATGTGTCCATGGGACTTTATTATATAAAACATATACTTAACGGTAAAAGTGAAGCTACTCAAATTTGTGACTGATCCAAATTTTGTAGTAATACGTATTGTATATAAGTTTCATAACATTTGGTTGAGGCAAACTTAAGTTAGAGAACAGAAACGAAAAATTCAGCAATTTTTTCCCTTTTGTATAGGGGCATAACTCTAGAACAGATAAAACGATGCCACCTAAATTCAAATTTGATCTGTATTTTGTGGAAATAAGCATTGTGTATAAGTTTTAAAACAGTTGGTTAAGGCAAACTAAAGTTACAGAAAGGAAACGAAAATTCAGTTATGTTTCCATTTGTAAAGGGGAATAACTCTAGAACAGTTACAGTGACACCACCAAAATTCAAACTTGATCTGTGTTTTTTTTGTTATTAGCGTTGTGTATAAATTTCATAACATTTGGTAGAGGCAAACTGAACTTGGAGAACGGAAACATGTATGAATGGACGGACAAGTTTAAAACTTAACGCCCCCCTCCACTACAGCGGGGGCATACAAATTTTACCAGTAAAATCATAAATGTGAACAAATATTCAAATTAAATTTCAATTGAATCCAATCATATTAGAATGTACTGGTTTAAACAACATATCAGGTAGTTATGACATTTTTTTTGGTGAACATTGTATTTTTTTTACACTTTTTTAACAGTGCAAGTAACTGCCTCATAATGACTGTCAGTAAGTGTTGTTGAGTTGCAACTGATCATAACCCATATCTTCTTTTAATTTATGGGGCTTTAAAAGGCCCAGTGGTCTAAGTATTCAAACTACTTTATCACTAGCCTTTCAACACTAGGTTGTGAGTTAAAATTCTACACCTTCTCCAATCTTAAGGAAGCTGGCTTGTCATGTTTTAGATTTTTTGTCAGATTTTCAGAGTCCTCTGGTTTTATCCATTTGAATGCCTTGAAAAAATTTCCCCGGTGACCCCATTTTTCTTTTTGTAAATCTTTTACATGTATCATTATAAGCCATCTGTAAAAGTCTTATAAAATTTTAATTACTTTTTAACAGTTTTTGAGAACTTCAACTTGTCAATGATAAAGCTATGAATATTTTCCTGCCAAAATTTCAATGGTTAATATCTCGAAAACTAGCGTGGTGACCTATATATTTGTTTTGATCTTAAGATTCCTTTATTAAACCCTTATCTATATAAACTAGTGTTTTGAAAAGTTAATTACTTTGAAACTGAGAAGTGAACTCCCTTAATAGACTAGGGTTGTTATTTTTCCAACCAAAGGTTCTCTTCAGGTACGTCTGCTTCCTCCATCAATTTAAACTGACTGCCACGAAATAGCACAATAGTGCTGAAAGTAGTTAAAACGTCAGTCATATTTTGTCTTAAGTGTAAACTTACAAACTGGAATGTTAACTTTGCTATCTTTGTCTTTACTCTTGCCTTTCAGTTTATTATAGACATGCTTTAATCTGCCAGGTTTGCCTTTTTTACTCTGTTCTATATTTGGAGTAAGGGGCTGAAATAGAAAAATTAACAGTAATATAGAGATGTGTACCTAATCCTGAGAGAAGCCAAACAAATGGTTAGTTACTGTAAATTCAGAAATTATTGTGATGTTTTAATTATTGCGAAAATATCATAAGAAAATAACATGTCACTTTTCATATCAGACCCCTTATCAGCCAGCGAGCGGAGAGGCTTAAGGGATGATTTTGACCATGGGCTGGTAAGGTGTCTGATATGAAAAATGCCATGTCAGGTTCTTTTTATTATACACTTCAGCAGAAGACATACAGATTCCTAATATATATATAATTTATGATTTTCACTTAAAAGGGGCACTAGCTACAAGATGTATAAAAATTTAATATCTTTTTTTATTTGCTCAATCAAAAAAGACATGCAAACAGTGAAATAACAATTAGCTTTAAACAGCCAGTATGGTTCAATTTTGTCAAATTAAGCTACAAAACATTGATTTTGAATTATTCACCCTCACTGGATCCGTATTCATGTGAACTTCAAATTAACCCCGTAGCTTGAGATGGATTACACATGAATTGTATGTGTAGTTATTTAAGGGAAAAGAATGTCAACATTGAAAGTGAAATAAAGGTAAATCATTTGATTGACTGATTCGATCCACAAAAATTCATTCTAAAATAGGTAATCAAAGAGCAGATTGCTCTGAGGGATACAATTGCCATGGTTTTCATTGACACATGTATACCTGTAGCTGGATAATATTATTTTCAAAACTAATTCAACTGCACATGTAAAATGTAATTTACGTAATCTGAATAGTTACAAAATAGCCAATCCTGGTTAAAAGTGTATGAACAATGTACTTAGGCCTATTGTGTTTTATTTTTGTACTATCAATTCCAAGTTTACTTTCCACAGCAGTCACTGAGACTCAGAGTGATAGAAGTATTTCACTTCGTATCTTATCACCTATTTTCCTACATTAATTCTTGGAGGAACCCCATTCTTAACTCTTTGAATATTTAATTCCCTTTGGGTCAGTGATCATGACTCCTTTCCATACACATTCATCAGTTTAAATTGCGATCATTTTTAATATAATTCAACATTTATCGACAGAACGAGTTAATATTTCTCAACGTGTTGTTTTCCGTTGTTTTGATTCAGAATTCACGGAAGTGACTTCCGGAAGGGAGACAACTCAAAACGATAATATGGAAGACTCTATTTCGCCTGAAGGGGTGTTGAAAGTAAACCTTCACGATGTGGACTACATTTATTTTAATTTAAATGATGCATATGATTTAAAATTATGCAACAACAATAACCCTCAACAGCAGACATACATAGAAAGGATCCCATGAGTTATAAATTAATCAATTGAGTGGGGAATCCAGAGCAACCATTTAACCTAGTACCTTTTGAAGTCAAGAAAACTATACGCATGCGCATAATTACCTAAACAAACCCTGTAGTAAGAACGTATATTAAACCTAAATGGTTCTCTATTTTTTATGGAAGTACAATATCAAATATCATTTTAATAACGGTGACATATAAGTAAAACTCCACTTCAGTTCCTATATGACAGAAATAGATTTATCGGAATTCAGAGAACTCTCGCATTTTTATCACAACTGGAGATTTCCCTCTGACGTGTTTCTAAATTTATAACAACACTAAATATAAATACTGCTTGATTCTGATTTTCCGTGTTGTTAAAGGGAAACTTCGCAAAAAAATCAAAAATTGATATTATGTCCATTCTGTATAAAAATTCTCAAATTTATAGATATTAAAGTTTTATTCCGCTAGATAAGAGATCACCATCGATTTTAAATTTTGAGTATCAATTCTCTGCGTTCCGCCATTTTGTCATCTTCTACGATCAAAAATCACGATATGTCTATAAACCACAAAGGACGAAAACTACAGTAACCGATGTAGTCGTAATTGCGTGTCGATATCTTGTCAATCGTACGGTTGTTTTATCTGACTAACTAACTTGATACGGAAAATGTTCTTATTTTTTTTTTAAATAACCATAGTCTGTTATTTTTTTACTGTTAATATTGGAATTAATTAAAAAGTCAAAGTTCAAATCATGAATAAGTGTTCCGTGAAAATTGTTTTCGAAAATGTAATTCGTTCATAATTCTTTAAAGTAATAAACTTTATTCAAATAAATTCGGATCTTCCCTCATCTGATCACCAGCATGGCTTAAGGTATTACTCCCAAAGGTATTGTGAGGGGTGTGAGGTGACACGTCCAGGTATTCACGCAAGCGATTTCCTGTCTGGCTTGCAAGTTCATGCATCGTTTCACTTCCGTAGGTATTGATCGGTGTGCACGGCCGATAACTTATAACTTTCCATTTTGAACTATCAGGTTTATAATATACATCTCTGTCTTGCCTGTCCGAAAGTGATATAATATACTAGTCATTACTTAACTCATACGCTTGTTTATAAATAACATTTCTGGTGTAAAGAATATTATTTATAAAAATATAAATAATACATAAAAAAAAGATTTGAAGAAATAAAAATCTATTTACATATTTTTTCCAAGGGTTAATTTAGGAAAATGTAATATAAACTAGTCGTCAATAGTAAAGGACAGATTGGAACATACCAGAAATATTGATTTTAAAAAATGTACGCATTTGCCGACGATTCGTTTATACGCCTGGATAGAAAGTTACGGAACTATAGCGCAATTTAAATTATATACATGTATACATTGAACATAAGAAAGAAACATACATTTTGTGTAAATTGGGGTAAAAGTTTTGTAAATAGACTAGTCCACCGTATGCCAACAGTATGTAATCAACGAATTCGATAGACTATTGTATACCAAAAGAAGAAGAACGAACTATACAAATCAGTTGAAAAAGGCTTTAGTTAACTCATCAGATGGATAAAAATACAAATACTATAAATACAATTGGAAGTTTTCGTTTTTGCAATTTGAGAGTAAATGATGTATCAAACGTTCAAGAATACGCATGTAATATGTGTCACTGGATAAAAAAAAATCATCCTCAACACCTACTTCCGTATGGGACTTTCCCTTTCAGTGACCTGCAAATTTAACAGATGATACACTTTCTAAGATTTATATGTCCAACAACGACCCACTGCTCTACATGTGTTACTAACAGCCTAAGATAGCAATTCTTTTGTTAGGTCAATTCTCTTTCGTACAATACCAGAAAACATGGAAAATAAGTTCTTTAAATTTTGACTCTGGAATTAATACCATTTTTTCGTGCGACAAACTTTATTTCTGGCGATGAGCAGACATGGGCGGAAAACAATAAAAAGATAGGTTTAATATTTGTTCATTCATTTAACATGTATAATATGAATATCATTTAGTACACTTCGGTCTATACAAATGCAGAATATACCATGATGGTTTGATTTCGTCAAAAGATATAAGAGATCTGACAAATAGATTATCACTTCGATATTGCAAGACACTCATTTATAACTTTGCACTTTTGCATACCAAACTTTCGCAAAAAGATAAGTCATTTGATTAAATAAGAAGTTGTGGTTTGTTTACTTGGGAGACACTTACCCAAATGAAGTGGACTTAAGCAGCTATATAAGTCACGGTATGGCCTTCAACAGTGAACAAAATTAAAAGTATATTGTATAATTCAACTAAATGTGAACATGGCTGTGAGTTAGTACGTCTGGAGCTCTCCCTCTATGGCGCTTGTACCTCGGAAAACTTATACAGCTTGTTTCAAGAACAACCGGGTTCAGACAAACTGTTCTGAAATCGATATTGTCACTAATGCATTCACCCAATTCAATATTACCATCAAAGAGAGTAAATTCGGGGCAACAAAGACATTCCGTCAATAACGGCATAACTATGCTTTTAGTACACGAACACCAATCCGGCTGTGTTAAACTGGCGAGGGTTGCTAAGGATATCTTGATTTCGGGAACTTTCTGCAGCTTCCATTTTATGGAGCTCTTCTTCGGTATACTCTGGCTCTAGTGCGTATCCAAATTGACCATACTCGTCAACATCTGCCTCTCTTGACCGGACTGGAACCACTGTTAGTACTATCAACCTCTTTTTTTTTTTTACTATCAACCTCCGAACAAGACATTTTTAGTTACGATTTTATGATTAATTGTGGGACAATATATACACTGCCCTATAGAAACAAACACGCACAAATCACGAGAGAAATATATGTGAGTAAAAGTTAATTGAATTAGCAAAGTTAATATCCTTTGGTCTCGAATGTATGTTAACTAATTAATGTGTTTTTATAGGCTAGCTCAAATCCTCATCCAAATAATAAAATCTATATGTAATAATCCCTTCCTACCACACCAAGATTTAATGCCGAGCGGTAGACATATTTAAGGTACTAATTAAGTATAATTAAATGAACAATAGATAACAATAATTAATCATAAATGTGCAAAGATTTAAAAACATTTTTTTTTTCTTTATTCGTACAATTATATTCCGCTTCGGTAGAGTTATCAGATATTAATTAATACATGGGTTTCATTAGTCTAAATGTAAGTGATCTCCTACATTTTTTTGCCTAATAAAGACAATCAAAATGATTTGGTACAGCTATTTCTAATTTCTAAGTTCCCCTTTTTTATGAGACTTAAATCAAGGACAAGAGGTCTATATCATTTTATTCTGACACATGAATTAAGTTTCCCGTCTTTAACCGAAAACTGTTTATTTCTTAGTAAATTAATTTATTTGAATTCAATAAATAATAGCACCAAATATAATTAAATAATTCCACGGCGTTCTATTTTTATTAGTCACCTGTATTTTTAATGTGTGTATTAAATGCTCCCTAGCTTGTTTTATAATCCACTGATCCAAATAGACAGTCACACCTGGCAAGGTGTGCCCTAGAGGCGTGGTTAAATACCGAAGTGCAAATAACAATTTACCTTTAAACAGGCCATCTACGAGTATTGCCACAGAACCGTGAATACACACATCGTATAAACCTAGTCATAGCAGAGATAGTAAAAGGTCAATATGAGTACACCAACATATTGTCTTTACAGATTATTGTACTTTAATTTGTTCACCTTACCAGTCCGAAAATGCATTAATTTAAAATAATTTTATAACTTTTTGTGTTGTCTAAAAAAATAATTCGAATATATACGTTTAACATAGACAATTTATCTCATGAATGTGTACAATTGCACGTCTGTGCGTTTTATCTTCTTATTATCGGCTGGTTATTAGATAAAGCATAAGTCATCGGCGCGCTTACGATTACGTTAAAATATGATTAAAAACCAAGACTTTTAATGATTGTATTTTAAATCCCGGCATGCAAAAACCAGGAGAAAACGTCACGACCTACAGGAAGTAGTTAATATTTTTTCATTAATTATTGAATTTCTCCTTTATTACTGCACATTTAGCGATAAAACTTTGTGAATATATATATTATGTCATTATGAACATATTTAAACCATAAGAAAAAAATCGCGAATTTTCCCTTTAAAAACACACATATAAGTCAAGGGAAATATCAAACATGAAGATTATGAAAAGAACATTAAAGGAAAGTTGTTAAGTTCAATCCCTTTGTTTGTTTTTACCCTTAAAACCAAGACAAGCATAAGAATCTGAGATGGTCCTTAATGTTTAGAATAAAACGGCTGACGTGAGGGCATTGTCCTGAGCCACTGGTATAAGTCTACAGATTGCTTGAAAGCAATCGTATCCCAAAAACGATGATAAACATTTATTTTTCATCTATAAAATGGAATTAAATAGACCTATAATAATCCAACAGCATGAGTTTGCTTAATATATTTATATCTATATTTATGTTTACATCGCTTATATGGTCATCACCTGACTATAGAGGTCAAGTCAATAATTAATTAGAAGGCATCTGGACTAAAATACACACGAAACGAAGCTCCATATTTTCATGCTCGTGCCCTGTTTATTATTTATTTTAGACTTTTAATAGTTGGATAAATGTTTTACATTGTTATATATAAAATATGAGATTTTGAATTAAATCAGTGAACATGAATTTGACAGCTAGTGCCCCTTTAAAATGTACCATTGAGGTGTATTTTGGGGAACTTGCAGAAAATGCCAACATACCACGTGATGACGTTTGAGAAAGACATGCAAAAATAACCTGAAGCAGTTGATATAAACAGGAAGCAGTTGATAAAGAAAGTCATACCACACGGCTAAGACAATTTTTCAAATTTAATGCATGAATATATGAACAAATTAGTTTTATCAAGGGGTACAATCAAACCATTATTTTCTATAAGTATAAGATAAATATGTATGTCAAATAGTGAATTTGTGTACTAAGGTGACCACAAACTAGACTAATCAAAAAATTTAAACTAACCTGTAACAGGTCAGGATGGATAAAATAAGAGATAGACAGACACATACTAACCTCTTCCTGAGAAACGGAGAGTGATGTGGTATGAAATGGACGGTTAAATATCTGACAAATCTTCTGTAATTTTTTTTATATCTAACTGAGCGACACATACTAACCTCTTCCTGAGAAACGGAGGGTGATGGGGTATGAAATGGACGGCTAAATATCTGACAAATCTTCTGTAATTCTATATCTAACTGAGCGAGACATACTAACCTCTTCCTGAGAAACGGAGGGTGATGGGGTATGGAATGGAAGGTTAAATATCTGACAAATCTTCTGTAATTCTATATCTAACTGAGCTAGACACATACTGAGCTGATCCGTCACATCTGAATCAAGTCTCTGAAATGAATACAAATATTCAAGAAATAAACAAACACACATCTCTTGACAAAAAAATGATAACAGCACTTCATAAATTTCAAAGGTCTTTCCTGGATTTTACATTCATCAGGAATGCTTAAAACTGAAAATTTGTCAGCAAAGGATGAATAAGAACAGAAACAGGTATACAGCAATATGACCAACAAATTAATAGCTAAATCTATTTGAGGGTAACTATTCTTTCTATGGCAGTTGTTCTGCTGGGATTTGTATTTCTCCAAGTTTCTTTTTGTACAAAAATAATTTTGAAATATACACTCACATCAAATATTCACTATTATCCTCTGATTCACGAACGATCTATGTATCATATACAGCAAGTATTTTTTGATTTTAATAAAGTATAAAAAAATTAAATCTTAAAAAATGTAATATACTTACAAGTAGAGCTGCTTTGTCAGTAAGAAAGACATTGGCATCGCTATAAAGATGTTGAACACTGCTTATAAAATCTATAACTTGACTCCGTACTGTTGGCTGAAAATAGATCGTAACATTCAAAAATCTTGAAACTCTTAAAACACATGGAAATGAATACTCTTTTGATAGGCTTGTAGAAAAAGTTTCAAAGAAATTTTGTTCAATCTTAAAATCATAATTTCGTCAAAGTAAAAACAGATATTGAATAATTATATTAAAACATAATTTCATAAATTTGAAAAATTAAAACATTTATTTTTATGCACAAAAAATTGATACTGGTTTTAGTTTATGATAACAATTCAAAAGAGACTTTGAGAGAAAATAAACTTTATAAGGAGCAATTGTGATAAAATTCGGTGAATCAAAGGTACAATATCAACATCAATTCATGCTGAGCAAATTAAAGCACATCTAAACTATAAGAAAAGTTGACACAAGGCTGTAATGACAGCTGAATCAATACTTTTATCATGAACAAAATCTACTAAAACTGCACGATTCATGCTTGGCATGCTTAAAGCAGGGATAAAGTCAACTTTTTGTTAGGGGCAGAACAAATATTTTTCATTTGTTATTCAGCATGGAAAGTGGAGTTATATCTTTGTAAATGAATTTATTAAGGGAAACATGACAACCCCTATTGCAGAGCCCCTCAGCTAAACAACATTCCGTGACAACATATATCAACCTGGCTTATTTCAGTTTCATCTGTATCAAGCTGATTAAATAAAAACAAAAAACTCATTTATCAACAGGAAAATATAATACCAAATTCTTTTTTTATATTTTAATTTCAATAACACTTTTCTTTAATCTGTTAATTACCATTTTTTATATTTTTTATATGAATGTGTGAATTTTTGGCCATATATTTTTTGTAAGAACCATCAATTCATAGATGATCTAAAATCTTTTTTTCAAAAACTGAGAACCAGCTACTCATCCCTGAACAGAAACCTGTACTTCACTTACATCTGTACTTAAATAGTTGTACTATTATATAAATTAAATTGCCAAATAACCAAAAATCTTAGCTACAATTAATTTTACATTAAGTCCAGGCTTATCAATAGCAAAGTACTTATATTATGTATAATACTACATCTACATATATCAGCCTTAAAATTATAGCAATAAAGTATAGTTCTTTATTCTTTCCTTTATTCACCACCTAATTATAGCTTTATTACTTCAAAATAAATTGATGGAGACAACATTTACACATTCCAATGAACATAAGTAAGACAAAATGGTAAAGATACAAAAGACATACAGATTTAAAATTATTGCAAGTTCACAGGTGAGCATTTCACATCACAAACAATATACACCTTTTGTAACAACAACTTTTTTGTGTATGGTTTGGTTCAATGTTGACATAAAAATGGCGGTAAACATTTAAAATACTTACATCAGCCATTCTTCCTGAAGGAAACAAATTGTCTAAGAATTCGGAGGACTGGGTTGCTAGGGGATATAGGTCCTCTTCAACAGCACTGTACTTCCTGGAAACTACTTTCACACTGAAATAAAGGATAGATTCTAGTTAAACACTAGGTTTCAATTTACTGGATACCATTTATACATAATAATAAACTGCTTACTATGTCATTTAATGACAACTTAAAGCAATTTAAAACAGAAGAGCATACTGTTTTCATTTCACAGATGAAACTTTCACACTTCAAAGAACGGCATGTAGTGTGTTTATAAATATATTTTTTTTACACATTACTTATTAAAATTAAAATTAATAAAATTACATATATACTTAAGATAATGGCAGAACATTGTTAACTTGACTTTGACTATATCTAAAACTTCTCAATAAGGTACAAACCACTTTATAAGGGATGATGCTGCCTCTACAAAGCTCTGTAAAACTATTGACTCTTCCTCGGACAAAGGGATGGCTTGAGGACTTCTTGGTCTCTCTATTTTCTGTTTCTCTTTCTCTGACCATTGTGTTAAGGTCTTCTCAAATGCCTGAATGAAAAACAAAAATAATTTGCAAGTATTAGATTTTACTTTGATATTCTTTATACATAATGTCATGAAATCAAATCAATGTGTTAATCTGTGGTACTCAATAATGTATGTGTGTTATTGATGCATACAAAACAATACATATTTGTGGGATATCATATCAAGGTGAATTTTGGGACAAGCCAAATACATTTTACCATTATTATTCATTATGGTCCGGATACACTTCAAATTTCACCTTGCAAAAAACAAACTAAATTTTACCAAATTTATTTGCCTCAACTTTTTCACAAAAAACAGCCTTCCTTTCATTGGTAAAAACCCATTTCAAATTCTTTTTAGCTAAGTGCTGACTATTGGAATGAAAGACTTGTTGGTATGGCGTTAATAACAGTGCTTCTGTTTGATGAAGGAGAAATACTTTGTTAAAGTCAAAAGCAAAAAAAGTAAGACAATGCTAAACCAGAATGTGTCTCTAGTACACTGATGCCCCATCCGCAATATCATTTTCTTTGTTCAGTCGATTGTGACAATTGGGTAAAATTTCTAATTTGGCATTAAAATTAGAAATATCATATCAAAGGGAACATGTGCACTAGGTTTCAAGTTGATTGGACTTCAACTTCATCAAAAACTTTAACCAGAAGGGCAACAGAAAGAAGGACAAACTGACGGACAAACTGATGAAAGAACGGACAGACAAACGGATATACAGACAAACAGATATACAGACCAGAAAACATAATGCCCATAAATGGGGCATAAAAATGAACATTGAAGACACTAACAAAACAAGCGAAACTGCGAGCTACTGCTCACTGATGATACCCCCGCCGCAAGTGGATAATTTTAATAGTGTAAAAATATGCAAGTGTTCGGTAAACAGGAAGTTGTCGAGTGATGAATCTGAAAAGGCATCACACGGTATAGCTGACTTATATAAATCCTGAAACCAAATTTCAGAAATCCTTGTATTGTAGTTCCTGAGAAAAATGCGACGAAAAATATTCATGGGACGGACGGACTGACTGACGGACTGACGGATGGACGGAAGGACGGACTGACGGACTGACGGAAGGACAGACAGAGGTAAAACAGTATACCCCCCCTTTTTTAAAGCGGGGGTATAACTACTGGTGTAATTATAACAGCAACTATAATACCCTAATACCACCTACCCTGTCTCTAGTCAGCATTTGTGCTCTGTTCTTATGGACAATTCTAATATATCCTGGTGGTTGGTTCCAAGCCTCTCCATCAACTTGTACAGGGACAGCTTCATCACCAATTATTGTTATCTTTACTGTTCTACACTGTAAATGCCATACACATACATCATATCAAGAAATGATTATTTTGACAATTTCCGCATCAACAATATGTATTACAGTAAATTTTTACAATATTGTCATTATTCCCAAAAATGTCACAGGATAAGTAAAGCATTAGATGTACTATAACTCATTTTTCAAAATTAAATTCTGATAACATTGTTCATATGTGGTATTTTTTTCACGTCACATTAACCATAATTGTCTTCTGATCATCAATCCCTTATTAAAATTATTTTGATTTGTAATCTTTGTATTGACCCCTGTTATTAAGGTATATTTGTCCTGAATATACTTTTCTCATTGGCTATTTTGTTGATTTTTCTTCATATATGTCCAGAATATATCTTTTGAGGAATTTTCTTCATATATGTCCAGAATATATCTTTTGAGGAATTTTGGTATTTTGTTTTAGATATGCCTTTATATGGAGTGCTGTTTTAATTTTAGGTATTTTATCCTGAATGTACCCGTAACACTGGTTTATGCTTTAATTTTTAGCATTTAGCAATGAATATGTCTTTCACATTGGCTGTTGTATTGATTTTTGGAATTTTGTCCTGAGTATGCCTTAAACTTGGACTAACTGGTTTGCTGATTTTGGGTATTTTGTCCTTTATGTGCCTGAAACATTGGCTGCTACATTTAATTCAAATAACAATATTGATTGGCTAATTGGTGCTTAAAACACAGTGGCAAATATTACATGCAAATGCACTATAGAACAAGAATTACAAGATTTTGTGTAAAGCAAATTCATATAAATACCTGAGCAATTCTATGATGTTGTATATCTAAAACTCTAGAGACTGCCATCTGCATACCACCAAATACTGCCACAACTTCTAAAATCTTGTCATCAAAACTTGGGGCTTGAAATGTCTGAAATGACAAAAATATGTCAAATAAGAACACAACATTCTTTTTGGCAATCAACTTGTGTTTAAAAAAGAAAAAAACATTTCCAAACATAAATTTCTTGGTTTATTATATAAACCTTATCTGCAGCACTGTGTACTTGTACAGCTTCAAAAACAAGTGAAACTGCGAGCTACTGCTCACTGATGATACCCCCGCCGCAAGTGGATAATTTTAATAGTGTAAAAATATGCAAGTGTTTGGTAAACAGGAAGTTGTTCAGTGATGAATCTGAAAACGCATCACACGGTATAGCTGACTTGTATTAATCCTGAAACCAAATTTCAGAAATCCTTGTATTGTAATTCCTGAGAAAAATGTGACGAAAATTTTCAACTTGGCTATCATGTGTAAAATCATTCAAGTGTTTGGTAAACAGGAAGTTGTTGAGTGATGAATCTGAAAACGCATCACCAGGTATTGCAGACTTATATAAACCCTGAAACCAAATTTTAGAAATACTTGTATTGTAGTTCCTGAGAAAAATGTGACAAAAATTTTCAACTTGGTATCATGTGTAAAATATTACAAGTGTTCGAAAGTTGTTGAGTGATGGATCTGAAAACACATCAAACGGTATAGCAGACTTATATAAACCCTAAAACCAAATATCAGAAATCCTTGTATTGTAGTTCCATAGAAGAATGCGATGAAAAATATTCATGGGACGGACGGACTGACAGACTGATGGACTGATGGACGGACAGACAGAGGTTAAACAGTATACCCCCCTTTTTTGAAAGTGGGGGTATAATAATTTGTATTTTAAATCTCTCATTCACTGTAAAATATTTACAGCTGAATAATCAGCCAAGAATACTACAGCTACTACAGCTACTACAGATCATTATTAATAAACTTGTTTTGAATACATTATACACATAATGTTTGAACCTAGGCTATATACTTACATCTTTTTCTTTTGTTCCTCCCCAGAAATTAGCACCTCCCATGTAACTGAAATATAAAAAAACATACACAATATTTGAAAGAGATTGTAATTTCAACACTAAAAAAATATTGCTTGTTGATTACCCAGTATTATTTCAAAACCTTACTGAAAACTGGGATAACAATAGTGAGGTCTACAAATCTGGACATCATTATAACATAAGAAGTATGTCAGTGGTATAAAGGCATTCTACCTAAATACAATAATTATCTATTTAAAACATTTGTTGAAAAGTTTTTTGTGACGTCTAGGTACAATTTGACAACTACATCCTTATCATTTCAGTAATCCCATGCTCAATTAGAGTATTGCTTTCTTATTCTATCATCAAACAAATATTTTAACACAAATTTGCTTTGATCCAGAACATGCATGAATTATTTGCCACTGGAAGTTAAGCAAACAACAATGGATCAATCACTTTTACATGCCTTAAGAAAGCAAATATATTGACGGAAATATTGTTTACAGTTTTCAAGATTTAAATAAAATATGCATTTAGCCTTTTTGGTTTTATTTCTAGGAAAAGAAACTGAATTTGAAACATAATTTTTTTTCTTATAGTTCTCTATAAACTATTGGAATAATATCTATACCTTGGAATATTGAGTATAACAATGCCTTGTAGACTAGGAAGAGGAATTTTCTGTCCATCACATTCTAACTGGACTCGTTGATCTAAGTTTTTGAATGTCCTTTGTAAAATTTCTTTTCCACCAAGAACACCATACCACATAAAATTTTTGGTTCTACTTCTGAAACAAATATTACAATGAAAGTGAAAATGTTCATATTGTTGAACTGAAAATCTTTTCATTTCACTGAATTGTTCAATATATTTCTGGGGAGATTCCATTTATCAAAACTGTTGAATCACTTATACGTACTAGTAACAATTTACAAACTAACATTTATGAATTCATAATAATCCTTACAGATTGCACATAACATTTTTTCTAGGCCTCTATCAGGTCTTTCTCACAGGCAATTTAAGAAATTGGAAGATTTCAACTTTAATTATTCTACAACTTCCCCATTTTAACTTTGTCAACTTGTTGTAAACATAGGGTCAGGTGACATTCACCAGATATTATATGCAGATAAAAAGTTGATTTCTAATTTTCTGACAAATTCATGGTACTGGTGTAAGGCCCATCTTGAAAGTACTGTACTGCATAATAATGTAAACTACGTCATTTTTTCTTCCAAAACAATAAATATAAAATAAAATATGTAAACTCTAATTATGATACATACCTGCATTTTTCTGGATGTTCTTCTCGTTTATTTTGAAAATCTAAGGAAATTTTTGCATCTAAACCAATTCCAAAATAATTATTCATTACACATTTTTCAATATACTCCCTCCTGAAAATATAAGAGTCAGGTATATAGTTGGATCCAATCAATTTTTTATTGTTCAGGCATTTATATTAATACCATAATCCCTTTCAAAGCATAATCAAATTTTTGTATTTAGTTAAACTCATGAAATATGTGTATAATGATAGCATTCACTCATGAGCAAACTCAAACTCAGACGGACAGGTTGGAAATCTAAATTTGACTTTTTTGGTAGAGGACTAATCAATTTTATGTAATATTGTCTAAAACTGAGGGTAATAACTTCTCAGGTTGATGCTGGTTGTCGAGCCTTCGACTTTTGTCGAAAAAGGGAGACATAGTGATCCTACATTCTGGCCACAAATATTCACTCTAAATATATTTTTTTAAATTTTAATAACTTTCTTAAACTATTCTGGATTACTATCAAACTTAGACAGAAGCTGGTTTTTTATCATAAAATAGTATACAGAAGTAAATTTTGTAAAAAATAAATTCCTATTTTATCCGTATTTTACTTATAAATGGACTTAGTTTTTTTGCCAGGAAACTCTACATTCAGTCTGTGGTTAAAGTTTTTAACTTTCTTAAACTATCCTGGATTTGTACCAAACTTGGACAGAAGGAGCTTAATAAAATAGTATCCACAAGTAAATTTACAAAAAAAATATCCTGTTTTCTCATTTTTTCTTATAAATGGACTTAGTTTTTCTTCCAGTTAATATTACATAGTCTGCAGTTAAAAGTTTTTAAAACATTTATTAGATTCATAAACTATTCCAGATTTTTACAAAACTTGGTCAGGAGCTTTTTACAATTAATAGATAGTATTGGGAGGAGTATTTAATTAATTTTTTTCCTCATTTTTGTTGACCCTGTGATTAACAGCAAAAGTAGGCAAGACCAAGGGTCCGGAAACGGTCATATATGCCAGACATGACCGATTTGGAAACTCAAAAGTCCTAAATCATTTATTGGGATTTAGGTCAAATTTTATTTTTCAACAGAAATAATTTCGGTCATTTCGTTGAGATTGAGTTTCAAATCGCCATTTTAAACATATTGTTGTTTTGTTATCGATTTTATGTAATTAAACTGCCACTCCAGTAAAGCGTTATAATCCTGAGGGCCCTCCTAATAGCTATATTAATGCCTCGGGGAGCTATTGGCTAATGATCGCCAATCTCTTTACCTGTGTTTTTAATTCATACCTGGCTATTTTAAATCACAAGCTCCGAACTATAAATATTATAAAGAAATTAAAATTCAATACCAACTGTCTTCATTATTTAATTACTTTTCAGCAAAGACAATTGTCAATTATGATTTAAAATTAAATTAAAACTTGATTTAATTTACGTAGAAAAAAGATTTTTTTTTCACTACTAACACACGTGCTTTGTTTACTATGATACGCATGCCTAAAATTCTCTTCCGCAGATTTGACGCTAAATCGTAAATTTAAAATGATTTCTTGCTAAATAAACAAGTGCAACTATTTTCATTAATATTCTTACACTATTAAAGGTAAAATATTAAAAAAACGATGTGTTCCTGTGAATTTGATAAACAAAACTAATCCCGGGAATAAGTCCGGAATTGTTCGTTTTAGTATTGTCGCATTACATCCGGTTTGAATTTCGACTTCAGAATCGAAAGAAACGTAAGCGATGACTGAGAAAATTACGATTTTGAGTCATTAAAATCATTTTATTCTTAAACTGTTGCCTTCCCTTAATTGCTCTTGATCGATTTTAGGAAAATGGTAGGATAAATCATGAAGTAAACGCGATGCAACAGTTAAACAAGTTCGTTGATGCTACGAGTAGGAGCATACTCATGCAGTAATGAGATTTTGACGATCTGTTTTTGAAAAGGGGCACCAACTTTTAAGTTATATGAAAATGACCGAAATTAGGTGAAAAAATTTCCGGATCCTTGGGCAAGACACTGGGTTCTGTGAAACCCTTACGCATTTTTTTTTTAATTGTCTTATTTCATCTGGTGATAATGTATTAAGATTTTTTTTATCGTTTCTTTTTCTTTTTTTTTCTTTTTTGCATTTAGCCAATTTTAGGTTTACTACAGAAAGCTACTGTCTTGTCTTCCATACTAACACATTACTTACGATGGAATCTCTTCCTCCATCAAAGGAGAGGCTGCAGCACACAGAGCATCAGCGTTAGCTAATAGAACTTTACTTATAAAACTACCACCAGCTAATTTAGCTGCTATACTACTACTAAGACCTGAAACAAAAATATCAAAAAATTAATATTAGATACTCTAATGTTAAGATCTGAGTCCTACCATGACCTCAAGACTTTAAATAGAACAAGAAAAACAAATACCTTGATAGATATCAAAGGAAAACAAACCAACATGGCATCATATATATACCAACAAAGTTATATTTATATTTAAACAACTTTATAAAATGAAAACAAATTCAAATACAAAGCATACAGGAAAGATAGGTCTTCATATTGCAGTATCAGGTCAATAGGCCACTAGTCAGACATAAACATATTTTTTTGGCATTAGATATATAAGAGAAAATTATGCAAAAAAATGCAATTTAGCTTGAAGTAATTTTAAAATGGAGATTAAAATATTTCAATTTGATAGTTTTTTAGTTGACGTGAAACATACATATAAACCTTTCAGTCTAAACAGAATCTTGATTAACCAAAATGACAAGCTGGTAAACAATTAAGAGTAACAGTCTCTGAGTGTACGGCATTCATGTGTAAGAACAAATTACATGTAAACTGGTTAGTACTGCTTCTCAACAAAGATGCATAATTAAGTATGATGTGCTTGGAGTAAAGTGCAGTGAAGTGAGGCGTGTTATTTTAATCTGTTAGTTTGATAGTACTAAATACCCTTTCTAACATTAATATGATTTCATGTTAATATGTTTACGGAGGAGTGCACAAAGTAAAGATCAGGGTTGAGTTTAATATCGTAGCAGCTACGTAGCGGCTACGTAACTGCTATCAATATCTATGTAGCACCTAGTCTATAGCTACACGTTCAATAGTCAAAAGCTACGTAGCACTACGTAGCTGCTACGATATTGAACTCAACGCAGGTGTCTTGTATTTTCTTATATGACAAAAGCATGTCTTGATCCTTCACTGTAATGGTTATAGAACTAATACTTTAACTAGGTCCCTGAAGAACTAGAAACATCTCTTTAATATTCCGTCTTAAATCTAAATGGCTGACTACTTACTAGGTAATGCACCATAATCCACTATAGGTAACCCTAATAATGACATTGGAATGTTATCTTTAGAGGAACTTTTATTAGACATATTGGAACCTATACTGGATAAGGTACTCATACTACTAATTCTACGTGATGATATAGGTAATATCTTTGGTGACATGTCTGAAATAAATAAACATGGTGATATATGGCTGTGAGACAAAAAACATGGTAGTGTACATACATTATATAGTGATGTGCTTAAAATGGAGTTGTGTATAAAATAAAATTGGATAACTTATGGCAATAGTTGTGCACACATATGTGTCAATTTATAATTGTGTGCTTTTAACATATTGTAATTCTTTTCAACTATATTTAATTGTTGTATGGAATAAACTTATTCTTTCATGTACATTAGTATGCAAGCCAACCAACCTATTTTACTGGTCTTTATCTGAAATCGTGGTGGCATTTCCTCAGAAGTAAACACTGAGAATGATGGAGCTGACCTTGAGGTATGGTTATCGGCTAACAGGGAACCAGTGTGATTATTGTCTAACTCTTCTGTACTTCCCACAGATCTGGACTCATTCTCAAGATACTGTTGTGTTTGGGCATTTTGTTCATCAACAGCTACAAAAAGGTAGGTGAAAATAAAATACTATACTGGTGTTTTTTTTTGTTTTTTTTTATATCAAACTTAGAATAAGTGACAATAGTCATGAGTTTTGATGATACTGCTATTAAACGTAAAATATTAAAATTATTTAATTGAAATCTCTTCTTTTATAATCAATACCATGTATCAAGGAGGTTTTATTATAAAACCTCCTTGCATGTCTTAAAGAAGTAAATATAATACTATCTGCATAAAGTTAAAGTGAACATATTTTTTATGATATATATATAATCAGTACTTTTCAGTGATAAAAAATCAGAAATTTACTACATTAAATGTAAGTAAAGATAAAATAAATGATAGACCTTCTTAGGATATTTACCTCTTTCTGTATGTTCAATGATTTGTCGGACAGCTTTTTTTAAACTATTGGCTCTAGACATTAAAGCATCTCTTGGTTTAAATATTGCCTAAAAATAATTGACATTGATAAAAGGTCTGGCAATTCTAGAAACAACAAAGCTTCCTTCTTATTACAAAAGGAGCTTTAAGAAAAAATTCTACTTTTAGTTTAAATATAGGGTTCAGGCAGATCACAACAACCCAGGCATCCCACAAAGTAAGTGGGTCACCGTGGGGGTAACCTGTACCCTTGCACAAATTCTTCCTAGATTAACTAGGGAGCCTGTGACTACCCAGGCTCATTATTTTCCTTACTCATTAGTTTAAGGCATGACTATGATTAGAAAATATTTTACCTGGTCAATTTCAAAGTTTTCCTTCAGCAAGGTATAATATTAATTTTGGAACAGCAAAATTAACAGTTATTGTCACTTAAAAACAGAATTTACTGTCATGAAACTTTCAACAAATTCATTTATAAATGAAACTATTATTTCTATTTTTATTCTGAAATTCTAAAAAGGAATTTTAAATTTTTTTTGTGAAAATGGAAATGACATGTAAAATACAGGCATATCATTGGTAAATTAGAGTTAGCTCCCCTATTTTCCTAAAAATCTATTCTTGCTCTATTACATTTATTTCAATTTTTTATAATGAAGGAACAATTCACCTAAAATTAAAGGCTATTTATTGAAAGTTTTCATTTTCTCTTCCAATCCTGCTAGATCAGATTTCAGAAGCTGGGTAATTTATTTTTATTCTTAATAATAATTATAGGATTCAAAACGAGTGAAAATTGAATGTCGCTTGATATCAACTAGAGTTATCTTTGATTTCATTATAATTATAAACAAGCATTCAGCTTTTAATTTTTTTATTTATATCTATACTTACAGATTTGGTATTAGTTATATTTGTAGTAATTTCATTTGGGACTATATCTCTGTCAGGAGAACCTATACAAGCTTCAGGCTCTGTCTTCTTTGGTACCTGTGAATTTATGAATTTGGTTAATTCCTAACATATAAATGCACCAGTATCATGAAAATGCTTTAGCAATTATTTTAATGTCAATTTTGAAAAATAACTAGTTTTTCTTTTTCTTTTTTTCCCATATATTTTTACTTTTGAAATCGATGAACAAGTATTTTTCTCCTAGTAAATATTAAATTTCTCAGACTAAACATAATTTTTATGATATTTTAAATAGGTAGTTAGTTATAAGTTTAAATAAGATAGGGAAACCAATCATATGATAAAAACTAACCTGAGTAGAGGCTTGAGCTTCTTCTTCTAACGTTGTGAGCAAACTTTCTAATTTTTCATTTAATACATTACACTGAAATGAAAGTTAAAGCATTTAGTTTTAACTCATACATTGTCTCTTTTTAAGTTTTAGGTTGATTTTAATTTAAGGTATGTAGCCTTGTTAGAATGCAGTCTCATTGACTTTTACCACTCAAATTAACTTTGAAAGAATTTAATTACATTGAATATTCTAATGAAATGAATATTGGTTTTATTCAGACAAGCTATTTAATTCAGACATGCTACACATAAAAAAAAAATATTTAAAGCCGAAAGGAAGAAAGGATTGAAGATTAAGGTAATATGTGTACATATTTTTGAAATCATTCGTAGTGCAGTCTATTTAATAATTATACCCCATTAACATATTTCAGTTAATTATCTTAGCACTAACTTTCCAGATTTCATATAAAAAAAAAAATGAAATGAACAGAACAGAACTATTTATTATGTACGGGCTATTCCAGAAAAAAATGTATGGGGGGGTTGGAAGGCACATTATATTAATAATACATGGGTGATGGGTATCAGAGCAACTTTTCACACTATAATGCACTATAAGTCTCAATAACAATTGTCTGGGTGGCGGGTGCTGACAAAAAGTGCCTTCCAACCCCCCCATACAAGTTTTTCTGGAATAGCCCTACCATACTTTAAAAAAAATACAATAAGATATGGCCAGAATTCATTAAAAATCAGATGACTTGTACTTTCAGTTGTATACAGCATTTCCTTTTATAGGATGTGAACCGTAAAATACATATAGTTTATTTATAAGTTACAATAAAAGTATGTGCCTACTTTATCAGATATATCAGATTCTTTGCCTTCAGTCTTGTAAGATTCTCCTACTTTGGCAACAAAATCTTTAACAGTTTCACATAAAACTCTGAAAAGTTAAATACAAATTATAATCTTTATTTTTGCTTATAAATATAAGTTTTTATTAGATAAAGTATCTTTAGTATTTAAAACAGTCAATCAAATGAAATAAATATTTTGCTGACAGTAGCTCACAATGTGAACATTGTAAAATTATATATGCATAATGGTCCTTTCTGATTGAAATATCAATTATGAAAGGATTATAATATCACAGGAAAATAGCAAAGACCAGTGTATTTCATCCTCTAATTCTAAAAATTATAAATAAACATAACTATGAAAGGATTAAAGAATTCTATTATTTTTTGGCAAAAAATATTTAAAAAAATGCTCTGTACTTGTTAGTTTTTTCTAAATGTTAATTACAAAAATATATTTTTTAACCAATATCAATACATGTGTACCCATATGCAGACTGGTTTATTTTATTTATATCATCAAAACCTTCAGACATTTATCACTACATGTACTTACTTTGCAGATGATATAACAATAGAATGATCCTCGGAATGTAATATTTTGGAAAGATGATTAGCAACAGAATCTTCATATACAGATATTAGATCAAACTGAAACATAAATATCTTGAGTTAACAGCCATTAAGTGATATGATTTAAAGTTAAAAAAAAAGTAAAAAATGATCACTTTATCTACTAATGTAATACCGTATGTCGGGTTATTTTCGCAGGGTGTAAATTTTCGCTTATTTTCGAGGATAGAACAAAATCGCCAAATTAATTTCTGTCAATATAATAGTGCACATGCAAAGGTATTGATAAAAGTTTTGAATCTGCCAAAATGATAAACGCCAAAATATTTCGTATACCTTGTCCAATGAAAATCGCAAAATTTTACGCCCACGAAAAGAACCCGCTATACGGTATATTACTTAATATGAATATGAGTATTCAGTCATGTAATTCTGCACACATTTCTCGTATATTATTTTAGTGAATCAAAATAATAGGTAGAGTTTTAATAATTCTGTTAAATGTGTGTTTAAAAATCTAATGTTTTAATATCATGTGTTGCTGACTATAAAAATCTTTTTTTCTGTGTTGTTTCTGTTCACTATATTTAGATCTCTTTATTTCTATTTTTGATAATGATTATACCTGCTGAGACAATTTACGAGGTGGAGGCATGGTACCCTCATATGTCCATATACTCCATCTGAAATAAACAATTATCAAATAATAAGGGTGTTTGGAGTGTTTGGATAATATATTCACAGACTTATATGTTCATTTCATTTAGAAAGAGTATATACACATCTATAATACTAAAATAACAAGGTCCAATTGGTAAGCCGTCATAAAATAAACACCACAAATCAAAGAATTCAAATTTATAAATAACTAAAATAGGGCAATGGTGTTGATAAAAAAATTCCACATCATTAATATTGTCAAAAATGAACAAGTTTCGGGTCAGATCTGATACCCATACCAATATTATATGTCACATGTAAGTGATATCCATCTAATTTGACTTTAAAAATTTTCCTTGAATTATAATACAAATATAAACATGTATATATTTGTCTGTAATCTGTATAAAATGTAGAGAACAAAATAGTATAATTAACTGTACATGATAGAGGTATATACCTATCCAACATAATTATTTGTGAATGTTCTAGTTTCTCTAATATAACAGTACTGACCTATCTAACATTTTTATTTGTGAATGTTCTAGTTTTTCTAATATCACAGGCAGTTGTGTTTCAGCATCAAATGTAGAACCCCATCCTAGTACTCTGGCTAAATCGTTACCAGTACCAAAGGGTAAAACACCTATCTGACACTGTAAAATAATTTATACTGCAATCAGCTATTTTACTATACAGATAAAGCTATACATATAAACGTTAGCTTTATACGTCAATGACCTCAACTAACCTATAAGCCCCGCCTACTTACCGGAACTACTGTATTTCAATAACAACGTCACGTCACAACCATGACAACGTGTAGTAACAATGGTCCAACTTTTATGAATTTAAGCTTGTTACATCTTCAAATTGGTAATTTATATACCATGTTTATCAAATGTAATTAATTAAGTTCATTTTTCCTTTCTAATTCCTTAAAATGTCAATGTCCTACCGCCTGGACTACAGTCATAGGGAAATACCCAAAAATCGTACCCCAAGAGGGAAATTCCAAACACTTTTTTTTTTAACAATATTTGTTACATATTTTTTTTAATTTTTATAAATTTTTTATCGATTTCAGTATAAAAACAATATACATATAGTGTTTTGAAATATGAAATTTATTTGTATTCGGCACGAAACAGGGGAAATGCTCGGTAGAACCTCGCATTTCCCCCGTTTCTAAGCCTCATACAAATAAATTTCATATTTCAAGACACTATACGTATAATGTCCAAAGACAACATTGCATTAGACAAAATAACGGCTGTGTATTAGTACAATTGATATTAATTTGTAATTTTGTTTCAAGTGCCTGTTTCTCTGTACATTCTAGAATTAATGTTATAACAATGATTATGTACAGCAAGAACTTTACTAAACTGGCATACATAAGAATAAATAAGAATAAATATACTTCCTACTAAAACTATAAATGATAATATTGACAACTGTAAGCTTTAAGCATAAACCCCACCACCCTCCACCCACTAACAAAATCTCCCAAAATGTGAAAGGCATGCAGAAACACAAATCATATTTCAAGATTCTTTAAATACTTTAAATACAGATTTTAAATCAAGTTTATCCATTTCAATTGATATTTTATGGGTGTCTTTTGGATAGAGAGTTATCTCATTTGTACTGAAACCACATCTTCTTATTTCTATTAACAAGATTAAGACCTTTTAAAGGAGAATGTCATGCTAATTACCTGTTTATGCAGTTCTAATTTATCAATTTCTGATAAGACCCATCCAACACTACCATCCCCTCCACATACTAATATTCTAAACTGATCAAACTTCTGGAATAATCGTAGTCTGAAAACATACAAATCAAATTAAACAGATTGGGAATTAAATACCACAGATTTATTTTTAGATAATTTCTTCCAATAAACTGTTATCCTTTCATTTCAAGACAAATGCATATTATAGCCGACTATGCGGTACGGGCTTTGCTCATTCTTGAAAGCCGTACGGTGACATATAGCTGTTAATTTTTGTGTCATTTGGTCTCTTGTGGAGAGCTGTGACTCATTGGCAATCATACCACATCTTCTTTTTTTATGTATCAGATATACATTGTTTCAAAGCCAAGTCTTTTTGTAATTATATAAAATAAAACTTCTCCTATCTTATAAATAACATAAGTTTGGTTGTAATATTTTATGATACAGTAGTAAGCAAAAACATGGTTGACATATATATATATTTGTATATATATAAAATGGTCCATTTTGACATCCAGTAACCAATTATACCAAAGGGAAACATACCTTTAAAAATGAACATTTAACCAATAGAACAATTTAAACAAATAATGCAAAAATTCTTGGCTACCTACCCTGGATGAGGTCCACCATTCATGAGATCAAAAACCTGAGCTGGATTTAAAAGCTGTTTAAATCGTCGTAAAAACTTTACACCCTATAAAATAGAAGTTTTAAAATACTTATAAAATAGTCATATATATACACACACTATAACTAATAAACTGTGTGTGTTTTCAAAGCACTTCAAAATTTGATTTATATCATGAGAGACAAATGCATCAATAAAATCGGAATCTCTGTGGTGGCGGTGGTGTCATGCTAGTTAACAACCAAAAAGATGCAGCACATTGTTCTTTGAATTTTTTTTTTTTTTATTCTGCAGAAAAAGCTTTTTTTTAGTGTGGACTAAGATAAAATGTCACATACCTGATTATCACCAGATTTTGTATTTACAAATACAAGTAAGGGACTAGTACGATTAGGTCGTGTAGCTTCCCAGTATCCGTCACAGTCTATATTGTTAATAGCTGTAGGTGGCAGTATTGACACTCTACACTGACCAAGTGGACATTTTCTTGACAGTTCTTCTTTACAATTTGAATGTACCTGAAGCAAACATAGTAAATATTTAATAAAAGAAATAAAGTAATAGAAAAAACAAGTATACATCTTCCTGTTTCGTAATTCTTTTCATATACTGGTATACATATACATTTGGTGAAATTGTAGTGTTGATGTGTTGATGTGGTATGATTGCCATGAAGTCAACTCTCTAACAAATACCAAATTGGTTAAAGTTAGTGTGAAATAATGTGTCATGAAATGCAGAAAGGCACAGGGGCAATTTTCTATGATATCTGAATGTCTTATTTCTTTACAAAAGTGTTTTTAATGATTTTTGTAGGACAGATATGTAACAACTTTCTGGGGGGGTCTATAGGTGGCCTGTTGCAAAGCCAAATTTCAGCACCAATGACAATCATGCCTGTCCATCCAACATTCCATCATTTTCAATTGGCAGATCAAATTTCAAGGTCTTTCATCCTTGTTGACCCACTTTACAGAACCTATCTATTGTATCAATTGTTGATTTGTTCTTGTCCTGACCCACTTTACAGAACCTATCTATTGTATCAATTGTTGATTTGTTCTTGTCCTGACCCACTTTGCAGAACCTATCTATTGTATCAATTGTTGATTTGTTCTTGTCCTAACCCACTTTGCAGAACCTATCTATTGTATCAATTGTTGATTTGTTCTTGTCCTGACCCACTTTGCAGAACCTATCTATTGTATCAATTGTTGATTTGTTCTTGTCCTAACCCACTTTGCAGAACCTATCTATTGTATCAATTGTTGATTTGTTCTTGTCCTGACCCACTTTGCAGAACCTATCTATTGTATCAATTGTTGATTTGTTCTTGTCCTGCAAATTTGCATTAAATAATTACCACAATACATTAAGCAAGTTACAATCAATCAATGTTAGGACAAATAACAATCCATAACTGCACTTTAAAATGAAATTATAATATGTTTTGTAAGTCCCATGTGTAATTTGTTAAAACCTACCATTACTTTACACCAGAGACATCTCCAGTCCTGCAGTTTGAGTACACTTCCACAAGTTTTGTCGCAGACTGTACATTTAGCACTGACTGGCAGATTTCCTTCTAACCATTGATGTGGCATGGAAATCTGTAATCAAAATTAGGAAGTTATACAATGGTGTATCTCACAAGAATGTAAGTAAATTCTTAATGTAATAAATAACATCACTGGCACTCTACCTGCTCAGTATTCAGTTGTCCAATAAAAATGAACTGTACAATCAGCTTTGCTTTTGAAAAGCTACAAGTTGTCACTTAGTATAACAAGTGTTTAATTGTGTCAACATGCAATTAAAAAAGTCTACTTACTAGCTAAGATTTTCAAGACTGCAAGCCTCATACAGAGAAATTCAAATTAGTATTGGAAAGGCTTAAGCTGATCAAATAAATGAGACTAGAACACACCTGCGAAATTGCAGGGAAATAGAGCGACTGTAAAAAAAAATTATAACTGGAGAATTTCAGGAGAGGCATCAAAAGTCAAAGGTACTTTGAGACTGGGAACATTCAGGGTTCTCGCTAAGGATTTTTGAAGGCGAGTCCAGAGACTCGTCATTTTTAGCCATGATGAGTCCAAAAGAAAGAAGAAAATATTTTATTGCAATATAATGTAATATTTTAGTCTCCATTTCCTAACAGAGCAATGAAATGACATTAAATTCAGATCACTTTTAAACTTTTGCTATAAAATGATGATATTTGTGTTTAACTGTGTTCAGTTTATACAAAATATTTCAATCTTGATGCATCTGTGGACTCACCAGTTTTGAAAATGGTGAGTCCAGACAGATTTTGATGAGTCCAGGACTCATGGACTCGCCTTAGTGAGAACCCTGACATTTGTTTTGCCCTCCCCCTTTTTTCCAAATACCTATTTTTATTCCTTCTGTTTTTCTGTATACAGGTACTATGAAAATACATATATATTTCTCAAAAAGTCAGTCCGATGAAGGAAACAATATCTGGACGCCTTTATTTTCGTTTTCCTCCCAAAATAAGTTAACCCAAACTGAAATACTTAAAGCAAGGAGGATAAATGCTAGGACAAATCCGCAAAGGCATTCAGAGAGTGGTTGAAAGTATGTAAACGGTGTTGTAGGATGAATTTTTGTAAAAGATTTAATGACTGGAGGATTTCAGGAAATGTATCAAAAGTTATAGGTACTTTGGGACATGACAATTGTTTTTCTAGCCCGGCTCCTCATTTTTTTTCTTCAAAAATTCCTATTTTTTCCCCGATTAATTTCAATAATGTTAGCGTTTATCTGTATATTATTATGAACATTCATTACTATAAATAAAGTGTTTTTGATTTTTACTATCAATTCTCAGTTTACTAATTGATCCACAGCGGTCATTGACATATTATATAGACCCTCTCTATTTAATAAACGCTGTGACTGCCGTGGATAGTAAACTTGAAAATGATAGCAGATAGCAAATACACTTTATTCAGTCTTTGTATGATCAAAGTACAGAAAAACGCAAACCAGAAGTCTAGTCTGACTTAAAATTTCGTCCAATGAGGGAAAAATATCCAGACGCATTTTTTTCATTTTTCTCCCAAAATAACCCAATCTGAATAATCATAAGAATGGATGACAAATGCGACTATACATGGTACCAATAGGACACAAAGGCATGATGATTGATTTATTGTGGAAGGAAGAGAAGCGACACACAAAATGAGGTCTTCTCGTTTAATAGTATAGATATGAATGCAAAATAAATACAAAAATATAGAAATCTTACTTTTCTTCACTTAAAAGTTGCCATTGATTTCTTTTATTACTGCAAATTCGGTGCACTCATTATTGCAATTTTTTAAGAATGGACAAAAATGTGAGATTAATTATTACGATTATAAGAATATCTGCATAAAAACATATGTACCAGATATCAAAATGCGAGTTCTTAATATTGCGATCTGCACCCAGTCGCATTATTCACCATTTTAAAAAGTTCGTTATAATTTCTGAATTTACAGTATTGTAAATTATTCCATTAGCTAAGCAACAACAATGCTGAATTTGGATTTTGAATTTTTTAACCCTAGTTAACAGCAAATTCACTTTCTTTGAAATTTTTTATCATTTAATTAGAGATAAAACAAGAATGCACATGCTATTGTGGTAAGCCTTGTTTGTAATCAAGAATAAAAAAACAGGGAGAAGGTGTCAGACAGATTTGAAAAGTGGTCACATATAACAACTCATCCCTGTCATCTCATATAGTCATTCTGTTTAGCAGTACATGAACTAGAATCAGTGTGACAGAAATATTTGTTGGAAAAGATTAATGCAATATAGCCCACTTCTAGAGTGACAGTATAATGAACTTCCCCGTGATATTTTTTTCTAGATTTTTTTTAATACAATAAATAACTGTAACCTGACAACAGAGTATGTTAATAACACTTACCCCATCTTCATCTTCTATAATGTCTTTACCTATAGCTGCTAAAGTGGTCCACTTACATGTACTCTGAGCCTTCACAGCACACCGTTTGTGAGCTTTAAATTTACACACTGAAAATAAACAAAGGAATTCTTTTAACTACCAATTGACTAATACAGTATGAAAGCAGCACTAAAGCAATTTCGACTAACTAATACATGCATATAAGATCAAGCTAAATTTGGTTTCACACAAAATGTTAAACCCCCAATAAAATCTATAAATATAACAGGATTTGGAGAATACTTCCATGAGCCAGCAACCTAGAAATACAATAAAATCAAGGAAGATATCATTGAGGTCAACGTCTTTAAAATTAAACAGGTGTTTGTTTTATATAAATGTTTTTAAAAACAAAATTACCATAAAAATTATATATACAGAATGTCTTTCTATAAATATGTTTTCCAACAAAAAAAAAATGATATTTTTTTTATTTACATTTGATTTGTAATTAATTATACAAATTCAATTTACAATAGCATTTTACCATGTAAGCTTTTCATAAAACTGTACTCAATGGTACATAGTGGCATTTGATGACCAAAAATAGTCACATTTAACCAAGTCTGTAACAGTAATAATAAAGCTCATACACAATAAATACAATTAGTCTGTTATTGTCCCAATAGCAGATTGAGCCTTCTCAATAGAGCTAATATGAAGCCAAATTGTGGGTACAATGTTCAGCAACAGACACCATCTATCATTGCCATTAGTAAGATGATTGATTTCCTGACAAGGAAATGGACAACCTCAGTTCCTCACTGTTTTTCTCTTCCTTAAATAACATCTTATAATGGAATTGACACAGATTTAATGGAAATCTTCATCACAAATTACAATGGCGCTGTCAATATTTTGTCAGCGTTTAATTTCAATGAGTGCAATCTTATTCAAATTGCATTTTGTCAATTAATCTCTAGACTATTAAGATAATTTCTTGCCTATTTGACTGTAAATAAAATAAAAATCAACAGAAAAGATGGGAATATTTTGTAGTTTATTAAGGGGACTCAACAGGTATTAAAAAAAATCAAGGCCTGATTGCTAATAATTTTTTGTCTGATCTAAAGAATGAATGAAATAAAATTTAAAGATATCTGTTCAACAAAATACCAAGCAGATATGAAATATGTAAAAAATTAGTTACTTTTACCTCTACTATGAATACATTATTAAAGAATCGTTTTATACTACACTATACCATTATTTCTACAACTGATAGTTTTAATCAGTTCATACAATCGGAAAGCTACATGCTTAACAACAAAAAGAAAACTTTTTCACTTTCAAGGCAAACTTGATGTCAATGTACTCACGTTCTGTATTATTTACTTTTATGAAGTGCAACACTTGCTAAACAAACTTAAAAATGTAAACACGTGAACAAGTTTTCCTGTAAACTGACTGTTAAATATCAGACTTTGTTAGAAGTAAGAAACACTTCTTAGGAGGTATCTCTTACAAATGTTTACCATGTTTAAACAATTTAACCACTTCAAAATAGACAAAATGGCATTGTTTCTAAAATTAGAATCTTTCATTTGTTACTTATATATCTTTTTGACATTCAGTTCTTTAAATATTTATGTAAACTTCTATAAAGGTTAGCTGTAAAGATCAGTTTAATTATTAACCTTTGCTATAGTAGAATTAATACTATTCAGATATGAAGGGCAGTTTGTTTTTCTCCTACACAATTAACTATATCCAGTTGTAGAATTCAGACTCAGAATAATTTGGCATGGCTAGACACTGATTTTAAAAATGTAAACATATGATAATTATATCTATTTGAAATGAAACAAGACTGCTGCCCTCTAAATATCTTTTTCTTCCTTTCTTTCTTTCTTTCTTTCTTTTTTTTTTTGGGGGGGGGGGGGGGGGGGGGGGTATATTATATATGCTTCTCTTAAAGAAATTACATAACCTAGTTGACAGAGTATGTTACATTTTACTGAGCTACAGGACCGAGAAAGAATGTCTGGCTTATGTGACAATGACATACAAGTGTGGTCGATTAATAAACAATTGCCATGCAAAATGTTGGTCAACACAACTGAAAGTTCAGGGTAGAGGTTTTTGCTACTGTTTGCTATTGTCAATGGTGCTACTACTAGGAGGTGTTTATCAACCTTGGCTACCTTCGAGGTACAATGGAATCATATAACTTGTATTACCTCCTATACTTTAGGAAAAAAACATCTAAATGAGGTACGTCAATCAATGCAACTTCCAAAGGCATTTGTAAGGGATCTGAATACGTAGATAGATTATTTAATAAAAGAAATTTACCTTCTAAATGTGTGCTTTTTACACCCTTATGAAAAATCTACTGAAATTGCAAATGACAAAGCGCAGAAATTATCTCACTTATTGGTATAGGCGATAACCCTTCACTTCTGTTAAGCTCCTCTCACTTACTAACAACCTGAGAACCATGTTTTACACAGCAATCAACAACTTAGTGAATTATCTTGATGAGGAATCAATCAATTAAGTAAGTATCTTATATCTATTCTAGTTATAACAAGTTCACCTGCTTCATTAGTATAAGAAGTAATTAATATCATGTAACTCACACCTGAATGACTTTGTTATCCTCTTCTTCACTCACAAATTAGATGGAAGAATCAGATGGAAGTGTATCCTTCCTGTAGGCAACTTTAGCATGTAGAACTAACTTTGGACAGTTGTGGTTTGAATTGATTTTTTTATGTAGTGCATGCTGTGTTGTAAGATTGATGTACCATATACAAAATCTTTGCTCAAATGGACACTAGATATGTGGTGAGGGCAAGATCAGGAATTCAATATTTTCATTTGATTGTTAAAAGTGTAGGTAAAGGAAGATCTGGGGTAAATCTTATTGAGACAGAAACCAAATGACTAGATATGTGGTGGGGGCAAGATCAGGAATTCAATATTTTCATTTGATTGTTAAAAGTGTAGGTAAAGGAAGATCTGGGGTAAATCTTATTGAGACAGAAACCAAATGACTAGATATGTGGTGGGGGCAAGATCAGGAATTCAATATTTTCATTTGATTGTTAAAAGTGTAGGTAAAGGAAGATCTGGGGTAAATCTTATTGAGACAGAAACCAAATGACTAGATATGTGGTGGGGGCAAGATCAGGAATTCAATATTTTCATTTGATTGTTAAAAGTGTAGGTAAAGGCAGATCTGGGGTAAATCTTATTGAGACAGAAACCAAATGACTAGATATGTGGTGGGGGAAAGATCAGGAATTCAATATTTTCATTTGATTGTTAAAAGTGTAGGTAAAGGAAGATCTGGGGTAAATCTTATTGAGACAGAAACCAAATGACTAGATATGTGGTGGGGCCAAGATCAGGAATTCAATATTTTCATTTGATTGTTAAAAGTGTAGGTAAAGGAAGATCTGGGGTAAATCTTATTGAGACAGAAACCAAATGACTAGATATGTGGTGGGGGCAAGATCAGGAATTCAATATTTTCATTTGATTGTTAAAAGTGTAGGTAAAGGAAGATCTGGGGTAAATCTTATTGAGACAGAAACCAAATGACTAGATTAACACCCAATGACTAAAACACCGAAAAGACATCTTTAGGACAACAAACTGTGGATTCGTAATTATTTGTTAGATACCAATTATCATGCATTTCGTGGGTATAGGTTAACCACGAAATTAAATGTTCAATGAATGACAATTTTTCCATACGCTTGTATGCAGACTTCGACAAATCTATGAAATTAAGTATCCACAAACATGTAGGTTTCCTTTAATCCACGAAATTTGGTACCCAGGAAAACAAATGAATCCACAGTATAGTCTTGTGTCATTAGAATATGTCAGACTTAAAATCTACCTAGTCTATAAAAGTACTCTCAATTGTACTTGATAAGTCGAGAATTTTCAATGAAAATCTAAGATCCCAAATCATTAATATTATAGATGTAAATTACTAACACTGTTCTGCTAAAACCACCAGCCTGAAAAACTCGGACTCCCATGTTATCTAATGACCTTGTATACCAAATCCTGTACTAAGATTAAGTTCATAGAACATGGCTGTTCAATTAATAAACTTGAAAACTAATGCATATGATAATAAATACATGCATGTACAAATATACTACAGACAAGATATATCAAAAGAAACTATATAACGGATGTAGTATGACCCAGGATATTTCCTCTTTTTTCTTCTGCTACTTAAAGTAACGTAAATAATTTAATTGCTGTGACATTATTTGTCAAATATATACCATAGTTATATACTGTGGAATCATTTATCATTCTTTGAACCAATTTTTGAATATTAAAATTCTTGGTTTCCCATAAAATCTATGAAAATTAGTACATTGTTCCTCTGAATATTTGGGAACCCATGGTATATAATAGTCATTAACCAATCATTCAGTCCTGTTTTTTTCTTTTTACTTTTTCAGATCTGTTATTTATGTAACACTCAGAAGCGTTTCCTTCCCCCAAAACACGTGCGAATCTCCAAAACATGTCCTCATGACATCACTGAACTGCAAAACATGTCTAGTTGTAAAAAGGGCTCAAAAAGCAAGTCATTTGTATAAACACCCAAATGTGCCAAATCCTCGACACGTATCCATATCAACCTCAATTGTTTTCTTGAAATAAACTATCATTTGTGTCCATATTATGAATACATACATTATTTGGTTATTGCTTTTTCATTAATGTATACTCATTTTGCTATTTCATTAAAAAAATAGAAATAAATTACTTTCAGTCTTTTTGTAAACTGGCAGTATAACCTGGGTTAGTCTATCTGCTAAAAGCCCATCCTCAGATTAATATAAAAGGCATCATCCGAATTTATCAGTAACAAATAATTTACATAGTAAACGATTAATATAGCTGTATTAGAACTATTTGTATGTTTGCTCTAAATGTGCATGAAATACTTGCACCTGGACAATTAGCAATTGCAGTCAAAATTTGATTCATATGTTAAATTTGCAATTATGATAATCATAAGCAACCGGAATTGAACAAAAGTATGCTAATAAATGACAAATTCATCAACTGCTTCCCCCATTGAAGAATTGCCTTAAAGTTATTGCATTCATTTAGGACATACATGTATTAGCGCTAAAAGACGTGAGACTTTCTGGCGTTTAATAGTGGACACGATTTTGCGATAACGATTATCGGACACATTTGGGAAAATTGAATATAACGGACACGTTTGAGGAGAATAGACATGTTTGGAGGAATCAGACACATTTGGGGGAAGAAAACGTTTGGGAGGTTTACATATGTATGGTCAATTTATGACAGTCTTTTAAAACACTTGTTATTTTGAAACAGAGAAGTAAACATTTTTACAGCTGATTTCATTCAGTGTGTAGCTAAAGGTAATATCATTGGTTAGCTTGCTTTTTTTTGCTAGGTGAACCATGAAATCATAATTAGGTAAGGTATACTACCCTCCTTTCGAAGTAGCCTAGTCCTATAGACAGATAGATTGGTTATCTGTCGGACTAGTCAATTCTTAAAGGAGGGTAGTTTACCTTACCTTATAATGACTTCAAGGTTCAGCTAGCAAGCTAACCAAAGATATTACTTCTAGCTACACACTCAATGAAATCGACTGTAAATGAAAATGAAAGTTTCCTGTCTATACTAATGGACAAGGTGGCTGCAGTAAACCATTAAATCTTCAAGTGGGATACACAATACATTCTACTATTTCTGCCTTTTTCTTGTAAGCATACATCATGATATTCTTACCTTCACAAGAAAGACCGTGGGACGTAACACCAGAAAGGGCTTCACGACAGACATTACAATATGTTGGGCGAGCATGTGAACAGGCATACCAGTTATGTTGACCAGACATCATTTCTCGTTGGCTGGCATTACCCTAAAATTATAAAAGTTTTATTAGTCCAGTGACATGTTGGCTTGCATTGCCCTAAAATAATAAAAGTTCTATTAGTAGTGACATATCTTTTTACCCCAGTAAATGATATTAATATTAGTTCTCAGAACTCATTCACCTTTTTCATTCATAGGATATGTACAGTGCTTGTAAAACAAGACAGACTGTCAACCATGTAATTTTTGATATCATTCATTTAAAACAATTATCATAAAAATGCAAATATAAATCATTTCGATTAAATATAACTCAGATCTTGTTTTATATAATTACATTAACAAAGTAAAGAATTGGTTAATGAAAATCTTCTTAATGTGGTTAGAAAGTGACAAAATGAATATTCACAAGAATAATTAGGTTACTTAAAAAGAAGAAAGTCTAGCAAAGAAGTGATTAATACAAAATATATTGAACAAGAATGTGTCCATAGTGCACGAATGCCCCACTCACACTATCATTTTCTATGTTCAGTGGACTGTGAAATTGGGGTCAAAACTTTAATTTGGAATTAAAATTAGAAAGATCATATCATAGGGAACATGTGTACTAAGTTTCAAGTTGATGTAACTTTAACTTCATCAAAAACTACCTTGACCAAAAACTTTAACCTGAACTTCGCACTATCATTTTCTATGTTCAGTGGACCATGAAATTGGGGTCAAAACTATAATTTGGCATTAATATTAGAAAGATCATATCATGGGGAACAAGTGTACTAAGTTTCAAGTTGATTGGACTTCAACTTCTTCAAAAACTACCTTGACCAAAAACTTTAACCTGAAGCGGACGGACGAACGGAGGCACAGACGGACGGACCGACGGACGAACAGAGGCACAGACCAGAAAACATAATGCGCCTCTACTATCGTAGGGGGGGGGGGGGCATAAAAATCATGTCTTAAACCATCTGTACTCGTTTTCTTTTTTTTTTTTTTTAGAAATCAACAGTCAATGATGTATGTATACTACATAAAAAAAAAATGTTTGTTTTCCATTTAAAGTAAATCATATAAAAGATGTCTACTTTTTCAAACTGAAAAAAAAAAAAAAAAAATGTTTTAAGACAAAGCAGAGAAAAAGCTCATTTTAAAAGCATGAATTTCTAAATTGGCACCTACATAACACAATTAGAATGAAATCTGTTATTTGCAGCATAAGGAGCAGCGTCCATTTCAAAAATTACATTTTTTTTCTACTTTCTTCTAGTAGTGGTCCTCTTGGATTTTGATTGAGGATCATTCTACCCATAGATGTACATCTATGTTCTACCAGAGTAGAAGTTGGCACTTTAAAATTTAAATAGTATGCACTAGTACAGTTGAGATAATCTTTCCTGTACATAATGTAAATACTAGTACTCTCAAGGTAAAGATTTTATCACAGCAGTATTTCTGGTAATTGATGATTTACAACTCAGCTCTTCTATGCCATACCACCTATGTTATGATATTGGGTATAACCTTCATCACCCATATACATGATATGGTACTTTAATCAAGATCCAGAAGCAAAGTCAAGCAGGTTATAATAAGAAGAACTGTCAGTGATGTACAGACTAATGATACCTTCGCTACATGTATTTGATAAAAACAGAAAATTGATTTGTAATGGATGTGAAAATACTTCACAGTTTAACATTTCAAAAATGTAATGTGCTATTGAAGTTCAGGACGCTCTGATGCGTTTTGAGAAAAATGTGTTGAAAATTACGTGGACAGATGGGTGGCTAGAACTACTACCCCTCCCCTTGATACAACTGCAGCATGGGACAGATGGGTAGCTAGAACTACTACCCCTCCCCCTTGATACAACTGCAGCATGGGACAGATGGGTGGCTAGAACTATTACCCTCTCCCTTGATACAACTGCAGCATGGGACAGATGGGTGGCTAGAACTACTACCCCTCCCCCTTGATACAACTGCAGCATGGGACATAATTTTCTGTAAATGTTTTGTAATTTGCCTAGTACTGTCAAAATTGATAACGTTGTAAAACAGAATTATTATCAGCCTTTCCATACTTTAATTCTTGTATTTGAACTGCTATCAAAATGTCAAGTATTTCTGTAAGTATGCCTTGGGGATAAAAACTACATCCGTGATTTTGAACACACATTTTATTCATTTGTACCTGATTGTTTAGGTATTTGAGTTATTTGTTTTTATTTGTCATTATTATTGGAAGTTCACACTAAATATGTATATTTTGAAACAATGTATCATCAGTATTCAATATAATATCCAAACCTGGCTTCATATCATCCATATTAATCCGACTAAAACAATCATCCAAATAATAATAGAAATTATCACTCACTTTAGGGTCAGAATTTCCTCCATTCTCAGAAGCAACACAACAACACGTTACCAAACTCATCTTGAATAAAATTCCTATGACAAAAGTCTTAAAACAAACCCCTGTGACAGCTAGGTACACAAAGAAACCACCACTGACCATAAAATGACTGGTTTCCTGCGTATTATACATGTAATACATGGGAAAAGGTCAAAAAGGAATTGGGAAAAGGTCAATTGGTTTTTGTCTTATACTTCAAAATGTTATTACAGAGACTCAAGGGTAATAAAATGCCTCCCACAAAACAGAAACAAAATCTATCAATACTTGAATCAATTCCCAATGCCTACAGGAAATGGCTGTTTCATCAATTTGCTAAATATCAGGTCCTGTCAAAGTTTTGGTCACAGAACAGATCATAGGGAAGGTAACAGATGTATACAATATAGAAAAATAATCAAATGTCTTAAAATGTCAAATTATCAAATTCATATGAACACAAAATTAATTTGAAAAGCTTAAAATATCAAGCCTACTTGACATATATGACAATTCAGTAGGAATTAAATATATGAGGACAAATTCATATATATTTCTTTGTATTTAATCTTCCCACATTACAGTCAATATAGTGCAATTAATGTAGGTAACAAATCATTGCTTACTAATAACAGAATGCAGTTTTCTCTGAGGTTGTAAGGAATGAAATAAAATAGCAGACATGTGCAAAAGAAAAATGCCCTCATCCCTCTATAAAAAAAAACAACCCAAAAATGAAAATAAAAAATTTATAAAACCTTCCATTTAAAGAAAAATAAAAGGTACCTTCAAAAATTGTGGACATGTGAATTTGATTATCATTCCCACTTCATTTGAACTTTGGTGCATCTCCTTATTTTATATGTTTATGTGAATTCAATTATGCGTATTTCAAATTGTGCAATACATGTATATTAAGTGTTACATTTGTAACTAAATGTTTTAAAACGATATAAGTGAACCATTTAAGTTATATTCAATTGCTTTAGATTCATTTTTTGATGTCCAATGGTCTCAATGGTTTACAAATTTCATCTTAATATGTTGTGGTGTTTTTTTGGTTCAAACTTGTTTCATACAGGTATGTTGTGGTGCACTGTTGTTTGGTTGCAGTCATATATATTGTTCAGTTTCCAGTGGAGGCAGAATGTTTTGACATATCAAATTAGATGAATGGTAAGGCAGTCCAAAACTAAAAAATAAACAGTCAGTGAGGATAACAAGCTATACTTTAGATGCTAGCGTCAGACCATAGTTCTTCTGATACATCAAATTTGGTAGCTGGAGATACAGTTAATCCATAGTAAAAATAGGAGTTACTGTAAATTCATAGTAAAGAAGATGTGGCATGATTGGCAATGAAACAACTCCACAAGAAACCGAATGACACAGACATCAACAACTATACGTATGTATTGTAATATTTATATACTCTTATGAGGATAACTTTGCATACATTTCCCTTATCTGATTTCATTCACTTGCATATCTGCCAAATTCTGATTCTTTTTCAAAGTCAGAGCTACCCAACCTCTCAGAATGATGTATTTAGCAAGTTTCGATCACAAAGATGAACGTTTTACACTGTGAAATTACTTTTTTTACCATAATTGCAAAGATATAATGTATTGTTCCATGAAAAACAACTCAATAAAAAGACATTTCTCGTAAATATTATATGGTTTTGCTAATGTTTTGTACATTTTTGTACATGTATTATATTATTACAAGTAACATATAACATGACCATAAGTGTCCCCTGTAACCCTGCTAAAAGATTACCTATTAAATGCATATTTTTCTTTTTGCATGATTTATATCCTAAAGAATGAATTCAATTAATTCTCACTTGCACATTTTTTGGGGGTTACATCCACTTTTTCAGGTAGATCAAATAGTCCTATATATAGCTAACAGAAATATATATTGGGTATCCTACATGTTCATCAAAAATACAATCAAAGATCAGTCATTTCACATTTTGAGATGACCCTAGTCTTTAGATGATTAATTCATCAAAATAAATGACAAATAACAGGTAAAAGAACATGTTGGTGGACAGTATATAGTTGTATTAGATGTAGATGTAATATATGAGTATATAATAATCAGCTGTCAAAGTAAATATCCTCTTGTTATCAATCATGGTGCCCCAAGGTTATGTCATTTAATTTACATAATGAAGAGGTATTCAATACCTCCAAGGTAAAATGATAGGATCAGTAATGTGTTTCTCACTTTATACTATTGCACTAGTTAGTTAGATTTTCTTTCAAAATATAGTTTGTACTGACCAATCACAAATTAAAATGAGGCTACTCAGGCCTGATCTCTTCATAGGAACGTCAGCTTTATTTGTTTGATATTTTATTTGTAGATTGACAAAATTTGACAAAAATACATATCATTCAAAAAGGCATGATTTTATTATAAATAAATATTTTTAATCTTGGAAATGAGAATGGAAATGAGGAATATGTCAAAGAGACAACAACCCGACCATAGGACAACAGCGGAAGGTTACCAATAGGTCTTCAATACAGCGAGAAACTCCTGCACCCAAGGCGGCCTTGAGATGGCCCCTAAACAAATATTTTTTACTTGTATTGTTGTCCTGAATATTCATGAAATTTATATTTTGCCACTGGAATTTAAGTAAGCATCAATCATTCATAAATCTTCAGTTGCAGATGACAGGGAAACCCCTTACTTTGAACGATCAATGCATTTGAATGGGAAGATATGGTTGGAACCCCATTTCCCCTTTATCCTTGGTTGGGAACCCTCCCCCTCCCCCCTTTTTGAAAATGGCTGGATCCACCCCATGTATAAGATCAGGCAAAAGGTGATGGTATCAGATATCAGACTGTCACTGTAAAATTCATTAACAATTAGGCAAAATTGAGGGTGATTTAGAGATTAACATGTATGGAGTAGCTTGTCCATGGTTGAGGCTTAAGTTGAGATCAACATACATGGCAAAACTTGTCCATCATTGAGGGTGATTTGCAGATAAAAGTGGAAATAGTATGTCCATTGTTGATGCCTATCTGGGTAAACTTGTGTTTTTGTTTCTCTGATGTTTGTTTTTACCATACATCTTTAATCTATTCATACCTTTCAAAATTCTAAATGATTAAAGGATTATAGGAATCATTCAACTGTCCGTCATCTATCTTGATTTTCTTTTACCTCATACATCATGAGTTTAATGACCTACCATGGTAAACCATCCACATATGATAATATAATGAATTTAATTTGAAACATACATTTCATAGCTTTTTAGTGTTTTTCCAATTTGATAATAATTTTACATGTTGGAGAGAAGAGAAAGACACCAAAAGAGACATCCAAACTCAGGTCCAAAATAAACTCACAACTTCATGGTAAGCAAATAGTAATTCCTTTATTTGCCAGTGGTAAATTTTATTTAGATCTCATCAGAAGCTGGTTTTTACATTATCAGGTGACAAAAATAGCTGAAGGAGTAACTGAGATAAATCTATGGTAAAGGTAACCTGGAGGAAGCTGATCCTTCACAAGAATATTTTATTCATCACCAAATTTTTAAAATGGCGCTACAAAATATATATTGAGTAAACTCATTTCAAAGAAACTGATTAATGTGTATGTTGTGATATAAAATAAATCCTACCTTTTCAGCTTTGTGAATTTTCAACTTTGTCTTAGAAAACATTGCATATCTCCTGTTTTGGTAACTATCTGGTTCAATCAACTCTGACTCTAAATCTTTACCCATTTTATCAGAATGTTTATATACCATAAACAAATCCAATGTTTTGTTTGCTCAAAAATGTTATTAACCAGCTTAAAACCTGACCATGTGACGTCAATAAACCTGCAAACACATTTACTCATTTTTCCACCAGAAACAAATTGCTACAAAGCTTCACTAATAATTGTCAATGATAGTTGTTTGAATGGGGAAACCCTATAAATCCCATCAGCGATAATAACCACACTCCTTCACAACGTATAGAGTAAACTTTCATTTGATTAGGACCAAACTTTCATCTGATTAAGATGGTCGTTTGCCTGGTTCTTTATTGGAATTTGGATCATTGCATTAGGTACAAACACATTAAGGGATTAGAAGAACCATTGTGTGACGAGCATTTCATTGACGGTACAAGCGTTCTTACTATATGGCTTCCAATGTTTTCCGATGACGTCCTAATTATTAAGACTTTCGTCATAATGTTGTGACTTGTATCAGCCTGATTAGGATCAGATTATCCCATCTGTGTTAGATTTCACATTTGATAGGAATGAAAATATGGTAGTTGACAGTTGTTAACCACCAAAGGACTAATAAATTCCCAAAAAATAAAGAATCAAAAACTTGTTTTCTTAAATAAATATGACAATAAATTGTAATTGTTTTTCAGCACAAAATCTAAGATTAATAACTTAAATGAATACAAATATAGAAATACATAAAATTTAATAAATATTTACTCACAAAAAATGTTATTAACTTGTTTACTTTGAATTGTTATTTGTTTGTTTACAAAGGGGATGATAAGAATAAAAACAAAATTAACCAAATCAGTTTTTAATCAACACAATGAATGTGTTTTTTCAAAATAAAGAAATGAAGCCACTCAAACAAGAGTTAATCCCTAAATATTTTACGTAAAGAAGATATGACTTAGATCATTAAAATCTTGTTAGATCTGGACCCTTTCATATATACAAGTCACTCAGGAATCATACTAAATTTTTTGTGTAAAATATAGGTCACTGAGATCCTTCTTTACTTCTATCCAAGACAAGTCCACAAACGACATACTATAACTGTAAATTTGTTTAGATCTTGTTCTTAATATTAAATTCAACCTAAAATGTCCTTTTCATACAAACTGAAAGTGTAGACAACAATCTGTTAACTAATTTGTATGGACCAAAACAATACAAGATCATTTTATCTAATGACCAAGTTATTCCCTTATGACTTGTACTTGCTGAAACTTGGACCATAACTGAAAACTTTTCCAAATCGCTCATGTAAACAGTAAAGCAAGGTACTCTGACACATCAAACAACATACAAGTTGATTCATCAAACTTCGTACAAGTTAATGTTAAGAAAAGTTTTGTATTTCAGTTTGTTGACATGAAACTATCAAATTAGGCAAAGGATGTTCCTCCTGGATATATCATAAAGATTTACCCATTATCTTATGTGGAAATCAACATGACTTTTCATTTTTTCAAATTGTTGCACTGTGCAATTATGGTCTATCACTCATGCTTTCCAAGTTTTAAAATAATATTTTATTCATATAATAATAAAAAAGTTGAAACTACAGTCACTGAACCCTAAAACAAAAGACAAGGATATACTTGTAATAATGCCAGACAGACACTTCAGACCATAATACATGTATTTAGATATAAGAAGATGAGGTATGAGTGCCAATGAGACAACACTCCATCAAAGTCAAAATATCTAAAAGTAAACCATAATAGGTCAAAATACAGTCTTCAACACAAAGCCTTGGCTCACACCAGACAGCAAGCTATAAAGGGCTCCAAAAAATGACAAGTGTAAAACCATTCAAATGGGAAAACCAACGGTCTTATCTATATAAACAATGAGACACAAGAAACATTTATGATCACATCAACAAATGACAACCACTGTTCATCAGGTTCCTGTATATGCATATAAAAGATAAAATGGATTTAAAGTTTTAAGAACTAAAGAAACCTTAACTAAGGCAAAGTTAAGTTTATAAATTATGCAAAATGTATAGGTATAATTAAATTCAAATGACAATGACAATGACACCTAATTAGACAATTTTCTAACATGTGTATAACTATTTCAGTAACAATATTCTTAATTACAAATCAAGGTCAACTGTATCTGTGTCATGTTTTCAACATTATCAATTATTCATTTGAAAAAACTATCTTTATAAACATTCAAGGAGAACCTTGGACAAGATAAGGATCATTGGAGATTCGGAAAATGAAATAATTTTGATATAATCAGAAGTGTCCCAAAGTTGGTCATCAGGTGCAAAAAGCCTAATTATTATAAGGACTTTGCATCCTAATTCTTGGCCTGGAAGACAGATTGTTTCTGAAAGATGTGTCCCTCTGTTGTTTTCACATCTGTAGACCCCTTTGAACACATTACCCAGAACAAAGCTTAGTTAAGAGTGAAACTGATCTGTGTACAGTAGCCTTTTGCACAAAAAAATCCAGAGTTTCTCAATTTTCCCCAATTTTGGGCTTCAACAAGACCTGCAACCAGATGAAGCGGTTCCCTAAGAGTACCGTATTTCAATAATAAACACAGTCCTGTCAACATTTGTACATAAGCAAGATCAATCTAGATCAGCCTTTGTTTAAATCTAGTGTGTTTCACAATCATAAAACAGAAAAGGATAAAGAGTTTATTATATTAAAGCTGAAAAAATCTTTCTGTAAAATGTAGGACTTACATCATAAAATTCTTTCTTTGCAGCAGTTTTGAGGGCTGATATCCACTCCTCCATTTCTCTTCTACTCTCGGCACACAGTACTAAATTTCGGAATGGTGTGATAACCTGGAATAGAAACAAGAAACTATTCATTAGGCATTACCTTCCAAAGTAATTAAGTCTAAAAGATATTTTATTAATGATCCCAAACACCTTCAATTTTATGTTGTACTTTGGTATTCATTAATTTTAAAAGCATGTCTGTCAAGGTGAAATTTTAAACCACAAGAGTGATCAAAAATGATTGATAGCAATATTTTTCTCATTTTGTTTCTGTCTTTTCACATTAAACAATCATCCTGCAATTGCAATTAATGATCAAAGATTTTAAGTAAGGTAAGTCTAAAGCTGACCAATCCTCTTACTGAACTTTAGAGAAAGTAGTGAAAAATAATGTTAGACCAATTCAATTAAAATACAAAATACAAAACGTTTCATAATTCCACTTTCCTTCCAAGATATTTGGATATCAGAAAATACTATTCATGTCTGTCATATATTAACATAACTTAAACCAGGTGCTCCGCAGGGCGCAGCTTTATACGACCGCAGAGGTCGAACCCTGAACAGTTGGGGCAAGTATGGACAAAACATTCAAGCATGATACAGCTCTGAATTTGGATTGTGATCAAATTTTTGACATTAAATGGTTTTTTTTTACACAAAACAAATGTCAAGATTTTACAAATCAATTAAAGATTTCTTCCTCAAACTTTTTAAATCTAAAATTAAATAGTTGACACAGCATAGGTTTCTGACACAGAATGAATGTGGTCTAATGAACTTAAAAGTTTTTTTTTGCCTTTGAGCAATTCACTATGCTGTTGAATATTAATCCTCTCAAAAAAATGTTTGAAGAAATTTTCTTGTTATTTATGAAATCTGAAATGAGAAAAATTTAACCCCCCCTTTTTTTCACATCCCCGTTTCCCTTTTTCCAAAACTGATATCAATTCAAATTTCTAATGGAGTTTGCAACAATAACTACTCTTTTAAATACATCATAAAATATTAAAATGTAAAATAAAGTGCTTGTTATCACTGAATGGTAAAGATTGGTTTGTAGTAAAAGTGAATATACATTGTTTATGTATAAAACAATAAAAAAAAACTTCATCAGCAACATTTTATATTGGCAAATTTCCAATGAAGTTATTTACATAAAGTTATTGGCAAATAAAAATAGAAAATGACATCATAGTCATGTCTGGCAAATGTCCAACATACATTATCTAAAAACATTTTAGATAAGATAAGGAAAAAAAGCTTCATCAGCAACATTTTATATTGGCAAATTTCCAATGAAGTTATTTACATAAAGTTATTGGCAAATAAAAATAGAAAATGACATCATAGTCATGTCTGGCAAATTTCCAACATATATTATCAACTACTATTCTATACAAAGAAAGATAACTCCAATTGAAAATTAATTGCTATTGCACAATATTGTGCAATTAGATATTTCTTGCTATTGTGCAATACTGGGCAATTGAAAATTTTTTGCTATTGCACAATACTTGATATGGAATCCTGATTTGGACCAACTTGAAAACTGGATCATAATCAAAAATCAAAGTACATATTTAGATAAAGCATATCAAATAAGCCCAAGAATTTAATTTTTGTTAAAATCAAACTTAGTTTAATTTTGGACTCTTTGGACCTTAATGTAGACCAATTTGAAAACTGGACCAAAAATTAAGAATCTACATACACAGTTAGATTTGGCATATCAAAGAACCCATTTATTCAATTTTTGATGAAATCAAACAAAGTTTAATTTTGGACCCCCATTTGGACCAACTTGAAAACTAGGCCAATAATTAAAAATCTAAGTACATTTTTAAATTCAGCATATCAAAGAACCCCAAGGATTCAATTTTTGTTAAAATCAAACTAAGTTTAATTTTGGACCCTTTGGACCTTAATGTAGACCAATTTGAAAATGGGACCAAAAATTAAGAATCTACATACATAGTTAGATTCGGCATATCAAAGAACCCCAATTATTCAATTTTTGATGAAATTACACAAAGTTCAATTTTGGACCCTTTGGGCCCCTTATTCCTAAACTGTTAGGACCAAAACTCCCAAAATCAAACCCAACCTTCCTTTTATGGTCATAAACCTTGTGTTTAAATTTCATAGATTTCTATTTACTTATACTAAAGTTATGGTGCAAAAACCAAGAAAAATGCTTATTTGGGCCCCTTTTTGGCCCCTAATTCATAAACTGTTGTGACCTCAACTCCAAAAATCAATCCCAACCTTCTTTTTGTGGTCATAAACCTTGTGTTAAAATTTCATTGATTTCTATTTACTTATACTAAAGTTAGTGTGCGAAAACCAAGAATAATGCTTATTTGGGCCCTTTTTTAGCCCCTAATTCCTAAACTGTTGGAAGCAAAACTCCCAAAATCAATCCCAACCTTCCTTTTGTGGTCATAAACCTTGTGTCAAAATTTCATAGATTTCTATTCACTTAAACTAAAGTTATAGTGCGAAAACCAAGAAAATGCTTATTTGGGCCCTTTTTGGCCCCTAATTCCTAAAATGTTGGGACCCAAACTCCCAAAATCAATACCAACCTTCCTTTTGTGGTCATAAACCTTGTGTTAAAATTTCATAGATTTCCATTCACTTTTACTTAAGTTAGAGTGCGAAAACTAAAAGTATTCGGACGACGACGACGACGACGACGACGACGCCAACGTGATAGCAATATACGACGAAAAATTTTTCAAATTTTGAGGTCGTATAAAAACATATTTCTTAGAACTATATGGTTTTGTCAGAACCTAATTGAAGTTTCACTTGAATTCCTGAACAAAATTATTCAAAGTTTGAAAGTTCTAAGAACACTGGGATGATGAATGGAAAATATTTCATGCATACTAAGGATGAATACCAAAAAAAAACTCTCAAAGACAAAATTTCACTCATGTTATATCTAAGAATGTTTCCTTCCTGTTTAATCATTTACATGACATCAAATATTCATAAAAGAACTTAAATTTAAGTGATGAAATCAATAAAGGTGTGAACTAAACTAAAATATGCAGTTTGAAAAGTATTTCAATAAACTATAAACATTTCCCAGAAAAACATGTTTGTTCAGAATCTCTGGGGAAGAGAGAGACATCACTTATGGTTTTTTAAACAATTAATAGCATCTAAAATAAACCATTAGAAGAAATGTTATATCAGAAAGGTTATCAAGTAAAAATGTACTTGAGGTTTGCCTAAAAAGGACAAAACTTACTAACTGATTAGAAGTTTGCATGTTCAGAGGACATTGGGAGGATGATATCGTAAATTCCTGGAAGTCTGATCTCATAATGTTTGATATATTGCCTTAATTATTTTGTCTTTGGAAACCAATGTCAACAATGCTTTGCTTTCAAGCTGATTAATTACTAGTTTGCAAACAAGATAATAATATCCATAAACCTGTAAACATAGTATTTTCATGTTTGAATATAATCTGTTTTATATTGGACATCAAAGTTTACCTATTTACTTGTACTTGGTAACCAGATTCTTCATTAGACAACCAGATGAAATATAGCATATTACATTAAATTTCAATCAGATTTATCACACCTATATCATATTCAGAGTAAATGGTAAAACAACCATCAACGTCTAAATGATTACTTTTTTGATATCTTGACAAAAAGGTATATATCCATTACCCAGAAAGTATTTTGTATTTCTAATGCACTTTGAAATTGAATTTAACTTTTACTCAATAATTAACCTGTCGGACAGACGGAGGGAAGAAAGAACCAACGAACACACAGACAGAAAAACATAATGCCCATAAAAGGGGCATAAAAATCTTAATTTTGACAAGGCTACTCAAAATTGTTCAAAAATATATGCCCATGATGTTTAACAACTGTTTAAGATTATATTGCACTTCAGTGTAGTAAAACTGTTGCTCACAATAATTAGTGACCATTATAGTCAAATAAATGATTGCCATACAAAAGTAAACTATACAGCAATCCAAATCTTATAAGGTCATGTCTTTACCACAAAATGTAACAACATAGTTCAAAATATTAAGTTCTGGTAAAGCCAAGATTTAAGGGAGTTGCTTCTCATTTTCAAAATAATTAACTTTTCAAAACACTAGTTTTAGTGATAGGAGATTAATAAAGGAATCAAAAGAGAAAAATAAATATATAGGTCAATGTGCTTCTTTTCAAGATTTTAGCCATTGAAATTTTGGCGGGAAAATATTCTCTTTTGACTTTTCATAGCTTTATCATTGACAAATTTATGTTCTCAAAAACTACATGTATTAAAAAATAATTAAAATTTTATAAGAGTTTTACAGATGGCTTATCATTATACATGTAACAGATTTATAAAAGAAACAAGAGTGCACACGCTGAAATGTCTCGCCTTCTATAATAATCATTGACATTATGTTGATAGTCCTAAGTATAAAGCTAAGCTTTATTACAACTGTCACATAAACTTAACATTAACCAAGATAACTAAACAAAGACCAATGAACCTTGAAAAAGAGGTCCAGGTCAGATGAACCATGCCAGGCAGACAGGTACAGCTAACAATGCTTCTATACAACATATATAGTTGACCCATTACTTATAGTTTAAGAAAAATAGACCAAAACACAAAAACTTAACACTGTGCAATGAACCGTGAAAATGAGGTCACGGTTAAATAAAACCTGCTCGACTGACATAAAGATCATAAAATATTTCCATACACCAAATATAGTTGACCTATGGCATATAGCATTAGATAAAAAGACCAAAACTCAAAAACTTAACTTTGACCACTGAACCATGAAAATGAGGTCAAGGTCACATGACATCTGCCCGCTAGACATGTACACTTAACAAGCATTCCATACAACAAATATACTAGCACTATTGCTTATAGTATCTGAGATATGGACTTGACCACCAAAACTTAACCTTGTTCACTGATCCATGAAATGAGGTCGAGGTAAAGTGAAAACTGTCTGACAGACACGAGGACCTTGCAAGGTACGCACATATCAAATATAGTTATCCTATTACTTATAATAAGAGAGAATTCAACATTACAAAAAATTTGAACTTTTTTTTCAAGTGGTCACTGAACCGTGAAAATGAGGTCAAGGACATTGGACATGTGACTGACGGAAACTTCGTAACATGAAGCATCTATATACAAAGTATGAAGCATCCAGGTCTTCCACCTTCTAAAATATAAAGCTTTTAAGAAGTGAGCTAACGCCGCCGCCGTAGCCGCCACCGCCGCCGGATCACTATCCCTATGTCGAGCTTTCTGCAACAAAAGTTGCAGGCTCGACAAAAATGGGGGTCAATGGGCAATTATTTTACAGACATTCAAATGGATAAAGCCAGAGAATTCCAAAAATCTGACTAAAAATCCAAAACATGACAATCAAGCTTCCTTACATTGAAATTGAAAACAAAGGTTGATTTGAGAGTTACCTCCCTTTAGGGAACAAAACAGGAAGAGGACTACTGTATATAATTACATATCACGATAAAAAATTTCAAGCACAATAAATCAAATAAATTATTAAAATAAAGTAATATAGTTATATATGTATGTATACAAACATTTATTGATAAGTGCTAACTTTTATTCTTTAAAAAATAAATAAACACAACTACTTTTTGTACAAAATGAAACATATTATCTATTTTTCTAATAACAAGCAATATTGAATACCAAAGTACACATAAGCACAAAATAAAAGTTTTCCTATAAAAAATGTTCCTGATGCAGACTTCTCCAATTAAGTCAGAAGACTACGAACCTCACTTGACTTAGTTATAGGAGAAGCCTGTTTCATTAATGAACATTAATAACAGAACATAATGATCTAAAGCACCCGACCATACTTACCATCAAAGACCGTGGACACCCCTGTAGAAAAAAGTAAACTGTACAATTCTGGTATAAAATCATGTTGACCAGAGGTCATTGTCTTATTTTGTTCTTAATCAGATATGAGTAAAACATGTATCAATTCAGTTCAGACCATTTCCATAAACCCTAGCAGTCATTATTTTCATTAAATCGGATAAAATGAAAAAAAAATCTATTTAGTATATTTTGGATGAGCTGGTAAAAATGTTGTATGCAAAAGACTGGTACTTTTAAATAAAAGTTCAAACAAAAGTAACTCCACTATGAAATGTAGGTCAGTCTGGCCAAAATGATACGGAATAGAAATTATAGAAGAATATCAACATATTTTGGATCTAGCTGTAAGTATGTACCAAAAACAGTTTATCATACAGTAGTTCATATCAAAACCAGCTTTGAATAAAAATGAATATAACAATGAACTCATTATTATATTTTTTTAAACCATATTCATTTTTGCAAGCAATATGCATTTTGTATTGACCATTACATAACTATCACGTAGAAAAATAATGCTTCTGTAGTGTAAACCATGTGACACTATGATCTTCTCGTTACAAATGTCTATGAATGAATCAAGAATAAAAAAATACTGATTTTTTTTCCTTCTCATAATAACAAGGCAACTAGAGTTGGCTATACACAAAAAATTACCTGCAAAAAAAGTTGGTTCATGGTATTTGAATACATGTACTACTATTTTTTGATTGTGTGATACAACAAAACAAAAAATTTACCTTTTCTGCTTCCTATACAGTATCTGAGCTTCTATTGCAATAATTTTTTGTTACATGACACACTTAAACCAAAACGAACTTGTATAAAACAGGAATTATAGTTCATGATTTTAAAACTGTTTGATTAAAACACCATGAATGATTTATTAAATCTCATCTCATGTTGTTCTTTAGAGTAGAACTCTTTAAAATCACTGAACTTGTCATGCATTTCATTATGTTAGTCGTGACAATTTATCTTAGAAATAAGAAATCATGATATTTGTTATTTTATACAATTGAATGAAAATAACAACACTTTCTATTCTGGTGATATAATCTTGTCTTTATTGAAAAAATATAGAGCAGAATCTCTTAATCTTTCCAATCACTTATATTTATTTAAAGGATTTGTTTCAACAGAAAACTCTTAGACTAAAGAAAGCGTATATGGTCTGATTTTATAGAACCAAAGCAGTGTATGTAACATTTCTAAAGTTGTAGTAAAAAGGCAATCTTATAAATGTTGGAAACTAATGATTAATTTCAATCAATCTAGAAACATATACAACTGAAAAAACATGTACCTTATAGTTAACATGAGTTATTGTGCGATGCTCACAGTTTCTCACTCATGAATTACTTATCCGAAAGTTGTCAAAATCAAACGAACCATTGGTTTCAAGCAGAACAAACTATTGTCTAAAAAATTCTACATCTCTTCGTTGAAGCAAATTTTAGTATTTTACAACACAACTGAATTTCACACACCAAAAGACAGCACTACAAAACAATGAACCATATATCCTATATATCACCTACATCTATAAGTACATAGTTAAGCATGTTTATTTAGTGGATGACAATTGCAATTTACAATTGATACAATCATGATATAAAATATGATATGATCATGATATACAATTTAATATAATCATGATATATAATATGATATGACCATGACACTACACTATTAATTAGAACTCCATAAAAATATGATACATAAAATAAAAGAGTTCAAATGTCCCCCCTGTTGCACTTTTTTAAATATTTCCAAGAGGCATAACTTTTTTTTCAAAGTTGATCATCCACCATTTTAGAAATAATCTCAGATATTGCTGATATTAACCTATACAGTATAAGTTTAATAAAAATCTGGCAAGAATTGTAAATGTGAAAGCTCTAATAAGACCAGACAGACAGAAGGTCTCAGACGGAAGGACAAACACATGTAGGCCGGTATTACCATGTCCCCTGCAACGTGTAATGCAGGGGACAAAAATTATTATAGGAAGCAATTTCTACTCAAAATTTATTCATTGAAGAAGGAAAATACAACTGCCTTCATATTTAAATGGTAAAAAGCATAGCGATATCTTAAAGTCAGAATAAATTCAAGAACATTTAGTGAGAAAACAAGCATACCCCTCGACTCCATATCAACAAAAACAGTAATATTGTCATGCAAACTAATTTATAGTCTTTAAGACAAAATGTCAGATTTTACAGATTTCAAACAAAACAAAAGACAGGACATTATTTAAAATGTGCAACAGTCAAAACAACCTCATAGTTTTGATCACTGAAATCTCAGAAAAAGTAGCAAAAAATGTGGTCAAATTTTGATAAAGTGTAGAAAATAACACAGGCTGAGGGTCTGTAACAGTTTTCTAGTAATTATGACATAAATTGTCAATAATGTATGTTTTGATTGATTCGGAAGAGATTTTTGGCATTGCATCAGCATACATCATGTACATCTTGTTGACTTACATTCATCAATATTTTCTAAGCAAACAAGTGTTTCAAAATGCTTTTCGATGTCCTACTGAATCATCATGGTTCAAAACTGTTTTCATATTCGTGACAAAAATACTTATAAATTCTTGTCGTCCACAAAGATTTTTGGCTGCCATTTGTTTACATTTGGAGAAAACATATTATAACAAAGGAATAACATTGACACATATATTAAAGTAGATAAATCTGAATCTTCACAAGGGAAATCCTACATATGTTATTTATTGGGAACTGCAGATCATTAAAAGTTAAAACAGACATATATGAGGAAAACTGCCACATATAAAAACCTTTTATTGGTATTAAAACAATAAAATTCTCTGTTTCTCTACTCCTACAAAGTTTATTGATGACATACACAGACAAATCAATACTGTACAAAAACTAAATTTAGCATTTTTAATCCTCTTTCTACTAATGTTAATATATACACTTACTAATATGATATATGAAATATCAGATATATTATTATAGGCTAGTCGTATTACATCATAAAACAAGGAAGTTATATCAATGGAATCCTTTTTACTTAAAGATCAAATCAAATCTTGAAAGTTTTTACCTAATAAAATCTATTTCTTTCTTTAAAAATCTAACTTTTTTAAAAGTCAAGTCAGGTCAATCTGAAGTTTATTCTAAGTTAGTGTTTATAAATTGTAAACTACTAATAAGGTTTCTGTGACTTATGGAGACTTTGACGTAGAGCATGGACAAACACCATTCTATCTTAGAAAACTGTATGTTACTCTATTGATGTCTTTTGATTATAATTATGTTTGGGTTGTTTTCAATTTATTTCTTATTCATAGCAGAAGAATCTGTTGTCCATTCATATTCCTCAAGGGGTATAAACATATATATGAGACTATGTCATAATCTTGTATTGGGGATCAAGCAGTAAAGAAGTGAAACTAATGATATCCGCCTAAAGTATATAGAATTTTCATACATGGTCATTATGTTAGAATATAGAAATATTATAGTAAACAGGTGGTTGATGAGTGATGAATGTGAAAAGCCTTGACAAAGTAAAGCATATTTACAAGAAAGCCTGAAAACAAATTTCAGGAAACCCTTATTTGTAATTGCTTAGAAAAATGTGACAGAAATTTCATTCAAGACCATTATGTATAAGGGATACTTATAAAGTATTCAGTAAAAAAGAATATGATAAGTGGCAAATCTTAAAACACATCAGACTGTAAAGAAAGGCTTGGTTTTGTGTCTGTACATGGCCATGGGACTCCTGTCATTGCAGGAATGGAAAGGAATGTGTGATTAAATCCTAACTTCAACCCTTCTTCAAGTTCAAATTATTTACAAATTTAAGAGCTCTTATGAATTTATGTTTTTTAGCATGAAAATAAATTTTATGATGTATTTTCTTAGTTAATTCTGTGTGTATATTTTCGTTAGATACCGACTGATAATAAGAAATTTTCCCTGCAACAAAATGCTCATTACTTCATTCATAAACTGGTAACCTATACTGAGGTGTTAGATAATTGTAGACAGAAAACATTGTTTACTTTTAACTTCGATAACTTTGTATATAAAGCAAACAGATATATCCTTAAGGAACAAACATAAAAGCAAAACAAACACTAGAAGTTTGTGATGCATTTCATACATAAAATCATACAAGACTGAGAATGAACAAATATACAACTAGAAATTTGCCTGTACATGTATTTTGTTTTGTTTTACTTTTTCACTTCTTTCAAACTATACTGAAAACCAACACTGTCACATTTGCTGATGTCTGATTATCTTAATGACTTAATCATAATCAGAGTAAATTGTCCCAAGGAGCAATATTTTCCAGCATATGATGTGGTCAGCTTACATCTTTAAAAAGCTGCTCGGAACCTTTCCCTACTTTCAAGTTAGTTAAGTACATTACATTTTGATCTGTATCACTTTTTCATATACTGTTTGGTTGAATATAAAAAAACCAGAGGGCATTAAATGTAATGTTAAAGTTCAGTGTCTTGTTTGTATAAAATGATGAGATCAAAAGTTGTGATATAAATTTTAATCCATTATATATGATTTCTGAGTCATTTCACTTAGCCACAGTAGTATAAAATTGCCAATGGATGTTAAACAGCCCACAATCAATCAATCAGTTTTATAAAATGGTGCCTAAGCTAAATGATTAATGTCAGAAGACATATATTCCTAAGAACAAATGAACATATCAACAACATACATAAGACGTCAATGCCAGATGGAAATCTATTTCACGATTATTTAACCACCCAAACACCAAATACAGTTGACATATAAACATCCATGGCCAGGAACAAAACAATTCAGAACCTTCCACATGACCAATTATAGTCACCAAGCATGAGAATAAGGTCATGTCCACATCAGACATAAACATACCAGTATTCCACTAAACAGTACTGAAGTTGTTTACTTGTACAATCCAAAATAAAGCCACTGCTAAATAAATACTGAATCTCCATACTCCAAAGCTCCAGAAAAATTGGTACATGCCCTGGTTCAACTAGCTTTATACTGATTTACAATATTTAAGCTTTCACTTGTATACAACAGGTAGACCATCAGTAATAAAAGTAATTCTGGAATTCATATCCTTTTGATTTGATTTGATTTTTGGTATTTTAACTCCACTTTTAAACAGCTTTTGGGCTATTTTGTGGCGACCAGTTTTTATTGGTGGAGAAAGTCAGAGTGCACGGAGAACTGACAATTCTAGTCAATAAAGATTGGAGTCTAGTGCACTCGCACAAGTGGGGTTCGAACTTACAACCTCAGTGTTGACTGGTTAGTGATGACAATACTAACTACTTAGAACACTCGGCCATCGAGGCCCCCATATTATTTTGTAGTTAAAATATAAAGTGTCACAACACAAAGATAGATATAGACATTTGTTATAAGTTAACTGGTTTAATAATAATACCTCTGTCAAACATAAAACCTCCAAGAAATACAGGGGGTGTTCTGGGGTTGGAACCCCCTTTTTGTTTGACAATCATCCTTTTATATGGGGACATAGGGTTGGGAACACCCCCTCCCCAGTATATGACTTGCCTGTGTAAGTACCCCCCTTTTTCAGAAATGACTGGTCTGCCACCTTACATAACTTATATTGCTGAAATGGCATTAAATGACAGTCAATCAATCGAACATAAACTTCAAATTTAATGTAAGAACTATCCACCAGAGTTTAACTGAAGTGGATATAAGCAATTATCAGCAACTGTACAACCTTCAACATTGAGTAAAACCGATAACAAGAAAAATGTGAAACAACCAAAATGAGTAAAAACCAAATTTATAACAAAATATTTTCTAAAAACTTACTTCTTAAAAGCTTAATTCTAAACAAAAATTACTTGTGTACCTGGAAAAATATCTAAATTAAAATTTACAATTCTTGACCAGAAGTTAATGTTAATGACTTGATTATGATAACAGTTCCAAGAAATTTCAAAAATTGACCTATAGTTAAAGATTAAGGTGAGAGTAGAGTCAGTACTGAGCTTGAAATGTTAAATATAGATACAAAAATCTGTTATTCTATCAAGGAACTTCTCCACATAACATTTCCATTAAATGTATTTGTATAATATAACTGTTTAATTTGCATAAAAATAGAAACATGGTATCTGGGTCAAATTTAACAGTATTGTAGAAATGTACATGTTCTTCCTCATGCAAACTATGCATATTATGTAAAATGTACCACTGTAAATATGCCTAGCATTACATACATTCCTAATCATATTTACAAATGACTACTATAGATGCTGTTGTTACTAAAATCTTAAGACTGTTATTATATTCAGTACATTCATTAATTGGCAGCAGGTTTTATTCTTTCTCTGTACTTAAAGAATTCCTGAATATCATAGAAATCACTTATTTTCAAAATTTATGTGAAAATCAAAATTTGATTTTTTTCCGAACAGAAATGAAAAATGATAAGAAAGACAAATATATCCTTACCTGTGTATAGTGTATAGGATTACTGTATAATTAATCAAGACCTGACTCTTCAACCCACATGTAGCATTAAATCAGCTGCTCTAGACTGTCAGATTGGGGATTAGTCCATTCTAATGATGGGTGAAATTGACAATGGCTGGATTAAGTAATTAACCAGAGGAGAAATCTAGTCTTTGATGTGGGATGTTAATTTATTGTGTAAGATTGAATAGCACATTATCTTGTGAACTGTAATATTGTCTAGTTTGATGAACAGGTGTAAGTCATAATGAAATACAATAAAGCTACTAATATATTGAATATTGCTTCAGCTCTTCATGTTTTGTCAATAATCGGAATCATTAAAAAAGGTTTTTGTTTAACGAGTCAATCACCTTAGAATTTTTTCATCAAGTGCTGACAAAAGCAAATAATTACTATTAAAACAAATGAATTGAAACATTTTCAATACATTGTTTTTTCTTACTAATATTTGATTACAGTATCTGTATCTGTATCTGATTCTGTTCTATCATTCATGTGATAGACACAACCATAGCCAGGGGAGTTAGAAGACACGAACAAACCCCATAAAAAAATAAAATAAGTGTCTTGACCCCCATCAGATATCCTGGCTTCATTCATACAGCAGAGATCAACCTCAAGTACAAGCTCATTCAAAAAAGATTTAAAAAATTAAAATGTCAATTGTTCTTGAACAATTGAGAGGTCTTTCCTTTTGTAATGTAAAATACATGTTCCAATAGACGTAGAATGTATTGAAAAGGTCAAGGTCAACCTGAAAGGCTTTAAAACACACTAAAAATCCTTAAAATAAGGTCAAAAACACATAATTCGCTATCAGGGACATGACCTTGACCTTTGACCTTGTGACTTTTGTCAAGGTCATTAGTCCCCGATGTCATTGCTGAAGACCCCATGGGTCTAGGACCTTTGGTTATATAGTAAAAGCTGATTTTGCCTTTTAAGAAACCTAAATCAGGGGTTATGCCCCTTACAGAAAGGTCAAAACTCTTCGGTCAAAATGTAACAAAGTTGCGCCTTAATGACCCAAACATTTTCCACTATTCAAAACTTCTGTAAGTATAAGGGTTTCTGAGATTATCCCATAACAAGGTGTTAGGTCAAAGGTCAAGGTCAACATACACATTTGACCTTGAGGTATTTTTCAAAGATACATTAATTGATGATGAATGGTGAAGATCCTAGGTGTCTACGACTTACAGTTTCTGAGTTTTGGTGGCCAACCGACACCGGTTAATTTTCATAGGGGCATAACCCTACCAATGAGTCGTTGAATCTTTTCGATCCAAATGTAACGAAGAACCGGGGTCTGGTCCTGAACAAATTTCACCCTTCGGTTTTTTTCTACCTATTACGGTTACGGTGTTGGAACGATAACAAGGTTTTTGGGTTTCGGAGGGATTACTCCGAACCGACAAAATATTTCGACTCACAGGGTGAGTTCCGGATAGGTATTCATGACAGCAATGCAAAGTGTGAACATGAAAGCGACATGGTTTACGGTTACGGAGGTTTATTTTGTCAAAGTTTGGCGGAACAAAAAGAATAATAGTCAGAAGAAATACAGTAAGGTCTTTCCTTATAGAAAAAGGAAAGACCTTAATTACTTGATGGAACATTAAGAAGCTGTGCGTTTTTTATATGCATAATAATTTTCACACACTTACTCAAACTTATGATATTGTTGATGCCAATACCAAACAAGTCATATATGAATTTGTAACTTTTACCTGTTTTGAAAATTGTATATTTCATAACAATTTTTTATTTCATTATTCATGTATGTGTGTCTGTTTGATATTTTGTAATTGTTTGTTATATTTCATTGTATTTTATGAGGGCCTCAGGGAAGATTAGCTTTACAGCTAACTGTGTAACCCTCTTTAAATAAAGAATTATTATTATTATTATTATTATATTAAGTGGTTTCCAAAAGCAATTTTTATTTGGACTTTTGTAAAACTTAAAAGGATAGATAAAAAAAAATTACTCATTGCATTAATAAAATCTAAATTCAAAGACAAGCAGACCTAAATAAAGCAAACTACCTATATATGAGCATTATGTGTAGATTTTTTGAAAAACTGAACCAAAGTACTGTGACCATAAGTTTTGTAACTACTTATACCAAGTCAAATACTTGCTGTTAGAAATAGTAAAAAAAATGTAATTTGAAAAATACTTGCCAATACCTGATTATTATTTTCTTTTATACATCACTAACTTCCAAGATTAAAAAATCTAATGTGCGTTTTTTCACACAGAAATAGTTATTTCATTTCCTCCATGAAATGAAATAGTTATATTATTCTGATGTTACTTTTCCCTAGTGTACACTTCCTGTTAAATCTGTAGGCAGAAAATTACAGCTTATGTGTTTTAATTAGGCATCAAATGACTTTGTATTTACGTACCCCACCCCTCTAATATCTTAACCAGAGGCAGGTTATCTCTTACACCTACATACAGTAACAGATTTACCTGTTCATTTACTTTCCTAGAGTACTTATTATAATCTTTATAATCAGGAAGATTCACAGACAACAACATATTGTTACCACTGGTTTAGACATACTTAAAGGCCAAACAAAATAAATCTTAAAGTTTGCAGAATCGGTTGTACATGCATGAAATGTTTGCCACTGGATGTTAAGTAAGCAATCAACAATCAATCAATCTCTTTGTAGGCCACTTCTAAAAATTTCAGATGAGACAAAAAGTTCTTTTTCATTAATTTACAATACCTTTGCAATAACTTCTTTTTATTGCAAGGAACATTTTCTAATGTTATGAACATTCCCAGTCTTTCAAGGCTGTTCAGATTACCTACCCATTATCCTGGAAAACTTGTCTAATTTGTTATAATTCCCAATATGTAATTGGAAATTTATTGTTAATATTCTTTTAATCTTAAAAGTTATTGCCATACTTTTCAGCACTCAAATGTGTTCAAGCTAAACTGTACCAATAAATGGACTCTCAAGAATGTCATACATGTACAGTCGTTTTCCAAATATACTTAACACCTTCCAAGGGTCACAAATTTTGAAACCTCCCTCCAATGCAGGATTTTTTTTTGCTGTGTTGAAGACCCATTGGTGGCCTTTGGCTGTTTCTTTGCCTTTTCAGTATGGTTGTTGTCTCTTTGACACATTCCCCATTTCCATTCCCAATTTTATTAAAACAGTATTTATTTTTTGTAATGAAATCATCAGAAGATTGAACAATACAAGGAAGTAGGAAAAACATCACTGTTATTGTGTTTTGTTCTTTTTAACAGGAGGACACTGATAACGCTGAAAACCAATGAAGAATTTTCCTAAAATTAATTTTAAAATTTTACCTCATATGGAATAAACAGTTCATAAAATTAACTTTTTTTAAAATATGATTTTATTTGAAATTCATATAAACTTTTTAAAAAACCATTGACAATGGATACTTATGATCAATGACTGTCCACTTAACTAGATTACAATTCATATTAAACAATGAGGAAGAGTTCCTCTATAATGTAATCCCCCAATCACATTAGTTATAAAAAATCATACTTGGAACCACCACCCAAAAATAGAAAGTAATTTCATCTATCAATATGACTTTTCTCAGATTGTCAAACATTTGTATCACAATTTCTCATGTCAGAAAAGGTGGTGTGAGCTATTTAGCTTGCTTAAGTAGCTTACGATCTGAGACTTCAAACATTTCTGGTTGTATTACTATGCAAGGTGAAATGCAATCAATTTTAACTTCATTTTCAATCCTTGGTTAACCAAATAAAAGATATTGCAACAACATTGCCATTCAGTGTTGAATATGTAATCTAACTACAAAAACCAGGAGTAAAGAAAATTTTCAAATGTATGGATGCCAAAAAGAGATAGTTTTGCTATATAACTGCTCTTTCAGTAAACGGAATATATTTGGACATCCAAAACTTACACCTACTTGAGAAAAGTTAAAGCGTTCAGTATTATGCAACATATATTTTATAACTATTCTCCAAATAAAAACAACGGTGCAGACATTTTAAATCTTTTTCACTCTACTGATCATTGTTTAATTGATGTTGAAAGTCTTTAAAATAAAGGTTTTATATTATTACTTCAAGTTGAGGTGTCACATAAACATAAAACCCAAAATGATCCATGTAAATCACTAAATGCGACCAAAGTCAATTGAACCCTGCCAGACAGACATGTACATCTTACAATCATTCCATTTACAAAATATAGTTAACTTATCATCATATTTTAGAAAGGAATAAAAATTGACCAATTGCACTGACCATGTACATATTAAAGGTCATGTTGAGACGATCCCTGCCAGATGGAAATGTAAAATTTACAAAAAATCTATATACCAAATAGAGTTGCTTATAGCACATGAAAAAGAGGACTTGAGCAATAAAACTAAATATTGACCAATGATCCATGAAAATGAAAGTCAAGGTCAAATGAATCATGTCAGATGTACACCATACAATAGTTCCATATGACAAATAGAGTTAGCCCATTGCTAATAGAATCCTGATAAAAACCCAACAAGAAAAACTTTAAATTCAATAGATCAACCATGAAAATAAGTCAAGGTCAAGGTCAGATCTTACACCTTTCAATAAAGTCCATACACCAAATAAAGTTGACAGTTTGCTCATAGTATCTGAGATAAAGACCTGGCAAACAAAACTAAAGATTGCTCATTGATCCATAGAATAGTGTCAAGTTCAAACCTTGGCTGACAAACACTAAGACCTTGCAAAGATCCATTACACAAATTCATGTAATCAACAAGAGACAGCAAACAAAATTTATTAATATTTATTTGTGTCCTGGCATTTTTCAATATCACAAAAAACTTAACTGATGAAGGTGAAAGAAAGTGAAAATCATCAATATTAGATTGACCTCCATTTTGTTGTTAGTAACAACATATTGAAATTTTAAAAGCTTTGGTTAAACGGTTCGTGAGTTAATGCACGGGCAGAACTGGAAACGTCATTTTTCAATCTTTCAAGAACCCTAACTCCAGAACCGTAAAAGTCATTATTGTCATTATTGAACTTGACTTCCATTTTATTGTCGGTAACAACATATTAAAATTTTAAAAGCTTTGGTTAAATGATTCATGAGTAAATGCAGGAACAACATTTGGCTGCCGCCTGCCCGACCAATAGCCCACCGTACATCCCCAAATCAAAAACCGACATTTTTATCACGAAAATCCGGTTAAAAATGAAATTCATGATGTGATGAAAAGATTACTTTTTTTTCATGAACCATGAAAATTTTCAAATAACTATGGACATACGATAAGACAGAAACTTTAGAACAAAAGATCTGTATAAAAGGTATGAAGTATACCTTTTGAAATATAATGCTATATACTAATAGTTTATGCCATCACCACTTTCTGGGCCACCAAAACTGCATAGAAGTGATTAATTTGTGAAGTGCCATAAATCATTTAAATGCATTTCAGGAGTCAATTAGATCAATGATATAAAAAATATATGATAAAAGAATTTTAGTAAGCATGCTGCAATCACACGACACATACATGTACATGTAACTCTTGTTTCCACATCAATTATGATTTAAACAGTAATATCGTATTACACATATCTATTCTTCTGTCTGACATTATCCTTAGACCAAGGGACTTGAAACCTAATGGGAATATTACTCTTAATCCATAAATTAATATTAGAACACATACTGTGGATTCGCTAGCTATTATTCGTTGGATACCAATATTCGTGGGTTTCGTGGATACTTGTGAACCACGAATTTACATGTTCAACGAAATACAAATTGTTTTATTTTTTGAATAAAGTTGTATCAACCCTTGGCAAAACCACAAAATCATATATCCACGAAAATGCAAGATTCCTGCGTGTACTCCCTAATGTAATATTTGATTTAGCATTGAAAAAACTTTTGTGCACAATTTTTGGTCTATTTCTAATAACTTCTACCTTGACCGTTGTTGTATTGACCCCAAGAGCAATGATGAGCAACCAAAAAAGTATATATCAAAATAAAAATGGATCTGCCTTTTAATAAATGTGTCCATATGGCATACATGTATATCAAAGTTAAGTGCAGTCCTTTACAAAGTATAAGAGAAATTATCTGAAATGAAAAATGACAGACAAGACAGTTGGTGGGGTCCAAAACTATATACCCCCTTCCCCCACTTCATAGTTACCAACTTACCATGATAGTGATAGACAGACAATCAAGTCAGAATTTTAACATAATAGCTAACTTATTTTCTAATTCAAAAGTAGACTAAAATTAGGAATTGACACATTGTTTGCATCCCATTCAGATGAAAACCGAATAGAATAACCAGTAAAAAAGTGCTGTAGACTTAACAAATAGAAAGTATTGACCGTATTGTGATACAGTAAAACATTTTTTTTACATTAGCATTTTAATTGCATCATATGCATATGAATGGTTTGGTTGATTGATTGTTGGTTGTTAACAACAATTTCAGCACAATTGGCTATATCGTAGCAGTGAGTTTTTATTGGTGGAGGACGCTGGAATGCCAATTGGCTATATCGTAGCAGTGAGTTTTTATTGGTGGAGGACGCTGGAGTGCTAATTGTCTATATCTTAGCAGTGAGTTTTTGTTGGTGGAGGACTCTGGAGTGCCAATTGGCTATATCGTAGCAGTGAGTTTTTATTGGTGGAGGACGCTGGAGAGCCCTTTGAAAACCACCAACCTTTGTAAGAAAACTGAAAATCCTAATCTATTAAGATTGGAGTCAAACGTACCTGCTACATGCAGGGATCTAACTCACAAATTCCGTGTTGATCGGCTACGATACCGTAGATGAACTTCTTTAACCACTTGGCCACAGAGACTTGTGAATAGTTTGTGAAAGCTTAATATATCTGAATATATTAATTAAATTAGATGGTCAAGTAAACCTGTATCACTCTCTAAATAGCCTTGTTGCCTTACTTGCATTCAACTAGCATGAATTGAAGTATTTTCTTTTTTTCAAACAAGTTACATCAATACTTGGCTAGAGGCCATCTTGATTAATCTTAAAAACATACAATAAAATTCAGTTTCCTTTCTTTTCACTATTTTGCTTTGTTGACTTATTTGATTACAAAAATCTCATGAAAATGTCCACATTTGCATAGTTTCCCCATTGATCAATTTTGATGTACAAACGATTGTGTATGGGAGACAACTCATTCCTCACACCATACCATCAATACTGTTTGTGACTATTCATTTGTTTCAAGAAATATAGAGATTAACACTTCTATAAAATACCCATTTAATGGTTTGGCCATGTCCTTTTGATTTTGGTAATTAAAGACTTTTACCTTCTTGATCACCTGTACATTGAAGTTGATAGAAATTGGTATGTCATAAAAAAAACTACAATTGTCATATGATTTTGTTTTTCTAATAATATAAGAAAAGATGCTTACCTGGAAACTGTGGTTTATATTCTTTGTACTGCATTCTGCTACACTCAGATCTGTTAACTCTATCTCATCAAATATACTAGACTGAAAAAGTAATACAGGAATGATTTATTTGTCAAGCATTTCATCAAAGGTGTTATATAAATAAATGATGAAAAGAGTTTAGCAGCTGAAAAATATATGAATTTATCTAATATGCACCCAGTTTTGGTGATGCTATAGAAAAAGAATAAAACAAATTGCAACGAGTGCTGAATTTGAGAAAGAAAAAAAATATTTCTAAAATTTATTAAAACCCATTTCAAATATACAATGTACCTGGACTAAAAGTCATATTGAAGCAATCTATTTGTTCAATAAGTTGAGTAGCCATGCAAAGTATATCTCTCCTTTATTTTATAATATGGCACAAAATTTCCTTTCTCAGCAGGTAAAGAAGTTAATTATAAAATATCGAGCAGAAATTGATTCAAAAGCTGATCAAAAATCATACACACAGTAAAACACAACATTATAACTTTGTAATGAAAGTAATGGATAACTGAAAGGATGAAAAGACAGAGAGACAAAATATACAATATACCAGTAATATATACCACCCACCTGATCCACTGTATGTAATATATACCACCCACCTGATCCACTGTATGTAATATTGATCTTTGACATTTACCTCAAAATCAAGCGAGAATTTCCTACAAGTGTGGATAGGAATTATGACAAACAAGATGTATGGTTCAGACATATCACTTACAAAATTAAGTACAGTAGCTGCTGTCCCTTAAATTTTGCTCTGACTTAAAACCTGTAACTAATCTTAACACATTCTTATACATTTTGTATATTGAAATAAAGCCAAACAAAAATGTCTTAATTAAACATACCTTCGTATCTTTTGCATAGTAAAGTTTTCTTCCTTTCAGTTTGAAGTATCTTCTTTTCCATCTCTGTATTAAAATAAACAGTGGTTATGAAGACATTATCAACTATTATAATTCAAGAAAGAATATCGATACAGGAATATTTCCCATAATTTGGTATCACAAATATTGCTTCAATATAAAAAAGAAGATCTGGTATGATTGCCAATGAGACAACTGTCCACAAGAGACCAAAATGACACACACATTAACAACTATAGGTCACCGTATGGCCTTCAACAATGAGCAAAGCCCATACCGCATATTCAGCTATAAAAGGCCCTGATATGACAATGTAACCTATTCAAACGAGAAAACTAACGGCCTTATTTATATAAAAAAATGAACGAAAAACAAATAAGTAACACATAAACAAACGACAACCACAGAATTACAGGTTCCTGACTAGGGACAGGCACATACATAAATAATGTGGAGGGGTTAAACATGTTAGCAGGATCCCAACCCTCCCCTAACCTGGGACAGTGGTATAACAGTACAACATAAGAACGAACTATAACCAGGTGCTCCGCAGGGCACAGCTTTATACGACCGCAGAGGTCAAACCCTGAACAGTTGGGGCAAGTATGGACAAAACATTCAAGCGTGATACAGCTCTGAATTTGGATTGTGATCAAATTTTTGACATTATATGGGGTTTTTACACAAAACAAATGTCAAGATTTTACAAATCAATTAAAGATTTCTTCTTCAAACTTATTTAAATCTAAAATTAAATAGTTGACACAGCATAGGTTTCTGACACAGAATGAATGTGGTCTAATGAACTTAAAATTTTTTTTTTGCCTTTGAGCAATTCACTATGCTGTTGAATATTAATCCTCTCAAAAAAATGTTTGAAGAAATTTTCTTTTTATTTATGAAATCTGAAATGAGAAAAATTTAACCCCCCCCTTTTTTTCACATCCCCCTTTCCCTTTTTCCAAAACTGATATCAATTCAAATTTCTAATGGAGTTTGCAACAATAACTACTCTTAAATACATCATAAAATATTAAAATTTAAAATTAAGTGCTTGTTATCTCTGAATGGTAAAGATTGGTTGGTAGTGAAAGTGAATATACATTGTATATTGTATAAAACAATGATTTAAGTTGATTTAACTACTATTCTGAACAAAGAAAGATAACTTCAATTGAAAATTTCTTGCTATTGCACAATATTGTGCAATTAGATATTTCTTGCTATTGCACAATACTGTGCAATTGAAAATATTTGCTATTGCACAATACTGTGCAATTGAAAATTTCTTGCTATTGTGCAATACTGTGCAATTGAAAATTTCTTGCTATTGCACAATTTTTGATGAAATCAAACAAAGTTCAATTTTGGACCCTTTGGGCCCCTTATTCCTAAACTGTTGGGACCTCAACTCCCAAAATCAAACCCAATCTTCCTTTTATGGTCATAAACCTTGTGTTTAAATTTCATAGATTTCTATTTACTTATACTAAAGTTACGGTGCGAAAACCAAGAATAATGCTTATTTGGGCCCCTTTTTGGCCCTTAATTCCTAAACTGTTGGGACCTCAACTCCCAAAATCAATCCCAACCTTCCTTTTGTGGTCATAAACCTTGTGTTTACATTTCATTGATTTCTATTTACTTATACTAAAGTTATTGTGCGAAAACCAAGAATAATGCTTATTTGGGCCCTTTTTTGGCCCCTAATTCCTAAACTGTTGGAACCAAACATCCCAAAATCAATCCCAACCTTCCTTTTGTGGTCATAAACCTTGTGTTAAAATTTCATAGATTTCTATTTACTTAAACTAAAGTTATAGTGCGAAAACCAAGAAAATGCTTATTTGGGCCCTTTTTGGCCCCTAATTCCTAAAATATTGGGACCAAAACTCCCAAAATCAATCCCAACCTTCCTTTTATGGTCCTAAACCTTGTGTTAAAATTTCATAGATTTCTATTCACTTTTACTAAAGTTAGAGTGCGAAAACTAAAAGTATTCGGACGACGACGACGACGACGCCAACATCATACCAATATACGACCAAAAAATTTTCAATTTTTGCGGTCGTATAAAAATCAGTTGAAAAAGGCTCAACTCATCAGATGGAAAAAAGAAAAGTGGACGTTGCCGGTACTTGTACATCCCAAAAACAAAAAGACACTGGGAACAGATCTGTGAGTACTCGCAGTTATAAGTTCTTTAATTACCTGGAAATTTGTCTGTTTCATGAGATATCCTTCTTTGGTACATGCCTGAAATTACAAATAAGAAAAAAACTTTATTTTGATGTAAATAGTACATATTTTAGAAATAAATATTGGTGTAATTGTCAAGATTTAGTATGATCATAATGGTGTAATTTCTAAACCCTATCACAGTAACTGTACTTGTTTAGTTTAGGTATTTAATAAAATAACCCTTTTTTTTTTAGAAATTCAGGAGATACAACTTTGTCAAATTATGAATACTTTTAAATCTATCATACATTTATGTGACAACTCATCATGATTCTCTAAGGTAACAAGAAGTTGCACATAATGACATGCAATAATACCTTACCCCCCAAATCATTATACATTGACCCATACATAGTGGGTATCATAAAAATTCAACTATTGTTTAACAGGAAGTAAATACATGGGAGAACAATCTACTGGGTACTCCACAACAATATAAATCTCCAAACAAAATATTGAATTCTAAATATATAAATTAAAAAACATCTGAAAATTGCTTACACAGTTCAACTAAACATTGTGCTGCTCTAGACACAAGGCATTTAAACCAAACAGTATACTATTTCTTAATAGTTTAGCTAAAAAAATATCTTACAAAAAAATCAATACTGAGTGTATTTAAAAAATTCAAACTATATTTGAAAAGTAAGTAACAGAATCAGATTTTAAACAATATAAATCTATAAATCATTACCCATACTTGAAAGACTTTTGAAAGCATCTTTAATTCAAGCAAAAAACTACAATGCATCTCTAAAAACAGAATAATGAAATATTTTTAAAACTTGGGATGATATGTTTAAAAACTCAAAGAAAAAAAAACAAATAAGGTACAGTTGTACTGATTTAAAGTCAGAATGCCTCAGCATCCTCTTATTGCTATATATCTTGAAAACAAAAGAACTTCCTTTTATATATATTTCAATAGCATTAATATGGTATAACAGAATTAAGTTGTTTAAAACAAAAATAATTCCAACATATGATTATGCAAACACATGTTTACTGCATTTAGCAGTAATAGAAGTAATATAGAAGCTCAGAAGTGGTCTTCTAGTTTCTACATGATATCAGCACACTAAATATTAGTCAAAGAAAGATAACTCTGGTTAGTCAAGCACAGCAAAAGAAGATAGTTCAGATTTTTCAGAGAACTTATTTAAAAGTACACTTCAATTAAAAAATAAATATAAATTATATGTTTCATTTTTTTATCTATAAGTTTGATATTGAGACATTAAAATTAATTATTTAAAACTTCATAGATTGATTGCCCTATAGAGTATGTTCAGTGGCAAATATGTCATTCATATTCAGGACGATAAAAATTACATATACATGTAAGTGAAGATTTGAAATAAAATGAGACATTTTAACATTGTCTAAAGTTCGTGTATTGGTATCTACACAAATGATTTCTTTCAAAACAAACTATTTTTTAATGCTTAGAAATACCTACATCAACAGTGCAATGAAAAATACTTGGGTTTTGTGAATGATAAATCTGTGCAAAACCTAAAGGCTATGAAGATATTGCTGTCATCTAGCTCTAATCTGCTCTATACCTCATGATCAACAAGTGAGCATTTCATATTCCTTTTTCTTCAAATTCTTGTCACTGGTACATTTGTGTGAAGGCATATTAGAGCAATCTACATGTAACTTAAGCTGACCCAACTCTGATGTTGTTACTCATGTCAAAGCTTCTTCTAACTAACATGAGTCCAAATACAAATTTGTCATACTTTTGGTTTTTTTTTAATTTCTAGGTAAGAAAAGATGAAAGAAAGAAACCAAATATCATGTACCTGTAAATGTTACTTGTGTGATATAGTGACTTATGTTACTAAAAAAAGACCCAGTGTAATATGAGTAAATTTAAAATATCTGTTTGAAACCTACATCTGACTTAGGCAATGCTAAGATTTTTCATTAGGTCTATAATGTTGGAACTGGTTGCCTTTAACTACAATAAAATTTGATCTTTTTTAAAGTTCAACTGTAACTTCTAAGATGAAGAACAAAAATAACAGCGTTTTTCATTTATCCAATTGTGAATAGTGATTTTGTCATGTGACTTAAATTTTCTCCTTTCTTTTATATTGCTATTCAGAGAAACTGATCTAATCATGAAAAATTAAAATTGATCACTGTAAAAAGAAATAAAGTCAATATAAAATTTAAATGTATTGCAAATAATTAACGTCAGTGTCAATGGGTTAGCATCCCTGTCTGTCTTTTTCACAAAATTTGTCACAGGCAAATTGCAAGTGTTTATAATGAAAGTTCTAACATCATATGTGTAAGGCCTTGGGAATACCATGTATCTAAAATCATTGTATTACACAAGTACATTGAAAGGAATGAGATATCAAAAATATAAATGAAGGACACTAAGAGATGACAACAAATAGGTTGATCTTCTATATACAATGTACCAGGTGAGTGTAAATCAGTATACATGTATATCCATCTTCCCCAAAAAATAATTTATTATTACTGTAAAAGGGCAGCCTTAATGCCTAGCCACAAAAATTCTCTATTGGTAAGCTGGTATGAGAAGTAGTATTAGTGGTGATACCAGGACAATTTACGTACCAACCTCTGTTTTCCTCCCTGAAAACATACAAGAAAACTAAATATTTTAACATGTACACAACAACCATATCTGAATCTGCAGGAGTCATCCAGATCAAGTTTCAGTCATAAATCCCAAAATAGGACCTTACTGCTTATCACATGGCAGAACCATATTACCAGATAATCAACATACAATGTATACAGTCATATGAAATTTTTTGAAGAGTAAGTCCTTTCACCAACCTTCACAATGTTAAATAGAGTTATTATTTTTTAACAACAGTCTCGGAAGCCAAAAGTTAGCAACTCGGAACAGACACTTAGACAGTTAATTCAAACTCAAAAGGGCTTCATTCAGACTTGTTCACTCTTTTTTGAAGTTTAATAATTGCATGTATAAAATGTACAGTGCAGTTTCTTATGATATTTTTTTAATTCAATGATAAAAGTTGACTAGATATTTAAAAAAAAAAGTATCATCCTATATATACAACAAATTCAATGATATCAATATAAGAAACACTGCAACTAACTTGTACTTGAAACAAGCTGCACAAATGTACAGCAAATATTGCAAATTTTGTAAATAGTGCATTTTCTGTTTCTCTCATTTGTATTACAATAAAAGCTTTTGAAAAAATAATTCATTACTTGGACATTAATAAAATGAACTCTGTGAGAGCAAAGATAACAAATTGTTTTATGTTTAAAAATAGCATGTTCCAATTTAATGTTGGTTTTTAATCTTCACAGTGCTAATCTTCATATTTTAATTTCCATCAGTCCTGTCAACTTAGTTTAGATACTTTCTATCATCCTTTAATAAATATGAATGAAAAAGTTATAAATCATGACATTTATTGCTTGAAGGAATTACCAATCATGAAAAATTTACTAATATTTTGTAAAATATTGATTATAATGTAAATATAGAAACTTTTCCATTAACGATTTTATCCTTTAGGGATAATGACAATGTTTGATATGAAACTGACATCTGCTTCAGAATTTTACAACACAAGTGTTGAACAAAAACCATTTTTGGTTAAAATCACTATTCTATCAATTATAATACACCAATATGGTACAGTTTTGGTAAATGCAATTTGTATATACTTATAGATTTATTTACACAAGATTTATATATATATATAGATATGATTTACATTATAGCAACAAATGTTGCCATTTTGGCTATCAAAACTTATTCTAAAGACATATAATTTAAAATAAGAAAATGTTCAATACATTGGAGGGTAACACTACATGTATCATGACTCTATTATATATCAGATATGGTGTTAATCAAACTAAAATAATAATAAAGTAGTTGATTTATTCACAATGAAAGCATGTATGTGTAAGTTTCTGTTTTATAAATGTTGGGGTTTTTTTTCAGTCTGTAGAGAATTCTTTCCAACTACCAACTCTGAACACCAATATTCTAACATGTCACCTGTGTCTAAATAGGTTTGTAAATCTCTCTAGTCAGAGTTAAATTTGACTAGTGTTGGTAATCGGAATAGTAGCATATTGTGCAGACTGGTAATTTTCACACCCTATTACTTGCTATCAGTTCACAAGATCAAGCAGGTACATGTAACACAGAATCAAGTCTGCTGTACAAGCTTGAAAAATCCATTGTATTAAGATGGAAATAGGAAATAGACAAAAAATACATGTAACAACACCAATAAGAGCACAATTTTACCCACATTTCAGTTTGTTTGTTAACAGCCCTTTCGGATTTAAAACTTTTAAATGTCTAATAATTTAGTAACATTGACAACTGAACATTTTGATCTCATGAGGGCTATTCCAGAAATCAAAATGGTGCCCATGGGAAATCAATATTTTTTTAATACCATACAGCCATATGGCTGTTGTACAGCTATATTCAGACACTGTGGGTACCATCAGCAAATAATAACTTTGGTAGAGATATATATGATACATAAATGTATTGATCTTTATTTCCAGTTCAAAAATTGTGTACTGGCATTTGTACTTCATCTTAGATTGCAACTGACACATGATAAGCTGTCTAACCTCAAATGGGTAACAGGGTTTGACAGCTCTGTGTTGGTCCATTCAAAATTTTCTACTTTGAAATCTTTTGTCTTTCTGAATTTCAAAGTTTTCAAGATCTACGTACCTAACATGTATTCATAACTACATGTACATAATAAAAATATTGTTGATCATTGTATGAGACGATCGAAAAAAGGTAATACATGTATATAATACTGACAGGTTTTTAAAATGACTATTTCCTGGTGTCAAAAGTCTTTAGATACTGGCACTGTGGCAGCCAAGCAATATTTATAAAAAAAATTACAAGGAAATAGAGAAACAGAACAGCTAGTATTAAAGTTAAATATTTAACAATTCTATAAATACTAGTTTATCTCTTTTTGCTGTACAATGTATATTAGAAATCATTTCAATTATACCTCATCATTTTGCCATTAAATTTATATATATATACAGGTACATGTATGTGAAGATCTTTCTATTGTTTCTTTGTTCATTAGCTTCAATACATTGTATTTAACAGGTCCAGTAATCATATTAATTTATGAATCTTTATATAAAAACCCTTTTCATGCAGACACTGAGGGAAAATGCAATGTATAAAAAAAAAATCATACAAAAAAGAGAAATACAGTAGTAAAACAATATGCAATGGATCTAAAACATGTAAAATACAGTTTTTTTGTTTTAAAGGGAAAAATAATTAACTGTGGAATTGCATCACGTGTAAAACGATAATTTCAACAGAAATAGACCAAGAACAATAATTGTCTAACTGTCCCCCAAACAAATTTTTCAGATTTGTCTTACAAGGACATATTTTGAGAAGTATGTGAACCAAGACCATCCATGCATGTACGGACTATTCTACTCCTAAACAAGAAAAGTTTACTGAACCTAATAATGACTTCACCGTTCAGCTAGCAAGCAAGCTAACCAAAGATATTTCCTTTACCTACACACTTGATGTATTCTGTAAGGACCATTACTTGTACTTTAGTCCTTAACAGGAAAGAGTCTAAATAGTATATATATTGATCTTAAGGTTCAATTTGCCACCTGAATAGAAACATATTAAAATTTAAAAAGCATCGTTTTTTTAACAGTTCTCATGTGAAAGCATGGAAACAGAGTGAGCCGATCACATGCCATACTAGTCTACATTTGTACTCCAGATGAAACAATGTTAAAAATGCATGCACTTTCATATTAAGATTTTGACAAGTTATATCATTAACATGGTCAAATCGATAAATGGCTTTATACATTTCCTTTAATCCTTTTACACATTTTAGACAAAGCTGTGGTTTATATAAGTTTTATAGTACTTTTTCTCTTTTAAGATTAGCTGTTGGCTGAATTTTTCAAAATAATGTGCCATTTAAAGTATAGAAGATAAAAACATATTTTTTTCTAACACTTTAAATATCACTCATTTGAGGGATGGTTTACTAAAAATAGAGGAACTCTTATATTTCCTAATTTGTGGATTACCGGCTTATATAGAAGTACACTACTTCTGCTTAAGAATACAGAAATAATTTCGGCTTTTGCATTTGGTGTTATTTAAATTTTAGCCGAAATTGAATATATATTTGACAAATCTGATTTCAGTGGTATTGAGATGTTGAGAAATTAGTGAGTGACAGTTCTGACAAAATGCCCAGTCTGTCATAGAAATTTAGCATTTTACAATGTCCTACCGATGTTTTAATTTCCTTGTTTGTTGAAATACGACGATGAAACGCTTTGGCAGGCTCCGTTTCTATCTCACTCTCAGATGAATCTTCTTGTGATGGTAATTCCTTCGTCTTTGCCTTCGAGGTTCGTTTTCCCTTCAAACTGGTCGCCATCTTGGTTTTCCTTCACATCCGCTAGGGGGCGTGGTTATATGGAAATCAATTTCTGAAAATATTTAGCATCGGAATACCTGGGGAAATGAATGAAATTATTGAGTACAATTTGTATTCCCCCAGTCATAATAACTTTTTCATATACAGACACTTGATCTCAAATAGTAAAGAAATATTACAAAAGTTTTAAAAGGAGAAAGTTTGAAAAACAAATAATTTAATATTTACAAAAAGTTTCACCAAATCCTTGGTTTCATTCATTTCACGTAAAAAAATCACGAAAACAAGTCATCTCTAGGGAAAAAAGTCACAAATTTGGTAAAAAAGAAAGTTACATTTGATAAATGACTTTTGGTAAAAACTCATTTATCTAAATGAAATAATTCCCATTTTTGTACCATGATGATTGATGGCATGATTTCCAAGGATTTGCCGTATACAATCCTTGGTTACAGTATTTTGTTTGTTCTCTCTTTTTACAATTATATTAGGTAAAGAAATTTAGTAGATAGTTGACATATTCAGTATTAAAAATATTATAATGAGTCAATCTGAAACGATTGTCAAAAATTGTAAATAGTAAATGGTAACAGGTTATTTATAACCGCCTGTTTTATAGGGGCACTAGCTGTCACTGGCAAATACATGTCCACCTATTTGACTCAAATTCTCATATTTAATTTATAACAATGTAAAATATTTATCTTAATTATAAAAAGTCTAAAATAAACAATTTACTGGACATAAACTCGATAGCATGTAGCTTCGCTTCGTGTGTATTTTAGTCTAGACGCCATCGAATTAACTATCATGGCGAGTTGATCGACCTCCGAAGACCTCCAAAGGCCACATATGCGACATACACATTTTTTTATTATTGTGACTTTATTTTTTGTGACTTTTTATACGTGATTTTCCCCTTCATTCGTGAATTGTATACTGGTCTTTACTAGTCCCAGTTCTATTCGGCACCTGAGACTAGTCTCAGTCGGCAGACAAGGATAACAGTTTAGTATACGAAAATACCAGCTCGTTGATAAAGTCAGCAAACTTTTTATTTATTAAAAACTTTGATTTCAATATACTAAATAAGGTTTTATAACTCGATAATCATCGAAGCACTTATAAAATCCATTTACTACATACTGGGCACAAGAAGTCAAAACTTTAGCAAACCTACCAAATGTCATATACTTCGAGGGGATTTTAATCTACTACTTATCAACTGGCAAACAACCACTATAATCTTAAATCCACAGTATGAGACATGGCATCAAATGTAAAGCTAATATAAATCACAAATAACAACGACCTTAACCATACAGTAAATGAAGTAACTAAGTCGTGTCTGTTATATTTGTTCTTCGTAGATTGTTTTGATATAAATTAGGCCGTCATTTTTCTCAATTGAATTATTTCGAATTTTCGGGACTTTTTTAGCCGACTATACGGTATTGGGGTCTTCTTATTGTTGAAGGCCGTACTGTTGCCTATAATTGCTAACATCCACTTAATTCATTTGAACTTTAGTGGATAGTTGTCTCATTGGGAATCATACCACATTTCCTTCATGATTTTTATCTGAGACTATTGTGTTATAGTGGTCTCAGTTTTTATATAGTGTACAAATGCTCGTGACAACTTATCCATAATTAATCCGTCATACATCTTGGGATGAGTGTCCACCAATTAGTTAAAGCAGGATGTAACTATGAAAGCCTAAAAATTAAAGAAGAAACCATGTTTGTTTGCATCTAGATATCGTAGCCAAATTTGCAAGCAAAACCAAGAACATCATGGCAGAAAACACACCAAGCCAAAAAATCTTGACAAGAAATGTGTCATATTTGGGACTATTGTTCTAACATATAAAAATAAAAGGCTTCGCCAAGCGCAGCTGGATACGACCGCAGATGTCAAACCATAAACCGTTGGGGCAAAAATGAACACAATATTCACGCTTAAAATTTATACTCAATTGTATGCTTTTGTGCAAAATACACTATGCTTTTGTGCAAAATACACTATGCTTTTGTGCAATACACTATGCTGTTGCAAATTGCCCCCCTCCCCTTTCCCCAATTTTTTTTTTTAAAATACCCCCTTTTTTATATTGTGCAATACACTGTGCTGTTGAATATCGACCCCAACCCGACAAAAAATAATGGTACGCCCCCCCCCCCCCTCCAAATTTTATTTTCTTCACCTCCCCCACCCTTTTCCCCTCCATATATGGTCATAATTTCAATTCAAATTTCCATTAGAGATGCAACCATAATTACCCATGTATATACATCATAAAAGTCTTATAACAGATTTATATTCCTTAATCAGATAAATTTTATAGTAACTTCTTAAAGTAGATTGACAGCTAATTACCCCAAGAAAAAAAACAATATTTCTTTATACATACTTTTAAAGCAGTGTAAGGGAGGTAATCCAACATATTATGTTTGGATTACATTTAGATTACATCCCTTACACTGCTTTAAAATTGTCTATTAACCAAGACACTCTTGTTTTTCCACCTTTTTGCCTCTAATTCTTAATTGGTTTGAGCCATAACCATCCCAACCTTCCTTTTGTTATTATAAACATTGTGTTTAAATTTCATAGATTTCTGGTACTAAAGTTATTGTCTTGAAACCAACTGTCACTTCGGACGACGGCAACGTGATACCATTATACGACCACACACATTTTTTTGCGGTCGTATAATAAAAGGATGTGGTATGACTGCAAATGAGACAATTCTCAACAATAGACCAAACTATACAGAAATAAACAGCTTTAGGATCCCAACTATGTGCCTTGAAAACCCATACTGCATAGTCAGAGAAAAAGGCTTCAAAAAGACAAATGTAGAAAAAAAATAAGAGAGAAATCTAAAGGGCTGATTAATTCAAACGTAAAAACTAACGGCCTAATTAATGTGCAAAATCAGATAACATTAAAAAAAAAGACTCAATGGATATATAACAGTTCCATAACAGCTCAGGGAAGTATTATATTACAGACATCAGAGTATAGGCAGAAATATTGAACACTCAATATGATCCAGTCGGACTTCACTACTCAAGATACCGATGGAAACCAATACAACTCAAAACACAAAGAAGGTGCATAATAGACCGGACGGTGGCGAGAAACAACAAAGGCATCCACAATGTTCATATGAATTATACATTTATAGAATCTTGAATGAAGCTTAGCATATAGCATGATTACATCGTTCCTCACCAAAATCTAGCATAAGCGGACAAGTCCGTATTAAAAAGAGTGATGACAAGCTGATTTTAAAGCAAAAGACTGAAGAGATGCCAAAACCAAACAGTTTCAATGACTACCATCCGTATGATTAATATACGTTGTGAAGCCATAGAACATACAGTCTACATAAACATTATGAAACATCTTGAAGAACATAAACTGGTATCAGACGTCTAGCATGTTTCAGTGTTTTAGACGCAATAGATATTGTGAAACACGAACAATAAACTACATCAAAACAGTTGCAACAGAACTTGGTCTGGGATATCACGATTTTTCACAAGTATTGCATTTGGACTCATATGATCCTTATTTTTATATTGGTTCTATTTAGTCTATTGTTTATATGTCTTTTTGTGTGTTTCATACCGATCTTTTCAGTTTATCCAATTGCACCCATAGTTTTTAAAAAATGGTCTTATGATGTGCCGTTACACCGTTGTCCCAGGTTAGTGAGATGGTTGAGCCGGGGGGGGGGGGGGGGGGGGGGGAGGGTCAGAAAACATGACCCCGCCAAATTCTGTATGTTATTGCCCCCTCCCAAGTCAGTAGCCTGTAGTAACGTGGTTGTCATTGGTTCATATTTGTCATATGTATTTGTTGTTACAAATGTATCATATTTAGTTCCTCGGTCCATAGGAATAGTGCTCAAGTACATCTTCATTTATAGAATTTAGCCTATTTAATTGTATTTCAAATTTGAGATTGATCCTGCCTTTCGAAGGGACAAATCAGTATCATTCCATAGTCTTATAGTTTATGGTAAAAAAGACTAGTTATAGTCAGGAATAATCTAAAAAATGGAACACTGATATCATTGCAAAATCGGAAGGAATATACAGTTGTGCTATGTACACAGGATGTAACAAGATTGCATTCATATATACCAGAGTTTGTTTACTAGTATATTGAATGTTATGAATCATCTGTAAGATGCGTTTTCTGCTGCCAACATAAGTTCTTCATACAGACTTTCAGTTTTTGTAAATATAGTCAAAACAGTAACTATACTAGCTTCAAACTTTCAAGTTTATTGGAACATCCTGTTCCACAATTTCCCCAAACCTCAGTTGCATATTCAAAATTTTGTCTTATGAATACTAACTGCATGTTAATGTAAAAGTGTCTGTGTTCTTTAACGTATGTCTCTCGGTATGTAGTGGACATATGATGCTGTAGTATTACACAAAATAAGCTAATCGTCTCTTGAAAATCAACCTTGAAAAAGAATCTCGGCCTTATTGTGAAATTGTTGATGACTCAATTTTCTAAGACTGACGAATTGACGCATTTGATCTAAAACTTGAACAAAACAGGTAGCAACTTGAGTTTCTCGTGTTTCTACTTGTATATGCAAAATTGTTTCTCCGTGTGCTCATGAATATCCGAAGTCAACTATGAACTAGAGTAACCAGGCATATGTTCTAATATTCCAATTGCATATATTCATTAACTACTTTGGCACTTACAAAGATGCTCGGTAAGGGAAATCCGTCCTGCAAATATTTATACATGGAAAATATTCTAAGTCAAGCATTATACTAATTAAATTGAGAATGGAAATGGGGAATGTGCCAAAGAGACAACAACCCGACAAATAGAGCAGACAAACATGCAACATTTGGTTTTTCTCATGGGACCTGAAAAAAGACATAATTAAATATTCGAAGAAGCATACTACCAACCTTCATATCACAAAACTTTCCAATCACTGATGAACTCCATATAAGGATAGGGTGTGTGGGATGAGTTGTTGCTTCATCTGCCCGGCATCTATAGTTCTGGCACTTCATTCTCATGGCAGTATAAGCGTTATACTGTTGGTCCGTTAATTATTATAAAACCCAACATTTATATATTAATGACTACTGCATTGGAAGTAAAATAATGTCCTATGTTCTGGTATCAGCATTTAAAAAAAAAAAACAATCCGATTTGGTTTAAATTTCGATCTCATTTAAGCGAAACAAGGAATATAAACCATGACAATTATAAGTTCGGTTAGTACAGGATGATATATTAAAATCAGTCTCAGTAGTGGCATTACAATAAATTAGACGGATATTATGAAATTAAAAATTTATTATTCTTATTACAGAGCCTGCAAGGACATTAAAATATGACACACACCAACCGATGACGTGCGAAAAACTGATTGATTTGGATTTATGCTAAGTTAGATTTTTCATCCGTTATTTGAGCTACGCCGGTACTCCGTTGATATGTGCGATGGTCTACCGTTGCCATTCAGTAACGCCATAATGAGGACAAGTAACAAATGTTGTTGGTGCAATGTGAATACTGCAAAATTACAATTATATTTTTCACCTTTTATCAGTTATAAATAAAAAAAATCAAAGCGGAAAGTTCTTTATCAAATTGCAAAATCAAAAGTTCAAACATGTCAAACGAATGGAAAACAACTGTCATATTCCTGACTAGGTACAGGCATTTCCGTATGTAGAAAACTATGAATTGAACCTGCATGTTTGCACTGAAAACACACATCCACCACTTTCAGGACAGGTTCTAGTGGCTAATGAGGAGTTTTAAGTGAAAGAATATTAGAAGTTTGCAAGGAAACTTCAATGTTTGTCTATACATAAAATTAAGTCTCCATTCCAGACAATGATTTAATATAGCATGTTCATTACATTGTCACACCTAACTATATCACCATGAATACACTCTAGGAGTCTAAACCAACACAAGATCCAACATCAACAGCAGCTTAATATAACAGTTTAATTGTGGCAATGGAAGTTAGGGGGATACAAAATTAATCAGTATACAATGAAATACATTAATTTTATTTTGAAATTAAAGAATCAAGATGACAAATTATCACCTATTCACATGCAAACAAAACACGACTGATTGTTGTCATCTCCGTATGCTTAGGTAAACAGTCAGTGTTTACTTTTCTGTTAGCATATAGATACCAACAAATATCAAAATTGTCACAGTTTGCTACGGACTATTGTTGACTGATATAATTCTTGAGATCTGCAGTTAAAGTGATTACTTTGTACCTCTTCAAAATCGTCAACCAGACTTTCCTGGTAGTCACTGCATGGGTTTCCAGATTATGATAATCTTTTAAACAGCATAAAAATACTGCATGATCAAGAACCAATCTCATGAGTTTGGATCAAGAACCATCATAAGGTGGATTTCCAATTCCATGAATGTTTCAGCGCTGTTCCAAAACAACCTCCAGGCTCAGATGATAATAAAATTGAGAATGGAAATGGGGAATGTGTCAAAGAGACAACAACCCGACCATAGAACAGACAACAGCAGGAGGTCACCAACAGGTCTTCAATGCAACGAGAAATTCCCGCACCCAGTGGGGTCCGTCAGCTGGCCCCTAAACAAATATGTATACTAGTTCAGTGATAATGAACGCCATACTAAACTCCAAATTGTACACAAGAAACTAAAATTAAGAATAATACAAGACTAACAAAGGCTAGAGGCTCCTGACTTGGGACAGGCGCAAAAATGCGGCGGGGTTAAACATGTTTATGAGATCTCAACCCCACCCCTATACCTCTAGCCAATGTAGAAAAAGTCTGATCAGTCTAAATCTAAAACTGATTCTGGATGGCTCAAGTTACATTGTTCCCAATGTGTCAATTTGTGTAACCGTTGTCCTAACTATGAATGGTGTTTCATCAGCTGATATTTCCACCATTTTGAAAGTCTATAATCATCTTAAGCGACCATAATTTTGGACTAGAATCCTTAATATTCACCACAAACCTATCTCTTAATTTTCCCATTTCCAGGTTCATCCTTTTTCTCCATATCCAATCTAATTAAAATATTTATCTCTGATTACGTTATACTACATATGTAGTATAACGTAATCAGATAGTATAACGTAATCAGAGATCAATATTTTAATTAGATTGCTGTAGTATGAGTCGTAGTATAACGTAATCAGAGATCAATATTCGCTATTTTAATTAGATTACTCCATATCCATTGTTATGACACATCTACCCCTTAACACACACGTGAAATAAGTTGCTTCTTCTTTTCTCCTACCACTGACAAGTTCCTTATTGCACGCCATACTGTCTGTCCTGCAAAGCTCCTTTAATCTCCTTTAATAGCCAAGCACCACGTTCCCAACCCCGCTATACTTACAACAATTTAAAAGCTACTAATAATTTTGCCATCTTCTTTCGTGCGCCTCAAAATATTTTCAAAGATTTGATAACGACAATGATGTTTGTGCCTGAAACAAGTCAGGAATATATGTACTGTTATGCGTTTACTTTTCTGCATTGGCTAGAGGTATAGGGGGAGGGTTGAGATCTTACAAACATGCTTTTTTTTTGCATTTTTGCGCCTGTCCTAAGTCAGGAGCCTCTGGCCTGTGTTAGTCTTGTATTATTTTAACTTTTAGTTTTTGTGTACAATTTGGAGATTAGTACAGCGTTCATTATCACTCATACCCGTAGCCAGGGGGGCTTGAAATCAAATAAGCACTGTTAAAGTCAACGTTTTGTTCAAATTGTGACTGTTAAAGTCGAGTTCATGAGTCCAACGAACCCCCCCTTGGAAATTCCTGGCTACGGGCCTGTCACTGAACTAGTATATATTTATATATTTGTTTAAGGGCCAGCTGAAGGACGCCTCCGGGTGCGGGAATTTCTCGTTGCATTGAAGACCTGTTGGTGACCTTCTGCTGTTGTCTGCTCTATGGTCGGGCTGTTGTCTCGTTGGCACATTCCCCATTTCCATTCTCAATTTTATGTTATAAAAATTGTACAAACAACACCAATATTAAAGAAATGAAACATCAAAGTACAATGTAATTATACATGGTATATTGTCATCGTCCTTTCGTATGCCTCATTCATCCTTTCTTTGTAAGGGAATGACAATTTCATCAAGACTGTCTGCATTGTTCCCTGTGACCAGAGCACAATAGCTGGTCTTAGCGATGTCGCTGATTTTTTCTGTTTTGGACCTCGTGAGCTACAGAATGCCTGCAGTTATATACTGCAAGGATCTATGGGCCTTCTGTTGTGTTTTGTTTGCTCTTTCCAGCCCTGCAAAGATTACAACGATTAATGTGCTTCCTGACCTTTTTCTTCTTCTAACTGATAATATCCAACACATTATAATGTCTCCATATGTACCATTTAACAGTGCCACTTGACATGATGACAACACATGTTGTTGAATTTTTGGTAAATCTTTTGCATCTTAGCTTTGTTGATATACCAAAGGCCTGGCTCCCGACTGATGTGACACCAACGAAGACACTGTAACTTACCCTTGTCTCTGCTATTTTAATAGCTTCCTCTGCTCTCCGCACTTTCCTTCTGTCCCAAACTCTTTTTTGGCTGCTATAAATGTAGCATCATTGATGTTCCTCAAAATCATAACTTGCCAAGTGTTTGTTTCTTTATACTTTTCTGTTAACACGTGATAATTGCACCTTATTTCTCTAACTTTACAAACCAATGTTCGAACCAACAGCTACTATCTTAGGCACGCATTGAGCTTCCTCTCTAAAACCTCAATTTGTCATACGGGGAAACTCATATACAACTTGATGATATCAAAGTCGTATATCTACATGACAGGCCTCTTATTTTTTATCCTGAACACACAATCTAGCAACTGCATTTGTATTTCTTTTATGTTTCCACTGTATGCTAGTGTAGCATCAGTCTCTTTTCCCACTTAACTGCATTCACTGTTCCATCACTAACCAGTGGTAACATTCCCAAAGCCAACTGAAAAGTTTAATCTTTCTCTTTGCTTTTCCTCACAATCAAACTTGTTCATTTGCTGTTTTTCATTCTGGCCTAACATATCATTCTCCCAACTGCTCCAAAGTCCATGTTCAATGTGTATACTAGTATACTGTTTTAGCTGTCGCAGTCATGTCAGCCATAAATGCTCGTATTGGTGGTTGCCCTAATCCTGTTGACATTAATGGTCAAGCATTGGGTTTTCTCTTCATTCGCCTTCACAATGGAAGTGCATAGCTGCTGTCATAAAACTACATTGTATATCCCCTTAATACTCTTTATTCTAGTATCTTCCGAGTTGTGATGATATTTCATGTGATAAATAATATCTTAATATGATCGATTTTGACGCAGCATTGTCCTAATGGTGAGTGGAACATGGTACCTCTCCATTGACATTGTTAAATCTTCCCGTTTGTGCGATATTGGCACAACTTTTTGGAATTTTGGGTCCTTAATGCTCTTTAACTTTGTACATATTTGGCTGATTTTCCTTTCCTACTCTTCTCATTAATAAGAAATGTGCTAAAAAAGCTTATAATTTTATTATGTTTAATACATCGGTTGTATTAAACTTATATGTTTGTTTTTTAAACACATATCTTATTGACGAGAAATGAAGGAAAGGAAAATCAGCTTTGCAAAATTTTGGCTAGAATGATCCGGATACTTGTGGCATAGCTCTTTTGGAACTGAAATGTCTTTATGTAGGTCGATCAGCAGGAACATTGTTGTCCTCTTCGCTAAAACTGTCAGGTTCATACCGTCGATGTTCAATATGGAAACGGTTCTTAGCAGTTCTACTTGTATACAAATGAAAGGTTTAGAATGCTATAAAACAATGTTTATTCCACAATTTTCTACATACAGAAATGCCTGTTCCAAGTCAGGAATTTGGCGCTGGTTTTCCATTCATTTGAGGTGTTGGAACTTTTGGTTTTGCCATTTGATAAAGGACTTTCCGTTTTGAATTTTCCTTGGAGTTCGATATTTTTTACTTCTTTAGTATTTGTAATGCAAGGTATCAGGTATTGTAGGTATGCAGCATCCAGGTCTTTTACCTTATTAAAAGCTAAAAATAATACAGAGTTTACATAGCCGCCGCATAGTAATCCCTACATGTTTTGCAAAGGCGAGATAAAAACGTGTACCCTCTTTCATGAATTTGACTGATTAATGACTAACTTGCCAAGTCAGAAAAGATTAGGAAATATCCTCAAATAGGTGCACTTAAGGCAACATATGTGCAAACTTTATATGTAGTTTCATAGATCCGAGTTGAAAAGTACATAGAAATTGATATACACATAACTTGTCCTCTTTCATAAATTAAAAAAAAAATGTTTTTACGATCATCTACAATTCCTACTTAAGATCCAGCTGAAAAGTAAACATATTGTCTACCCTGCACCAGGTCCTCCATGCAAACTGATGGCAAACATTTACAAGCTGCCGGTATTGTGCCGTCTTCCTTTATAGCCGAGTGACTCAGAATATAATAAAAATTGGCCGAAGTTACAAATAACCGGGTTATTGTGACTGGTCAATGTAGAAGGTTTACAATTTATGACTTGTATGCGCAATCACGAGGCACAACTACAACATGTGTTCAATTTTTCTGTGAAGTATTAGTTATGTTGGTTGAAAACTGTAGATTAACACGATTTCAGAGGGGTGCAAAACATCCCTCCTCCTGTATATATTTCCTTAATAGTTTTCAGAGGGGATGTAATCACCACCTCCTCTTGTGTATGGATATTTAATGGTTTGCAGAGGAGATAAGAACGCTTCCCTCCTCCTATGTATGGGTACTTTAATATTGTTTTCAGACTGAGAAGGAAGTGAACACCCACTCCTCTCAGTCACCGTACTAAATGTTTTTTTATTGGAGATATGAACACAACACTCCTCTTGCATATAGTAGTAGGTCTGATTAAGAAAAATACTAGAACACACCTGTTATCTAATTTTATAATCCCAACCTTCCTTTAGTGGTATTGAACCTTCTGGTAAAAATTTATAGTGTTCCATTCACTAAATCTAAAGTTATTGTCCGGAAAACCTAGTTTTTCCCTTTTTTTGCCTTAATTTCGCCTTTTTTTTGCCCCTAATTCCAAAACATTTTAAGTGATAACCCCCAAAGTCATAACTAACCACCCCTTCATGGTATGGAAACTTGTGGTATAATTTCAGAGAGATTCATACACTTTAAACACAAGTTATTGTTTGAAAACTACAAAAATGCTTATTTTAGGCCCCTAATTTCTAAATTATTGGGACCATAACCCCCAAAATCAATCCCAACCTTTCTTTAGTGGTATTAAACCTTCTGGTAAAATTTATAGAGATCCATTTACTAAATCTAAAGTTATAGTACGGAAACTAAATGTGTCTTTGGACGACAACGACGCAGACGACAACATGATACCATTATACGACACAAAATTTTTTTGCGGTCGTATAAAAAGGTAGCAATAAGCCTTGGAAGATTTGGACATCAAATCAGTAACAAATGGTTTTGATTGCAATTCATGCAATCTTTACCCTAAAAAGAAGCCAAAGAGACAACTCTTCACAAATTAGCCAAATCAGCTTACTTTCAATAACTGTTTTGCTATTGTAGGCGTTGTACTTGTGTTATCTTAGTGCCATGCATAAATTGTATCAGATGATCAGACTATTCACTCTTTCTAAACTAACCACCAATCAAATGTTAACCAAAGTACCTTTTGACCTCTTGGAACAGTCCTTATTCAATTTATGCAAAACTTATATTTACCCAAAGAGATTTAGAGAATGCTAACAACATATTGACACTTGTGTATTGTTGAAAAAATGTATAATAGATGACTTGTTTTCTTTGTTGTTGCCTTGTTCTTAGATTTATTTCACTTTAATGATATGGACCAATAAAATGTTAAAAGCAAGTCAATGCCATATACCGTTAGATTTATTACTCATAACTATTCCATAAATCAAATATTTTGACTATAAATGAATCTAATCTGGAAAACAACATGCTACTTGAATTGTGCAAAAAAGTAAAATCACAAAAATACTGAACTCTAAGGAAAATTAAAAACAGAATGTCCCTAAATCAAATGGCAAAATCAAAAGCTTAAACACATCAAATCAAAAGTAGAAAATGGTGGATAAAATTGGATTGTATAGCTAGCTAAACCTCTCATTTGTATGCCAGTTGCATAAAATTCAATGATATTGACAACAATGTGTGGAGTAAAAGTCACTCAGATAAAAATTTTTATCAAGTTTTACAACAAGAGACCAAATGATTGCAATAGCTCACTCAGTGGCGGATCCACAAATTTTCATAAGTGGGGGCCCACTGACTGCCTAAGAGGAGGCCCGCTCCAGTCATGCTTCAGTGATTCCCAATATAATGAAGCAAATTTTTCCCACAAAAGAGGGGCCCAGGACCCCTGAAAAACCCTCTAAATTGGCCTCTGTCACTGGAAAATTTTCCAAGAAATGATGATAAAATATAACAACAAGAATCAGAGGACAAAATAAGTGATGTTTTCATATTTACTGCCCAATACTTTAAATACAAATATGAACAAATGTACAGTTCAATCTATAAGTCTATTTTCAACACAATTTTTTCCACTGCTCATTTTTCTTCATCTGGAATGGCCTCTAATCCCTGAAAAAGAAATTATCATGATAAGTCTTAGTCTCTTAGACCACAATTTTAAACAACATTGAAAATAATTATAATCTTTATTTGAAAATAATTTTGGTACATTTTTGATTATTTACAGATAAAATATACTTAAGTTATGACATTAGTACTAGAAACAGATTTTTTTTTAAATTTATGAACAACTTTAATTCCTAACCACAAAAAAAGCTTGCAAATTATCCACCTGCTTAAATTCATTTGAAGAAATTAATTCCGACTGAATGCAAAAAAAAAAAATATGTTAGTTGCTAACATCTACATCATTTTGTCTGGAGTCTATAGTTGTCCTATAGGCAATCATACCACATCTTCAGACTTTTTATCAATCAGTTTAAAAATAATAATAATTATTAAATCTAGTGGTTATGCTTTTTAATAGATCAGCTGAGACGAATTTAGGCATATATATTGTGTTTAAAATAAGAAATTTCTTGAAAATAGCAAATACAACTATTTTAAATAAAGGCCAAAAAGAAAAATATTTGTTTAAGTAACTTCATGATATTATATTACTTACTCTAGGTATAAATTCACTTCCTGTAATGTATAAATCTCTTAGATATGCTGCATGGTCATGTTTGTTTGTTAACCAGTTTCGATTCTCCCACTGAAAATAAATATTATAATTTCCATGGATGTAAAGAAAAGAAGAAAAAAAAAGTGCACTTGCACTGACAATACACATATTTTGAATTCCACACAAGTAATTTAATATAACATACACAATAAACATGACAAAAATATGCAGACTTCTAGTGAAGGCTAACAAGGAAAGGGATGATTTAGGATAAACTAAAACTTCAAGTATTGCACTGTCAATGCAGTTTTAGTTTGAAATATACCTTAATCATGGGTAATACACACTGTCACTTGTCTGTTATTAAATTTAACTACATGTATATATACCTTAATATTATATTGTCAGAGGGACATAGTTTTTTTAAATAGTAAAATGCAAGTGCCTGTGTTAATTCAGTCATAAAATGTAGAAATTTTTATTATTTAACGAAAAAAATATTGCAGTGATTAAAAAATGATATGGTGCCATTACCTTCATTGTTTCCATGACACAATCCTTTATCAAATATTATGTAAGTAGACGTTACTGACAATAATCAGTTGACACAGAGATATTTCTCACCTGTCCGCATTTACATCAGAAAAAGACAATCTGATGGACAGTAACATTGCTTTATACATGTATTAAATTTTTCGATAAACTGAGATGTACAGGCAGACTTTATAGAAAATATCGTTGTCTACAGTAGTGGAAGTGGTTTCTATCAATCTAACTTAATCAGAAATCTTAACATTTATAAAGTTGTAATTGTATTCAAGTCAATGGACCATGTCATTAGCAGCTGGGCCTCAAAATAGTTGTCAAATTGATACATTGTACAGTATTTATTTCTACCAATACCTATGTCATGTTAGGAATGTGCCATTTGTGGTAATTGCAATTACCACGATCAGTTTCACACCAGTGATCATGAGCTCAAGCTCTAATGTAATAATAAAAAGTTAAAATTGCTAAATGCAAAATAAGTATGATGCCGATTGATGGAAGAGACACAAATTTGAGGCTGGACAAAAGGTCACAGATTTTAATCACGATGTCACGGAACACAGAACTGAGGAAAGGACACAGACTAATAATTTGAGGCTGGACAAAGATTTGGCTCCAACATACACATACAAATTTTTATAATGTACAATTAAAACAGATACAGGTGTCTGTGATCCATCAACAATTTATAGTCATTTCGTACCCTAACCATTTCTTACACCCCATTTCGTACCTTGACCATTTTGTTCCTCTTGGAATATTAACATGTATCAGGCTTCTACAATAACTTTTTTTTCAACTTGTCCTGTAGGACAAGTACATACCAAAATTTACTTGTCCGAATGAAATTGCTACTTGTCCAAAAAATTTCTATTAAAAAATAACCTTTTTACATTTTTAGTTGATTAAAGGAGCAAAACGAATTTAAACGATATAACAGAATTTGATTTATTTCTTTTGAAATACTTTTCAAAAATATTAGTCAAGTACAACTGCGAAACTAGTCATGTCACAGGAATTAGGTTCTAGTTTTCATCAATGCCAGTCTTATCAGACTCTAAACATGAGGCACCATCTGATAGGCCAATGTACACTCATAGGGTTTGTATCCTGTTTTTTTTTTAAGTTGAAAAAAGCTTAAATTCAAATGCAATCAATAAAAAGAAGAAGATAAGCCATCATAAGGTCTGATTGCCCATGAGACAACTCTCTGCAAGAGACCAAATGACAGAAATTAACAACTACCAGGTCACCATATTGCAAGTATTGTTTTTTTCTACTTATGATCAAATATGATTTTGTGAATTTTATGGTAAATAAAAAAAATTACCAGTATTGTATTTATTATAAGGATTATATATATATTATATATAGCATAGCAAAATGAGGTACTGTTTTGTCTTGGTCCCGAAATGTCTCCTGCCTTGTCAAACTGTCTATCAATATCAATCATGTCTACTAAATCTCATATCATGCATATGTCTCCTTCGGTGCCAAACTGTCTATTAAACTTGAAGCTGAATCTTTCCAGGTGACAAACTGTCCTGTATAGTTACCTTATCTACAAAGCGCATCATGCATCATTGATTCGGATCAGTAAGACTGGTTTCCGAGAATAGTATGCCCTTTTTAAAAATAGGTTGGTCCTCTCCGTAAAACATTCAGTATGCCTTCGGAATATACAAGTATTGTCAAGAATTTCAATAACGGCCGTAAAACAGACTATTTTAAAAAGGATCTGACAAAGAACCAGTTAATAATTATCGATTGCAAGTAAACATGTTGAAGAAAAAGACTTTGCATTTGAATAAACAGATTACAGAAACATGTCAAATTATTATTTGTTTTCTTGCTTTTTGTTTATAATTACTTTGTTCATCAACGTTGAATTAAATTTATTTTCTGCAGAATAATAATGTACTTGTCCCGACGGACAAGCTTGATACAGCTTTTACTTGTCCGACCTTTTTTCCCTCTGGTACCGGACAATCGGACAAGCGTTATTGTCGAGGCCTGATGTATGCCATTTCGTACCTCATGGAAGGTTTATATGTAATAAATACTATTTCGTACCACACAGAAGATTAATATGTATGCCGTTTCGTACCTCATTTTAGATTAATAAATGGATAATATCGTGGGTACGAAATGGTAAATGTTGGGTACGAAATGGCAGATTAGGGTACGAAATTGATAATATCGTAGGTGCAAAATGGTAAATGTTGGGTACGAAATGGCAGTTTTGGGTACGAAATGACTTGCTTCCCCCGCATCAACAAGACAACAGTCAACATGCATGAGATTGAAAAGAAGACTTTAGATCAAGCCAACATACTTTTCCATTTTTTCTCAAGTAATTTGAACCATATCCAATGACACAAGGGGCAAACAAAGCCGCCCAAACTATGACAGCTGATGGTATAGTTTCCCACCACATTTCTCTTCAACAGACAACAAGCAAATCCTCAAATTTTGACCTTGACCAGACCAATGCAAGCTTTAGTTGGATCTAGACGTACTATTTCAAGCGTGTTATTAACATTGACAAATAAGAATCCGTTTATCATTTTTTTTACCAAAACTTTTTTATTCCTTTTTAAGCATACTAGTAGTTTGTTCAACACAACGAACATGTTGCAGTGATAGAAGATACAACATGGCTTTGGATGACCAAGAAAAAAAATCATCGGAAAGAAAAAGAGAAAAAGAAAGTCCCCCAACAAAAGTGAATATCCAAGAACTGAAGAATGTTTTGTTTTGTTGAAATGTTAAAATTATACACTGTATGACTGACACATCCACTGTGACATGGTAGTAATTTCTGGACCATATGGTTAATAATGTGGTAGCCTTTCAAGATTTTTTAATACTTTCTACCTGAATTAGAAACTACATACATTGACATACACATTAGTCTGAACAGGATTTGTACAATACCAGGGGCGGATCCAGCCATTTTAAAAAAGGGGGGTTCCCAACCCAGGATAAAGAGGGGGGGGTTCCAACTACATCCTCCCATTCAAATACATTGATCGTCCAAAAAAGGGGGGTTCCTAACCCCCCGGAACCTCTGGAAAAAATCTGTCTTTGAAATACCATGTCTGGAAAACAATAGGGCTCTTCACGGTTAGTTCGGCCATATTGGATAGGGGGCAGATTTTCATAATAGAGGTAAAAATGGTGTGAAAAATACGGGAAAACATCATTAAAACAGAGCTGTTGCTTGGAAACACACATAGGATTTCCCACACTTTCATACCATTTCCACCTCCTTCCAAAAAATCTGCCCCCTATCCAATATGGCCGAACTAACCGTGAAGAGCCCTATTACTGGGAAAAATTATCCCCAAGATAAAATATCACAGAGGAAGAAATAAACCTTTACACATACCCGCCTCTGGTTTTATGATATAATGTCATCGTATCAGGAATAAAATAATAAACCCAGGAAATAATCACAATTAGTGTAAACAATTGATTACTCACAGAGATTTTAAGATTTGGAATGTCAAAATTTCAACTTGATAAAAAAAAGTTCAATGTCAATTTTATTTTTCCTACGTCCATCTTAAAATATTTCCATGTGTTTTCATGAACTTCAAGAATTTATACCATATAAATATCTGAATAGGTTTATTAAAATTTAATACCCTTGTAATTAATATTTTTCCTTTATACTAAAAAGTAGGAAGAACGAACCCAGGGGATAGAACCTGGGGGAAACATTTAATCAGGGCGATACCTTCTGAAGTTCATTTAAGGCACTGGCTACAATTATGTTCATTAAAACGTAACAGTAATTAAAAAGTTTCTGTTTCTTTCTTTTGACACTAATTGATGGAATGCTAGGTTGGGTTTTGCGATTAATTATAAATGTTACAATAATATTTGTGTCCAGGGTTATGTTGCGTTAACTTTTAACCTACTAGTTAGTACCATGGTTTTGTTGCTTAATTCAATATGTACTTGATAATGATAATACATGTAATAACAATAATTCAACAAGTAATGTTAGATAGTTGACTTTCATATTGAATTTGCTCTAAATTCTTATTTTTGTATTTTAGGTTTTAATAAGAAGATTACCACCAAGTTTAACACCAGAAACACTGCTTGAGCAGTTGTCTCCCTTGCCTAGCCATGAATTCTATTTTGTTAGAGCTGATATGAGGTAACACATTTAAGCATACAATCATGAATGAAAATAAAATCCTGCTGTTGTTAATGAAAAAAACTACATAGACACTGCAAAATGTTATTTTTCTTAGGACTTTTTATTTAAATTTTATTTAGTAAAATTTTGATTAGCAAATACTGTACATGTGGATTCATTTATTTTCATGGATTGAGGAAAAGTTTTATTTTCATGGTTTTGCCAAAGTTTGTAACTTTGTATACATGCCTATGAAAAATTTGTACATTATTAATCATCTGAATTTGTGGTTATCCTATACATATACGTCATGTATATCTATGTTTTAGCCATGAAATTCATGAAAAATTGGTATAAAACAACTTTTGATGACTCCACAGTAGTGGGTCTCATTGGGGTCTAAGCGTGACACAGAATTGCCGATTTTTCGTAAGCGTGACACAGGAAAGTCAAATTATTGTGCCGTGAAAACGGGAATTAAGGTCTAGCGGGACACGGGAAATTACAAAAAAATGAGAATTGCTTAGGTACATATTATAAGTGGGATACGGAAATCTGACAAAACAGTAAGTGGGATCGGGGATCAGAAGCCCCCAATGAGACCCCCCACAGTACAGTTCTGATTTAAAGTGCGGATATAACTCAAGCATTCAGTTTCACTAATTCTACTGTTCTGTGAAAATATTTATAAAAGAACATTGTTGTTTATACTTTAATATATGTTGTTCTTTGTAAGATACGAATTAAATTGACCTATTGCAGTATATATGTAAAATAAATGTAATATATTTTTAGCCTTGGCCAGAATGCCTTCACAAGAGCATACATTAACTTCCAGAGTTATGAAGATGTTTACAACTTCAGAGACCAATTTGATGGCTATGTGTTTGTGGATGGAAAAGGTTTGTGGAATTTTAAGACATAAATTTGATCAATAATTTAATTTGCAAAAATGTATGTAACATTCAGTATTAGTCACATAGTTATCACCCTTGAATGTGAGAAAGATTCATTGCTAATCCCTTTCAAGATATAATTATCGATGACCCTATTTTAAAATATGAGATGTGATATGATTGCCAATAAGACAACTACGTATGTTTTTTGTTTAGCATGTTTAATTAGAATTATGACTTGTTTTGTATAATTCATACAGTTTCCAAGATTCAAAACAGTTTAACATTCCTATAATTACATTTTGCCTAGTACTGATATGCATTAAAAAGATCAAAAATATTGTGTCCACATTATTTTAATTTATACTGTGAGCCCCCTATTAACATGCTGGAATAGAATCCTGTTTAACAAGCATAGAGTTGTATTATTTGTATTCATGTTTTACAGGTAATGAATATTCTGCTATTGTTGAGCTTGCTCCATACCAGAAAGTACCCAGGAGAAAACCAAAGAAAGTTGATGTTAAAATGGGAAGCATTGAACAAGGTAGGGCTACTCATGGAAATACCAGCTATTTTTATGTCCCATTTATGGGCATTATGTTTTCTGGTCTGTTTGTCCGTTTGTCCGTCTGTCCCGCTTCAGGTTTAAGTGTTTGGTCGAGGAAGTTTTTGATGAAGTTGAAGTCCTTTCAACTAAAAAATTAATACACATGTTCCTTATGATATGATTTTTCTAATTTTAATGCCAAATTAGAGTTTTTACCACAATTTCACGGTCCACCGAACATAGAAAATGATAGTCTTTGTTTTATTAAAAAGTATTTTAAAAGTAACCTAGAATAAGCCAGTACATGAACAGAATGCTGAGATGCAATTTATTTATATAATGACCTATATTATTTATTCAGGAACGGTCCCGAACCATTTAATTTGTGTAAAATTATTTGTCTAACTATTCTCACAAGCCAAAGGCTCTTGGAACTTGTGTATTTGATTTATTGAACTAAAACTTCATAAATACCTAGACTAATGTAAAAGTCAATATACCTGTAACTTGGCATTGCACAATGTCATGTTTTTCTCTGACTGTTTATGATGTCTTTACACTTAATCCATTGGATGTTGGATGTGTATGGATTGATAGTTTAGTCTTAGATGCATGATTTTTATACGACCGCACAAATTGAAAACTTTTTGGTGGTATATTGGTATGACGTTGGCATTGGCGTTGTCGTCGTCTGAATACATTTGGTTTTCGCACTATAACTTTAGTACGTGTATAAGTAAATAGAAATCTATGAAATTTAAACACAAGGTTTATGACCTTAAAAGGAAGGTTGGGATTGATTTTGGGAGTTCTGGTCCCAACAGTTTAGGAATTAGGGGCCAAAAAGGGCCCAAATAAGCATTTTTCTTGGTTTTCGCACAATAACTTTAGTATAAGTGAACAGAAATCTATGAAATTTTAACATAAGGATTATGACCACAAAAGGAAGGTCGGGATTGATTTTGGGAGTTTTAGTCAGAACATTTTAGGAATTAGGGGCCAAAAAAAGGTCCCAAACAATCAATTTTCTTGGTATTTGCACAATAACTTTAATATAAGTAAATAAAAATCTATGAAATTTAAACACAAGGTTTATGACCACAAAAGGAAGGTTGGGATTGATTTTGGGAGTTTTGTTCCCAACAGTTTATAAATTAGGGGCCAAAATTAAACTTTGTTTGATATCATCAAAAAATTAGTTATTGGGGTTGTTTGATATGCTGAATCTATAACCATGTATTTAGACTTTGGATATTGGACCATAATAGGTAAATGTCCAATTTAAAAATTTTAAGTTTTTAAGTTTAAGTTCTTAGACCACATTCATTCTGTGTCAGAAACCTATGTTGTGTCAAATATTTAATCACAATCCAAATTCAGAGCTGTATCAAGCTTAAATGTTGTGTCCATACTTGCCCAACTGTTCAGGGTTGGACCTGTGCGGTCGTATAAAGCTGTGCCCTGCAGATCATCTGGTTTTATTAGTTGTTAGTGGCTTTGAACTAGCTTTCAGATAACTGCGAGTACTCTCAGATCTGTTCTTAGTGTCTTTTTGTTGTCATGATGTAGTGTCTTTTTGTTGTCATGATGTACAAGTACCCTGCCACGTCCACTTGTATTTTTGTCCATCTGATGAGTTTTAAAAGCCTTTTGCGACTGATTTCTATAGTTCGTTCTTATGTTGTACTGTTATACCACTGTCTCAGGTTAGTGGGAGGGTTGGGATCCCGCTAACATGTTTAATACCACCACATTATTTATGTATGTGCCTGTCCCAAGTCAGGAGCCTGTAATTTAGTGGTTGTCCTTTGTTTTATGTGTTACATATTTGTTTTTCGTTCATTTTTTTATACAAATAAGGCCGTTAGTTTTCTTGTTTGAATTGTTTTACATTGTCATATCAGGGCCTTTTCTGGCTATGTGGTATGGGCTTTGCTCATTGTTGAAGGCTGTATGGTGACCTATAGTTGTTAATGTCTGTGTCATTTTGATCTCTTGTGGATAGTTGTCTCATTGGCAATCATACCACATCTTCTTTTTATATATATAAAGTCTTCAGCTAACTACATACAGTACATGGCATTATTTCAAGCTATAACCTCACAGAGTCTTAACAAGTTGTGAAACCATTTAACTGACTATCAAGAACTGGCAAAAGGAATAAACAAAATTAAAATATAAATATGGACTTAGGAATGATAAGATTCAAGATTCATGACACAGACAAGTGATTGATTCTTGGGTGAACTTGTTTTCTGAGATCTTAGGCTTTCTCCTTTAATGGCTTTTGTTACAGCATAACTTGCTTAGACTTATACTAACAGGATTACCTTCAAATTACTGCAGCTTAAAGTCATATTGCTTTTTATTAGTTAACAGTAATGTTAAAACCAAGAGAAATACATAAATACAGTAATGCTGTTCTCCTTTTTAATACCGCTGCCGAGATGGATATGAAATTTCAGTCGAAAATCTAAATGTAAATATGGTAAATATGTGTTTTGTGCCTAGATGATTCATGAATAATTATAAATTATCTGTGGTTCTCAAAATGAGGAAATATTCAACTGCAATCTCTTTGAAGGGTGAAGGAGAGCTCTGTAATTAGATGAAGCTTAAAATTTTCTTGAAAGACTATATATAATCTGTTTAACTCTAGTATCCTTTTTCCATTGATTTCTAAATTCATGTATTTTATTGCTACAGATCCAGATTATGTGAAGTTTTTGGAATATTTACAAAATGAAGAGGCAGAGGAAACACAGACAATAGAGGCTTACCTGGAGGAACTTGAACTGAAAGAGAAAGATATGAAAGGTAAGATAGGATAGTCATAAGTTTTGTTTCACACTTTACACCTCTTGACCTTGGTAGTGAAACCCATGCTAAAGATCAGCCACCATCTTGTTTGCCATCTAAGATGCACATTTATAAATTTTGTTCACTCTATATCTGTAGTTACCAAGAAGTTTGCTGATACTTGGTGGCAGTGTTCACCACTATCATAAGGTGCGTTATCTTTTGCTTAAGGGTTCCAACAAAGGTCTATATTCATCAATTGGAGTTTGGTTGTTTATTCCCACTATCAGAATAATTGTCACTAAAATTTTAAAGGTGAAACATATTATTTTCATCTTGTCTATCAAAAACTATTTTCATATATATACAAGATTTGTAATCAGCAAGTAATCATATGAATGTAATCTTAAAGTAATCTAAAAGTAATCATAATTACACCTGTTTTTTTTGCCATGTAATCGATTACATTATGATTACTTGTAATCAGAAATTGCATGATTACTGATTACATAGGATTACACTGCAAAATGTAATCGATTACAGCTGATTACGATTACTGATTAGGATTACCCCATGCCTGGAAACATTACAATTTGATTAATATTAAATCGCCAGAAAATCCATGTTACAGTAATAAATTGTATCAATTCTATATATTGAATACTACATGCAGTTGGATAAAAATACTTGATTTAAATGTTTATTACCTTCAAAAGGTGTGGCACTATTCATTACCAACTTTCAACTATTAAAGACATAAATATAAAAATAAGAAGATGTGGTTTCATTGCCAATGGAACAACTCTCAACCAGAAACCAAATGACTTAAAAGTTAACAACTAAGACTCACTGTATGGCCTTCAACAATGAGAAAAATTCCATACCACATAATCTGCCGCTAGAAATGGCAAATGTAAAACAATTCAAAAGAGAAAACTATCAGCCTGATTTATGTACAAAACAAATGAATGAAAAACAAATATGATATACAGCAACAAACGACGACAACTGAATTAGTGGTACTTGACTTGGGACAGGCACATACAGAATGGGACAAGTCATTTTGAGATGATATCTATTTCCAAGGTATCGAGCATCAGTCTTCATGCTGAACTGCTAAATCTTCAGGTAGTGACTCTGTAGCTTTTGCTAATCTAACAGAAGATGATTATTTGTGTACACCAATTTGAAGCATACTTATTGCCTGGTAAAAAAATGACATTATTTTTTTTCATCGGTACGGCAGATTTTTTTTAAGGGCATTATCTCCCCCTTTGGCACTTTTTCTTCCCTGGAGGAATTTGCTCTTTTTGGTCATATGGCAATAAGAGTAAATAATTGGCATATTGTCCTTTTGATATACCTAGTAAGTAATTTCTATTACATATAATGAATCACTGTTGAATAATTGTTAGATTGTTTCAGGACAGTAAAGAGCATGAACAAGTTTGTGGCAGTAGCCCAACATCATATATCAGCAAGAAACGAAGTTCAGAAAATAACAATATTTCATACCAAGGAAACTTCTGAGCAATGCATATCATTTTAAATGCAATGACTCTTTAAAAGAATACTATTTAATTAAAAAAACATACAAGAAATTAAAGAAAAATGACTTACATAATGTAATATCACTCAGTCACCATCGAAACCAATATAATTACACAGAGATGAAAGACATAACGAGACAAGAGTAGAAGATATTTCAAAACATATAAAATCAGTTGTCATATTGGCAATTATACCACATCTCCTTCTTTGTATACTGATATATCCATCTTAAATATGGAATAAATAAATCATTCATAAAGTTCTGAAGCTATAATTCTGAAACCGTGCAAGTTGCACCAAAGCCTGAAAGACTTGCTAACTTTCAATTTAATTTTATAATGAAAAACCGCAAATTTTATTTTTGCATGAAGTTTGAGTAGACCTCCAAATAGCTATTGGGATTGTGCTGCTGGCTGCTGTCTCATTAAAGTTTATCCCAATGCTCATATTTGAAATACATAATGAAGAAAAATTAGATTTATTTCAATTTCAAGCGAACTGTTTATTAAAATGATGGCTCTCATTCTTTTTTCACTGCTGTTTCTTCTACTTCTACATCTGAAAAAACACAAAATACCAAAAAATAAAATTGTTGAAATTAGTGTGTGCTGTTCGGTTGTTTCCATATTTAAATATCTAAAGCTTACTGGTAGTTTAAAATCAAGACAACAAATATCAAATGGATTTAAAAAAATGTTATGAGTAGCTGTTTTGTAAAACCTGAAATATTGGTCAGTTTTTTCCAGTCAAATGAACTAGTAAATACTTTCAGCATATTTCTCGACATACATGAATACATCTACTTAGTCGAATTAGCTCTCGCCGCGATATAGCCTTTTTGTGCTAATGCGGCGTAAAGCAACCAACAATCAATCAATCATCTACTTAGTAATTGTTAAGGCCATTTAAAGTATTTTTTGGGGAAAGACGGCTTCAAGCCGTCAATTCCCTAATGGGGTTGGCCAGAGTATCATTCCCTCACGTCAATCATTTTGTTTTGATAGTTTGGAAACCCCCTCAAAATGTCATACTGAAATTGATGACAAGGAGAACAGATTAACTTTAAATACATTTTTTACACATTTCCCTTCTGTTTCCCGTGAAATTATCGTATATTGAGCTTTCCCTTACACTATATACGTTTCTTTTACAGTCCGGAAAAATCAGTATTACGAAATATTCTAAATATATCTAACCTAGTGACGTCATTGTTGGAATGCCACACAGGGATATCCTTTATTCATTATAAAAACCAGTCACAGTATTTGTATACTAATTTAAAATCCGTATTTGTTAAATGTAAACTTGCTGTTGTGTAGATCATTCACACACCAACATGCAATGCTTTAATCTGAGACTATAATCAGATAATTTGTAGGTCAACTTTCGCGGTAAACAATGTCAATGGGGATACATGAGATTGGGGAGAGAAACGACAGTTTTCATTGTTTCTGTAAAGTTCTGTTTTTAGAATCTTCCTCCAATTCAGGAGCACCTCCATTGATGAGTAATTATACACTAAAATCAAAGTAAATGTTTCTGAACACTTAAAATGTGGCATTTAGGATATGATAAGTAGTCTTCTATATAAAAAAAATTTTGTGTACCAACATAATTATTGAAATGGTTAAAAAAAAAAATTTTTTAAAAATTATAAATGTTGCTTTTTGTAGTTTATACCTATTGAGATTGGGGAGAGCAACTGCAGTTTTCATTCTTTCTGTAAAGTTATTAGAATCTTTCTCCAATTAAGGAGCACCTCAATTGATGAGTAATTTAATTACCCACAAAAATGAAAGTTAATGTATCTGAACACTAAAAATGTCACATTAAGTATATATATATATGATAAGTAGTCATCAATTAAAAAATAATTTTGCGTACCAACATAATTATCGTAGTGGTCATTTTTTTTTTTTTCATTTTTTTTTTTTTTAAATATTGCTTTTTGTAGTTTAAAGCTATTTATTCATGAATTTTACAGATATATATCAAAATGTGGGATCTGGAAACAAACTTCACACAGCTTATATCAATCATATTTGATTTTATAAGTAAATGTATCCCTGTGATGAGAGTTGTAACTGGGAACTTTATCAATGGAAAATTAAAACTGAATAGATTTTTCAGTCCTCACTTTCTTGAGAATACTGTCACAAAAAAATTGAGAATGGTCTTAGCCTGCCGTTCAGTTGTACATAATTAAAATTCTAAAATATATTGTAGTAGTTGTTAAATTCAATTGAATTTTAGATAATTAACTCCCAACTTTAATCAAAAATTTTGATTTAGAAGGTGCAGATCTCATTGGTCCAAATTGTCTCTATGATGAATTCTTGACTAAGGAAATGAAATAACAATAAACAACAATTAGTTTCATTATTGTTAGCCTTTCTATATGTTCTAGCTGTTCTTTTGCTCATTCTTTGTATGTAGACTATCAAAAGATACCCCCCTAAAAATTGAAACAATGGCCGTCTTTTCCATCAGAGCTGTTCAGCTCTTTGATTAAAATATTACTATCAAATTGTTTTTAATTTTGATTATATGATCATGTTGTTTGGTTACTGTCTCGACAACATATGACTAATTTCAATGTTTTCTTGATGACATATTTGTTTCATGATATGTATGAATAACCACCTACCTGATACATTTCCCAACCTAATCCAGATCTCCAAGTTAGACATCAGCATATCTATCATATCAGTAGAGCCTGGTCAACTAGTCATGGATAATTCTCCATTCTACATTAGAAATACAAAAAAATACTCAATCTAAATAATTCATATGTATCAAATGACTTTCAAAAATGTATATGAGTTTTTTTTTATATGCATGATTGTGTGTCTTCTCATATACAGGTCACAAAAATAACCATATACAAATAATCAATGATGGGTTGAATGATATAATACAGCAGTATTTAAACAATACAAACCTAACAAGAATGCGTCAATAAGTACATGGATGCCTCACTCACACTATCATTTTCTACATGTATGTTCAGTGGACCGTGAAATTGGGGTCAAACATCTACTTTAGCATTAAAATTAGAAAGGTCATATCATAGGGAAAATTTGAACTATATATTTCAAATTGATTGGACCTCAATTTCATCAAAAACTACCTTGACCAAAAACTTTAACCTGAAAAGGGACAGACAGACAATCTTACAAACGGACGATCAGACCAGAAAACATAATACCCCTCTACTATTGTAAGTGGGACATATAAATTCTTGTTTTTTTTCTTAGTCAAAAATATTGTACGTGCAAAGCACAAACAAAATTATTTAGTTTTTTGACACGATTAATCAGATTATTTTTATTTTTATTTTATAACACTACTTTATTTTAATGGAAATGGGGAAAAAAGAAAAAATCTGAGCATTGAGAATAGTTTTCTTTTCAAATTGGGGATCAGTATACATTGTAAACATAACAATCCGCTTTCTTCAATTTAGTTAATTGTTCAAATTAATTCAAAGATGATTTAAAAAAATACATTGAAGGCGATTTCAGAGGTTTTTCTATACTATGCCATTCTTGTAAATGAACATGGTTTAATTAAATTGAGAATGTGTTTTGGGTCGCAAATACCCTCTTGTCACAATATGCACCAGAGGCAGTCAACTTCCGCATACAGATGCAGGATTAATTTTATTAAGGCCCTTATGTAAATATTAGCATTGTGTATAAATTTCATAACATTTAGTTGAAGCAAACAAGAGGAAGAGAATTAAACTTAATAAGTAATTGCTTCGTTAATAAAGGAACATAAGTCATGAACGGTAAAAGTGACGACACCCAATTTTAAACATGATCTGTTTTTTGTGGTAATAAGCATTGCATACCTATTCGTTTTATAACATTTGTTTGAAGCAAACTAAAGTAAGAAAATGGAAACTCAGCAATTTTTTATTCAACTTGTGCTATAGATAAAGACTGTAAGTTTTTCTATGACACATTGTTGTGTTACTGTTTCATTGCAATTGGTTTCAGTGGCCAAATGGTCGTAGGTAAATAACTTCTCTATCATTATCCTGTCAACACAAAGGTTGTGAATTTCAAAGCCTTTCAGTTTGACTATAATCTTAATTGACTTAGTTAGCTGGTCAGTTTTACTATCTTGGATCTTGGTTCTCTTCAAGCATTATTTTCTCAATCAACCAATAAAAACCAACTACTACGAAATAGTACATAATGCTGAAAGTGGCATTAAACACCAATTAACCATTGACATAAATCACACATGTGACAGAATAATTAAAAAATTGACACCTTTAAATGTTGTGTTTTTTGCACTCAGGGACTTGCTTTTAATATAGTAAATATTTGATACATGTATTATAAATATTTAGATAAAGCATAGTATTACTTACAAATAATTAAAAAATCAAATAGTTTCATCAAATTTCTTAATTCTTGTGTGTTTTGTACAGCGGCTGGTATTAAATCTAAACAGAAATTATAATAATTTTATCTCAAGATTGATAGCATATACGTAATAAAAAAATTAAAATCTAAAAGCCAACATTTTCTTGTTATAAGGCGTTTGTTTTCACTTGCTGAGAGCTATATATATTTGTTGGATTGCTGTTCATGTCTAATAATTATACTACCATTATCTACTGACTTATTGGCAAATCGTTAGTGTATTATTATACATTAAATGAAGTATTTTTTTTTGTGTAGCAGTATCTTTGTTTATTTGGTCATTTTTTTAATTTAGTAGTTTTTGTGGTCTCTTTTTAATAGTGCACATGTTTTAAAATATATTCTTTAATCTTAGCAATTCATCTTATATCTATATATATATATAAGGATAAACACATACTTGTTTTTTTTTCAAAAAGGAGAACACTCATGAAAACGAATTTATTAACAAATACAGCTGTGTTAAATCTGAGTCTGATGATGTTTTCTTGAAGCAAAAAAAAAATGTCTTCAAAATAATGTTTTTATATATATTTTTTGTTGGTAGCTCTATCGGCATTATATAGCAAAAAATTGACGGTGGCATATTTAACTACAGTGTGTTGTAGTGTGAGGTCCAACATTCACTGCCTCAACTCTTAGGTGATTCTCGTAAAAATAACACACATCCCCGATAAAGTCTCGTAAAGTGAAAATTAAAAAAGAAATAGACTATAGTTTCTTGCGATATATATAGACAGACCCTAAATAGACAATCTGACAAACAACTCGGCCGTCTCCGTTTCAATCAGATATTACATATAGTATGCTGTTTTAATTTGGCGTAGAGATTTCTTTATTACTTTTACAATCCAAAGTAATAAATTTATATCAAACATACACGGCTTCTTTGGTGACGGGCTGCCATACTTTTTGCGATTATTGTTTACATTTTGAACAACACAAATGCCTTTTATTTTTACGGAATTACACAAATCGTCAAATGAGGAAACGTTACAAAGCACAACGTGACGTTGTAGACTAATTCCGTAAAAAGCATCAACATCTATAGTTTGCCTGGTTCGCGCTGTGCATTAGAAAGCCAGATCAAGCTAAAATTTTGGGATCATTTCAACGAAGTTCTCAAGTATGTTCTCTGAAAAGCTCCGATTTATTTACGTACGTTTTCAAGAGAAAGATAACATTTTACATTTTAAACGTACAGGGCTAATGTATTTACCTACCGAACGATAGGAGCATCAGACAGTACAATCTCTGAAACTTTTCCATCACTATGAGTCTTCTGCTATAAATATCCGTTGTTTATAGATGGCGCGCCAGCTTAATAAAATAAAGTAAGTTCCGATAAAATAAACGAAAAGTGTAACGTCGTCTAAAAATTGCCGTTTTGTTTGACAGGACCCAAATTTCATTTATAATATATCAATAGATATAAAACCATGTAAAAATTGTCTAAATATTCATTTACTTTTGCATCTAATTTATTTCTAACTCAACCCAGTAATTCTATTTGCAATTATGATAACAAGTGGCAATACAAAACTAAATATTGTATGACGGCAGATCGTAAAATTACGACGTTACTTTAGCGGACAGAGTGCCTACTTCAGGCCTGCAGTTCAATTTTTGAAAATTTTTAGTTAGATTCTGTTGATTTTAACAGGCCCGAGAGCAATTTTACCAGCCTGGGCTGCCACTCGGCGTGAAGACTGGGGTATATGAAGAGTTGTACATCATTGATTAAAATAGTTCAAAACTTTTTTTTTTTTATTTCCTTTTTTTAGCCAAAAAGTCTATGAAAGTTTCTACACCATTGATTGACTATATCAGAAAGAAAAGGGAGGAGAAAAAACTGATTATACAGGTCTGTATTAATTGTGATGGAATGTGAATCATACATGATTTGGTTTTATTCAGCATGGTTAACTGAATCCACAGTAAATCTGATTGAATTGTACTAAAAAGTAAAATCACAAAAATACTGAACGCCGAGGAAAATTCAAAACGGAAAGTCCCTAATCAAATGGCAAATTCAAAAGCACAAGCACATCAAATGAATGGATATCAACTATCATATTGCTGTCTTGGTACAGGCATTTTCTTATGCAGAAAATGGTAGATTGAACCTGGTTTTATAGCTAGCTAAACCCCTCACTTGTATGACAGTGGCATCAAATTCCATATTATTGATAACTATGCGCGAACAAAAAAAAACAGACATGATATGTAAAAATGTCAAAAATAGAGGTACAGCAGTCAACATTGTGTTATAATCTTAATCACTAAAAGTATTGTTAAATCCAATCAACTATAAGAACTTCACACCAAGAAGAAAGGGTACCCACAAATAAACTGGTTACACTTTATATTTCTGCAAATTTAGAGTCCTACATAGTTTCAATAGTGGCTACATATCTTTAAATACTGTTTTATGATAAAACAACTATATGATGATATCCTTTGAAATGTTATCTACATCTGTATAGGATTTATATTATTTGTATTTGCAACATAAAATCCCAGTTTCGGGATATTTGGTATCAAGATTGACAATTTGACATCATATAGTATATTTTCAGTATGTTGTTACCTTTCTGTTTGCTGAATAACATGAATTGAACTTTGAAATGAAGCATGTTTAGTTTCTTTGTTTGAAGCCATCATGATAAATAACTTATTTTTTACTTTAAAAAACACCATATTTATACAGAAACAAAGAGATGAAAGGAAGAAAAAAGAATTGGAAAGAAGGAAAATAAGAGAAGACGACAGAAGGAGAAGAAGAGAAAAGGAACAAGAAAGATTTACAAGAGAAAAAGAACGAGATAGAGAGAGATACAAGGACAAAGAAAGACAGAGGGAAAAGGATCGTGAAAGGGAATCTGAAAGGAAAGAGAAATCTCAAGATGAGCAACCAAAAGTTAGTTTTAGATCAAATATAAGTTTTAATTTTTTTTTATGAAATATGCTTTATGTCTGATTTAATGTTTGTTGTTTGAAAATATGCAAATGTTCTGATTAACAATGATAAGTTATCTCTTATCATTTGAAGACATATTTTAAAACTACCTTCCTACCCTCCCATATAAATTTTAATAGAATAGCCCTAATTAGAAAAAATGTTAAAAGAAACCAAAATAAGACAACATGGCTGAATTTGTCAATTGTACCCTTTCAGGAGTTATTGCCCTCAAAAGATCATTTTTATGAAGTTTTTTTGTTTTGTTTGAGATCTACAAAAAGACTTGAAACTGTAAACAGTGAAAATGTTCAGCAATTCAATATATTTTTTTCATAGTTTTTGCATACATCTAAAAACTATAACAGATTGGTAACTATAAGCAGCAAAGGAGTAGGTCCGGTAAGGGTGGATTTTGGCCTCAAATTTCAAGTTCATCTGACGGAAGATTTTATACACTTTTTAAGCACTTAAGTGTCTATTTCAGTTGATTCAATTAGTTAATGTGAAAGATTTTAACTGATGTACTCATTAAAAATGCTTTGATTCTAGCTTAAATATGAAAATTCTATCAAATATGCCCAAAAATGTCACTTTTCAGATGGTTTTTGTCAAAAATGAAAGTGGCCGCAACTGTGTTCATCCTCGACCTTTATATACCTTATGTATTATCATCAAATACAATTTATATTTCAATATTAAGGAGGCTCGTGGGTATTAGATTTTCAGAAAAAAATTAAACATTTAATTTTCATTACAAATTTTATAAATTACCTTAAGTAGTTGTTACTTTATCATATGGTACAAAAATCATTCCAAAAAATCAATTCGTGTTGGCCCCAGCTGACTTTTTAAATGTAGATATCATTGAAAAAGCTCGAAATTATCTCCCTTTGGTGCAAAAATGCTATTTTTTGGCATTATAATTTAAATATCTTTTTTTACTCATCGGTGACATATATTTTTAGCTCACCTGGCCCGAAGGGCCAAGTGAGCTTTTCCCATCACTTTGCGTCCGGCGTCGTCGTCGTCCGTCGTCGTCCGTCGTCGTTAACTTTTACAAAAATCTTCTCCTCTGAAACTACTGGGCTAAATTAAACCAAACTTGGCCACAATCATCATTGGGGTATCTAGTTTAAAAAATGTGTGGCGTGACCCGGCCAACCAACCAAGATGGCCGCCATGGCTAAAAATAGAACATAGGGGTAAAATGCAGTTTTTGGGTTATAACTCAAAAACCAAAGCATTTAGAGCAAATCTGACATGGGGTAAAATTGTTTATCAGGTCAAGATCTATCTGCCCTGAAATTTTCAGATGAATCAGACAACCCGTTGTTGGGTTGCTGCCCCTGAATTGATATTTTAAGGAAATTTTGCTGTTTTTGGTTATTATCTTGAATATTATTATAGATAGAGATAAACTGTTAACAGCAATAATGTTCAGCAAAGTAAGATCTACAAATAAGTCAACGGGACCGAAATGGTCAGTTGACCCCTTTAGGAGTTATTGCCCTTTTTAGTCCATTTTTAACCATTTTTCGTAAATCTTAGTTATCTTTTACAAAAATTTTCTCCTCTGAAACTACTGGGACAAATTAATCCAAACTTGGCCACAATCATCATTGGGGTATCTAGTTTAAAAAATGTGTGGCGTGACCCGTCCAACCAACCAAGATGGCCGCCATGGCTAAAAATAGAACATAGGGGTAAAATGCAGTTTTTGGCTTATAACTCAAAAACCAGAGCATTTAGAGCAAATCTGATCGTGGTAAAATTGTTCATCAGGTCAAGATCTATCTGCCCTGAAATTTTCAGATGAATCGAACAACCCGTTGTTGGGTTGCTGCCCCTGAATTGATAATTTTAAGGAAGTTTTGCTGTTTTTGGTTATTATCTTGAATATTATTATAGATAGAGATAAACTGTAAACAGCAATAATGTTCAGCAAAGTGAGATCTACAAATAAGTCAACATGACCAAAATGGTCAGTTGACCACTTTAGGAGTTATTGCCCTTTATAGTCAATTTTTAACAATTTTTCGTAAATCTTAGTAATCTTTAAAAAAAATCTTCTTCTCTGAAACTACTGGGCCAAATTTAACCAAACTTGGCCATAATCATCATTGGCGTATCTAGTTTAAAAAATGTGTCCGGTGACCCGGCCAACCAACCAAGATGGCCGCCATGGCTAAAAATAAAACATAGGGGTAAAATGCAGTTTTTGGCTTATAACTCAAAAACCAAAGCATTAAGAGCAAATCTGACAAGAAGTAAAATTGTTGATCAGGTCACGATCTATCTGCCCTGGAATTTTCAGATGAATTGGATAATCGGTTGTTAGGTTGCTGCCCCTGAATTGGTAATTTTGAGGAAATTTTGCTGTTTTTTTTTGTTATCTTGAATATTATTATAGATAGAGATAAACTGTAAACAGCAATAATGTACAGCAAAGTAAGAACTTAAAATAAGTCACTATGACCAAAATAGTCAATTGACCCCCTAAGGAGTTATTGCCCTTCATAGTCAATTTTTAACAATTTTCTTAAAATTTGAAGATTTTCAATAACATTTTCCACAGAAAGTACTGTTATAGATAGAGATAATTGTAAGCAGCAAGAATGTTTAGTAAAGTAAGATCTACAAACACATCACCATCACCAAAACACAATTTTGTCATGAATCCATCTGTGTCCATTGTTTAATATTCACATTGACCAAGGTGAGCGACACAGGCTCTTTAGAGCCTCTAGTTTACTGTTGTTTTCAAATAAGCTATACATAAACTAAATAATTGTAAAATTTAAGCGATTTCTGTAATTAGGTTCTTTTTTTATTACGATATTACCTCTTTTTCTCCTATTAGTTCAACAGAAAAAAGTACCTTTACAAAAATGTATGTTTCTTTCGAAGGCAGTTTGTGATCGTAAATGATCGGCGACCCCTCTTTTTTATTTCATTTTTCTATTAGGTATAAGATAAAGTTCATTTATAGAAAAAAATAGCGAAATCTTATATTAAATAAAAAAAAATGATTTAGACCCGCGAGCCCCCTTAAGAATGAACACAAATGCGGCCACTCTATTTAAGACGGAAACCGTCTAAAATTTAACTAAAATGCTAAAATTGTGAAGATTTCAGTAATTTAGCATGACTTAATGATGCTAGTATCTGATATATGTGCATTTAATTGTCAAAAACTGCCCATTTTTATGTAGCAGAAGCCTTCTACTTTCCAATAAATAACTAAATTTTACATTTTTACAATTTTGTAAAACTGCTATATTTTGGGGCCAAAAAGGTGTCTTACTGAACCTACTCCTTTGACCGGCATGTCAATCAGGGTCTTTTGAGCCTCCTGTTAATATTGTTTCATCTTTTGATTGTTTGATCTTGAGTATTGTAATTTATGCTTATATCCTTCATCTTAATTTTTATACGCCTGATTACAGGATTATGTTATACCATTGTCTGTCTGTTTGTCGTCAGCATGTCAGACATTAAAGAAATAATGCTTTAACCCAATTTGCATAAATCTTTGTTGAATTGTTTATATCTATTGTCGTGAGCTCCCTTCCATTTTTTACAAATTTTAGATGTTACGTTTGCAAGTTATGGGGTTTTATTCATTAAAAAAAAGGGGTGTTCCCAGTTTTCAAAAAATACCTCAAGAATGCTTTTACCAACTTACAAGAAATTTTGGGGAATGACTTATTTCTTCTGACATTTCATTTTTATGAATTTTAAATTTTACATTTCTTTGTTATGGGGTTTTATTCATAAAAAAAAGGAGGATGTTCTAGTTTTGGACAATAACTCAAAAAAGCTTTCACCAATTTTCATGAAACTTTGGTGTATTGTTTATATCTATCGATGTAAGCTCCTCCCTTTTGATTTTCATAAATTTCTAATATGACATTGAGAAGTAATTGAACTTTATTCTTTGAAAATATAACGGGCGTATCGTGAGCTCATGGCACAGCTATTAATTTATCTTGGCAGTGACAGAAATGGTCTTTTATTCATATTAATAAATTACAGGGAGATAATCTTTTTTTTTAAATGCTATTATTTGATAATAAAAAAACATGTTTGAATTACACAGAATATGATATTTTCTTAGCAGGTTCTCAAAAAGCCTGAAAAAGATGATGACAAAAAATTAGATAAAGATAGCACAAAGGAGAAAGTGAAAGATGGAGCAAAAGATGTCAAGCCAAAAGAAGATAAATTTAGTGAAAGTAGCAAGAAAGAAAGGGAAAACCTTAGATTCTCCAAAGAAAACAGGGAAAAGGAGAGAAGAGAGAAAGAAAAAAGAGAAAAAAGTAACAAAATAGCTGCTGCACTTCTAGATCAGAAACCTAAATCTTCAAAAGAGGAGAAATCAGAAGATAAGTCAAAATTAGATGAAAAGAAGGGAACAGAGTCTGGTAAAGGGAAGGAACCTAAGCAGGAAGACAAAGGTAGAAGTGGAAAGTGGGATGATGCACCAGAAAGAAAAGACTCGAGAGGATCAAAGGATGATAAATATGATAAATATGATAGACCAAGATCATCCAAGGACTCTCGATCTTCGCAAGGTCGTCCAAGGTCAGGACGAGACTGGGACAGAGACAGGGAGTGGGATTACAGAGATAGAGGGTAGGTTGAAGCATGTTTCACTCATGTTAAGGTTATCAATCCTTTACATATATGTAGGACTCTAAAGTGTGATGGTACTCTTAAGTGTGATGGTCACGCTAAAGTGCGATGGTTTACACTAAAGTACGATGTTGTCTCACGTTCAAGTGCGATTGTTGTTTGTTCGCTTCAAAGGGTAAGATTCGAGGGATTAAAATATCGAGGTTTAAAAAAAGATTTTGCAAAAGCTATTATGCTAAGATATAACATATGTGATAGTCTTTATCACTTACCGATAGGCTGAAGTGATTGTTTCTAAATTAACAAGTCTGACCAAGTAATAATTGCTAAAAAGGTAATTTATGTTTTGCAAGATATCAAATATTTCATGTAAAATGAATTTTTAACAATTCGGAGCGTATTGAATATTTGGATAATTGGTGTAGATTGCCGTTCACACTAATGTTACAACCTTCCTTACATTTGTCATTGAAAATTAAAAATACGAAATTCGTTTATTGTCAGAATATGCAACATTTATTTGTATAAGCTTTAATCTAAATGCGAGAGAAAGGCAATAATCACTGAGCTTTCTCCTTTTTCGTAGCGAGTAGCGATGTTTTATTTTCCTACAATGTACAGAACAAACTAATGTTTTAGCAGACAATTTATAATTCACACATGAAAACATGTATCTCTATTTTACCGACTTAACTTTTTATTAAAATCGACGGCATTTTTTAACAGGAATCTCAAAGTAAATTGCTACATAAACAATGATTCAAATATATCCGTTTGCTTCAAATAGAAGCAGGATAAGTATGCGTATACTGTTTTGTATTTATATAGTAAAATGGTCGACTGTAGAATACATGCCCTTCTTCCAACACTCGAAAAAAATAAACAATGTGCTCAGCCAACAAAGAATGGTAAAGTTTAAATCCATTAGTACATGGACATTTGGTGTAAAAATTGTTAATAAAATATTCCTAGTCCATCTTCCGGCATGTTCATTTTTGTCGAGCCTTCGACTTTAGTCGAAAAAGCGAGACTAAGCGATCCTACATTTCGGCGGCGGCGGCGGCGGCTGCATCCACAAATATTCACTCTGTGGTTAAAGTTTTTGAAATTTTAATAACTTTCTTAAACTATACTGAATTTCTACCAAACTTGGACAGAAGCTTGTTTATGATCATAAGAAAGTATCCAGAAGTAAATTTTGTAAAAATAAAATTCCATTTTTTTCGTATTTTACTTATAAATGGACTTTGTTTTTCTGCGAGGAAACATTACATTCACTCTGTGGTTAAAGTTTTTAAAATTTTAATAACTTTCATAAACTATCCTTGATTTGTACCAAACTTGGACAGAAGCTTGTTTATAATCATAAGATAGTATCAAGAAGAAAATTTTGTAAAAATAAATTTTCACTTTTCCGTATTTTACTTATAAATGGACTTAGTTTTTTTGCCAGAAACAAAACATTCACTCTGTGGTTTAAGTTTTAAGAATTTTTATAATGTTCTTAAACTATCCTGGATTTCTACCAAACTTAGACAGAAGCTTGTTTCTGATCATAAGATATTATTCAGAAGTAAATTTTGTAAAAAAAAAATTCACTTTTTCCGTATTTTACTTACCAATGGACTTAGTTTTTCTTCCAGTTAACATTACATACAGTCTGCAATTAAAGTTTATACAACATTTATTAGATTCATAAACTATCCTGGATTTTTTACCAAACTTTTAAGCTTCTTTCAATCAAAAGACAGTATCGAGAGGGAAATTTTTATTGATGTTTTTCCTCATTTTTTTGAGTCTGCGATTAACAGCAAAAGTAGGCGAGACACTGGGTTCCGCGGAACCCTTACGAATTTTTAGTTTGTATAAACGACTGTTCACGTCATAATCAAACTACGTTTCTTACGTCTATACTTTCGCAGACCATCACACTTTAGCGTATGGAAACATCACACTTTAGCGTAGACCATCGCACTTTAGCGTGACCATCGTACTTTAGCGTCCCCATCGCACTTTAGAGTCCTACATATATACAAGCAATATTAGACTAAGAAAACACACTAACATTAATTAGATTTCCTTGTAATGGAATCTTGTTGGTGTTGGATTTGATAACTTTTCATTTTGATACTTACACTGATATATGTTATACTTTTGTGTATTACCAAAATGATTTAAAAAAATGCATTGTGTAATCATTTTGAAATTAAGAAGACAAAATGACTAGGAATGAAGGACTACAAGTTTAATGAAGCAGCATTAATGTTTACCAAAATACTTCTTTTTAACATATATGGTCTTCTTTGCTTTTATTTTCTGTTTGTGTTGCTTTGAAATAGCTCTTTGTTTACGTATGTACTTGTTTGTACTTATAACATGTATAATTATTTCTGATTTAAATTTCAAAGGGTATACTTCATTGGCATTCGTAAGTGAAACCATTCTGAACTTGAAGTAAAAATTAATTTAATTGAAACTGTCTAAAAAAAATTATTGGATTATGTATTTGTAAATAGATGGAATTTTAAGCAATAAATATCAAAAGTAGCATTCTGTGTGTATTGAATTCAGAGTAAATGTTGATAATTTTATAGATAAACCAATATTTCTGAAATAGATAGTAAATAAAGCTACCAACAAACAAACTTAATGTTAAAGAACACAGCTCAAGTCAATGCCTTTTGTTATATTAATCTTGCTGTAAGGTGAAAATTCTGTTTGTTGCTGAAGACCTTCTACATATTGTCTGGATAAAGAATTGTATTGTAAAAGTATTGGTTCTTTTCATAAATTGATTAATTGCAAATATTTTAAGGGTTTGTTGTCACTGAAACATCCAGTTAATTTCTTTTTGTTTTCAATTAAATCTTTAACATTTTGTACATATTCCAATGTTTATTCAAACTTTACATCACATTATATTGTCCAGCTATATTTTCCAAATTGGTATTATAATACTTTCAATAGCAGCAACAGAAATATCTTAGCAGAAATGCATCATGTTTCTTTTCATATTTTTAGCTACAGAGAGGAAAGGCCAAGATCCTATGCAGGACCAAGTAGAGATGAAAGAAGAAGACAAGAAACAAGTACAGAAAAGTAAATAATACCATCAATGCTTATTTCAGTTTACAGAAATTTCACAATTAATTTTACTCATTCTTAACTATAAACATTAAAAAAAAAAATCATGTATTTTCAAGGTTCTGATAACATTTCCAAAAAAAAAGCAGATTGAAATATGTATATATTCAAGAGTTTGCATTAAATTCTCCCTCACCCTGCTCATCCAAATTTTAAAGTATTTAATCTCTAAATTCAATAGGCTATCAACAAGACAAATACAGATATAGGATTAGTTGCTCGCAGTAACATCTTATTTTCTCTTGCGATACAATATTTTATTTTACTTTATTGTACATATTTCTTTGATTGAAACAATATGTAAATACATGACATATAACATTGTTCCTCTTTCGCATCGTTTCTTTTTCCTCGGCTAATACCTCCAATGCCTGTACGTACAATAAATATAGCAGCAACTGCATATATACCAATGTGACCAACTTCAATTCGACGTAGCACCTTCGATACTTATACATTTAAATGCCAAACTTTATATAGTACCATTAAACCCCACCCGTAAAAACCGCCAAAACTTTCCTCGTGCCTTATGCACCTAACATCAAATTAATAAATAGTACATACTGTTTACAAAACCAGTATCCGAACTAGCTATACTAGTTCCCATCTATAAATAATTACTACAAATAGCAAATGGGAAAAACCCTATTTCAAACAAAATAAAATACATGTATCTTAACAACTTAGTATTTATGACTTTCCTTTCAATTTTATTAATTTGGTTTTTTTTTGTTTTTAGAAGACCATCATCCTCAAGAAAAGAATTTTCATCAAGTTCAGAGAAAGAGACATCCAAAGTAAATATGCTATGTCAAAGTTAATATTCAATATACTTTGTCATAATTAATATAAAATTATTTTTTATGCCCCGTTCGTTTGTCCATCAGTTCGTCCGTCTGTCCGTTTGTCTTGCTTTAGGTTAAAGTTTTTGGTCAAGGTAGTTTTTGATGAAGTTGAAGTCCAATCAACTTGAAACTTAGTACACATGTTCCCCATGATATGATCTTTCTATTTTTTAATGCCAAATTAAAGTTTTGACCCCAATTTCACGGTCCACTGAACATGGAAAATGGTAGTGGAAGTGGGCATCCGTGTACTATGGACACATTCTTGTTTGAGGTAGTTATATTAGATTTACTTTGCCATAGTATATATATTAGGTAAACTATGTAATAATTTTATTTCATAGTAAATATTAGATCCACTATGCAATGATACTTTTAATGTAAAAATTAGATACACCATGTAATAATACTTTTTCATTTGTAAATATTAGATACACTATGTAATAATACTTTTAATGTAAAAATTAGATACACCATGTAATAACAATTTTTCATTTGTAAATATTAGATACACTATGTAATAATACTTTTTCATTTGTAAATATTAGATACAAGTTGTTATATTATATTATACATTAAAAACACTTTGTCACATATAAAGGAGCAGGTACATTTTTATCAAATTGTGCATTAAAAGTTTTGTTTAAGCTGGTTCACTGAATAAAAAAGAAAATAGCCATATTTGAGGTTCCTATTGAATAACTTAACAAATAATATAATAACTATTGGTCAGGTCTATCAAATTGGAACATTTTTACAATTATTACTTTTGTTGTTGCATTTTTGTATAGAAATAAACCAAACTGGAGGTTTCATTTAACTTGAGAATGCCTTAGATGTTACAATTTTTGTTATATCAATGATCACATCATATCTCAAATTGTCATTCTGCCAGTTTCCAAATTTACAAATACCGTGAAATGTGGTACTTAACATCTTTTTAGAAACTGTGGATTAAGTGTCCCAGACGCCATTTTCTCCTTAATATTTGATTTTCACGGACACTGCTAATGTAAAATAATGTATCCAAGTAACATAAATAATCTCATAGCATAATTATTCTATACAATCAAATGTTGATATATTCATAATCAAATACGGAAAAATATTGTTCCCTGTTTAAAGCTTTAAGATATTGTATTCATGTTTTAACAATTGAAATCTATTAATTGTTTTTTAAAGGGTGACACTAAATCCTCAGAAAAATCATTGGACAAAAAAGCTAGCGATGTAAAAGAAAAGGCAGTAAAAAAAGATAGTTCTAAAAATGATTCTGAAAAGGAAAAGAAAAGTGATCCATCAAAGGAGAAAGATAGTAGTAACGGGGAGAACAAATTAAAATCTTCAGATAGCTTTGATGATGATAAAAAGAAGAAAAGAAAGGTATTATAAATGCTATTTGTTGGTTGGTTGATTGATAATATTTTTTGTGACTGGAAGTTATGCTGATAAAAATTTCAGTTGCCAATAAAAATGTTGTTACCAAACTTCAGTTTTGATTCTTTGACTTAAACTGATCAATTAGTAAAATGTAAGTAGTGGAAATACAAACAATCATGCAGGTGATGCAAAATTATCGGAACTAAACACATTTATTATTAATAAACCAGTTGTTGGCATGACACGGGTTATGTTCTTCTCATATATGTTATGATGGTATGATACTAAACCCCTCACGGGGAGGATTGTGCCTGATATTCATATGATGAAGACATAATTTTCAATCAGTTTAATTGAAGTCCGGAGCTGGCATGTCAGTTAACTGCTAGTAGTCTGATGTTATTTATGTATTATTGTCATTTTGTTTATTTTCTTTGGTTACATCTTCTGACATCAGACTCGGACATCTCTTGAACTGAATTTTAATGTGCGTATTGTTATGCGTTTACTTTTCTGCATTGGCTAGAGGTATAGGGGAGGGTTGAGATCTCACAAACATGTTTAACCCCGCCGCATTTTTGCGCCTGTCCCAAGTCAGGAGCCTCTGGCCTTTGTTAGTCTTGTATTATTTAACTTTTAGTTTCTTGTGTACAATTTGGAGTTTAGTATGGTGTTCATTATCATTGAACCTGTATATATTTGTTTAGGGGCCTACTGAAGGACGCCTCCGGTGCGAGAATTTCTCGTTGCATTGAAGACCTGTTGGTGACCTTCTGCTGTTGTCTGCTCTATGGTCGGGTTGTTGTCTCTTTGGCACATTCCCCATTTCCATTCTCAATTTTATTTGCTTATTTATTTACAATTTAAAAATTATAAGCCCACCTACATTTTGTTACAATCAATATGTACTGTATATGCTTTTATACAACTGCATACCATTAATTAATAGTATTAATTTTGTATAAGTTGTTCCCATAAAACTAACCTTATCATAAACAAATTGTTGCTGCTGCCAGTGGCACTACTAACAGCAGTCGCACTACTGACAGCAAAAGCAAGTCTAAGTCTGGTCTCTGAAACTTAAAACAATCTAGTAAGATACTTATGGGAAAATATAGGAGTGCTATTATATTTAATGAATGAAAATGAAATAAGATAGAACATACATTTCATAGTTTAGTACGGGGGTGACTGATTTTCTGTCTTAAAAGAAAGTTATTCAACTCTCAAAAGTTGAATGAGTGTTTATTTATGTTTTGTATTATCATTAAGTTTCAGAATAATCAGGTTACAGAAATATTTTATTGTAATATAAACCACTCAACATTTGCATTGTAGGAGAGGCCTGAACGTGCAATATATGATCCCAGAAAAGCTGCAGAGAGAAGAATGGTTGGTACAAAACCATCAGATTCTGGTAAAAATGACAAATCATCTGATGACAAGAGCTCTGAGTAATGGAAATTAAAAGAAACATACAAGGCTGGGCCTTGAAGAGAAAAAAAACATGACACATGCTCTTTATGCATAACTGCTTAGCAATGGGTATGTCATTGAACTCCGTATGCACTACTTGTAACTGTGAATTGGTCGTTGTCAGATTGTTCTCTAATGAGGGTTATGACCATTATGCATGTACCTCTGTGAAGTATTTTCTTGTTTGTTAGTGATAATCAACAGTTGACTGCGTATTCATTAATACTGGGATTTTTGTGGATAATGATGAACCATAAAATGTCAATGTTCAACAATACACAACTTCAATTTAGACTGGTGTGCAATAGTTTTCTAAACCATGAAAACTTTTTACATGAAAATACAATTTTCATCAATCCACAAAAAATGGTGCCCATGGAAACTACTAAATATAAGATAAATTAAAAGCTGACAGTTGTTGAATGTTTTTGCCTGTTTGTGAGTTATTTATTCTGATTGCACAAAAAGGAAAAGGTTTTAAATGTTACTGGTAGAAATGAAACAAGGTGAAGGATAAATGTTAGAAATGGTATGATAATTTAATGGTATTTAATTGTTAATTGAATCATCTATGAATTGTAAGGCAAATAATACAAGATTTATTATTGTTAATGATATTAAAATTAATTAATTACACCAATTTTTTTCCATTTCATGGTTGAAAGTTAATCATTAATATATATATATACACTGAAGAACATTTGTAGTGGTTATCTGATGAATATTAACTAGTACCACTCTTAACGTTAGATAAGAATATCCTTATTTCAACTATCTGAATTTTCAAAACTAGGAACAGTAATTCAATCTATATAGATATAAGATTTGATTTTTGATTTGTGGTGTTTTAATGCCACTTTTTAGCATCGCTTTTTGAGCTATTTCATGGTGGCCAGTTTTTATTGGTGGAGGAAGCTGGAGTGCCAGGGGAAAACCATGACCTTTGTTAGGAAAAACTGACAATCCTAGTCAGTTAAGATTGGACTCCAGTGCACCCACACGAGTGGGGTTCCTAATCACAACCTCAGTGTTGACTGGCTTGTGATTATAGTAGTAACTACTTAAGACCACTTGGCTTTCGAGGCCCCTATATAGATATAAAAAAATAAGGTATGAGTGCCAATTAGACAACCCTCCAAACAATGTTCATTTAAATATGTTTTCCTCAGTATATCTGTTAGACCATGGTATTTTTTCTGGGACAAATTTAACAGACAGCGCCATGGCTAAAAAAGAAAAAGACAAACATCAGTACACAAAACACAACTTTGAAATCTAAAGTCTGAGCAACATGAACCCAACCAACAGTTTTGGGTGATCTTTGGTGCTCAGGAAGTTAGAGCAGATCCTGCTTCACATGTGGCACCCATCATGTTGCTCATACAAGTACCCACTGATAAGTCTCACATTTTTGGAAACGTGGACAGGATTGTAGTTAATACAATTGAAACATATTTATCGTCATCTGTGAAACACATATTCTATAATGGTCAACCAACTTGTCATGGTGTCCATAAAATTTAGGAAGGGTTGATTTTAACGTCACCACTTGAATCTCTTGGTTTAAAAGCTTTCTTGTGAGCAGCAAACCTCTATCAAAGCAATCATGATAGAAAATGCAAGCCCCCTGGAATATTGTATCAACTACTAGGCAGGCGCGTAGCTACGTTTACGTCAAAACGCCCAGGCGTACACTTGAATTTTGGTAAAAAAAAATATTTTAATCTCAATATACAGTATTAAAAAAATCTGGTTTAAAGCACATCATGATCAGTCTTTTATTTTCAGAAAAAATGAGAAAAAAATTCTTTCGATCAAATGGTACCGTATTAGATATTCGTTCATTTTTTGTCAGTCAAAGTCTGAATCTGCTGGGATTTCCTCTTACTTTCCTTTCAGCTGAGATGCGATATGTGCTTTGAATTTTAGCTGAGCATACATTTATGACACGAAAACAAGAAATAGCTATATATATAGAGAGACCCTAGATTTCATCGGAGGCGTCAACATTTAGGTTTAAATATGTGGTAAAAGATTTTTCTTATATCAATTATTTTGTCAAACCTTCATGAAATTTTACGAAAGTTGGACAGAAGCTTGTTATTCTCAAAAGAGTATCCAGACCTTAAGATGAATTTACATTTTTAATTGCCCCGTATTTTACTGATAATAGGAATTTCTGTTTGCAGTCAACAAGAAGATAGTCTGTGGTTGAAGTTTGTTACACTTCAATAACTTTGTCAACCCTCAATCGAATTTTTTGAAACTTTGGCAGAAGCTTTTTTGTGATTCATGTCTGAATTAAAATTTTGAAAATATATTTTTTTTTTTCATTTTTCAAATGACATATGGACTTATCTTTAGCAGTTAACAGACGCTCTGTGATTATTATTTTCTACATGATAATTTTGAAAACCTTCAGATATTGTCATGAGACTTGGGTAGAAGTTAATAGTCCAGACCAAGAAAAAAAATCTAAAGAAAATGCTTGATTATTTAAAATCCTGTAATGGACTGATAAAAAGAATCAATTTTCGAAGAAAGCGGTAATCTAGCGAGAACCACGGTTCCATGGAACCCTTTACGAATTTTCATAATGCACCTAAACATCTATGCAAAAAGGGGTTTTAGTCGAGTAATTGCTATATATTACCCCACCCTACGGTTCCTTTTAAACATATTCTAAAGTAACTGGTTTGGATATTTTTTCTAACACCATTGACCATTCGATTTCAAATCAACACAATGCATACATTAAACATAAAAGATAAAAAAAAAAGTAATCTATAAGGTATGTTCAACTTGCTATTGATTAGTGTTGAATGACACATCCCCCTCGAACCCATTACTAGAAGATGTTATAACCTGGGTTCGATTGGGCTCCCAAACCCCTTGCCGAGGTTGGGGCGTACACTTAAAAATAGCCTAGCTACGCCACTGCTAGGATATATACTCTGTATGCAGGCGTTACTGGAATGTGGCTATATAGAAATCGAAAGTTTACAATTGGAAGCTGAAATAATCTCTTGTTTTTAAGTTTTTGTTTTCTGTTGACCCTTAGGGAGCTACCATTTGATTTTTATGGGGGGGCTAGGATGAAATTTGAAAAAAATAGGCAGGACAGGAGTTTTAAGTAAAAAAAAAAAAGGCAGGATGAGACACTTGCAAAAAAAAAAAAGTCAGGACGACAATTTAGGTAAAAAAAGGTCAGGATAAACTAAAAACAAAAAAGGCAGGACCGAACAGAGTGAAAAATAAAAAGGCAGGACAGAGATTACAGCTAAAAAAAAAGGCAGGACAAAATTTTTCATCCTAGCCCCCCCATAAAAATCAAATGGTAGCTCCCTTATTGCCAAATACTAGATGCAAGTTGAGATATTAAGCAGACTTTAATAAATGTATCTCGTGTATCCTTTATCTCAAGTTCAATTGGATAGTTGCATTGGCACCAAATATTGAATTATTTAGTGAGAGAACATAATCTATATCACGAAAAGTAAAGTTACAGTATACTGCTTACTTCTTTTCTTTCTTCCTAAGAAGTTCCTATAAGAAGTCAATTTCATATAAATAAAGTGACCTTGACATCATTTTTATGGTTCATAAATCAATATAAAGTTCTTTATGTTTTAAGATGCTGTAAGCAATAGGCCAACAATATGTTTGTGTATGGAATGATTGTATCTGTTATCTGACATGGTTCACTAATAATTTTTCATTTTTAGCTCACCTGACCTGAAAGGTCAAGTGAGCTTTTCTCATCACTTGGCCTCCGTCGTCAATCATCCGTATACTTTTTCAAAAATCTTCTGCTCTGAAACTACCGGACCAAATTTAACCAAACTTAGCCACAATCATCCTTGGGCTATCTAGTTTTAAAAATGTGTCCGCTGACTTGGCCATCCAACGAAGATGGCCGCCATGGCTAAAAATAGAACACAGGGGTAAAATGTATATTTTGGCTTATATCTTTGAAACCAAAGCATTTAGAGCAAATCTGACATTTTGATAAAATTGTTGATGAGGTCAAGATCTATCTGCTCTGAAATTTTCAGACGAATCAGACAACCTGTTGTTGGGTTGCTGCCCCTGAAATGGTAATTTTAAGGAAATTTTGCAGTTTTTGGTTATTATCTTGAATACTATTATAGATAGAGATAAACTGTAAACAGCAATAATGTTCAGCCAAGTAAGATCTACAAATAAGTCAAACATGACCAAAATTGTCAGAGGACCCCTTAAATAGTTATTGCCCTTTATAGTCAATATTGAACAACTTTTCGTCATTTTTTGTAACTTGTACAAAAATCTTCTTCTCTGAAACTACTGGGCCAAATTTAACCAAACTTGGCCACAATCATCATTATGGTATCTATACTATTAAACGAGAAGACCTCATTTTGGGTGTCGCTTCTCTTCCTTCCACAATAAACCAATCATCATGCCTCTGTGTCCTATAGGTAACATGCATAGTCGCATTTGTCATCCATTCTTATGATTATTCAGATTGAGTTATTTTGGGAGAAAAACGACAAAAAAGGAGTCCGGATATGATTCCGTCATCAGACTGACTTTTAGTCATAGATAAGACTTCCGGTTTGAAACATGCACAAACACAACCAATCTTATGATAGATGGGCCTTTTTCAAAAAATGTGGATTTTCTTGTACAATCAATATTTCTAAAAAAGTGTAAATATTTTTATCCAATTTTTAGATACACCATTTAGTTTTTGGTGTGTGTAACAAGTTCCAGCAAATTCAATATGAAATTTAGCTACAGAAATTGCTTCCAGTGGGTTTCAAAGGGTCCAAAAACCCCAAAATTGCTTGTACGAAATTGAAAAACTAGTCTTTTTTAAATCCTGGTTTTAATACCCAGCGGAAATTATTATTTTTCTTTTGTTATTATAAATATATAGGTATCACTGCAGGTATGTATACACAAATACAGGGAATTATTAGATTTTATTAGCATTTTTTTTTACTTTTCATTTCGTACTTAAAAAAATGTCAACTACATAACACAAATGAAATAATGTTGACAATAAACAACTGATTATATTCCTTGTAACTAAGGAAGTGTTCTCTACTTACTCTTTATCCTCTGATGACGTGCTTAAAGTTACAGGATGACATCATTTATTCATTTCATTATAGATAAGTTTTGGTGAGTACAAATTACTCCGTAATTTTATTCTATGTCAACTTTGTAACGGCAAAAACATGGATAAATTTTGGCATAAATATTTTTTTTTACATAAATCATTCAAAGTCTATAATACTGACTCTAATTCAATAAAAACCATTTATCTGGTAGTATTAGGGTCAAGAAAAACATCCAAAAACCACAAATAGGTCAACTACATAACGGTCAACTACATAACGCAGTGAATCGTTATGTAGTTGACAAAAAGCGTTATGTAGTTGACAATGATGAATTAAATTCACTTTAAAATATGTTTCTAAAAAGTGTTATTTTAACCATGTTAACTGTTTTGAAAAAAGTGTGATGATTTTTATGGAAATATATATCAAGCAAAATGTAAATATTATTAAAAAAAATTAGGGACCGAAACTAAATCCGTTATGTAGTTGACATATGTCCCATACTTGTTTCTATGTTATTTTTTAAAATATTTTTGTAGTAGCATTTAAGATTGCATATTTTTATTTCAGGTTGTATTGTTGTTAAACTATTCAATTTCATATATTAAAGTTGAAAATTGAATATATTTTTTTTTCTTATTTCACAACTGAAATATCCACATTTTTTGAAAATGACCCAGATAACAAAAAATGAAAAATAAATAAGCCTATCAAATCGTTCTCCATGTCATGGTGTTTAGATCGCAAGAACCACAACTATTATACCTCCTTATAGAGGACAATTACATGTAAACTACGAGTATACTACTTTAATATATAGAGACTCTCTGTATTCTGTCTACTGTTTTTCTTTCAATTGTTTACTATTTAAGGGGTCATACCAGTTGCATATATATTAAAATAAGTAAAACATGTGACACATTTTAAAAAAACCAATCGTATGATAGATAACAAAAATGAAAAATAAATAAGCCATTCAGAGCGTTCTCCATCTCATGGTGTTTAGATAGCAAAAATAACAACTATTATACCTCCTTATAGAGAGGACAATTATTTTTCGCGTTTCATTTCATGGTGTAAAGATCGCAAGAACCACAACTATTATACCTCCTTAAAGAGGACAACTATTGTTCGCGTTAATCTACATGTAAACTACGATTATACTACTTTAATAATATATAGAGACTCTCTGTATTCTGTCAGGGACTTTCTATGTTAGTATAGAAAGTCCCTGATTCTGTCTACTGTTTTCTTTGAAATGTTTACTATTTAAGGGGTCATACCACTTGCATATATATTAAAATAAGTGAAACATGCTTAACTTCATCTTAAACTACCTCGATCAAAAACTTTAACCTGAAGCGGGACTGACGGACGACCGACCGAACGAACGCACGGATGCACAGACTAGATGGGGCATAACAATTTAATGTTGAAAGTGAAAATAGTGATTTGGCAAAAATGAAAGTAAGCCGTAGAGATTTAGAGCAGGCATGCAGGGCCTTTTTCGGGGCGTCGGGATTTGGGGATTGATCCTTACGGGATCCGGGAATATATTTTTCGATTTCGGGATTTCGGGATATGAATTTCTTTAAATTCTGCATCTCGGGATTTCGGGATCAGGACCCCTCCGACCACCCCTCAAATTAGCCTTAGTCGGTCTTAGTCATTTATACAAGATTCATATCCTACCATTGGCATGTTAGTAAGACTCTCAAGAGAAAAAGCACTGATGGATTGTCCTTGAAGCATATTTTATTAGACTTATCAGGGGCGGATGCAGGAATTTTCGAAAGGAGGGGGGGGTGCTAACCCAGGGCAAGGGGGGGGGGGGGGCAGGGGGTGCAAAACATATGTCCCGATACAAATGCATTGATCGGCAAAAATAAAGGGGGGGTGCGCACCCCCGGAACCCCCCCCCCCCCCCCTGGATCCGCCACTGCTTATAATGGACTATATATAAGCAGTTACATTTATTTGATGTTTGAAACGGTGCAAATTTTTAATTTGATTTGACTTTTACCAAAAGAAGCATTGTAGCAAAGGAGACGAATAATTGTGGTCTGAGGCCAGAAACACGAAAATAATTGAATTTAACAGAAAGGAAACAAATATCGGACTTTGGAAAAAGGGAGAGGGCTTTTGATACCTTTTCTGAAATTCTTCATACATAATATCTTTTTAAAAAATAATTCTACAACAGTTCACAAGCTGTATGTGCCCGCGATTTCGCGGGTGTGTTCTAGTAAAGTTTAAACTAGAGGCTCTAAAGAGCCTGTGTCGCTCACCTTGGTCTATGTGAATATTAAACAATGGACACAGATGGATTCATGACAAAATTGTGTTTTGGTGATGGTGATGTGTTTGTAGATCTTACTTTACTAAACATTCTTGCTGCTTACAATTATCTCTATCTATAACAGTACTTTCTGTGGAAAATGTTATTGAAAATCTTCAAATTTTAAGAAAATTGTTAAAAATTGACTATGAAGGGCAATAACTCCTTAGGGGGTCAATTGACTATTTTGGTCATACTTACTTATTTTTAGTTCTTACTTTGCTGTACATTATTGCTGTTTACAGTTTATCTCTATCTATAATAATATTCAAGATAATAACAAAAAAAAACAGCAAAATTTCCTCAAAATTACCAATTCAGGGGCAGCAACCTAACAACCGATTATCCGATTCATCTGAAAATTCCAGGGCAGATAGATCGTGACCTGATCAACAATTTTACTTCCTGTCAGATTTGCTCTTAATGCTTTGGTTTTTGAGTTATAAGCCAAAAACTGCATTTTACCCCATGTTCTATTTTTAGCCATGGCGGCCATCTTGGTTTTTTGGCCGAGTTACCGGACACATTTTTTTAACTAGATACCCCTATGATGATTATGGCTAAGTTTGGTTAAATTTGGCCCAGTAGTTTCAGAGGAGAAGATTTTTCTAAAAGATTACTAAGATTAACGAAAAATGTTTAAAAATTGACTATAAAGGGCAATAACTTCTTAAGTGGTCAACTGACCATTTTGGTCATGTTGACTTATTTGTAGATCTTACTTTGCTGAACATTATTGCTGTTTACAGTTTATCTCTATCTATAATAATATTCAAGATAATAACCAAAAACAGCAAAATTTCCTTAAAATTACCATTTCAGGGGCAGCAACCCAACAACGGAATGTCCGATTCATCTGAACATTTCAGGGCAGATAGATCTTGACCTGATGAACAATATTATCCCGTCAGATTTGCTCTAAATGCTTTGGTTTTTGAGTTATAAGCCAAAAACTGCATTTACCCCTATATTCTATTTTTAGCCATGGCGGCCATCTTGGTTGGTTGGGCGGGGCACCGGACACATTTTTTAAACTAGATACCCCAATGATGATTATGGCCAAGTTTGGTTAAATTTGGCCCAGTAGTTTCAGAGGAGAAGATTTTTCTAAAAGATTACTAAGATTTACGAAAAATGGTTAAAAATTGACTATAAAGGGCAATAACTCCTAAAGTGGTCAACTGACCATTTTGGTCATGTTGACTTATTTGTAGATCTTACTTTGCTGAACATTATTGCTGTTTACAGTTTATCTCTATCTATAATAATATTCAAGATAATAACCAAAAACAGCAAAATTTCCTTAAAATTACCATTTCAGGGGCAGCAACCCAACAACGAAATGTCCGATTCATCTGAAAATTTCAGGGCAGATAGATCTTGACCTGATGAACAATATTATCCCAATGTCAGATTTGCTCTAAATGCTTTGGTTTTTGAGTTATAAGCCAAAAACTGCATTTTACCCCTATGTTCTATTTTTAGCCATGGCGGCCATCTTGGTTGGTTGGGCGGGGCACCGGACACATTTTTTAAACTAGATACCCCAATGATGATTATGGCCAAGTTTGGTTAAATTTGGCCCAGTAGTTTCAGAGAAGATTTTTCTAAAAGATTACTAAGATTTACGAAAAATGGTTAAAAATTGACTATAAAGGGCAATACTCCTAACGTGGTCAACTGACCATTTTGGTCATGTTGGCTTATTTGTAGATCTTACTTTGCTGAACATTATTGCTGTTTACAGTTTATCTCTATCTATAATAATATTCAAGATAATAACCAAAAACAGCAAAATTTCCTTAAAATTACCATTTCAGGGGCAGCAACCCAACAACGAAATGTCCGATTCATCTGAAAATTTCAGGGCAGATAGATCTTGACCTGATGAACAATATTATCCCATGTCAGATTTGCTCTAAATGCTTTGGTTTTTGAGTTATAAGCCAAAAACTGCATTTTACCCTATGTTCTATTTTTAGCCATGGCGGCCAACTTGGTTGGTTGGCCGGGTCACCGGACACATTTTTTAAACTAGATACCCCAATGATGATTGTCGCCAAGTTTGGTTAAATTTGGCCCAGTAGTTTCAGAGTAGAAGATTTTTGTAAAAGTTAACGCAGGACGACGACGACGGACGACGACGACGGACGCCGGACGCCAAGTGATGAGAAAAGCTCACTTGGCCCTTTGGGCCAGGTGAGCTAAAAATGTGTCTGATGACCCCGCCTACTAAACAAAATGGCCGACATGGCTAAAATTAAAACATAGTGGTAAAATGCAGTGTTTGCTTTTTTACTTTGTAACTAAGACATTTAGGGCAAATCTTTCAAGATTTAAACGTCCATCAGAATAAGATCTATCCCCTAACAAATTTTCAGATGAATCGGACAACCCATTGTTGGGTTACTGCCCTAAAATTGGTAATTTAAAGGAAATTTTGCAGTTTTTGGTTATTATCTTGAATACTATTATAGATAGAGATAAACTGTAAAAAGCAATAATGCTCAGCAAAGTAATATCTACAAATAAGTCAAACATGACCAAAATTGTCAGAGGACCCCTTAATTGCCCTTTATAGTCAATATTGAACAACTTTTTGTCATTTTTGTAACTTGTACAAAAATCTTCTTTTCTAAAACTATGGGCCAAATTTAACCAAACTTGGCCACAATCATAACTAGGGTATCAATTTATAAAAAGTGTCTAATGACCCCGCCTACCAACCAAGATGGCCGACATCAGTAAATACAGTAACAGGTGAGCGACACAGGCTCTTGAGAGCCTCTAGTTTGTTTCTTGGATACCATATTTTGTTTATGGTATGACTGCAAATGGTACATGCCTATGGCAAGCCGTTCTCGTCAAAACTATGTTTAAACCATTTTTCGAAAAATTTACACACTGAGAATTACAACAAAGCACACTGAGATTTAAAAACTTCAAAACGCACACTGAGAATTGAAAATTACACACTGAGAATTGAAAATTACACACTGAGAATTAAAAATTTACACACTGAGATTTCATAAAGACGCACTGAGATTACAAAAATGAAAAACGCACACTGAGAATTGAAAATTACACACTGAGAATTGAAAATTACACACTGAGATTTCAAAAAGACACACTGAGAATAAATAAACTGAAAACACACACTGAGAATTTGAAATTACACACTGAGAATTTAAAATTACACACTGAGAATTTAAAATTACACACTGAGAATTTGAAATTACACACTGAGATTTGTGCGCACTTTTTATGCGCACATATCTAATTAGCATACTTAATCTGAATCTATTACAAGCTTAAAACAACAAGGGGACATAACTCGTTAGTCCTTCGATTTGGTTCCAAATTATTAATAAAAAAAAATTTAGAAATACAAGAACAAGAAAAATACCCACTTACTCTTATTACAAAATATAACCAAATGGTGAAAAACTTTATTAAAATTATAAGAAAACATTGGATCAATCTGCCAAAGAATGCAGCGAAATTTTTACTCTCTCCTCTCGTCCAAGGAAAGTGTCTATTATAGCATATAAACGTAACAAAAATATAAAAGATTAACTAGCGAAATCAGGAAAACAGTTGGAAGACTTTTGAAAAAGGACCCATGTTTAATTACTGGTAGTAATGATCTGAATTATAGGCAACAAACTAACTTATGAATATAAGCGATGTTAAGTCTTGAAATTTATTACGAATGTTGGTTGAAGGAATCGCATTTCATTATTATAATGACAAGAGTTCTTGAGATCAAGATATTAATCTGTTGAATTATTCATCTCATGAATATTCATTAGTAATTTGCATATTAATCTCAGTGTGTATTTTTGAAATCTCAGTGTGTAATTAACAATTCTCAGTGTGTGTTTTTCAATTTATTTCATCTCAGTGTGTCTTTTTAAAATCTCAGTGTGTAATTTTGAATTCTCAGTGTGTGTTTTTTATTTTTTTAAATCTCAGTGTGTAATTTCGATTTCTCAGTGTGTTATTTTAGGTTTTTAAATCTCAGTGTGTATTTCTTTTCGAAAAAAGGGTTTAAACAGTTTTGACGAGAACGGCTTGCCATACATGCCTGCTTGGCAGTGTTCATCGAACCTTAAACTCAATTACAATGATCATTGGTAATGTTAATTTTATTATGGTAAAACTTTCATATTACACTCTTTCAACGTAAATTCAATTATGATTTTAGCAGTGTACCCTTGTTTTGTGTATGGAAGAGGTTCTAAAGTTGCTTTGAACTTTTCATTATTATTAAGAATTTGATTGGCGGATATATGTTGAAGTGATGATATATAATTGTTTGAGATCAAGGTTATCCTAAGGGTCTATAGTCAACCCAGCTTTTTCTCGGTCTGAATATTGCTGTCTTTGCCACAAATTTCAGGATTATTTTTGTCTTGCCTTGACGGGGAAAAGCAAGAAATTTGTTATGCTGTTTCTTGCGACAGCATCGACGGAGGCAATGACAACAATTTGTTGAAGTTTGTGATTATGGGAACCACTTATGATAAGTCGATCAATGATATTTGGTATGCTGAAAAAATTGAGAATGGAAATGGGGAATGTGTCAAAGAGACAACAACCCGACCATAGAACAGACAACAGCAGAAGGTCACCAACAGGTCTTCAATGCAGCGAGAAATTCCCATACCCGGAGGCGTCCTTCAGCTGGCCCCTAAACACATATATACTAGTTCAGTGATAATGAACGCCATACTAAACTCCAAATTGTACACATGAAACTGATGTATGTTTGAATGTGTCATATTATTAGCTCTAAAATTGTTTTCCCCCCGTATCTTCAGTAAGGGTTCATTGTTCACTTGCAGTAAAACGTTATTTTTAGTAATAGTTATATGAACCCAAAATAATCATCTTGAGGAAAGACATTTCAGTTTGCACTCTTGTTTCAACAGTATGCAACTTTATATCACAATTTTATTCGCTTTAAAGCTCCGCCCACTGCCGGGCTGAGTATTGTTTGGACCTATGTGACCTCGGAATGTGTATTCCAGTTGCATTCCAATGACGATGACAACTGTCGATTTCAAAACTTGAATGTGTATGATTGTGTTACAAAATCAACCATGTCAATTTCAGCATGCATGGTTAGTGAATGTCAAGTCTGAAGCGTAGGACAACTCGTACACTTCTATTTCAAATTTGATAATGTTTTGTTATTTGTTTTTACTGTTGAAATTAGTTGTTATGTTAAAATAGATAATTATTCACCTTGAGCGATGTATTATTGTTCATTCGAGATTCTTTTTTGCGAACCCGTCTTCAGCGTAATGTGTGATTTTGATATTACTTCGCGGGCCTCAAGGGATTACAAATCGAAAATAAATGCTTATAATATGTTAGTTTTTGTGTCTTTCTAAACACAAACAATATACAGAATTGATTGCAGGATAAAGACAATAACTATTTAGTTTCTTTAAATATCAGCTGTATTTGTACTCGGCTCGAAACAGGTGTAGTAGCTCGCTAAAAGCTCGCATACACCTTGTTTCCAGCCTCGTACAAATACAGCTGATATTTAAAGACACTAAACAGTTATTGTCTATTTATCCAGTGCTTACAGTATTTAAGAAATTGACATAATAATCAGAATTTCTCAGAATTTTTTCCCCTATATATACCAATTTAAGGTATATAGGAAAAAAAATATTCTGAGACAAGTGCCTGTGGCTGACAGTAACAGATGAACATTTATTACAGTGCATTTGTCTTTTAATAAAAGTAAAGCTTTGCTCTACACTGTCAGGCGAGCTGATCACATACAAAGGTGTTAAGTTTATTTTGTAAATAATTTATGTTCGCTTGAAGTTATGAATTAGAACATAATTATGGAGTTTGTCGTTGATGAAATATGTTCGTTGTTGTTCTGCAGTTTGCATGTAGTGTATTTCTATGCAATGAATGTTCTAGCGTGTGTTTGTGTTGTATGACTGTCACGTAGTGTTGCTATTTCAGAATCATTTCAGCGATTTATTTTTAAATATTGTCGTAAAGCAGGGGGGGGGGGGGGGGGGGGGGGGGGAGTTTGGCTAGCTTTTACACCATTTTTTTTCTTAAATTGTCCTGTACCCAGTCAGAAATCTGGCATTTGTTGTCAAATAGTTCGTTTCTATGTTTGTTTGTGGTTTATTTTTTTGTTCACTTATGTGTAACTGTTGTTCGTTTGTTTTCCTCTTAGAGTTGATGGGTTTCTCTCTGTTTTATTTTTACACCCTGATTTTTTTCTCAGGTAAAACGAGGGGTGCCAGGATCTGCGTACCCTTCTGGAGCACTTGAGATCACCCCCAGGTTTTGATGGGGCTCGCGTTGCTTAGTTTTTAGTTTTCTATGTTGTGTTTTGTGTACTGTTGCCTTTATTCATTAGTGTTAAAAAATTCACCGATGTATATTTCTCTCAAAATTCATGATTTAAATGTCTACGACTCTTACACTAAAATACTCTTAAGCATATTATATAAGACGATCAAAAATTCAGTGCAAAGAATATACTTTTCTAAGTAAAAATCAAATGATTTGGAAGAATAAACAAAACAGGAGCTGACCGCCATTATGCAGTGAAGATTCTTACAATCTAACATTAAAAAGTATGACAAAAGTACTGGCCTACCATCACTTTATTTTACTCGCTTTAAAAAGCAAGTTGTATAGTAACTTATATCTATATGTATGGAGATGTTTAACAAATAACCATTTGGAACCAGAAACTGACCTTCTCCTTCCCATAATGATGTTTGGATTGAAAAGCAGTCAGATCAATGTATACCCAACACCTTTATCTTTTCATTAGATATAGGCTCTTACAATTATCAGTTTGGTATTGCTTACCATCTTGGTTCACCTTATTTGATAGTGCAAGACTTTTTACATATTAGTATGGCTTTTCAATTTTATCTTTACTTGTTGTTTCGAATACATTTAGCCAGACCCTTACATTTTCATGAGGTTTTTTTTTCATATTGACATCCGTATGATAAGGTATATTCAGTTTGTTATATTCACACAAACATATCACGAACATGTTTTTGTTTCTTTTATCAAGTTTGTGGAGGGTATCACTCCTATAGTGGCTTTTAAAATTTTATCTATTTTTAAAAGTCTGATTTGGTCCTGTTCAAAATGTTTATCATGAATTCATCTGGTTAGTTGAAATCATTTTTCTAGTTATAATCTTGTGATATGTGTCTTCTTATAAGTTTACCAACTAGTTGAAAGGAATATGGTGTAAATGTCTATGTGATAACAACCAAACACGTACGGTACAAGAAAGCTCACCCATTTACCTTATTTTGGTTAAAAGTGTTTTTTCTAAACTTTTGTTTAGTCTTGATTGGGCCATTACGCGAGACTTATGTACCCTGATTCCAGAGGTTGCGTCAACAATTTTCGTAATAATTTTTTACTCAGTTCAAGTGAAAAAATAAAATAACAAAATGATCAAACTCAAAAAAATCAAAACGGAGGAAAGTCCGAAATTAAAAGCTCAACCACACCAATAAATGGACAACAAATGTCATTTTCCTGACTTACCTTTTGTTAGCTATTATTCGTGTGTTTCTCTGTCCTGTATGTTCTCCCATTATTTGTAGTGTAGTCCTGCCATGTAATGTTGTCATTTTAATGTTATATTTAACATTGCCATAAAAGCGGGATGTTTGGCATGCCACAAAACCAGGTTTAATCTACCATTTTTTTTTCTTAAAATGTCCTCAGTACCAAGTCAGGAAAATGGGCATGGTTATATTATAGTTCGTATCTGTGTTTGTTACATTTTAATGTTGTGTTTCTGTTGTGTCGTAGTTCTATTATATTTGTTGCGTTTCCCTCAGTTTTAGTATGTAAATAAAGACAACAGTAGTATACCGCTGTTCAAACTCGTAAATCTATGGACAAAAAACAAAATCGGGGTAACAAACTAAAACTGAGGGAAACGCATTAAATAACCCGGATTTGTTTTTTTATCCATCGATTCATGAATTTCCAACAGCGGTATACTACTGTTGCCTTTTTTAAGTATGGATATTTACTTAAGTAGAAAATGGTGTCTTAAACCTGGTTTTATAGCTAGCTAAACCTCACTCGTATGAAAGTCACATAACACTAATAGTAGACCAATGATATTTGCAATGCAGTGGTATAAGCATTGACACATTTCATTTCCGTGGTGACATTTTGCATGTTAAATTCTGCCTTTCGGTAAGTATAATGTGGAATATTAAGTTATGATAAGTCAATGATTATCGTTTGCAGTTGTATAAACAGTTGATATAAGAGAGGCAAACAATACCTGAGGGACATTACAGTGGCGGATCCAGAAATTTTCATAAGTGGGGGCCCACGGACTGACCTAAGAGGGGGCCCGCTCCAGTCACGCTTCAATGGTTCCCTATATAAGCAACCAAATTTTTTCCCAAAAAGGGGGGGCCCGGGCCCCCTGGGCCCCCCCTCTAAATCCGCCTCTGCATTAAAACTCATAAGCATTGGCATATCTCATTTCCATGGAGATTAATTGACCACGTCATCTCAGGTATGGTCTATTGACTTTAAAACAATACTCAATTGTATGGTATAGTCCTAGATTAATTTAGTGAACCATGAAAATGAGGCAATCGGTTATCTGAGGCTCCTTATCTGGACACATGCACCTTGCAATCATTCCACACAGCAAACATAGTTGACCTATTGCTTACAGTACCTCCGATAGCAACAGAACCACAAAACTTACCTTGATCACTGATCCATGAAATGTGGCGAAGGTTACATATTGTTCAAACAAGTTTTTTAAGCAAAGATTTCAACCAAAATTAAAACTTAAGTATAATAAACTATTTCAAATTGATTCCCTGTGTCAAAATGGGATAAAACATACTTTTTGTTAAAAATACATTCAAATAAAACATACTTTTTGTTAAAAATGCATTCAAATAAAACATACTTTTTGTTAAAAATACATTCAAATAAAGCATACTTTTTGTTAAAAATACATTCAAATTAAAAAAAAACATAATACCAGTATGGACATGACTTTCATGTTTACGCACAGTGCATTGAAATTATAGAAATTGATTGTGACCATGTTGACTTGTCGTGTGACAAAGATGTACTGACAGGCGGACTTGGTAAACCAGTAAACCATGAAAAAAAGACCAGGAACCACCAAGGTAAGATCAACCATGTTTCTATGTATAACTTAACAGTATTTTGAAATTAGGACTTATTAAATTCACTAACACTTAACGTTGATAAACTAATCATAATTCACGAGAGAAAATATAGAAGTTGAGAAACTCATTCAATCATGAAAACCTAACATTGATTCATATGAGATAACTCATCATATACACCAGGATTGAAATTATATATTTACCCCAGCTGACACTCGAATCAAAAATGTTAAAGGCCAAATAAATTACTAATTTTAAGTTTTGTTAAATACAGCGAGATAATCTATGCCCGAGACAGGCTTATGAGCTTCTAAGAAAAAAAAACTTTCATATATATGACAGATCTGTCCCACTTGACTTATCCACAATCCAATCCTTTTTTCCTAGAATATGACAACAAATGACCTAAATTTTTACTTATAAAAAGTAAGTATACGGGTGCAACATGTCGAGTATGATCTGCTTCAACCTTGCCCTCCCTGAGCAGCTAAGACCATTCTCAGAATTAAGTGGGGTTTGAGTTGCTCAGTCTTTAGTTTTCAATGTTTGGTCTTATTGTGGTTTTTCATCGCAAAATTCATTTCAGATTGAGAAATGAAAAAAAAAGTTACTTAAGTAAATCTTTCGAGGAAGATTCTTCAAATATTATTTTTTTAATTCTGCCAAGATCTTCAAGGGAAGCAACAGATACAAAAGTCAGACAGAAGACTGACACCAACAGCAATATATACCACTCACTTCAAAAAGCAGCTGGTATAATAACTAATGTCTTAAGGTATGGAGACTTTTTTTTTTAACAGAAAGCAATTTCGCACCCAAAACTTCAACACCTTTTCTTTTCCATTATCATGCATGGATTGGGCTGTTGTCAGATTAATATATATCCCACATATCTTATCTTTCATATTGTCAAAATAAAGGCTCTTGTAATCATTCAGTATTGCTAACTGTCTGAATCATTTCATTTGAAAGTGTATAGCTTCTCAATTTTGTCTTTACTTTTTGTTTTGAATACCGTACATTGTGTCTGACCCTAATTTTCTTAGTATTTCATCAGATTTCTTCATATTGATATCAAACCAATGCTCATTTTCTAATTGAGATAAAATCAACAAGATCAGGTATATTCAATCTATTATATACACACAAAAATATCATGAAAATGTTGGCACAGATCCAAGATGATAACACAACTTTTTAATGTACAATAAAAGATACAGACATTCCTATGAAAATAATGGCGTCAATTTCATTCACAAACACATATAAAATTCTAGGACCTGTTCTGTGTATATTTTTTTTCAAATTAAATGCAAAAAGACAATAAATGATTTACAATTCAAATGTGAGGTTAAATAGAAATGCTTTCATTCAAACAAAAATCATGAAGAAATCTTCGTTCAAATTAGATGTTTTACCTATCTAACAGTGAATGAATGAAAATGAAAATCCCTGGGAGTACTAATGTACATGGGTTTCCCTCCAAAATGTTCCAATGGCTGCATATTTTGGATAAATCTAAAAATTATCTGTTGCTTAATTTTTTATTCAACTTATTTGTCAACTATGAAGGTATCAATTCTTGTGCTATAGAAAAAAGTGTTTTATTCTAAGGATTACATGGAATTGCTATAAAATTAATTGTTTAGTAACTCCCTATGAATCCCCTAAAAAGGAATGCAATGAGTAACCACAATACACACAATACAAGTCTTTTCATTTCTGATTAATTTTTTTTAATTTTTTTGTCTCATTGACATTGATATAATATCTTCTTAAAGTTTGTAAATAAAAAAACACTTGCATGATTTAAACAGTTACATTAGGAAAAATTCTGACTCTTCTAAAGCTATGCCTATTTCTACTATGTTATAACTTGATTGGACTATGAGGCTTGGTTTTATTTCCTAATGTGCAAACACAGAACCAAAGTACACATCATAAATGTTCACATTTCCAAACACTAGTGATAATCTGGTGAGTCTGGTGTGCACATTTCAATCCACTACCGTGGAAGTGTAATAAAAGGGGTGAATCTTAAATATTCAACACAATAAACATTGATTCAGCACTCTTGTGCTTTTTCCTGGAGGTGTCCTGAGTAAGGGGTGAATTTTAAATATTCAACAAAAAACATCAATTCAGCAATCTTGTGCTATTTCGTAGGGGCAGTTTTTGGTGGAGAAAGCAACAGTGCCTTGAGAGAAACACCAACTGTCAATTGATAATCAAAATAATTAATGATTCCACAAGTCACAGAAATTGATACCAACAATAAATAAATGAATCCACAACACTAAATCCTAATAGATCACCTTTGTAATATTATGTTACAATAGATCACCTTTGTAATATTATATTACAATAGATCACCTTTGTAATATTATATTACAATAGATCACCTTTGTAATATCATATTACAATAGATCACTTTTGTAATATTATATTACAAAATATGTAATTGCTTACTTAACCTGAATATTAAATCTGTTGCAGAATATAAAACTCTTTTGAAGCGTTTATGATGTCTATTAATGTTTATGCATTTTCCTCATAATTCATGGTTTCTTAATTATAAAAATTTTACATTTCATGATTTGAATGATTACTTGTTATATAGTAATATAAAAAAAGAAAAACAAAGATGATCTCAAAATGTTTGTTCTCATGATTCTCAAAATTCTTACAATTCACAATCAAACATTATTTTTGTCAAATATCAACATTTAATTCCATAACTAATAAATAACTTAACACTGTTTTTAAAACAGATACTGTTAGAACTAAATGTTTACTTTCATAATGACCTAGTAAAAGACAGACAAATGTATTTTTGTTACAATTACAAAATACATTGAAGTAATGAAGCTGCCAATCAAATTTTGTTCAGTAATTTAATTATGATTTACCAAACCCAATAAATAAATGGCCTACAATTTTTTGTATTTATTCATCAGACTTAATACCAGTTTACTTTTTATATCATGTACATAATATGTGGATTTTATCTTACATTTTCTCACCAAATTTCATAAGAAAAATACAACATATCACATGTGTTTTCAATGCTTCTCTATCAAAATATTCTATTAATCTTTTTCTTCAAATTATTTTAAAATCATTTTTTTATGTTGTTAACTAGAAAAACTATCATGACTATGTCCAATCAAAATGGACTAGCTACAAAAGTATTATGCATAATTTCTTAACAATAATGTATAGTAAACATTACTGAAAATAATAATCAGACTACCCCAAAATAATACATCACAGTGAGAATTGTGAACAACATTCATTGTCTTTGTCTTAGGGATTTATAGCTAAATTTACAAATTGTCAAATTCATATAGCACTACATGTATGTATGTTAAGTTTATTAGCATTTCATATATAATTTAAACTTATTTCTCATTATCGTGTTCATCGACTTTAACACAATTAACAATCTTTGCCATCGTGGAATTTTTAAGAATCTTTAAGTTGTCCAATGCAGGATTTCAGATAATCCTAGAAATTAACCCAAATTATCAGAATGGATTAAAATACTAGTTTTTTTAAGTGAAATTCAGATTTTTCCAAAAATGACTTCAAATTTACTCTTTTTTCCATGAATAGGAATCAATGCCCATTTCTGATCTATCTAGCATGAATCTAGCCTGAGGAAATTTTCTAAATACTGACACCTAATTGACGATCAACCATGAATCTCAATTCTTTAAAATGAAAAATTGAGGACAAATTTGATATGCCATAACATAGTGACCTTATGTTAAAAGGAAATCACTTATTTTTCATTCAAAATTTTCATTTAATAAAAATAAATATTTTCGGGAAAATGTTTCTGTCCAACCCATGATCACATATACACATACACATATATTCAAATACATCAGGTTTTGTTTGTTTAAATAATAGAATGCAGAATGTCCAGATAAAACATCTTGGAAAGGTTGCAATGCAATAAACAAAAAATCATTAATATAATGACTGGCTCTTTACTTCCAAATGTATGGTTGGAGTATCTAATCAGATGATCATTCATGATAAAATGGGAAAGATATTGTATAAATTATTAATTTTCTCAAATCATTTAAGCTATAGGAAGAAAATGCTTGCAAGTAGTTCCCTGTAAAATAGTGCATTTTCTTGTTGATGACTGCAAATGATTGACATAACACTGTTGTAACTAGGATTGTCCATTCAAATTTCCATCCAGTTGTAAGAGAAACACACATACATAATGTACGCATGCTATAACAGATGTACCAATCATTCAGTTATGCTAAATGACAACATATTTTATAAATGAACATGGACTTTATAATCATTTTAGAAAGTCTAATCATTTTTCAATTTGCCAATATTTTAGGAAAAGATTAGACTGTGCAACTTATGTGGGTTTTTGAATTCACATGTATTCTGGATGGAATATTTCAACAGTACAACCATATAGATATCAATTAACAAATTTATATAAAGCCTATAAAATGACACATAAAATCATCCGTCTAAGGGTGGTCCTAAGTAAACCATAGAAATTTCTGTATTTCCATAAACTGCAGATACTGAGGGGTATAATGGTGTGTCAGGCAGTCCACGGAAAGCTACACCTGGAAAAAAAATCAGTTGATAACATTATAAACACATGTATAATAATTGACTATTTAAAAAGTAAAGATATGGGTGGGATTTGAATAAAAAAGTTGTTTTGTTTTTAAAACAATAAAGGCACAGTTTTTAGTATGAATTCATATTTCCTTAAAAAAAAAATCTGTTGTTTTTGTAGGTGGCACTTTACAATAAATACCAAACACCAAATAACTCATACACATTTCTTCCAGCGGTCAGATGCATTCTCATTTCAAATAAAGAAGTCATAAGAAGAATTCTTAAATACATCCCCTACTCCTCCCATTGGTTTAAAGTTATTGACTGTTAATGTTAAATGCAACTATCAATACTTTTTACTTATTAGGGTTCTCTAAATTAATGAAACATTGAAATCAAGCCATGAATGTGTCTATTTCTTGGAAAACATGTTGAAGGTCAAGCGTTTCAGTTTTTCATGTATATGGATGTTACAAAATGTGTCCATTCTTAATCATGACATAAGGTGTGAATTTACTATCTCTTACAGCTTATGTATAGCTTTAGTTAGCAACACATTAAGATAATTAACAAGATGAAGTGCTGACTTACTACACTACCACAGTGGCACTATAGGTACTTGCTTAACAGATAGTTGTTGTGCTATCTAGGTTAAGACACAATACTGAGTATAACATGCTCCCATGATGCTTAATTTGAGGAAGCTCTGATTTGTATTTTCTGATAAACGCTTAAAAAATGTATTGGGGATGACAGATGTACATGATGTATAGCAATATACAATGTACCCCAACAGCCTAGAGTGAACTTGCATTGTTAAAGTTATGTTTAAGATTAGATTGATTAAGCAATCAATGATAAACTACAAATTACCTAAAAATTCATAATTCTTTTCAAACGCTAACGTATTATCTTCACAATCAAGTATTACTCTTATTCTTTCTCCAACCTAAAATAAACAAATATTTAAATAAAACAATTTAATAAAAACAAACTTGAATTTATAGCAAGTTCAGTCAAACTCTGAAAAGTACATATAAATATGTATCCATCTATAGTAACAATATTTATATCTTTGGTTAAAAAATGTATGAAGGTACTGCCTTTTTCTACCATGTCTAGGTAAATTAATTAGACACTGTATCAAATATCCCATTTTTAAATGCAATTTTGTTAAAATTTACATTATTACATTGTAGCCACATTTCTTCAAATTGTCCTAAAAAATATCATCAATGTTAACATGCTCATTGTTAAAGGCCATACAGTGACCCATGGTTGTTAATATAAGTGTCATTTGGTCTCTTGTGAAGTTTTGTGTCATTGGCAATCATATTACATTTGTATGCTAAACGTTCACAATAAGGAATAGTTGTGGCATAAAAGTAATGAATTCATCCTTCATATTTATTTGGCAATTTAAACCTTTTTAGTTTATATGTTATACATGTGGCCTGGGATAAAAAAAAAAAAAATCCAATTTTAGTATATCCTGTCTTTCAGTTGTTGACTAAAACAACTTTTGTTGAGTGCCTTTTTGCAAATCCATGAACTTTTTCTTTTTTATCTTGATGTCAATTTCGCATTCCCCATTTTTGAAAATCATACACAGACTAAAATTTAGTACACTATTCCTATCCAACAGTACATGTCTAATGTTTTATTAGAATGCTCATGGGCCAGAATATGCAGATTTTCATCTGTGTATGTAATATAAAAAGTAGTTTTAATAATTTGAGTAATGAGGAAATTTTTTTTGTATGTTTCATGATGACAGAGTTTGTTATTTTACAGTCAAAATCTGCCATGAAGTACCTTTTAAGAGAAAGTGTACTTTATATTCGTAATACATGTAAGTGTATATAATGTTGTTTATTTTTTTGTAAAAATAAATTATTTTCAATAGTACATTGTATCATATGGTGTTTCATGCTAAGATATATTGATACATGTTATACATGTAGAGTTAATATTAATGTATTTTAATGTGTTTTTTACAGTACAATATATCTCATAACTCTTTTTAGAGTGGCTCTTTTATAAATTGATCTGATAATAATATATTGTGTTTTATATCAAATGTTTTAAAGAGGTGAGACTGTAATAAATTATTTGTTTGTTTGTTATTTGCTTCAGCATTTTTGAGTTATTTTATGCTGTTGTTCAAATACATGTATCTTATTTTTCTTTACAGTGTACATGTACAAATGTATGCTTCTTACCATCTTTATATATTTAACCCATCTGTCGATACTACATGTAGGTTTAAATCCACTCTATTATATTAACTGTATCATATACAAAATTATAGACCGATTACACTTTTGTCATGTCTAGGGAAAGTTTTCACGTCAATTCTTAACGACAGACTTGGGGATTTTGTTGAAAGTTATAACATCTTAAATGAAAACCAAGCAGGTTTCCGGCAAGGTTATTCCACAACGGATCATGTTTTTTCATTATATGCTTTATTTGAATTATTACGGGTGAAAAAGAAGAAATTATTTTGTGTATTTGTCGACTTCGAAAAAGCTTTTGATTTTATTCATCGAAACTCATTATTTTTCAAACTGATATTAAACCATGTGAACGGAAAATTTCTAAGAATTATTAAAAATATGTATGATGATGTCAAATCTAGAATTGTTCATAATTCAGAAGTTTCTGATGTCTTTGCTTGTGAAACAGGAGTTAGACAAGGGGAAAACCTTTCTCCTTTACTTTTCTCCTTGTATCTAAACGATTTACAAGAATTTTTTGTGAAAATTCTAATATTGAAGGAATTCAGTCTGTAACAAAAGATATTGAAAATGAACTTTTTGTATATTTTAAATTTTTTCTGTTATTGTATGCTGATGATACAATACTACTTGCTGAATCTAGCCATGATTTACAATGTATGTTGGACAAATTTTCAGAATATTGTAAACAATGGAAATTGAAAATAAATATAAATAAAACGAAAATTATGATATTTTCAAAAGGTAGAATACCTAGAAATTTGTTATTTAATATAGATGGGAATGAAATTGAGATAGTCAGTAGCTATAAATATCTTGGTATTATTTTTTCTAGAAGTGGCTCATTTCTTTCCACCAGAAAATATCTACGTGACCAGGCGATTAAAGCAATGTATGCTGTAATAAAAAAATCCAGATTAAATAACTTTTCGATCGAGTGCCAACTCGATATGTTTGATAAGGCTATTGTTCCTATACTAACTTATGGGTGTGAGATATGGGGATTTGAAAATTTAGATATTCTTGAGTTCATTTGCGTTTTTGCAAACATATATTGAGGTTAAAAAATTCAACCCCCAATTTTATGGTCTATGGGGAATTGGGAAGATACCCGATTTCAGTTACCGTCAAGTCACGTATGATTAATTTCTGGTGTCGTTTACAAGAAGGGAAAGAGAGCAAACTATCATGTTTATTATATAAGCTGTTATATGTAAATCTCAATAACTATGGTTATGATAGTAAATGGATATTATATATAAAAAAAATTTTTGATGACTGTGGAATGTCAAATATATGGCAAAGTCACAACCTATTTGAGAAACGTTGGGTTGTATTGAGTGTTCAGCAAAGATTAAGAGATCAGTTCATTCAAGAATGGTCAACAGAAATGAACAATTCGCCCAAGGGGCTGTGTTATAGATTGTACAAAAATGTTTTTAAATTTGAACACTATTTATCAGTACTACCATTTAATTTATTAATAACCTTATGTAAATTTAGATGTGGGAATAACCGTTTGCCCATTGAGACGGGAAGGTGGCGCAACATCCCAAGATCTGAAAGATTGTGTCACCTTTGCGCCTCACTGACATTGGTGATGAATACCATTATATCATGTCATGTAATTATTTCAAAGATGAAAGATGCAAATACTTACCACAATATTGTAATAAAAATATAAATGTTATCAAATTCAAACAAGTATATTCAACCCAAAATATTGTTGAGCTTGAGAAACTTTGTAGATTTATTAAATCTATTTCTGTGAAAGTCTATCCTCCTGGTTAATACAACTATGTGTTTATTTATCATTTGTGTAAATATTTATCATATTAATTTGTATTTCACACATGCTATATCTTATATATGTAATATATATTATTGTAATATCTTCTCTGTAACTATGTATTTGGTTTATGAGAATAAAGATCATTCATTCATTCATTCATATACATTTTGCAGATGATTAATTTTTAACTAATTACCAGTGATAGTAATTGCACACCCTGAATGGCATGTATATTTATCGTAGATTCGTACATATATATATTTCGAAAATTACTATTGGTTTTGTCTTGACATTATTTTTTTAGGGGAGGGTGGGGCAGTTTAGATCTGCTTTTCATGCTTTTAGGCATTTTACCATTTTCTACATTAGAAAATGCCTGTACCAAGTCAGGAATATGATAGTTCTTGTCCATTCGTTTTTGATGCGTTTTGTTATTTGATTTTGCCATGTGATTATGGACTTTCCGAATTGATTTTCCTCTGAGTTCAGTATTTTTGTGATTTTACTTTTTACTAAGACATGAAAATGACCACATTCAAACTCTTACAATACAAAGTTTCTTGCTATTCGTTTTATAAAAATCAAGTAACAAGTACTGACATTGTCAGTTTATTTTCAATTTGTATTTGATATTCTTTTTTCCATTTTTCTGCATTTTTATCCTTTTTACTGATATGTGTTGCAGTATTTATGTATTTCTATACAATGCCATACTATTTCTTGCCTCGAAAAATAGATTTAACAGTGTTTGTGCTAATAAAACGTTAACAGTGTCTATTGTCTTGTCATCTATATGAAGAGATGCTCTTTACATGTTAAATATCTTTATACGAAAGATAATTTTTTTAACTGACTGAAATTCTGACGTATAATGGAATGTGTTGCTTGTGTATACATATATATAGTAACCTAGTAGGTAAATGCTATTGCTAATTAATATCACACCTGATAGGTTGGAGCATTATTTAATGTAGGATAATTGCCTTGACTATCACCATTGTGTATCAGGTGATTGTCAACTAAATTCCATCCCCAGCTCTGATCGTCTCCTCCTAATAAACTGACATATCCTATATTATGTAATGAAGCTTTTTTAGTTGCTAATCCAATCACAGCTACTGTCCCTAAAGGTCCTTCCCACCACACTTCCCAACAATGTCGACCTGTCTTAAAACCTATTTTCCCTCTAGCTCCGTCCGTACTTTGAGCTACTGGATTTCTGTGAACTGTAAATCCGCCAGATTTCACTACAATGTTTTTTGAACAGTCATTTAAATTCCAATTATGGAAAAATGCTCGCAGTTTCGCTTTATATGTTGGAACGTTTTTCAAAATGTCAGACTTTAGAACTTGTTCTGTCACTTTTCGTATGCAGTGAAACCGCCATACATCATTATTTTCATCGTTCAAAAACTTATACCATTTCTTACACACTAAGGAACATGTTCTTAAATCAGATATATTTAAATAGGAGAAAATTGATTCTAAAATCTGAGGAGGAAGGTTGGCTGCTGCAGCCATAACGGCGAGACATCCGGTCAATATAGCTACCAAAATGTGAGATACAATAAAATGGACAAATTGGTATTCTGTTTATTAGAATACCGACGATAGAATATTGGTCTGATATCTTTGTAGGTTACAATTAATAATAATTTTGACATTTGGACATAGTAGCAACTTGTATAGCTACGTAATGATTATAAGCAATGGACACATTCATTTGTACGTTGCATTCTTATTTTTAACTTTTAGGTTTCTGATTAAATTTTTAGCTATCACGTGTAAATTCATTCAACGAGATTCAAGATGTCTGCGCCCATGTTTTGAAGAGAAAAAGTTAAAAATATGTTTAAAAATCAAGAAATATATTCGATATTGAAGGAAAGGTAGACAAAAATGCCACAACTTAACAGAAATGTCATAGTTCCCTAAATGAAGGGCTTATGAGACACTGTTAAACGAATTATCATACTTTTTTCATAGATAAATAAGATATTTTGCTAAAAAAAAAAAGGTTTTACAAGTTTTTCTATTTATACAACTTAATATGAGGCAGGCATTACCTGTGAATGGGGGACGAAGTCTGTATTATTTTGTTTTTGAATTCATGTTGATAAAAAACGGAAATACCGTAACGTTACCTATATTGGCTCTGTTGTTAGGGATTTGGTTGTGACGTTAATATGAGGCAGGCATTACCTGTAGATGGGGACGAAGTCTGTATGAATTATTTTTTTGTAACTTAAATATTTGTTTAAAAAAAAGAAACGGAAATACCGTAACGTTTCCGATTTTGGTTCTGTTGTTAGGGATTTTAGTTGTGACGTTATTTAAGTTATGACGTCATATGCAATGTAAACAAAGAAACGCTATCATTGGGTAACTTTTTTTCATATCAAGGAATTATTAAAAATGAAATTGGTATTGCGTTCCTTATTTTATACTAGACTGATAAATATATATATTTACTCAAAGTTTCATACAAATGAGACCGGAAAAAGGAAGTACATTGTAGATTTCTGTGCAGATGCGGGAATTCAATCAATGACATCCAAAAAATTGAACGATTTTGAGTTCATTAGTAAAATGAAAATTTTGGGAAAATTTTCCCGATTTTTTTTTTTTTTTTTTTTTTTTTTATTGATATTCTACTGTTATTGGGGACTTCATCCCCATATTAAGGTTATGACATCATATTCAATACACCTTATAGCTATTTGTCCGCCATTGGTGGATATCACACAGGTTCCCGAAAAATTTTGACCTCATAAAACAAAATGTCTGACGCCACAATGAAAAAGTGATTGTTGTTTGCGTCAAAAGTTCAAGCGGCCGGGTCAGCCGGGATTAGCGATAAGGTGTATGTAAACAAAGAAACGCTGTTATCAGGTTTTTCATATCAAACAATTATTAAAAATTATTGGGTGTTGAATTTCTTCCTATATTTGTTGATATGTTGATAAATAAACATTTTATTCAAAGTCTCATGCTAACAAGACTGGAACAGGAAGTAGATCTGAAAAAAAAAGTTAACGATTTTGAGTTCATTAGGAGAATTTTCCCGAAATTTTTAAATTTTTTATTTTTATTGATTTTTCTACCGTAATTGGGTAGAAAAATCCAATCGTCCCAAAATAATATCCCTATCCACCAAAAGGACTGGAAATCTCAGATATTCCTGTTAAATTTTGACATCATAACAGTTAATTGATTATTGAATGAAATCAATTTTTCCAAGGACACAGGTTTATCGGTCACAATAATACTGGTATTAGCATTTAAGACGCCACAATATCCATTGAAAAAGACTGCATAGTACAATTGCATATGATGTACAAAAACATATGATTTGACAATAGGTTCACCAACTCTGTTACTACTTGGCTTCATATTGGCTTGAAAAAGGTAAAACAAATTTCCACATTGATTTCTGGCATTTTTCAAAACTCAGTTGACATTGAAATTTCAATTGTGAGGTTGATTACTTGCAGCCCATGATTTATTGGAATAAGAACATGGCTTCATTTCTTAGGGAAAGAAGCATGTAATATTAGAATATGATAAATTTATTATAAAGTGTGGTGACTTTTGGCATAGAATCCCAACTAACACATTATATGTGATTAATATGGGGACAAAGTCCCCAATTACGGAAGAAAAATAATAAAATTAAAAAAATTAAAAAAATCAGGAAAATTTCCCAAAATTTTCATTCTACTAATGAACTCAAAATCGTTAACTTTTTTATTTTCAGTCTTTTTCAAATTCCTGCATTTGCGCAGAAATCTACTTCCTTTTTCCAGTCTCTTTGACAGGAGACTTTAAGTAAAATTTATATTTATCAGTCTAGTAAAATATAAGAAGGAACACAATACCAATTTCATTTTTGATAATTCTTTGATATGAAAAAACATTACCTAATGATAGTGTTTCTTTGTTTACATTGAATATGACTCCATAACATAAATAACATCACAACTAAAGTCCCTAACAACAGAACCAAAATCGGAAACGTTACGGCATTTCCGGGTCTTTTTTAACCATTTTGAAGATTAAATAAAATATGTTTGAATTGAAATAAAAATTATCATATAGACTTTCGTCCCCTTTCAGAGGTAATGCCTGCCTCATATTATTGTATAGCATTCGACTTTAGTTGAAAAAGCGAGACATTGTGATGCTACATTCCGTCGTTGTTGTTGTCGTCGTCGGCAGTTTCCACAAATATTCACTCTGTGGTTAAAGTTTTTGAAATTTTAATAACTTTCTTAAACTATACTCAACTTCTACCAAACTTGAACAGAAGCTTGTTTATGATCATAAAATAGTATCAAGAAGTAAATTTTGTAAAAATAAAATTCCGTTTTTCCGTATTTTTTACTTAGTTTTTCTGCAGTGAAACATTACATTCACTCTGTGGTTAAAGTTTTTAAAATTTTAATAACTTTGTTAAACTATCCTTGGTTTGTACTAAACTTAGACAGAAGCTTGTTTATGATCTTAAGATAGTATCGAGAAGTAAATTTTGAAAAAAAATAAATCCATTTTTTCCGTATTTTACTTTTAAATGGACTTAGATTTTCTGCGAAGAAAAACACATTCACTCTGTGGTTAAAGTTTTTAAAATTTGAATAACTTTCTTATTATATCCTTGATTTGTACCAAACTTGGACAGAAGCTTGTTTATGATCTAAAGCTAGTATTTAGAAGGAAATTTTGTTAAAATTGTGTGCCTGTGTATCTGTATTTTACTTATAAATGGACTTCGTTTTTTCCCAGTTAACAATACATACAGTCTGCATTTAAAGTTTTAAAAACATTCATTAGATTCATAAACTTATAATCCTGGATTATTAACAAACATGGACAGAAGCTTCTAACGATCTGAAGATAGTATCAAGAGAATACTTTTATTGATTTTTTCCCTTATTTTTGTTGAGCCTGCGATTTACAGCAAAAGTAGGCGAGACACTGGGTTCTGTGGAGCCCTTACAAATTTTTACTATAAGAATCTGGAAATAAATTTGTTTAAGGATATGTATAACATAATCATGTATTTTCAAAAAAATATTTTTTAATGTTCCCTGTGTAATACCTGGATAATTGTGAAATGTGAACTTTTATCTACCTGTTGGTATATTGGCCACCAAAAACACATGTACTTTGTGCTTGAATTTTAACAAAACTTTGAATTCATTAAAAAAACATCATAGATAAATGCCTGTATCAAATTTATAAAAATTGATACCCTTTGAATGAAATGACTTTACATCAGTATTAATAAATTATGTCTGTGTTTCATTCAAAAATGTGCTAACAAGACCTTTCGTGACATGTCAGTTGTCTCTATTTATTATTTGTTATTTTTGACTCTATAAAACAGATTTGTAGAATTAAAACTATAAGAGATTTTTTATTTATATCTTACAGGTGATAGACCTTAAACAAATTCCAGTATGGTTTGGTTTATTGGAAGGCCCTATTTAAGATACATCCATCCAGTCATCTTAAGGAGATCTGTGTCAACTTTATCACCATTAACTCAGTCTTTTAATGCCAAACCATCAAAGAAGTTTAATCTTAATTTGAGAAAGGGACAGTCAGTGAGTATTGCACATATAATAGTTATTCAGTGCACTTTTTTCTTAACAGGTTGATTTTCAACAAGGAATGCTTCTGTTTTTAGGTGAATTGCTCTAAAATTCATATAAATTTATGGTAAACTTTTGTCTTAAAGTTTCTGCTGTCTTTTTAGAAGCTTTCACATTGGCATTCAAATAACATTTGATCTAATTATATTGAAAAAGTTTATTTCAACCTCCCAAATTTTGTTTTACCTATTATGATGCAAAAGTCTGTCATAATCTTTGAATGTGTCTGTTTAATTCATGTATTATATATTTTTGTATGTAGGTTTAACTTTTAACTTTTTTACTTCTTTTGTTCTTTTTCTACTTTTGTACTTTATTTTTAATCACAATGGGGCATGCAGATGCATATCTTGTTTACTGCATTTGGTGTTTGCTTAAAAAGCAAATAGATTCTGTTTTAACCTTTACATATAAATTGATTTTAGAATTCCATGACAACGAGTCACCAAACAATTAGCCGAAAATGTAATGAGTTATAATAAGCAGAAAACTCCGGTATGTTGTTAGTTATCCTGATTTTTGCGTAAGCAATTAGTTTTATACTAAAACGTTTTACTTCTGTTTTATCCTGCTATTTTTCGTGTCTAGTTGTTTGTTTGCTATCAAACACTTATATTTTTTATCTCTTTTTGTAGGGCTTGTTTTTGATACCAGAATTATCCAGCCATGAAGGATTTTATCTTTTACAACAACAAGTTGAGAATGAAATTGATGATCTGGTTAAAGAGACTACAAGTACTAACAGGAAGAGAAAGATTGTACAGATATTTGATCAGATGTCAGACTCTATCTGCAGAGTAGCTGATATGGTATTTACAACATTTATTATTTTAATGTCAATGATTGTTGTATCAGCATCATCTTATTTGGCCTTCAAACTTTTTTGTTAGATGAAACACGCATCTGGCGCAAATACAAAATTTCAATCATGGTATCCATGATGAGTTGATTTACATGTACACATCACACCAGACCTTATGACCAAGTTATTTTAGAATTGTTATCACTGTTCTTCACCATTATTTGAACATTGGTTGTTTACCAGTAAATAAAAGATCTAACCTGATACCAAGGGGTCAGTTCAAACCTAATTGATCCTAATTATCTTCTTAACTTTCGTAGTAAAATCGTATTCTGAAATTATTTAGTATTGGTATTTGAACCCAAATGTTGAGATGACTTTTCTGTTGTAGTACGATGAAAAAAAAATTTGCATGATAAAGGTCAATCAAATTATTGTGATACTGCCAGATAAAATCTGATAAAGATAAGTGTAACAATTAATATTAGTAAACAAATTTAGAAGATTACATTAATGTAACTTTTTTTTCAGTCAGATTTTGTTAGAGTTGCCCATCCAGATGCCCAGTTTGCTTATGCTGCAGAGGAGGCTTGCATTAAACTTACCAGCATTGTAGAGAGGTATATCATTTTATTTTAATGAAATAAATTGTAATAATGGATAAAAATACTTTATAAAGGTTATCCTGCTTGACATGTGTGATTTTATTATTGAAAATAATCTCTAAAATCATTGTTTATTACCGGGTAATAGATTTTGTCAAACATAACATTTCTCAGAATACAACACACAATTCATCTTATTTTTTAGATTATGATGTTTTGGCTTTTACAATCAGTACAAATAATATATTGTCAAATATTTCTTATGATTATTTCCCTCATTTTAAAAGATGAGGTAAACTCATTACAAAACTTGCGATTTTATTCTTGAATACATTTACAATGTTCTTTTCTTGAAATTTTTAATGATAAAATTTAGCCCATGTGTTCTTAAAGTTTTGAACCCTAAATGTCACAGTGAGTTATCTCCACCTACTTCAAAGTTTTGACTTTATGTCACTGTGAGTTATCTCCACTTACTACAAAGTTTTGACTTAATGTCACAGCTAGTTATCTCCACTTACTTCAAAGTTTTGACTTAATGTCACAGTGAGTTATCTCCACTTACTTCAAAGTTTTGATTTAATGTCACAGTGAGTTATCTCCACTTACTTCAAAGTTTTGACTTAATGTCACTGTGAGTTATCTCCACTTACTTCAAAGTTTTGACTTAATTTCACAGTGAGTTATCTCCACTTACTTCAAAGTTTTGACTTAATGTCACTGTGAGTTATCTCCACTTACTTCAAAGTTTTGACTTAATGTCACAGTGAGTTATCTCCACTTACTTCAAAGTTTTGACTTAATGTCACTGTGAGTTATCCCCACTTACTTCAAAGCTTTGACTTAATGTCACTGTGAGTTATCTCCACTTACTTCAAAGTTTTGACTTAATGCATGTGTCCCAGTGAGTTATCTCCACTTACTGCATGGAACTTTTTACTGTATTTGAATAGTATTAAAACTATTCATTCATTATTAAAATGTAAAATATTATTGAAAGACTGTGGTGTTGAATTTGCCGTACAGCGGTAGAGTTTTCAATAAAATCTGGCATTGTTTAATACTGATATTCTGAACTTCTGTTGGTATTGAAATACATGCATAAAAATTTGGCTTTGGGAGTTTTATGATTTTTAGCATTGTGTATGATAAAAATAAAATAAAGAAACTATAAGTGCTTCATAGATACTTAGATACAATTGCAAAATGGAAATGTAAGTGTCAAATAGTTTTACAAAAGACAGATTTTTTTTTTATCAAAATCTATTGTAACAGAAAAGTATTTTTTTATTAGTTTGAATACAAATACAGAAATATATAGAGCTTTGTGTCGAGTGATCGAGCATGGTGATATCATACCAACAGATGAGATGGATCAAAGAGTTGGTGAATTATTCCTGTTTGACTTTGAACAAAGTGGCATACATTTGACAGAAGATAAAGTAAATATATATTATAGACTATACCACCATGATAAAGGTATTGTTTTGAGAGTGTATTATGTGTGGTGTATTTATAATCAAAAACAAAATAAAGATACCCGTAGTACTCACTACTGGTAACATCATTCAGGAAAAGAATATTAAAATTTATTATACATTTAGTAGTTAATACAGTAGTTCTGAATATTTGATAAATAGCCTGCTGTTTAATCCATATCGCACAACTTTGATGTGCACCCTTTATCATACCCTTTATCACACCCCTACTCATTTTTTTTTTTTTTTTTTTTACATTAACTATGTTTTAACTTATGCAAGCTTCTTCAGAAATTTTTTTCCACAAAATGGGTCATAAATGAACGGTCATTTGGCATGACCCAATTTATTAAATCTTGTCATTGTTTGGAACGTTACGTAACAAACGTTGAGTTTTCATATTTCTGACACACGAAATGCAACTATAAAAAAGAACTCAATGAAATACCATACAAAACACACAAAACAAATACAATAAACAAAATATTTTTAAAACAACAGCACGCAAATTGTAAGGTAACCCAGGTGCTTCGGATGAGTAATTGAGCAGTTCTTTTAAAGCTTTTAAAACAAGACAAAAGTAGAGCTGAAGGTAACCCAGGTGCTAGGGATCAGAAAGCAGTTCATATATATTCTCCTGTTGAAATATATGATAAAGCGTATATAACATGGCAAAATCTGTATCAGATGCCGTATCATCCTCGACCAATATCATCCCTTGGGCCTAAAGGCCCTCTGGCTGATATTGGTATCTCGGGATGATACAGATTTTGCCATGTATTATTCTCTATATATTGCATTGAAAATTATTGATAAAGATCTAAATTATCAAACAAAGATGTTATTGATTAGAAAAACGCAAAGCTTCCAAAAGGTTGTACATTTCAATGATAAAAAAATAGCAGATTTTTTAACAGTTAACTTTACAGTTTAAACTTAAGAATTAGAGATACACATAAATTATATAATGTTTAAATTTAAACTAATACATTTCAAATAACAGAATATAAGTGATAATGAGTATAGATTTCATTTCCAGAGAAAGAAATTTGTGCAACTGAATGAGAATATAATGTTACTGGGAACTCACTTTATGAAAGGAACACAGAGTGCAAGAGCTATATACAAACAGAACTTACCTGAAAATATAAGAGATTGGTAAGATATGGAAAATAAAAAAGGAATTGGAGGCTATATTTTAAAGGACTTATTTGTGACACTAATTATGTTCAATGGACAAAACTGCAGGATAACAGGATACCAAAATTATAAAACAGTTAAACAGACCACATTTAACGCTATTACCCTGAAATCTCAGGGGGGGGGGGGGGGGGATGGATGATCAAAAACAAAGACAAACAAAAAGATTATACAAAAACAAACAATATATGGTCCAATTGTGCAATATAAATATACAGTTCCAACAACAATATTTGAGAATTCTTCTTCTTGCACACCATTTTCCACATTTTTTTAAAGGTTTTTCATTGGTTTCTTTTCAGATCATCCTGTTTTAAAATAAAGAAAAAGAGTGCTACCTGCAAGCCAAAACATTTAGATGTTATTAAAAGTTTATATAATGTTCCTTTCATATTATTTAATTAACACAACTTTATAATTTTAGTTTTAGTACGGAAGGAGACAATATCCATGTAACAGGACTCTATACTGATCATTACAGTGATACTGTAAGTTTTCCATCACATATTATATCTCCTTCTTTTTTCATTGAAAATTTGGTATGAAAATACAAAATCCTTCATTTTCACTGAATTGAATGAATTCTATTTCCCAGTAGTATTAAGGCAGCAAATGGCATTACGTGTAATTTTATTTTTAATTGAAGTATGAGCCAATGAATACAATAGAAAATGGCCCTAAAAAATTGGGCTTTATACAGAATGTTCTACATATATTTGAAACCAGAAATATAAGAGCAATTCCTCAAATCTTGAAATTTAGCATCAATGTTTATATTCACATTATTTTTCTTTTTCCAAAATTATTTTTGTTTACAGGTTAGAGAGGCTGCATATAAAATATTTCTGCATCCAGACAAACACCAAGAAGATTTACTGAATAATTTACTTTTATGTCGATACAATCTTGCCAAACTAGTGGGATTCCCAACCTTTGCTCATAGAGCATTGAAAGGCACAATGGCTGACACACCAGGTAAACTTTTATATATTTACAATCACTGGTATATACAAATATAGACCAATGAAGGCTTTTCAATAGAAGTTTTATTTAGAGTGAAAACCTGGAAAAAATCATTCAAACTTTTTTTGTGGGCAGTGACAATCCTAAAAATCAATACCTTAATAAAAAGTAAATGCTGTCTTTTTCTTCCAATCAAATTCCATATTGACTATTTCCACTTTGCCATTCAGAAGTTATTTCCCTAATTATTAAAACAATGACACTTATAAATGTAACAGTATATGTAATAAAAACATTGGGTTTCTGCCATTTTGACAGCCTCATGTTAGCTTATGACCTTATCTGTTTTAAACTTTGGCAGAATTCTTAGATTTTTTCTTGTCCATTTCACCATTAAATATAAACTTCTTTTTTTCCTAGAAAATGTAATGAGCTTTTTAGAGACACTGTCAAACAGAGTGAAATCAAGGTATTTATGCTTATAACTTTATGCCACTCTTGCTACATATAAAAGAACCTTTGTCAAAACACTCAGAGGGGTCAGTTGCAAGTCATCAGGAATAAATTACATTGCAGAACCTACATTCTTATAGATAATTTACTGGTTCCTGTCCTATATAAAAGAATTGCCATTTGATGTAAAATATGTATCAATCAATCAACCTATTGATTTGTATTTTTATTCTTCTGAGAAAGTTTGGTTTTTGTACAAACAAATTAATACAGGTTTTTTCCCCTACACTACATAGTTGAAGTTGTAACTCTTTTAAATGAAAAAATCATCAATAAACAAATAATTGTATAAATAAAGTTTGCTTTCATGAGTAGGTTTATTATAACACTCAACAAGGGAAATATACAGTTGATGTTGTTAGCCCTTATCAAATTGCCTTAACTAAATGCTATGAAACTTGTATTACCACAAAACACAGATCAAGTTTTAATTTTAGTGGTGTCACTTTCACCTTCAAGGGTTGTCCGAATGTTGAAAGTTGAAAATCAAATGTTAAACACAAATGTTGAATGTTGAAAACGAATGTTGAATGTTAAAAAGGAATGTTGAAAGTTGAAAATTGAATGTTGAAAACGCCCCTTTACAAATTGAAAAATTGCTGAATTTTTCGATTCCATTCCTTAACTCAAGTTTTCATTTATCATATGATATGAATCTTATACTCAATGCTTTTAACCTCAAAACACAGATCAAGTTTGAATTGTTGTGGCGTTACTTTTTTACTGTTCTATAGTTATGCCCCTTTACAAATGAAAAAAAATGCTTAATTTTTCTTTTCCCTTCTGTAACTTAAGTTTGCCTCAATCAAATGTTATGAAACTTATACATAGTGCTAATTACAAAAGACTCTAATTCAGTATGAATTTGGGTAGCCTGTCACTTTTACTGAATTTGAGTTATGTCCATTTGTATGCAAGCAGGGGCATCTTCTCTATCCCTGGGACACATTCCCCCATTTATTGAATACATATCATAACTACAATTTGCATTTCAGAGCTGATAAGGACTACACAGACATTTTGAAAATAAAGAAATCTGAAGCTGGTGTAGGAAAAGTAAGCTCTAGCTTGATTTAAATTGTTTTTCAGCATATAAGATATTTACAGTTTTGTCATTTTTTATACCATTTTGATTTTTTTATTTTGTCTGTAATTAATTTGCAGTAAAATAACATAGAAGATAAGAGTTCAATCAACTTTTGCTTAATTCTGATAAAACATGTATTTCTTTGTGATCATGATCAAGTTCTATCATATTTTCCATACAAAAAAACATCATGAGCTAAAAATTAAATTACAAAGAAAAGATGCTTGCTGTATCTGGGTCTAACACTGTTTTTTTTCTTTGTAGAAGGTTATGCCATGGGATCCACCCTACTACACTGCATTAGCTAAGGGCAGATGGTAAGCACAGAATGACTTATAAAAAACCCATATCAGCATTAAGGCTGTTACAATATTAATTGAAGGGGGATGGGGTAGGGATAGGAAATCACTTCTGTTAAAATTTGAAGGATGGTGGTTAAACAGTTGATTTTCAAAGATATGACAATAAAATTTATGGGTGGATAATAATGTTGTTTAATTGTTAAGGATTATGTACCCTTGTGTTGATTCAATGCTAAACATATGGAAATGTTATAGAAAATCCACAGCCTTTATCCTTGTACTCTCATTTTTGGCAATTTGATAACTGATAGATATAGGATTATTGCATGCAGCGCTAGCTTTGATTTCCTTAAAATAAGTTTATTAATGTAGTTATTGGCTAAAACAAATAAAAATATGGACCAAATCAAGTACACCTTTTAGGGTACGCTCGACTTTAGTGACTCAGCATGAGGCAGTTTGGAATTTATAGGTTTGTTAAAACTTTTTGTAAAAAATAAACACTAACACATCATAGAAAAGCAAGTGAGTAATCTATGTTTCAAATTTTATAACAAAAATCTTTGTATTAAAGGCTGTGGATTTTCTACAAAAATCTTGGTTTATTCGCTACAAAGTACTCTTTTCCTATTAAATGCAATGCAACAGTAAAAAATAATGCTTTGCACCAAGTTTCCCCTTGGTATATACAAAATGGCCTATCTCTATTATTCATTATATCTGTAGATTTGATACAATTGAAGTTTGAAAAGTTCATACAAAAATGGCTACAGAAGGGGTCATAAACCTTAAACAATGTTGCACTTGGATATGAAATAAGGAAAATATCCTTTATGGGTACATTTTAGATATAAAAAAATATATGCCTTTTTAACACATTATGACGAAAATAGGTATAATAAAATATAATCAAATTCTTAATTATATATCATGGTTGTCAAGGAAACAACCAATACCAAAACAAATTAAGGTGTAGAATATGCATAATGGCTATGATTAAATAGATAAGTTCCAATGGATTCTGTTTTAATCAAAAGTAAGTTCTATCTAGACTTTATTTTTTATTTACAGTGTTAGCCTTCGCAATCAAGATTTGTTACCATACTTTTCTCTTGGATGTTGTATGGAAGGATTAAACAATCTGTTCAGATGTCTATATGACGTTACATTACAATATGTGGAGACAGAACCTGGTGAAATCTGGTCATATGATGTTCATAAAGTGGTATGTTTTTATTGTATTATGAAGTAAATTGAAGAAAGGGGAACACAGCATATCTTTTAAATTATTTTACAGCTTAGCATGTACCAAGAAGTCTTCAATGATAGACATGTGTCCTTACAGTATGTCAAGCTCTTATATTGTGATAGAAATTAGATATTTCATCTGTGTACAAAGCAATACATTCCCTGTTCAAAAATGCTTCATTGAGTGCAAATATCAATACTGTCAAAATGAAATAACTTCATAAAAAAGGGATAAACAAAAATGTGTTTATTAAATGTGAAAACTGCTTTTTCAAAATAATTGTTCTTTGTAGGCTGTTGTCCATAAAACAGAAGGTGTTTTAGGATATATTTACTGTGATTTCTTTGAAAGAGCAGGAAAGTCACATCAGGTTTGTATAACTTTAAGAATTAAATCTTTATCATTACTCTTTATTTATTATTACAACTTATAAAGATCCTGCCATAAGCAATAAATTAAATAGCATTTATACTGAAATATATTTCATAGGTGTAACTTGTTGGTTATTAGATATCATGTTGTGCTGATTATCCTGCTTCATACAGGGTTTAAGCTAGGATTTTGAGGGCTTTAGTCACTTTTGCATGCTATCAAAATCAACCTTTTTTTTGTGTAACAGCAAGGGACCAAGGATGTATATTACTAGCTTCATCTTTGACTTTGTCAGATTTTAAAGAACTTATAGGCATGATTGGCAGTCAGTATTATATGATTTGACTGTATTGGTCTATATTATGAAAGATTCTGACGTGGGATTCAGAAACTTAGTTCACAATTTCTCTTCAGTTTGTTCCAGGGGACATTCATTTTGAAAAGTTGGATTCATTTTTCAGTTTAAATAAGGAATCACAGCAGATATTAACTTGCAACAATTATATCACTGCATAATCATTATCCTAATAAAATGATTTCTATTAAGTTGGAACTGTATAAAATGCTTTTTGGAACGATTATAATGACTGAAAGGAGTTGTAAACAAATCAAGAATAGATCATGTTTACTACTTTCGGTTTTAAAATGAAAGGAAAATGGGAAGTGACACGTGGATAATAAATTCAAATGAGTCCGGATTCATCAGGAAATTATCATTTTTCGATTTAAATTCCTTTAGTAAGAGATATATATTTGTCTCTCTTTTTTAATTGATTCTAAATGATTTCGTATTTTACATTTTTAATGTCTATAAATAGTCGTATGAATACTTTCAAGCATGCGTAGCACAGAGCACAGGAAGCACCAGTTTAACTCGTGAAGATATTTCTGAATGTTTTGAATAAAGTTCTGTATTTTAAATGGAAATTGTCAAAAGTTTTTGTTGAAAATTTCTATTAGGTATGACGAAAATGCGTTCGAGTGACAAATGCAAGACAAATGAACATCAAATTGTGGTCGTTTCTGAAATATTGAAATTTAAATGCGAACTGTCCAGAGGGTAAAATTTTGCAAATGACAAAACTATATTTCGTGGTTGTTGAAATGCTGACTGACTAATATCCTGGTGGAAATAATTATGATGGTCAATTTTGAGGTTTATTAATAATTAACGGATTAGTGATCCATCCGATGGTGATGAGCGGATTAGTTGTAATCACAACTTGTAACACCTGTTGAAAATGTGAATTGCCTGGGGGTCATAAACTTGTCAAAAACAAAAAGACAGGTAGATATATAGTATTTTAATGCGAAAGTATTTTTACACTTTCAAAATTTAAGTGATGAAATTGATTTGAAATACTTTCGTCAATGCGAAAACTCTTTCGTAAATTACGAAAGTGACGAGCGCTAGCAAAATCCCTGCTTCATATACCTTTGAAAAATAGACAGAAACATAAAACTTTACAAAGAGAAACAAAACACATGTCAAGAAAAAGAAACAGAAACATAAACTGTACAAAAGGAGTCAATAACATGCTAAGAAAAAAAACAGAAAATAATATATTTGTAATTATGTGTGCACAAAAGATTTCCTTGTTACAGTACTGCTGCTTAACTCCAAAAGAAATATTTAACATACATGAAGTTTAATGTCACTGTTAATTAATTTAGTAACTGACTGTCTCTGTTATCTTTCGCCCCTATTTTAATTGTAAAGGTTCATTATATGACAGTTGCACTTATTACCGATGACATTGTATTTTTGTTTTATTTAGGATTGTCATTACACTATTCAAGGCAGTAGACTTAAAGAAGATGGATCTTATCAACATCCAATAGTTGTTCTACAATTAAATTTTCCACCTCCACAAAATCACATGCCCTCTCTGTTGTCACTTGGGATGGTTGATAATTTATTCCATGAATTTGGCCATGCTATGCATTCAATGCTCGGACGAACAAGATACCAACATGTCACAGGTTTGTTATATTTTATATTCTACATGACGTATGAGTTTAGTATTGAGCTATTTATGTCAAGGTGACATTTGGTGTAAAACTGTCTTGCTGGTAGGGAAAACTTTCTGTGTTCACTGTAATCAGCTGTTCCTTAAACTTAATATTTAGTGTGTTAACATTTAAGTTGTTCACCTATCTTATGAATAGAATGTTTGCATTCTACTTAAAATCATGCTTTTGACACACCAAATGACTCCAGATTAGCATATTAATTTTATGTCTATATAGACATCTATTCGAAGTTGTATAAACTTATGTTCTATCCATTTGTTATGAATTATTTTGACTAGGAAATATATTTAAACTAATGTATTTAAGTGAGTTGTATATAGTTAGTGTTAGATATCATATATATTTAAAATGACAGACGACACTTTTATGAAACATTTTATACAACCTCAATTTTAGCTTTAACCATTTTTCTGTGCATAGGTAGTTATTTAATCTTTCTCTCTCTCTAATATATTTCTTTGTCTTGATAGGTACAAGATGTCCTACAGATTTTGCAGAAGTGCCATCAATACTCATGGAGTTCTTTATATCTGATCCAAGAGTAAGTAATATTATCAGAATAAGTCTAAATACCAATTTGACAAAATAAATACAAAATAAGCACATATGGAAAGGAGAGGAAATAATTGATTATACTCTACTTAACACATGTTGCAATACTATATAAAAAGAGATGGTCAATGTTCACTTGCTGGTGATAAAAATCAGAATCCATAAATAATATAGTTAATATGTATATTTTGTGTCATGGAAGATCAGTGTTGCTGTGGAAGATATATGTGGTGCTTTGAAAAGTTAAAACAGGAAATGAATTATTGCTGGGAGGAGTCTCTCAATAAATAAATTTTAATACATGTAACAATTCTTTATATATATCAGTAATGGTAGCTGACACTGTGTCATATCTCACCAAATGTCTTAAAAACTCAAATTCAGTTCCAATTACCCCTTCATGAGTTGGCTACTTAGAGTCTGTATAATGGAATGATTTTATATTTTCTAGAACTTTATAATGTTGAGTTTAACAGAGCCATTCTGATATTTCACTTCTTGTTTAACGTAACTTTGAATATGTGAAATAACGACTGAGCATGAAAAAGACAATACATGTACTTTAAAATTAATATAATACCTGCTTAGCATGGACTTTTTTTGTCATTTCTAATACCGATTCTGTGTATACATCACCAGGAACTTCTTGTACAAGTCTGTTTACCATATCCTGTGAAAATGCCATTTTTGTAGAGCAGAAGTACAATTACATACTAATGATGATAGATACTTATTTCAGGTACTTGCTTCCTTTACCAGACATTACAAGACTGGAGAACCTTTACCAGAACATATCATCACAGAGTTGTGTCATGCAAAGAAAATGTACTCTGCATCAGTAGGTGTTTGTTTGCATATGTTTATGTTAATGTTAATGATATATTGTCTTAGAAATGAAATTAGAAAAATTTCAATATTGAAAAAAACATTAGAAGGTGTAAGTTATATAAATTTAAAAGACATCCATGCTTAAATGTTAAAATGCTAGAAAATGTTGTAAGCTGTATTTCTGTATCACTAGCCTGTCAACACTGATATTGTAAGTTTGATACCTGCATGTGGCAGGTACACTCAACTCCAATCTCAATTGACTATGATTGTCAGTTTTCCTACCAAAGATCAGTTTTTCTCTAGGCCTTAAGTGTTGAAAGTGGCGTTAAACACCAATCAATCAACCAATCAGTCAGAATCCATAGGTCTACTTAAGGTGGTCAATACAATCATTGCAAGGTTTACCCGTGAAATTGGGTCAAAACACTAATTTGGCATTTAAATTATAAATATTATAAAATAGGGCACATGTGTACTGAGTTTCAAGTTGATTGGACTTCAACTTCATCAAAAACTATCTTGACCAAAAACTTGAACCTGAAGCGGGACGAACGGACGAAAGGACGAACAAACGAACGCACATAGTACTATCGTAGGTGGGGCATAAAAATGTTTTACTTTAGATATTTCATTTTTTTTTAGGACCTTCAGTTACAAGTTTTTTATTCACTGGTTGATCAGTTTTTACATGGTAAGCCTGTTGTTGGCCAATCTACCACTGATGTTCTACAAGAAGTCCAGAATAGATATTATGGTATACCATATGTACCTAGTACTGTAAGTATATATATTATACAATAAACTTGAAAGTGTGAATTTACTGTAAAAGGAAGAGTATGAAGTTGGTGTATACAGTAGCGGGTCCAGAAATTTTCATAAAAGGGGGGGGGGGGCACTCTAGTTATGCTTGAGTAATTACCTAAATAATCAACCAAATGAAGAATACTCGGAACCAAATTATTGTTCATAAAGATTAAGATTCTATAATAAAACACATAAGATAAGATAAGATAAGTTAAGAAAACTTTATTTTGATTTGGCATTAAAGTACAAATATACAACACAAGCTATAAGGAGCTTTTGACCAAATATAAAAACATATATAAATAACATAAAAACAATCCAATTTGACATTTAAAAACAACCTGTAATACAAAGTTGAACTCATATACATAGCATGCAATAAAAATAAGCAACAATTTTAGATTAAAGTAAAACATGCTAGACCAGAGCAACCAAAAGCAACATCAGTTGTGAATTTTTTCTACAAGATCGTATGAAATGCTAGAAAATAACCAAGAAACATTAAGAATATCTTATTTAAGCAAAATTCTCTTATAAATGTCCACACAAAGATGTGCTGGGGTATAGCAAAACAACTCTCTGATAATCTCTTGACTAGAAGTAACCCCTATGCTAATTTGTTACAATTAACCTGTACTGGATGTAAAAATACATTTAGAAGATATGTAGAATAGTATTGACTTTTCTTATTTGTTTTGCTTGATGTAGTCCTACATGTAGTTATTTTACAGAATACATGTAGTATTAAAGTGACTGATGAAAATAAAAACGAGAATCTTGCCAAACCAAAAACATACAAGGAAAATGTAAAAACACAAACAGCATCAAACAAACAAGTATTGTTGAAAGCTAGAAAGAACTCCCAAAAAAAGGGAAGCATATAAATCATGAATATTCTTTGCAGTCAATAATACCCACATGATCCTTTCACATAGATTCCAGCTGTAATGTTTCTAACAATGACCTTGATACTGTAAACCAACTAACTTTCGCGAGCGATTTATTTTTCACGACTTTCATGAGTGAAAAAATATCACGAATATAAATTGTCGAGAATATGTAAAACTTGGATTTTTCCTTACATAACTTCACAAAGTATATTTGAGAATCACGAAATTTAATCGCAGCGAAATGGACTAGAAAGGGCTAAATGGGAAAATAAGTTGGTTCACAGTAAAGAAATTAAAAAAAAAAGGTCTTTATGTACATGCCATATTCATATTATCAATATGTTGGAATAATAATTTAATCCAGTAGATAACCATATTTTATGTCTTCACAGGCATGACATTAAGGTTTTTGGCCAACTAGCAGGATATGGTGCTAGATATTATTCATTTCTCTTTTTCACACTTGTAGATTACTATTTATAATATCTATCTTCACAGGCATGGTAATTAAGATTTGGCCATCTAGTAGGATATGGTGCTAGATATTATTCCTACCTCATGTTAAAGCTTAGATAACTAGTTATATTTCATATCTTCACAGGCATGGCAGTTAAGATTTGGCCATCTAGTAGGATATGGTGCCAGATATTATTCCTACCTCATGTCCAGAGCTGTAGCGGCTATGATATGGCATCAGTGTTTTAAAAATGACCCATTTGACAGGTATATGTTAGATAGTTAATAGTTGTAATTTTCCTTTTTATACGACCGCAAAAATTGAAAATGTTTTGGTCGTCTATTGGTATGATGTTGGCGTCGTCGTCTGCGTCGTCGTCGTTGTCGTTGTCCGAATACTTTTAGTTTTCGCACTCTAACTGTGAATAGAAATCTATGAAATTTTAACACAAGGTTTATTACCACAAAAGGAAGGTTGGGATTGATTTTGGAAGTTTTGGTCCCAACATTTTAGGAATTAGGGGCCAAAAAGGGCCCTAATAAGCATTTTCTTGGTTTACGCACTATAACTTTAGTTAAAGTAAATAGAAATCGATGAAATTTTGACACAAGGTTTATGACCACAAAAGGAAGGTTGGGATTGATTTTGGGAGTTTTGGTTTCAACAGTTTAGGAATTAGGGGCCAAAAAAGGGCCCAAATAAGCATTATTCTTGGTTTTCGCACAATAACTTTAGTATAAGTAAATAGAAATCAATGAAATTTAAACACAAGGTTTATGACCACAAAAGGAAGGTTGGGATTGATTTTGGGAGTTGAGGTCCGAACAGTTTAGGAATTAGGGGCCAAAAAGGGGCCCAAATAAGCATTTTTCTTGGTTTTCACACCATAACTTTAGTATAAGTAAATAGAAATCTATGAAATTTAAACACAAGGTTTATGACCATAAAAGGAAGGTTGGGATTGATTTTGGAAGTTTTGGTCCCAACAGTTTAGGAATAAGGGGCCCAAAGGGTCCAAAATTAAACTTTGTTTGGTTTCATCAAAAATTGAATAATTGGGGTTCCTTGATATGCCCAATCTAACTGTGTATGTAGATTCTTAATTTTTGGTCCCGTTTTAAAATTGGTCTACATTAAGGTCCAAAGGGTCCAAAATTAAACTTAGTTTTATTTTAACAAAAATTGAATCCTTGGGGTTCTTTGATATGCTGAATCTAAAAATGTACTTAGATTTTTGATTATGGGCCCAGTTTTCAAGTTGGTCCAAATCGGGGTCCAAAATTAAACTTTGTTTGATTTCATCAAAAATTGAATAATTGGGGTTCTTTGATATGCCAAATCTAACTGTGTATGTAGATTCTTAATGTTTGGTCCCGTTTTTAAATTGGTCTACATTAAAGTCCAAAGGGTCCAAAATTAAACTAAGTTTGATTTTAACAAAAATTGAATTCTTGGGCTTCTTTGATATGCTGAATCTAAACATGTACTTAGATTTTTGATTATGGGCCTAGTTTTCAATTGGTCCAAATCAGGATCCAAAATTATTATATTAAGTATTGTGCAAAAGCAAGAAATTTTCAATTGGACAGTATTCAGCAATAGCAAAAAATCTTCAATTGCACAGTATTGTACAATAGCAAGAAATTTTCAATTGCACAGTATTGCGCAATAGCAAGAAATCTTCAATTGCACAGTATTGTGCAATAGCAAATATTTTCAATTGCACAGTATTGCGCAATAGCAAGAAATATCTAATTGCACAATATTGTACAATAGCAAGAAATTTTCATATTTTCAATTGGAGTTATCTTTCTTTGTCCAGAATAGTAGTTGAATCAATCAACTTAAATCATTGCTTTATACAATATACAATGTATATTCACTTTTACTACCAACTGATAAATTAAAACAATCTTTACCATTCAGTGATAACAAGCACTTTTTTTACATTTTAATATGTATTTAAATGAGTAGTTATTGTTGCAAACTCCATTAGAAATTTGAATTGAGATCAGTTTTGGAATAAGGGAAAGGGGGATGTGAAAAAAAATTGGGGGGGGGGGGGTTCAAATTTTTTCATTTCAGATATCATAAATAAAAAGAAAATTTCTTCAAACATTTTTTTGAGAGGATTAATATTCAACAGCATAGTGAATTGCTCAAAGGCAAAAAAAAATTTAAGTTCATTAAACCACATTCATTATGTGTCAGAAACCTATGCTGTGTCAACTATTTAATCACAATCCACATTTAGAGCTGAATCCAGCTTGAATGTTGTGTCCATACTTGCCCCAACCGTTCAGGGTTCAACCTCTGCGGTCGTATAAAGCTGCGCCCTGCGGAGCATCTGGTTATATCATACTGTGAATTCATTATTATTTGTTAGATAGCAATTTTAGTGGGTTTGGTGGGCAGAGGTGATCCATGAATTCAAATGTTTCAAATTTTCAAATTTTCTATAGGCTTTTTAAGCACACTTTTGCAAAACAGCAAAATAAATAATCCACAAAAATTGATACCAATGAAAATAAATGAATCCACTATAATAAAAATTACAGTAAACATCATTTTTTTTTAAAATGTTTAATAGGCATTTATTTCTATTTTGCATTCAGAAATATTAATAATTGAAAAAAATATATATTTGAAAGATTTTAAAACAATTGTGTGATGACATAACATAGAGTGACATTTCATTTTCCCATATGTATCGGAATTTTGAGTTCTTAAATCTTTTGAGAAAATTATAGGAGGAAACATTTTTGCTAGCCAAAAAAATAGCATTTTCGAACATTTTATGAAGTTAAAGATAGGTTAAAATGTGTAAATTGTTGATTTCTATGGAAAGTGAGTTAGTTACCCACTATCTCTTTTATTCTGAATTTCTACCTGTCTTTTTTTACCAGAGAGATGGGTGAAAAATATAGACAGGAGGTCCTGGCACATGGAGGAGGAAAACATCCATCAGAATTATTTGAAGGTTTGTATTACATGTAGACTTCGATGGTTTTTCAATTGATTACTAGTATATTTCCAAACCAAGGACATTTTTTATGTTCATTAAATTAAAGTTTTGAAGATAAATGTTTCAATTGTACTATGAAGCTTTAAGAGAAATATAATTCACAGAGATAAAAGTATTCATCATAAAGTTTTTTCATAAAAACATGCAACTGGGTTATATCCTGTTTTTCCTTGAGAATCAGCTATGGCCTATATAAAAAATAGTTAAAGTTTCAAAGGACAGAACCAGTTTTGATTTCATTTTTGTCTCTCCAGCAATGAATTTTGCAGAATGAAAGATACAGGGAAGCGAATTAGTGTAAACTATTTGTTTAAAGTTTATTTTTTTCTGAAGGAGGAATACCTTGCTACTTCATATCTTGTACAGTATCTAAGATAAGAAACAAATTCAATTACGGAAACTAAATGTTGTTATTGCAAGAGCAAGTTAAAATGTTAAGTAATATAGCTGAGCAGAATGGAAAAAAATGATATAGTAGATTCAAAGATAAACAGATAATATCATAAAGATGATTAAAAAGCTATAAGAAATTTTGTTTTATAGATTCTTCGATCAATGTAACAAAGATTAGTGTACTTGAAAGTTTTTCAGTCAGAATAGGCACTTATTATCACTCAATCTCCATCAATTTTACAGTTGAGATATATGCAGTGTAACATTTCATCAATCATTTCTTTAGATTTAATATAGATTCATATTTAGACTTGCTAATACAGAATTAATAGTGTTTAGATATAGGAAGATGTGGTATGAGTGCCAATGAGACAACTCTTCATCCAAATAACAATTTATAAATGTAAAACATTATAGGTCTATGTACGGCCTTCAACACGGAGCCTTGGCTCACACCATACAACAAGCTATAAAGGGCCCCAAAATTACTAGACATGTAAAATCATTCAAACAGGAAAACCAAAGGTCTAATCTATATGAAAAAATGAGAAACGAGAAACACGTATAAATTACATAAACAAACGACAACTACTGTACATCAGATTCCTGACTTAGGACAGGTGCAAACATTTGCAGCGGGATTAAATGTTTTAATGGTACCAAACCTTCTCCCTTTTTCTGAAACAATAGTATAACATCACGACATAGAAAAACACACGATAAAATTACTTATTTCTTTATTTCAGCATTATTAGGTGCCAAACCAACAATAGATAAACTAGTGGACTCAGTTATACAGGAAATAGATTCAGATGTTACGTGACAGATATAATGGTTTTAATGAAAACAATCTATTTTATGTGATATATAATATATTATATATTATAAAAAAACTATTGCCCTTTGGGTATGCTTCTAATTGAGGAAAGTGTGAGACACAAACATTCAAATCATATTCTTTGCTTGATGATTTTATCTAAATGACAATGAAATCTAGATGAGTGTCCATATTTGGAGTGAAACATTTGTGCTGCATAATAAAGTTCAAAATATTCTTATTATTTTCAAATATTTATCATACAACTGCCATTTATATTGAATTGATTTTTTGCAGTGAGGTTGTCTTTTATTTTTCATACAATTGTATTAATGAATGTACCAAAGATGTATGAAAAAAAATAAATATTAAAAACATCTTTTATAGTATTAATATTTTCTCAAATATTTATGATTTTTGCATCAAAATTAGAATAAAAGTACTAGAGACAGAGGATAAAATATGGATTTCTTTGAATCTAGATTTTACCTAAAAGAGTTATTTATATTGTAGAGGTTTGACCTCAGAGTTGTTGGGGTTTAGTAATGTGTAAAAGTACAAAAGAAAATAATAATCATTATTTGACTTATACAGTGGGGAATCTAGTGAATAAGAACAAAAAACAGGCTATTATTTCAACTCAGAATTATTTTTATACGACCGCAAAAATTTTAATTTTTTGGTCGTATATTGCTATCACGTTGGCGTCGTCGTCGTCATCGTCCGAATACTTTTAGTTTTCGCGCTCTAACTTTAGTAAAAGTGAATAGAAATCAATGAAATTTAAAACAAGGTTTATGACCACAAAAGGAAGGTTGGGATTGATTTTGGGAGTTTTGGTCCCAACATTTTAGGAATTAGGGGCCAAAAAGGGCCCAAATAAGCATTTTCTTGGTTTTCGCACTATAACTTTAGTTTAAGTGAATAGAAATCTATGAAATTTTGACACAAGGTTTATGACCACAAAAGGAAGGTTTGGATTGATTTTGGGAGTTTTGGTTCCAACAGTTTAGGAAATAAGGGCCAAAAAAAGGGCCCAAATAAGCATTATTCTTGGTTTTCGCACAATAACTTTAGTATAAGTAAATAGAAATCAATGAAATTTTAACACAAGGTTTATGACCACAAAAGGAAGGTTGGGATTGATTTTTGGAGTTGAGGTCACAACAGTTTATGAATTAGGGGCCAAAAAGGGGCCCCAAATAAGCATTTTCTTGGTTTTCGCACTATAACTTTAGTTTAAGTGAATAGAAATCTATGAAATTTTGACACAAGGTTTATGACCACAAAAGAAAGGTTGGGATTGATTTTGGGAGTTTTGGTTCCAACAGTTTAGGAAATAAGGGCCAAAAAAGGGCCCAAATAAGCATTATTCTTGGTTTTCGCACAATAACTTTAGTATAAGTAAATAGAAATCAATGAAATTTTAACACAAGGTTTATGACCACAAAAGGAAGGTTGGGATTGATTTTTGGAGTTAAGGTCACAACAGTTTATGAATTAGGGGCCAAAAAGGGGCCCAAATAAACATTATTTTTGGTTTTTGCACCATAACTTTAGTATAAGTAAATAGAAATCTATGAAATTTAAACACAAGGTTTATGACCATAAAAGGAAGGTTGGGTTTGATTTTGGGAGTTTTGGTCCTAACAGTTTAGGAATAAGGGGCCCAAAGGGTCCAAAATTGAACTTTGTGTGATTTCATCAAAAATTGAATAATTGGGGTTCTTTGATATGCCGAATCTAACTATGTATGTAGATTCTTAATTTTTGGTCCCGTTTTCAAATTGGTCTACATTAAGGTCCAAAGGGTCCAAAATTAAACTGAGTTTGATTTTAACAAAAATTGAATCCTTGGGGTTCTTTGATATGCTGAATTTAAAAATGTACTTAGATTTTTAATTATTGGCCTAGTTTTCAAGTTGGGCCAAATGGGGGTCCAAAATTAAACTTTGTTTGATTTCATCAAAAATTGAATAAATGGGTTCTTTGATATGCCAAATCTAACTGTGTATGTAGATTCTTAATTTTTGGTCCAGTTTTCAAATTGGTCTACATTAAGGTCCAAAGGGTCCAAAATTAAACTAAGTTTGATTTTAACAAAAATTAAATTCTTGGGCTTATTTGATATGCTTTATCTAAATATGTACTTTGATTTTTGATTATGGGCCCAGTTTTCAAGTTGGTCCAAATCGAGTATTGTGCAATAGCAAGAAATTTTCAATTGCACAGTATTGCACAATAGCAAGAAATATCTAATTGCACAATATTGTGCAATAGCAATTAATTTTCAATTGGAGTTATCTTTCTTTGTATAGAATAGTAGTTGATAATATATGTTGGAAATTTGCCAGACATGACTATGATGTCATTTTCTATTTTTATTTGCCAATAACTTTATGTAAATAACTTCATTGGAAATTTGCCAATATAAAATGTTGCTGATGAAGCTTTTTTTCCTTATCTTATCTAAAATGTTTTTAGATAATGTATGTTGGACATTTGCCAGACATGACTATGATGTCATTTTCTATTTTTATTTGCCAATAACTTTATGTAAATAACTTCATTGGAAATTTGCCAATATAAAATGTTGCTGATGAAGTTTTTTTTATTGTTTTATACAATAAACAATGTATATTCACTTTTACTACCAACCAATCTTTACCATTCAGTGATAACAAGCACTTTATTTTACATTTTAATATTTTATGATGTATTTAAAAGAGTAGTTATTGTTGCAAACTCAATTAGAAATTTGAATTGATATCAGTTTTGGAAAAAGGGAAACGGGGATGTGAAAAAAAAAAGGGGGGGGTTTAAATTTTTCTCATTTCAGATTTCATAAATAAAAAGAAAATTTCTTCAAACATTTTTTTGAGAGGATTAATATTCAACAGCATAGTGAATTGCTCAAAGGCAAAAAAAAACTTTTAAGTTCATTAGACCACATTCGTTCTGTGTCAGAAACCTATGCTGTGTCATGATCAACTATTTAATTTTAGATTTAAAAAGTTTGAAGAAGAAATCTTTAATTGATTTGTAAAATCTTGACATTTGTTTTGTGTAAAAAAAACCCATGTAATGTCAAAAATTTGATCACAATCCAAATTCAGAGCTGTATCACGCTTGAATGTTTTGTCCATACTTGCCCCAACTGTTCAGGGTTCGACCTCTGCGGTCGTATAAAGCTGCGCCCTGCGGAGCACCTGGTTAATTATGGAATTTGCATAATTTCTTGTGCTTGAAATTTTAACAAATTACATGATTATTCTGTATTATAATGTTTTAAGTCGGGCATAACACTTTCCATACAATGTATTTTGTATAGATAGTGTTAATAAATAAAACAGTGCTGGTGACGACACTGATCAAAAGTTTTTCTAAATAACAATTGTACATTTTAAACGAAATTATTTGTTAAACGGTGTTATAAGAAAATAACATGATGTTTTATGTACAATTTTTATCCTGATGATTAAATTAGAAGCTTGGGAAACTGAAATATAAAAAAAAAGCCAATCTTTGCTACATATTTATAACAAAAATTGGAAAAATTCTTTACATACAAAATCTGAAGATCTTTTGGGTCACCAATTTTTGCAGTGTTCCACAAAGTCATTAACATGTTACAATTTCCCACAATATAATTGATTTTCACATTCTTAGTTTTTGAGTGAACCAGACTCCTGTTGTCACAGGAAAATTCAATATAGCAATATTGTCTTTTCATGAATACAATAATATGAAATTCTGTCTGTGCATGGGGAAAAAAACCCCAAAGACAAATAGTCCTAGTTCAAACCTATTTATTTATAGTGGATTAGGAAACAAGTTTTGCAATATTTATTAATCTCTTTCCACTTTGCGGGTGCAAATGCTGCCTTGTAGCGGCATTAGCCTGCTCTTTTTCAAAGTCAAAACCTCCTGATAACACATACTAGTGTGCAAATTTCCCATTCATATAGAATTCATATGGGCACATAATAACTTTTGAACTTCCCATTGTCAACAACACTTTTCGACAAAATGCTTTTCAAATAATGAAATGCCTTGAGCATATTCCATAAATTTACATAACAGTATCAAACGTATGATTTACCTTCCTTTACTCATGTATTTAACTATCACAACTTAAATATAGAACGAAAGATTGATTGAATGATGATTGTTTGATACTACTTTCAACACTATTGTGCTATTATGTGGTGATCAATTTTTATTGGTGGAGGCAGCCAGAGTACCCAGAAAAAAACTACATCCTTGGATAGGAAAATAGATGGATGGAATAATTCTACCTTTCTCCTATTCATTTTTATTAAAATTATATAAAAATATCTTTTTATGAAGAGCTACACTCCTTGTAAAAAATCTCTCTGATTAAACAGTATTCTCTAAAACTTCATCCAGATATTTGCCTTTTTTTATTTACACCATTTTTGTAATGTTTGGTGAACTTGATTATTTTTTTCCTTTGGGGACCATTTCTGTTACTCTTCTTGTCTTTTTCCTTTTATATCTTGTATGAATCAAAGTTCATACTGGGGTTTCTGTAGAAAAAGAAACTAGCATTTTATCCTTAACTTCACGTTCTGCTAGATAGAATATAGGTATATTCTCACTAAGCAATTTTAAGTTTCAAAACTGTATTAATCGCATCTATCACATTGAACTTGAATTAAAAGATAATACAGGTAGTCATATTTTAACTTGTATGTATAAATTGGGTGGTGGGTTGTGAACCTACTTTTACAACATAAGGGATGATTCAAATTGTCAAGCCACATCTGTGTTTTACAACTTCAGGTCAAAAGATATTCTAGGTCTTGCATTTATAATTATGCTTTCCTTGACAGAGTGTCTGCTTACAAAATAGTAAAAATGTAGAAAGGGAAATTGAAAGATAGTGCTTGCTTATAATTTTCTTATAAAAGTAAAATGATAGAAGCTGAACTGCAAGGGAAATACAAAACAGAAAGTCCTTTATAAAATGGCAAAATCAAAAGCTCAAACACATCTTTCGAAAGGAAAACAACTGTCAAACTCCATGACTTGGTTCAGGCATTTCTTTATGTAGAAAAGGTGGATGAAACCTGGTTTTATAGCTAGCTAACCCTCTCACTTGAATGGCAGTCGCATTAAATTCCATTATATTGACAACAATGTGTGAATAAAACAAACAGACATAAAAATGTGGTACAGCAGTCAACATTGTAATTTATTATATTTATATACTAGTAGTTTGCTCTATCCCATGGCTCAGCGGAGAGACAATTTCACCCTCTCGTGCAAAACAATCAAAAATCGATAATTTAAGGAAAATGAATTAAAGAATGTTCAAGGTCACTGTTTTGGCATCATAAGATGTTTTTCATATACTGTCAAAATGAAAGAAAAACTTTTAGGTTGTTGTGTATATAACGTCATAGTTGAGTACTGTCAGTTTAATATTTTATAATAAAAACAATAATGATTGAAAAGTAAAATCACAAAAATACTGAACTCAGAGGAAAATCAATTCGGAAAGTCCATAATCACATGACAAAATCAAATAACAAAACGCATCAAAAACGAATGGACAAGAACTGTCATATTCCTGACTTGGTACAGGCATTTTCAAATGTAGAAAATGGTGGATTAAACCTGGTTTTATAGCTAGCTAAACCTCTCACTTGTATGACAGTGGTATCCCATTCCATTATATTGTCACCGATGCGTGAACAAAACAAACAGACACAATAGTTGAAAATGTCAAAAATAGGGGTACAGCAGTCAACATTGTGTTATCATCTTAATCACTATAAAAACAACAAATGTAACGAAGAGGCACAATACTGGTGTATAATTGCGCGTTTGAAATTCGCACAGGTAGACATGAAATAATTTTGTCGTTCAAAGTATGACGGGATGCATAAATACAGTCACGCAAAATAGATATAACAAAAACTGACTAAACAGTATAAAGTAATAATAAATAAAATTCAGTTTAATAAATTATATAGCACATAGCTGAAAGGATAATAGAGCAGATTGGTACCCCTCGAAAAAGCATTGTCAACCTCGGCTTCACCCCAGTTGACAATGTTGATAGCCTCGTTTGTCATAGATTCTGGTACTAAGATTACCGATTATGACAAATTCAAGGTACAAGTCTAAAAATGAGGCGAAGGAAGTTCTGTCCGTTGTTTCTTTAATTTCTAGTTAGCATATCCTGCTTGACATGCATGAACACGTAACGAAGCCGTATAGTGTAAACATGCAAAGCGGAACGCATCAGGAAATCCCGAGCATCTGATGTGATTCTACAAGTTGAAAAGTTACCATTCACTTCTTTCTCAACCAGAGTCACACGACGATGGAGTGGTCTTTTGTTAATTGTTATTTTATTTTTGGTCTATATTCTTTCAAGATATCATGATCCCAATATTTTTTTTTATTTCCCTTCTTCTCTTTTTCCTTTCATTATCTATTTAAACATCAATCACATAAATCTAAGAAATATTATGTTCCTTATTTGTAAGTTATATTGCTCTTGTAAATGAATTGTACTTTCATGACATCAGTAGTATAAACAATTATGTATTAAAAAATCATAAGTAGACATACAATATAAAATAAGGAGAATATGTTTAATTCCCAAAATAAACTAAAATCTACATTCAAAATGACGTTGATTTTAACAATTATATGGTACCGAAGTACACCATTTGATGAGGGGAAAATCATAAGCGGCTCATATAGTCTTTTGTGTCAATTATAGTATTGATTTAACAATTTTATGCAAGTTTATGACAAAGAGTAGGAATAAATTTGCTTTACCTCCCCTTGCAAAGTTTAAGTTAAATTTTCAGACAAAATTTGGATCATTCTGTTTTATTTCAAAACGTTTTGAATACATTAGGTTTATGGGATCTATCTGTATTATTGTCAATTAATCACTACTAGTCCTATCAAAAAGGTATCACACATACAATCAAAAATCGATAAATTAATGAAAATGAATTAAAGGCAATGCTCAAGGTCATTGTTTTTTATGTTTGTATTATTTTCAATTAATCACTAGTCCTATCAAAATGTATTTCAGTCCGCTAAACTATTGTGTCCGGAATTACAACTATATCACCAGACATTTATGGAAGTCTTATATTGTCAATATTTTACAAAAAATTTGATACTCAAAAGTTTCTGTCTGCAATTGTCTCGAAGAATTTAAAATCGAAAATTATTTTAACCGAAATTATCAAATTCGATGCAGAAACAGAATTTATGTGCCAGACATTTCATTGAAAAAGGAAACGCAAGTTCTCGGGAATATCGCATAATCTTTATGAAGGAACTGGTATGAACGTAGTTCTCAATATACAGTAAATGTCAATTCTAGAGCTTAGTCAAGATATCAGTCAAAATTAACTATATATGTCATTAGAAATTCTATGACAATGTGTAGTTTGTTGTAAGTAAAGTGCTCAACTTATCTTCACAAAAACTTGCTTTAAAGAATAATCAATAAAAACATCAATAAACTACTACGTCATTTTGTTGGTTTTTTTCGAAAAACAAATCCGTTTTTATTTGTTATTTTGAACAAACTGATTCTGCGTAATTCCAAATAATTCAACTTTAAAGAAAAAGGATGTAATTCATAACTGACACTTGCTGTCATGTTTCAATATATCAATAAATTTAGTTTGCAAATTAAAAACATCTTAATCATAAAACCTAGCTTGTTGATAAAATATGAATTGAATTTTTCTGTACAAGTTTTTCTTTACAATAAAGCGTAAGTAAATATGTTTATACAATATGCCGCCTGTGACAAAAGGTGAAGTACGGCCTGCAAAAATCTGTAATTATGATGTAAGCAAAAAGAAATATAACACTTATTTTTGGACCACAGTACACATACTATTAACAAGTATTTAAACAATATGTTAATTGTTATTCAACATTGTGTATTTCAAAGTTAGGTTCGCACCTATCAAAATTACTTACCGTCACTAGTTTTGGTGTTATTTATGGTTATTTTTTGCCTTTATGTTATGTGATTTTAAGAATGATTCCGAGCACCACTGAAACACATTTTAAAAATGAGTATACGGTGCTTTGAACAAGTAAGGTATCATAATTTTGTATGGAATCGATATCAGGAATTGCAGAATTTTCGAAGAATTATTTCCTTGCCATTGCGTTGTCAGTTTATTTTCGAAGAATTATTTCCTTGCCATTGCGTTGTCAGTTTATTTTCGAAGAATTATTTCCTTGCCATTGCGTTGTCAGTTTATTTTCGAAGAATTATTTCCTTGCCATTGCGTTGTCAGTTTATTTTCGACATATTAGTTTGAATGTCCCTTTTGTAATCTTTCGCCTCTGTATTACGCAATTAACAGAAAAGTTATTGAAAAAAAACGTATAATTGATATTTTATCTGAACGCAGAACTCCTGATTACTGGGCACTAATAGTCTATAAGGCCGTTAGTTTTCTCGTTTGAATTGTTTTACATTGTCTTATCGGGGCCTTTTATAGCTCACTATGCGGTATGGGCTTTGCTCATTGTTGAAGGCCGTACGGTGACCTCTGTTGTTAATGTCTGTGTCATTTTGGTCTTTTGTGGATAGTTGTCTCATTGGCAATCATACCACATCTTCTTTTTTATATTAACTCATCTCAGGGTACGCAACATAAACTTTCTTTGTGTTATCCAAGATAGAAGAGGGACGAAAGATACCAGAGGGACAGTCAAACTCATAAATCGATCATAAACTGACAACGCCATGGCTAAAATGAAATTGACAAACATACAAACAATAGTACACATGACACACCATAGATAACTAAAGAATTAACAACACGAACCCCAACAAAAACTAGGGGTGATCTCAGGTGCTCCGGAAGGGTAAGCAGATCCTGCTATACATGTGACACCCGCCGTGTTGCTTATGAGATAAAAAAATCCGGTAAATAGTACAATTCGGTAGGTCACATTTATGAAAGGGAAGGGGATTGTAGTTACGACGTAAGGAACATATCCGATATTATTTGTAAAACGGTTATTCCATAACGGTCAACCAACTCGTGATGGCGTCCGTAAAATTTACGAAAATAAACTCATCATAGATACCAGGACTAAATTTAGTTTAGAAGAGATGATTTCAACTTCACCATTTGGAACTCTTGATTTAATAGCTTCCTTGTGAGCAACAACCCTCGATAAAAAAAATCATGATTGGAAATGCAAGCACTGGAATATCGTATCAATTTGGAGATATCTACACCGTATGCTGTCGCTACTGGAAAGTTGCTACTTAGAAATGGTTCACTAATTCACTATTGGAAAGCTGAAATCATCTCTTTCGTCGTGAAATTTTGTTTTCAATCGAACCTCATTGTCAATTTCAAGATGTAAGTCAAGATATGAGGCCGACTTGAATGTATCTGTTGTATCCTTTATCTCTAGTTCTATGGGATAGATGCGTTCGACATAGTCACCAAATTTTGAATTATTTAGTGAAAGAACATCATCTATATAGCGGAAAGTAGAGTTAAAGGATATTGCTAACTTCTTATCTTTCTTCCTAAGAAGTTCCTGTATGAAGTCAGCCTCATAATAATAAAGAAACAAGTCGACAAGAAGAGGGCACAATTCGTTCCCATTGGAATGCCGATAGTCTGTTGAAAAACACGTCATTCGAACGTAACAAATATGTTGTCAATCAAGAAATCAAGCATCTTAATAATGTCAGTTTCAGATTTTTTTTTGTTTGAATCAGAGTGATCCTTTTCAAAGTAGGATTTATCCTTTCCTTAAACAAGATACTTGTATCTTCGTTGGCCATTCTTTTTTTTTATATAAAACAATAGATGGAGGGGTAAAGCGTTGATGACAAACTAAAAAAATTAAAAAATAAAAAATAAATTCCTGATTTGACTTCAAAATATTCAACACATCCACAAAGCCAGGATATCCAATCATATGTCATAATTTTAACAAGGATTTCTTTTTTGGAGAAAGCAGAATTGGTGAACATGTGCCATCTTCTCGTTGGACCTAAAAAGAGTTAAACATCTAATAAAATAGACGTTCCTAATTTTTCGGCACCAGATGCGCATTTCGACAATCAATGTCTCATCTGTGATGCTCGAGGCCAAAGTATTTCAAAATCCAAAGCTTATCAAAAGTACAAAGAGCTGTAAAAAATGACCAAAACGAATAGCAAAAGCCGGACAAGGAATCAGAGCTTTGCATGAGGAAGTTACATTCCTTAACTTTAAATAATTTCTATAATGTTGTAACAGCAAATTTTAATACTTGTAAACTACTATTGCATTGTAATTTATGAATTTTACTCCGATGGCAGTCAGTAGCACCTCAAAAGTTCTCTATAAACAACAAAACATATGATCCTATACTAGTTAATAAAATGTATAAGAAACAAAATTGGGAATTATACATTACGAAAGATATTCTATAGGTACAAAGAGAAATAAATCTAACTAAGGGATATTGGTGTCTTTTACCTGACGAAATACAAGGAAGTAACTGTTTATCAATAGATAAAATATTCATCGTAACAATGTATAGTCGGTAATGGCGATAATTCACGCCTACTATAGCCACAGCGAGACGGCTTCTATCGACTAACTGAAACTACTATGACAAATATAACCAAATGATGCCACAATCATATCTAGTTTTAATATGCGTCTGATGACACTGTCTGCTAACCAACATGGCTGACATGGCTAAAAAATTCTAACTGAAAATAGTTATCTTGTTTTTATACGACCCTAAAAATTTTTGGGATCGTATAATGGTATGATGTGGTCGTCGTCTGCGTCGTCGGCAGACACATTGGTTTCCGGATGGGTTCGTGTTGTTTATTTTTTGGTTTTCTATGTTGTGTCGTGTGTGCTGTTGTTTGTTTGTCTTTTTCGTTTTTAGCCATGGCGTTGTCAGTTGTTTTGGATTTATGAGTTTGACTGTCCCTTTGGTATCTTTCGTCCCTCTTTTAGTTTAAGTAAATAGATCTTTATGATTTTTTTCAGAAGGTTCAATACCACAAAAGGAAAATTGGGATCAATTTTGGGGATGATGGTCCTAACCGTTTAGGAATTAGGGGCATAAAAGGTACCCAAAAACAAGCATTTTTCTAGTTTCAGGATAATAACTTGTGTACAAATATTTCAATTGCTGTAAAATTATACAGTGTTTCTTGACAATATAGCGTAAGTAAATATGTTTATACAATATGCCGTCTGTGACAAAAGGTGAAGTACGGCCTGCAATCTTGATTATGATGCAAGCAAAAGGAAATATAACACTTATATTTGGACCACAGTACACGTGTAACCAACAAGTAATCAAATAAACATATAAATTGTTATTCACAATTTCCAATTTAAAGTTAGGTTCGAACCTATCAAAATTATATTCCGTCGCTATTCTAGTGTTATTTTTGTTAAAAAAAAAACAATACAACAGTTTGATTTAATTTTAAAAATTGATTTAAAAATATCGGTTTCCTGTAACTGCTATCATTGACATTTAAGAAAAACATGAAACAACTGTTTTAATCAATAGGAAATAGAAATATTTGAAATACTAAAACGTTATAGTGCATAGTGCAGAGTCTGTGCTCCACGAAACCTCTTTCTGAATTATAAAACTTTCTTTTATCAGCAATCAGAATGTGTGGTCTCTTTTTTATGTTTTTGTGTGTCAATAACATTCATCTTTTAATATTATAAGGTCTTTTGATGAGGTAAACATGTAGTTTTATTGACTTTTGAAAAAACTTTATCAGTTTTTCAAAAGTCAATCCATTTATTTACCGAAACAAAAGACAGTAATTGTTTTATTCTTTATTCCTAGAGAAATGTATGTAATGGCAATTATTTACCAAAACCAACTGTACACCAAACGTTGTTTACCAAAATTATGCACGTAAAAGCATGTGACGTGTTGCGCAATGAAAATACTTTTTCCGCAGGTGAATATGATTATTTATTCAAAATCCCATTCATATAGAAAAACCTACTATATGAATGGGATTGGAATGATACAAAACTTTGAATTTTTCGAAAAACTAAGGATTTTCTTGTCCCAGGAATAGATTACCTTAGCCGTATTTGGCACAACTTTTTTGAATTTTGAATCCTCTATGCTCTTCAACTTTGTATTGTTTGGCTTTATAAATATTTTGATATGAGCGTCACTGATGAGTCTTATGTAGACGAAACGCGCGTCTGGCGTACTAAATTATAATCCTGGTACTTTTGATAACTACTAAAATGTCGTCAATATGGAATGATATTGGGCATTCTGGTCTGATTTTGAGTACAACTGAGATAAAACCAAAAAATAGTATATGGAGCTTCAAACTTAGTAATATAAAATAAAGAGATGTGGTTTGATTGCAAATAAAACAACTATTCACACGAATCAAAATGACGTGGATGTTACCACTTATATGTCACTGAAAATAACTAAACCTATATCATACAGTCGACTATAAAATGATCGACCATTTGACATTACACAAACCAAATAATTCAAACAACAAAAATAAGTCTTTATGCTAGACAATCAACAACAAATATGCAACACAACATTCATCGACAACCATTGAACCACATGCTCTTGATATGGAGCATGTACACACAAAATGTCCGGGTCAAACATGTTTGTGAGCGTTCAACCCCCACTTGTCTAGGACCGACACCGAAAGTAGCAAATAGACAAAGGTAACAAAGTACCGATCGAAGTCCACAAGCAAATACTGAAAGTTGATCATCAAAATTTATTTTAATCGTTATCCGGAAAATTCAAAATTTGTTACAAGAACTGAAAAGACATTGTTATCTGTGGTCAAGACTTCTACATATTCATGATTGTGAATTTGAATAAGTTATGCAGTGTGTTATCACAGACACTGTGTTCAATAACATACTGCAATTTATTTACTCGCAAAACAACCTTTTGCGCATATGCTATACTGCGAACTTGCAGTCCATTACCATCGTTAATCATACAATGACAGAAAATCAAAAAGAGGCATGCAATTTTTCTGCGTGACGGAAGTCATTCTTGTTTTACATTCACTACATATATCGGTAATCAAAAATAGGAAAAGCAAAAGATGCAAAATTTCTAGCAAAAGCGACCCAGTCGTATTGAAATGAGGTAAACTGTCCAAAGTCGGGAGCCTGTAATTCAAGGGTTGTCGTTGGCTTATTTTCTTTCGTATATTCTATTGTTATAAATTATGCCGCAAGTTTTTTTCTTTTGAATTGATTCAAGTTTTCCATTGTCGGGCCTTGTATGGTTGACTATACTGTATGTGTTTTGTGTAAGCTGTACGTTGTCCTGTAAGAGCTTGCCATCATGATATTTGAACTAATTATACTATTTTACATATTGTATTTGCTACATTTGATCTTTAAGAAAAGTAATACACGTTAAACATTTCCATATTTATTAACTATCAATGGATTAAAAACAAACACTACAACGAATTCTTGTATCTCCGTTTCTTTCTATTTTTATAAACAGTGCAAATAAAAAAGACATTGTTTACAAATTTATTTCTTTACGTTATAAATGAAGTCTTACAAAGCAATGTCTCATCGAGATGCATCCATCAGAAACCACTTTATGTACACCAGTTAAGTATAGTGCAAAAAGAACTATTTTATGGACGCTTATTTTGCAATAACATTTTATTTGTATTGAAAAGTTTAAATTGAGATCTATTGGAAAATACATTGGCAATGACATCAATTCGTTTGGTAATAAGATAAAATGACAGGTATAATAGATACTCTTTATCTTTCACTTTGTTCTATATATTTATAAAAACGATATCATTACTGGTTCTATATAAAAAAAAATATTTGCAACAGTGTCCAATAGACGATATGTGGCATTATGACAATGAAAAATTATCTATTTCTCTGCAATAAAACTATAATCTTTTTTTAGATGTAAACATTGAAGATTTTGTTTTTACCTCTATGTTTTTATATGTCGGCTTTACCACAACGAATTTCACGATTAATATATATATATATATATATATATATATATATATATATATATATATATATATATATATATATATATATATATATATATATATATATATATACGATATTCATCAAACCATACTTAACACCATACTGTACATTATATATGTCAGCTTTGAAGCTTTCAAAAGTCCCTGCAGAATAACACAGTAATTGTTTACTGTACTTAGACGATATGATGTATCAAACAGCTGTACTTGTTGACTTGGATGAAAACCAATTTTACAGTTCTTAAATGATTATTGATCAATTGTTTATTATAGGTGTAACACCACTAATTCGGGCCCATACCAGAAAATAGTATATATTTAACACAAAATAGAACCTACTTATGAGTGTGACTTTCAAAATGTGTAAAATATTTAGATATTGTTGGTATCAAATGAAAGAGGGACGAAATATACCAAAGGGACAGTCAAACTCATAAATCTAAAACAAACTGACAACGCCATGGCTAAAAATGAAAAAGACAAACAAACAACAGCACACACGACACAACATAGGAAACTAAAGAATAAACAACACGAACCCCACCAAAAAACTAGGGGTGATCTCAGGTGCTCCGGAAGGGTAAGCAGATCCTGCTCCACATGTGGCACCCGTCGTGTTGCTTATGTGATAACAAATCCGGTAAATAGTCTAATTCGGTAGGTCACATTCATGAAAGGGAAGGGGATTGTAGTTACGACGTAAGGAACATATCCGATATCATTTGTGAAACGGTTATTCCATAACGGTCAACCAACTCGTGATGGTGTCTGTAAAATTTACGAAGGTATGATTTCAACTTCACCATTTGGAACTCTTGGTTTAATAGCTTCCTTGTGATCAGCGACCCTCTATCAAGAAAAGCTGAATGACTAGTGATAATTGTAGAACACTTTTTGACTTATAATTCTGAATATTAAATATACTGCACAAAGTTTCAAAACAAGGTACATTTTGCCTGTTTGTCAGATCTGAAGTAGTATTGTTGTTTCATAAGATGTCGCTTAGATATTTGGAATATGATATCGTATAGTTTATATGCTTTAAAAATTTACAACGACGTAACAAAATACTTTACGTTGTAAGAGTTATCTCCCCAAACACTGTTTTTCTTGTGGCCACTACTCCTTCGCAACCGTAAAAGATTACGACAAATTTATTTTACCAAATCGCTCGTAATATCTTAAGGATTAGGCAATTCATTTGGACCGAAGCTTTCCAGAGACTCCATATGAGAGTTATTTCCCCTTATGCATATGATATAAGTGATTTGCATTTCTAACTTGTAAACCATAAGTGATAGAGACCTAGGGTCTTTTGATTTAAGGTCCTTGGTCCAAAAAAATTAAAATGAGGTCAAGGTCAAAGGTCAAGGTCATATTCTAAATTTTGATTTTGGCTTATTTACATTGTATCTGTTTTGGTACATCCGAGGTTCCGGGAACCATTTTTTTCGTATATGCCATGATGGGTATGTTAATTTTTTAGTACAAGACAGCATAAGGTGTAGATTTGACATGCAATCATTGTCGCGTTATTAGAAATTAAAACAAAAGAGATGTGCCTGCGTGAAGTTGAGGAATTTAACATAGAAAGCACCATGAATTAGTGGTATACTTCATTAAGCTCTTTTACATTAAGAGCGCATCATCAACGTTTTTTTTTCTGTAAATAAATGGATCAGGATAACCGATAACCGGAATCTGTGCAATTTGAAGGACCGCCGAAAATTGGGTCGAGAATTTGAATCTTTTATTCACCACCGTGTATGAATGAAGGTTGTTAAAATTTCTTCACATACCATCATTTCAAAATGTTTTCAGACTTGAAATGTGTAAATAAGGTGTGTAATGATTTAATGTTGAAACTACTCCTTTAACTATGTAAATATCGACGGCGTGAATCCATCGCTGTTGTATTGAGGTAAATCACAAATAAAACTGTAGTCAATGAAGCCATTAATTCGATGTTAAAATAAACACTAAATATAAAAATGTTATTAAAGCGTTCTTTTCCAATATCGCACAAATTAATGTTAATTGATAACATTCTCTATCAATGCCAGTTTCAGTTTACGTTTTGAAGATTAATGACTACCAAAAAGGGAACAATACTCACTTGAATCGCTCGATGTTTTGAAATGGAGAGCAAATCTAAAGAAATCAAAATGAGTTAAACTATATCATACAGTTGTTACAACAAAAACTCATCAAGTGATACGAGGCTTATAATTCTGTACGCCAGACGGACATTTCGTCTTCTCAAGACTAATCAGTGGCGTTCAGATCAAATCAATTTGAACGACAAAAGCATCTTAATAGCTTTTTGATTAGTCACATCTCAACCATGTGCATATGCCACGAAGAGGACAAGATAATAAATTTTTGAAAATGAGGAGGAATTAACTCATAAAGCTTGCATCATAGTGGAGATATTCTCTTTTCTGAAGCATAGTCAACGAACACTGAACATTATGGGTTATATGTTATTATTAAATCGTGCTATATTTCTTGTTTGAGCTGATTTTCGTTCATTATTATTCAATATTATCGGTATAGTAAATAATTATTATTTGATTATTTGATAAATTATTATTATGATTTAACTCATAATAAGTCCTCTATTGGAATAAAATTAGTGTTGTCAACGATTAACCGGTTAACTGGTTAACCGTTCGAACGACCGAACACCGAATACCAATAACGCTAACCAGTTAACCGGACTTTTTTTCAATTTTAATAGATATGATATAAATTTGTATTGAAATCATCAAATAGTTATGTTTTCTTTAAAAATTGCAATCGTGGTAATTAATTTGACGGATCAACTGTCCTATATATTGATTGCTATTGCTAATTCAAAAATATAAAGTTAATTAAAACTTGTCTCTCAGCTCGGGGCAAGATCTCAAGGAAACATAATTAGTTGAAAAAATGTTTTTTAACAGTTACTTTAAATCAGTAATACGATTAAATTTTACGATTCACTTCATTATTTCATTTTTGATCTAATATTGTGTAGACCTACATCTGAATGTGCAATCTCAGTCGTGCAAGTCTTTGTCATACTTTAAACCAATTGCTAACCCAAAAACTGTAAAAAACAAACCAACGTGAATGTTATCAATGTATACTTGATGGTACGAGTATCAGGATTAATCAATTCAAATTAAAACACTCCACATTATTTTCGATGACAACAAAAAAAAATGAAAAAATCATCGGTTTCAGACATATTCAATTCTACGAGATCAAGATTTTTTTTTATTTTTCAATCTGAAGTTAGTTCAAACGCCATAGTTGATACCGTGTATTTAATTATTAAAGTCTAACTTCGACAGGAATCTTCACAGACAAGTTATGATACCAAAGGACAAACAATCCATCGTATTATAAAAACGTAAATGTATGACTTGAATGGAAGGTAGTCACATTAACACTCAGATCACATCTTCTTATATCAATGTGTAGGGTACTATTGATAAGGCCTTCAAACACCAACTTAAACTACCGGTTAACCGGTTAATCGGTCGAACGATTATCCGAGTAACCGGTTAGGCAAAGGTGTACGATTTGACAACACTAAATAAAATGTATCTTTATCAATCAATCGATATTACACTGCTGATGAATTTTTTCTGTGAATCCTTTGAATGCATTAATTAATTGCTCAACAAAATAAAAGTTTGAATGACAATTATATTTTATTATCAGAATTTGTAAAAAAGCAGAACTAACCGAAATAATGATAAGTAACCATCAGTTGAAGAATAGTCAATTAAACCACGACACTAAATAACAGAGAGAAAAAAAAGTACAGAACACTGCAAAGAAAACTTAAGCCTGAGCAACACGAACCCCACAAAAAAGGGATAATTTCATGAGTTTTAGGAGAGTGAGACGATTCTAATCCACCTATGATGCTCATGGAAGGTATACCTTCGACAATAAATTTCATTCGTCGATGTCGAGTAAAGGATGAGCGGATATACCCTGTCAATGAAGCCAGTCTAACTCTTTTTTTGAGGGTATGTGCAAATACCAAATATAATATTTTGTTTTTACCCTTATACTTTACTTCTTAAATGAGACTTGAACATCGATAAGCACTGAACATAGTAAACTAAAGACTGAGCAACACGATCCACAATAAACTAAGGATGATCTCAGGTGATCCGGAAGGTAAGCAGATCCTGCTCAACATGTGGCACCCGTCGTGTTGCTCATGTTATACAAACCCGGTAATGAGTCTAATTCGGTTGGTCACATTTTGGAAAAAGATACGGGATTGTAGAAACGACATTAGAAACATAAAAGTTATCATCTGTGAAACAGATATTTCATAACGGTCAACCAAATCAGTTAATACAAGCCCTGCAATATCGTATCAACTGGGACATATATACTTCTTATGCAGGCGCTGTTGGAGTGTTGCTACATAGAAATGAAAAGTTCACAATTGGGAAGCTGAAATCATTTCTTTTGTCGAAAAGTGTTGTTTTCAACTGACTTTTATTTTCTATTTTCTAGATGTAAGTCAAGATATGAGACCAACTTTACCTGTATCTGTTGTATCCTTTATCAAAAGTTCGATGGAATATATGCCTTCAACCTACATAGTCAAAGAATTATTGAGTGAGTGAAAATCATCTGTATAGCGAAAAGTAAAGTTAAAGAACACTATTAACTTCTTTACTTTTTCTTAAAAAGTTCCTGTATGTTGTCAGCCTCATATGAATAAATGAACAATTGGCCAAGAAGAGGGGCACATTTTTTTATTAGGATAACAATGATCGTTTGTTTAAAAAATACGTCCTGCAAACGTAACAAATATGTCAATCATGAATTCAGTTTCAGAAAAAATGTTGTCAGAATAAGAGTGATTTTTACAACGTAGGATTTCACCTCCATAAGACAATATACTGGTATATACGTTTGCCATTCTTTTTTAATGAATCAGAGCAGAGTCAACGCTTTCAATTAGTCTTTTGTTTTGGAATATGAAATACGTGTTTAAAGAGTAGAAAAGTCAGATGTCAAGATGACAGAGACTTAGATTGTATGTACTCTAAAAATGATCTTTTGAATATATAAGTATCCACGTCTGATTCAAGCAACCTCTAGAATATGTAATTCTACAATAACTTTGAACCCCGGCTTCGATTGTTGAATACATTTGATGTCATTTTATGAGGTGAATGATAGTACAAAATACATGGACAGAGACAACAATTATTTTGGTAATCAAACAAAAGAATAGTAGAGAATATATACATAAATTAATGAAAACGAATTCATTGATAAATCCATCAAAAGAAAGGAAATAATGCATTCTTAGGTCCGAGAACACAATTTTGTAGTGCATTTCTTTTAGAACATAAATGAAAATAAAAAAATCCCACCTGCGCTTTCTCAAAGAAACTTTTACAGTGTGTTGTACTACTTTTGGGACAAATTATATCAAAATTATAGAAAACTTCATCGGCTCTAACTCAAAATATGGACAATTTTATGTTTAGGGCGTCTTGAAATCTTTTGACAGCTTCCGAAGTGCTAATTTTCAACCTTTTTCAGCTGGACCAAATCACTACTTTCCTTGAAAATTCTGGACCCAAATTTTTTTACAGTGTAATTTCACCCCCATACTTGCAATTTGAGGCAATAAACATGGAGAAATAAATTTGGAAGGGGTATAAAAATTAATGGCAAGTAACCCACTGTCAACACTAGGGACTATATTTGTGAACAACGAAAAACAAGGGACGACAATTGTGGTCTCGGACCATTACCTTGATTTGAGTTCTCTCTTTCAAAAGTTGTACTTATTGACATAGATCGAAACACATTTTACAGGTCATAAATTAATGTATTGAACAATTATTTATAGAATTCATTAACAGTTTAGTTCAAACATATTTTATTTACAAAAGTAGCAAAAAGGATTGGACACTAGTTATAACAACATTAGTGACGTACTCTCGCATTTACATTTCGAGCGCCTAAATATTTTGTTCTAAAATAATTGGATACAAATTAAGATTACTGATATAACTATGAACATGATGAAATAGCGGAAACTGTGCAGTTAGAAGTACCAACGTAAATTGGTTCGAACATTTGAATCTTATATTCACCAATATGTCGATATAGAAATATATATAGGCTGTTAAAATTGATTTACATAAAACATCATTTAAGAATGTATTCATGTGTGAAATGTGTAAATACTATTTGTAATTACTTAATGTTAAACATTTCAATTTGAAAGACTTGCTCAAACTAGTAAAATAATGATGGCATGAATACATCGCTGTTTACCGAGGAATATCACAAATAAAACTATAGTCAATGAAACCATTAATTCAATGTTGAAATAAACAATACATATGCAGGTGTAATTAATGAGCTTTTCTAATATCAACAGCATTTTTCTTAATTGATAAAATAGTGATTCTATATCAAGCTTATAATTATTGAAAACCAAAACTTATTCAAAGTTATGTTGATCAGTTTATCAATTGTCAACAAAAGGTTTCTGCTTTAAGCATTATGATTTTCAGACAGCAGCTTAAAGTACACAATCTTAAACGATAACTGATATTATCGTAGATGTTTCCGGGCAAAATGAAGGGGTAAATTGTAAAAAGGGGTAAATTTAACAATGCCAATTGTGATTTTGAAAATTTCAGCAAACCTACAAATTTTGGATATTCCACCAAATACTATCTTGCTCACTTGTCACAAAGGTTTTTGTTCGTTTTGACAAGATTGAACACGTTTTACAAGGCCAAGCTGTTCTAACTTGGATATTAGTCAGTACCATGTTCTATATAAAGATTTGGAAGGTACAATAATGATTTCCGTCATAAATTTATCCTCTACTATTTTCCGAAGGAAGTTGCTAGGAAACAAAATGGGGAATTATATGTATCAAAAGGATCAATATTTAAAACATATTTTACAATATCAAATAAATATACAACTAAGATATATTGATGACCACACTCTGATGAAATCGAACAAACAATAACAGTATATCGAAAAAATGAAACATATATTGTTGATTTTCCGACTGAAACAATGATTAATAATCAAAACGTTGTCAAACCATTAAACACTAGTTGCAGATTTTACAACTACTTTGGACAGTGAAATTTGTCCCCTTGTTCATATTTGCGGAATAAAGCCACTTCTTGTCGTCGAATTAAAAAGTGATGTTTCATATCGGATATGTTCTTGAGGATATACATACAAAAGTAAGCAAAACATTTATTAAAAGAACTGTTAAAAATTTTTCAGTAAACAATTTGAGGGTTTTATTCATTTAACTAACAAAATAAACGTTTATATAACAATTACATTGTATTATCTGTAATTGGTAAAAAGATAGAAAACAAACCGAAGGGACCATAAAAATATACCGTGGCAAAATAGCGAAAAACAACAAGAAATAGAAGAATAGACTACAAAAAACTTCAAGCTGATCAATAAAAGGCCCGACAAACCAGTGATAGTTAAAGGCGCTCTCGAATCAATACAAATTATGATGCAAGTATATGTCTTCCTTGATAGAGGGTTGTTGCTCACAATGAAGCTATTAAACCAAGAGTTCCAAATGATGAACCGTCCCGTCGTAGATTTTACGGACGCCATCACGAGTTGGGTGACCGTTCTGGAATAACCGATTCACAGATGATATCGGATATGTTCCTTATGTCGTAACTACAATCCACTTCCCTTTTCACCACGAATGAGACCTACCGAATAATAATATTTACTGGGTATGTAATAACATGAGCAACACGACGGGTGGCACATGTGGAGCAAAATTCGCTTACTCTTCCGGAGCACCTGATATCACGCCCTGTTTTAGTGGGGTTCTTGTTGCTTAGTCTTTAGTTTTCTACGTACTGTCTTATATTTCATGTGTTTGTTATTATTTTTAGCCATGGCGTTGTCAGTTATTTCCGATCTATGAATTTGACTGTCCCTCTGGTATTTTTCGCCCCTCTTTTATAGATCATCGTAAGTTTTTGAAACTAACCAAAACCTATACCGTAGTGTCAGCTATAAAAGTCGCCTCTTTTTGATCACCGGTATACTACTGTTTAACACCGGTATACTACTGTTGCTTCTATTTAACCTGATGTTGTGGCACAACAGCACCACTGAAGAACAAACCATAACACTTATTTAGAAATGACAAGAACCATCTAACCGGTACGAAAGACAACAGCTTACAAAAATGAAAAAGTAACTACGTGTATATTTCATAACTCTCACAACCAGTAAAAGTTAGTTCACACAAACTCGTACTTATCCATTATGTAGAATTTTAGAACTCATAACGAATTCAGTCTTTGGCCAAGTCCTCAAATAATTCGTGATGACGAATTCAAATTAGTTCCTTTGTAATGGGCATCACATCCATTAAATACTAAAATTTCTTAAAACTCACCAAAAGGCTTTCAAAACGATAGATTGACTAATTGCAGATGATATACATCGAAATTGTAGTTCATTGCCACCGGTAACCACCCTGTCAAAAAAAAAAAGAAGCATGTTTTTTTTCTTTCTTTTTTATCGAAATATTTTTTGGGGTTTTCTTTTATCAAGTATTCCGTGATCGAACAATTGAAACGGCGACAGTTACATTATTCAGATGGAGATAGGGAGCTGTATAACCCAAGTAAAAATTCGCATTACTACGAAAATGATCGCGTGGCAGTAAAACAAAGTAATCATAATCGTGTTCGAAAGAAAAAATAAGCATATATTTTAACTATATAAAAAAACAATATATAAATAACACATAGCTGAGAGGGTGATAGAGCAGACTGGTACCCCTTGAAAAAGCATTGTAAACCTTGGCTTCGCCGCGGTTGACAATGTTTTCTCGGGGTTACTGTTATTTAATTCATTATACCGAATGTCCTATCACTATGGTCTTTTACAGATGAATCTTATTCAAAAGTATTTTCTATGACGTCACGTACATAACAATGTTACAGGTATTAGAAAAAGACATTTTTTATTGTACAGTCCAATAATAAAATCTGAGACAAAACTTAGAACTTATGCATTGTCTTTAATTACTTGATGTAAATTCAATTCATTGTCCTTCCAAATAAACTGTCGATTTTTTATTGATCTGGACGAAAGGGTGACCCGCTCAGTCATGTTAAAGAGTAGATTATCACCCTCGTATTAGCCAATCATAATATGGAATTTAACGTGAAGTATGATAATAATTATAATTGGATGAAAAATAAAGATCATAATATGTAGTTGCCTCATTGGTAGATCATGCATTATCTGCTTATTTTTCATATCACTTGTTAGGTTTTATGAACCCCCTTTTCGAATTTGCTTCGGAGTGATTCCAATTGACCATTTCATTCTTACCTATGAAGTATAGTACAGAATAATACTTCATTAAAGAGGTTTAATGAAAAAATACTTTGTAAAGATACCCATCGTTTCTGCTATAGCGCCAAGTAGACAAAAGTAGTCTCATTACAAACTAAAGGCTCTAAAGAGCCTGTGTCGCTCACCTTGGTCTATGTGAATATTAAACAAAGGAAACAGATGGATTCATGACAAAATTGTGTTTTGGTGATGGTGATGTGTTTGTACATCTTACTTTACTAAACAGTCTTGCTGCTCACAATTATTTCTATCTATAATTAACTTGGCCCAGTAGTTTCAGTGGAAAATGTTAATAAAAATTTACAAATTTTATGAAAATTGTTAAAAATTGACTATAAAGGACAATTACTCCTTAGAGGGTCAATTGACCATTTCGGTCATGTTGACTTATTTGTAAATCTTACTTGCTAAACATTATTGCTGTTTACAGTTTATCTCTATCTATAATAATATTCAAGATAATAACCAAAAACAGCAAAATTTCCTCAAAAGTACCAATTCAGGGGCAACAACCCAACAACGGGTTGTCCGATTCACCTGGAAATTTCAGGGCAGATAGATCTTGACCTGATAAACAATTTTATTCATTGTCAGATTTGCTCTAAATGCTTTGGTTTTTGAGTTCTAAGCCAAAAACTGCATTTTACCCCTATGTTCTATTTTTAGCCGTGGTGGCCATCTTGATTTGATGGCCAGGTCACCGGACACATTTTTAAAACTAGATACCCCAAAGATGATTGTGGCCAAGTTTGGATTAATGTGGCATAGTAGTTTCAGAGGAGGAGATTTTTGTAAAAGATAACTAAGATTTACGAAAAATGGTTAAAAATTGACTATAAAGGGCAATAACTCCTAAAAGGGTCAACTGACCATTTCTGTCATGTTGACTTATTTGTAAATCTTACTTTTCTGAACATTATTGCTGTTTACAGTTTATCTCTATCTATATCAATATTCAAGATAATAACCAAAAACAGCAAAATTTCCTTAAAATTACCAATTCAGAGGCAGCAACCCAACAACGGGTTGTCCGATTCATCTGAAAATTTCAGGGAAGATAGAAATTGACCTGATAAACAATTTTACCCATTTCAGATTTACTCTAAATGCTTTGGTTTTTGAGTTATAAGCCAAAAACTGCATTTTACCCCTATGCTCTATTTTTAGCCATGGCGGCCATCTTGGTTGGTTGGCCGGGTCACCGGACACATTTTTTAAAACTAAATACCCCAATAATGATTGTGACCAAGTTTGGTTTAATTTGGCCCAGTAGTTTCAGAGGAGAAGATTTTTGTAAAGGTTAATGACGACTGACGACGACGGACGATAGACGCAAAGTGATGGGAAAAGCTCACTAGGCCCTTCGGGCCAGGTGAGCTAAAAACGGACTTATTTTTCTGTCAAAAATAGCAGAAGACTCCTTAATTTGTTTTTTTTTTCATAATTTTGACATTCACCGCTTTGTTTTTACTTCTCTCTGCTTTGTATACCAGATGATTTGTACTGATATTCAACCAAGCATTAATTATATCGTACGGTATTACTTTTCATACTTTAGAAATATTTATTTGTCATACATGGCAGCCTTGTAGCTTACAAAAAACCTGATGAGTAAGAAACTTTCAGTGCAATGTAAGACAAAAACGAAACAAAGCAACACCCTGAATTGATATATCTGTTTTAAAAGCTGTACTTGTTGACATGGGTCGAAACACTCCTTTTCAGCTCTTTAATGAAAATATTGGAAAAATTATTTTTGCAGCGCATTTAATACACTGAAACCGCTTAAATGGGTTTCTTTTCTTTCTTGTAAATAATTGGATACAAATTAAGTTTACTATTTTAAACATAAAAATATCGGAAACTGTAATTTGTTGTACCGCAGTAAATTGAGCATTTGAATATTTTATTTGACATTGTATCGTAATATGTATAAAGATTTCTTTAAATTGATTAACATAACATCCTTTAAGAAAGTTTTCAGGTGGGAAATGTGTAAATAAGATTTGTTATATGCCTTAACTTAGAAACATACTCTCATTGTGATGATTATTTGAAACTAGATATAAATATCGATGACATAAATTAATTTCTGTTTTGTATTTAAAGAACACCAATCAGTTCACAAGGAAGCTGTTAAACCAAAATTTCCAAGTGGTAAAGTTGAAATCAACCCTTCGAAAATTTAACGGACGCCATCACGAGTCTGTTGACCGTTATGGAATATCTGTGTCACAGATGATGACGAATATATAACAATCATCGTAACCACAATCCTGTTCTCCTTTGACCCAAATGTGACCTACCGAATGAGACTCATCATCGGGTTTGAACTAACATGAGCAACACACACACACGAAGGGTGTCACGTGTGGAGACGGATCTACTTACCCTTTGGGTGCACCTGAAAGGATCCCTTGTTTTTAGAGAGGTTCGTGTTGCCCAGTTTTTAGTTTTCTATGTTGTGTTTTGTGTACTGTTGCGTTCGTGTTTGTCTTTTGGTCTGTTTAAATTTTTTTTGCCATTGCTTCGTCATTTTATCAGACTTATGAGTTTGAATGTCGTGAAATTTTAACATAGTGAAAAATATCAATTAATTTGATACATTTATCAATAGGATTTCTTTCGTATTTAAAATCTCAAGTAATATCATGAATTTTAAACGATTTGAATAACATTTGATGACATTTTGTCTCAAACTGTGTTGATATAACATAACATTTCGTTGATCTTTTTATAATCTTAACATCTATAAAATGATCTTATCTTTATTGACAATTCTATCTATCTTAAAACTAATATTGAAACTGTAGTCTTTTTCGTGCATTTTTGGTGCAATTGAATCTATTGTACGTGTATCATGCTTTTCATATAATAATATAAACCTATTCTAAAGAAGGATCATATAACCAAAATATGTGTCTAAAATCAATTAAATTGTGTATCAAATTTCTTAAACGATTAGTTTTTGTTGCAAAATTAGAAACAATCTTAGCAGGGGACTTTCTAACACCTTGAAATAATATATCAATCTAGATCCGTAACACCAATATAACAATAATATCTTATCAAATATAAGGAATATCCTCTGCCTTTGTGTTTAAACATGAACGAGTTTTTAAATTTACGAAAAAGCTTAATATGGCAGAATGCTTTCTTGGAAAAGAATAAGCTACAGCAATCAAATCAACGATTTAGTGAAACTAATTTGTTGTAAAATTATGTGCTTACAGCAATCGGGGAAAAAGTACTTATTACCAAATAAACTCATCATAGATACCAGGACTAAATTTAGTATATACTCCAGACGCGCGTTTTGTCTACAAAAGACTCATCGGTGACGCTCGAATCCAAAAAAGTTAAAAAGGCCAAATAAAGTACAAAGTTGAAGAGCATTGAGGACCAAAATTCCTAAAAATTTTGCCAAATACAGCTAAGGTAATCTATGCCTGAGGTAGAAAAGCCTTAGTATTTCAAAAAATTCAATATTTTGTAAACAGTAAATTTATAAATGTAACCATATCAATGACAATTCATGTCAGCACAATTGTCCCTTGTCTTCATCTCATGTCGTAAATTTGCATACCGTACTCTGGTCGCGCAACGATTTAAAATCATGAGTTTCGCCCTCAGAATCATAAACAGGGGAGCAGAAAAAGTATTTTACTGATACTTACAGAGCATATTAGCCACATGGTACGAGTTCCTTACAGTTTTTAGTAAATTTCGTGTTGTTTAATTTCTATTGTATTCTAGCGTTTTGTTTGCTGTTCTTTGTCTTTACATCTTATGTTATTGGGGATGTTGTTGTCTAAATTTCTCCAACTTAATATTTTGTTTACCACTGTGTGTCTTCTTTCCATTGGTTTTACGCAACCATTCTACATGTTTGGTCTCCATTTTTGTGATTTCGAGCACTGTTCTTGTGGTCATTGGTTGCCAGTACAAGACGGTCCTAGCACTGGTTTAAGTGCAAATCATTTCTGTGTGTCGATAACACTACATTTGGAGCGGAGAACTGAATTATGATGAAAACCATAAGAAAGCTGCTCATAAGAAAGTTATTAAACCAAAAGCTCAAAGTGGTGAAGTTTAAATCACCCCTTCGACATTTTACTGTCGCAATTGTCAGTTGGTTAACAGTTGCAGAATACTGATATGTTTTACAGAGGACGACGGTTATGTTCCAATCGTCGTAACCACAATCCTGTTCTCCTTTCCCCCGAATGTTACCTGCAGAATTAGACTCATCATCGAGTGTGTACTTACATGAGCAACACGACGGGTGTCAAATGTGTAGCAGGATCTGTTAACCCTTCCGGAGCACCTGAGATCAATCCCGGTTCATTAGTTCAATCGATTTAATTCTGAAATCATATATATTATTATTACATATAAAATTAGCTGAAGCATTGCAGCACATATTAAATATGAAGCAGAAATCCGTTAAAGAAAAGATATGTAATACATGGATTGGTTGGCTATTAAGTTATGTATGAATAATTGATCCAATTCCATGAATTAATCATAAATTAATGCACTTCCGATGAAATATTATTTGATCAAAGTACGGAATCAAAGTAAATGATAAAAATGTTTACAACAAAACAAATAATAAGTTTATTCAATGTATATTGTATACATAGAATAATTAATTAGAATATCCTGGTATAGTTACCTTTAACATTATCATAATTTGAATAAGAATATTTATCATATACTTAGTTAATTTGATAGGGTCCCCATAACAAAATTTCAACGATAAGAAAATTTAGCGATATATATGACAATATACATTCATGAATTTTGATAAAGTTCATGTCAAGCCAAACCACAAATTAGCCTATGAAACACACAGACATTTCTCTCAATTGTTTAATTATTGGAATGGTTAGGAATGCGACAGGTGATCAACAATAGTTGCGTGTTGTAACAACACAACGTAGGAAGTGTTCGAGGAGAAGATTTTGTTGTAATGATAGCGACATTGAACGAATTATGTGGATCAATACCTAGTGAAATAGATCATTTAAAGCTTCCCTGGTTACGACAATCTTATTCACGTTTGCGCTTTAACTGTTGATATTTTCCAACATGTGGGATCGTATATGATATTGAATATTGAATTGGGCTTAACAAGCTGAAACAATACAGGTATGTCTTTAATATACTGTTATAGATTAATCGTATTTTATCTCATTATATGCCAAAATATTAATATTTACCCCCTTTTGAAGTACCCTCAGGTAAAATCATTGATATGACACCTTTATTGAATGATATGTATAGATATAGTTGTGACAACACAGTAATTTGTCACCCAAAGAATTGATTTAAACTAGTCTACTATATAACTTTTTAACTTTTGTCAATCCATTTAATGCTTTATTGTCCGAAATATAAATGCTAAAATGTTGGTTCTTTTCTTATTTACGTTTAGTTACTTTCGTGTCACTGTAAATCAATTTTATCTCTTTTTAAACAAGAAAACGTAGACCTGTACCTAATTATATCAACGTATATTAAGTCCTAGCGTAGAATATTTTTCTTCTTCGATTTTTACATTTTGATAATCCCAGTAGATAAGACCCTGTTTGCACGAATTTTGTGTTTTACCAGAGTATCTATCGTACAGTTATGAACAATTTAGAAATACAAAATAAATAGGTTGCGGTCTCTCTCAAGTTTTTTAATTATTTCGATTTTGATAATATTGTTTCTAAACCAAAATGAAGATATCTTACATGGAGGAAAGAAAATGTAGCATGTTCTAAAATTTTCTATAACTATATTAAAAAGTTATGTGCATGTTTCATCTAGCGATTCGATTATTTGAGCGTTATAGTTATATCTATATTTAAACACGTTGCATGTCAGGTTAGTAAATAATCTTTGATAATAATCCTTTTATAAAATGTAAATCATTATCAGAAACGAGTCTAACATCTCAAATCACTACTCGCTGGTTTTTTTTACCATCTGATAATGTTCATGCATTCTATACTTAAATTTTGTTTCTTGAAAAGTTACGATATTACTCCAGGATATCATCAGGTTTGCGTTCAATATCATAGCGGCTACGTAGATTTTTGTCTACTGAACGAGTAGCTAGCCTAGCTGCTATCAATATCTATGTAGCAGCTAGACTAGCTACACGTTTAATAGACAACAATCTACGTAGCCCTGTGTAGCCGCTACGATATTGAACGCATCCCAGCATTAAACATAGTTCCGTTTTTCAATCTTTGTAGTGTCCAGGCTCGAGAGGGTTTTGTTGGTATATCACAATTCGCCGTCGTTGACAAATGGTATATTTGGTGTCAATATTTGTAACGATATAATTCTGCCCAGCGTTAATTCTTATTCATTTTGATTTCCTCAAATAGCACACCTCGAGAAAGAAAAAAAGAGTTGTTTTTAACCCTTGGATAGAGAAATATCATAAATAACCAAGGAGGGTATACTAGTATAACCTCATTGGAAGAACTAAATAATGCGTTTTCATATCGGCAAAAGCGACTATGTGCTAATAGTTTTTTTTAACTGAAGTGACGTTTCGTTAAGATTTATGTTAGAAACTGTACAGGATGTACAAATTTAATTCATTCAAAGTTATAACAGTATTTTTATTGCTTTCAATTTCTTTTTTACGATGTAATCAAATTCCAAAATTTAAATATATCAGCTATGTTTAATTGAGCATCAAGTTAATTTTAGATTGAAACTGTTTGAATTTAAATGTAATGTATATAAATGTGAAATCTTCTTTTTCATTCGTATTAGTAAATTTAATGGTTTTGTACTTACTATATATAGGAATGATATTTAGCAGACGCTTTTACAAAACATTTCCAATTTTTGAAAAAAAAATCCCCGATAGAACAGTATTTTCATAATTCATGAAAACAGACTATAGCAATACAGTAAGATTTTTTAAAATTTTATGCCATTCGCCGGCTGAAATGACTCATTAATGTTTCCCTTCAAGAAGTACCTCTGACAACCCAACCGCCATCAAAATCAGATGTCATCGTTACTAGAAATAAGAATATAAAAAGACCATAAAGTGTTTTGTAAATGTTCGAAACTTTTGATATATTTATGATTTCTGTAGATTCTATCTAAGTTGCCCGTAACTGAAAATGCAGGCTATTTGAGTATTGTACCATACATCTATGATTGTACACAATCAAGCTATATTGCTTCTATGCTAATGAATTTCCTAACATACCAGCCTATATTTATTTTGTAAGTACTACGGTACTGGCATGATTGTGATGAGCAAATTTTGGTTACTAGTACTTAGCATATAGAGATATGTCCAATTTCCCCAGCATTTATCTTTGAATTCGCCAGAGCCATTTTCTTTAATTGTTTTGTTGTAAATAAGCCGTCAGTTTTCTCGTTTGAATTGCTTCACATTTTTCATGTCGTGGTCTTTTATAGCTGACTACATGGTATGGTAGCTTTCTTTTAGATAGTTGCCTCATTATTATGGCAATCATATACCACATATCCTCATTTGTTTGAAAACTAGTTTTTAATTTCTCGGAACCGCCTATATTTGCGAATCTTCTCAGAAAATCCGTCCAAGGCTTTTTACCAAATAACAATTCTTTTGGATTTTGAAGAGCAGATCAATTATCGATATATTTTCAAACAATGATGTAATGTTTGAATTGTATATTGATAAAACGGTTTGTTGTGATCCATTCATTTCAAGCTAATATTGGCTTAAATTTGGAATAAACATGTCGTTCAATGATTTATTGTTCGGATCTTTAAATGAATGTGGAATTGTTACGAAAGTCTTCGGTTAAAGTTTTGTAGTCAGTGATTTTTTTATAACAAATTGTTAATTAAGTTGGTACTTCGGTACTGACATAACTGTGATGGTGCATTTTAATTATAGCGATATGACCAAATTACCCCCATTTATCTTTTTAATTCATCAGGGCCTATTTTCGAAACGTTTATGTTTTTTACACAGCTTAATGTATTTACTAAAGTGAATTATAACGTTGTAGCCAAAGTATTGCTTACTTGCAAACATATGACATGAATATACAGTCCTAAAAATTGTCCAAAACCTCAATTTTTGCAAGCACCTATATAAAATCAGAATAGAAAGAACTTTTTTAACCAAAAGCTCAACAACTGTTTTCAATTTGTCTTTCGGAAACAAATTGTTTACGTTTGGTAAGAGACTTGCTACGATGTAAAATTTGTGAAAAACATGTAGAACAACAACATATACAGCACTAAATTACGTTTTGATTTTATACAAATATTTGATATTGTTTTAAAATATTTGCACGTAATAATGTGATGAGCTGTTTCTTTCACTGAACATACATGATGAGAATATTTCTGCTGTTACATATTCAGAGTAACTTTTTAGTCTTCAAAAATGTAACAGTCAAAAGAAGAAGAAGCAACAAAAACCACATGATGTTCATATTTTCATGAGACCAATATTAAGTTTAGGAAAAAGTCACTGTGAAACTTAATTTGATTTTAATCTCGAGCAGTCTTTAAAATGCATCAATATTAAGTTAAGAGTTCTTGGTCACCTTATTTTTCAAAATTAATTCAATATGCAAAAAACTTAATAAAGCGAATCAGCAATCGAAAATAAATTGGATAAAACCATAAAAAAATTCTTGGTCCTTATACTACAAATGAATTTAAAAATATAATTGATATAAACCATAACAAGTTCTTGGTTCTTAAATTACATATGATTCTGATATGTAAAAAAATGAACAAAGAAAATTAACAATAACAGACAATCACAAACACAAAGCTGATATTTAGTACTAGTAATTAGAATTCGGTAAATATTTGAGTTCCTGGAATATATCATGAAAGACCAAGACCCGACGTCTTTTAACATAGTGTAAAACGAGTTACTTGGCTCTATTAAAACAGCGTATCTGTAGAAAATTAATCAACACTTAAAATTTTATGATTTTTTTGTGGAAAAAAAACTTGTTTGAATCCAATTGAATACTTATACTTGAAATAAGTATAGTCGCATTCGGTTTCTAGTTTTTTAGGTACAGATGATTATCATTTAAATTGAAAATGCTGTATTCATAAGGGACATTGGAATGACCTTCGCGACTTTGTGATTTTCTTGTATTTACATACACTCTAAATATCTTACCAAAATATAAGAAACTTAATTAAAATTGTATTATTGTAAGTTTAATCTCGTTAAGATATGTAATAACAATTCAAAGATACTATCTACATATGAGTACAAGGCAGACATACACTAAACAATTACCATTATTCGATGTGATCGCATTGGAATTAGGACTACGGTTCCTTTGATAATTATGACTTTAAAATCAATTGAAAACAGCCGATTAAGAAGTTCTCATACTTTATTTGATCTTTGGTTTGCTGTCAATGAAAAAAATACAAAAGTGGAAGATGAATACTTCAGATGAATCTTTTGTTAACAGTGGTTTACCATGGGACATTGAACTCAAAACCCCCCAGAATGAACAAAAAGCTGACTCATATCCAATGCCAAGAGGTTAATTTTGGTACACCAGATTAAATCTTGTTTTAATTCCTTGAATTAATATGCACAAACATGGACACACAAAGAGTCAAAAATTATCTTGTTTTTGAAAATGGCCATAGACTTTACTATACATAGATAGGTAATATCTACAAGGTAATGAAATACAGAATTAAATTTTATACAAACTTCTATTTTGATGATCAATATATTTACTAAAGGTGTTTTGATCAAACATTTATTATGTTTCATCATATTGTTCCATTGGTATTAAATTCTTTCATTACAGAATTTAATCTAGATTCCTAAAAGGAAACCGATTCGCCCGGGCGATGACTCGTGGTAATTTTTTTTTATAAAGAACTGCTGCTATCAAGTAATAAATATTAATTTTGAATTATAGTTAGTTCTGTAATGCATGCATGCATTACAGAAAAACTACAGGAAACCTTATAAGCCATAAATTCAATTACTGAATCATGAAGGTACTAATTTTAACAACTTGTTGTTTTTTTAAATTTTTATTCAATTGATAATTTTTTATGCAGTTTTTATTACTTGTACTTAATTTTCTCATATTTTCAACTCATTTTTTTTAAACATGTCAGAAAAGTGCTTTTAATCTCGAGTTTAACCAGTAACTTTATGGGGTTTTTATTATGTAACAAGCTGCACTCGAGAAATAAATTTTCGGTCTTTATAACCATTCATTCCTTTCGAGTGAAAGTAAGATTAATAAATCAAAGTTTTCACAGATATAAATTTGCCATATTAAACATTGATTGAGTACTTTCTTTAATTTATACTTCAATAGATATTAAAATATTCCGTCATAAATATTACAGTAGGTTATCTTCAATTGAACTCTTTATTTGATACTAACTAATATCTGTGCACATCATAATATAGGCCCCCTAAATGTGTCTGCTATATATTACTGCTGTTTTTGTGGAGTGCAATTTTATCTTAGATCGTCAATTGCCTTTTGAGAACTATAATGATAGTATCATGTATTAGCTATACTGTAAAACGGTAGTAGGCGAACAGATTTTATCAGGTGTTCCTGGAATATGCCTTGATGGCACATGCATATAGTAAACCGTTTGATATATACCTCGACTATTTTATGAAATTTAAAGTCAGTTAAGTTTTTCCCAGATAATTTCGGAAATCACTAACTCAATCAAAATAAAAAATAGAGTGTGGTATACATTCTTTTTTAAATTGGAAAAGAATATACCCATAGTAAGTTAAATAAGAATAGGAGACGTAGTATGATTTCTAATGATACAACTGTCCATTAAAGATCAAAGGACAAATTTGAGAACAATTACAGGTCAAATTAAGACCTTTATCAGTGAAGAAAAACAAACTGTATTGTAAGCTTAAAGGCCTAAGGATGATAAAATGTCAAAATTTCAAAAGAGTAAACCAACGGTCGATTTATACTTCAAGAATTGTTTATAGAAATATCCGTTTAGAGCATTTTGGAGTTTTGAGCGTCAAATGTTTAGGGAAAGCCCTTAAAGGCGTGTAAACTGCAGTGAAATTTATTCAAGTAATATATTGTATATCTTAAGCTTTGTTAACTTTCCATCAACCTAAGAACCCTGAAAGCTTGTAAAAACTTGGGCTATTTTTTTTTACTTTATATCTTATTGAAATATGAAGATTACAAGTTTATTTGTGTAAGCCATTTAAGTAAGAATTTCATATAAATCACATATCTATTCGATAGTTATCGTTTTTAGTAAATCCATACATTTGATAAATTACAAGGAATATAATGTTGTTCATAATTACCCAGTAACCATTTGATTTGATTGACAAACCATTACGCTCTGTGTACATTTTCTCTTTCAAAGTAAACAAAAGTTTGTCACAAAACAAGTAATTTTAGATGTATCATATAAATTCTTCGATGGTTTGTAAACACTTTTCAGTACCCTTTCAAAAACTTGATCAAACACATATTTGTCATTAAACATAGGTTTCCGTGCTCTTTTTCAGTTTTCAAAAGGTCTTTGTAAAACATATATTAAAGAGAATTTTTCGTTGCTTAATTACAGTTCAAATACTTGATTGTGCATTCTGCTTTATCATCTATTTGTTCAATGATACTTGTTAAAATCGGTTTTAAATTTACTGTGAAATTAAGTTTTGGCCCAAGTAATGTTTATTTACTGTAAAATGTATAGGATAGGGGTAATTCACACAATACTTCTGATTCAGTGTTGATTTTTTATTTCGGGTTTTTAAGCAGTATATACTGACCTCACTGTGTCAGTTAAACACAAGTGGTAAAATTGAAAATCAATGATTAATATTGATGTTTGCCGATTAACTTAATATCACCAGCTTAGTGGAATGAAAATAAATTGATGTTATCGACAGTTTATCTAAAGTGATTATAAGTGATAGTCCACATTAGAAGTTTTATCTTGATTCTATAATTTGTAACCTTTGTTGTTCTCGACTTTTATACAAAACATCCACCAGAATAGTGTATTTCTATGAACGACTTTTATACAAAACATCCACCAGAATAGTGTATTTCTATGAACGACTTTTATACAAAACATCCACCAGAATATTGTATTTCTATGAACGACTTTTATACAAAACATCCACCAGAATAGTGTATTTCTATGAACGACTTTTATACAAAACATCCACCAGAATAGTGTATTTCTATGAACGACTTTTATACAAAACATCCACCAGAATAGTGTATTTCTATGAACGACTTTTATACAAAACATCCACCAGAATAGTGTATTTCTATGAACGACTTTTATACAAAACATCCACCAGAATAGTGTATTTCTATGAATGCATTGATTAAGTTATCTAAGTGGAACCATGGAAGTATTATATCATTTTATTTTCATGGTGGAACAAAAGAATTCTGATATTCAAGTTGTTCGTTAAATTGCTGCTCATTGTTAGAATTGTACTTAAACCGGACTGATGTTCCTTTTACTTCCTTGCCGTTGATGAACATGTGATCTTTTGGGGAGAGTTATTTCAGGGGCAATCATACCACAACTTCTTTTCTTATATTTTTAATATGTCATGATCAAACTGAGTACAGAATTCAGATGCGAGAGCGTCATGCACTAAAGGCAAAGTAATATAACTGCAGTAGATCGTCTCTCAATCGATCGTCAGCATTAAACCCTTGCCATGTAGTTATTAGTTTGAATGTTCCTTTTGTATCTTTCGCCCTTCTTTTTTTCCTTTTTGAATTAGCCGTGTAGTTTGGTATTTTTGTTAAAAAACATTCTTGTTAAAAAAAGATGAAATATCTTGGTACCAAAAAAAAAGGGCGTGGAAACGGTTGGAATCGAATCACGAATAGGCCCGTCAGCATAAAGTATAAATAATTGCAGGTCAACATTGCATATAACTGGTCTTGCTGTATGACTATAAAAATCATATTTCCAACAATTGTGTAATATTCTTGATGTAGTATTTCTGAGATTTAAATTTCATTCAAAAAAGTTCTTCGGGTTTTGGTGCTACCCATACAATATGAAATTGATTGCCACACAACTTTGTAACATGAAAAAAGGTCAATCAGATTGGAGCTTTAAAATGACTTAAATTGAAAACTTCAAAAGATTAATCGTTAATCTGACGTGGAAATTTAAGAAAGATCATGAAATCAAATTTGCTTTTTGATATAGCCTGTACAATATACACGATTTTTATAAATGATAGTCTCCCGGTGCTTTACCTTATCTAGGTAAAACTAGTTTTTAAAAGAAGGTAACTGATTTCCTATACATGAGAAGTCTTACTTGCAGAATTAAGTACCTATTCCAAAACACAATTCTTGCAAAACAGCACTTATGAAAAGCAACTAAAGAGGCAATGATAAGATTATCAATACGTTGACAGATAGCTTATATTAAGGATGAAGATTCAGAATAGCAATAGGAGCGCCCTTATACTTTCGATGAATGGCTTATTCCAAGCTTATCTTGAAAACGGTGTCTAATGTACTTAGAAATCCACCCGCCCAATCTTGTCATGTAACAATAAACAATTAATATGGATCTAAGACAAAAGAAAATCACAAAAATAGGAGTAGTACTCGGTTATGCAGTTCCCAAAATTTAAAAATGAATTTCGCGAATAATTCCGACTATTGTTACTCGATTTGATTTTCCGTAATCTTTTATAAAAACAAATGTAGACAATTTACCAAATGTATACTAGGACACTTATATTATAATGCTATTAGCCAAAAGGACTTGAATAGCCTGTGAATCAAATAAGCAGTCAGACGGAAGACATTTGAGATTTAGCCAATAAAACACGTGTTTCTTTTTATATTGACATACATTACTTCTTGATATTTAAGAAATTGACGGTAATTCCTACATAAACATATAAAAAAATTGACATGTTTTATTTTTAAGTTCAGCTTTTGAAAGTCTTTAAATACAAATAGGAAATGCCATTAAATATACCAATTATAGACGGAAAGAAAGTCAATAAATCTTTGACTGCATGGCAGTGTTCATTTAGTTTTCAATTTTGGGCGAAAATGGTTGCATTCAGTTTATAATCTCTATTTTAATAACAGATATTTCCATATCAAAACATGATTTTGTTAATTCGATTTCTATAGAAATAGACGTTAATTTATCATTTCTAATTTCACAACACAGACGTGCAATGGTACCGTATTCACATACATGTAATATCGTTCTAAATTAAAGTAAGTGCGGTTAATTAAAATGCACTTAATTCTATTAATCAAATGATGCATGATCTGGCTGATATCATTAAGACATTTGTCATTTTACAATCCATTTAGAAAATTAAATCATTTGAATAAGCTATTGTAAATCTTTTAAACCCTCTACTAATCTCCAATTTAATCATATGTCCATATCAGGCATACAGTATCAAGGTCGGGATACCCGATACGTACCGTTGTTATAAATTCGTTAACTTTTTCTGTCTTGTATGCTTTTATCGTTGAGGAGATACTTTGAAGGCTATTGTTTCGTATCAAAAGAAAAACATAAAGGAGTTGTATTTAATAATATCATATTTAATATTGGAAAGATTTCTAATAATTGAAAAGTAGGAAAAGTATACCTTGCCAATTTGTGTATTGTTGATTCCGATCGTAGTGTCAAAGGAGACGTCATCAACTCTTCGGGTAAGTCATGTTCATTTAAAACGCTCAGTCTAGTTTAATATATTAATTTTTGTTATCAGATATGATCAACCAAGTATTCAAAATTACATTTACATTTTAAATAGGTAAATGCATTATGCATTTCCGATGTACTTTAAAACTATATTTTATTATAAGAATACATGGTTTTATGATTTAAACATTTTGTTTTCATTTCATGACTACCTCATTCGCTTAAATGGACATCTTCCAACTGCCAATTATTTGAAATATGTTACATGTATAATTGAACTATACAACACAGCATAATATAAAAACAAGCAAGAAAATTCACACGAAATATAAATTATAAAGATTAGCAAAGTAAATTCTCATATAACTCATTGGTATTAAAATAATCCGTTATGGGACTTTAAAATAACAATTAAATCCAATTCACTTTTCCGAGCCTTTTTGGCATGAAGCAAATGTAATACAATAAGAATTAATTTTATAATCTATACCCACGATATAACCTTGTTAAGTCACATTTTTATGAGATTGTATGGTGCATTGCTGAAGAGGTGTTGAACTTTTAAGTTTATACTATTAACTGGTAATTTCCAGCTAGTGAATTTGTGCCGAAGCTAAATTTTGAAATTAAGTCTTTCGTGTTCGTTTCTGCTGTAAACTGCCACGATGCTATATTGAACACGTGAAGGTTTAGCTTAAATTATAGAACACTTGCATGAAGTTTATCGCCAAGATTTATAGAATACTTGTGTGCAGAGTATAGCCAACGAAGCTATTCGGAACACTTGTTTGTAGTGTTAAACTAAGAAACATTTTGGAACACTTAGCTGGCAGTGCATCACCATGATTACCCATGACTGATTTAGAACCGGTTCTCCCTTTTAATGGTTTTAACTCACAAATGGTATGTTTTCTACATTCTCAAACATTATACATTGTTGGCAATGAAAGCAATTTGAAAAAAAATCTTTTTAAAATTGTAACATTTATCTCTTCATTTATTGAATTATTTTTGATTTTCAACTTTTTTGGCCTCGAACAATCACGAAGAGACATTGATTGAGAAATCCGCATATGATAGAGTAAAATTGGTACAGTTAATGTTATTGGTATACCACTACCTACTCTGTGTTTTATAGCGAATACGTGTGTAATGGAAACGAAACAGCAATTGTATTATATACCAATTACATGAGATAATCAATTCTTTAAACGTGGTTAAATAATTTACTTATTGGGTTGTTCGTACTTCTCCAAAAGGTTCGATTCCCCAAATATATATCATATATATTGACAGACGTGATAAATCATTTTTGTAAATATTTAAGTTTCACATGATCGTATATAACTTGGCAATAAATTGTCTAGTTACTGCTACTCTATTACCAGTTTATGGTTATAATAAAGTATTAAAGTGACAAAAAGGATATTGTTTGAAAATACATATTAAGAATGTTTTCCCTAAGCAAGTAAGTATTATATTAAATTCCACTGTTGCATCATGGTCTAGATCTTATCTCAGTATGTTACTTTCAATAGGATTATTCGTAATGATGAACATTTATTGTCAAATAACTAATATATTTATGTAATATTTGAATTGAGTCTTGGTTATTGTCGATTTTAAGTTATTTAATATTTGTTTTTTTTTTGCGAAAACGTGTCTTTTAGATGAGACTTTTAATACTATGTTATAGCTATACTGATCTAAGTCAGGAACATGTTATGTAAATGGTCAAAAGCTGTGATATTTTAACATTTGAGAACTAATATGCTGTCGTAATCATGCAAATAACCATAGTAAACTATAATTGGGTTGTTTAGTCAATAATCGTCCTGCATTGAACATATATAGCTGACTATGCGATATGGACTTTGCTCATTGTTGAAGGCCGTACGGTGACCTATAGTTGTTAATTTCTATGTCATTTGGTCTCTTGTGGAGAGTTGTCTCATTGGCAATCATACCAAATCTTCTTTTTTAAGTGCATTTGCTTTATTTTTATTAATTTATACATTTGACAACATTATCATTTTATCAAATATACTCGGTGTTGACAGTGTTCTGCTATAAACACCTCAAGGTGTAAAAAGATGCCCAAAGTGTCCAGTTCATATTTACTACCGTACTTTCTATAAAGTTCAATATTTACACAATTTTGATTTAAAGTCAAGATTATAATAGACACTGTCCATTAGACATTTTCATGTATATTTAAACTCCCATGGAACTACTGTTTGTGTTCAAACATACAAAATTCTCTCCCACACTTCTGTTTTAATGGTATTTGAGACATCGTGCATTAATTCATGCTATTAGTCGAGGAGTTGTTAGTATAAGATGTTTTTTAAATTTAAATACTTATAACGGAAGATATGTATTTCCATTGTAGTTATATTGACACAAAATAAACGTCATTAAAATACACTATTCTTAAAAGGTGTCACATGATTGCATGTATGTCGGAGTAAAAAAAAAGTTGAATTCTATTGTAATATATGAATTTTGATTGTTATTCCCTCTCTCCACATATAGGTAAGGTATGCTTTTATCTTTTGTTTTGTTTTCCTGCTTCTATTATGATAATGAAATGACAAATATATAGGTAAGCTTCGTAGATATATTGACCTTTTTTTTAATTCATTTTTTTTTAAGTCGGGAATTTTAGATATAAATATTTTATAAAAAGATATTCAATATGTGTTTTGTCGTAATGCATCTATTTCTTTGTCATGAAACACATGTTTAAACCACGTAAGAAATTAAAATATCCAAGTTGAGACTACTTCAATACGTAACCGATCAAGCAAACGAAAACAAATTACATTTTTACCTATTTAACATGCTAAGTAATTATAAAAATGTTTATCTCATTTAAACCTATCGTCGTGTATACCTAAAACGTAACGATAGTTTATATGTCTAAACCAAACATAGAGATATATAACCACGGGAAACGTTTCATTAAAGACGGTAAGACATACAAGAGATACGTTTTTTCATGTCTTGTTTATAACAGAATAAGGGACGACATCAAAAGATCGATGTAGGATAAAAAAAAAACTTAAATCGAATAGTTTGGGGGTGGGGGGTCAACATTGCTGCAAGTTTTGTTAATCTAAAATCGATTTTACATATATCCATATAGGTAAGTCAATTTTTCCCAAATTAGGTTAAGAAGGGGGTAGGGGGTCAGCGAAAAAACTATGTAAATTAAGTTTTTTTTATCCTACATTGAACTTTTGATGTCGTCCCTAAGATGTTATATAACGATATTTGTATTCCCTTTATTTCGAATATGATATGTACAATACACTTCGACATTAGGATAAAATTATCGGAATAGATTCTTGCTAGGTCTGTAAGTTAAAAATTAAATTAAAATTGGAAATTGCTTTAATTTTAAAAGAAAATTTAACGAAGTTATAAATAAAACAAAATCTATCTGATTCACATCATATTTTAGTTACTCTAGAATCAATTGATATACATAACGGACCATATGCAGTTTCTCCATTGAAACCTAGCTAACTTGAAACCTAGCAATGTGTTTGCAGTTCACGTTAATGTCATGCTTGTCTATACTCTGTTGCGTTTGGATGCATTGCTAATGATAATATAATAATGGGTTGATTAAAATCTTCAATTTTACGTCAATTTCAAAACCAATTATGGTCGTAACCATGGAACACAGACAAATATAAGACCTGGAAAATAAATGTTATTGGTTTCTTCCTGTAAAACCTATTAATTACAATTGGATAATATTGTTCATTGGAATGATATTTTGAACCTGAGACTACCATCACTAATGAGTTAAAGTAGTCTCAGTTTGAACATACCTTAAATATGCGATGATCAGAGAGCAACTTCCAAGCAATGTTGACGGCTCTCCTGACATTCCCGAAGCCCTGAGTTTATGAGCTTGGAAGTTGGATCAGACAGATCTGTTCCACCGAGGGGATTTTTACAGGGTTTTTGGAGGGATATTTTGATTCGTTGTTTGTTATGCATATAAGACATAAGTTTCTATTTTAATGTGTAAACAGTATTTTATGAAAAATACTTTACAACACCTGTTGGGTGAAACTGATAAACCATTAACGAACCTTTTATCCTGTATTTTGAAAGGATTCTTGTATGCATTTTGGGTTCAAATGACTTCAAGTAACATACATACATTGAATATGAATACATTATTAAATCCAATTAAAGGGCCCTTTTAAGATTATAACCATTGTGTTTATAGATTTTGTTCAGCAGTCCTATTTTGCAATTGATATATAACTATACGTGACAACCCACAAAAGATTGCTTTCCTTCAGTTACACAAAATTTTAAAACTTATATTAAGCCAAAAGTGACACTACAACTAGTATTGTTTAATTGTCATCGCAAAATGGTTGTTTGTTATCAAGAGAATGTGTCATAGAATATAATGAATACATTTTATAAGTTCTTCGCGTCTTTTATGGCGAATTGTACAAATATGACATGCAAAGAAGGATAGTAATATCGTTCAGAAGCAGCTGATCACATTTCTAGTTTACAGTATGTGTTTGAATTCGCGTTTTGGGGTTATTTAAAGTGTTTTAAATACATGTGCTTCTCCACTTTCGTTGATTGTACGTGTGATCTTAAATTGCTATCCTTCATTATGTTGTCTATTTTCAAAATGATTTCCTTTCTAGTTTCCCTTTCGAAATTCTAGGTGTTTGTTTACATCTTCACTCTTATTTAAACCTTCCATCATCTCAAACTAATATTTTCATTAGATCTGACAATCTGTTATTCAGTCAAAGTGAAGTTGCTTTGAGTGTACGTTCCTTTACAAAGGTTTTAATTTAAATTGAATATCCAGGAGACCGCAGTTCTTTTCGTAAAAAAGAACATCTTTATAACAAGAATATATGGTTGTATATTAAACATAAGTTGTTTTTTTTTATTCCAGAATTAGTGGAAGGAGGCATGGAGTGAACAGATAACAAGCTGAAATCCAAACAAGATTATAAAATGAATAGGCGAAAGCCTTCTGTACAAGTGGACAAGCCCATCCCACAAAAAAAGTCGCGGAAGGTTACAATCGTTAGGGAATTGTCACCTTTAATGTCACACGTCGGTTTCCAAGGAGGACGCCATTTACACCCTGATCGACTTCCTACAAAACAACATGACGCAACTGTATCACTTCGCATATTTGATACGAAAGAAGAAACGATAGAAAATGTTCAAAAATATTCAGACTCTCTTAAAAGATTACTCGTATCAGGAATTCATCTGAAAACAGTACCGGAGAGTTTGATAGATCGTCTTACTCATTTAGAGAAGTTAGATTTAAGCAATAACCAATTAGGAGATGGTGCTATTCCAGATGATATGAAAAAACTTGAAAAACTGTCTGATCTAGCCTTAAACAATAATAAGTTGACAAAGGTTCCACCTGCAATTAAACGACTCAAATACCTAGCCAGATTGGATTTAAGTACAAATGGGTTAGACAGTCTAAAAGGTCTTGAAAAGAATAGACGAATGCAAATACTAGTATTAGACAATAACAAAGTATCCAATGTCTTTCCAGATATCAGTCATATGCAAAGGTTAGAGGTTCTAAAATGTAAAGACAATGTGGTCAAAGAGATTGAGTGTGATGTTCGGAACCTCAGGTCGTTGCGAGACCTGGACCTTTCAGGGAATAGTATAGTAGTGCTTCCGTCTGATGTGTTTTTTCTACCCAAACTAGAATATTTAAGTGCTAGTCAAAATAAAATTTCCAAAGTGCCTGTGTTCAATATCAAAGTGAATAACAAACATGAGATCTCTGACATTGATTTGTCTGGTAACAAAATCACAAAATTTCCAGGTCATCTTTTACGAATATGCAAAAGGACAGATCTTAGTAGCAATAAAATAAAAAATCTAAATATCAACTCACTTAAAAATTTAGAACGGGACCCGGATAAAGATCTCATTATTGATGACAATCCTCTTGTTTTCCCGCCAGCAGATATGCAAGATCTACGCTCAATGATGATTTATATGCACGAAGAGAGATTGAAAATGAAAGTGTATCGGGGTGTAAAAGTAGTTGTTTTGGGTTCACACCAAAGCGGCAAGACAAGCCTAATTCAGTCTTTGATAGACCAGCAAGGCGTTTTGTCAGAAGATGTACACGAAGCAGGTGCAGGAATAGAATCGTATGATATGAGTATCGACTACGAACCGGAAGGAGACGAAGAACAAGGAAAATCGCTAAATTTATGTATATGGGACTTCTGTGGTCATGCCTTTTACAGATATCCACACTACCTCTTTTTTGAACAACCATCCATTGCAATTTTAACGTTTGATATGAAGGCGTATTCTTCGGAGGAATTCGACGATTTAATTGCTTCTTGGTTTGACTGGATGATGGCAAAAACAAACAAAATAGTAACAATTTTGGTTGGTACACATGGAGATTTGTTGACTAAAGCACAGCAAAACGACGTCATTGAAGATGTAAAAAAACAATTGGCAGAGTACAAGGACACGAGAGCTAGATCGATAAATGAAAGGATACAAGCTTTCAGAAAACCAGGAATGAAACTCTCAAAAGCTCTTTCTGAACATTTAGTCGTTCTTTCAAAATTGCAATATTCATTTGATCATTTAAGAGTCCCAAACACCATCATAATGACGAGTTCGAAGCAATTTGTCGGATTTGATTTATTGCGACAAGAAATAGAAAAGCTAGCAAGATCTGACAACTTTCCAAACGTCATGCAAGAGATAAAAACGTTCTGGGTAGATGCCGAGGATTACATCGAAGAAAAAGGTGTTACTATGGTACAACCAGTGATGACTTTTGAAGAGTTCCGAAATGAAGTTGATGAAAAATTCGGAATGCGAAGAATGATAAATGCTATGACAGAATATCTGCACGAAAAGGGAAAGGTTCTAAATTTCTCTCAAACACCTTCCTTGAAAGAATATGTATTTGTGAGACCGTTGTGGTTATTCGAATTACTTAGACAAATATATCATCACGATATATCAAATGTGTTATCATACGAGAAGACAAACTCTTTCAAAGCTGTTGGAATGAGCACTAACAGGTTTGAAAGAACAAAAAGTGAGTTGCTCTCTGAAGGAGTAATAGATCGTGAGTTACTCCAAGGAATGATTGGCGATTTAGTTCCAACAGATATGAATGATATATTTGATGACGTTATCAAAATTCTTCTTGAAGGATTTTGTATCGGATACCCAGTTGCCAAGCTTAAAGAAAGTTCTCAGGGCACAGCAAAATATAATCATCATGTTAAGCAAGATGACAAAGGGAAAATGAAAATACAGAAAATTCTCATTCCATGGCTACGCAAAATTGGTGAACCAGAAGATATGAAAGAGAAATGGCAAAGATTGTCAGAAAGAAAGAATATTCGTATTTTATGCAAATTTCCAATTTACTTTCCTCCAGGTTTTTTCGAAACATTATGCATTCGAATTCACCAAAAGAAAACAAGAACAGACTATCCGGACAAAATTAAGAAAATGGATTCTCAGGAAAAAGTTAAGATGAATTTCATGGCGCATTGGGGAGGAGGGATACATGCAAGGAATGATGAACATAAAGTTCATATAAAGATTCATTACGTACCTGGTGGAGATAATGTTGGTACTGATTTATTGTTTGAATTACGAGCAGACATCATTGACATTGATAAGGAGGATGAAGCGGCACCTGGTACAATGTGGAACCTTGTTTATCCTTTATTGTTTGAGTTTGAAGAAACTATAAAGAGTTATGAAGGTAGTCGTAAAGCTTCTATTCTATTTATAATGGTTAATTTGTTCAGGTATAAACTAACAACTACAGACGTATTTTTTGTTTACCATAAGTAAGCTTAAATTGGGCAACTCAGTGTAATTAGAAATGAGTCAATCTTTGTACTCGAAAAAGATGATACGGAATGCTGTGTGAGCTGTGTAACACCTTTAGTATTAAAAAAAAAAACAACAATAAATTAATATATATATATATTGTGTCTACTTTTAGGTATTTTGGTAGAAAGGAGAGTTTGTTGCCCTCTTTGTAATAGCCCATCCTTTGTTGGTGAGTGGCAGCAACCTAAACAGTTACAAACAGAACTACAAGACAATCTACAAAGGAAATGTGAAGCATGTAAAGAAATGGTTGAAACAGATTATCTTATACAACCACGTGGACAAAAAACAGGTATTTATCATCTTTTTATTTGTTTATTTGTTTTTGGCATGGTGATTAGTGCAATATTTCATAAATCATTTAAATTGATTGCAAGTTTCCATAGCCTTATCTTTACCAAAAAATGAAACCACTATTTCCGTCTATCATTTTAGTCGAAGCATGTTTAGTATGTCTGATTCATTGTTTGTATTCAGTTTTTTGTTCTTAAAAAAAGTCCAAATCCTATATGAAATCTTTTCCCAACGAAAACATATGTAGAATATGAGATGTCAATAAATGTCAACGTTGTAATATGGTTATATTGGTATTTTCTTGATAGCATTTGGCGATTTAGATTTATACAGTAATAAGTCATGGAGAGCAGAGCAATATTTGGCATGCGATGAAATTATTGACAGGTTATCAGATATGTATGTCAATTTCAAAAATATGTAGATTTTTAATATCTATATGGTAAATGGTACGAATAGACTAGTTAATTTTTACACATCACATGCAAATTAAAATTTCTTTATACACCCTCACACTAAATGTAATCTTCCTTAGTCTTAGTGACTTGATTATTGATATTCCAAATTTTGAATATTTTTAAAATTTAATTGTAACTACCTATGTCCTCTCAACAATATCATGCATTGCCAAGTGTATATTCAATTTAAGAATATATTTAAAATAGTAGATGTTTCTTTTCTTATTTTACCCTCAAAGTTTTGCCTGATGTAATCGTCTTAGTGTAAATCTTATTTTATTTTGTTACTTGTTTTTATCTTTACTTTGTGGCTATGTGATATTTCCCTTTTTTCTATTTTGGTTAAGGGATAAAAAAAAATTCTATGAAGTTGTTATTGCATAATAAAAACGACCAAGATGAAAACCGAATGAAATGTCTTCCTTCGAAATTTGAACGCATAAAGGTGTCTTTTCCATGATATTCCTTGTAAGTATGGACCACACCTCTACTTGTGTCTTAATTTATTTTTGTACAACTGAAAAAATAAAAATATGAAGTTTGGATATGATTGTCAATGAGACAACTCTCTTCCAGAGCCTGAGAACCAATGACATGGAAGTTAACTATCATGTGTCACATTCAACAGTAAGCCAAACTCATACCCATACATGAAAATTATTTTTTTTACAGTCAATACCCAAAACTGATTATAGTATAAATATTACTTTATTTGCCAAAATGTTAAGGACGCCATAATGATTTGGTTTACCGGTATGGAATGTCTTTGTTGCAGATATATACTATCATACATGCTCCGTCAAAACCACAATCAATTCTTATTTCCTCGTTCATGATATCATACAATGCATCATGTCATAGTATGTATGATTGTCATGAACACAACGGGGGGCATAGGTGGAACAGAAACTGCTTACCCTTTAGATGCACATCAAATCAACTTCATTTTTGCGAGTTCGCATTGCTCAATGCTATCGTTTTGTTTAGTGTTTCGTGGAATGTTGTAATTTGTGATGGTGTTGGGTTCTTCTTTGGTATCTAGATGCATTTTACTCTTTTTCATTTGTTAACAAATTAACTAATAAGGTACATTCGAAAAGTTGTTAGTAAAACATAAAGTTGTGAACTCCAGAGTCGAGGATGGCACTTTGCCGGTACAATACCTGTTTAGTATAATTATGGAAGGAAGAATATTTTACCTTAAAGAAGTTAAACTTAAATAAACAGATGTAAGGGAAATAATTCATATTGTTTATTTTATCGATCCAGCATGTGGTAAATAGACTTTTTTCAATTTCAGTAGAATGAATACTAATTTCAACTGATTATTTTAATTTTGCAGATGACATCAGTAAGCTTGGTATTCTCTTCACGTTGTACTTTCTTTTAGATGTTATACATTCAAAGACACTGAATCTATATTGTTGTTAGAATACACACGTACTTTATATATTCTAATAGAAGGATTGTTAAAGGTGCTCTGCCACCTTTGATTCCATTTAATATTTGTAATTGCGAAAAGAATCAAAACTGAAGCAAAAAAAAAAAAAAAAAAAAAAAATGGAATTCGGTTTATTTTATAAATCTATAGAACGTTTTTAAGCCAAAAATTTCAGGATTTTGAAAGTGTCTTATTTTATAAAATTTACTGTGAATTTTATTTGCATGTATAGAAGTTTTTAGAAATTGATGACCATGTGGATTCAGTGTCTTTACATATATACATATATATGTGTAAATAAGTATCTATCCGTTTCTTTTTTTCTAAAATGACCTTTTTAATTCATTCTCTGAAATATATTATAGTTTGTAACTTCTCTATTATTCTAATTTTGATTTTCATTATACATAGAACTGTCTATCGTTTAGTTTTATATGCTTACTAATATAACCAGAGCTTATGTGACTCTTCACATGTAAACAGACCTATACACATGAAAGCAATTGATCAACTTTAAAAAAAATATAGTTGGTCCATTATACATGTTAAACGATACTGGACGAAATACACCTTGTTTGTATTTTTTGCTCCAAAATAGCTTACAGCTTTGCTTTTTTTAAATGCTTTATGTTGTATGACATTCCAGTTTTTGAGATGATGTCAATGTTGAAAAAGAGGTAAACAACAAAAATAACTCACAAAGACACACACACACACTCATGCATGTTCACGTTTCTTAAATTTCCACATGAGTCTTCGTAACACGTGATTTTCATCATTTGAGAATGATGACCCATCTAACACTTAGTTTGCATTCCATCTTTCGTTGAGTTCGTGTTTGCTTATAATTGCAAGTCGGCAACAGACAGTCTGTATATATAAGTCACTTGGTAATTATTGTTTGATTTGATAACTGATATTTTAGTTGAAAGAGTTTTGATGCAGCTCGAACAGGTAAAACTTATATACGGCTCAGGGATGGTATAAACGGACAAAATGTAGTAACACATAGTTTATATATATAATGTTTTCAGTGGACATCAAATATATAAAGGCAAAATTGAAAGAACTAGAGGCTTTGAAAAGTTTAAAATATAATATTGGGAATGTAACTTGAGGTTTGTGGTATAAAACGGTTGCAGTGGTTTTTGTTTTATTCTTGCTTAATTTTGTGTTTTTAACAACGATTTAAAATCGTATTGTCATTTTATATTTCAATATTTTTTTTCCATGTGAATGTTTTCCTCTCCATTGCCTGTTTCACTTTTATTTATGCCATACTAACACAGTAACACGTGACATTACATGCCTAATTTATTGATATTCTATATATTTATTTACAGCATGTTTAAAGTTTGAATGACGTAACACATTAAACTGTATTAGCCCAACAGTTTAAGTCAATGTTTCAGAAAATCTTGGCAATGGTTAAAAATATGGCATATATTTTTTTGCTTTTAAAATAAAGTATTGTCAGGATTTCACTGATTAACTTTTGATAAACGTGTTTTAATGTTATATGAGAACCTTTTTTACGAAGTTTGGTTTTGTGAAATTAATTAAAGTGTTTTATGCTAAGAGTAATATTTAATTAGGAAAGTTGAATTGTGAATATCATTTCCTTTCAATAACAAAATGTTATTTTTAATTTGCAAACGTCTCTGTCATTCTTTTAAATATAAACTTACAAACGTGGGTTTAGACAGTAGAACTGATGTATTTTAATGTGTTTACTTGAATCAATCACTAACTGAAAAAATGTTTCAATAATAACTACTTTTGTTTTGTTATTGTATAGTGTTATGTAATTGTCGTAAACATTATACTTTCCAGAGAAATCATATTGTTTTGAACATGTTTATGATTAATTCAACAATTTATGATGAAAATAACACTTTATAAATTTCATGCGTCCGAAAATCTTTTTATAGATTTACTGACTCATCGGGAACGATCGTGTCTCTTCATTTGTTACCAGTGGCAGTGATATATAAATACGAAGAAACGTTTTAATAGTGATGTTTTTGTTGGTAAATTACTGCAAAATGCAATAGAGTAACATGAAAAAACCAACAGAAATAAGAACGATCATTCTTATTACAAAAAAGATATAATATCTTAAAAGTATATTTTCGGTCTTCCAATAACTTAAAAAAAACTAATGTATACAAATTAATTTTAACCGTGAATTACTATTTACTTATTTCGTTTTATGATTGAAAACGTTTGTGAAATCAGAAGAAGGAAATGTAATTTCAGAATTTTATAGCATAATTTTAGATTTTCAGTAAACAACTTTCGTTTGAAATCAATAAATACTGTCCTGAAACTAATGTTTTATTTAAAAAACACAAAAAAATAAAACAATTTAAAAATATTAAATGCAATTGTTTTTTTATGATAATCATAAAAATAATCACCCCTATTGCAACCATTATTTTATATGTCTGTTTATCAAATGTTACAGTATATTATTGATTTGCATTGTACTTTTACATTGACAACAGTGGTAACTGTTTTCACAAGGCTGACTTAAAACTATAAATCTGTTTTTAAAAATCAAAAGTGAGTACCTTATTTACAGATGATGTCTTGAAAGAAATAATCAAACAAAGACAGAAAAGGAGAGCTGCTGTTGCAGACCAGAAGTCTCTAGCTGATCTCATTGACCAAGAAAACAGACAATACACAACACCATCACCCTCTGGACGGCGCAGCCGCGGTGCAATGCTTCCTACACCAGATTTGTCACAACTTCAACTTCTTCAATCAAAATTCGCTTCACCGGAAGCAGATGATGATGAAGAAAACACAGAGGAACCAAGACAAAATGGCTTTCCTATAGAAACAATGCATAACAATATAGATACTCCATCGAATTCTGCTTATCAAGATCTGTCTGACTTGGACGAGGTAGACATTGAACCAGAAGTAAATAATGACGCATGTGACAATGATGACGACATCTCGCCTGGTGCATATGGATACGACGAATATACACAGACAAGCCCACAAACTAATGTATCACGTTAGATTTAAAATATATAGCTGTAGATTTGAACAAATTCTTATGATTAAATCGGGACAAAAGAAAAATCTATTTTTTATCTGATTTTAGTTGAATATGAAATTTCATAAACTCTAATCTGTAAACTATTACATATTTTTTTAGTTATATGTGAACATCAGCTTTGTCATAACAGTAAAATGTGAGTTTAAAGCATTCTAAGATTGTCTATCATAAATTTGAAATCCGATTCTGCTTTGATCAATTTTTATGAATATTTTGCTAAAAAAATAATCATAAGACTGATTAAAATAATCACCCGTTTGAAAGGACTACTTACACTGGATTGTTATTACTTGTCATGATACATGTAGTTATGTCTTCTCTTGGCCACTCTTGTGCTTTTTTGTGAAATCACATAGATTTTATATATGTTTCATTTATTTTAGTAGTAGCGAATAAAGAGTAAATTAATAGTGATCCAAATATAAAGATAATTTACTGGAGCCTTTAATCAAATGACCAACTTCACTCACTTTTTTATTATGATGCTCAATTTATACCACTTTTACTCGAATGGTTTTAACGCCAAGTAACCAAGATCAATAGCAATGAACTTTCTGTAAATTTTGTAGATCTCCATAGTTGTTGGTTTTAAAATTTAAACAATCTAAAAATAATTGGTTTTGTCTTCGTGACCAGAGGATTTTTATATTCTGATTCATAAAGGGAGGTTGTACTTTCTTTTTATGCTGATTAATATAAGGAAGCTGTACATTCAAGGTATAGGTATAGCAAAACTGTAGCACATTGTTATGTTTGCACTGGTTATTAGTTGTTATCTATGTTATTTATTGAATAATAGAATGTAATTTGATGCAATTAAATTGCTGTATGTTAACAAACAAAAATACATATTAATTGTAGTTTAAATATTACGAGCAAACTATTACAGATGTTAATTTTTGCTCTATTATTTAGATTTTCAATGATTGGATGAAACAAAGTATGATGCATTTATGAATGTATGCATGTAGCATTTGATCATGAAACTTGATCACCCTATATCATAAAAGAAATCATTAATTGTATGTATGAGAAAATATCAGAATCGACTGAATGGTATCAAGACAAAATTGCTTGCCTATTGCCAAAAACGTAGGATATTTATAAGAATTTAGAAAAAGGAATAGATTTAATAGATGTAAAAAAATTTGCATAACATGAAAATATATAATCAATCGTTTTATCACATTTGTCATTGACAATTGATTTTTGACTCACTTTTGAGTTCAAGTTAAAAAAAAATGGGGCACATATAATTTTAGTACACACATATCAAGGAAAATGTACTGCACATATTTGGGTTAGAAACGATACATATGAAATACGTTAAGTCTAGGTGTATAACGCGTCATTTCGTCTTTCATTTTATGTGTAAAGTTTGTGCTGATATTTTAATGTTTTGTCTATTTTCATGTTTATAAATTATGGTGATTCGTTACAAAACTATTGTTACAGTCTAGTGGAAGTATTAAAATAATCTGTTACATTGTTTTATTCACTTGTTACTTGTCTTTTTTCTGGTTTGGAGAGGGGGAATTGACAAAAGAAAAAAAAACATTAAAACTTCAACCATGAGATATATAGTATATAAAACTAAGAATAACCATGGAAAAAAGTAAAATCACAAACATACTGAACTCCGAGGAAAATTCAAAACGGAAAGTCCCTAATCAAATGGCAAAATCAAAAGCTCAAACACATCAAACGAATGGATACCAACAGTATAATACTTCCTTGAAAAAACGAACTGCTAAATCGAAGAATTCTATATCCAGAAATGAATCAAACTACATAAACATACTATCAAACTATTCAGACTTAATTTTTAAAACCATACCAAAGTAATGGGATACGATTGTGGTTATATGTACCCTGAAAGTTTCATATAAAAACTCAACAAAGATAACAGGCTTAAAATGTGTTACGCCAGCCGCTTGTTTCGACATCATTAAACTCATCAGTGGCAATCATGTTAAATCAGTTAGAAGTCAAATGTATCAGGAAGTTAAATAGCAATGAAAACCATAAAAATACCAAAATAGTGTACAAGAAAAACAAGAGTGTTGGAAACAATGGAAAAGTTCGTAAACAGAAAATAACCGCAGCATTTCAACTTCTACTTCAAATTTTACCACGTACTGACCACCTTCACCAGGTTGATTATTTAATCACATTGATATTTCATGTCAATACAGCTGTGCTGACTGCTGGGGTCTTGGTACATCCACTCGGATACAAAACGTTAACCAATGGTGGCATCTCATCCAAAATACCAGGCTTACAAGTTGATACGCCAAAGGCGCATTTCTTCGAGCTACATATAACCAATCATTGGATCTCGCATGAAAAAACACAGAAAAATTGCGAAATTGTGACAAATAAGACTACGACCATCTTTGCTTTAGGTGGAGAACATTGCATGTTCCTATAGAATTTTTTGTTTGTTTGTTAAAATGTTTGACAAATAAAAACTAGAAAAAGGTCGATTTGGAGAGACAATTTACAGAAAATGACGCATCATTGATATTTCATGTCAACACAGAAGTTCTGATTACTGGGCTGGTATTAATACACTTGAGGACGAAACTTCCTCTAACAGTGGCATTGACCCAGTTTAAAGTTGTTACTGGATATTAAAAACAAACACAGTGAATTTCCGAACTATGCAAATGCAACTATGTTATGCACATTTCTCAGAAAAACAAAAAAAGTAATAGAAATACAAATCACAAAAGTAATATAAATACAAATGAAAAGTTCAGCAAACAATAACATCAACTATTAGGTTTAAATGTATCTAACTTTGAACAATTGGGTAATATGTGTATAGTTGATGTAAATTTAAACGTGACTGAAAGTTGACTGCTGAACCCCTATTTTAGACATTTTGACCAATTATGTCTGTTTGTTTTGTTCACAGCGTCGTTGTCAATATAATGGAATTTCAAGTATACGACTGTCATTCAAGTGAGAGGTTTAGCTAGCTATAAAACCAGGTTTTATCCACCATTTTGTACATAAGAAACTGTCATTTGATTAGGAACTTTCCGTTTTTGCATTTTCCTCAGAGTTCAGTATGTTAGTGATTTTACTTTTACTGACTTTGGTTAGAACATCAAACGTTCAGACTGAGTTCAGATATCCACAGAAAAAAATGTGTTGTTTTTTCTTTGGTCGTCTTTTCAAGAAGAAAGTTGTCACTTTGGACTTTTGAGCAGGTTATTAAATTGTCACACACGTTGAGGGTGTATCTTTTTTACTGTACACATATGACATTCTTATGCTTAAGGATCATGACGATATGTCTTGTGTTTCATTTTTTGTAGTTACTTCTTTCTTTTCTGTATGCGAATTTGTTAGGCCTTCTTTACTCCAACATATTAAGATTTAAAATTAATATATTCACGTTTTTTTTGGGAGATTTGTGTTTTAAAGTTTATGCAAAAATATATGATAATTGATAAAAAAAAAGATATCATAAATAGACCATACTGATTTACATACGATTTCAACAATTTAGATATCCTAATTATTTCCCCAATCAGTCTCAGACGATTAGTGATTTGATGTTTATCGATACAGTTTTGTTCGCTTAATCTTTATTTTTCATTTGTTAAAATTCAAGTTAACGTCACTTTTCTTGCTTTCCTCTAATTTTGCTAACACTCGCACTCTTGACAGTTAACAAAAACAAAGCTAAATAGTTCTAGAGAACGCTCGCATTTACTGTAAAATCAATTTGAAGATCTTATTTAACGAATCTAAAAACATGTCCTCTTACATTGTTTGTTTGTTTCAATGGCATTTGTTTCAAAAGTGTGCAAAGATAGTTAAATCTTTCTTCTGTAGCCATGAACAATCTCCACTTCTGTTTTTCGATAGTTGTAACAAGTTGTTCTATAGTTATTCATATTGTAAGTTTATTCAGAGGAACAACTACCATACCTTTAATTTTCACTTATGAACTGTATCTTTACAAAATGAATTTTCAATTTATGACTCATTATCATATTGGCGTTTCTAGATTAGATTACTTGATTCTTGATCAATTAGAAATGAATACCGGAACAAGATCGAGTTCAGGTTGTTTTGCGATATTAAAGACTCATAAACTCATACCAGGATATAAATTTTGTATTTGCGCCAGACGCGCGTTCCGTCTACAAAAGACTCATCAGTGACGCTCAAATCAACATAGGGGGTTAATAGGCCAAATAAAGTACGAAGTTAAAGAGCATCGAGGACCAAATATTCCTAAAAGTTTTGCCAAATACAGCTAAGGTAATCTATTCCTGAGGTAGACAGACCTTAGTATTTCAAAAATTCTAAGTTTTGTTAACAGTTAATTTATAATTATGACCATATCAATGATAATTCATGTCAACACAGAAGTGCTGACTACTGGGCTAGTGATACCCTCGGGGAATAAAAAATCCACCAGCAGTGGCATCGACCCAGTGGTTGAAAATAATCTTATCATAGATACCAGGATATAAATTTTGTATTTGCGTCATGTGGTTTCTGTCAGTTAGAGGTAAGAAACAGGGCAGATAGCTGTATCCTTCGTATGGTCTCAATTACTTAACCATTAAAACATAAATGTATTAAGTCCAGCTCTGTCTGTTGTGTAAACCATAGCAACTAAAAAACAGCATTATTTGACGAGTAGTATTTAACTCTTTAAGAATAAAAGGTAATAAAATTAACGGTACCAATTTTCTTGCACCAGATGCGCATTTCGACAATACATGTCTCTTCAGTGATGCTCGTGGCCAAAATATTTGAAATCCAAAGCTTATATAAAAGATGAAGAGCTATAATCCAAAAGGTCCAAAAAGTATAGCCAAATCCGTGAAAGGAATCAGAGCTTTGCATGAGGAAGATACATTCCTTAATTTATAATAATTTCTATTATTTTGTAACAGCAAATTTTAATAACACAAAAAAATCCGTATTTTCATGCCAGTACCGAAGTACTGGCTACTGGGCTGCAGAAAGTTGTGATCTAGATGCTGCAGCTAAGAGGGAAACATATGGCTTAAAAAGCGACGAAAGAACCAGAGTGACAGTCAAATTCATAGATTGAAAATAAACTGACAACGCCATGGCTAAAAATATAAAGACAAACAGACATAATAGTACAGAAGACACAAAATAGAAAACTAAAGATTAAGCAACACCAACCCTACCAAAAACAAAAAAAAAATGATCTCAGGTGTTCCGGAAGGGTAAGCAGATCCTGCTCCACATGTGGCACCCGTCGTGTTGCTTATGTTATTACAAATCCGATAAATAGTATAATTCGGTATGTCACATTCGTGAAAAGGGAAGGATATTGTAGTTACGACATAAGGAAGATATCCGATATCATCTGTGAAACGGTTATTCCATAACGGTCAACCAACTAGTGATGGCGTCCGTAAAATTTACGAAGGGATGATTTCAACTTCACCGTTTGGAACTCTTGGTTTAATAGTTTCCTTGTGAGCAGCAATTCTCTTTCAAGGAAATCATGAAAGGTAATACAAGCCCAGGAATATCGTATCAATTGGGAGATATATACTCTGTATGCAGGCACTGCTGGAATGTTGCTACATAGAAATGGAAAGTTCACAATTGGGAAACTGAAATCATCTCTTTTGTCGTAAAGTTTTTTTTTTCAAACGCCCTCATTGTCAATTTCTAGATGTAAGTTAATATATGAGGCAGACTTAACTGTATCTGTAGTATCCTATATCTCTAGTTCGAGGGGATAGATTCGTTCAACATAGTCATCATTTTGTATCTTTTAATGGGAGAACATTATCTATATAGCGGAACGAAAGATATTGCTAACTTCTTATCTTTCTTTCTAAGAAGTTCCTGTATGAAGTCAGCCTCATAATTATAAAGAAACAAGTAGGCAAGAAGAGGGGCACAAATGGTTTCCACTGGAATTCCGACAGTCTGTTGAAAATCACGTCATCCAAAGGCAACTAATATGTTGTCAATCAAGAAATGAAGCATCTTGATAATGTCAGTTTCAGATATGTTTTTGTTTGAATCAGAGTGATTCTTTACAAATTAGGATTTATCCCTCCCCAAGACAAGATATTTGTATCTCATTCGCCATGCATTTTAATGAAACAAAGTAATACCAACTCTTTCAATTTGTCCTTTAGTTTGAAATGGGGAATACTTGTGTAAAGTGTAGAAAAGTCAAATGTTTTAATACTATTGCAAGATGAGAGAGTCTTAGATTGTATGTACTCTTATCGATCTTTTGAGTTTTAGTATCCACATCTGATTCACGCTGCCCGGCTTTGATTGCTGATGAAATTGACTTAAATAATTTAGAAAGAGGTTTCGTGGAGCACTTGGAAGACCCTGCAATATATACCGTATTTTGTTAGGACACTTAAGTAGTTTAAGTATCCAATACAGTGATGGAAGATCCAGTTCTTCATCTTTGGTTGAAATTCCAAAGGAACATAGAACAGACCTATGGTTATCCAGGATTTCCTCTTTGGTAAGTGTCGTGAGGGTATTTGTTGAGTTTCCAAGTGAATTGTCAATACCTAATTCATGTATCAAGCAGTTTATGTAATGATATTTACACACAAAAACGATGTTGTTTGGGGCTTTATCTGCGGGGACAACATTTATGCATCTCAGATAATTATCCGCAAGCTCGAATCCAAAACATTTTGTAAATATACAGTATACGCGTTACTTTACAATCAAGTCTTTCACGGAATTACAGTTTTGCAATACAATATCAAACAGATTTAATTCTTATGATTGCTTAAAAGAAACCTGAAAATTCCCAACACCAACATCAAAACCGAAGTTTACCATGATCGGCCTAGCCAAGATCAGATGTGCATTTCATATTGGGTCTATGTTATAGGCTTGTAAAGACAAGAAGATAAACTTTACATAAGTAATACATCTTTGAACTGAAGAAGAGAATGATGGGTTTCACAATGAATATCAAATATCTTGTATAGGTGTTACGGTTTTGAAAAAAAACACTAAAATACACGCTGAAAATGGGCAAAATTTCACGTTATGTTGTTTCATTTAAAATTTCACTGTTTTTATCAATTGATAGTTAATAAGTGAACTTAATTTGAACTACATTATTGGTTCACTGTTATAGACAATTTATTCATCTTTCTTTTACTGGTTGTTGCAACAAAAAATCTTCAGTGGTTACAAAGTTATGATAAAAAGTTGAATACTATGCACTTGTTATGCAATTTTGTACTTTTGTTTTTAGCTTGCTCAGTGTAGTGATAAAAGAGGAAAAAAAATCAAATTTATGCTATTATGTGTTTTGTTTTCTCTTCCAGTATATACATTATCAAAAACTACCTCATTTATCAAAATTGCAGTACCCTAGCTGGAGATATATGCCATCAAAGTTGGATATACAAATAAAGTGAAAAAATGTCTTGTCCGTAGACATGCATTCCCTTGTAAACTGGAAGCATAATTACATTAATGTTGCATTGCTAAGTTCCTGTTCTTTTGTAGATATGAAAACACTAATAACATTTTTTTCTACCATCTATTAATAGAGGGAAAAATTCAAAAATATGTCAGAATGTCTTGTCCGTAGACACATGTCTTGTCCGTAGACATGTCTTTTTATCAATATTGCTTGGCTTTATGGGTCTTAATTAGTCCTATGTGTTGTTTAAACTTAGAAATATCTTATATTTAATAAATAAATGGTAATTTAAATGTTCTCAATTTTTGTAAAATTACTTTACAGGAGTGGATTTTAAAAAGTGTCAGATTATCAGTCATAAAAAGCATACCTTATTTTACTTCAATATTGTTTATTCCAGTTGCTGCATACCTTAAAAGATTAACTAAATCAAATGAAGAAAAAGTACTTCTCTCTCTCTAACTTTATCTTTTGCATTTCAGTATTAACAGCAGACGAGGAAGTGTCTACGGACAAGACACTTGTACATAACAAGTATTAAATTCAATTATTTGTCTGCTATGGAACTTTAATCTTATTTATAGGTGATGAAAGTTATCTATTCAAATTAAAACTCAGTATTTTCAACATAAATATAGTCACAATTAATTCTAACAGATTTTTTTTTTTAACTGAAATTGTCTTGTCCGTAGACATTACCCCAATATATTTGTATCCAATATCCTTGAGTTCAGCCTAATTTGATAGGTAAAATGTATGTTATTTTTTCAAGAGAACACATTCAACTATGTCAAAATTGAGTTTTAATAATAGTTTGATTGTTTTAAACAGTCAGATATATGGATTTCAGTTAAAAGAATGTGTCTTCATTTTGGCTTAATCAATAAATTATTGAGATATGTAAAGAATTATGGCTACATTTTTATATTTTCCAAAATTTAAAAAACACAGCTTAAAATTTAATAAGTAACTTTTAATCTTAACTTTAACAATCATCTTTGAAAGCATTTAATTGAATATCAATAAAATGTCTTGTCCGTAGACATTATCAAAATGTATTTGTTTCCATTTTCCTCGAAGTTAAGCATCATTTGATAGATAAACCTGATAAAATGTATGTTTTTTTTTTCAAGAGAACACTTTCAGCTATATCAAAATTAGGTTTTAGTAATGCATTTCATTAAATATGAATACAATGTCTTGTCCGTAGACAAAACATATAAATTGTATTGCTAAGTTTGATTGTTTATTGTAAGAATATGCTTCAAGTTATTTTAATGTTCTATACACCAAAAGAAAGGTTTTTTTTGGAAGTTTTGTTATTTATAGATAAGTTTAGATACAGTTTTATCAGATAAGATTAATGATCAAAGAAAGCTACTGTTGTTTGAAATAACTGTGAGTTAAACATGTTCTTGTCATTTTTTTTCAATTAAAATGTTTGATATTCAATAATTTTAAACATATTTTGTTGTCTTTGTCATTGACCAAAAATCTGACACTGGTGACCATGTCTTGAAGGCAACCATTAAAGAAAATTATACAGTTTTTAAACACCATTTATTTAATAAAATATTAAAGATTTCTTCCAAAAACTGCATGTAATTATATAAATGCTTCCAGTGTTAGCCTAACGATGGCAATTTTTCATAATTTAAACCATTTTTGAACCAAAATATCAAAAAAGTTTTTCCCTGAGGTGATACTCATTTTTGACTTCATGTGAAACACAAAATGCACATCTGATTGTGGCTAGGCCGCAAGCAATACACTTTAATACGGTATAACTCCTTACACAAATGTTGCCATACAAACAAAAGAAATGTCACATAAACTAACCTCACAACAAGATTTATATTTATTGATACCTTTATACTGTACAAATTTCACTGCACCAAATGCCCATTCCTCTTCAGTGATGCTTGATACCAGTATATTTTAAAATCATAATATAATACAAGCGACTATCGGTTATAACCGTAAATGACCAAAAGTACAGGTATAGCTGGTCAAGGAATCGGAGCTATGCTCAATGGAGAACTATAAATAAATTTCAAGGCACTTGCTACGATAACGTTGAAAACGAAACAATAACGCAAATTTACTTTTTACGTTTATTTCAATATGGTGGAATGTAAGGTCGAGTTAGAATGGATAAAATACTTGTGTCTTAAATAATAAATTAAAGAGGTACTAGTATTCATGGCCATATTGTCATACCAGGTCTGTGAAATACTGATAGCAGCTCATATATTTCAGTTACTATTATCCAATAAAGAAATTACGATTATCAAACAAGAAAAGTGCCATTGAATTACGATTATCATCCCGAATTTTTCGACGGCAATTTTCTAAGCGCTTAGACAATTATAGTGCACCGTTACGATTAAAATATGGTGTAATGGTATCGAAAAAGCTTGCAGCTGAGTAACTCGTGACAACAACGGGCTACATTTGAGAAAAATGACTGAAAAGATTTTACCTATTTCTGCCGTCGCCATATTGGGATAGTCGTAATTCCAGTTACGGTTATCAGTTTAACACCAGTGATAGTAGATAAAGACAGAATCAATCATCAAAATACCTATCGACATATACGATTAACAAAAAATATACATAAGCAATGTTTTTTTTTTACATTCCATTATAAAGTGGAAAACACTATAAACCGTGAGCTACACCTATAGTCGGCCATATTTACAACTTCAAAGACCACAACTCATAAAGAGAACAGTCATATAACACTGGCAATGAAAAGCTAAATCAAATTGGATTACGTTAAAATCAATCGTTTTATCAATGTTACATATTTTGTGTGCAACATTTTGATTCCAAGTCGAGAATCAAAATTTTCAAAAACTTTTTCTGGTTTAAACAAGATTTTCCCGCAAGTTAACATTGTATACATATATATTTTTTTGTATATTATTTTTCTGTCTTTACTTTTAAATATGTAAGGAATGACTGTAATAATTTTTTTGTCTATGAAGAAATAACATAAAAAAATGTGGTGCACACTGAATAACGCGCCTAGCGGGTAATTTAAAGTGGGCACCACATTTTTTTTAATGTTATTTCGAATAGACAGAAAAAAAATATTACAGTCATTTCTTATAATTTAATACTTAATTCCATTTTAAACCGGAGTAAATCATGAAAAACGTTGATGACGTCACGGTTTATGTCTATGGGCTGATAAACAAAACGACGGCAGACAATCAGAAGACACATTACATTCACAAATAAATTATATAAAAATGTTAAAATAAGTTAAAGCATTTTAAATTTTGTTTTAATGGTACCTGAAACGTGTTATTCTTTTGCTATTCTTTTAACGTCCTTTTGGCCATAAAGATCTTAAAATTGCAGCATATTTATACACTTTGGCTTAGTTGCTTAGTTCAATCAGATATATATATACACACATATATGTCTCTGGTTTAATCTAGCAAAGCAATCTGGAGGCAAACCATTGTTTAGTTCAGGCCATGATTAAAGTTTCAAAAGTGGCATTAGAAATTTTAAGATTTTATAGTGGAAAATAGAGCAGATAAGGTCAAATTTCTTTTTCTGTCAAACAAACTCGACAGTTTGGCACAAACTGCCATTATTGTCAGAGTAAAAACTGGATTACTTACCCATATAAAACACAATATACGCCACATGTTTTTATTTTTAAATTAAAAGAATAGAAAATTGTTTCAGATTAACAAAATAATTAATTTTGAAGAAGCTGGGACAAAGTCATGTTGTTTTAATTTTCTATGGTCGGGATCACAATATTTCTTTACGTTTTTTCGATGTCTTAAGCAATGGTTAAAAAATCAAATTTTTAGAATTAAAATTTAGTTTTGTAAATTAAATACTCACCTTCATAAATTTAGATAAATTTAGATATCAGTCCACTCGCTGCATTATTCAACCGGAAACCAGCCAGAAAAAGAACCATGACCCCGTGACAACCTCTCCCACCTGACACCTGTGCTTCCTAAACCTTCATCATTTATTCCTTAAAATGCTAGGCACTAAGGGGATGAAGGGGAGGGGGGAGGGACCTCTGATTTATGAAGGTGAGTATTTAATTTACAAAACTAAATTTTAATTCTAAAAATTTGATTTTTATTACATTAAATACCTCACCTTCATAAATTTAGATAACAGAATTTAACGAAGCGCTGAATCCCCATCACTAGGAGGAGGAAAAACAACATGTTGAGCAGCAACTAAAGGCCCTAAAGAATAGAGGTTGTCACAATGAAGAGGCATGGAACGTAAATAATGGTTATAAAAGGCACTATCAGACCTCCAAAAACCAGCTGACATGATTTCCGACATAGAGGAGGAATTAAAAATGTTCCAAGAAGAGGCTAAAGCTCTAACTTCATGTGCTTTAACTTGATGTTTAACTAAAACTTCAGAAGAAGCAGACTTATAAGCCAAAATGACAGTATTGCAAATCCAGGTAGAAATGGTTTTAGCAGAAATGTCAGAAATTCCTTTTTAAATAGGAATGAACAACCTAGAAGAACCAGCAGATCTTAATTTAGCTGAAGAAGCTAGGTAAACAAGCAAGGCTCTCACTGGACACAAAACCTGATTATCCGCCGTGGGAGGTAACGCAGGAATAGTAATTAAACCAGAACCTTTATCAGGTAACTGGTTCTTTGCTAAAAAAGATGGATCAGTGAGAAGAGTAACTGAAGACTTATCAGCCGCAAAGCGGAGACAAGACTCAGAAATTGACAAGGCATGAATCTCACTCCTTCTGCGACCCGTAGCCAAAGCTATCAGAAAACAACATTTATAAGATAAAAATTTCAAGGAGGCTGAATGTAAAGGTTCAAAAGGTGGGAACTGAAGAACCTTCAAAACTAAACCTAAGTCCCAAGAAGGAACCAAACGCCTTTGACGAGGTCTATTAAGACAAAAGTTTTTTATCAACAAAGACAAAAACTCATTGTCACCAAAATCAGAGCCTCCTGAAAGTGATATTGTTCTGGCTATGGCAGATCTATATCCCTTTATAGTAGAAGGAGAATAACCCTTTTCTTCAAAAAGATGAAGGAAAAAATCCGCTAACTGTTGGACAGTAACTGTGATAGGATCAATCTGTTTCGACAGACACCAAGTACAGAAAATTGACCATTTGGAGTCATACACTGCTCCTGTAGATTGTCTGACTGATCCTGAGATACGCTTGGTTGCTCCCTCAGAAAAGCCTCCCTTTCTGAGGGAATTCCTGACAGTAACCAAGCGTGCAGATGGAGATTCTCTAGACCCTGATGCAGTTTTCTTCCTTTGAATTGAGACAGAAGATCCTCTCTTAGAGGAAGACAAAGAGGCTTCGCACAACACAGAAGTAGTAGTTCTGGGAACCAAGACTGTCGTGGCCAAGCCGGAGCAATAAGAATGGTCTTGCAAAGATCCCTCTGAATCTTGTGCAAGATCTTTGGAAGAAGACGAAAAGGAGGGAACATGTAACTGAACATTCCCTTCCAAGATAGGGTCATAGCATCTACTGCCCAGGCTTTCTCGTCTGGAATGGGAGAAACGTAAGTCTCCAACTTTTAATTCAGACTGGTGGCAAAAAGATCTATATGAGGACGATCCCAACAAAGAATGATCTCCTGAAACACTGATGGATGAATTTCCCATTCTGTGTTCACTGGAACACGGGAACGGGAGAGAGCATCCGCCAGAAGATTTTGACTGCCTGGAACATGTCTCACTGACAGAATTATATCGAGACTGTGACACAGAAGAAGAATTTCCTTGCTCAGATGATACAGAGAAAAGGAATGGGTCCCTCCTTGATTCTGAAGATAAGCCACTACTGTGGAGTTGTCCGTGGCAACCAGTAGTGACTGACCCTGAACCACAGCCTGAAACTGACGGAGAGAAAGGAACACAGCTCTCATCTCTAGCAGATTGATGTGTTCCTCCAACTGAGCACCTGACCAAAGGCCTGATGCTGTCCTGCCCTCCAGATAAGCTCCCCAACCCATCAAACTCGCATCTGTGAACAGAGTTAGGCTGGGGTCTGGAGGATCCAACAAAACTCCCTTCCGAAGATGTTTTTCCTGAAGCCACCATTGAAGATGAGGTAACAACCGAGGAAGAATTGGAACAGGTGCCTCCCACAACTGAGAAATAGGGTGCCAAAACTCCGACAGATACCACTGGATTGGACGAATATGTAGACGTCCTAGTGGAATGACGTCCATGATCGAAATCAAGAAACCCACCAGCTGAAGCAATTGACGAGCTGGGACAGATGAAAACTGAGTCAGAGCATTGACTAACTGACGTACCTTGACTACCTTCTCTTCTGGAGGAAGCACTAGACCCAAATCTGTCCGAAAATGTTCTCCCAGGAAATTGAAACTCTGACTGGGAATTATCTCTGATTTTTCCCATGAAATCAAAAAACCCAGTCTCAGGAGTAAAAGGATAGACAAATTGGTGTGTTCCTCCAAAAGAGATCGGCAATGATTCTTGATAAGAGAATCGTCTAGGTAGGAGTGAATGAGTACTGCCTGAGTATGAAGATAAGACACCACCGTCTGAAAAATCCTGGTAAAAACTAGGGGTGCAATAGCCAGGCCAAAAGGCATAGCCTTGAAACTGTAAACCTTGTCTGCCCAAACCAGTCTCAGGAAATGACGAAACTTGTGAGAAATTGGGATGTGAAAATAGGCATCCATCAAATCTAGAGAGGTTGTCCAAGTTCCTAGATGAATAGTCGACCTGATAGACCTGTTGGTCTCCATTTTGAAATGTGGGACCACTAGATACTGATTGAGAACAGAAAGATCTAGAACTGGTCTCATTTTCCCGTTCTTCTTGGGAACCAAGAACAGTCGGGAATAAAACCCTAGATGAAACGGAGGATTGACCTCCTCCAACACACCCTTCTGTATAAGAATGTTCACTTCGTCTTGTAACAACTGATTCTTTTGAGAATCCTTTGTCACTGACAGATTGATTGGAACAGGAGAAAGAGGAGGCTGTTCCAGAAACTGAAGTTCCAATCCCCTCCGTAAAATCGAAAGTACCCACTTGTCTGAAGTTATCAGAGCCCATTGATCTAGAAAGTGGGACAGCCTGCCCCCCACTGGAAGAAGAGGAAGAGGAGAAGTATAGTTTTCCTCTTCCAGTGGGGAACGATTCAACGGAGGGGACAACACATCACTTACCCTGCTTCTTTCCCTTAACAACTTTAGCTTTCTTCCCACTAGAATAGTTGGGACGAGAAAAAGCTGGTCTCTTCGTAGGCTGTGAATTCGAAGAAGAAGAGGTAGAAGCCTTGGGTTGATGAGAAGAAGAAGGATTGTTAACCTGAGTGGTCTTGACAAATCTTTTCCCATCAGTGACCTTCACATCCACCTTGACCACAGGAGGGGCCTTATTCAACTCCTCCTGTAACTGCTCTAAGGAAACAGAGAACAACTTGTCCTTAGACAAAGGAGAACTGACAAGTCTCTGCTGAAGCGCTTCAGAGACAGTTGATTTATCAAGAATCTCCTGTCTCTTAGCAAGAGTAAAGTTGGCCACAGTACCAAGAAGAAGGAATTGAGACATTCCCAGACTCTTGTCTACCTGAAGCAGCATAGACCTCAAGTCTGAAAATTCCTCCCCTTTGTCCTTTAAAAGAGACCCAGCTGCTGACAAAAAGTGCTCAGCTGTCTCAAGAACAAAAGTCAAACACCTCAGATTATTCTCTGACTTGACATAAGAAGCTTGAGAAAGTCTGAGGCCATCCAAAGGTTTCGAACCAAGTAAACTAGAAAAAGCCCTGTCACAATTAGGAGCCGACATACCCAAGGAAGATCCATGGATCTCAAAGTCCTTAGATCTACATCTCCCTGGGTAAGAGGCAGGTCCGAAACCAGAGAACTTACTACCACCAGTTTTGCTAGTGTTAGCAAGATTCTCAGCCAGAGAAGAGTTTACAAAAGACAAAGCAGTTGTAAAGTGCCCCGACTCTGGAAAAGAATAATACCCCTTAGACTCTGGCTTGACTATACCTGAGCAAGCCATGAAATCCAAAGGAGTAGAAGAAACCCTAGGTGGAGACGACATGGGCATATCTGACATATCCCTGCGAATCGAGTAGACCAGACTCCTAAGGCAATCAGAATTGCCTGAAGAAGGCTCCTTAGGAATGAAAGCATCTCCCTCTGTGCTTACTACACTGTCAACATCTGAAATACCACCTTGGTCATCCAAAAAGTTACCCTCCTGACTTCTAGGAGCCAAAGACACCGAGTCGTCTTCCAACAACTGTCTAGGAGGTCTGGGAGGATCCTGTACAGGATCCTGAGACAGACCCCTAGACTCCATCAGATCAAGCCTGTTACCAAACTCCATAAACTTAGCATTCACAGTAGCTTGAATCTTGTGTATGGACGTGGTAAGAATCCTCATCTCATCCTTCAAAGAGGATGACTCTGAAGAGGGTCTACCACCAAACCCCTGACCAGACCAAACTGATTGAGCCGAATACGGGTCAAAGGGTTGGGGATAAGGCGGCAAGTTGGGCATACCCATAGGCATGGGAGGGTAGGCAAAATTCATGGGCCACCTAGTCCTGGAAAAGGGGTCACTCCTGATGCCAGCTGGTAGAGTCTCCTGCCTGCTTGTCGTGCAAGACACAGGAGACGTTGGTATCTGTGCAGGCCTAGTAACGGTATGTGATACCCTGCTAGGCCTAGATAGCCTCAACTGACTGGCACCGGGAGTGAACGGCAAAGTCCTGACAGGAACAGGTTCTGACTCCTGTTCCATACCAACACCTGAAACACCTGGAAATTCCAAACTTCTATCCCAAAAGTCATCAGAATGGGTGGCCGAACGCCAAGGGGACAACAAATTACTGTTGGAAGTGTGTATTTGACTGTCACTTACCTCTTGGGTAGCCGAAGCTGGAATTTTATCCATAATATTCAGATAAAATGATGATAAATTATCTAAATATACTTATAATAAACAAAAATATCAATTTAAATTTCTATATATATAATAAACCACTTGTTTGCAAAAAATAAACTTTTTCCTCCTCCACAAAAGCGTGCAGCATGCGTTGTTGAACCGGAAAAAATGATGAAGGTTTAGGAAGCACAGGTGTCAGGTGGGAGAGGTTGTCACGGGGTCATGGTTCTTTTTCTGGCTGGTTTCCGGTTGAATAATGCAGCGAGTGGACTGATATCTAAATTTATCTAAATTTATGAAGGTGAGGTATTTAATGTAATAAAACTTCAAATTTGACTGATCAATCGGAACTACTCGGCTTTTCTGGTTGTTATTGTATTGCATAGCGAGAATGGCCGAGTAGTTACGATTGTTTGACTGATCTGTCCCTCTTTCCACATATCAATTGGTAATTATAGTAAAGCAACCTTGTTTAATTTTCAAAACATGATAAATTCCTATTCAAATACACGAATTTTAGAAAGTATATAAAAGATGTTCAGTTCTAGGTGCTCGGGGTCTGCAGATATGGTTTTACTTTTTTTAATGATACCTGCGGCCACTAAGAAACTTAAACGAGTTTTGACATTTCTATATCCAACCAGGTAAACGTATAAACATATAAAAAGATATTAGAAAGTATATAAAAGATGTTGAGTTTTAGTTTTTAGGTGCTCGGGGTCTGCAGATATGGTTTTACTTTTTTTAATGATACCTGCGGCCACTAAGAAACTTAAATCTATATCCAACCAGGTAAACGTATAAACATATAAAAAGATATGATGTTTTATTATATAATCAGGTTGTTTCATTTTGAAATAACTAGGAAAATATGCATCAGTTATGTTAACACTAAAAGGTTTAAGTTGCAGGTTTAAGCATTGACAAACAGTTATGACAGCCACAGTCACTTGTTTCTATCTATGGGAAGATCCACTATCAACATATCTTTATGAGAAGGTACCCATTGTTCTAGATAGGATGTTTTCAGAGGGTGCAGCCCATGCACTTTTTGGAATGGCGCCCTGTGCCCTTTTTGCATGTTCTGGGGAGGAGGGTGGGTGAAGGACCCTTATCGGTACTCCAGGATCAGCTGTTTTTAAGCTTGGGATTGATCCTCATTGTTTGTAACAGGAATCAGAATCCGAACTGAACTACATGTATTTTGAAATATTCATGCAGAATTCCCAAAGATTTGGTTTAAAGACATGAACATAGGTAATCAACTGTTTACTCTAATGTTTCTTAGAAACAAACAGGTAAAATAGCAGCAGGCTCAAGTCATAAAACGAAGTCAGAGGTATCAAAGGTTGTGTATTGTGTACTATTGTTTGTCTGTGAGTGTTTTTCTTTTTTCTTTGGCCATGGCGTTGTCAGTTTATTTTTCAATTTATGCATGAGTTTAATGCCCCTCTGGTATCTTTCGACTCTCTTTCATATGCTTGCATCTATTGTATTGAAATAAAACTGCAACCAAGACAAGGCATAACACTCTAAAACAGCATGTCCAAGTAAAGGCTTTACTTTTTTTTAAAACTTTATCCATGAATCACAAGGACATTTACAGAAGCAAGTTTTTTTAACATTAGCAGTGCGATATAAATGATAACCTTAGTTCAGATATCAAATCAAATATACAACCCTGACTGTAGGGCAGAATGATCACGACAATGGAAAAATTGCACAGACTAAAGTCATGTGATCATGGCAAGTGTATACTGTCGATCAGAGATGGCTCTTTTACTGTTGTTTAGAGATACATGTATATGGAGTTGCAATCAGCAGGAAAGCCAATTCCTTTCCTTTCCATATTTTCTTTTGACGACCAAAATAATCTCAAAGTACACATACTTTCGAATCGATTGATATATGATACAGCCGTATACCATTTTTGACGATTAAAATTTCATAATACCAAATTTGGTCACCGGCCTATTACCACTAAATACTTATAATCAAGTTTGAAGTTTGGTGGCATCACTTTTATCGTTCTGGAGTTATGCTCCTTCACAAATAATTTAATTTTGGATGCAACGTGTCTTCTGATTGGCTGACATTGTTGTGTTTATCAGCTCATAGACATAATTTTGTCAAGTGACTGTGACGTCATCAATGTTTTTTCATGGTTTAATCCAGTTTAAAATGGAATTTAGAATTAAATTAATAAGAAATAACTGTAATATTTTTTCTGTCTATTCGAAATAACATTAAAAATGTGGTGCACACTTCAAATAATTATCAAGTGTGCACCAAATTTTTGAAGCTATTTGTTCATAGACAGAAAAAATATAGCAGTCATTCCTGTAACAGAAAAATTGCTAAATTGCTAAATTTTTCATTTCCGTTCTCCTACTTAAGTTTACCTCAACCAAATGTCATGAAACTTATAGATAGATAGATAGATAGTTTATTCTCATAAAACCATGCAAATACAAAGGTTACAGAGGAGTTAAAAAATAATATACATGAAAATAAAAATGCATTAAAAATGCATAAAATAAATACAAAATTTCGGATGAGATATATATATATATATATACAACTCGTCTAAACATCAACCCAACAATGTTAGATCTGTAAATTTGCTTTCGCAAATTTTGTTCTTTCCTCGCCGGGATTCGAACCCATGCTACTGTGATATCGTGACACCAAATCGCCTGCACTGCAGCCGTCCCGCTAGACCACACGACCACCTGGGCTCTACAATAATAAAGCTTTCAGTGGCCGTGTGTTACCTTTCCTCGTCAGTTTTAATCTAGCGGCGTACTACAGTACATGATATAGAGATGTTATTGTTACAGATCAGCTCAATTATCTATAGTAAAGGATCCTACAAATTAATGCAAGATACAGTCACAGAAAATAATTATATTCATAAGTACGTCTGAGTCAGTGACAACTCTACAACAGATGTATCCATCAGATCGCCATCAATGATGGTGATACATGGCTGTGTACATGTACATTATGTATATACAACTCGTCTAAACATTTTGTTCTTCCCTCGCCGGGATTCGAACCCATGCTACTGTGATATCATTACACCAAATCGCCTGCACTGCAGCCGTCCCGCTAGACCACACTACCACCTGGGCTCTACAATAATAAAGCTTTCAGTGGCCGTGTGTTACCTTTCCTCGTCAGTTTTAATCTAGCGGCGTACTACAGTACATGATATATATATATATACTTTTATAAAGTCAAATGTAATAGTTAAAATTGTATAAAGAAGTATACACAATGCTTTTTACCACAATATACATATCAAGTTTGAATTTTTGTGTCGTCACTTTTACTGTTCTAGAGCTAAATGCGCTTTACAAATGGAAAAATTGCTGAATTTTTCATTTCTTTTTCTTACTTAAGTTTCCCTAAAAATATCAATCAAGTATTTTTTTAAAAAGTTGTCTTCCTTTGTCCATGTTTATAATTGCCTTCCACTGATAAATTAAAGCAATGTTTTAAAGTCTTCTTTTAAAATTGGAGTTATTTTTCTTTGTCCATAATGGTAGTTCAATCAACTGCAACCAATGCAATATTCAATTTTACTTCCTACTGGTATATTAAAGCAAACTTTACCATTCAGTGCTTACAAGCACTTTGATTTCCATTCTAGGGTTATGCCCCTTTACAAATAAATACCAATTTTCTTGGGTTTCTTTGGGACAGGTAAACCATGAATTCAAATATTCAATGAATTTCAAATTTTATATAAGCTTTGTATGTAGAGATTTGCAAAACCACACAATCAAATATCCACAAAAAATTATACCCACTCAAATAAATGAATCCACAGTATATAAAAATTTGGTATGAACAATAATGCCTTAATTTAAAATAAATCACAAAATTCAAAAACTAATTCAGGCTTGCAATTGTACAAAATGTACACAAACTAGGTCACATAGATGGAGGATCTTAGATAACAGCAGGGTTTTTCATTGACTGACATTTATCAATCGTGCTTATATTACTCAGTCTTTTGTGACAGAACACACCTGGGTATTGAATGATAAGTGTTATAACTTTTGTAACATCTAAATTTGGGCGTAAAAGAGGTAGCAAGTTTGACATTGATAAAACTTAATTGGACCTCTCACAATATATCAAGCAATAAAAAGTAAAGAAACACTTAAAAGTTTATACTGGTTGCTTAGCTCCTTATCTCTGTTAATGAAAGACAACTATTAATATAACTTCAGGACAATTATTTTATATATATTTTTAAAAACCTTTTGCATCCTTTCTAATTTTCTTAGAATTATGTATATTTACATTTAGTTTGATTATATTGACATCTTCTGATAAATGAAAAAGGAAATGACCCATCAATATCATGAAATGTTTAATCATAAAATGTTTTACTTTCTAAAAAACAAAAATGCATTTAAAATTAATATGACTAGGTGCTGCAAAACTCTATAATTTCTAGATGCACAGTTTTGTCTGGGCCTTGGGTTCATGGTTTTTGTTAAATAGTTATGATGAGTCTTACATATATTCACACAAACATATATTGTGGCCTCAGACTGTTTTTATTCTTTTTAGTCGAGTTGTTGTCTCTTTTGCACATTTCCCATTTCCATTCTAAACTCTATGAAAAGGGTTATTGTTATTCAGACTATTAAAAATAGTTGCCAGACAAGCATACCCTGTGTATAGTAATAAAAAACATTGCATTTCTCTTGAAATTCTTGTATTTAAAAAAATCCTAGAAAGCTATTGTTTTGTTCAAAGATAGAGTTAAATGACTTGTGGTTGAAACAACTTGATAATCATGTCTTTATAGATAATAATTGTTGACTGTAAATAGATAATCAGTAATAATTACACCTTTGATTCACCTATTATCTGCGGTGTCACTGTCCTAAGTCAAGATATAGATCATATCATTGTTAATGCTGTCAATATGATTTTCTAAAAATTTGTACTTTACAGGAGACCAACAGGGGGAACTGAGTAGATGTAAGTATTGCTTCTTAAAATAATACATTTTATGGCCATTTTTGACCCACCATTTGTCTGCTCGCAGCTTTAAAATTCTTACACATTTTTATCTTACTTATATTAGAGGTATCAGCAATGTTTACAACAAGTGCAAGAAAAAATATAGCTGCCAATCAACTTTTGAAAAATATAGTTATGCCCCATGGAAATATTAATTATTTGAAAATTGCATAATATGTGCACTCTTATGTGTACAGTCTTTTTGCAGATGTTTTAGAACTTAGATCAAATGTGTAGATTAACTACATGTATGTCTCAAATAAGTTTTGAATTCAGTGCTGACGAAAAGTTTTGGATAGAGTTATGTTTCTTGGTAATAATGTTTATAAGAAGAAAAAAAATGCCATTTCCGGATAATAACTTTAGTTTAGGTAAATAGAAATCAATAAAATTTTAAAACAATGTTTATAACCACAAACGGTAGGTTGGGATTGATTTTGGGGGTTAAGGTCCCATTGGCACGATTGGTTCAGGAATAAGGGGCCCAAAACATACATTTATCTAGTTTCAGGACAATAAGTTGTGTATAAGTATTTTAATTACTCTGAAATTGTACCACAATGTTCATACCATTAAGTAGAAGGTTGGGATTTATTTTAAGGGTTATGGGGCAAACAGTCTATGAATTAAGGGCCAAAAAGGGGCCATGAAAAAGCATTTTTGAAGTTTCGGGACAATAACTTATGTTAAACTGTGTGGATCTCTCTGACATTGTACCACAAGGTTCCATATAATGAAGGGAAAGCTTGGAGTCAGTTTGGGGTTAATTTTCCTGAACATTTAGGAATACATTTAAAGGGCCAAAAAGAAGCATTTTTCTAGTTTACAGACAATAACTTGTGTTTAAGTGTATGGATCTCTTTGAAATTATACTACAAGGTTTCATACTACAAAGGAAAGGCTGGAATTGAATTTTGGGGTTTTTGCTCCATGGGGGTTTCAATAAGTGAGGGTCCCAAAAAGGGGTCCAAATAAGCATTTTGTAGTTTTTAGTCAATAACTTGTGTTTAAGTGTATAAATCTCTCTGAAATTATACCACAAGTTTCCATACTACAAAGGGATGGTTATAGGGGTAATGGATCAAATCATTAAGCAATTAGGGGTAAAAAAAGGGGGGGAAACAAGGTTTTTTTTCTGGTTAAAGGTTAATTTAGACAATTTTAAAGGAGTGTAAGGGAGATAATCCAATTCCATTTAAAATTTAAAGAATACTGTTATATATATATATATATGTTTGATTACCTCCTTTACACTGCTTGAAAATTATGTTAAAGGAAGTGATAATTGTCTTGAGATGTGTAGCTGTAAATTTATTTTTAGAAGTTACTGTTAATTAATTTTAATTTTAACCATGACTGTAAGTTACTTTTATATTTTAATACTTTATGATGTATTTAAATAAGTAGTTATTGTTTCCAACTTAATTAGATATTTGAATTGAGATTATTTTTGGATTAAGGGATTGGTAGAGGGGGAAAAAAATTGGGAGGGGTGAGGGGTAAAAATTTTCTCATTTCAGACATGTCAGAATTCAGAAATTAAAAAGAATTTTTCTTCAAATATTTTTTTTTGGGGGGAATTTATATTCAACAGCATAGTGTATTGCTCAAAAGCGAAAAAAAAAAACCAATTTTGAAGTTCATTAGACCACATTCATTCTGTGTCAGAAACCTTTGCTGTGTCAACTATTAAATCACAATCCAAATTCAAAGCTGTATCAAGCTTGAATGTTGTGTCCATACTTATGCCCCAACTGTTCAGGGTTCAACCTCTGCGGTGGTATAAAGCTGCGCCCTGAGGAGCATCTGGTTGAAAGAGTTATGCCCCTTTGAAATATTTATTACACGAAGAATGGTATTGTAAGGGCTTTCAAGCCTTCATTTCTATTAATAAGTTTATAAAAAGTGTTTTAGAACAGATACTAAAAGAAATGTTTGTTATTGCCCTTGAACAGATAAAATAAGTGCAGTACATGATGTGACAATATAACTCTGCTCTTTTCTTAGAATAAACAAATGCTTTTTGAATGTGACAATCTTGAATAAGTTGCTTATCTGACACAACTGCTGTCTTATATGAAGAACTGAACTTGTAGTAGCATCATACAAGTTGATACTTTTAGAATAACTATTCCAAGAATTCAAATATAAACAAATATTAAACGAATAATGTACAACACAGTAATTCAGGACTGCATTGACCCCCTTTGTCAATGTGTGCTTACTCTTTATTTTATACCTAGTTACGCTCATAATTGAGACCAAGTTTGTGAATAAAAGTGTGTTCTGCTGTGTAATTAAGGGTCTTTGATTTAATGCAAATAATAATGACTTGCTTGTCTTATAGCATTCATTTTTTAAATGAAATATGGTAGTTGTGTTTATAAAATGATGAATGAACTTCAACAAATACTTTTGTAAGATTTAACTTACAGGTATTAGTTGTCAATAACATTATTATTTTATATTTGAAGGATGTAAGCCATGAATATACAGCAGCAGAATGGAATCGGTCACAAGAAAAGTCTAAAACAAAATGGACACTATGTAGAACCCTCATGGCCCTCTATAGAGACCTGGGATGATGTTATTCCATTGCCTAGACTATCCTTTAAAAGATCTGCATGGATTGTATTTACCCTAGCTGTCCTCTGTTTTGCTATCAGTTATGATGGTGATTTTGTTTTTGATGATAGTGAAGCAGTGACAGGCAACAAAGATCTGAAGCCTGAAACACCATTACTGTCATTGTTTCATCATGACTTCTGGGGAAGAAAACTTGATTCCAAAACTAGCCATAAGTCTTATAGACCACTAACTGTATTGACATTCAGGTAAGAATATTTTGTTAGTATTGATGTATTATATTTTGAGTAGATAATTGCCGGATGCAAATGCAGAGCAATAGTTAGAAATGCCATTGGCAGAGGCAAAGGGTTGATGTTTTTTTTCTACTTTTATGAAAAAACAATTTTGATGTCTCATCTACCGATTATTTTCTGTGTTATAGAAGTATTATTGATTGCCATTTAACCAGTTATTACGAACTTAAGATATATGGAACTATATTTTTCATGATTTTTAACAGCAGAGTATTTTTGAGGTGATTAATTAAAATTTATGATGAAACATGAAATACAAAATTTTATAACTATAGGCTTTTCCTGTTTAAATCTTGAAAAAATTTAAATGCTTAAAGGCACACAAAGAAAATGTTGAAATTGTGAAATTGTCAAATATGTCAAATATTATTTTATCGGTAATTCATATATTTTCCCTTTGATCTTACTGCCTAATATTTTCGAGTATCAACATACTAGCTGTATCACTGAAAATATTAGGCAATACAGTGTTTGGCGTCATAATTACCGATAATCAGAATAATAGGTAGTTTCGTTTTTTGATACTGACTATATCATGTGGAATACCTTAACTCGCCCTAACGGGCTTGTCTAGATATTCCACATGATATAGTCAGTATCAAAAACAAAACTACCTATTATTCTACATATACTAGCTGTGTATGCAAAATATTAAGGTAATACATCAATATTTTGGTAGCTTTCAATCACTGATATTTTCTTGTACTCATAATTAGAAATGTTACAAGAATATTGAATAGAACTGGATCAGTCGTCATAAATACCATTTATTTGAAGCAATGTTCCTGTATGAGTCTAATTTTAAAAATGCAGATGGAGTTACAGTTTAGCAGGTGGTCTCTTTCCTATGAACTTCCACATCATCAACATCATACTCCATGGAATTGTATCTGTGTTAATGTTAGCCACATTCTCTCTACTGATGGGAGGATGTGAGGTCAGAGATGGTAGACCTGTCTTTGGTTGTCCCAGAGCTGCACTGTTATCTGGTGTTTTATTTGCAGTTCATCCAGTTCATACTGAATCAGTACGTATTTTCTAGCATATTTACCTTTCTCATTAGACTAGAGAAGAATGCTTTAAATAAGTTGCAGCACATACATTTGCATTAAGATTTACCAAACGACCATTTGATTAAATAGGAAAGCTTTTGTTTGATAAGATAGAGTGAAAGTGTATTTACCTGTACTTTCTTTTTGTAGTAATATTGGTTTATTCTTTGACTCTTCTGAATATATGCACGAAATATTTGCCACTGTAATAAACATAACATCAATTAAATAATAATTATCTTCAAGAGTTGTAAATACTGATTTTATAGCAACCTTTGAAGACAGAACAAGCAATTTAATTTTTGAGAATGAAATTGCAGAAAATTGATTTGAAAGACCATAAAGCAATTTTTCAAAATGCAAGCATATGTCCACTCTTGACACAAATACAGAAGGCTGATAGTTATATTTTAAAATGTACTAAGTATGTGTGAAATGTTTCTTATATATATATGCTGAAAATTAAGGCTGTAGGGTTAAAAAGAATGATTTTGCAGTTAAGAAAGTCATAAGGTATAGAACACACAAGAATATGTATTTTCTTTAACAATCTGTCCTTTTTTATGACAGGTTGCAGCTGTTGTTGGAAGAGCAGATCTGTTATGTGCTTTATTTTTTATTTTGTCATTTCTTTGCTATGTCAAAGCTTGTTTAAAAGGTAGGTTTGAAGTGAACACATAATACATACGATACCATAAAATCTATTTTGAAAAAAAAAAAAATTAACAGAGAAATCTAATACCCGGTAAGGTATGTTAGAATTCAGTCATAAATGTCACTACAATTTATTTGTTATTAAATATATAATATAGTTTGCTAGCCACCCCCACTGATACATAGAAACTCTGTATGTACATAAAAATAGCTTTTTACCATAACTCTTCTGAGCTGTGATGTTCATAGACTCACATATTTAGCATGCGAGGTTGATCATATTCTTCTTCAATTTCGTTACATGATATAGATTGCAAGATATTTTTTCACCCAATAAAGTACTGCACCTGCTTTATACTTACTAAAGCCTTTCTTTTGCAATTGGCTGACATATTTTCACAGTCACTAGTTGTTCAGTTTTATACTGCAACTTGAAAAGTGTTCTGTCCATTCTTGTGTATGAAAAATGGGATTGTAGGGTTAATGTCAGTAAAACTGCAACCCAATTACATGATTAAGATGTGGTATGATGGCCAAAGTGACAAATATCACCAGAGTTCAAAAGACATGAATGTAAGAAGGTATATTTATGCAGTAATGTTGTCTTTAATTGAGCTTTGATATTTCAGATGTTGATGATGAATCATTATACCGACCATCTACAGCATCCATCTTATGGTTAATAGTCAGTATGTTACTATGTGCTCTGTCTGTGTTGTGTAAAGAACAGGGGATAACAGTTATTGTAAGTTATATATTATTGATATAGATATTAAAACATGATAGATTTGAAAATTGTGCTTTCAATACTTTGAACAAGTTATTTGATGTAATCTTAAGATAAAAATTTACTGGAATGCATTTTATTGCTGCAATACTGCATTTTGTGAGTACCAATAGTAGTGAAAATGATGGTTTCTACCAGTATGTTGTTGGGTGATTATCAATTGTCCAAAGTGGATTATGCCTTGTGTATGTGGCTTGTTTATATAAAATATAACGACATAATCATTTTATAGAACTGTTTTGTATTACTTCTATTGTCTGAATAGAAATTTTTAATTATGCATTAAAATCTGAATTTACATTTGCTTTGTCTGGAATATTGAAAATGCTTTTAATTTTTTTTTTTATGGCCCCACAACGAAGTTGTCGGTGCTATATAGTTTTACCCTTGTCCGTCATTCCGAAATTCCACAACAAACCATTATACAGAGTTTTTTTCTAAACCCCTTCAGATATTGTGCTGATTTTTGGTATGTGTGTTAACCATGATGAGTTACAGATCAAGTTTAAGTTTTGTTCCGCTGGGCTAATTTTTGCCGAAGTTACAGGCTTTGGACTTTGATAAATTGTTAAAAAATCACAGTTATATTGACATTTTTTCTAATTGCTTTCAGATATTGGGATGATTTTTGGTATGCGAGTTAACCATGATGAGTTACAGATCAAGTTTAAGTTTCGTTCCGCTGGGATAATTTTTGCTGTAATTTAGGGCTTTTGACTTTGATAAATTTTTGAAAATCACAGTTATACGGACCTTTTTTCTAAATGCTTTCAGATATTGGGCTGAATTTTGGTATGTGAGCTAACCATAATGAGTTACAGATCAAGTATAATTTTCATTCCGCTCCACTTATTTTTTCCAAAATTAAGGGTTTACAATTGAAAATTGTTGAAAATCAGTTATACAGACTTTTTTTCTATACGCCTCCAGATTTTGAGCTGATTTTTTATATGTGAGACTACCATCATGTTTGTGTCCACATGTGTTATTGAAATTGCACTTTTTTCAACATTTTGAGACGGGCCATTCGTGTCGCTTTGACACATCTAGTTTAAGAACTATTTTGAAGTAGAAAAAGGGAGAAGATTGAGAATAAGTTGAAATAAAAGACATAAGTCAAGCTTGATCATCAATAACTAGATTTTATTTTTCTATTCCAGGGCATAATAAGTGCTTATGACATTCTTATAATATGTAAAATAGATCTGTTAGAATCAATTGGCTTCAAAAGTCAAGCTGAAACCATGAAAGCTGATGAACAGGTAAATATTAAACTAAAGTGTTTGTAGAATAACAATTGCACAATATACAAAACGTTACATACAAAACTATTACTGAGCAACACAAACCCATACAAAGCTGGGGCTGATCTCAGGTGCTCCTGAAGGGTTAGCTGATCCTCTACCGCATGAGGCACCTGTTATTCCTTATTGTTAGTACAAATTCAGTGATGAGAATAGGTTAGTGATCACAACTGATGTCAAGAGGACAGTCTTGTGGCTAATACAATATTTTCATGATCCTAAATTAAGATGACCACTACATCTGGATGTCTGGTACAAGTCATCAGTGTATCAGAAAAACAAACTAGTATCTTAAAATAATGGGGACATTTACAAAAACTTTCTCCAAGAATCAAATTGCTCAAATTGTACTCATACAGTACTGAACTTTTCACAATATATTTTTCATTTTTTTTTCAGGAGTTTATCAAACCATGGAAGAAATGTTTTTTGTTTCGTCATGTCATATTATTGATCTCAGGGCTCATTATTCTGACAACTAGATGGAGAATAATGGGCTCTACTACACCAACATTCCAAGTCTTTGATAATCCACATTCCTTTGTTAATGGTTCACTTTATAGGGTAAGAACAATTAATTGTTAGTAGTCTATAATAGTATGGATATATATGAATATAACAGCAGGTTGATTTTTTCTGTTGGATAAGAATTGCAGAAAAACAGACATTCTTTATTCGGTTTTAATGTTTATGATTTAATATATAAAACTTCAGTGACCAGTTGGCATTTTGTTGAAAGTCATTGCAATCCAATATTTTAATCACAACCTAAAATCTATTGATGGCAACATCTTTAAAAAGCACTTTTTTAAAATCCATTTTAGCATTTGCATTTATATTTCTGCTGCCTTTTATGGACAATGAAAGTTGTATCAATATTCTGTATATTCATTGTTTGAGAGAACTTTGAGTTTCAAAAACATGTTAAGTAAAATGGTCTATGACATGATGAAATTTACCATTTACATTGATGAATTTCACACTTTTCAATGATAATCGATCCTTTTTTTCAGGCATTAAATTATAATTATTTATACAGTATAAACAGCTGGTTATTAGTTAATCCCTGGTGGCTGTGTTTTGATTGGTCAATGGGATGTATTCCTGTGATAGAATCTCTTTCTGATTGGAGGATTATGGTTGTGATTGTGTTTTGGATAGTATTAGCATTTTTATTGTTTACATCTTTGAATGGAATTCTGAACCAACAGAAAAGGTAACCTATATATAACAGTGTACTTGTCTATTTCTCTCTTACTTAACATGAATGCTTTAATCTCTCCCTATTTTTATAATCTATGCAGTAAAATGAGAACTTTTAAAGTTGTAGTATGTAAAGGTAAACTAAAATTGGATTTAAAGACATTTTTAGCTTACTTTTCCCAAGGGAATAGTATCAGTTTTTGCAATCATTTGAAAAATCATTAGAATCAGATTTGATCTACATCAGATTTTGAAAGAAATTATTTTAGGTGATGGCATGCTTCTTCTATTTATAATAAATTGGCCAAATGTTCATCTAGTTTTTTGGTAAACTTTGAAAACATCAGTTAGGTAACATGTAAATGGTATTTGCCTATTGAACATGGGATTTTCTGCGTCTGCAATAGACCTAAAAGGAAGTTGTTGTGACTTTAAATATAGAATAATTTGTTTTTCAGAAATGTAACTATGGCATTAGCATTCCTAATCATACCATTCCTACCAGCTACCAACTTATTGTTCCGTGTTGGTTTTGTGATAGCAGAGCGAGCCCTCTACCTTCCAACAACAGGATTCTGTATTATTGTTGTGACAGGAGTTAGTAAACTATGTCAAGATAAAGAAAAAAGAGAGGTAAAAAATATGTGTTACATCATTCGGGAATAATCACATTAAATTTTATTTATTTATTCAACAATGCTTTATAATTTATAAATGTACTGCAAAATACCACATTCATTATAATTCCTGGTATACCAGTTTCCATGGATTTTATGGGGACAGGTAAGGCACAAATTTAAATGGTTATTGAATTTCATATTTTCAATAAGCTTGTATGCTGACCATTGGAAAACCATGATATCAAATATCTACAAAAAAATTCTTGAATCAAAAGAAATTAGTATCCTTGAAAATAAATGAATCCACAGTAAGTCACATGATAATGAAAAAATGTTATATTGAAAGCACATTTGAATGTAATTCTTTAAAACAAATGACAAACATCATTAAAAATTGAAAAATAGTCCATTATTTCTCCTGCATCAGATACTTTTGAAAAAATTATTGAAGTGTACACTGATGTAGCATGGCATACCTTCATAGGTCATATTATGGTAAAATTATCTGTGTTATCTAAATTAACTTTTCTTTTCTCTTACAGATAATTAGATATTGCATATACTATCTTGTATTGATGTTTGTAATAAGATCTGTACATAGAAGTGACCAATGGAGACAAGAAATGACATTGTTCCTGTCTGGTGCTAAAATTTGTCCACTTAATGCTAAGGTTTGTTTTATGTTGATGCCATATCTTAATGTTGAAAAAAAAGAAATATTAAAATTATTTAATTGATCCACATTGGAAATTTCAAATATCAACAAACACATTTTTACTTAGAGCTTATGGGGAAACTTCTATGATGAAATATTTTGGTATGATTTAAAAGATTTAGTAAGTAAGTATGTATTATGCATTGATACCCATTGATTGAGACACTTTCCTTTTGAGCCACAAGTTTAATTCTAGTATTAAGGTCCAAACAAAAATTTATTGAACAAATGATCATCATTTATTCCATACATAATAAAACCTAACTTTAATATCTTAATTGTGTTTTACAGGTTCACTATAATATTGCTAAGCTGAATGGTGATAAAGGCAATGCTGATATAGCTATTGAGAAGTACAGACTTGCAATAGAGTAAGTTTTATGTATCACATATATATTGCTAAAAAGACACTGTTTTAATAATTCTTTTTTAAAGCGTACAGAATTTATTGTTATAAAGAAAGTTTGGCCAATCAGTTGTTACTGTGGCTATTGTGAAATATCTGTCATTAGAGCTGTTCTACAAAAAATGTATATAGTAAAAGATAGGTTAGTTTGCTTTTCATTTATTTAGACATTGCTTGCAAAATAAATGCTTCCGAATAATTACTTGGGTATATCAACAGTCTATTACAGAAATTAATGTGTTTTCATCGGACACATGGTATACTTATAGTGGGAGTCATGAGCTATTTTCATAATAATTCCACTGAACTTTTATGAAGCATAAAACTGTGGAAGACCTCAAACACTGAGTTATAGTATGTATTTTGGGGTTTTATTGAAACATCTGCTTCTAGTATAATTATCATCATACCTAACAAGTGTTTTAATTGGATTAACTGAAAAACATTAACAAAGTGGTAAATTTAAATTTCCTATTGCATTTTCATTTATATATTAGTACAATGTAGTATTAAGGATTTTAAGTGTATTCAAATTTGATCAAAAGTACAGGAAGGTTTATTTAAATTTTCAGATTAAATGAAGAATATGACCAAGCAATGAATAACCTAGGAAATATCTTGAAAGAGAAAGGAGACTTGATAGAAGCAGAAAAGTTATTGTTACAAGCTGTTAATATCAGGTAGGTACCATTAAAATGTTTTGTATGTGCTGATAACAATTTGTATCAAGTTTGTTAGGGCTGTTCCAGAAAATACTATGTCCCCCCCGGGGACGGCAAACGATCTTTTTTTCCATGGGTGGTCGTGTGAGGGAAGAAAATATTTACGTTGGTGGTACCCTTGAGGATAATTTTATATTTATAGGTAGTGGGTATTTAGGAGAAAATTGATAATATATGGGTGGTGGGTTATTCCGTTGTGTGTGCATATTTCCGGTGCACATTTGACACGAAGCGTTACTAGATAGTTGTAACGAAAAACGGCAGTTTTCCTATTATTTACTGTTTCCTTAACTGGTACCATGCAACCCTATCTAAAAAAGTAAAGACAGTTGGAGTTATTTCCCTTTGCGGTAAATATATATTACGGAATATATTTGTCTTTTAAACGAAGCGAATCAAACGGTTTTCCCGGTTTTACTAGTCAGTTTATTTATTAGATACGCGCAGATTGATACATTATTATTTTAAATGTAATATATTGTTACATCTTGTCTATTTATGACAATAAACACTTAAACATATAAACTTTTTTACGGTTATTTCGTTTCGTTGAAATCTGAAATATTAGCACATGGTATAAACCATACATGTCAAGTGACATATGATATTCGCGTGTAATACACGCTTTTTCAACGGTTTACACGCGAGGATGTGACACATGGCGTGTACACGCTTTTCACCACTTTACACGCAATTACACGCTTTTTCGTTCTTTTCATTTTTTGGTCGTTAGTGATATCGCTATTCTCGGGTTTTATCCTTATTCGGCGATAAATACCGAAAAATTCGAAGCAATTGTTTGGCTGCCGTATTGTTTATTTTTCTATATGGACAAACAGTAAAAGGTAAGTAGTTTGTGATTAGTTTTAACGATTTTGTGACTTTCTTTCAAATTCACTTTATAGGGGAAATGTGCACAGAAAGAGGTCACTTTTCAGGACCTGTACCGTCGCCTAAAGTGCCAATTGTTAAGCCAAAACGACGTGTACGGCAAGATTCAAGATTTATAAATTATATTTTGGAGTTCGAGTTTAAATGATCGAGTGACAAGTAACGCATAATTTGTGCATTCTATGTTGCAATGATAAAAAAACAATACATGTGAGAGGAGAAATACAATGTAGCTATTTGAATAAACATTTAACATGTTTATCTAATAGAAATCAAATTTATAAAACATTTTTCTTTTTCAATTTCAGTTTTAAATCTAGCCAACACGGCAACAGATTTCTACAGGCCATGGGGATAAAAATACCACAGAACTGTTGCATCAGCTCTGATAGTACCAGCTTTCTTCTGATGAACTACCCAGTTTTAACCAGGCAATAGCAATGGGAGCAATGGCAGAGATAATCTATAGATGACATTTTACATTGCCAAAAAAACAACAACATTATGACATTCTTTCAAATCTTGATGAAGCTAATTCAGTCAAATATCAATTCCTACTGTGAAAGAGCCTTTTCAATTATAAAGAAATTAACACTGAATTCTGATCCGAACTTGACTATGTTACATTTGTATTGTGTGCTGTTATCAAATAAATGTAACTAAAATTGAAACTGGCAGTTGTTTTGAATATGTGCCTAGTGGTGGTGCTTTAAAAGCAACATAACAGACCACTGTTTAATACAATAAAAGTTCAAAGTAGAATATATATTGTTTTTTTGTATTCACAAATTTGTATGAAATTATGAACATTACCACATTTATATTAACAAGTCCGCATCTACGTCACGCGTTTTCACACGCTTTTTGACATATCATGTCATGTCATGACATGATTTCCCATTGTCAGAGGTTGACATGTATGTATAAACAGCAACATGGACAACCTCCCAGGAACGTCAGATGATGGAGTTCCCCATATTCCTAGCAGGTAATATACAAAAACACGATACACAAAGTACCTAAGCAAACAAGTAAAAAAACAGAACAAACATTGCGTTTTCCCCTATTTTTTTTTTTAACTTGGAACGATCGATCAACTAACGATGGCTATGCCACAAAAAAGTAAAACCAGAAAAGAAAAGTGGTCTAGTATTTGTAGAGGTTAGCCTTATACTAGACAAATATTTTTCAAAGACTAACCTCATGTTTGATCCAGGAGAAGTGCATAGTTCGATGTTTTGATCTGGACGTTTAACTAAGGGAGGGGGAGAGGTAAAAAAAAAAACTGAATTCCAAAAAGAAACCTGCAATCCCTGTTTCCAAAATATGAAATGTTAAATCCTGTCTCCCCCAAGTAAAGAAAATGTAGAACTTGAATTGCATGATAATTTTGGGGGTACAAAGCTAACAATACTTTGTGGTTTAATCTGTTAGGTTCATTAAATCTTTGACTTTGTTGAAACGGATTCAAAGAACAAATGGATGAAAGGCTAGCAAAACATACGCTGCCAAGGCCTACAGGACTGTTGTGACAAATGGTTTAGCCCTACCCTGAATTGTGATTTGTAAAACTGATCTCAAAGGTGATTTGCCAATTGTCAATTACTGCATGCATGTTGAATTTGTTTTGGTAACTTGTCGCTAGCTAGGGCTGTAACAATACGCCTACCTAACAGTTTGGTTTGATTTTCTATACAAGGGTTGCGGTTTGGTTCATTTTGGTTGGATACATTTCTGGAATTTTAAGTTGAAATATGAATATGAATGCATGTAGACAAGGGACACGTAACACATCCAAGTGCTGAAACTGACAACCCGACCACTAGGACTGCACATTTTCTCATGCTGATAGCCAAAACATTGTGAAAAACCTTTAATAATCTATGGAAAATAGCATCATTCCGATATTTTTCTAAACTGACAGAAAAAAAAATCTATGGGTGGTGGGTTTCAATGATTTTTTTTAAGATTCCATAGGTTGTTGGTCTTGACATAATCTAAATTCTATTGGTGGTGGTTTAAAAATTTAATTGATTTCTATGGGTGATGGGGGTAAAAAAAAAGTGCCGTCCCTGGGGGGGACATAGTATTTTCTGGAACAGCCCTTATGCTATTTTAAGAAATTTTCCTTTGATCTTACTGACTGAAAATTTCCTTTCACAGCACAGTAGAGTGACATGAAAAATGATTGCCAGAAACTAAGGGCACACATGTACTAGCTCAAGCCAGAAAATCACTCTTGTTGAGATGAACAACGATAATCTATAATATTCCAGATGCTCCATATCTTGAATAGTAAGATTTAACCATTATAAGTAATGCATGCAGGATACTTCAGCATGTGCACTTTCGCCAATCATATTGGAAATTATTTTTTCAGAGATGACTTTGCAGCAGCTTGGATGAATCTTGGAATAGTACAAGCCTCTTTACATAAAAACAACTCAGCTGAGAAAAGTTACTACACAGCATTAAAACATAGAAGAAGATATCCAGATTGTTACTATAATCTTGGAAATATGGTAGTTATTTCTATCTGTCTGTTTATTCCTCTGTTCAAAAGGTTTTCCGTTCAATTTCTCTCAAAATTAAAAGTTCACATTTTTAATTGTTTTCATATACCTTTATGGTGTGGATAATGTCAGGATTTTGATTTTTATAAAATATATACAAAATAGTAGTCATTTTTTGTTGAATCCTGAACATTTTATTTTCACTTTTGATATAAACTTATTTTCATTAATTAGATTTTTTTCCAATCAATGCTAATGATTAATTTCACAGTTTAAAAAAAAATATCAACTCATTAAATAGTGTGAAGTGTTTAAAGCTTCCGATTAAACATGGTATATAGCTTCTAGGGATTAATGATAAGTTATTCCTTTCTAAAAATCATTTCTAAATTCATATTTTGAATGATTTAAATGATGACCTGATTTTCTGTGTTGACAGTACCTTGAGATGGGCAAAAACCAATTAGCCATACAAGCCTTTAGAAATGCTACACAACAGAAACCCGACCATGTTAATGCCTGGGGAAATATGGTTATTCTCCTAGACAATATAGGTATGTATCTGTGATTTCTAAGTTCAAGAACGTTGCGAGGACTAAGCTAAGCTGTGTTTTATCAAAAGAAAAGTTTCACTATTTCATTATATTTATTATGTGTATAAGACTAGATGTGACAAACAAATATTTTTAAAGCAAAAGTTTGAATTGAATTATTGCACTTAATTTAGGTATTTATGTTGTTAGATGATGAAGTTGCCGCTAATTTGCATAAAAATTTAGTATAAACAATGGTAAAGCTTTCTGTTTTGTTTTATGATTGTAGGATTAACCACAGAAGCAGAAAAAGTTGGCAAAGAAGCTTTGCAATATAACAGTGATCCTTCCTTATTGTTTAACTTGGCCAATGTTTTGGGGAAACAGGATAAGTTTAAAGAAAGTGAAGTTGTCTTCTTGAAAGCTATACAACAAAGTAATAAAGATTCAAGAATGTATGCCAATTTAGGTAAGCAATGTTGAACTATATGATATATTTATAGATTATAACATTATATCATCCGGAGACTTTAGCCAAAGGTCGAGGAATGATACCACCGCCAATATGGAAAAGATTTATTATAATCTATTTATCATTTATTTAATTTCTGTTCTATCATAATTATGTATTTAACAAATTGTACTGTCTGAAATGCTAACTAACTGAGAGAGGTGGTTTCATAGATATATCTCACCTTTGACCATTGAGACATGTGTGGAAAGGCTGCTTTTACTGGAATGCAGTCTATTAATGCTCTCAAAATATGATTTCCTGTCTATTGGTAATTACATCCCACTGACATGGTGAAATTGTTTTGCAGGTGTTTTGTACCACAGATGGGGTAAATTTGAAGCTGCTGTCAAAGCCTATACCACAGCATTACAATTAGATCCATCATTAGATACCACCAAGGATAACTTAAGAATGGTCAATAGAAAAATGGAGAAGGCACAGAGAAAATAACTGTTTAAAATAACATGAGATTAATTTATTCGATTTGCCAAATTTTGTAAAGGAGTAGGTCTGGTAAGGACCGATTTTGGCCTCAAATTTCAGGTTCATCTGGGGCAATATGCGCAATTGTTTCTCCATAGGCCGTAATGGTAACGTTTTCTTCTGTTGCTCAGCCCATATCTTAAACTTGTGTATGTATGATGGCTTGTTTCGAAGCTGAGACATTTTTACATATGTGGTTAAATTTTCGGGGTACGAAGTGTGATTCATTTTTCCGTAATTTAGCAAACCCCGAGTATCCTTTTGCGATGTGGCTCCTCATGGTAAAAAATCCCATTTTTAACACAATAAGTTCTTTGAAATTTTAATACTTTGAACACATTTAATAGCTCCATGGTTTTTACACATTTATTCTGTGTTCTCTTACTTTCTAAATTAACACTAATGGTTCAGCTCAGTCATTTGTTTATCATAGAAATGTGTCAAATATCACTACACAGAGATTTTTTGTTTACACGTGACTTTTGTGTTCCTCATTTGAAGGCGCATTAGGGGTATTGTCCCATCTGACGAAAACACTTTTTAAACACTTAAGTGTCTATTTTATTTGAATTAATTAGTTCATGTGAAAGATTTTAAGAGATTTAGTCATTAAAAACGACCCGATTCAAGCTCAAATATGAAAAATCTACCTAATATGCCGAAAAATGTCACTTTTCAGATGGTTTTTGGTAAAAATGAAAGTGGCCGCATCCGTGTTCATCCTCAACCTTTATATATGTTATGTATTATCATAAAATACAACTTACATTGCAATATTAAGGATGAACACGAATGCGGCCACTTTCGTTTTACACGAAAACCGTCTAAAATTTAACTAAAATGCTAGAATTATGAGGATTTCAGTAATTTAGCATGACTTAATGGTGCTAGTACCGGATATATGTGCATTGTATTGTCAAAAACAGCCCATATTTATGTAGCAGAAGCATTCTACTGTCCAATAAATAACTAAAGGTTTACATTTTAACAATTTTGTAAAACTGCTATATTTTGGGGCCAAAAAGGGGTCTTACTGAACCTACTCCTTTAACTGTAAGTGAAATTAGTGTATTATATCATTACTATTATCAAGTCTTTAGAATTGTTTATAGATAAAAGGGAAAGGAATAAAACAGTCAGAGAGTGAAGAAAAACGGATTATTTAGTGATTGTGATCACAGAATTTCATAAAGAGGGTTTTAAGGGGCCTGCCACATATGTTTGTATAAACAAGGGAGAGCAGTCAAAAATTGGGTAAATGTACTAAAACACAATTGTTCAGCAATACAAGGGATGGAGAGGAATAGAGCATTCCAAGTCTCCACCTGGATCTACCCCTGATATTGTATTCCATTTGCTAAAAATATATCAGCATTATAGCAAAATAATTATTATGTATGAGCATAATCCAGAATCAATATCAGCTTTGCATTACATGTACTACTATCTCTCTTATAAAAATGAAACTTTTTAAAATTTAAATGGTCACTTATTTCAGCTTACCAAGTTTGTAAAAACATGTATTTTAAATTTGTAGGGATCAATACATATATAAATATAGTTGGAATAACATAACATAACATCAAAGATGAAAATGAATTTAATTTACTGAATTGTATGTATATTGTATGTTCTTGTAAATACAAAATTAAGAGCTTTGACAAAATTTGACTAACAACATCACATGATAAATTACATTATTTTTATACATGTTGTAAAAAGGTATGACCAGTGCAAATTGAATGCAAGGTTTAATTATTAGAATATTTATCCCGTGAAATTTTACATATTGAAAACAAAGCATTACATTACAGAATTCATAGCATTTGTTTTATCAGATGTTTTTATAGTTTTCTTATTATATGTACTAAAAAGTGTTTATACTGATGTAAACTAAATGTTGATCTTTAACTATGTCAGCAACATAAGTATGAATAAAATTACAATTTTGTATTGCCATCTATTCGGTCCAAAAGTCAGAGACTTTAACTCCAAATGTAAGTTTTGCCACATTAGCTAAAGTAAGAGGTGCAATATATAATGTATGACTTAATTTTCAACATTGAAATATGTTTTATTTGTTTGGAGAAGTAATGAACAATTCTATAGTGCTATAGATTGTATATTTTGTAATGTGTATTTGTCAAATATGTAGTTTATTTATTGTAAAATGCTATATGTTAGGTCAAAATAAAAACTAATTTGTTTGCCATAGATTGACCAAACCAGAAATCCCACCTTTAATTTAAAAAATGTTTTGGTTCATAATTTTTTTTTTGTGCATTGGACTACTTTTAGTAGAAAGCCAACCTTTATGAACTGTTCAGTTTGTTTATAACTATTATAAACCATTGTCTTCCTGATTTTTTTACACTTACACTACTGGCTTTTTTTTAGTTGACAAATATACAAGCTGACTAATGAAATGAAAACTGAAAAGAATATACCAAGTTAAGTTTGTTGTTTATACATAAATATGTATTATTATCACTGCATATTAACAAATTTCCTTTCAGTTGGAAACATTTTTAATCTTAATAGAAATTAATCGTAATTGTTTTTTAAAAAACTTTTTTCTGAATTAAACCATGTACAAACATATCATGGACAGAGTAGAAAGATTTACATGTAAGTTTGTAGAAAAATGGATCTATTTACATATCAATAAAATTCTTTATTTCTTGACATTCCAATTTGTATTTAAACCATGAATTTTCAGTAAATGTTATCAAAATAGGCAGTGACATTACTAGCTGTTTATACTTGCCACATTCATATAGGCTTCATTTTATTGTTATATATATATACTTTTGAAGGGTAATGGTTGTGATTTTGATATATTTTTCAAATATGTTCACTGGTTGTGTGTAGAATTGTAGACAAATCACATGTGTTTTTATGTCTTTATTTTTTTATGAATTTTCTGACATTGTAGTTTTATTTTCCACAGAGAAATTAAAACTGGATATTTGTAAAATATCAGTCCTCTATCATGTGGTTCAGCATACATTTGTGTACTGAAAATTAAAGAATATGTAGTAAAGCAGTAAGAGTTATGAGGGTTCACAGTAAAGAAAGAAGCACCACATATAACATGGAACTGATAATAAAAGGTTTCGAGAGGTTTGCCAAAAGTTACTAGGACTGGTATTTTACAGATTATATTTTTCATTTGAATAAAGGGAAGATGGTGCTTTACTCATGCTTTCATAGCAACATATTTATTGTTTTGTTTTGTTTTTGTTATTGATTTATTTTTAGAAATTGCAAATCCATTTGAGATTTTTATTGTTAAGATTTTGCGATAAGTAGATTCCAGTGGTTATAAATTGTTAAAAAATCATATTTTATAAGCACAATGATTAATTTCAATTTCATATCTTTTTGAAATTATTTGATCTTCACAAGAACAAAACAGATTTATACCTCTGGGTTTTACAGTGTGCTATGGTGAAAGCCATTTTTCATAGCAGAATGGGCCAACTGACAGAGCTTATAGACCACATCAAACGATGGAATCATTTCTTTTTTAATAGCATTTACTTTAGGTTACATTCCAATACTGTATTCATTATAGAGTTAACAGGAAGGTTTCTATGCTTTTATAGTCCAATTTCATAACATTTTATATGGTAATGGAGTTTCACTTAAAATTAATTTTTTGCACGAAGAATCTTATTTGTCACAAGAAATCATTCCAAAATTGTGAAGAAAGAAGCACTTCTTGGTTTCTTTCAAACACTTCTTAAATGGTTGTTTTGTTGTATGTGTTTTTTATACAGATAGATATATGTTTTGCCATTAAATGCTTTTAAAAAGTTATATATTTTCCCCTTATCTTTATTCATGCCATTTTAGCAGTCAGTCTTTTATCAATCTTTTTGTTTTATGCTTTTGTCAAAGCATATAAACTTTTTACAACTAGAGCAATGAAAACAACAAAAGACTTCCCTAGCAAAGAGGAGATAAAACTAACTAAAAGTTATAAAAAGGAAAAATTATATAAAGTAACATCTCTAGAGTTCTACAACGTTGAATTGTTCATTCTCAATATAGGTCAGTGAGACAGCAATCCAAAGGTTAACATACAGTCTTCAACAGACGACAAATATCTATGCAACATATTAGGCCATTACAAACCCGGAGGATAGAAAAGTTTCACATTTTTTTCTGGCTAACTTTGAACATTATGATGATAGATGGATTGTTTTTAATGTTCAGTGACAAATATAGCAAGCATATCAGAAAGAGAACCTATAATGAGAGATGAATATGAACACTACTTTGTACTAGTCCATCATGCTGAACTGTATTTTTAGTGTGCTGTATCTCTCCCTGAACAATCAGGAACAATTCCATACCAGGAAATTATGTTAGCCATGAAATTGGTATGTAATTGATACAAAGGAATTACACACAATATTGTTCAAAGTATACTTCAACTTATTAAACATTGATAAAATAATGGAAGAATTTATCCATGGACAAAGATGCCCCACTGAGCTTGTAAATATACATCAAACACAGCAATTTTCCATTTAAAGAGTGACATAACTCGATAACATTCTAAGTTATGCCATCCAAATTCGAACTTAATCTATGGTTGGTGGTGATAAGCCATCTGTAAAAGTTTCATATTTGGTTGAGAAAAAACTAAACAATGGTTGAAGTACAGCACCCAAATTTTAAATTCTTCTGTGATAATAAGAATTTGTATAAGTTTCACAACATTTGGCTGAGGCAACTAAAGTTCCAGAATGGAAACAAACTTTGAGACGTACAGAAGGATGTACAGACAAACCAGGGTTAAACTTAATGCGCTTCTGCTGTGGCAGGAACATGAACATTCCTAGCTTAGGGGATATAATGAATATTGGAAATTATATAATTAAACAGAGTATCGCTTACTAATAGTTGTTGCCATGTTTGGTCTCCTGTGTGAAGTTTTTTCATTGCCAATCATACCTTCTATATAGAATTGTCAAACTAAAAGAAAGTGCCAAAGATGAAAATCGCCAACATCATACAACTCAAAAAAAATAATTCCAAAGCAAATATCATCCAAGGCCAATAAAATATGACAAAAATTACAGACAAAGAAATATATCATCAACCTTTCAAATACATGACAAAAGTTACAGACGATTTCATTGAAGAATTCCAACATCTTAATACTCTGTGAAGGTTATAAGATCATATAAATATACTGATTCAGACTGTGAAGCCCCAAACATTCACTTAGCCTGGGTTTTCATATAAATCAAAAACAAATAACTTTCTGAAAATTTAATAATACAAGCTTTTAAAGTGATGTGTTTCATTCAATCATCCAAAACACACCATACATTAACATCATGTAACAAATGAACCAACATTTTATTAATGTGCCACAACTGACAGGTATAAAATATCACATTGTATATTAAAACAGAAAGCAAAATATAGGATTAAAACTTTCTCTTACTGTACACATCCAAGCATCTAAAACTATCATCACAAAAAAGAGAGACCAACAAATAGTGTTTTTTTTTATTCAGACATTTAATCGTGTTAATAACTTTACTATGTATTTAATTAATGGGCTTCTTCAGATATACATTAATATTTGTCACAGTATTAATCTACTTGCATAAAATCTTGAAATGCTTGTATGTATACAATATAATGAAAAGATTCTGCTACGGAAAGAACAGTAAAATATCATTCACAAAACAAGCAGAATGAAAACACAATCTAATCAATCAAATTTTTAAAAATAAACTTTTTTTTAAAACATACAATCCAGCATTTTTTTTATGTCAATTCAAAATTCCTTTTTATATTCTAACAAATGTTCATATACATCTTCAAATCAATTACACTTTATTCTGCTTGGAAATGAATAAGATGATTTTTTTCAGGTTAATTCAATTTAAGACTTCATTCCATAAGTAAACCAACCCTGTATTGAAAATTTGTCTTGAATGATGATGACTAATAATTTGTTCAATAGTAAATGACTTGAGTATGAACCTTCCAACTTGTCAATAGTCCAAGCACAATGACTTGAACATCCATACATTAATTTAGCTTCATACATATTACAAGCATATTTGGTCCTTAATTCTCACTAGCACTTAATATAAACATAAAGAGCAAAGAAATGAAGATAAAGACACAGAAGGAAAGAACAGAAAATACATAGCAGAAACTCTTAAACAGCACAACATAATAGAAAATAATTTAAAATAATCACAAAGTCAGTTTAAAATACTGACAAAAAATGAACTCAGGAATAAGCATATTTACAAAAAGAAAAGAACTTAAAATATAAAAGAACACTATTATCTACTTTATATATTTACAAAGTTTACAAACGTAGCTTTACATGTATCACACTTGTGTTTGATTATTTACATCTTTTTACACTATACATGTACACTCCTGTGTATCTACACTATACATGTACACTCCTGTGTATCATACACAAAACTAACATTCACTGTCAGACTGGTTCTAGGTATACTTCTTTACAGTTCTCAGAGAATGACATTTGAACACACTCACAGTTTTCTTAAGTTATCTCCCCTATTTCTAGTAAGTTCATCTGATGATTTACATAGAACCAATCACATGACATAATATATGTCATAATGAAAAGCACTTTAAACATCAAAAACGCATGCAATAGTTTACTAAGAAGTAAATATAAATAACTACATCTCCATCTTAAGAAAAAGTTAATTCAGACTTTCACATAATGTTAAAAATCCTAGTATGCATTCATGCTTTTAACTTTATTGTTTGAACACTATATCATATAGTAAAGTGATTTGTTAGTAACAATTCAAATTAAAGATTTATAATACAAATTCTTATGAAAAAACTTTATTAAAAAGTATATTATATGTTTAGGTTAATATCTTCAATATTTCTGTTCTAAAATTAAATTAGATTGTATATCAAAATTTTGCATGAGGAAAGTTTATTTTAATTGAGATATCTAGATGACAGATACTACATTTACTCATCATACAAATAAGACCTGAAAGGTATAAATTCATTTTAATTTAGCTGAAACCTTTTTTCCTCTAGGACAACAAAAACAAATATCCCATCTCATCAATAGCCACTGTCTCGTGCTTTGTTTGTCATATCAAAATTAAAGCCTAATGATATCGTCTTCACACTAGATCCTACCAAATGTTAAATAAATTGCTAAAGACTTGTTGAAAGATATATATTCTTATGACGACGCAAAGAACCATCAATTTGATAACTACTATTTAAAACTGAATTTATATTTTCCAACTATATTTATTATAGAAAGAGTGGCAACACTGAAATATCTCACAAATATATAGCCGACTACAAACAGTAGGTCTCAATTTTATATGCAAATTTGTAACTGGTCTAATATTTAAACTGTATGTGATTCAATAAACTGAGATCAAGGTCAAGTGGCAGGTATTATACAGACATGTACACCTTACAATGATACTGTAGACAAAATACATTCACCTTTTACACTTAGTAACTGATTAAACACAAGTCAATGAACCATCAAAAGGAGGTAAAGGTCTCATTCTACTGCCAGACAGATTCATTCCTTCCACTGATTCTACAGATTAAACTTACATTTTGTAACTGATGACATCACCTACAAGGTTGACAAATGAACCACTAATAAAATGAGGCAAGTTCAGATGATCCTGTCAGATAAATATGTACTTATATGTACATTCTGAAAAAAAAAATCTATAAACTTTATTCAGTTCATCTACAACTTAGCATACAAACTAACCCAATCAAAATTTGTTTTGGTTAATCAATGAACCATGAAAATGAGGACATTGTCAAGTGACCCTGTAAGACAGACAAGTCTATCGATGCTTAAAGGTCAGGTTGTAAACAATAATTCACTAACTTAGAGAGGAATATTGTCCCGATCTTTTATCTATATAAAGCTTTAAACAAATAGTTTTATGTTTTTACAGCCAGATAAGCATACATATGTAACACCTTAGCTTTTATTGGAGTAATAAAAGTTATTTGATGCTGTTAATTTTCCAGAAAAGCTTATGAAAACTGCATTTAATATCTTACTTAGGCTTTGATATTGACATCATTCAAGTTATATGATAAGAAAAAAATATTATAACCTTGCCATTCAATTGTTTAATGTTTCAAATTTTTGAGGAAAAAATGAAGAAAAAAATAATAATAAAAAAATTTAAAAAATCTGACATAAATATCCCAATATATAGCAATACATAACATTTATACAATAAATAACATATCTCAAAAGCACTAAAATAAATAACACTGTTCAATCATCTATCATTCCGCAGGGGCAGGAGAAGTTTTGTTATTGCTGTTACTGGAACCCTCCTCCTCCCCTGTATCTGGTTGCTGGTTGTTCAGTTGGTTGTTTATTTGGTTACTAGGAGGAATTGGTTGCTGTGACTGGGAGGTATTGACCTGATTGTTCTGAACATGAGGTTTAGGAGGAACCTCCTGATTTTCTGGCTTTTCTTGTTTCTCCTTTTCCTTATCTGTATCTTTCTCCTCCTTTTCCTTTTCCTTTCCCTTTTCCTTCTCTAAAGGCTGAGGGGAGCTTCCAGCAGGGCGTGGAGGATAGGTCCCTACACCCTCTTCAGGATGAGGACTTTCATGTTCATCTGTTAGCTCAGAATCTTCTGGCTCCTGAAATTTCAATTAACATTAATTTCACAAAAGATAGGAAAATGTGAGGGAATTAAAAAAAAATAATCCTTGATATAATACCTTATGTATTTACTTTTTCCTGTAAATTAACCCTATCAACCCCCTTCCCCCCTTTTTTATGGTTTGAGCAATTACCCCCAAAGCTTCTACTTGTGGTATTGAATCTTGTGGTACAATTTCAGAGCAACCAAAAAACTTATACACAATTTGTTGTCCTGAAACTAGAAAAATGCTTGTTTTGGGCCCATAATTCCTCAACAGTTGGGACCATCACCCCCCAAAAAAACAAGTTTTCCAATTGTGGTATTGAACCTTATGTTCAAATTTGAAAGAGATCCATACACTTAAACTAAAGTTATTGTCTGGAAACCAAATGTGTCTTCCGAGGCAGATGAAGACAACGACATAAAGTATTTATATAAAAAATCATTTTGGTGGTCGTATAAAAATATAATCTGCAAATGTTTTTACAAAAGGACTGTTAAAAACAGATACTTCTTTAGTCAAAAATCACAATTGAATTATTGTCATTTAAACATTATAAATGTTGTATTGCTGAAGACATTATGTGAATATTACCAGTAATTACTAACCTCTTCTGGTAACAAGTCATATGCTTTGTTCAGAGTTATCTTGGCACTATTAGATCTTTCTAAGAAATAGCTGAAAAGAATAAATAAAATCAATAAGTAATTATCTGTAAGTTTATAAACTGGTTCTACCTTAACCATCAGATCTTTTGAGAAATTTTATCATGTTCAAAATTCATTAGATAAGATGTAAAATTAACACAAATCCAGTAATGTTGTACAGGAAATAAATTTGTATATTTTGCTCAGGGTTGGTGTAAATAAACTTGTATTTTACATGTTCAGTTTCAAATTTTCAAATAAGAAAAGGATATCTGTATGAGAAATAACAGATTTATGTACATAATTATCTAAAAGATGAACTAGAACTATGTAAAGAATACAATGATGTTTGACTTGTTCTTCTGTCAGACCATTAAATGATTCCCCCATTTTAGGTTGATCCAATAACACTCATCAATTATAAGACTAGGCTGAATCAGATATTTTTTGTTGTAATTCACATTTCCTTGGTTAACTTACCCATTAGAAGTTTCATTGGACTGAGCTGGTGGTGACCAATTATTGTAGGTATACTGAGTATTGCCTGGATATGGTCTCTGCAAAAATAAAATGTTATTTCCTGTTATGAAATAGTGTTTATTTATTTTTTAATTTTTTGTTCCAACTGTCTTAGTCTCAATAAGGTTTAACTTTTATACATAAAATAATCTAAATGTGATTAAAAGTGTAAAGTTTAAAAAATTAGTGTTTGATTAAACTTTCAAAGGCGGGAGTTTGCAATTAAAAGTCAACTATGGAAAAAAGTGAGTTTTTAGATTTTTAGATTTATTTTTACACACGTTTTTTGATAAAATTAGAGAAGGTGAAGACTAAATAATTTGCAAATGTTTCAATTAGTGCCAGACTTTTCTATTAGTGCCAGACTTTTCTATTCTTACCCTTTCTAATTCATCATTCAGCCACTCAACTGCCCATGTCCATTTCCTTTTTAAATCACCATTGCTTTGAAGCATTTCTTTAGCTGGACGACATCTGTAATAAAAATTAAACTTAGTCAATATATTTTCTACTTTTCACAATATAAATATTTTAAATATCTTTTAATAAAAAAATCATATTCCTTATTACAAAACATGTAAAATACTCCACTTACACAATTATTTAGAAACTATTTTACTCCTGATTTTTAGTTAATCTCTTTAGGGATGTTCCATTAAAACACATAGTACCCAGTAAAGGCACTTTGAAATTAGGGTAACTATCAAGAGGCAATTTAAAGTATAATAATGGCATAGTACCATAGCTTCATCAGAAATAGTAATCATGCAAAAACTAGTATATCATTATTATGCGATCTTGTTGATGGTTTATATACCAAGTATATGAATATTTTTATGCTTACACAGAGAAAAGCGAGACCATCATTTTGATACATTGGTATGCCCTCTTCTGGTAATGGTTTTTGGCTCTCTGTATAGTATCAAATAACCCATCCTTTTCATCAATACCTTCAAAAAACATAAATTAAATGAATAATTTATAAACTAGAATTTAATATAATAGAGATTATCAAAAATTTATATTTTCAATAATCTGGTTTAATTCAATCAAATATTTGTGTGGGTGTTGCAGCCTGTAGCTCATTGCCATTTTTGGCAACGGCCATATTTGGCAAGGCCATAGATGGTGCTCTCAGGTGGAATTTGAATTTTGGAATTCCCGTATCGTGCACTTGTTAATTTGCTGTCGACAACAAAGCAGGTGTTGCAGAAATTAGTTATAATTATTTAAATTTTTTAATCCATTTGTGATTAAAGGAAGGACTTCAACCTAGTTTAGAAAATATGTCAACAACTCTTGATCATTGTTCTTTATCTTTTTAAATTGTTATTTGTTCAGTATTAATATAGGGTCTTCTTCTATGAGTATTGCAATTAAACTATATGTGGTAAAACAGAATTCTATCAACAAAATTCACCTGCAGTCAAATATAATTTTTTAAAGTTAGAACACATCTTAAAACCAATATTTTTTTCAAAATTATTTAAAATACTAACCTTTTAATGCATTATGTATTCTATGATTCTGCCATGTGTCTTCCAATAATAACATCTGTAATAACAGGTCAAGGTAAGGTCGGAGTTCATATGTGTAGGAATAGGCAACCTGTAAAACAAAAAAGATCACTGCATATCTGAACTTCCAACAAATTTGAAAATAAAAGTATCTAAGAAGACATACAGAGACGGACAAGGGTAACACTTAATGTCCTCTCTGCTGCGGTTTGCAATATAAAGAGCATTAAGAAATTTTGAATTGTTTAAAAGGAAAAAAAATAAAACTCACCTGCCACAAAAGTTCTCCAAGAACAGTAGATGAGAAGTGAGGATTCTCCCAGCTGCAGAACTACAAAATAAAACCATTCACTTAGTTTTGTGATAATTAATCATTAAATCATGCATTAAACATAACTGTTCACCTCAAAATATTTAAATTCTAATAAATTGTGCTGGAAATTTTAAATCAAGTGTTTTTGATGCAAAAGAGACAGCAATTTAATGAAATCCAGACAAGTCAATAAACACTATAAATTGCCTTAGCCTAACTATTGTCAATTTTTTTAACAAAGACTACCAAAGATGAGAACTTTCAAACACTAGATTCTTTGAAGGGCATAATCACTATGATTTAAACAAAAACAACAATTGCTGAGGTCCTCTAGGTTACAGGAATGCAATTATTTGTTTACATTTTACTGGCAAGTTTTTTACCCCAAGATGGTACTCAGAATAGAATCCTATACGGCTTCTGATTGGATGATACAGGATTGGAATTACATTTAATCAAAAGCTTATCCAATAAGGTGTCAAAAAAATTGCCAAAAATCATATTCACATTTTACGAAGTATAGAAAATATCTTCCATTTCTGCACGTCGGAGCCATTAAAAATATGCCTTTTTCATTAAGCGAAAAAAAATAGACGATCTTTTTCAACTGCATTTTAAGTCAATTTGAGCTGCATGACCCTATATATTTTTTCGGTTGTAATGCAATACTGGCATTTCTAGTAACAGGAACTACCCGTTTTTTCCTAGTTTGTGTAGTCTTTGAGAAAAAAAATATGGAACACCAGTGGTACCCTATGGAAAATGCATTAAGAATAATTGCACTCTTGTAACCCTAAATTTGCTTTTAAAACTAATTTTTAGGTATCTATTGACCTACCTTGAGTAACTTAGCAGTATCATCAGAACTATTACAATCCTCTATTAACTTCTTTACATAACTAGTTCTACCATACATTGGTTCTATTACTTGTTGCTGAATTGGCATCAAAGGAGTTGGCAATGAAGGATCTCCAAAAGGGTTGGGCTTGGGAGGTCCATCACTGTATGGATTCATCTTAGATGGTGACTCCTACAAGAAAACAATTGTTGTAAAATTTCCAATTATTGCTGAAAATTCAACTGTCCACTCATAAATGTCTGTGATTTCAAAAGGGATTTCCCTAACTGACATTAGTTTAATAATATTTACATTTTTTTATACAGCATTTCTTGAAATACATTGATAATATTTAATAAAATCAGGGTAAATTTTTCCATTCCAATGCTGACCTTCTAAACTCAATTCAATTCAAAGTTACAGTACTACTTAAATGATCATAAGAATAAACACAAATAGAAGAAAAATGTAAATCAATGTTATCAAACCTGAGAAATATATCAAGTGATAACTTACAGCATAAGAAAGACAACGGGTAGATACATCACAGCATCTGACCAGTATTGATACAACTGAGTACAATTTGTTGAGTTCAGCATACTGGTATTTGATTGGTGGACCTGGTCCCTCATCTAAGGCTACTAACATGAACATTGCTGGAACATTCAACTTCAACAGCTGTAATTTCTGGAAAAATAAAACATTACAGTGTTCAGCAAAAGGTTTTCAAGCCCTCCCTATTGTATTCAAAACCTTTTTAAACATTTGTTTCATCATTAGTAGGTCCTGGATTTCAGACCTTTATACAATTTAACCACTGACAATTCTTAAAATAACAACATTAAACACAAACAAACTTATAAAGAGAAAAGTATTTCTGAATGTCTAAAGAGTTAATTTTCCAATTACGGATAAATTAATTCTATTTCATAACTAGCAAAATGTAGTTTTAAGATTGAGTAAAGTATATGTATCTAAAATAAAGGTTAAAGTGAACTTATACCTCATCCGGTCCCAGACTAGCATACATTAGGAACAAGTGGAAATACTGTTGTAAGTGTCTGCCATGCTCTGATACTTCTTTCTTTAACAGCTGTAGTACTGCTAGAAGTAGATGGTCACTCAGCGTCATGTTGGGATCTGCAGTCTGACCTGGGGCTACAAAGAAAATTAATACATCAACATTTTTCTACATAAGATAAACTAGCGAAAATAAGAAAATAAAATGTGGAATAAATTCAAATACTATAAAATAAAATTCTTTCATTCTTTTGAGAGCTTTTAAGTCTGTTTATGCTCCTGTCAAAATATCATATTACAGTGGCAGATGTTAACTCATTTGTATTTTTCAATTTGTACATGTAAAAATACCCACATCATTTATCTTCAGTGTTCAATTATTTAACAAGCTGTTGTGTGCATCTCATTTACAGCCTTTAGTATGAGGGTTTTTTTATTTTGTTTACTGATGGTTTGTTTCATTTCTGTTGTTCATTTGTTGCTATAAAGTACTCTGTCCCCATACATGCTAGAGACTCTTGATCTATTGATCACCTTTCGGTTATATCAAGAATATGTGTTTTTATACTAATGTACTACCAGAGTTAAAAGTATGATCATTTTGTGTACATTTAACCATCCTTTCTCTTCTTAAATAATAACTTACCAATTAAGCCATGAACTAAGGGTGGGGGACTAGGGCCATCTCTGACAGAGAAATGAGATAAGCTCACAATTATTTTACTGAAAGCGCTTCTGACCTGAAATAATAAAATTCAAGTTGTTTGTTAGTCTCATCTCATTCATAGCTTGTGATCCAAGAAAAAACTTACATATCAGTTGGTTATGGCCTATTTTTTTTTATATTAAAGAAGAGCAGTTAAGTTTTAATGTTGGTTGGCTAAAACAAATACTGAATGGTATTGTACTTTCTTTTATAAAAACTTTTGACTTGCACAGAATTCCAAATAAACTGTCTAAAATGAAAAAGTGTAAGAAGGTGCTGTACCGGATATGGAATTCATAAACTCAGCTTTAAAAACCTTTTTTTAATGTTGTGACATAGTACAAAGTATATAAGTTCAATATCTGTTTATCTATAAACTTTAAATCTTGATGCTGCTTTTAGTCAATATACAACTAAGATGAGGTATGATTGCCAATGAGGCAACCCTTTACCAAAGTTCAAATAAAGATGATGTACGGTAAGCAATTAAAGGCAAACATACGGCCTTCAACAATGAGTAAAACCCATAAGGTATAGTCAGCTATAAAAGGCCCAAACATGAAAAATATAAACAAATGCTTGGTTTTTGCTTGCACATGACTAAAGGAAATAGTTCGAAAAGATAATCATTTTTTTATTAATATCTTTATAACTTTATCTCAACATTATTAATATGGTGTATACTAGAATGAGTAGGACTTGATTTTGATTCAGTCATCAGAATAGTTTAACTTAATTACTATCTTACTGCCAACAAAATAGGACTAACCTCTGAGGTAGGACACTCTAGTAAATACTCAGCAAATCTGTTAGGATGGGCAAATAATACATTATTTGCAAACCAGCTGCGAACTTTCTTACTGGGTCGTAGATGGCTACTTAGAGTTTCATACCATTCACTTGCAGGTCCCCTGAAACAAAATGTTTCCAATGTTTGTTAATCATCCTGTATTATTATTAAATAGTATACAGCTTTAAACATGTATTAAAAACCAAAATTCTTTTTCCAAAAGTCAATTTATAAACTTCTATTTTATACTAAAAAATAAACAACAGAACAAGGACTTATCTTTTTTGTATTTTTTTTCCAAATGAAATTTTTATTCCCATAATTCATTTTTTTATACATACTTTTTGAAACAATCAATTAAAATATATACCTAATATTCTTCTTTGTTCTAAATCCTACATTAAACAAGAACTTAGAGGCCAGCTCTGTGCTAATCATGGCAAGTACTTCTGCATCATTGGACTGTAATAAATTGGAAAATAAATCCTCAAAATTCATATTATCAATGTATTTACATATTTGTGCTTCTGTTGATTTACAAATAAACACATTGAAGACCCATTGTTGGCCTTTAGCTGTTGTCTGCTCTATGGTGGGGTCGTCTCTTTGACACATTCTCCAATTCAATTTTCAATTTTACTAATCCTAAATTATTTGAAGATCTTAAAATTTTCTAGCAAGACGGTCAGATTTATATTAAATGAAAGTGATTATAAAATCGTTCTACCTAAAGTGAACTTGGACTATTTCTGTCAAAGTATAATCTTCAAAAAAGGTTCTTTAATTTACTAACTAGTTTATGGCTGTATAAATATGCTGTCATAGATGCTCTAAATGCAAACATTTAATCTGAAATGTGTGTTGAAAGTTTGCCAGCTTTTGATCACACTAATTTTCACTATTGAAATATTGAATAACCCTTATTTTCCACTATAAGTCTAAATTAGCCACCCCTTCTCAAACATACATATGGATGATAAAAACATCAGCAGCCCTTTTTTACATAAAAACTTATGAGTAAAATTTAAAAATACTCGCAAGTCATTCACTTTTCAGTTAACTTACGATCAATTTTAATTGTAAGATTTTTTATGAAAAGAGTTGTTGACTTGTGTGCTACTAGATAGAGCATCTTGTTTGATCCTGTCACTACACAACAGAAACATTAATTTCCATTAAAACCTTACCAATTTATCTTGTGGACAATGAGTATAGATGGGATTACAGTTAAGCAGTTTCTTCATAAAATGGAAATATTCCACACAGAACTGACTCTTCTCATGCATAAACATAATGTTACGTTTCCTCACACACTTCTCTATCACAGTTGGCATGGTAACTTGGTAAGGTTTATTTACTGAAATAACACACAATTATATTTCACCAGATGTTGTAACTTTCAAATTCACAAACACAATGACAAATGAGGAACTTTTGATGCAATTACTGGTTTAAACAGAAATATAACAGACTAGTTAATTTTCAATCCCTGGCTTAATTTAATACTGAATGTAATTTAGTGGTCATAATTATAACATAAAGTACAAAACAAAATATTGTCATATATATAAATGATGACCACAACAATTATTCCATTAAGAATTCAATAAATGTATTCACTTTCGTTGAAGAAAAAGTTGTTTTAAAATCTGTTTTCTTCTTGAATGTAAAATATTCAGAATTAAATTAAATGTACACAAATTAATATTCAAAAGTAAATGAAATGTACACAAACCAATAGTTAAGTCTTGGAGGGTCTTGTAGATGTGTTTCTCATTATCCACTTCATCTACTCTTTCATAAAACAGGATGTAGGCATTCCACCATCTTTTCTGCTTTCTATAAGCCATTCTAATAATACATGTAATACCATTACATGCTCCATACATAATTATGTATGGAACAAGCATTTATGTATGAAAACATCAATACAAATTAATACTGAGATGGGACATGACTATTTTGAAATCTATGAAATATATCCAATTTTGGAAATTTGAAAAATAGATCACCAATTAACTCTAGTAAATCTTGGAATTGATTCCCTTTTCCTATTCATTTCTGGAATAATATCTATTGATGCATAGCTAACTAGTGTCAAGTTGACAAACAAATGTAGTAAAATTTGTTAAAATAATTTGTCATGAATAAATTTAGTTTGTTGATAACATGGAGAGATAAAACATTCAATACTAAGACTAGTTCACCTAATGACATATAACCTCACCTTTTCAGCATGTGATCAAACACCTCTCCTAAATATTCCCCGCCAAAACATTGATTTTTTAGTTCCTGCAAAACAGAATGTGTGATGAGAAAAAACAATTGATTGAACTAGAACTGTGAGTGAACTCACTAACAGATCCCCCAGGCCCACAATACAATAACCATATAACACATTGCATTTTGAAGTAAATAAATTTGATTATCTCCCCTTTCAGCATGTAAGACCCAGATTATTTTCCTCTATGCACAATGAATTTAATGCATTCCATACTTCTATCATTTGGTGACATTGACCATAAGATAAACATGCACATTGTAGTATTTGATCTATATTGATACATCATATCTAAATAGTTTACCTCATCATCATCCATTTTACATTCTGACACATCTCCATCATCAAACTTGTACCATTTAGCAGTATTATCTTCACCTCTACAATGGAATATATATTATTAGCTATAATTTTATATAAAAGTTTAAAAATCATAGAATTCTTGCTGATTCACATAAAAAAGAGAAATAGAAAGCTACACACAGATTAACAGTGGCGTTAGGAATTAATTTTAACCTTAGAACATATTTTTATTATTATGTAAAATATATTATAGTGACAATAAGAACAACCCAGAAAACTATACCGAACTCCTTACCTATGTAATATATATGAATAGTAGTGACCACCACTGGCTTGTCCACTATGAACAACAACTCCAATAAGCTTGTATTTGGTACTCTGAGGCTTGGATTCATCTATATCAATTATTTCACCTACAAACAAAAGCACAACTGATAAATACATGCTTTTATTTTTTTCTTCTTTAGGTTATTTTAATACTATTAAACAATTGCTCATGGATAAAATCTTTCAAAGATGTGAATTCAAGAGAGTAATAAAAACTACTGTTGTACAAATTTCAGTTGAAAATACAGCTAGAATACAGAAAAAAGATTGTTATACAAAGTGTCATAATAAGTAGAATATAATTATATACCTTCAATTTTTGCCATTCCTTGTACAGTATAAGGATCTATGTCAAACTCTCTTGGAAACTCAAAGTAATCATTGAACTTTATTGCACATTCTCTGCAATAGCAAAATAAAGATCATTAACATACATTTAATATAATTCTACTGCTGTGTTTAAAAAACATTCAAATTCAAGACTAGCCTTTTAATACATTTATCATCTAGCTTTTCATAGAAAAAAAATTTGAAACAAACTTTCACGCAGTAAACACAAAAATTTTATAAGACAGTCAATGCAATGTTTTGACAATATCATGATGTGAAACTACTTGTTTAACTACTTGAAAATGGATGCGTACAATATTTGTTGACTTAATAATACATATGCCTACCTTTCCCAGTCATAATCAAACCGCTTCAGCTGTATTGCCAACACTTGTGGTAATTTCTTTATTAACAGTCTTTTCACAGTATCAACCTAACAAAAAAATAAGTTCATACAATGTGACAAAACTTGAAAACAGAAAAATGTCAAATTTTCAAGCCATAATTTTGTCACATGTCTAACATTGTAAAGAAAAGTGTTCTGTAAATAAATAAACTTTAAATCTGTTTCAGTTTCAGTTTTTTTTTATATTGAAAGACAAATACATGATACTTAGTATCCTGAAAATATAAAAATATACTGTTATCACAGAGATATGTCTTGCCTTTTTGTAATTTTGATTATGCAAATGTTGAAATCAAAACAGCAATACTTTAACATCTTGCACAAGTTATGCAAATATTCAAAGTCAATGAAACATGACTGAGTTACATGGCTCAACAATCTCCATGTAAATGAGATGTGCCAATGCTAATACAACTGCATACCAAATACCATTGACTTTTTATAAGTCGTTCTCAAACATAAATACAAACATTAACTTGTAAACTATGAAAAAGTTTCAAAGTCAATGAACCATCAAGAGGGGGTGGGGCTATATAACCTCCATGGAAACGATACTTGCCGATGTCAATAAATATGCATACCAAATATCATTGACTTAACATTAGCAATTCATCTTAAACTGATCTAATCACAAACTAATACATGTAAAGTAAGATAAGTTTCAAAGTCAATAGACTATGACTGAGTGGCGAGGCCAAATATTCTCCATGGAAATGAGATGTGCCAATGCTTATACAATAGTCAAAAGACCATGACTAAGGGGGTGGAGCCAAATTATCTCCATGGAAATGAGACATGTCAATGATTATATAACTGCATACCAAATATCATTGACCTACCACTTGTGATTCCATATAAACTGACCTAATCACTAATTAATACATGTAAAATAAGCTAGTTTTGAAGTCAATAGACCATGACTAAAGGGGCAGGGCCAAATAATCTCCATGGAAATGAGATGTGCTAATGCTTATACAGCTGCATACCAAATATCATTGACCTACCACTTGTGGTTCCACATAAACTGACCTAATCACAAACTAATACATGTAAAATAAGCAAAAGTTTCAAAGTCAATAGACCATGACTGAAGGGACAGGGCCAAATAATCTCCATGGAAATGAGATGTGCCAATGATTATACAACTGCATACCAAATATGATTGACCTTCTACTTGTGGTTCACCATAAACTAGACCTAATCACAAAATAATACATTGTTGATGCCATCGCCGCCGCTGGAAACAGCATACCTATGTCTCGCTTTTTGACTCCGTCAAGGCGAGACAAAACTCTTATCAGCACATTAGAAATCCATAAAATTTAATTTAACAGTATTACCTTTTACATATATTTGTTTTCACAATATCAATCAAAATCAATATCAATAAGAATTAAACATCTACTCACCTTTTTATCACACTTTTCACAACGATATGCGTTAGCACCTTCTAATAAATCTCCTTTAACATATTGTTCTAAAGATTCTAATAAATTATGATGATTTCGAATATCAATGTTCAATGCCGTGAAAGACTCTTCTCTTTGGTAACGATGGGGACAGTCTTTGCATATTTTTTGGTCAGCGAATGACCCACCTAAAACCTTGGATAAAATTTGTGGTTGATTGAGCACTTTTAAAGCCTCATCTGCACTGTCTACTAAACTATTAAAAAACTCTAAGGCATCATGTTGTTCTCTCAAATTCACTGGTTCATCTGATAACCTGTAAAACAAAATATTATTCAGGGTTTGACCACAAAATGAGTATGTTTGTACATATCTATTGTATTGATTACATTACAATGATAACATTGGAAGAAACTGACAATTACTTTGACGAGCATTCATTTTTGTGTAATTTTGTGTAAATCCATTCATATTTGTGTAATTATGTGTAAATCCATTCATTATGCAAATTCATACTACTGATATAAGCTGAATAGTTAGATAATAGTCAGCTTCATTACCTAATGCATATATATTGTAACTATACATATAAAACCATTATGATCTAGGTAATCATTGGATACTAACCATTGTTGCTTCCATAGTAACAATTTTCATACAAAAAACAAGTATTTTCAATAACTTTCATATAGCATAAGTAATATAATGATATGCTTTCAAAATCCTGGGATATATAAGTAGTACAAAGACATCTTCAACTTTAAATACACAATATTCATGAATACAACTTACTTGAAATGTTTCCAGAATCCCCTTGGGACATAAAATTGCAGCTTGCTACAAGCTAAATGACCAAATATCAACTGTATTTGTTTGAGTACACCCATGTTGTATTCCTTTCTCTCATCATCCTTACTGCTCACTGGTTTTTCTTCATCTTTCCTTTCTTCATCACCCATATCCACATTAGTCTGCAAATTAATCAACCATTTTATAAGAATACATTAAAACAAGTTTACTAATACAGTTAATATAAATAATGGAAGTACTTGGGAAACAAAACAGTTCATGGATGACATATGCACTCATCTTTCTCCTTAATTATTATATACAACATTCAGTCTTTATCTTTTCAAATAAACTTAAATTATCGGAGATTTTAAATAAGTTTGACCTGTCAGAACTAATATACATTGAGCAAACTGTATTTTTACCAGAATTGAAACAAGAGGCTCTCAAGAGCCTGAATCGCTCACCTTAATTCTTTTGGTTAAATCTCTCATCAATGATTATTTTGGCTTTTCAATTTATTTAAATGTTTTTTGGATCGTCCTATTTTCTTCAAAAGCCAAAAAAAATAATCATTTTCTCCTATGTTCTATTTTAGCCATAGGAGCTATGTTTCTTGACATACAAGGAAATAAAATATAAAATTTATACTAGATACTCTGAAACTCATTTAGCCTAAGTTTGGCTGAAATTGATACAGCAGTTTCAAAGGAGAAGATTTTTTAAAGTAAGTCAACATGATGAACAAATTGTGAAAAAAGTCTTTAAAGGGCAATAACTCCTTAAGGGGTCAATTGACAATTTTGGTCAAATTGACTTAATTGAAGATCTTACTTTGCTGAACATTATTCCTGTTTACAGTATATTTCTATCTATAATTATATTCAAGATAATAAACAAAAACAGCAAAATTTCCTTAAAATTATCAATTCAGGGGCAGCAACCCAACAACAGGTTGTCTGATTCATCTGAAAATTTCAGGGCAGATAGATCTTGACCTGATAAACAATATTACCCAACGTCAGATTTGCTCTAAATGCTTTGGTTTTTGAGTTATAAGCCAAAAACTGCATTTGACCCCTATGTTCTATTTTTAGCAATGGCGACCATGGTTGTTGATAGATCATAACTTCGGATACAATTTACAAACTAGATACCCTAAGGAACATTCAGTTAAAGTTTGGAAGTATTTGGCCCAGTAGTTTCAGAGGAGAAGATTTTTGTAAAAGATTACTAAGATTTACGAAAAATGGTTAAAAATTGACTATAAAGGGCAATAACTCCTAAAGGGGTCAACTGACCATTTCCGTCATGTTGACTTATTTGTAAATCTTACTTTGCTGAACATTATTCCTGTTTACAGTTTATCTCTATCTATAATAATATTCAAGATAATAACCAACCAGGTGCTCCGCAGGGCGCAGCTTTATACGACCGCAGAGGTTGAACCCTGAACAGTTGGGGCAAGTATGGACAAAACATTCAAGCGTGATACAGCTCTGAATTTGGATTGTGATCAAATTTTTGACATTACATGGCTTTTTTTTTACACAAAACAAATGTCAAAATTTTACAAATCAATTAAAGATTTCTTCTTCAAACTTATTTAAATCTAAAATTAAATAGTTGACACAGCATAGGTTTCTGACACAGAATGAATGTGGTCTAATGAACTTTGAGCAATTCACTATGCTGTTGAATATTGATCCTCTCAAAAAAATGTTTGAAGAAATTTTCTTTTTATTTATGAAATCTGAAATGAGAAAAATTTACCCCCCCCCCCGCCATTTTTTTTTCACATCCCCGTTTCCCTTTTTCCAAAACTGATATCAATTCAAATTTCTAATGGAGTTTGCAACAATAACTACTCTTTTAAATACATCATAAAATATTAAAATGTAAAATAAAGTGCTTGTTATCACTGAATGGTAAAGATTGGTTGGTAGTAAAAGTGAATATACATTGTTTATTGTATAAAACAATAAAAAAAAACTTCATCAGCAACATTTTATATTGGCAAATTTCCAATGAAGTTATTTACATAAAGTTATTGGCAAATAAAAACAGAAAATGACATCATAGTCATGTCTGGCAAATGTCCAACATACATTATCTAAAAACATTTTAGATAAGATAAGGAAAAAAAGCTTCATCAGCAACATTTTATATTGGCAAATTTCCAATGAAGTTATTTACATAAAGTTATTGGCAAATAAAAATAGAAAATGACATCATAGTCATGTCTGGCAAATTTCCAACATATATTAGCAACTACTATTCTATACAAAGAAAGATAACTCCAATTGAAAATTAATTGCTATTGCACAATATTGTGCAATTAGATATTTCTTGCTATTGTGCAATACTGTGCAATTGAAAATTTCTTGCTATTGCACAATACTTGATATGGAATCCTGATTTGGACCAACTTGAAAACTGGGCCCATAATCAAAAATCAAAGTACATATTTAGATAAAGCATATCAAATAAGCCCAAGAATTTAATTTTTGTTAAAATCAAACTTAGTTTAATTTTGGACCCTTTGGACCTTAATGTAGACCAATTTGAAAACTGGACCAAAAATTAAGAATCTACATACACAGTTAGATTTGGAATATCAAAGAACCCATTTATTCAATTTTTGATGAAATCAAACAAAGTTTAATTTTGGACCCCCATTTGGACCAACTTGAAAACTAGGCCAATAATTAAAAATCTAAGTACATTTTTAAATTCAGCATATCAAAGAACCCCAAGGATTCAATTTTTGTTAAAATCAAACTAAGTTTTATTTTGGACCCTTTGGACCTTAATGTAGACCAATTTGAAAACAGGACCAAAAATTAAGAATCTACATACATAGTTAGATTCGGCATATCAAAGAACCCCAATTATTTAATTTTTGATGAAATCACACAAAGTTCAAATTTGGACCCTTTGGGCCCTTATTCCTAAACTGTTAGGACCAAAACTCCCAAAATCAAACCCAACCTTCCTTTTATGGTCATAAACCTTGTGTTTAAATTTCATAGATTTCTATTTACTTATACTAAAGTTATGGTGCAAAAACCAAAAATAATGCTTATTTGGGCCCCTTTTTGGCCCCTAATTCATAAACTATTGTGACCTCAACTCCAAAAATCAATCCCAACCTTCCTTTTGTGGTCATAAACCTTGTGTTAAAATTTCATTGATTTCTATTTACTTATACAAAAGTTATTGTGCGAAAACCAAGAATAATGCTTATTTGGGCCCTTTTTTGGCCCTTTATTCCTAAACTGTTGGAACCAAAACTCCCAAAATCAATCCCAACCTTCCTTTTGTGTCATAAACCTTGTGTCAAAATTTCATAGATTTCTATTCACTTAAACTAAAGTTATAGTGCGAAAACCAAGAATAATGCTTATTTGGGCCCTTTTTGGCCCCTAATTCCTAAAATGTTGGGACCAAAACTCCCAAAATCAATCCCAACCTTCCTTTTGTGGTCATAAACCTTGTGTTAAAATTTCATTGATTTCTATTCACTTTTACTAAAGTTAGAGTGCGAAAACTAGAAGTATTCGGACGACGACGACGACGACGACGACGCAGACGACGACGCCAACGTGATAGCAATATACGACCAAAAAATTAAAATTTTTGCGGTCGTATAAAAACAGCAAAATTTCCTTAAAATTACCAATTCAGGGGCAGCAACCCAACAACAGGTTGTCTGATTCATCTGAAAATTTCAGGGCAGATAGATCTTGACCTGATAAACAATATTACCCCATGTCAGATTTGCTCTAAATGCTTTGGTTTTTGAGTTATAAGCCAAAAACTGCATTTGACCCCTATGTTCTATTTTTAGCAATGGCGACCATGTTTGTTGATAGATCATAACTTCGGATACAATTTACAAACTAGATACCCTAAGGAACATTCAATTAAAGTTTGGAAGTATTTGGCCCAGTAGTTTCAGAGGAGAAGATTTTTGTAAAAGATTACTAAGATTTACGAAAAATTGTTAAAAATTGACTATAAAGGGCAATAACTCCTAAAGGGGTCAACTGACCATTTCCGTCATGTTGACTTATTTGTAAATCTTACTTTGCTGAACATTATTCCTGTTTACAGTTTATCTCCATCTATAATAATATTCAAGATAATAACCAAAAACAGCAAAATTTCCTTAAAATTACCAATTCAGGGGCAGCAACCCAACAACGGGTTGTCTGATTCATCTGAAAATTTCAGGGCAGATAGATCTTGACCTGATAAACAATATTACCCCTGTCAGATTTGCTCTAAATGCTTTGGTTTTTGAGTTATAAGCCAAAAACTGCATTTGACCCCTATGTTCTATTTTTAGCAATGGCGACCATGTTTGTTGATAGATCAAAACTTCGGATACAATTTATAAATTAGATACCCTAAGGAACATTCAGTTAAAGTTTGAAAGTATTTGGCCCAGTAGTTTCAGAGGAGAAGATTCTTGAAATAGTTTACGACGACAGACGACGGACGCCAAGTGATGGCATAAGCTCACTTGCCCCTTCAGGACAGGTGAGCTAAAAAAATGTAAGAACTTTATATTAACTACAGAGTTCTAAACAACTTTATCATTTATTCAACTCAGAGATTATGCTTCAATCGTATTTCTGTTCAGTTGAAGAAACTCTGTATTATCATTTTTAGTGTAAAGTCTTTCATTCATTTGGGAAATGTCAACAATTGTCTGCCTATCTTTTACTTACTTCACTCTCTACTTTCTCATCCACATAATCTTCCTCTACACAGGCCTCATCAGCAGCTCCATCAATAGCTAAGATATCTGATCTGATGTTGTCTATCATAAACAGCTACAAAGTACAATGGTACATTAGGTTTTGATTACAAAAAATGCATTCTTAGTTTCTGTTCTAAAAGTATGCTTAGAATTTAGAAAGTTTTTTTAGTAAGTAAATATTTTTATCTTGTCAAAACACTGTTAATTTTCACACAAATAGTAAAATTGTGAAATGAATAAGGTATGTTTAACTAATATTCTCACATTTTTTTTTTAACAAATTCACATCTATCTTGCAGTAGCCCTGTAAAGATTATTTGCTATAAATAATTTAACAAAAAATTCTTTTACATTTCCTTCAACAAGATAAGATATATCTACTAACCTGCTGAATAACAGAGTTCATATAACATGTGGCCCCTGCATTCTTCAGACCTACAAATCCTTTGTGAGGACGTGGCCCCACTGGTGGCAAGTATTCCCACTCTGTTAATGAGGCATCATCTATAAAGATAAAATAAACTTTAAGTTAAACTGTGTTTGGGAGTTCTCAACTCTTCATTTGTTTATAATCCATCATTCAACAACCACATTTAAATGAATAATTCCACCTTACACTCTTATACAGAAAAATGGTCTCCATGTTCAAATGGTGATTATTTTCATTTTTTTCACTTTTTCTTTGCACTGAAAGCAAATTCTGAATTTTTTTAATGAATACTGGAAAATTCAAGGGACTTACTGTTGTAAAACATCTCCATCAACATAAGAGCTACACATTTAAGATTAGGAACACATTGTGTACATAAAGCCACCAACAGGTCAAATGCTGCTGTAATTGTAAGTGGAGTGGTACACACAGGGTTAGCTTGTTCTGTGGGGAACTCTCCATTTACTTTTCTACTTTGATGAACTATCTTTGATGCAGGAAACAGGAAGTCTTCAATTAGTTCCTAGAGAAGATAAACACACAACTGTACACACAACTACTAAATATCAAAGAAAAATGTATTTTAAAATTTACCACTTTTATTAAATTGCAAATTACATATTTTACAAAGGAATTTCACATAATGTACATATGAAACAACATTTACTACATGTGTCACAATCTTAGATACATGATTTTATGTTAGTTGTTATTGGCTTTAAAATATCTCTCAGTCTTTGAGTACTCAAGAATGTGTCTTTTTGTTTTAGTTTTTGTGCTTTGGTTCATTCTGACGAGTTCAGCCATTTTCAATTGATTTATACAGTTTATTCTTATGTCATACAGACACAATATGAAAGGTTCGTGGGAGGGTTAGATGTCTTATTTTTAGTTAGTGTATATAATTTTTTTTTTGTTATTGTTTTGTAAATAAATGAGGGTGTAAGTTTTCTCATTTGAATTGTTTTTAAAATTTTCATTTTAATGTTGTTTAAAGCTTACTATGTGGTAGGTGTTTTTGTCATGAATGTGTCGGCCTATAGTTATCTTCTATGGCCTAGGGTGGAGAGATGTCTTAACCTATACCACATCTTCTTATTTCTAAATATAATGTAACTGACCTTTATGAGATTTGATCCTCCTTTTTCAGAACCAATTTGGTACCTCTTTTCTGGAGTCTGGAATGCTAACAGCTCTCTTGTAATCCCAAGATGACCCTCTAATAGAGCATCTTCTACTTCAACTTCTCCTGTATTTAATACTTGTTCCTGAAAATAATAGTTTTCAATTTATTTTCTTTTAAAATCTTTGTTAAGCAGAATAAAATAAAAAAAATCTGATAATATTTTTAATTATCATAAGTAAAATTATTACTTTATATCTTTTACAGAAACATTCTAGTAAATACACAGTATTTTCGTTTGATATAAATCTACTTCTTGATAGTTCATGGATATTATCAACAATGAAAGTATTAAAAAAACTTTTGTTATATTCTTGTAAAATTGCTGAAACAATTTAGTCTAATAATTGATGCTAATTTTCCTGATCTGTGCAAGTGTTGGTTCTTTGGTTTAACTGTTCATGTTTTCAAAATTTTATTCCACATGAATACTTTCAATTTATATTTTTGGGCACCAAATAATGATGCAACAATTTTCATTCATCTTTGGTTAAATTTGACTTACCCTCAATTTTTTCAACCACAAAATTTCATTATGTAACAGTTTATCTGCATTGGGTAATCTTATATCTGTACTACATGCATAATTTAACAACCTAAAGAAATAAAAATAAATGTTAAATTTTGTAATGTAAATAAAAAGTAATACAATACAATTTTCTGAAGAGATACATGTATAGTCCTTACATAATTAATAATGCATTAAAATTAGTTTATTTTAAATCTTTTATGAAGAACTTATTGGTGTTATTTTGTCTGAAGGCACAACATAAGAAGTGTTACATTCACCAGAAACTGTATGACATTTTGCTAAGATTTAACACCTTTTCAAAAATAAATATACATTCAAAATATGCAACCAAACTATGATGTTCATAGGACTTACTTCCATAACAAATTGAAATATTCATTTGCTTGTTTAGCATACTCTCTCACAGAATCCTGTAAAAAATTGAGCAGAATTGTCAATAAACATATTCATATAATTTGGCTTACATTGGAATCTAATTGGGATTTTTTTTTTCAAAAGTGAAAACTATTATTACTAGAGAATAATGCAAATATAAAAGGACTAGATAAAAAATATCTGAACAAAAACACACCTACTACCCCTTACTTTGTTGGTAAAGACAAACAAAAAACATATTAAAAAAAAAATCAACTTACAATGCAATATTGTATCATAACTGCAAAATTTTTCTCATGGTAATAAACATTCACAAAACAGTAAACCAAAGATCCATAGTACTCACATTTAACTCACAAAACAACAAAGTAATAAAAAACAAAACAGGTCTCTGACCACCACAACACCTGGTTGCCATTAGATAAAATTGATCAGTGGCCGATATTCTTACAGATCTGAAATAAACAAAGTTTATATATATCTGGTATGCATTAATGGTGTTAGTAACATTACATACAAGATGCATAATTAGAAAACGATTTAGAAAAAAACTCTTTCAAACATTATTCCAAATAGTATAAGTGTATTTCATAGCTTTTTCATGAAATAAAAGGAAAAATTATCCATAAAGATATATTAAAACTAGATGTGTCAAAGCGACACGAATGGCCCTGTCCCAAAAAAATGAAAAATCTACAAAAATCTACAATTTCAATATAAACACATGTGGACACAAACATGATGGTAGTCTCACATATCAAAAATCAGCTCAAAATCTGGAGGTGTATAGAAAAAAAATCTATATAACTGGGATTTTCAATAATTTATCAAAGTCTAAAGCCCGTAATTTCAGCAAAAATTAGCGGAGCAGAACCAAACTTAAACTTGACCTGTAACTCATCATGGTTAACTCACATAACAAAAATCAGCCCAATATCTGAAGATGTTTAGAAAAAAAGTCTGTATAGCTGTGATTTTCAACAATTTCTCAGAGTCCAAAGCGCGTAATTTCGGCAAAAATTAGTTGAGCGGAACGAAACTTAAACTTGATCTGTAACTCATATACCAAAAATCAGCCCAATATTTGAAGGCTTATAGAAAACCAGATGCTCCGTAGGGCGCAGCTTTATACGACCGCATAGGTTGAACCCTGAACGGTTGGGGCAAGTATGGACACAACATTCAAGCTGGATTCAGCTCTAAATTTGGATTGTGATTAAATAGTTGACACAGCATAGGTTTTGGACACAGAATGAATGTGGTCTAATGAACTTAAAATATTTTTTTTGTCTTTGAGCAATCACTATGCTGTTGAATATTAATCCTCTCAAAAAAATGTTTGAAGAAATTTTCTTTTTATTTATGAAATCTGAAATGAGAAAAATTAACCCCCCCCCCCCCACCATTTTTTTTTCACATCCCCCTTTCCCTTTTTTCAAAACTGATCTCAATTCAAATTTCTAATGGAGTTTGCAACAATAACTACTCATTTAAATACATCATAAAATATTAAAATGTAACAAAAAGTGCTTGTTATCACTGAATGGTAAAGAGTGTTTTAATTTATCAGTTGGTAGTAAAAGTGAATATACATTGTGCATTGTATAAAACAATGATTTAAGTTGATTCAACTACTATTCTGGACAAAGAAAGATAACTCAAATCAATTGAAAATTTCTTGCTATTGCACAATATTGTGCAATTAGATATTTCTTGCTATTGCGCAATACTGTGCAATTGAAAATATTTGCTATTGCACAATACTGTGCAATTGAAGATTTCTTGCTATTGCACAATACTGTGCAATTGAACATTTTTTGCTATTGCACAATACTGTGCAATTGAAGATTTCTTGCTATTGCTGAATACTGTGCAATTGAAAATTTCTTGCTATTGCACAATACTTAATATAATAATTTTGGATCCTGATTTGAACCAACTTGAAAACTGGGCCCATAATCAAAAATCTAAGTACATGATTAAATTCAGCATATCAAAAAAGCCAAAGAATTCAATTTTTATTAAAATCAAACTTAGTTTAATTTTGGACCCTTTGGTATTTAATGTAGACCAATTTGAAAACGGGACTAAAAATTAAGAATCTACATACACAGTTAGATTTGGCATATCAAAGAACCCCAATTATTCAATTTTTGATGAAATCAAACAAAGTTTAATTTTGGACCCCGATTTGGACCAACTTGAAAACTGGGCCAATAATAAAAAATCTAAGTACATTTTTAGATTCAGCATATCAAAGAACTCCAAGGATTCAATTTTTGTTAAAATCAAACTAAGTTTAATTTTGGACCCTTTGGACCTTAATGTAGACCAATTGGAAAACGGGACCAAAAATTAAGAATCTACATACACAGTTAGATCCGGCATATCAAAGAACCCCAATTATTCAATTTTTGATGAAATCAAACAAAGTTCAATTTTGGACCCTTTGGGCCCCTTATTCCTAAAAACCTGTTGGGACCAAAACTCCCAAAATCAAACCCAACCTTCCTTTTATGGTCATAAACCTTGTGTTTAAATTTCAAAGATTTCTATTTACTTACACTAAAGTTATGGTGCGAAAACCAAGAATAATGCTTACTTGGGCCCCTTTTTGGCCCCTAATTCCTAAACTGTTCAGACCTCAACTCCCAAAATCAATCCCAACCTTCCTTTTGTGGTCATAAACCTTGTGTTTAAATTTCATTGATTTCTATTTACTTATACTAAAGTTATTGTGCGAAAACCAAGAATAATGCTTATTTGGGCCCTTTTTTGGCCCCTAATTCCTAAACTGTTTGAACTAAAACTCCCAAAATCAATCCCAACCTTCCTTTTGTGGTCATAAACCTTGTGTCAAAATTTCATAGATTTCTATTTACTTAAACTAAAGTTATAGTGCGAAAACCAAGAAAATGCTTATTATGGCCCTTTTTGGCCCCTTTATTCCTAAAATTTTGGGACCAAAACTCCCAAAATCAATCCCAACCTTCCTTTTGTGGTTATAAACCTTGTGTTAAAATTTCATAGATTTCTATTCACTTTTACTAAAGTTAGAGTGCGAAAACTAAAAGTATTCGGACGACGACGACGACGCCAAGGTGATAGCAATATACGACGAAAAATTAAAATTATTGCGGTCGTATAAAAACTCTGTATAATGGTTTGTTGCAGAATGACGGAATGACAGAATTTCAGAATTACGGAATTTCGGAATTACAGAATTATGGAATTACAGAATTACGGAATTTCGGAATTGCAGACAAGGGTAAAACTATATGGCACCGATAACTTCGTTTGAGGGGCCATAAAAAATTAATAGTGTTCCTGCAAAATATAAATTTTTAGTTGTGAAGTAAAATCTAAGACATCAAGCTCAATTATTTCTCTCAAAATATTTGCTAAGTAAATTTTGCTACTGCACATCTCCATATGGTACAAAACCTCTGTGTTAAGTTCTATCATTGAAGTACATTTCACCAATTAAGCAGGAAATGTGTTTACATGGTTAATATTATTGACTTGAAATCAGGATGTCAGACCAGAATTGTTTTATTTCATGTTAATTGTTATATGCTACAAAAATTTTGCGTGAAGTTTTCATTGCATTCTCCAAACAGTTTTCACTAACATTTATTAATAAATAGATTTACAGGGAGACAACCCTAAATAATACAATAATCAAACACAACATTTATTTGTTGGGCCTATTCCATACTATCTTATAGTTCTAATAAATGACCATACCTGTGTTTACATATCAATAACAAATCTTTGATGAAGACCTGCCATGATTTATCTTTATTGAGGGCTTCTAGAGCAGGAGGACATAGACAGAGACAGATTGTCAGAACTTCTAATGATTCCTTAGCAACCACTAAATCTTCTACTTCTAAATGGTCTTTTGGCTGAAAATAATAGTCATTCAAATTAGTATTTCAGTTCGGTCAATCTGTTTTTTTGGTAGACTGTTTTATTTTTTTTTAATTTTGTTCTCTATTTTCTTCCTCCAATTTTAGCTACCTTTCATACAATCAAAAAATCAAGTACACTAGTAATGTTTTAATGCAATCTTTCTTTTTTAATTTTTGGATTGATATCAAAAATTTAATATAACTAACCTTCTCATGAGCCTTGTGAATATCCTCATTAGAGGCATGAACCAAATGTAATGAACAACTACTCGAGGACCAAGCTATTTTCTGTACTGCTTTTATAACTGACAAATCTGGAATTACTTTAGAGGCCTGCAATAAACAATGTATGCACAATAAGAAAATTTAGCTTAAAAAGTAAGTTAATGTACAAAAAAATGAATGTATGAACTGCCAAATTTCAGTTGCATTTAGAAACAATTGTAACTTTAAAGTGAGTTTATAGTTGTATTTGAACATCAAAGTTTCAGTGGCACTATAAAGTAGCAGCATCTGTAATGGAATGTTACTGAAATGTGTAAATAAGGCCAAAATCTGGTGTTCCATGTCAAACTGGCATGTCTAATTTACCACAAATACATAAGCTATTGGACTGTTGAAATTTTAAGTGAGCAACAACCGCTCATATCAAAAGTGTGAACAACAGGTAACACATTTTGAATTGTTTCAGAAGCAACCTGAATATATTTGACAACTTTTATCAATATTAGTTACAACTGATTTATGGAGTCTGTACTTCATGATTGTGTCAAGTTTGCTTGTTTGTGAGGTGAACATTGAACTGTTTCTTAGCATTAGTAATAATAGAAACAAAATGTTTAACAAGTTTTTCCCTCATTCTATTGCTGTGTGGCTTGTTATAATCATTCTTACCTGATCAGTTAAATGTTGACCCAGTCTCATGGCTACATTCTTGGTCATGATTTCTGACTGTTGGTTAGGTATAAACTGTAATGCCTGTTGTATTAATACAGCATGACTGTGTTCCTGTTGAGTAACATTAGGTGATTGAGGATCAGCATTACAAGCATCTATCACCACTTGAAGCTTGGCATTTAGGACGGTAGTTAACATTATTTTACAGATCTTCATCACAGTTACATAAGCAGATCTGAAACAGAGAAAAGAGAATATCTTATTGTTTATTTTTGCTATATATAATCTTGCAAATTCAAATGCATAACCTGTGACCATGGTTTCAATTTTGTATTTTCTTGTCCTTGACTCTTACTTTCATTTTTTAAGGATCACATTATTACAAGGAATATTTTCTCAAGATTTTTTCCATCAGTAAAATTAAGGATTTGAAGAAAACCATTTTCAGATTGCAATGTTGCTAGTTTCAACAAAGAACAAGTGTAATTAAAACATTGGTGATTTTGACATACCTGCGTGTTGGCAGATCAGCAGTAGGTAAGAAATTATTCTTGGTTAACATGTTAAGTGCCAACTGTACACCTCCACTCTTTACATAATTATACTGAAATAAAACAATACAGAATATTAACAGAACAGTTTTGTTCTATTCTTTAGTGTACCAAACAATGCTGCTATCTAAAATAAGCCAATGATCATTGACTTGTTACTTTTAATGGATTGTTATGACAGCTTCCTAGGCCATTCTTGTGTTCCTTGAGCTGGAATTTACATTAGCTTTGTTATGAACAATAAATACCAAATTATCTCATCACTAGTTGATTTTCACTTTTTTTTCTTGATTACAAACTGATAAAACTATAAATTCTCACCTGAAATTTGAAAGCATCTTCAGACATGGGATCATTTGCAGGCATTAACAGACTGTAAGCAACCTAAAATAAAGAGTCAATAAGCATTATGTTCAAAGTTTTAACAAATCTACCCACAACAAATTTTTTTATGATATTGGTAGGTTTTAGCATTCAATAAACTAAACCATTTAATAAACGTTTAAATCAAAACAACCTATTTCTAATAATAAAGAAATACTACATATACATTTCTAACATCCTGATCATTATGTCATGAAATGGTTGTTATCAAGTCTCACCTCAATATTATACAGAGCTTCCGTAGGTGATGAATTGAAGAACATTATTTCTAACTGTTGAGAAAGAGTTGTGTCTGACCTAGTATTCTCATTACATATATTACACAATCTGTCTACAGTATGAGAATCTGAAAAGATATAAGTTAAAATATGTACAAGTCTAATACAACGTAATAATTTCAGTCCATGTTATAAATTATATGAAAATTATTCTGAAGAAAAAATTTTGTTTATTGTTTTGCATAAAGTTTCATAGGTCTTTTCAATTTCCTTCATATAAGTATATCAAAGCTGGTATGCAAAAACATTTCAAACTTTTCCTAAAATTAAGAAGAAAAAAAAAATCAGATTATGTTGACAGACTGATTTTTGTCCTTGGTAAACATAATAATAATGTCCAATACACCTAATCACGATCTCTCCATTGTAAAATGTAGACATTTTCCAGATTGATTATATTATGAAATACATGAAATGAATTCAGTGGTTATACATTGTACCTGAAAAATTAATATTTTATGGTTTCAACCAGTTGGAAATAATTCTCAAACTGCATAGGGTAGCATATGTTTATCTGCATATCCTGGTTACTTAGAGTGTATGCCATATAAAGACCTGGCCTCACGGTCATAAAACTTTCGAGCATGATTTTTGTACTCAGACTCGAAAATCAACCAATCAAGTTGCTGGATTTCATGTTTAGAGTATGATTTTTGTGCTCATAGCACTGAGCAAAGTTTTATGCCTTCAAGGCCTTATTTTACAGCAATGCTCTGTTACATGACTAGGCTTACCTGCAGGCATTAGTTTAAGAAGAGTTCTGGCAGTATCCCTAAGTTTTGGAACTTGAAGTGAACAACCTAAATCTGATAACTGGAACATAAACTTGGCATACTTAGCTGTATTTGCCATTATCTGCAAAGCATAAAATACAAAAATTATTATAAAACACTCTCAAGTTGTTTTCTCAGGTAGACATACAATGCATATGCATACATATGCATATATTGCTTTGACCAATCTGTATACACAAAACATAATCAAATATTTCAATTCTTATAATTAACCTGACCTTTTAACCAAATATGAAAAAAAAGATGGCTGCTAAATGTTCTGAAGCACTTGTGACTCCACATATAACAAGGATATTTGCCAAGCAGCCCAGTGGTTGTGACTTTTTTTTTATTGTCTCAGTTTTACGTTTTTTCTTCACATTGTACTGGAAAGCTCATTAGGTATTCTTTTACAAATTAACCCTACTTACATTCCAAATAACTATTCTTTGAAGGAAGCTTCAAGTATGAACTAAACATCCTCTGTATGAATATTGCTTATAATATACACTGTAATTATAGAGCTGTCATCATGAATGTATTTAGGACTTGAGAGATGCTTTACAATTTAACATGTTCCCTTCCCTGTATAGTTATAGTACACTTACCACACCAGGTAAACAGTTTTCAGCCTCTATATTTGGACCATCAAAGGTATGATGAGGTGACCCAGCTGAGCTATCAGAACTACTATCTGGACTAGATGGCATGTTATTTCCTACTTGTACTAACTTTGCTGATATCAACTAAAACAAATATAACATACAAATTACATGAGTATTCTTTTAGTTGTTCTGTCATACTTTCTAAAACATAAATTCTCTGGTCGGCTTCCTTTTTAAGTCAGTTGGTAATAAAGTCCAGGCTTTTTTTGTAAACTATTAAGTTATATCACAAAATTAATTACTGTAAAAGTGTTCTGGACTAGTAACAACTATATAACCTTTTTTTTTTAATAATATTCAACACTTACTCTTCTCCTTGTTCACCTGATAAGTACATAATAAACTGCAACAGGACATAATTCGGCATCTTCATAAATAACCTTTGTACAAGTTCCGGACCATACAAGTATTTGGACCATACGCGTATGGTCATGACCATATGGGTATATACTCATATGGTCGGGGTAATTAACAGGTACATTTATGCTTACCTCTTTATATAACCTTTCTAGTTGTCACGTTATTAAAAAGACACTACCAAAGGTAATTTTTTCATTAAAAATTAGTAATAAAAAGATTAACAAAATAAAATAAGCAGTTTCACACAGTAAATTCCATCACTAGTCAAAACTATAGTAAACACATTTTTTTCATTACCGATATGTTATTACGAGTGAATGGCAAAATGTCGACCTGGGAAGATAACTTCCAAAAATATATTAATGAACTGTTACACAAGAAGTCAACTGTTTTACTATAACCTGACGTAAATGTTTACAGGATAAAGAGTCTAATAAATTGCTTACTGTTGAAACTTAATATAATTAGCATTAGCAGTGCAATATTCATAATTTTTTATAGGTATACGTGTTTTGTAAAAATAAAATGAATGACGTCACCGGTAAGGACACTAGTTTATTTTTTAAAGTTGTCTGGTGATATGATGTACTTCAGTCATGTTACGATATTGGAGATCTAGAGCTTTTTCACCGTAGACACATCGGAATGACCAAGGACCCAAGCAAAGCTATGGTACCGTGTGGACGTAAATATCACCCTACACATCCATGCAAGAAGACAATTAGCGATGAAAACTAACTTTGGCATCAATATTTAATGTTATTTGAATTGTAAATAATACAATTGCATGTAGCAATCATTGTTATTTTATAAAGTTTTCTCATGCATATTATTGAAAAATATACCTATATGGTCCAAATACTCATATGGTCCGGCCCGTTTATAACCAAACGAGTATATACTTATATGGTCCGACCATATGAGTACACGCATATGGTCATGACCATACGCGTATGGTCCAAATACTCATATGGTCCGGAACATACATAAATGCTCTGTTGAGATAGCTTTTAGTCAAGCTAGTTAGGAATACCAATATTCTTCATAAAAGTTTCCATATTGGCATGGATCTTACAGACTTTTGAAGTAAAGAAAGATTATTTTTTGCATGTGCATAAAAAATTATTTTATTTTATTATGACTTACAGCTTTTTCTCTCAATGGCACTTGTAAAATTAATCTTTTATCCTCCGCTGGATCTAATAGTTCATTATTCACATATAAATCCACTTTTATATTACTGCTTAATTTAAGTTTATATAAAATCTGTCTTCTAACTTGTCCAATGGTATCATTTGAATGCGACCAAATTTCAATATCTTCCATCTGACGACCTTGACTAGGAAATCGAACAATTAGGGTCACTAATTTTCCTCTACATGCCCTGAAAAAAAGATATTTTTTTTAAAGGAATAAAATTTAAGGACAACTTTTTATTTTCTAAATGTTTTAATCCATGAAAATAAATACAGGGCTCAAGAGTTTTGTTATAGCAGCTCATGTTTTGTGATTGACAAATATATAATTCTGTTGATATGTTGATGTTAGATTCTTCAGACTTAAAATTTTATAAGTATTATGGAAACATATAAACATCAGCCCTAACAAAGTTTTAACTTACTTAGTCTTCATATAGATCCTAAATTTTTCTCTCTGAAATACATGTAGCTTGACAGTCTAGAAAATAATCAGCACTGCTGTGCTGTTCCTTTTTATTTTCAAGTTGTCCCTGCATAACATTTTATTAAATATTTCATTGGAACCTTTTCAGTATCCTTTCATTTAATATGAAGTTAATTACATCAAATATCTGAAAGAGTTCAAATCTCAACAACTAAATTTCCCATGTAATTTGGACTAACCTGCTAAGAGGTAGAATTGATCTCTCATCAGTATAAGCCTCGTCACACTCGGCTACATACTCCTTCAACACGGTCAACACCCGAACCATCCTGGATGTCTCCTGCATCACTCTATTTGTACTGTCCTTGTCCTTCTCTAACACAGACACAGTATCATATAAAGCTTTTAACCTATCTACACATGACTGTATAAAGTCATCATGGATATCCACTTGGTTCTGTTGTAACCGGGGACCCAAGTTTGTAAAAATGTCTTTTAATAATGTTATGGCTTTATTTGCAACATCATCTGGACTAAGTAACACAGCCTGAAATTGAAGAGACATGTTAAAATAGGCTTTAACCAAGGTCAATTGGTTTGATTTTTTTTTTTCATTCAAGAACCTAAATGCAGCTTTCATATTATTTTCTACTTTTATGAAGCTATTTTCATATAGACAATATAGGAAAGGTGTACTGAAATAAAATAAGGACTCTAAACACTTTAACTCCAAATGGAGCTTTCGTTAGTAGAAGCCATATTAATTATGTGTATCAACAAGAATAAATGTGAAAGCATTAAAATATAGTATATGCCAATACACATAATTAACAGCGCCTGGTGATGTTCACAGCCTGACCAGTTTCGGTCCAAAAGGGACCTTCATCAGAGGCAGAATGGTGGATTAATGTTTGCACCCTTAGCATTTATATTTATATAGATATGGCAACCATGGTAACCGGCAGTAAAGTTAACTGAATTTGTTAATGTAGTTATTTTTGTTTGCACTTCCCTTTTTCATTGAAGGTTTTCTTATAAGCACTTCCACATTTTTCATAGAAACAATTAACATATAGATCAAAACACTATTTGGTTCTTTTATTTGTGAGACAATTTTAATGTTCATTTCAGCCTTCAATCAGTTACAATTTCTTTCTTTCTCTCTTTTTGTAAATTTCCTGGATTTCTTTTTTGAAAATAATATTTCAAATGAAAAATTTCCAAGGTTTATATTTAGAATACATGTCATTTCAAATTTCCTGGTTTTCTATTTATAACCAGGAAATTTCTATTGTTTATAAATGTTTATAAGTACATTTAATAACTTCCTTAATAACCTATTTATAAGCATGATGTTCCTCCAATGTATATATTACCATAATATAAACACTTTCATCTAAAACAGCAGTTTACTTAACTGGTGTTAATCATAGTACAAAACTTTGTGGCCAATATCTCACAGTGACAAGAGTGCACACTCTGAAATGTCTCACCTTCTTTACTAATCATTGATATTATGTTGATAGTCTTAAATATAAAGCTTTATTACAACTGTCATATGAACTTAGTTAACCAAGAAAGCTAAACATTGACCAATGAACCATGAAAATGAGGTCAAGGTCAGATGAACCATGCCATGCAGGCATGTACAGCTAAGAATTCTTCGATACAACAAATAAAGTTGACCTTTTGCTTATAGTTTAGGAAAAACAGACCAAAACGCAAAAACACTGAGCAATGAACCGTGAAAATGAGGTCAAGGTCAAATAAAACCTGTGCAATTGACAAATAGATCATAAAACATTTCCATACACCAAATATAGTTGATCTATTGCAATTAGTATTAGAAAAAAAGACCAAAACTCAAAAACTTAACTTTGACTACTGAACCATGAAAATGAGGTCAAGGTCAGATGACACCTGCCAGTTAGACATGTACACCTTTCAATCATTCCATACACCAAATATAGTAGACCTATTGCATACAGTATAAGACAAGAGTGCACACACTGAAATGTCTCGCCTTCTTTAATCATTGATATTATGTTGATAATCCTAAATATAAAGCTTTATTACCACTGTCATATAAACTTAACATGAACCATGAAAATGAGGTCAAGGTCAGTTGAACCATATGCAAGGCAGACATGTACAGCCAACAATGCTTCCCTACAACAAATATAGTTGACCTATTGCTTATAGTTTAAGAAAATAGACCAAAACACAAAAACTTAACACTGAGCAATGAACTGTGAAAACCAGGTCAAGGTAGATCATAAAATATTTCCATACACCAAATATAGTTGACCTATGACATATAGTATTAGATAAAAAGACCAAAACTCAAAAACTTAACTTTGACCACTGAACCATGAAAATGAGGTCAAGGTCAGATGACATCTGCCCGCTAGACATGTACATCTTACAATCATTCCATACAACAAATATAGTAAACCTATTGCATAAAGTATGAGAAAAACAGACCAAAACACAAAAACTTAACTATAACCACTGAACCATGAAAATGAGGTCAAGGTCAGATGACACCTCCCAGTTTGACATGTACACCTTACAGTCCTTCCATACACCGAATATACTAGACCTATTGCTTATAGTATCTGAGATGTGGACTTGACCACCAAAACTTAACCTTGTTCACTGATCCATGAAATGAGGTCGAGGTCAAGTGAAAACTGTCCGACTGGCATGAGTACCTTACAAGGTACACACATACCAAATATAGTTATCAAATTACTTATAATAAGAGAGATTTTAACATTACAAAAAATCTTTTTTTTTCAAGTAGTCACTGAACCATGAAAATGAGGTCAAGGACATTGGACATGTGACTGACGGAAACTTCGTAACATGAGGCATTCATATACAAAGTATGAAGCATCCAGGTCTTCCACCTTCTTAAATATAAAGCTTTTAAGAAGTTAGCTAACACCGCTGCGCCACCGCCACCGCCTCCGGATCACTATCCCTATGTTGCAGGCTAGACAAAAACTACACACCCAATCTGAGAAGAAAGCTAGCTGTTTTACCGTAGCAATGTTGACAACAATACCGCTTAATTGTTTAAGGTGGTACCTAACACTTTAACTAAAATTAATTTGGCTCGTTTAATTTTCTTAAAATTTTGACAAAGTATTTACTTTGACCCTTTGACAGAAATATAAAAATTTCAAAAAATTTGAACCAACTGTTTTATCAGAAAAATTACACTGGTTATATAGCAGTTTGACAAACACTTATTTTGATCGTTGAGAAGCTTAATATTCCCTTATGAACACTACGTCATTAAAACGTTCTGCTGATTTTACAGAGTTATCTCCCTGTAGTGTTAGGTACCACCTTAATCATCTGTAGATTAAATTCAAAATAAACTGTCCACTGAATAAAATTGAGAAAAGGATCATCTAAAACATAGACTTACCCGCCATAAATAGTCTAACCCTATTAACTCTAAATCATCAATCATATGGCCACCTCTTCTCTTTGCTATTAATTTGTTCTCTTTCAAATTTACATGTTTGAAAAATCTTTCAAAACAGCTGAAAAGGAAAACAAAACATCATTAATACAGACAATCATGAACATAGCTGAAAATTGTAGATAATACTCTATAATAGATCAGCACCTGTTTAATAATTATTTTCTTTATTTGGCGTTTTATAGTCAGTCAATTAATATTCTAATAAAGAAAATCTTTGGACTAATCATTTTGCTAAACAGATAATTTGAACTTTAGCATAATATCATTATATCAGATAATTTCAGAACTCAAAACTGACTTTCATATCTTTTGAACAGTCAAGAAAAGAAAGTTGCATTAAAACTTACTTCATGCCATTTTCAGTGAGAAGACTGGGATCCAACTGTAAAATATTTTGTTCAAAGAAATCTCTTGTTATTTCTGGATCAAGGTCTGGTTCTTCTCCCATTAACTACAATAAGAATGTAAAAAGATATAAACAGGCCTAAATAAACACAAAATTGCAAATATTGTATGCTAAGAGTAATATACAAATTTAAACAATAAATCAATACTGTACATTCTACAAAGTGGGAATTGTGATGAAGAAATTGGGACTGAAAAGTGTATGCTGAGTCAGGACTGAAATTTGACTTTAAACAAATCACCCACAGATCCCATTTACAATTGTTGCCATGATTTTTAAACATGCAGAAAGAGTGACACTCAACTCTTAAACCAGACACAAAAAAATCATCTCTTAAATTCAATTAATATATGCTGAAAGTAAAACAGTTTATAGATTATCTTCAATAAATAAGAACATGATTCCTGTTCAAGTCTAACATAGTTGTTTGCTTATGTATGACTGTGTGAGCACGTAAGCATGTGAAATGTATTGTCATAGGGTGATTCAGAGCTTGATGCAAGGTAATACTAATTTACTGATGAACATGAATATCAGGAAACGTTGAGGGAAACCCTTAATGAGACATTGATAAAATAACAGACATACAACTTGTGTTGTGTGGTTGCTGAAACATTGGATAACCGTATTTCTTTAAATTCATAAATGAAGACTATCATTTCATTGTTTCTACTTTATATAATTGTGATATTGTCTCCTGTAAATCTATCTTATTTTAAATGTATTAATCAAAGTTGTACAAAATCTAACATGTAAAATGTTATTTGTTTATAGTTAACACGTGTTCGGTTAATTATAGTAAGGTCGGTTCGATTGGGATATTGAGTTCATGCATGAGTGAACTCAGGTGGTTTTAAGTCATTCGATTCATTGCAGTCAAAGTGTACAGTAGCATTTTGCAAAATATATATATGAACTTTCAACAATATTATATATATATATATATATGAACTTTCAACAATATTATACTCATATTTATAATAAAATGTGCACTTGTCTCTGCAAGTGGCGTCTCCCATGTAAAAGTTTGTGGTTATTTTTTGATAAATATTTTATGTTCGTTTGAGTTTACGAATTAGAATTTAATTTTAATTGTTCTTTTATGTGATACAAAACCGTTTTCAAATGATTATACAAGATACTTCATATATCTAAATTACCTTAGCAAACCATTTAAAACAAGACTCTCTGTCAGTTCCATATATAGCATTCTCAGCTAAACATTGCCAAATCTGTAAAAATAATTAAGAAACAAGTAGAAGACAGCTCATTTAATATAATTTAAACTATGTTAACAATTCATTGGACAGTTATATTAACTTTGAGAAGATCATGTCTTTATATTGCTTATTTGCAATAAAAAAAACCCAGCATTTTATAGAAGAAAATTATAATTTTTCTAAACATACCTGTCTGGCTTGAGATTCACACAACCATAACTGTCCATCTTTTAGAAGGAACCTAAAACAAACATGATAAAAACAATCAATAAACAGTAACTCATTCCTCTCTTTAAATTACAATTAGACGACTGAGTGATTTTTGCTGGTTTATTGTCCAATGACATTTTAATTTCATACATATTCAGGCTGATTAATTCGGCAAATTATATTGGTCAGATGATACATGATAATGGGTTTTTTTAATGCTTTTTTCAAGCAACATGGCTTCAATATTTTTAATACACCATTTGGTCTCAATTTGCTATGTATTAAACGCAAAAAATTCTAGCTGACTATTTGTTTCCTTTATTTTTTGAGATATACAGACATCATTTAAAACAAATAATCAGAAAAAATATATAAGGAACAAACCTCATAAACTTTAATCTTTCTTGTATTTGAACCACATGATTAAATCTACCATCAGGTAAAATGGTGGCTGGATCCAAATCTGGGTGCTCTGCAGATTAAATTTTACAATCATAAACTGATTAAAGTAATACAACAGGTAAAATATAATGCAACTCATTAATTAACTACAATTCACTGCAATAAACTTCATAATAAATTGATAAAAAATCCAGAATTGCTAACTGTATGCCAAAATCTAACTTATACATTTAAAGTTTATAAACTGAGCAACTCTTACTGTTAGATTTGAAATGTAATTCCAAATTGTTGGGTTACTTCATTTATTATTACTGAAGTTATTTATTTTATTTGTAATACTTGTAGATACGATTTTTTGGGTATTTGCACATACATGTAACGTTGCGCTCTTATGAATTGTTATATTTCCCGTTTTTAAAGTTTTATGACGTTTAGCCTTTTACGTACGTTACGTTGTCTAGTTTTTATTCATTTCAAGTTATTTGATATTCGGAGACACATCATTATTTTTATAGAGAGATCATAATCGGTAAGAGATAATTTATGTACATTTTTAAGAACAATATTTATTTAAAAAAGAAATATTAAGAATTGTAAAAGTATTTATAATTTAATATTTATTTCAATTAACTTTTTAATTTAACAAGTTATTCATGAAGCGTGAAAGAAAGTGTTTTCTATTGTTTGATTAGTATTATGCCTTTAGTGTTTTAAGTTACATTTTAACTTATGTGTATTTGTATTTTATTGTAGAGAATCGGTTGATATGATATATAGTATAAGAAGCCAAAATTAAATGTATTTTGAAGAATAAAAGATACTTATACCGCATACTCGACTTATCGCCTTATTTGATGTCTTTGATGTGATCCGTTACACTTACATCAAATATCATTGAATCAAGAAATTAAAAGCTTATTCACCTTTAGCAAATACTCTTGACTTCTCCATATATTCTGACAGATTCTTGGCCACTAACATAACAATAGAATGTGTAGACTGTAACTGGTTGATCACATTATTCCTGTAGTAAACATGGGGTGTCCTAGGGGGTGCATGAGGGAAGTTCTGTGGAGCCTGAAATTCAAATAGTTATGTACAAGTACAACTACAAGTAAATACAAAGACAAGTTAAAAGTATGCATCACACAGAATGTATGAAACAAAGCCTTTTACATTTTAACATCATTTTAGGCATTAATTATTGATTTGCAAAGCAATTTCTTAGTTGAGTATGATGGTAAAGTAGAGTTATCATGTAACTACACTATACCAAACATAGAATTCTATCTTAAGCACTTTATCAACAATATTCTTCATATCTCTATAACTAATTTTACTCATTTGTTGAATAATTTTAAAATACTTCCATAGTTTACCTCAGGAAACAGTTGGCATATTTCTCTTATCTGTTTTAAAGCAGGCAGCACCCATTTATCATTTTTCAACTCATCTACAAACTTCCCTATCCATGTCATCTTCTGTTGGTCTCTATCCTGCGAAAGATAATAAAATTTTAAAGAAAATGAAAATCCAAATACAGTGTATGTCATGGCAAATGTAAAATGAGATGAATTTGACCTACCAATAGTCTGTTACATTTTCCCTTCCAACTTATTTTCAGGGCATTTACCTTGAAGAGTCAAACCTTATAAGACATCACTTTGTTTTGTTTTTTGATATTGGTTGTTATTTGTGATATACGCATTGCACATCTGCTTTTATCTATGCTATAGAGTATATTACTCAAGTTTTCTCTGTAACACGTATTTACCTATCTCAAGACTTATTGTTTACCTTGAAGGATTTTAAACAAATAATTATATATTTTTTTTTAATAGTTTCTGAATACAGATATTGTCTGCACCTGTGAACAGCTGTAATCCAATATTTTGATATGTGCTGTGAGAGCCTGGTCCATGATATCTGTAGGTACATCTTCACTATGGGCAAGGTTCCATAATAATCCTAATACTTTATGTGCCATCACACCCTCCTTATCATCCTCTGCTAATCGTCTTATTAATTCTAATAACTTTTCCCTCTGTTTCTTTGAAGCGTGTGTCCAGCTTCCCTGAAAAGATTTTGTATAAGTAACTTCAATTTAACTCCAGTGGCAAACACAGATATAATCATGATTTGTCTAAAAATGTGAATTATTTAAAATAGTCAAATAATAGTACAAAGATAAGAACTTTCAAAGAGTTAAAATATTGGAATACTAACTTGGAAACATTCAAACAAATGGTCTAATTGTTCTGGTGAGAAATCCCAGGCAAGTTTGGCCAACAGATCATGAACATTCTTCACTATTGCATCATGTTTTCCTGACTGAAAAAGAAATGATAATAACTTACACAAATGTGAACTTTAAAAACATAAAATATACAGTTGCAAATAAACATTTTTCATGAGAACATGCTATTACACTCTATATGAAAATCACCTGGGTTCATTTTATCGGTGTTGTAAAGAACAGCAGTCAGGCTATTCAAAATCTTTTTTTCTATGCTAGTTCATTTATAATTTAAATGATGTATTTTGCCAGGCGTTTTGCAATGACATTTGCTTATCAACCATAAAAGAATGAAAATTTTTAAAAGACCATTTATATGTCAAAACAATTATTGAAAATATGTTAATTATCTTGGTATTAATCTTTAAAATGGTAAAATATTTAAGCAAAAAGGACTATCCAGTACAAAAATCTTTTAAAAAAAAAATCTGTTTAAGATTTTTATATTATTACGATATAGTATGACAACATACCTGAGCTTCCCAAAGTTTGTCCAAGTCTTCAGATGTCAATGCTTTTTCCTTAATCATAAATCTGAGTATTTTCTCCAGCTTTTCAACATATTGTGGCTGATGCAAGCTGTCTCTTAATACTATTGTTAAAACCTGATTATTCTGAACCCAGTCCTGCAAAAGAAGGTTAGTTTTGTTCATTCCTTTTCTTTCTAACTACAACAAAATTCTGATTTCAAGGTTTCCAATGTCTTTTAGTTTAAATCTAGTGCACACCAAGTGAGTATAAATAAACTCAGCTTAAATACCAGGTGCGCGTTTTGTTTACAAAAGACTCATCAGTGACGCCAGAATCAAAAATAAGTAACATTAAATATAGATGTTTTAATATTAATAAAAGTCCTTTTTACTGTAAAACACTCCTAGAAAAATGCCAAGTTTTTGTTTTTTAAATTCAATATTTATAAAAAGATAAGATAATATTATCTCTGACAAATAAAAATAAGCTAGAAGATGATCATGTTAAAAACCTTATACAAACTTATCTTTTATTAAGATAACTTGATATATGTTCTTTTTACCAATTTCAAAATTTAAGGCATATATATTTTTTCTTCACAGGAACAAACAGTGGAATTTGCCTACTTACTGCCATTTTTTCTGCTGTCAGCCATTCATCTTCATCCATAGATGAGTGTCGACTAGATACATTGGATATCATTGATATTACTTTGTTAACTTCATTCAAGGCATTCATCTTTCCATTGAATGAGGAAATCTGAAGCAATCTGAAAGTAATAATCAAAGAGCAGAATGCTCTGAGGGATATGATTGCCATATAGTTTTCATTGACACATGTATAGCAGTTTTGCCAACTTTTCATTAAGAAAATTCGTGAGATTTGGCCAAAATAGAAAAGATCAAAGAGGAACCAGGTGCTCCGCAGGGCGCAGCTTTATACGACCGCAGAGGTCGAACCCTGAACAGTTGGGGCAAGTATGGACAAAACATTCAAGCGTGATACAGCTCTGAATTTGGATTGTGATCAAATTTTTGACATTACATGGTTTTTTTTTACACAAAACAAATGTCAAGATTTTACAAATCAATTAAAGATTTCTTCTTCAAACTTTTTAAATCTAAAATTAAATAGTTGACACAGCATAGGTTTCTGACACAGAATGAATGTGGTCTAATGAACTTAAAAGTTTTTTTTTGCCTTTGAGCAATTCACTATGCTGTTGAATATTAATCCTCTCAAAAAAATGTTTGAAGAAATTTTCTTTTTATTTATGAAATCTGAAATGAGAAAAATTTAAACCCCCCCCCCCCCCCCCTTTTTTTTCACATCCCCGTTTCCCTTTCTCCAAAACTGATATCAATTCAAATTTCTAATGGAGTTTGCAACAATAACTACTCTTTTAAATATACATCATAAAATATTAAAATGTAAAATAAAGTGCTTGTTATCACTGAATGGTAAAGATTGGTTGGTAGTAAAAGTGAATATACATTGTTTATTGTATAAAACAATAAAAAAAACTTCATCAGCAACATTTTATATTGGCAAATTTCCAATGAAGTTATTTACATAAAGTTATTGGCAAATAAAAATAGAAAATGACATCATAGTCATGTCTGGCAAATGTCCAACATACATAATCTAAAAACATTTTAGATAAGATAAGGAAAAAAAGCTTCATCAGCAACATTTTATATTGGCAAATTTCCAATGAAGTTATTTACATAAAGTTATTGGCAAATAAAAATAGAAAATGACATCATAGTCATGTCTGGCAAATTTCTAACATATATTATCAACTACTATTTTATACAAAGAAAGATAACTCCAATTGAAAATTAATTGCTATTGCACAATATTGTGCAATTAGATATTTCTTGCTATTGTGCAATACTGTGCAATTGAAAATTTCTTGCTATTGCACAATACTTGATATGGAATCCTGATTTGGACCAACTTGAAAACTGGGCCCATAATCAAAAATCAAAGTACATATTTAGATAAAGCATATCAAATAAGCCCAAGAATTTAATTTTTGTTAAAATCAAACTTAGTTTAATTTTGGACCCTTTGGACCTAAATGTAGACCAATTTGAAAACTGGACCAAAAATTAAGAATCTAAATTTGGCATATCAAAGAACCCATTTATTCAATTTTTGATGAAATCAAACAAAGTTTAATTTTGGACCCCCATTTGGACCAACTTGAAAACTAGGCCAATAATTAAAAATCTAAGTACATTTTTAAATTCAGCATATCAAAGAACCCCAAGGATTCAATTTTTGTTAAAATCAAACTAAGTTTAATTTTGGACCCTTTGGACCTTAATGTAGACCAATTTGAAAACGGGACCAAAAATTAAGAATCTACATACATAGTTAGATTCGGCATATCAAAGAACCCCAATTATTCAATTTTTGATGAAATCACACAAAGTTCAATTTTGGACCCTTTGGGCCCCTTATTCCTAAACTGTTAGGACCAAAACTCCCAAAATCAAACCCAACCTTCCTTTTGTGGTCATAAACCTTGTGTTAAAATTTCATTGATTTCTATTTACTTATACTAAAGTTATTGTGCGAAAACCAAGAATAATGCTTATTTGGGCCCTTTTTTGGCCCTTAATTCCTAAACTGTTGGAACCAAAACTCCCAAAATCAATCCCAACCTTCCTTTTGTGGTCATAAACCTTGTGTCAAAATTTCATAGATTTCTATTCACTTAAACTAAAGTTATAGTGCGAAAACCAAGAAAATGCATATTTGGGCCCTTTTTGGCCCCTAATTCCTAAAATGTTGGGACCAAAACTCCCAAAATCAATCCCAACCTTCCTTTTGTGGTCATAAACCTTGTGTTAAAATTTCATTGATTTCTATTCACTTTTACTAAAGTTAGAGTGCGAAAACTAAAAGTATTCGGACGACGACGCCAACGTGATAGCAATATACGACGAAAAATTTTTCAAATTTTGCGGTCGTATAAAAATTGATCCAAGGATACTGCTGCAAAAAAGCATGAACATGCGTGAGTCTCACGCATTTTTGGCAGCCCTGGCCTTGATAGTCCAAATAATTATGACGTCTTGAAAGGCTATTATATTTTTTTTTCTTTGACGCCTTACTTCGACGTCGAAGTAAGGCTGCTTCAAAGAAAAAAGTTATAATAGCCTTCCAAGACGTCATAATTATTTGGACTATGGCCTTCAAGGCATAAAACTTTGCTCAGTGCTTGGATTACAAAAATAATGCTCGAAACAAGAAATCAAGCAATTTCATTGGTTTGATTTTCGAGTATGAGTACAAAAAAACTGACTCGAAAGTTTTATGACCGCAAGGCCTGGTACAGCTAGATAGTATTATTTTCAAAACTAATTCAACTGCACATGCAAAGGTAATATAAATCTGAATAGTCACTCAACTTTAAAAATAGCTAATCCTGGATACAAGTGTACGAGCAATGTACTTATTGTGTTTTATTTGTGTGCTATCAATTCCAAGTTTACTTTCCACAGCAGTCACCGAGAGAGAGAGAGAAGGTATTTCACTTCATAGTTCAAAATTACTCTGATGTCCGACGGCTGATTTGCCAGACAAGCTTGGACCGTGGGGGACTTTTATGCTAGTATACTTAAATTACAGACTTAAATAGTCCCAGTCCCATATATCATATCAAGTATTATTGGATGCCGAATTGACTTTTAAATAGGTGCCAATTTGACTAGATGCAGATTTAACCAGGTGCCAATTTGACTTGTACCCAGTAATCTCGGGACAATTCACTTCGTATCTTATCACCGTTAATTCTATATAGGAGGAACCCCATTTCCCAGTCCCATATATTATATCAAATATTATTGGATGCCGAATTGACTTTTAAATAGGTGCCGATTTGACTTTTTCTATGGGTGCCGATTCATAGGCGGATCCAGGGGGGCCCCCCCCTTTCGTGGAAAAAATTTGGTTGATTATATAGGGAATCATTGAAGCATGACTGGAGCGGCCCCCCCCCCCCCCCCCTTAGGGAAAGTTCTGGATCCGCCACTGCGATTTGACTTGTACCCAGTAATCTCGGACTATTCACTTCGTATCTTATCACCGTTAATTCTAGGAGGAACCCCATTTCTAACTCTTTAATTATTAATTTCCTTTGGGTCAGTGGGCATGAATCCTTCCGTACACACTCCTTTGTTTAAATTGAGATCATTCTTAATATAATACGACGTTTATCGACATCTAACGAGTTAATTTTTTCTTGACGATTTTGATGGGAAATACTTCTGAAAGGGAGACAACTCGAAACGATAATATGGAAGACTCCATTTCGGCTAAAGGGGTGTTATAGGTAAAACTTCATTGATTTTAATTTAAATGATGCATATGATTTTAAAATATGCAACAACAATATTAAACCCTCAATAGCAGGCAGACATAGAAAGAATCCATGCAATGAGTTTCAAATTAATTAATAAGCGGGGAATCCAGAACAACCACTCAATCTGATACCCCTTGAAATCAAGAAAACTATATGCATGCGCATTAATACATAAACAAACCCGCGACTTGCGATTTGGAACAAGAACGTTTATTTAATTTGATATGATTTCTTTATGAGAGTACAGTATCAGTGTCATAACGGTAAAATATAGAAAACTCCACTTCAGTTCTTATATGACAGAAATAGAATTATTGGAATTCAAAGAACTCTCGCATTTATCAAAACTGGGGAATTCCCTCTGACGTGTTTCTAAATTTATAAAAACACTAAATATAAATACTGCTTAATTCTGATTTTCCGTGTTGTTAAACACACGCATATAAGTCAAGGGAAAAATCAAACATGAAGATTATGAGAAGAACATTACAGGAAAGTTGTTTATGTTCAATCCTTTTGCTTGTTTTTACCTTTTAAAGCAAGACAATCATAAGAATCTGAGATGTTGCTGAATGTTTAGAATAAAACGGTTGACGTGAGGGAATGAGCCCTGAGTCAACGGTAAAAGTCTACAGATTGCTTAAAAGCAATCGTATCCCAAAAAAATTAACTGAGCACCTGTTCAGAAGTGTTTGATACTAAAATACAATTTATACAAATATCATTAATGACTTCCTTAATGTAAATTAGCAACAAATGAAAAAAAAACACCTTTTAATCTATTCCCATTGATCATTTTTTAAGTGGTTTAAGATTTTTAAATAAACATAAGTTTACAACCAAATTATTCATATCAGCTCATTTCACTAATAAGACTTCCTACCTGAGGATCATCTTTAGTCTAAATATTTCCAAATTTTTAATGGTCTCTTCTTGGTCTGGGAGCCTGGAGACAAGTTGCTTCAGAGCTTTAATGATTGAGGATAAAGCATCATTCTTGGCCTCTGTTTTGGTTTCTTTCTTCAGTTCTTCATCAGTCAAAGAATCTAAAAACTTGGGCACTATTTCCTGTAAAATAATAAACAATAACTTGAGTGGTGAATAACAAAATACTGAAGCATAATGGTTATTTGATATAACTTAGCTTCCTTTTTTTAATTGATGGCTATTACAGAAAAAAAACTCTTTTTCACAGACCCACAAAACGAAAAGTGTAAAAATATGAATATAATGTCATTCTAAATAGTCGATTGAAACCAATTTTTCAATACAGCATTCAAGCCTTATCTTAACCCTTTCACCGATTGCTGCCCAGACAGAAGCTACTCTGAGACGATGGCTTCCCTGGCTACTATTACTCAAGTGGGAGATTTTCATAATAAATGTCAATAAAAACTTGTTTGTAGTTATTTGTGTATTTATTTCATTCACTAACACCATGTTCACAGTTTTGTTCATGTTTTGATAATTTTTTCTTCATAAAATATTCAAATTTTCAAATTTTCGGCATTATCTGGGTGAAATTCTCAAAATTCTGCTCTAAGACCCCAAATCGTAATTTTTAAACCCAAAACGGCAAAATTTTGAAAATTTTTATGAGGCTGTACAAATTCCTCACACTGAACGATGTCCATTCCAAGTGTTTTGTACATAAAACGACATTTTACGTCAAATAAGTATACAAGTTTGGCTTCAATACTTCCATATTCTTTCAAAAAAAATGTTCCCTCATTTCAAATTCTCGTAAATTCCGTAAATTTCGTCTGATTTTGACACAGTTTTCAACAAACGGAAGCACCATGTTTACACTTTCATCCGGGTATTCATCAAAGAAAGATAACTCATGTTTGCACTGTTTTGAGCGGGAAACATAAAAGATGTATTCCGATCCCGGTAAAACGGGACTCATCGTCAGCTGTCTGAAGCGTGAATCCCGGTAAACCGGGACTCATCGGCGAAAGGGTTAACTATGATATACATTTGACAAATACATTCATTACATATTTCCACATATACCACATTTCTACATCTTTTTCAAACCTAATTACATCTTCTGTTACCATCTACAAAGAAATGTTTCAAGTCACATATAATAGTGAATCACTGGTCGTCAGGAAACAAATTTGCCAATACGCCAACTTAAGTGTATTTTTAAGTTTAACTTACAACAATTGGCATCATATATTTCTCTACTGTATGTGGAGTCAGTACCTCATTACACTGTCCAAAGGGTCTACAAAAAATAAGGTATTGTTCATTCATCATTTTTGACAATTGCAAGCAATGATTTTTACAAGATTGGTAACAACTTGATGTACAGTATTATCTCTCTATGTTTTCAAATTAAAGCAATTAAAAGTATAATTCAGTAATGCAGCCCATTAAAAGTGTCAGTGTTTAAGGTAGCAAAAAAGAGCAGTCTCCCACTTTCTGTCCCTACAATCTGTCCACTGCTTTTACAGCCCCAAAAATACAACAAAATCAATCAAACTCTTGAGTATAATGTCTTTAAAGATCAATAGTCCCCATTTTTTGTTAAATTGAGTTGGTTAACACAATAATGTGTGTCCATAAAGACTCTGTTCCCACTGTTACATCTTTATGAAAAAGAACTATACAATTATTAAAGTCAAAACCACATTTGCATATATTTTTTAAAGTTCAAATAATAATGAAGATGTGTACTAACTTTTAGGTTTTAAGGAGACAAGTGGGTTATACCTTTATGATATTTTTTGCATTAAGAATATATTAAATGCATTCAGTTATAAAATTAGGATTTATGAACTAGTATTTCCATACAAACTCAAGAACTGTAAAAGTGACGCTACAAAATTTGTATATGATCTGAGTTTTAAGGAAATAAGCATTGTGCACAAGTTTCATAACATTTGGTTGCGACAAACTAAAGTTAGAGAACAGAAATGAAAAATTCAGTAATTTTCTATTTGTAAAGGGGCATAACTCTAGAACCGGAAAACTGACACAATTGATCTGTATTTTGTTGTAATAAGCAATGTGAATAAGTTTCATAACCTTTTGGTTGAGGCTACTTAAAGTTAAAGAACGGAAACCACTTTTGGGAAGTGCAGACGTACGTACAGACCGACAAGAGTACAGTACGCCCAGAGAGTTTGTAATCGCGAACTTTTATCACCGATTTCCGAGTGTAGCGGTGTGACACCGCGAATCACGGATTCTACTCCCAATTTCCTCCAAAGATTCTCTCCCAACACCGCGTGGCTGTTAATTGGTTTATTGCCCATCGGATGAACTGAAAATTAATGACGCGTGACAACATAATCGGATTAGCCAGATTTATTACCTTTGTACATTTAATCGATCTTGATTGCACCTGTGTGCTTTAAAATACGTTATTTAAATGTCCATTCATTGTCAGATAAAAGTGTGACATTTTTATTTAAAATAAGATAATTATTCTTGTATGTATATGCCCATGTCATTGTCATATGAAATAAAACGTAAAAACGTATAAAAATACGAATAAAACACTTATTTAGTATTTTCATTATAGTCCGATCAGGTCATAATTTTTGTTTTTTCAACAAAGTTTCAACAAAGATGATTTTACCACAATTAGAACCTTTTATGACCTACTCAGTGAGCAATATCCGGTTCATTAATAGTTTAATATTATATAATTAATATCAACTGGCTTAAAACAAAATGATGTTTTTACGGTAATTTGTCCAATCTAAATCAAACCCTAGAGTTAATTTATCGGACCAACAAGTGAACTCTGTTACTTTCAATTTATTTTGAAATGTAAAATATTATGTTTCACTACCTCGGTAGATTACCGACTTGAAATATTTGAATTTAAAAAAGAAACAAATAGTTTTGTATGCAATGTGGCAGCCCTATATTCATAAATACTGAGATAATTCCCCGCCCAGACACAACACAATAATCACAACCTTATTTAATTATATGAAGAAATAAAATCATGTGTTTTTTTATCTGTTTAATATGATCTGTTATTGATCTTTTATTTTTTTAAATAAAATTGGATTGGCGCAATCCGTATTTTACTGCTCGTTAAAAGTCCTCGGCGAAATATAAAAAGAAGTATTTCAACAATTTATACTATAGAATATTAAAATGAAATTATATCGTACAAGAAAGAAATATGTAAAAAAAAATGTGGATCGGATTTTTACGATCGACACATTTTCACAGAGGATCTCACCAACGCCCATCAGGAACTGAACGACATGCATCCTGTTTTCATCTACTATTAATGTATAGTGTTGACTATGGAAGTATAAATAATGTCCAGGTTTATGTCCTCTGTTGACTGAGAAACGTATAAATAAAAGGCTGATGTTCGTTTATTCAGAAAAGGAATAAAATTTAGAATCCGGTTAATCAATTGTAAAAGGACCTTCTAGAGCCTCAATCTTAACGCACACAAATGTCAATCATTACAAAGCAAGTTTAAACCTTCAATGAATTTTCCCACGGTTATCCAGAAAGGTCACCTGAGTTTACTGTTACATGATACTATTTCCCGCCAAATAAAAATCTCGTGGACAAAATTGATGTCACTATTTTTAGCATTCAATATTGTGAGCGAAGTCAAGTTCAAGTTCAACCACGCACTGTTGATCACTGAGATGCGTGTCGTCTTCCCACGGCAAAAAATATTTAAAGATCACTGTTCTAAATACAACACAAAAGTTTACATTCATTGTGCGTAAATGAATATTATGCAACGACGAGTTGATGCAGCTATAGCAGTATTCCTGTTGTAGCCGAAATGTATTATATCCTAAAGTAATGCTAATCGTGAAGAGAAAATGCCGTAGACTTATTAAGCATAACGAATGGTGAATAGTATTTTCTTTTTTACTTGCATATACAAGTTTTAAGACACGTAATTTTCTTTAAACTCACTGCTCACATTTTATACCTTCAGCGTTAGTTTCCGTTTATTTTCACGCAAGTATGTCTCTTTTCGTAAGTTATATAAATTACCGATAAATAAAAAACGAGGTCATAATCAAGTATAGATTTTTTTTATAAAACTTTAATGCAATTGAAAGCATTAACAACAACGTTTTGGATTTTAAAACTTTTATTTTGTAATCGTAAAATGGAAATGGCGTAGAATTATTAGCATAACAGATAGTGAATAATATTTTCTTTTTTACTTGTAGTATAAAAAACTTTGAGACGTGTAATTTTTCTTTAAACTGCCCTCATTTATTCTCCGTTTATTGTTGCACAATTATATCTCTTTTAGTAAATTAAATATTTATTTACTGATAAAAAAACGGAAGTCAAAATCAAATATAGTTGTTTAAAAACTTGATTAAAATGTACAGTGTAATTGAAAGATTGAAAGAATTAACAACAACGTTTTGTTTTTTATTTTAATCTTTCATTTGTTTCAAGCAATCAGATATAACCTGATAATCAATAGACAGGAAATACAATTGTTTAATTACATTAGAAATCTCACATACCTTGACTGTCGCGTGCCGGCATAGATCAGACGGATTAGGGCAATTAATTACCAGGTGTCACACCGCGTCACACCAGACTGGGAGAGATGTCGCTAATACAATAAACAAAAGGTAGCGGATTTACGCGGAAGTCGGAGGGAATACTCCCAAATTTCTCCGAGAATTTTGGGAGGGATGTCGGAGTTTCCTGGTGTTACACCAGGAAAAATATCGGAGTATGGAGTTTGGGATTACAAACTCCTTGGGCGTACTGTAAACCTTAATGCACCTCCGCTACGACTGGGGCATTAACAATTCTAAATTCTAAATTCATCGCTTGAAAGTTTATTTGGGCAAAATCAACATCCATCCATATGCTTTGAAACAAGAGATTAATACAGTTAAAATTTAAAGGTAAGCAGTTTAGTATGTATTTGGCAAAACTTTTAGGAATTTTGGTTCTCAATGCTCTTCAACTTCGTACTTTATTTGGCCTTTTTAACTTTTTTGGATTCGAGCGTCACTGATGAGTCTTTTGTAGACGAAACGCGCATCTGGCGTATATACTAAATTTAGTCCTGGTATCTATGATGAGTTTATTTACAACCACTGGGTCGATACCACTGCTGGTGGAGATTTATTTCCCTGAGAGTATCACAAGCCCAGTAGTCAGCACTTTTTGTGCTGACATGAATTGTCATTGATATGGTTATATTTATAAATTTACTGTTTACAAATTTTTGAATTTTTTGAAATACTAAGGCTTTTCTACCTCAGGCATAGATCACCTTAGCTGTATTTGGTAAAACTTTTAGGAATTTTGGTTCTCAATGCTCTTCATACTTCGTACTTTATTTGGCCTTTTTAACTTTTTTGGATACTAAATTTAGTCCTGGTATCTATGATGAGTTTATTTTCATATGCAACAAATTATCTCAGTTAATAGTAACAGAACCTACTTTATAAGAGCAGCTACAAGTGGGACTGACATCTGTGGACCATCTTGAAATCTTTTCAACAGTATCTGGAAACCTTTTAGTTCTCCAAATCTGTTTACAAGATCAACTAACCAACCCTGAAAAGCCATAAAAAAACAAATCGTTTTAAAGTAAAGGTGTGATTAATCAGATTTTTTTCTTTATTTAGGTAAACAAAAAGCAGATAAAGAACAGTCATCGAAATGATACCATCAATACAAAACATTATTTATAATAATCTGGTAGATAAATATTTGTCATTAACATATTACAATACAAAAATTGTATAATTCTAATAATCTTGTCATCTTTAAACCACTTCCTCAATTATGAAAATCCTATAGTTTCATTTTCAGAAGAGAAAAACATCCCAGTTTAACCATAACATTGACATGATCTGCTGTGCATAATTAAAGCTACATTTAGCTACAATGATGATCAAAATTTTTAAAAATAAATTGTGCATTCACTTTTTTTTCTCAATCATGCTTTACAAACACAGAATCTTTTTTTTATTTCATTGTCAAAATAAAATATAAATATCTAATATTTACTCATGTAAAAAAAATATCATTCATTCAGACATAAATAGCTTATATGGATAAATTGATGTGCAGAAAGAACTTTGAGCATTGATTATTTTTTCGCGTTTAATCCATACAAACAAAGAAATACACCTAAAATACAGTGTATAATACATAATTCATCAGTATTAAAAAGTCAAATATTCAAAATTATTTCTGAAATTAATACATCACATCAATTACTTTAATGTGCACACAAACAATAAAACAACAATGGCGTATCTATTTGAAGTACATTTGAACAGCAATATCATTCATTTTGGATCTTGACTGAAAACCTAGTTCTTCATTTTTCCACAATAGCAAATAACATTTATAATTGCATTATAATTTGTAGAAAAATATTTACTCTGGGTGTCCTTGGATCAGGAGGCCTTGCAAACAAAGCATCATCAGGAAGAGTTACTCCAGCTTGTACAGATTCTGACTGCCTTGTTCCATTGTATGTGTGGAATCTAAATATAACCATTAAATCATTATTAAGTAATATTTACAGGTAAAATTTTGCATAAATTTAAAAATTAACTTTCAAGCTTATATTTGTCCAGCACATAGTGTCAGATAAAAAGAAACACTACATTAACTTCATAAACAAAGTATATGAAGGTACAAAAAGCTGCATATTTCATATAAGTTAATATTTGATTAGTTTGTTTATAGATGATTGGACTTACTTGCAGTGGGGATTTAGTACCATAGCTAATAGTTCTAATAATGGGTACCAGTCCTCAGCCAGCTTGGCTACACACAGTTCTACTAACTTCTCTGCATTCTTTAAAATGTATCTCTATATAAAAACAAAAAAATAAAATCTTTTTCAAAGATCTGAACATAAATAAGAACACTGAGGAAACATTAAATCTCGGTTTTTTTTTGTTTTTTTTTTTTTTTTTTTTTATTATTCCATATTAGTTTTTATTACTACTATTACTGCTCAGTTAACTCATAACTCATTCAAACATAGTACAAAGTCTTGGTCAAACGTGTGGTTTCTAAACATAAACAACTGAACTCACATGGATTTCATATTTCCATCCACTAACAGCTTCATCTGTCATTATCTTGGTAAATGATACTGTGAGTCCTTCTCTGAAAAATCTTTGGCAAGCTTCACTTCTGGTGTCCAACCCTACAAATTTATTCAAATCTATTTACATCATGGACAATCATATGTCTATAAATCCACTTCTATTAATATTTTAGGAAAATATAAATATCTTACATATATGTCTTTAGTAGCTACTTAGATGTGACTTATGTCATTCAGGCTACCTATTTACCTTCGATAAATATACATGATTCAATGTAATTGTTTGTTTTAATGTAATGTTTATTAGCAATCCTGGTTATTTTTAATTCTGCATGGAATATCTTGAAGACTTGAATAGAGTGCATTATTATTACTTTAAACTAAGTAGACCAGATTGCACATGTACCATCTTAATATAAAATTGAGAATGGAAATGGGGCATCTTGTCTATTTCAACCTTAGTTAAACGAAGTTGTACTCTGCGGTTTGTACAAACTATTTGTGACCATGTTGTCCTGGATAATGTACTGTTCTGAAGGGGAATCTATGAAGTTCTGTAGAAATTCATCTGATAATAACTGTACTCTACACTTTGTCAGTAGATTATTACATATATAATGAATTCAAAACCATCTATAATCACCAAATAGCATCACTTATATCTTGTTCAATAATATTATCAACATCTAAAAACCATACTGTCTTACCATCTTTACAGAGTTTAGTAGCAGCTTCAAGCAAAATTTCAAGTTCTCCTTTTGGCAGTACTGGTACAACCCATCTAGGACGATTGATCATTTCATCCAGCCTAGCCAACTCCTGCACTGGAAATTCTGGTTCTTGGTCATCTGTCATTTCAACTGACCCATCACCTTGTCCATTTTCTGCTTCTGCTGGCGGTTGTGTTGTTGAAGTAGCAGGAGTCTGCTGTGGTGGTGGTGGCTGTTGCTGTTGAGGCTGCTGTGTTGACTCGGGAGGATTTGGGACATTTTCTTGAGGAGAGTCTCCTCCAGCCTGGCCTCCTCGCATCACTATTGTCATGGTCTAACCAGTTAGTGAATTTTCTAAAAAAAAAGTATCTTTTGTTATACATGTAATAGATCAATATAAAATAATAAATATATTTTTAAATAGTGTTGTATTTTTTCCTAAAGCAGAGGATAGGACAAAACAAGTTAACTTACATATTAAGTTTCACACATATTCACAATTTCACCATTATCTAGACATTATGTGATATTGTTTCTGTCTAACAAATATGTACATTTGTACTTATGCTTCAATATTTCTTGTGTTTACTGTTATCCTACTATGTATTAGTATAAGCTTCAGTTGATCTATTGACTGATAAAGCATTTGAAAATTGGGTTTACAATGTCATGGTCAGAGGCAGATCTATAAAGAGAGGCAACAGGGTGTTTTGTGAGGAAAATTTGGTTGATTATATTTTGGGAATCACTGAGGCATGACTGTAGCTGGCCCCCTCATCATCAGTCAGTGGCCTCACACACTTATGAAAATTTCTTGCTTTGCAACTGACAATTTTAGTGAAAAAGCAGTAAAAGATAATCTTCTATAGATTTTAACAAATAAATCTGTATTAGCCTGCATGTTTGATAGCGCAGAATTCAAAGAATACATAAACAACAATAATCATTAATATTTGAGGTTTCTTGTTCAAACAGCTAAAGGATACTATCAATGATTATGGAACATAGCCAGTGTAACATTGTTGCTTCATGCTGATGCACTTCTTTTTGATATGGCACTTCCACACTGTCTGATCTATGGACACATATTTCCATATTTCTAATACACGGAAGCACCTGTTCATTGCTGCATAAATCTCTTTCATACAGATTTATATGTTTTTTTTTATTTTCTTCAATGAAATATCATTTGGGCGTTTAACATAACAGACATCCAGCTGCCGTATTTTCTGGTTCATTTAAATGAGCAGCAGCAAGACTTAGAGGGTCAACATCAAATGAAATTAATTCACATATAAATATATATGAAGAAAACAAAATAATATCATTTACAAAATTTATTGTATAACTGTTTTCATGAAAGCAAGTGGTCTTTTGGGGTGTTTGATTGTGTACCGACTACCGTGGTGAAAAGACTGACCCACTGGGAAAATGGTCAATAAAATGAAACTAAGCAGTATATATGGAAAGAATGCCGACTGTCACTATGCAATGTCTGTCATAATGTAAAAAAAAACATGCTTAGTTTGTCCACATCTTCTAAATAAATAACCAAACTAATCATTTGCTAGAAATATTGACTGTTATTACTCCATCATATCCCTGCAGTTTTTAATATCTAATAATATCCATCAAATATGACCTAGAAGTGAAATTCGCGTATACTGCACTCAATTCAAAACTGAATAATGTTGACGAGATTTATTTCTTCGTAGATTTACCCTTTCTTTCCAATTAAAATTTCATCAGTGTAATGACAAATGCAGGAATACACCGAAGTTTCTGCGTCCATTCATTTCAAAACAGACATGCACAATGGCCGACTTTTCCGGTTTGTCAACTTTCATATTTAAATTTATCGCTGATGTCACCTGTGTCATACCTTAAAGTTATAAGATTTTATCAGATATGGGCTTTCTTTGCTTTCCTTAATGCACATTTGCAACTTTTTGGTCACTTGAAAGGCTAAAATTAGTTTTGTAAGTTTCAACGGAATCAAGTTGACATTATGGTAATGAGATCATCTCGTTCAGACGAGAGGTAGCTTAGCATATTTTAAATTAACATAAAAAATATATTTTGGCAATTTATCGTCAACAAAATTAAACAAAATTTGTATTATTTGCAATTATTCTTATTTCTAAATTTTAAATTTCAAATTGAAAGTACACAGGGGTCACTTTGGGGTCAAGGTGAATCGAAAATGGCATCACCGGTTAGGAGGCTGTGCTCAAGCTCAAAGCTTATTTTTTCCGCATCTGTAAACTGTCAGGTAACTTTGTTGTTCTAAATAGAAAATATAATACTTAAATCAAAATGTGCTGCAAGTATGTCATCGACAAAAATGTTTATTTGTTTGCAATTTGTTGTCCAGTATTGGGAACAAATCCTTGAATAAACTGAATATACGAATATTTACTTTTGTTTTGCAAAACTATAGATCTTTGTAATACGATTTTTACTAATTTCTTTGATCTTTTGTGTGCTTTAAAATCTGATGTTTTGGAAAGGAGTGCATTAACTTCCCGATTTGAACGTTATTGCACTGTCGTAGGATTATTCAACAATCTCCCATTAGAAAACCATTGGTGAGGGGGGATAGGACCTTTATCGGGACTCCAGGATCAAGCTCGGGATTTCGGGATTGACCCTTTCGGGATCCGGGAATCCTTTTTTTCGGATTTCGGGACGTCAGGATTTACTTTATTTAAATTCGGGACCTCGGGATTTCGTTTTTTTAAGTCCGGGATTTCGGGATCAGGACCCCTCCTATCCCCCCTCATTGGTGGGAGGAGCCAAAAAGCAGTGCATTAACTTCACTGAAAGTGCACAGTAAGGCTCCACCTCTTTTTTACTTAAACAAATTATTTATAACTTCTTTGTGTTTGTATTTTTTAAATTGTTTTTTTTTATATGTCCCTCGTTTTTTTCTGTTCCCAATGTTATTTTTGTTACAGGATTTCCCTGGGAATTGTAAACTTCTTTTACTTGAAAGACGAGAATAGTGTGTATAAAAAAGAAGATGTGGTATGATTGCCAATGAGACAACTATCCACAAAAGACCAAAATGACACAGACATTAACAACTATAGGTCACCGTAAGGCCTTCAACAATGAGCAAAGCCCATACCGCATAATCAGCTATAATAGGCCCCGATAAGACAATGTCAAACAATTCAAACGAGAAAACTAACGGCCTTATTTATGTAAAAAATTAACGAAAAACAAATATGTAACACATATACAAACGACAACCAATGAATTACAGGCTCCTGACTTGGGACAGGCACATACATAAATAATGTGGTTTTTTTTTTCTTAGATTAGCACTAAAATTAAACTCTTGTGTAGAACCTCGCAGGGAATATCTCTGAAAATAGTAAAAACTGAAATGAAAAAATGACAGGGCCGTAACTACATTGAGGCAAATGAGGCAAATGCCTCATTTTAAATTAAAAAAAAAAAAAAAACTAAAACAAAAGATTGTCTTCATATCAAATTGTTTTCACTGAAAGTGTCTTGCAAAAAGCAAGTTCTCTTCACTCTCTGATGTCGCCCCTGCATATTTTTCGTAATCCATGTTTCTATTTTACTTTTGGTTTTCAGAGTTGATGGTCTATTGTTTGTACTTCTGTGTCCCGGGTTTGTCTTTTGTTCATTTATTGTCCTACTTAATGACTAGTCTGAGTGTTGATTTTAATTTGTAAACATGTCACACTGTGTAATGTTGCATGTCCACCGATGTCTAGGCATTATGCGAGGAATTATTTTAAGAATATACGATGCTACTGGACACAAAAAAAAATGGTCGTTTCTGCATGGAGAATTGAACTTGATATCAAAGAATACGAAACTGATTTTCTTGTATATAAAACCATACCGAATTTTTCTTAGTATGGATTGCAAAATTAGGTATTTTCTGTAGGTGAGATATGCACAGAAGTGATAGATATGTATTATAAATATAGAAAATTGAATATCTTAATCAACAAACAAAAAATAATAACTGTATCATATACCCAAGCGCCTGTGGATAAAACTAGATAGCTGACATGGTTTAAATTAAAGTAAGACCACCAATTTACGGTATCAAATCATTTGTTGAAAAAAACATCAATGTATTGCCATAATTTATGACCTTTTACATTCAAGGGTTAAATGCATTAAGTCGTGTTCAGACCCTTTAACAGAAAATAAAGGAATATGCAGTACATGTGCACGGGAGCTAATCGCACACAATGTCAATGTATAGAAAAAAAAATACAAATGATCAATGGTCAAAGTTTTTATTCCTGTTCTTCATCTTGATAGTTGCTGGAGGGTCTTCAATAATGAAAGAATCATAAATACCGTAAAACAAGGTCAATATGGTCCCTAGTGTCGACTTGAGCAGTACTAGTATTTAACGTATATTACTGCACTAATGACTGTCACTATATTCAAATCTATAGTCATAAAAAATCTCAAGTCAGCACAATATTAAAGACAAGAACAGACAGACAGATCCGGTATTAATGATTATGAGAATTACTATTTTTGCTTTATCCTACATATCATTCTTTTAATGTTTTGAATTTCCATAAAACTTTAAAGTCTTAAATAACAATGAATCTATGTTTTCGCTTTGAGACCAGAATATTGTCGAAAAAATAGCTAAAAATGATTTGCGTTTCTATGTAAGAAAGAGTCCGGGAAACGCTCAGAATGCATGATTTTGCGTTATTTTTATCAGCCTTATGCGGCCCCCAGACCCCTCGCCAAAATTTTTCGCCTCCGACTACGATCGGCGAATATATTTTGCCTCAGTATTAAAAGGGGCTAGTTACGGCCCTGAATGAAATTTTAATTACTAGTACTGTAATTTATACGTTCACGTGAAAATATATAAAATCCCACCGATATGCTTTACATTAAATGAAACAAATTCAAAGTTAAGTCAGTTAATAATTAACTCGGCAACATATTAATTCAATGAAAATTAAAGTTACAATTTGAGAATGTAACGGCACCAGAATCATTCAAACGGCATGTATTTGTGATATCACCCAGACATTGTTTCTTGTTCAAACTCCTTTCAAACGGTTCGGCCACAGCAGTTTTGGTTAGAACGGATTCCTGTAAACTGTCATTCATATCAAGATCGGACGAAGGGTTCAAGACATCCGATACTCGCTTTTGAATGTTACTGTTAGTGGTCTTGTATGTTCGAACGCCTTTCGTAGAGCGGTGCCCAGTCCTTTCCATAATCTGTTGCTCATCTATTCCTGCTTGATATAGCGCAGTAGCACATGTTCTTTTTCCCGAGTGGTTGGTAAAATTGCCAACCAAGCCCCCCTTTTCACACATTTCACGCATTAAACCATTCAACTTGTTCACTCCTAACGCGGACTTTCCGTAGCGATGTTTATCTTGGACATCAGAAATAAGTGGTTTGCGATAAAATACGCCAGATCCAATTGCCTTCAAATATGTTTCATAGAAGTCAACTATGCATCTTGGTCCTGCAAAAGAAGAATTATGAACTATAAAATGTATTTTCCTCCGCTAAACTTATGTTGCATGTATAGAAACAGAAAGAAATAACAAGTGGTATTTATTAACAAGTTTAAAATTAATGTAAAAACTAGAAAACTCAACTGATTAGATATATATATAAAGGGTCCAACCGGCAAAATTTTAAATATTTTATGGGAAACAGCTGAAGATTCAGAAAATGATATAGGCCAGTCAGCAACCCCGTCCTGTCTTGCTCGAGAGGTTCTTGAGATGAAGCGCCCACAATAACTTAATTTTGAGGGACGGACAGACAAACAAAAGGACGGACGGAAAAAGTGAAAATAAAAGACAACCACGTGCTTTTAATATGGGAGTCTTCAGATTTCTACAAGTTTATACGATTTAGCCTGAAACAAATTGTCACGGCTTTGTCATTCTTTTTGTTTCAAAAATACATAAAACGTGATATGCTAATTGCCGTTTTAAAACATGTTTTTTTTAAATAATTTAAATACCGGTACGTATACACTTACCTCTTGCATAGTGTTTGATATCTTTGTTATCCAGTCGTAAATCACCTAAACCACCTTTGAACGTCTTGTTGTTTCGACCAATGAATCCAGTAGCATCTTGTCCAGTTTCGAACTGAGAATGGTCCAGATTTCTGTGCTCGTCCCGTCCCCTAAGTCCAAAAAGTTTGCAGTTATAAAAAAATACAGTATATTGCAAAGAAGTTGAATTTGTCGTACCGAACACATCATTAGCCCACAACTTTTCTTCGTCGTCATCGGATACGGGGTCTGCCCTGCGAACCTTAGTGCCTAGTCCTTTCGATAATGAGTCTTTCATTTTAGCGTCCAAAACGCGTCTGAAATGAGCAAATCGGCCATCTTTCTGATCCAGAAAGTTTTTGTCGTGGACATTCATGTCCCTACAATGTCTAAGAAGACCACACACAATGTAGTATAAAGATTTAGGCGGATACTCGTCTCCGTTTTGTTTCCTCGTCTCCATAACAAACCTTTCTAGCCAATAGTTCATACATTCCGCGTTCATCATATGAAGCTCAATAATAGGATCCCCGTTCTGAGCCCGGAAAGATCTCCATTGGTTAAATACACCCACTGCCCATTTCGTGTTCTTTTTTGTGTTAGCGTTCATTTTTTCATTGACTAGATTTGAAATTTCTTCATCGGTGACAACCGTAGTAAAACGGTCACTTGGAGCCTGCATTTCCTCGAAATTTAGTCCAAGGTCAAAAATGGCAGTTTGAAAATTATCAAAATCACTCTCTGCCACCAAATTGTGTCATCAAAAGATTCTTTAGAAACGAAACTTTCAAACTGCAGTGGGATGGTAAAATTCTCAACATTGCGGTCTCCTCCTTGGCACAAAGCATCATCCGCATAATCCTTCTCTATTTTCATCGCAATTTGCGATAGTGACATATCGTCCTCTATTTCCCCTCAAAACTGCGAAAGTGCTAAACTATCAACGTCCTCTTCGGAGATTTGAGAGAGGACAAAGTTTTCTTCACCGTCGCCTAAAAAATCAACCATTGCCTCCGACATTTTAAGCTTCTAGACAGACAAGAGCTCGTGCAGAATTTTAGCGGGAATAACGTCATTTTGGCCACGCCTTAATAATTAACTATTTAATGTCTGTATAATATAGCATTTTCATTGGTCATATTACAAATCATATATAGTCACGCCTTACTCATTAAAATTTTTAATGCACTCAAACGCTACGCGTTTTCGATGCATTAAAAATCTTAATTCGTAAGAGCCGTGCTATATATATAACATATCTATGTAAATATTCACTACTTTTTCAAAAACTTTCCCGTTTACATTGTTAAGAAGCTTCATTTTTTTCTTAATTTTATGGGGGATCTGTGAGAAACAAGTTTCAAAAGGTAAATGTCAAACCAAAGTTAATTCCCATTACTACATTAAGCTAAGGATTATGTACCAGTTTCTTGTTATAATGATTAAACTTATGGATAATTTTATTGAAAATCTACAGTTTTTTCAAACTGCACCCTCAAATTTTGATAGCCTTTACTCATTAATAAATAAATATTTCTGCAATTCTAGCATTGATTTCCTTTAAAAAAAAAAAGTTTTGAATTAAATTTAAATCCAATACAAACTGTGACCTGTTCAAGTACACCTTTAGGGTGCATTAATCTTTAATGACTATGCATATGTTTTTGGGTTGATAAAATGTGTGTATATCACTTTTAATGAGGCCATGTAGTTCTAAAAAAATGAGGATAACTTTTCTCATGTTAATTTTTTTTTATTAATAAAATTGAGAATGAAAATGTGGAATATGGTCAAGAAACAACAACCCAACTAAAGAGCATATAACAGCTGATAAAACACATATTATACATGAAATGGCATATATTCATGAAAAAAAATGTAGCAAATTTTCTTAAAGATGAATAGACTTGATTCACAGAAAGTTCATGGCTATTTAAACTTCAAAAAAATTGACAATTTTCAAGGATATAATAATATAATTAACCTTTTAAAACACAAAATAAGAAACAAATTTCTTTGGAACAAGTTGTTTCATATTCTATAAATTTGTACCATTTTAGGTAAAAAGACTCAGCTAAGAAAATTTAGTTTTTAGCACTATTGAATGATGAGTCAATTGAGGTATTGTTACTCATTTGGGAAATAAGCTTCCTATTTGGCGAGATGGGCACATTACATTTGCTTGTATTTGCAGATTAACATTTTTGTCAAGCTTCAAATTTTGTCGAAAAAGCTAGACATAGTGATCCTACAGTCCGTCGTCAGCATCGTCCACCAAACTTTACTCTGTGGTTTAAGTTTTTGAAATTTTAATAACTTTCTTAAAGTATCCTTGATTTCTACCAAACTTGGACAGGAAGCTTGTTTATGATCATAAGTACATCTCCAGATATAAATTTTGTAAATAAAAATATTGTTTTTCTGTAAGTTACTTATTATTGGTCTTACTTTTTCTGCCAGTTAACATCACATACAGTCTGCAGTTAAAGTTCTTAAAACATTTATTAGATTCATAAAGAAGGTGAGACACTGGGTTCCACGGAACCCTTACAATTTTTTTTTCATTTGAACGCAACTTTTGATTACATTTGCACGCAGCTTTTACAATATTCATGAAATCTAGAATTTTATTAATATAAAAAAACATGTTCAGAGATATTTTTATTTCATAAAAGGTAAAGGTTATTTGTAGTTCATATTTGAACAATAAATACTCAAGGATTCTGTCTGGTTAAAGAGCATGCATATCTGCATCTATCAAAACAATCGATAATGTTTTTTCAATTTGTTAGCTACCGATTTCTGTAAATTCTTGTACATATTTGCTATTTTATAAAATGAGTTATACAAATTTTTCAGAGTGCAGCTGCAGCTAGACGGTCAATATGCCTGACATCAGTGAAATACAAAGAATTTTACTGGAATGACAGATCTGACCCAAATGAAAAGGTTTGTGTTGTAATGTCTAGCTTATATATTATAAAAGAAATTGTACAGAGTAATTTCCATCTGGTTGCAAGTCAAGTGCATCTAATTGAAAGCCTCTGGGGAAAATTTGGAGGAAAGAAATATGCATGGGTAGCTATATGCATATGTAAATTTGTAGCTATACCTCTTTTGCTAGGCATTGGTAGCTATTCATCTCTTTTACACAAACTTCTTTATACTTTCTTAAATGGTGAAACTGGATCGGATGGGGACAGAGCTGAAACTTATTTCTCTGATTGTGTTTTTGCATGTTTTGACAAAAGTACACAATCTCTGTCAAAACATCAAAAACAAACTTCAGATGCATTTAAAAAAAAAAGACAACACCAGCATGTAAGCACAATAATAGAAAGACTTGATTACTAGTCTGCTAGTTAGTCAGACAAAAAAATCATTAATCTTTAATTTGACCCTGCCAATATAGTTGTGTGAGTTTTTGATTATTTACCTTATTATAATATTTGTAGAGGAATAAGACTGCAGATTTATTTCTTCTATTCATTGTGAAGGACAATGTGAAGTTTTGACTTTAATTTTTTTTGCTGAATTGTAACCATTTCTAAAGACCAGAAAATAAATATATCATCATAAAGATGTAGCATAACAAATAAAAAATGTTAGATCCTCAATAGTATTAGAGCAATATCTATCTGCCCTGATATTTTCAGATGAATTGAACAACCCGTTGTTAGGTTGCTGCCCTTGAATGGATAAGGAAATTTTGCCGTCTTTGGTTATTATCTTGAATATTATTATAGATAGAGATCTTTTACAAAAATCTTCTCTGAAACTATCAAGACAAATTTAAACAAACTTTTCCACAATCCTCATTAGGGTATCTAGTTTTAAAATTGTGTCTGATGACCCTGCCCACCAACCAAAATGGCCAACATGGATAAAAATAGTACATAGGGTAAAATGCGGTTTTTGGCTCATATCTCCAAAACCAAAGCATTTAGAGCAAATCTGACAGGATAAAATTGTTTCAATAAGATCTCTCTGCCCTGTAATTTTCAGACCATTCAGGCAAACTGTTGTTGGGTTGCTGCCCCTGAATGGGTAGTTTCAAGAAAATTTAGCAGCTTTTGGTTATTATCTTGAATCTTGATAAACTGTAAACAGCAATAATGTAAAGCAAAGTAAGACCTAAAAATGAGGTCGACATAAACAAAATGGTCAATTGACCCCTTAAGGAGTTATTGCCCTTTAATTATAGTCAATTTTTAACAATTTTCAAAAATTTTGTAAGTTTTTACAAATTATTTCCCCCTGTAACCACTGGGCCTAGTTCATTATAGATAGAGATAATAATAGCTTTACAATAATCAACTCAGAATAATTCTCTTTTTAATGCACAAGGCTGTATATCTCCTTGGTTATCACAAACATATCTAAGATTAAGCAACATTATGACTTTAAATATTTTTTAAATTTATAAAGAACAGGCTATTATTTGAACTTGGAATTATTTTCAATTATGGAATTTGCATTATTTCTTGTGTTTAAATTTTTTTTTAAATTCCATGTTTATTTAGTATCATAATCTTTTGAGCGGTTAATAACACTTTCCATACAATGTATTTTGGTTAGATAGTGTTGTGCGCGGCACATTACATTCTATTGAAAATATACTATTTTCTTTGTAATAGAAAGTGTTGTGCGCAGCACAGAGTACAGAATAAACATGGAATTTATTAAAAATTTCAATGACAGGAAATCAAGCAAATTCCACAATTAAAAATAAGTCCAAGTTCAAATAATAGCCTGTTAAAGGTAGTTTACTAATCTGAGTGAAAAAAATTCACTTGGAAATCACTTTAAAATTTGATTTTGATTGATCAGACATCATTTGAAATCAAATTAATCCTAACTTCTGTGACCAATATATAATGTCATTTCAAAATTAATACAATTTACATGTAACAAAATTTCTACATATGTACTATATTATGTCTTAGAAATCAAACGTATATAAGAATATGAAGATTATTATTACATAATATTGTGATAATGCTTCTGTATGTTTTTAGACCTTTGATAAGATCTTGATAGCTAACCGTGGAGAAATAGCATGTAGGGTTATCAGAACATGTAAAAGACTTGGAATCAAAACAGTAGCTGTCCATAGTGATGTAGATTCATTAGCAGTAAGTGTCACTTTATTTTATCTAAGAATAGAATATTGTTGAAACTTGTGTCTGATAAATAAAGATTATATACTACATGTTTATGTCATAATAATGAACATGTAGATTATATGATATTATATATTTATAAATTTTTAAGGTAATAAGTTACTTTCACTGCCAAAAATCCTTAATGAATGTTTACATTGTAAAGTTTGTGGTTAGATCAGTTAAAGAAGAACCACTAATGTTTAATAAATGATAGTATTTGTATTTGGCATGTTTGAAAGTATTCTTTTTCAAAGATTATTTGGTCCCAATCCCTTTCTAGGTTGATTGACTTTTGAAATTTTTATATAGTTTTAAAGTTAAAAATTAGATTTAGATTTAGGGAACCACATATGACAAGTTAACAGTATTTGGTATGCAGTTTTATAAGCATTGGTATTTCTCATTTTCATAGAGATTTTTAGGTCCCATACCTTAAGCCATGCTTCATTGACTTAGAATGTTTAACATAGTTTAAATGTTTAGATATTGCCATTTGGATTCAGTATTTGCATTATACTATAAAATTACAAAAAGGTGAGACATATCTCTGTGTTAACAGTTAATTAGAAACTAAGTGACCTGTAGCCATGTAATTAGTTGAATTCATCTAGGGGGTATATCAGTTCCATTCCAAAATTTTTACCTATATTATTACTTCAAAATTACACTTATCAAACATACTGATGTGATAATCTTAGGTCCTAACTTATTTCTTTACCATTGTAAGATTTCATTGTAATAGTAATAACTTGAACCTATATATTATATAGGTCCATACTAGAATGGCAGATGAACATGTATGTATTGGTCCAGCTCCAACTAGCAAAAGTTACCTGAACATGGAGGAAATTTTAAAAGCAGTCAAAGATACTGGAGCACAAGCAGTAAGTTATTTACAGGGTCTACTAAAAATAAGATAATAGTTTGTTAGGTTATGTACTTTTACTTTGAAAAAATGTAGTATTTATGTCAATGTCAGTCTTAGAAGAGCATCTTGGATATGAACATGAGGAAACTATTGAGTAACTAATTAGACAGCTTACTAACAACAAATAGCATTGAGATATTTCCAATCTATAGTTCACCAATTTTGAAACTGCCTTTGATTTGTTACTAGGTACAATTGATTCAGGAAATGGTCAACAGAAATTGTTAATGCTACTTGATATATAACTGACCTCTTTCACTTATTGACAAAGTTCAAAATAAATGATGGCATAAACTATTGACTTCAAACTCTTATTTTTGCTATTTATTAGGCGTTTCCTAGTTAAATGACTCCTTTACATGTTTAACTTTAACCTTGTAACCTCACTCACTACTCTACCACACAAAACCAAAAGATAAGTTAAGAACTTAACTCTCTATATACACATACATACACAATTTTATCTACTTAGACAGTTTAACACAGAAATTCATGATGCATTATTTTCTTTACAGGTACATCCTGGATATGGTTTCCTGTCAGAAAATACTATCTTTGCAGCCAGATTGGTAATTACATATATTTTTCATGAGAATATTGGAATTTGCAATCATATTGAAATTTTGAAATCATATAATAAGTGGGAATTATTTGTTTACAACAGAATCTGTTATTTCTCTCTCATTTTTATAAACGTTTTTTTCCTAACCAGGAAAAAATGAACAAAAATATCAGAATGTAGACGCAAATAGTATTACTTGAGGTTTCAGAAAATATCTTTAAAAACAGCAATACCATTTAATGATGCAGTTGGCGATGTCTTTACCTGTTTTTATATGACCGTAATGAAAAAGCCAGACAACATTACAGTACTACACATTTCCTTTCATACAATAGCCTAATAACTTAATGTGTTGCATGTTTAGAATGAGATTGGAGTGGAGTTTATTGGTCCAAGCAGTGGCCCCATCAAGGCTATGGGTGATAAAATAGAAAGTAAAAGAATAGCTACTAAAGCTGGAGTTAATATGATCCCTGGACATGATGGCGTTGTAGAAGACGTAGACAGTTGTATCAAGTATGCCAATGAAATAGGTAGGTGGATTCTTATATCATTATGCTACACTAGAAATGCATAAAAGATGTTGCCTAGAAAATTTGATCTGTCACATTTCAGATTCTAGTAATTGATAATGTCATGTAGGTATATTTATATACAGGGTCCAAAATAATATCAATCAACAGTCAATCTATCTTGGCATGGATAAGTTTGAAAATTTCTTAATTGAATTATATAAATGGAAAAATGTAACTAAACATGTTAATGAGTGTTTTAAAATAGTTACTTTTCATAGATTTACACAATATTTCTCTATACTAACTAGATATATACATGTAATGCATCAATGATAAGGTCAGTTTGGTCCAAAATCTTAGCATATTCCTAGCTATAAATCTAGTTTTTGTTATTTTCATAATTTTTGAAAGAAAAAAATCCATCATGTTACAGTGATAAAACTTTCACAATCGTTACTTATAACTACGTTTGGTTTCAGGTTACCCAGTGATGGTAAAAGCCTCAGCCGGTGGTGGTGGTAAAGGAATGAGAATAGCTTGGAATGACAAAGAGTGCAAGTATGATAATTTATAAAAACAAAGACTTATTTTTGCTATGGTTGCAGCCATGGAATGGATTATTTGTAGGTTAATGTTAGTTTAATCAAAAATTTGCTATCAGGTTGACTGACTTTTGGCAAAATTATGACCCTTGGAATCAGACACTTAAGGCGAAGTGTACGTAATTGCACGCCTCTAGCGGAATACGGGATTAAAAACGTTCGTCGTTAGTTACGCAAGTTATCTCACTTACTCCAAGAAAGGACACATGAAAGAGAAACTACTTTCTGCGGTCTATAATGAATCCAACAAGCACTCTTATGCTGTCTTAAACCTCATAGAAATTATCTAAATAACTCCAATTAGAAATCACAGCATTCTGTACGTTGTTCTGTGTGCAGACTGACTTAAAAACACTGTTTTTTTTTGTTTTAGACGCGTAGGAGAAGGCATTTCGTGTTTATGATATCAACAGAAAAAAAACACCTCACAACAAAATTATAAACAAATAAACAAATAAACATGTAACAATTTTTCTTCTATTGATATCAAATTAATTAAAATGAAACCTGAATTGACCCAACAATATCGTTTTAAAAAGCCGTAGTCTTGAACGAAAAACACAGTACTCAACGTAAAGTTTTATAATAGGTTACAAATAATTAATGAAAGACGTGTGAATTTAATTGTTTAATTAAAAAGACGTTGAAATGTTCGTATTTTGTGCAATTGAAAATCTAAGGACATGATTTATATTCATATAAGAAATCAGACGATACCAAGAGAATAATTTGACCACTAGTGCAACACTTACAGGTAGGGAGAACAAAGACGGAAAACAAACAAAAAATAAACAAATTAGGCCCTAAAATTATTCAGTAACTTAAAAGTTGTCTCACTCTAACATTTATCTTAAAATAAGTAAAGATTATGTCATTGAACTCCCAGTTTTCAACTTTTTCTACATGTGCAGAAAATAAACAGGTGTCTTCTATTCCGTCCGCAATTTATGGGAAAACTAAATCTAAATTTAGAACCATATTGAAATTGAAAGTACACATGTAAGATAAAATATAATATGTCATTTCTTCTTTCACAAATTCCAATTTCGAAGAGATATATAGCGAAATCTGTTTTCTTTTATTGTGCCTGTGTGTATCATTCAAAATTAGAGAATGTAATTTTGAAGTATCAAGTCTCAATTCAAGATTATGAATGAATAGAATATAGAATTACGGGGGGGGGGGGGGTTAGGACCTTTATTGGAACTCCGGGATCGGGTGTTTTTAAGCTCTGGATTTCGGGATCGACCCTTTCAGGATCCGGGAATTCTATTTCCGAATTTCGGGTAGTCAGGATATAATTTTTTTTAAAATTCAGGACCTCGGGATGTCGTGTTTTTAAGCCCTGGATTTTGGGATCTAGATCCCTCCGTCCCTCCTCCCTCTATTATGGTTAAAGAAAAGAGGTCAGGGAAGTTTTGTGATACTTGTAACTGCAATTTAATATTTAGTGGAATGAGAGGTGAAATGTGTTCAGACTATTACATTTCGATTTTTTTTTTAATTTAACCCAAGTTTACTGCCAGGGGTGTTTAATGACCTCGATGATTATCCATGAGGATCTTGCACTCGGTCAGCTCTAGGTTTTCACCTAGTTCATGATCATACAAGAATTGAGAAGCCTGTGGTTTACTAGTCTCAAAATATGAGACTGTGGAGTTCATATAATTTACATTCAACGTTTTTTATCGAATATTTCAAGGCTTTTTGACTATCAATGTTGACCCCCCCCCCCAAATTGATTGGATAAAATGAATGGATTACCGCCCCTATTTCAAGCTAAACTCCTATAAACTGACTGGTATTCGAATTTGTTAAAAGAAAAAATTGGTATCTCTCATATTGATTCAATACCGTAATGCCAAAAAACAATCATTTGTTTCCGCAAATTCCGAACAGCTAGAAATATATTCCCGAGTTTCAATTTGAGTAACTCGAATAATTCAAGCCCTTTCCATGTCTGATTTTCACCCACACGAGAAATGTAGCATTTGTACATCAGCTGAATAATACGACTGAATTATATGGGTTACAATTTGTGTAAATCTCGAATGCACATAAAAGTAAAGGTCCAGCCCGACTTTCGTGAAAGGACTGTTGTAGATTTCAGATTGATTTCCAGAAATAAAAATCATACAAAAATGTTTCACGCAAATATTCGTCTTCAGATGTGTAAAGTTATACAACGGTTACTAGCCGGTCTGGATTGTGATAAAAAGAAGCGCATGCAATGCATAAAATATATAATGTCGTGGCTCAGGGATGTGTTGAATTATAGAGATGCTTATGCGGCACAAAGATAAGATTAATTTACCCAAATGTACTAAGAATTACCACACAACTTAAAGGAGAAGGTTCACGAAGGGTTAAAATTGGCCCTAAATTTATGACGTTTTTAAAATCGGGCCAATGAATTACAAATTTTGCATGGAAATACTTGTGACAATACTATCAATATAAAGATATATTTTATAATATTGGCACCTTCCTTTAAAATTTATGAAGCTATGACTCCTGAAATATACATTATTTGTATTTTTGGTCAATTTTGGTCAAATTTCCCACAATTTTAATTGTTTTTGGAATAATTAACCTTGGCCTCCATCCACGATCCAAAAAGTCTTTATATTGATGAATTCTATATCAAAATCCGAATCTTTTGGCTTCAAAACATTTTGGATCGTATGTGGCGGCCAATGTTTACCTAAAGCTTTTAGGTCTAAACCTTGAACAATTTTACCATATTTTGACAAAATGTCCAAAAATGGGCCTACTTTGGAGAATATTATGTACTTTTGTGAAAAGAACTGATTTAATTAGCATTAGGTCTTTTGAAATAGACCCATTTACGAATCAAATTGTGACCTTTTTGGGGTTTTATGATAAAGTTGATATTTTAGGCCATATTGTGCCATAAGTGAACCTTGTCCTTTACTTAAATATTGATTTGTTATCCTGTGCCAGACAGATGGCTGATATTCTGAGAAGAGACCTTGATGAAATGAAGTTTTATGGGAACAAAGATTTTGAAAACACGTCGCAGTGTTTAGATTTTAACAAAAATAAGGCACCAAGGTCGAAAATAGTTCTAGTTCATAATGAAGAAAATGTCAACCGTTTTCTAGCTTGGCGATCTCCGCACGCACCCGAATATTAAAAGACAAATACAATACAATAGTACACAAAACGTAGTATAAAGAACTAAAGACCGAGCAACAAGACCTCCAACAAAACGGTATATATTTCATACAAGTATAGAACTATATGAAGCGTCGTAACTGTTGCGGCGACGTCAATAATTTTTGTTTTTTTACACTCAAGATTCAACTTTAACAGGGTATAGCTTGAAAAGTAGCATGGTTGCTAAGGACTTTCTTTGCACCAATCGATTCCTCAGACATTTTAGAATCGTCTCATAAATTTAAAAAAAAAATCGATTGTCTAATATAATAGAAAATCTTGGAAATGTAACAATTCCTGCCGAATTTCACGATTTTCCCTATATATCCTTTGTAATTTTAGTAAATGATGCTGTTAACTTCAACAGGTCGTATCTCAAAAACGAAAACGGTTACCCCCTTTTTTTATTTTATTTTCCGATTTATTTTTACAAGCAGAATCTACATGTAAAATTTTTAAAAAATCCATTGTGTAGTTTAATTACGTACACTTCCCCTTAATGAAAATTGAACTTATCCATATGTTGTCATCCAAGAAAAGTAACTATGTGCATTGATTACCGGTATTTATATTTATTTTGCCCAGCAATTCAAAAACACTTCCATTGTTTATTATTAAGTAGCATTTAAGTCGTAAGTCAATGTTTTACTAATTCATAGAAATATTATGCCTCATAAGTTTCAAGTAGTTGATATTCTGCTCTTTTGTTAAAAGAATTGCCTAATATTTTAGGGGGAGGGGGTATTATGGTTTACAAGGTAGAGGGATGTCAAATTAGATTATTGTCATTGATATACAACTTATGTTTATAAGAATTAGAAAAAATCAGGTAAGTGTTGTGCCTGCACAAATAAAGAGTTAATATACCATTAATTTGTCATGAAATAATACAGCCTTTGGACTGGTCAGACTTTGCAATCGATATGATTTTGACATTGCATATGATTATGGTACATATATATAAAGGCATGAGTTTTTAGTGTGCAAGTAGAGCTGGGGGTAACACATTAAATCAATTTTATTTTTTTATGCCCCATATTTATGCCCTTTGTATGGGCATTATGTTTTCTGGTCTGTGCGTCCATTTGTTCGCACCTCTGTTCGTCCATCCGTCTTGCCAGCTTCAGGTTAAAGTTTTTGGTCGAGGTAGTTTTTGATTGAGTTGAAGTCCAATCAACTTAAACTTAGTACACATGTTTCTATGATACGATCTTTCTAATTTTAATGCCCAATTAGAGATTTTTCCCATTTTCATGGTCCACTGAACATTGAAAATTATTGTGCTGATGGGGCATCAATGTATGGGGACACATTCTTGTTATAAAATCAAACTATAAAGTGTAAGTCCTGTTTTGGTTTGAATAAAACTGTACTTTTTAACTAATGTATGTTTCTGAGAAACCATATTTAATTTAATCTCAAAGGCTGTATTTTATACCTACCATTGTATCATCCTTGCTACATGTATATATGCATGATATTATATCCTTAAGCAGAATATGACCAGCAGAGTTATATTTGTTGACTCAAATCATTTCAGCTAAATGGTCATAACTTTAAAGGTGTTTATATAACCTAGCTTTACATTTGTTTAATTTAGCTGCAATTATAAAATTGGCATGCTAGAGTCTTATGTTTGTTGTATCATTGACAAAAAAAAACAGGTCCTTTAGGCTCTAGTCATAACTGTTATAGTTTTCAATTAAAAAATACACAAGCTTTGCATTCAGGCTCAGATATATTAGAAAGAAAAAAAAATCACAGAAGATATATCCATTTGAATGAAGGCTGATACAAATATTTGGTCTCATTGTCTGAACAATTTATGTATGTGTGACTCAGCCAAGTATATTTTTTTTTTATTATGTAACATGTGTATTTTACAGAGATGCATATAGATTGTCAAAAAATGAAGCTGCTTCCAGTTTTGGTGATGATAGAATGTTGATAGAAAAGTTTATAGATAATCCTAGACATATTGAAGTACAGGTATGGATTCAACTCCTCTTTTGTAGATGTTTAACTTTTTTGTTGTTATTATTTTGTACTTGTGAAACAAATTAAAAAAAAAAAGTTTGCATCAGAAGAAAGTAAGATGGTACAGAATCGACAATAAAAACCTATTTGAAAATTTAACTACCAGAATATTAATATTTTGCGTATTTGTTCTTTGTTCAAATGTCTTATAGTTTGGTGATAGTCCCTTAAATTCTTACTGAAGGTGCATTTTAGATATAAAAGATAATCAATATTGTATTTATATCACATCTATTTTATTACTGTATAGTACACAGAATAAGCGTGAAACAAGGATGTTTCGCATTCTCAGGTTCTTCCCTGGACCATATTTTTTTTCATCTCATTGGTCGATAGATATTTTGTTTTGCCACTTGAGATTTACTTTTATTCCATGTTAAAAAAAATTTATTGTTGTCGAGCCTTGACTTTAGTCGAAAAAGCGAGACTAAGCAATCCTACATTCCGTCGGCGACGTCCACAAATATTCACTCTGTGGTTAAAGTTTTTGAAATTTTAATAACTTTCTTAAACTATACTGAATTTCTACCAAATTTGGACAGAAGCTTGTTTATGATCATAAGAAAGTATCCAGAAGTAAATTTTGTAAAAATAAAATTCCATTTTTTCCGTATTTTACTTATAAACGGACTTAGTTTTTCTGCGAGGAAACATTACATTCACTCTGTGGTTAAAGTTTTTAAAATTTTAATAACTTTCATAAACTATCCTTGATTTGTACCAAACTTGGACAGAAGCTTGTTTATGATCATAAGATAGTATCAAGAAGAAAATTTTGTTAAGATAAATTTCCACTTTTCCGTATTTTATTTATAAATGGACTTAGTTTTTCTGCGAGGAAACATTACATGCACTCTGTGGTTAAAGTTTTTAAAATTTTAATAACTTTCATAAACTATCCTTGATTTGTACCAAACTTGGACAGAAGCTTGTTTATGATCATAAATAGTATCAAGAAGAAAATTTTGTTAAAATAAATTTCCACTGTTCCGTATTTTACTTATAAATGGACTTAGTTTTTCTGCAAGGAAACATTACATGCACTCTGTGGTTAAAGTTTTTAAAATTTTAATAACTTTCATAAACTATCCTTGATTTGTACCAAACTTGGACAGAAGCTTGTTTATGATCATAAGATAGTATCAAGAAGAAAATTTTGTTAAAATAAATTTCCACTTTTCCATATTTTCCTTATAAATGGACTTAGTTTTTTTGCCAGAAACAAAACATTCACTCTGTGGTTTAAGTTTTTAAAATTTTTATAATGTTCTTAAACTATCCTGGATTTTTTACCAAACTTAGACAAAAGCTTGTTTCTAATCATAAGATATTATTCAGAAGTAAATTTTGTAAAAAAACTTTTTTCACTTTTTCAATATTTTACTTATAAATGGACTTAGTTTTTCTTCCAGTTAACATTACATACAGTCTGCAGTTAAAGTTTATAAAACATTTATTAGATTCATAAACTATCCTAGATTTTTTACCAAACTTGGAAGCTTCTTTCAATCAAAAGACAGTATCGAGAGGGAAATTTTTATTGATGTTTTTCCTCATTTTTGTTGAGTCTGCGATTAACAGCAAAAGAAGGCGAGACACTGGGTTCCGTGAACCTTTACGAATTGTTTTATTGGTTAAAATCAGAATAAAAAATAATATTAGTTATTGCTATACCAACTTACATATTTATTTTAAGGTGCTTTGCGACAGACATGGCAATGCTTTATGGTTAAATGAGAGAGAATGTTCAATACAAAGACGAAATCAAAAGGTTATAGAAGAGGCTCCAAGGTACATTTAAAGTATTATATCTTATATTGTGATTGGAAATTTTTATAGCATGATAAAATTATGTCTATGAGCTGATAGACAAAAAATATGTGTTTAATCCAAAATAAGGTTATTTTTATTTATAACCCCCACTCTAAAGGAGGGTGATATACTAGTTTATAAATCTGTTTGTCCTTCAGTCTGTAAATATGTCCCTTTGGCCGAAATGTGGTCTGACACATTTTTTCTCATGAACTATAAATACAAGGCTTCTGTAGTTACCACCCTGAAATGTTGTATAATTCTTCCTATGAGCATGCTTTATCATGTAGTCTTTCCACAAGTTATCACTCACCAACTTTTTTTTTACTGGATTCTGTAAATTCAGAAATTATCAAAACCCAATGTTATATCTTCACTATTATATTTTTGGCCGCACAAATAGCGAAAAACCGTAAAAATGCTATTTGTCCGGCTAGCCGGACGAATAGCTACTGCCTTTAATTAATGCAAATAATGCAACTGGGCAAGTATTGCAATAATAAGAAACCACATCCTGGTAACTGAAACATAGACCATTATGCAGATTTTTTTTTTAATCAAATTGCAATAATTAAACTGTCCATTCTTGCATATTGCCAATAATTTCTGAATTTACAATACTTTACAAATTGTTACACACAACGGCAGGAGGTATCATTAGTGTGCTCACAGTCCAAATTCTTTGTAATTGCAGGTATTAGAATGTTACCCTAGTTCGTATTTTTGTATCAATACTGCATATTTCCCTTCTTTTAGAAGCTTTTCTTTTTTGAAACGTTATTTAGATTTTTGAAACTGACAAGTCTAGTGAAATTAATAAAAAGAAACAAGGATGTTAGAAATTTGCAATAAAAAATCCTAGCTTATGCATATCTGACACTGCTTTAATATTTCAGTACATTTGTTGACCCCGACATGAGGAGAGCTATGGGGGAACAGGCCACAACTTTAGCCAAAGCAGTAGGATATGATTCTGCTGGTAAACAAATTATTATTTAAGTCTTCCTTAAGGGCATACGATACAGTTACAGGGAATGTAATGACGTTGCTAACGTAAAATGTTATTTTCGCGACGTCAAACTCTGACATATCGGGAAAAGATGCATTTTTCGACTGATTTTTATCATTCAAACTGATTTAATTTGAAAACGAGTGCATGGACCCCTATTTTTTAAAACAGCAATTTGTTTCATTTTGCAAGGAGATTATGTGACCCAAATTTTATAAAACTGTAAATAGCGCAATTTTTTTAATTTTGATAAACATGCAGCAAAAAATGACGTTTTTTCCTCTATTCATGAACATTTGATAAATATAGAGTTATTTCGGAATAAAAATTGCATAATTTTTAATGATACTTATAAAATACAGAAATTACCGATTATTTAACAAAAACCATTTTGTGTTTATCTTTTAAAACAAAAAAGTTATGTCTTTCTTTCGAAAAAGAAAATACGGACACAAATCTGAATTTTGAGCAAATATACAAACTTTCGAACTCATTTTACTCAAAAAGTAGCACATGAAGGTATATTTTTTATTACATATTTGATTTAATGAGGTAAAAAATAGCCTATATGCAAATTTTCATCAACTTGTAAATACAGGTTCAATACTGTATCGTATGCCCTTAAATTCTAGGAGTACATTTTATATAGTGATCTCATGCAATTGAAATCTAAAGAAGTGATATGGGGTAGAAATTCTTTGTAATTTGTCCACTCTCATTGTCGAGGATTGCGGGAATGTTATGCATTCGTATGTGTGCCATCGCCACTAACGATGTGACGTCGCGTTACCATGTATATATTGTACTTATGATTCTTGCTTGTTTGAATGAATATTGAACCATACACTTGCTCGTATTTATTGAGAGCAAAAACCTAAACGAACACAACGTGAAGTACAAACACACTTAAAACCCAACACTCACTGTCAAGCCACTATTACATTAATGTCATCAATTACTTGATTATTGAACATTCAATCTATTTTTCACTGTGCTTATATAAAACTATGTCATTAGTCTTGCACATTCCAATGGTCATGAGTTAGAGCTATCTTTTTTTGACAACTTTTTTATCAGATAGGTTATGAAAATGTGCTCACATAATTTCATATTTTTACAGGTACTGTGGAATTCTTAGTTGACTCAAAAAAGAACTTTTATTTCTTGGAAATGAACACAAGATTACAAGTAGAACATCCAATCACAGAAAGTATTACTGGTATAGATATTGTAAACCAGATGATAAGAGTATCCAGTGGTATGTATTTATTAAGTTTGCATTATCATTACTTATTCTTTATGCTCACATCAACTAAGTTGCAACAGACATTCAGAATGCCAGTGTTGTCTGTGTCAATTTTTATCTGTGTTTGTTCGCAGCTAGTTCTCCAAAACAAAAAAATAAACAACCATATAGATAATTCTGTATGCAGACTACTTTGTGAAAGGAATTAGAATGGATGTCCATTTTGAAAATGATCTCAAGTCCATGTAATTAACGGATGTTCAGTTCTCATACACTAAGTTACCTGTAGTTATGTTACTTGTCATAAAACTGAAACAGGGGAGTATGATACGTTCTATGAAAATAGGTAACTCAGCACTTCATCTTTTGTTCCTTTATTTAGTTGATGTCTTAGTTGATTCAGTGTTGTTTAAATTTACAGGAAACAAGTTATTACATACTCAGGCAGACATTCCAATTGATGGTTGGGCATTTGAATGTAGAGTCTACGCTGAGGTAAATATAAAACTAAGAATATATGATATGATTGCTAATGATACAACTCTGATCAACTCTCAACTAGAGACAAATGGTGTTGTAAGTATGCTATTATTCTGTTATATAAAAAGTTATGAATCAAAATTTGGCTCAGTACAGGATAGAAATGCTCGACAGAGCCTCGCTTTCCACCTGTTTCTAAGCTTTTAAAAAATAAAATTTATATTTCCAGGCAATGTATTGTAATTCTTATTTTATGATCTTTAGTATGCAGTTTTATTATTTTTGTACTTGGTTGTTATATTGCTTTAATGAATTTTTACATACCCTGGTTACAAAGTTTGAGGAATCACTGTTTACACAAATTTTTCCAGTAAAATTTATGAAGACTTACAATTTCATTATTGCTAGTTTTAATTCCAATTAGTGTTTACTGCATATTTTCTCATTTCATGCACCCTTTATTTCCAGGATCCATACAAGAATTTTGGTATGCCATCGATAGGAAGATTATACAAGTATATAGAACCTAATCATATAGATAAAGTAAGTAATAACAGAATACCAATTTCTTTTTTATGACCATGTCATTAAAAATATCAGTATGTTGTGTATGCAAGAAGCTTAAAGACTGTTTCTTTGATAAATTAGTTGGTGTCTAGTAATTTTTTTTGTCTCATCTAATACAATTTATTATGTATCTAGTTTTAATCTCTATTATGATATGGGAGATATTTTAAGGTTACAGAAATCGTTTGATCTTTGAACTTGTTATTGGATGAACTTGGAAAAACTTTGCTTTTGCTTTTGATATGTTATTTTTATTTGTATGTAATTCTTGTGAATGTTGAAAGTGGATCTATATATGTAATTTAATGATTGTGTATACCTATATATTTGTAACAGGTGCGCTGTGATAGCGGTATACAGGAGGGTAGTGAAATCAGTATTTACTATGATCCAATGATCTGTAAAGTAAGTTTTAGCCAATATATACAGTAATATTTTACCTGACCATTTATATAAACTTTTGATTACTTATTTTTATACGACCGCAAAAATTTTAATTTTTTGGTCGTATATTGCTATCACGTTGGTGTCGTCGTCGTCGTCTGCGTCGTCGTTGTCGTCGTCGTCGTCGTCCGAATACTTTTAGTTTTCGCACTCTAACTTTAGTAAAAGTGAATAGAAATCAATGAAATTTTAACACAAGGTTTATGACCACAAAAGGAAGGTTGGGATTGATTTTGGGAGTTTTGGTCCCAACATTTTAGGAATTAGGGGCCAAAAAGGGCCCAAATAAGCATTTTCTTAGTTTTCGCACTATAACTTTAGTTTAAGTGAATAGAAATCTATGAAATTTTGACACAAGGTTTATGAACACAAAAGGAAGGTTGGGATTGATTTTGGGAGTTTTGGTTCCAACAGTTTAGGAATTAAGGGCCAAAAAAGGGCCCAAATAAGCATTATTCTTGGTTTTCGCACAATAACTTTAGTATAAGTAAATAGAAATCAATGAAATTTTAACACAAGGTTTATGACCACAAAAGGAAGGTTGGGATTGATTTTTGGAGTTGAGGTCACAACAGTTTATGAATAAGGGGCCAAAAAGGGGCCCAAATAAGCATTATTTTTGGTTTTTGCACCATAACTTTAGTATAAGTAAATAGAAATCTATGAAATTTAAACACAAGGTTTATGACCATAAAAGGAAGGTTTGGTTTGATTTTGGGAGTTTTGGTCCTAACAGTTTAGGAATAAGGGGCCCAAAGGGTCCAAAATTGAACTTTGTGTGATTTTATCAAAAATTGAATAATTGGGGTTCTTTGATATGCCGAATCTAACTATGTATGTAGATTCTTAATTTTTGGTCCCGTTTACAAATTGGTCTACATTAAGGTCCAAAGGGTCCAAAATTAAACTAAGTTTGATTTTAACAAAAATTAAATTCTTGGGCTTATTTGATATGCTTTATCTAAATATGTACTTTGATTTTTGATTATGGGCCCAGTTTTCAAGTTGGTCTAAATTCCATATCAAGTATTGTGCAATAGCAAGAAATTTTCAATTGCACAGTATTGCACAATAGCAAGAAATATCTAATTGCACAATATTGTGCAATAGCAATTAATTTTCAATTGGAGTTATCTTTCTTTGTATAGAATAGTAGTTGATAATATATGTTGGAAATTTGCCAGACATGACTATGTCATTTTCTATTTTTATTTGCCAATAACTTTATGTAAATAACTTCATTGGAAATTTGCCAATATAAAATGTTGCTGATGAAGCTTTTTTTCCTTATCTTATCTAAAATGTTTTTAGATAATGTATGTTGGACATTTGCCAGACATGACTATGATGTCATTTTCTATTTTTATTTGCCAATAACTTTATGTAAATAACTTCATTGGAAATTTGCCAATATTAAATGTTGCTGATGAAGTTTTTTTTATTGTTTTATACAATAAACAATGTATATTCACTTTTACTACCAACCAATCTTTACCATTCAGTGATAACAAGCACTTTATTTTACATTTTAATATTTTATGATGTATTTAAAAGAGTAGTTATTGTTGCAAACTCCATTAGAAATTTGAATTGATATCAGTTTTGGAAAAAGGGAAACGGGGATGTGAAAAAAAAATGGGGGGGGTTAAATTTTTCTCATTTCAGATTTCATAAATAAAAAGAAAATTTCTTCAAACATTTTTTTTAGAGGATTAATATTCAACAGCATAGTGAATTGCTCAAAGGCAAAAAAAATGTTTTAAGTTCATTAGACCACATTCATTCTGTGTCAGAAACCTATGCTGTGTCAACTATTTAATTTTAGATTTAAATAAGTTTGAAGAAGAAATCTTTAATTGATTTGTAAAATCTTGACATTTGTTTTGTGTAAAAAAAAACCATGTAATGTCAAAAATTTGATCACAATCCAAATTCAGAGCTGTATCACGCTTGAATGTTTTGTCCATACTTGCCCCAACTGTTCAGGGTTCGACCTCTGCGGTCGTATAAAGCTGCGCCCTGCGGAGCACCTGGTTTTATCCTATATTGATTGAAAATAAATTAAAAGGCTTTGCCTTTTCTCGTGATTAAAGAATAGAGAATGGAAATGGGAAATATGTTAAAAAAAGAACCCCACCCCCCTCCAAAAGAGCAGCAAGAAAATCCCTTCCTGGAGGCAGGGTTTAGATGGCCCATAAACAATACTGTATTCTATTGAAAAACAAATGATATGAGATATCCATCCATGACACAAATACATCAATACATTTTGTATATACATAGCTACAAAACACACAAAAAGCAAAGGAATTATTACTGTTCTTCATCTCAAAGTCACTGTGATGCATTTAGACACATTTCCCTTATAACTCTAGACAATGTTGATTAAACAAACACACAGCAAAATGCACGGTAAAACTCCGTTCAAAAGTTCAAGTTTGATATTAGAATAGGTAACAGAAGAAAACTATTCAAAATGAAAATGATACACAGAAATTAACAAAGGACTACAAGCATATTCCAGCTCCAGACTTCAATTAGACTAACAGTTTATGTCTTCATCACATGAAAATCAACCATTATTCCTACTGTTGAGTATCATGCCATCATGAAATATACAGGAAGAACATAACCTGTATCATGCCAAAAACTGGCTTCAGAATAAATGTGTTTATTTCTTATGCAAAGACCCTGTGAGTGAATCAATAATAGTCCCCACAAAAAAGGCAACTAAAATGACTTGACAACAGTATTGTTACTAATCCTTGTGAATAAGTCTCTCGAAATCTGCTTAAAAAATGTAGTTCTCATAATCTTGTGGCATGAACAATGTTTGATACTTCTGTATTTATTTTATTACATATAATTTATAACCAAGAATTGAAAATTTACTAATAGATTTAAAGTGATGTTTTGCATGTTACAGCTAGTGACTTATGGTGAAAACAGACAGGCAGCTTTGGATACCATGGTAACAGCTCTTGATTCCTATGTTATCAGAGGTAATCATTTGATTAAAAATGTCTCTTTTATTTTACAAATTTTGCATTCCTTTACTTTCTTGACAATAGACAACTTTCGAGTTCGATGCATTTTCGTCAAAATATCTGGTTTTAGTGAATTTCATTCGTGCGTTTATGCAGGGTTCACACATTGCTGATTATTGCTCATGTTTGAGATCAGACAGCGATAAGACACGAAAAGTGAAAAAGTCTGATTACTATCCTCAATTATCTGGAATGTCCTATCATTGTCTGAATGCAGTTGTTTAAGTTCGTAACAGATTCCTACTGGTTGGGAATAGTCTGGATAGTTTGGCAAAGCACCCCGACAGTATCTGCTTACCCTTCTGGAGCACATGAGATCACCCCTAGTTTTTTGGTGGGGTTAGTGTTGTTTTTTTTTAGTTTTCTATGTTGTTAAGTGTGCTGTTGTTTGTTTGTCTTTTTCATTTTTAGCCATGGCGTTGTCAGTTTGTTTTAGATTTATGAGTTTGGCTGTCCCTTTGGTATCTTTTGTCCCTCTTTTAGGTGAGTCCTGTATCATTTGGAGAAACTCTGCCGATTATGTCTAGTCGGATTACAAGGGTGACTATGTCGTTACAGATTCTGATGTATCGGATCAAAATCCTAACAATGTTCAGTGTTTTCTGGACAGTGTCGGGTGGAACAGGAATGATCTAGAGAAATTTTTAATTGCTGTTTTTCTGCCAATTGAGTCCAGATTTCATCCAGATCTTGTTGATTGCGAACAGTCTTTGCCAAAACCGTTCCGGAACAGTCCCGTTATTAATACAAAATTCGTCAATGATACCCAAATCAGAGTGCCGACAATTACAGAATACAATACGACTGAGACCCGAAAAAGCCGTTTGCAATACGATAGAGCGGACTGTGATAGGATTATATTCCGACAGTACATGATCATCGCGAGTATGCCGACAGTTTTCAAAAGCATTACTTCCGTCAGCTTGTTTCACTGTCTGATCTCTGTCGGATTACATTCGGTAGAATCGGGACTCAGTCGTGACAGACTCGGTCGAATTTTACCATGCGAAAGATACAAATCTTATTAGAAGCAGATTGAGAACAGAATTATTGGGACAAATTTGCTTGAAAACAGTTGAATATCGACGCTTCCTGAACAATATCTGATTGTTGTCGTGATTAAATTATTTTTTTTACAAATTTTAATTAAAGTTTGAATTTCAATCAAGGATTCACAGTATCTTGATTAGACTTTTGACTAATTTTAATCGGGAATGGTCCTGTCAAGGACGGCACTAAAAATCGTGAATGTGTGACCCCAGCTTAAGGGGCATCGTCACTACCGTTCCAATGTTGATGAAGTGGCTGGAAAACAATAATGCTATATTGCACGAATTATTCTGCAAATTAAATACTCATAATTGACAATCAGCACTGCTTTCATTAGGGATCGTGACTAAGTACTTACAAAACAAACATTTTATCTAGTTTATCCTGCACAATGATGATCACTAAGATGCTTGATGAACGTTAATAGTGCATGGATACAGGCGATCCTCTTTATCTGGTAAATGATGTCATAAAGACGTTCATAGTTGATGAGTTTTTCCAGGTGACAGAAGTACTTTAAAGTGGTCTATTGTATAGATGTATCAAAAGCCATGTTTACAATCAAGTTATAAACTTCAATCTTACAAACAAATATCTGCACCAGTCTGGTACATTTATGTTGCAGTGATAAGAGAAAAAAACATTTCTGGTTTCATCAGATCACTTATGCTATGCTTTTATATTGTCCTGCATAGCAACAATTGAATGTGGTTCACTACAATGGCATTTGTCTTGCAGTGAATCATTATGAACTTTTTTCTGCTCCTTCTATAGTGTGTAATGCCAAATTTGTGTATATTCAGGTGTAAATCATTATTTTTCTTCTTTTTCCCCCCCTTTTCTAACTACATGTAATTTGATCAAAAATATAACAGAGTTGTTTTTTTACACAGGTGTAACACATAATATTCCATTACTACGTGATATAGTGACAGAGAAAAGATTTGTAGCTGGTGATATCAGTACTAACTATCTGCCATCAGTGTATCCAGATGGTTTTCCAGGTAAATGTTCAACACATAATTTAAAGATGGATTTGAGTTTTTTTATGAACATTATATTTGCTTTTTATGATAATATATATTTACACATAATGACAGGAGAAACTTGCATTGTTGATTGAATAATTTCTGAACTAAACTTATGTTTTCTTAGATATAAAAAGATTTGGTATTAGTGCCAATGGAACAACTTTCTATCCAAGTCATAATTTGTAAAAGTAAACCATTATAGGTCAAAGCACTGCCTTCAACATGGAACCATGGCTCACACAGAACTTCAACATGGAACCATGGCTCACACAGAACATCAACCTATAAAGGGCCACAAAAATGACTAGTGTAAAACCATTCAAACAAGAAAACCAAGTCTTATTTCATTTTGATCATGAATTAATTATATTTTTTTCGATCATGAATTAATTATATTTTCAGGTAAAGTTCTGTCAGCAGATGAAAACAATGACTTATGTGCAATGGCGGTTGCTATATATATCAAGGATCAGCTAGTAGCCAGGACATTTACTAACCAAACTAGGTAAATAAGTATACATGTAAAGCATGGCAAGATCCATAACTCTGTAAACCAGTGATTTTTTTAGAGGGAAAAAAACATACTTGAAAACTTCTATATATATATATGTTATAATTCTAATAGGATGTACAAGGGAGAAGATTTTACAATTGATTTATTGTGCAAAGTTTATATGACAATTGATGTTTATCAGTATGAATTAATTACAACTGTCAATGAATTATCTGTTTGTCTAACATGAATTTAAACTCCGTGTGGTGGACCAACGCCTTTGAAATCATTTTGGTAGAGTCCCTGAAGTGGATACCTTGGTATGCTGGGTTGTCAAATCGTGCAAAAGAATGCAATACTTAAATAATATTCAAAATTGACAACAACACTTCAATTGGTCTGCAATTTTATTATCTAAGGTCTACATGTTTCACCTGCGAGGCAGTCGTCTTCAGGACGTCTTTAGGAATTTAGTTTTCATGTAATGATCACTAGTGGTTTTCTCCACTATTTACCCGGAATGTTGACTGGGGTATAGAACAGTTACTTGCTCAATATCTCTTGTTGAGTTGGTTTTTATCATAAAACAGTGGCAGAAGTATAAACTAAACTGACATTTCTTTTTAAAGAATCCCAATGGATACAAATGCTCCTACGGAATGGGCATTAGTTGTCAATCAACCAGGTGGCGAGTCAGTGTCAGTGAAAGCAACCTTGACAAATGGACAAATTATTGTAAGTACATGTATAATAAATAATTGAAAAATCTAACAAAGCTGCCCATAGATTTATCCTCTTACTTACATGAACTATTTCATATTGAATGATTTAGAAACTGCTGTGCTTTATATTTAACATGGAATAACGGAAAGGTTACATTCTTAAAGTTTTTGTCTCAGAAACCATGTGAGTTTAACCAAAGCTCTCAATTGCTTCTATTTGAGAATTAGGAGATGTAATACTATGAAACGACTATCCATCAGATACCTAAGGACTAGGATGATAAAAACTATAGGGCAATTTAAGGCCTTCAACAATGACCAAAATAATCAAATTTTTCAAAAGTTTAGTACTCGAGAGCTACAATTTACATACTTAAGAAAAAAAAAACTGTATGAAATTTAAATAATTACTCAATATTGTACATTCTTCTATGTATCTATAGTTATTTCAATAATTGAGCTTTAAAAGAAGAGTTGAGTGCTAAAAAGAGTTGGTTTTATTTTTCCACAAACTGAGTCCCTGTTATTTATTGTCTTTGGTTAAATTTTGATGTTTATTCCTGTTGGACCATTTGTTGCTGATTGAAGATATTTGATAGACTGTTGAATGTTTGACTTCTAGGGAAATTGCATATTGAAACAATGTATAAACAATTATTTCATGAAAAAACTGTATCTTAACCTTAAAAAAGAAAAGTTGATATTAATTTTTTCCAAATGACATTTTTCTTGAAATAATTTTTTAAATTATGCTTGTCTTTTCTTCCAAAGTTAATTTAACTTATATATATAAGTTGAAATAGAAACTATATTTTTGATTTACTGATATTTGTTGTTGTTGGTAGATGGACATTGGAGGAAGAATAATATCACTATCAAGTGACATTAATTTTACTACACCACTGATAGAAACAGACATTAATGGAAATCATAGGATCTTCCAGGTAATATATGAGATCTTTTGGTAATCATGATCACGTCTTTCATATTGTAACGTAACGTTTATGAAAATTATATTTTAATAAAGTTTCTCTTAATAATACATAATTCTTATATGATTGGAATATTAGAAAATATGTTTAAATGATTGGTTGAGAGGACTTCCAGTAGTTGTTCTTGACATTGTTTATTTTTAAGAAATTAAAGAAATTCTTATTCCTTTATCATTCATAATTTTTCAGCTGATTTTAGTGGTTAGATAAAATTAGATATTTCTACCTATTTATTGTTGCAAAGTTTATCCATGTTCAAATTTAGTAACTATAATGGGAGTTACACTAGTTTATGAACTAAAAGCAAACAAAATAGGGGTAATACTGGTGACTGAATGATAAGTTTATTACATTACTTGTATATATCTTAGTAAAAATTAGAGAAATCTGATTATACAGTGGGTAGTACAATTTTGTAGTAGTTTACTAGTCCAAATAATTATGACGTCTTGGAAGGCTATGTTAAATTTTTGCTTTGACGCCTTCTGTCAATGTAAGGCATCAAAGAAAAAATATATAATAGCCTTTCAAGATGTCATAATTATTTGGACTAGTAGTTTACAAAACAGGAGTGATAAATAAATGAAAAAAATAGTAATGTCATAATAGTATTTGCATTTCATTGTCATTTCATTTCCTAGACATCAATCGAATAACTATCATGCAGAAATTTAAAAAAAATCTTTAATCTTTTCAGCTTTCACAAAGAATTGGTGGAGGAAAATATAATCTCAGATTTTTTGGCACTGTGGTAGGTTTATAACATTTAAATTAAGTGTTTATACATGGCTTTTAAATTTTAATTTTGTTCTATATATCTTCTACCTTTTGTAAGGAATTATTTAGATAGGAAACTTTCTCACATGTTTATTGAACAATATTTTAGAAGTTAGCAAACTTGTAATTGTTGAACTTTTTTTATCTCTTTTTTGATGTTCATTTTTCCAAAAAAAATAAAATACAAATTAATATGATGTGATAACAAAACAATAAAATTGAAATCATACAACTGCCAATTACAAATGCTTTTGTAAGGAATTATTTAGATAGGAAACTTTCTCATATGTTTATTGAACAATATTTTAGAAGTTAGCAAACTTGTAATTGTTGAACTTTTTTTATCTCTTTTTTGATGTTCATTTTTCCAAAAAAATAAAATACAAATTAATATGATGTGATAACAAAACAATAAAATTGAAATCATACAACTGCCAATTACAAATGCTTTTGAAATATGCAATTCTTCAATTTCATCAGTTCCCTGTATCAATAATGGATGAGTTCACCAGTAAAATGTTGGAATACTTGCCTGAGAGGGCAGAGGCAGACATCTCAACTCTCATTTCTGCTCCTATGCCAGGAATGTTGAAATCAGTTACAGCCATAGTTGGAGAATCGGTAAAAAATAATTAGAATTTCATATTATTAATTCCTAAGTCATTACCACATTCAGATTGAATTATTTGATTTTTCTATACACAATCAGATTTTTATTTGACAAATGGAGTTTCTTGAGGGACCATATGTATGTCCAAGTAAACATCTGTTTCCTGCCGATGGTTGTAATTCTCTCCGGGCACTCCCTCTACTCCTACCAATTAAAGTTGACAACCATAATATAGCCAATAGTGATAAAATTGAGGTTATACACCAACAACCAATCAATCAATCCAGTGAACATCCAAAACCAATCTTGAAAAAAACCTGTGATCCTACAACATATTAACATTTAACATTCCATGGCAATAGTACCTCTATTGTAATTGACTTATTGTTAAACTTGATGTGGTTTAACTTACATGCATTTATATTAGAGTCTTGTAGCTTACAAGGAAAGGTTAAATTGATGCTTCTTTGACTCTGGTGAAATTTTACATCTGACTTTATTTGAAATAAAGTCAAGCGATGGTAACACATGCAGATTATTTACTTTTCAGGTTGCTGAGGGTCAGGAGGTTTGTGTATTAGAGGCCATGAAAATGCAGAACAGCCTAGTGGCAGCTAAAACTGGAAAGGTGGGAATTATATCATTTTTTGTTGGCATATTTATTAGGTTATATTATACAAATTTACCAACTGCCTACAGTCTTATAATTTGTTGATATTTTGAATGGGTTTTGGATATAACATAAAAAGGATAATTCTATTCATATTTAGAAGTGATATGATTAAAAGTTTCAAAAGAGCTCTCTGAACATTCTAGGGCCATGTGCTACATCAAATGCAGCTTGTCAGATTCTATTATAATTTTCTGCTTGATTTAACTATTATTTAATAAAAAGTATATGTATGTGTTTATAATCTTTTAATTTAATTCCAGATAAAGGCAGTTAATTTTAAAGAAGGGCAAACAGTTGACGAAGGAGATGTGATTGTTGAATTGGAGTGAACTATAGCTAGTTATATTTATAATGATATTCCCCTTGTGGATCCAAATAATGAGGCCATCTTGAGAAAGGATTTTTAAAATATTTGTTTTTCAAAATCAAAAGTGCTATTGTGTGTGTGTGAGCTTAAGCTGTATGCTGAAGTACAAATCTGGGAACAAAAACAATATTATGTTAGGTATGCAGTTTAAAAGTTGATGTAATTTTTGTATTTTTGTTATTTGTAAAGATAAAGGAAAGATAGGTAAAGATTAATGAAATAAAACATTTATGCCATCAGTTCATGTCATAAAAAATAGAATCTGTTTGGTACATATTTATTTGGTTTTGGAATATTAATAAGCATAATTTTTACAAAGAATATGCCATAGGTTTATATAACAATGAATGAAGGACACTATTTTGCAGAACATCATACCTTCAGAATTTTAATAGATATGCACTTCCAAGAAATGAGTTCATGTGCATGTTCATGGGATATGTATAATTTAAAAGAGAGAGTATTTTTAATTTAATTTTTAGTTATATATCTGTGTTGTAATTCATGAAATCGTTTACCAATTGGATAACATTCCCCTTCATGAAAGCAACACAATGAAGTGTAGAAAAATATTTATGTATGCTGTGTGGCTGTCACTTTGCACAGAAATAAGATTTGTATCAAATAATTATTATGACAAAAATGTAAAAATTATTTGCCCAATAGCTTATGGAAGTCAATACTAAATCTATTTAGATAATTTACACTAACTTAAAGATTTCAAAGGTGTTTAAACATGCTTTGATATATTTAGTTTTTTACATGTTTCTAATTGATCATGATGAAAATTTAAAAGGTAATGAAATATTAGCCAACTGCATGATTATTTTTTGTTTGTAAATGTTTTTTTAATTATGCTCCTTCTGATAGAAAAAAAATCACTGCCACGACACTACATGATACCACTGTAAAGACAACGGTACAAAGTATACAAGATACATTGCAAATAACTGCCGGACATTAAAATGTATATGTAGGAAAATAATGAGTACACCTATAGAAAACACATTGGGTATACTTTATTAGGGTAACTCTTTTGTATTCAACTTCTTTTAGCCCTATGATATAAGATTGAATGAAAGCTTTGGAAAACAGTAAACATAGTCTTAATCACTGTATGTAATATATACTATATTTAAAGCAAAACATAAAGATATCTGAAAAAGGTTAAAATCTCTCTTCTGCATATATATACTTACGAAATATTTGTACATAAATTAGCCATCCATCAATGATACCACAAATTTTTTTATAGTTTAGAAAAAGATTATGCTGCCAACTGTTGCAATACTGCTTGAATAGTGCTGTCTGTCTTTTTATATGACAAAGTTAGCTGTGATATTCTGTTTTGTTAAGCATTTATTCTTATTTCTGTGTTATATATGATTCACTTTGTATGCAGCATTCTCATAAAAACATCATTTGCTTTAAATTTATAACCTAGTACTTTACTAAATAAATATGCTTGTCTCATTCTTCATCACATTGATTTAATAAATGGCAAAAATCTGCTGAATTTTAAGGAATCAATGTCTTCAGTTAGTGCTTCAATTAAGTACAAATCTAACTTATTACTTTTGTTAAGAATGGCTTCAATAATATATCTTGTGTGAGTCATTAGTATTAATGTAATTTACGGCTAAACGAAATTTCAATGACGGCTAATGGATATTTTACTTTCTTTATTGTGTAAAATATTCAGTACTCAGGACAAATTTATAGGTTGATATTGTTTATAAAACTTGCAATCAAACAATAGTATGCTGGCATATTTAACTTGCCATTCTCAGGTGTTACAATTAGAAATTTCTACATATATGAAATAATTATTGGTTGTTAGATTATAAAGTGTAGATAAATTAATTCCAAGATTATACATGCTTTTTTGATAAATCTCTACTATGATGATCTGCTGTCCTATTATGTACTGCTATGTCAACAGATTGTACTGTCCTTACTCAGGTTCAACAGTTAAGTTCTGTGAATAATTAAGTGGTTGTAAAATTAGCTAAAATATAAATTCTTACAGTTATTTTTATGGTTTCTAAAGGTATCCATCATTGACTCTTTGTTGTCGAATTTGAGTACTTATATACATGTTGTTTATCTGATAATGACTGTTTTATTTTGATCAGTTAAAGAACATTTTAATGATGTATCAAAACTTAGACGAAAAATCTCTTTATTGTTGTTGTTATCATGAAAAACAAATCTTAACTTTTTTTTATATGTAAGAACGGCTGAAATGATGTTTTTATATAAGAATGGCTGAATTGATGTATCATACATGAGCCATTACTATTTGTATAGATTTAACAGAATGATCATACAGAATTGTTTATTTGATTGTGTACTATTTTAATTTAAAACAAATTGTCATGGCCAAGTATATAAACTCATCATAGAAACCAGGATTAAAATTTTGTACACAAGACACTCCTTTTGTCTACAAAATGCTTGTCAGTGTCTCAGATTCTCAAAACAAATAAGTTTAAAGGGCCAAATAAATACAAAGTTGAAGAGCATTGAGGACTCAAAATTCCAAGAAGGTTTTGAAAATACAGCTTAAATCTAGTTATTTTTTTGCATTATTTTTAATATTTACCTGTACAGATTATTTAATCATTATATTATAATGGTAAGGGTTTATGATTGCCTGAGGTCATTTGAAAATAAACAGTGTGCAGTTGATCTGTTGAAGAGAGAAAAAGTATACCTTTAGCGGTATTTAGCTTCGCTAATGTAAAACAAAATGAAAATAGGGCACAATTATTCATTTTATACAATAAATTTTGTAGCATTTTGTTCCCAAAATGTGTATGTTGATAGTTTGTGATGACATTTGTCTTTGCTATGAAATCATCAGGTTTACTAAAATTGTGAAGAATTTTAATAGGAGATACAAATTTGCAGCATTTAAGGCCAACAAAATACACCTTATTGTAGAGGCTTGTGTACAAAATTTGTCTCAACCTGGAAATCAAATATCAACGAAGAAATAATTTAACCTTACTTTATTGAGATTATTTCAAACGAAATTAATTAATCCACAGTATTATTGTAATTGTCAGAAAATTCAAAAAAATCATATTGGTATGGTAGTGAAACTATGATGGGAAATGTGTGTAAGCAACTATTAATGATAGTTTTTTAAATACTTCTATATTTGAATGAAATGCAGATTATGATCTTGAACCTTCTGAAGGAGTTTTGTTAAAATATAAATAATTCGTATGTTAACCAATTTTTCATGGTCAATTTTATATTGAAAAAAAAATCATTGTTAAAATCAAAATTATTGGATAGAAGTAAGTAAATATAAGATCAAGTTGAATCAATCTGGTTTGATGTAGCAATTTTAACATTTTTTAGTACACTATCTGCATAAAAATTTGGTTAACTTATAAATAAAATTATATTATTATAAGATTGCTTATAATAAATATGTATATAAAAAGTCAATGATTTCTTATTTTATCTAGCGTATGATGTAGCAAATTTTTCACAGATGACAATGGATACTTTCTGCATGTTGTACAGTAGCCACAATCCAGTTGTCTTTTCCCACAATGTGACCTATCATAAAAGTATTTAACATGCCATGAGCAACTTGACCGTGTCACAATTGGAACAGGAACTGCTTACATTCCCAGTTCATCTGAGCTCATTCTAGTAATGTTTCAAAGTGGTTTTTGTTTCTGCCAATTACCACCCTTCAGAGAAAGAATTCAGAATTTGTTTATTTTCTGTTAATATAAAAAAGAAGATGTGGTATGATTGCCAATGAGACAACTGTCCACAAGAGACCAAAATGACACAGACATTAACAACTATAGGTCACTGTACGGCTTTCAACAATGAGCAAAGCCCATACCGCATAGTCAGCTTTTCTAAGACCACATGTAGAAAATATGCCAACCAATGTACAAGATACAACACACTATCTTAAGAAAATGAAATCTTTAAACCCTCCCCCACCTGCAGCAATCGCTTTATGTTACCTCTCTCTATATATTAACATCCTCATGTCGAGGGTTTTAAATCCTATAGGGAAGTCTGGAACTCTTGCGAGAACTTACACCCACTAACTGAATGTTTAGGCCAGCTTCTAACTTTGGTACAGAAATGCAAAAACTTCACATTCAATGATGTACACTTTCTCCCGGTTATAAGAACAGCAATGGGAAAATATAACCCGTCTTATGCCACTATTTTTATAGTCAAATAAGAACAGCAAATTATAATTTTTTTCTTTATTAACCTCTCTCTTGCTTCCGATCTATTAACGATATTAACATGAAGTTGAAGAATACTGAACAAAGATAAGCATTCCGTCACAATGTTAACAGGAGAACCATTTAATCATTTTGGTTTTTATGGTTGCATGAGTAGACTTGGAATATAAACAAAACTGTACAAGGAAAATAGCAGTTAGGCGAAAGGAGGTGGAACATTCAAAACTCATGAAAAACGTACAATGCATGGCATCAGAATTAAATCAGGCACTGGCTACGGTTACATGGAAATGTAACAATAATAAAAATATTATTGTTACATTGGAGACTAATTGCCGGAATGCAAAGTTGGGTAAGGAACTGATTAATTACGAATGTAACAATAATTATTGAGGCTACAGTTACATTGCGTTATTGTTACATGAAAAACAGCAATGTACGCTAGATTTATAAAACTTAAATCTTCTATATAGTTTTGTTGCTTAATTCTTTCATGTCCACTAAATAATACTTGTTATAATGATAAATAATGAATATCATTATTCAACAAATGGTGTGTAAATAGTTTTACGTTTTAATGGTTTTGATGTTCTTAAAGATATACTACTTCAGATAAGTAGGCGAAAAATATAGTTCATGAAGGTTTGTTGTTGAGAACTCGGGCTGAGAAAAGTGTGCACTTCTAAGTATTTAACTGCACAGCTACTTTTATAACTGTCATTATACTTTGAACAATGGACGAAAAGATTCCTATTACCAATTTAGTATTGGGTGAAAACATTAAAACTTGGGATGCGTTTGAAACGAAACTGAAACAATATCAAGACACAAACCTACAACTTCATATATACAAAAAAAAATTGATACATCAAAAGCAAAGTTTGCTAACTGTGAACTTAAATACTATTAACTTTTTCAACCCATATACCTATATACGAATATTGCTTGGAGTTGTTTCATCAAAATTTTGTCGGACTTGAACATGCCCCAAAAACCACTTACTGGATATGTAGAAACTGTCATTGTAAATAAAAAAAAATCAAGAAATTGTATGTTATTATTGTACATATTGTATATAAAATAAATGTCTTTAATTTTTATTATCATGAGTACATATTACTAGTCCCATCGTGCATTGCTGTTTTTCATGTAACAATAACGCCATGTAACCGTAGCCTCAGTTATTATTGTTACATTCGTAATTAATCGGTTCCTTACCTAACAATGCATTCCGGCAATTAGTCTCCAATGTAACAATAATATTTTTATTATTGTTACATTTTCATGTAACCGTAGCCAGTGCCATTAAATCAACGATAACGTCCAAAAACACTACACAAAGAAAGCTAAAGATTAGGCAACATGCCGCCCAACAAAAACTGGTAGTGAACTTAGGTGGTCATGTTAGAAGTTCCGGATCCATATGTTGCGACTACTGTGACACTTGATGACCAATTTCCAATATTGTAAGCGACAACAACAAAACAGAAAAGGAAAACTATAACAAAATAACTAACGTTTGCATCTTGATAAATTTTGAGAGAGGAAAGAAAAATACCTTTGATAATGCTGTTTACTCTCTGTTTGTGGCGAACCCGATGCTTTCATTTTGGTAATTTTCTATAAAACAGTATTACAATCCGCACTACCAGGCAGTTTGAATAGACCAATTGATAAGATGTGTCAGACTATGTCGATGTTACTAAAAGAGGATCACCTTTAGCTCAACAACTACTCCGGAAAGATTACGAGGCAGAAAGAGCTACTGAAATCACCAATTCACAAGTATTACAGTACTTTTCTATGAATGTTTTATAAAAGCAAATTATGGATACTAAAAAAAATATCATAAGATCTTTTAGAGAACATACAAAATACTGTTTTATCTTGCAATAGTATTAAAACATTTGACTTTTCTATACTTTACACACGTATTCCCCATTCTAAACTAAAAGAAAGTTGAAAGAGTTGGTTCTGCTTTGTGTTATAAAAATAGAATGGCTAACGTTGATACAAGTTTAGTCTAAGGAAGGGATTCCCACTCTGTAAAACACATCGCTCTTATTCAAACACAACATTCTCTGAAACTGAAATTCTCAAGATACTTGATTTCTTGATGACAACATATTTGTAAGGTTTGGAGGACTTGTTTAAAAAAACAACAATCGACATTCCCATGGGAACAAACTGTGTCCCTCTGAGGCTGACTTCATACAGGAACGTCTTACAAAGGAATAAAAGCTAGAAGTTAGCAATATCCTTTAACTTTACTTTCTGTTACATAGATGATAATTAATTCAAAATTAAATGACTATGTTCAACGCATCTATCCCATCGAACTTGCGACAAATGATACAACAGATTCACTTAAGTCGCCTCATATCTCCACTTTCATTTAGAAATTGACAATGAGAGTCGGTTAAAAAACAAAACTTAACTACGACAAAAGAGATGATTCAGCTTCCCAACTTTGTAGCAATATACCAGCAGCGCCTGCATACGAAGTAAAAAGGCAACAGTTGTATACCGCTGTTAAAAATTTATAAATCGATTAAGAGAAAACAAATCAGGTTCAACAAAAAAAAACTGAGCGAAAAACATCAACCACAAGAAGAAAACAACGGGACAACAGAAACACCGAAGTACACCACAAACAAAGGCAAACATACATATATATCTCAAGGTGATACGATATTCCAATACTTGTATTTCCTATCATGATTTTCTTGATATCTGTTTGCTGCTCACAAGGAAGCTATTAAACTATGAATTTCCAAGCGGTGGAATTGAAATCATCCCTTCATTCGTTTTACGAACGCAATCACGAGTTGTTTGACTGCTGTTATGGAATATCCGTTCCACAAATGATAGCGGATAATAATGTTTCAAATGTCGTAACCGTGACCTACCGAATTAGACGGGTTTGTACTAAAATGAACAACACGAAAGGTGCCACATTTAGGCAGGATCAACTTACCCTTCCGAAGCACGCGAGGTTTTTTTTTTGGGGGGGGGGGTCGTGTTGCTCATGTTTTAGTTATCTATACTGTGTTTTTGGCACTTTTGTTTGTCTATTGGTTTCTTTTTTCTATTTTAGACATGTGTTTGAATGTCCCACGTGTATCTTTCGCCTCTCTTTTATAATGTCATGAAGGGAAAATGCATCTCACTGCACAATTAACTGTCCTTTTCCTTTCCCTATTGACCCATGTTGTATTGCATACCTTAAAGAGTTATACCTTAATTTGTTCCTGTCTGAGTATGTATCATATTTTGGCACTGAATGTAAAGCAAGATACAATCAAATATATTATTAGATTTTGTTAAAACTGTGTTGTGAGTAGTTGATACGTGATTCACTGTTGACATACTTTTTACCCAATTATCATTGACATATATCTGAGACTACTATTCCATACAATTAGTTTTATCATATATGCATGCTCACCTAGTATTTGTAACCTGACTCCGAACTCATTTCATAGTTCATTGATCAAAATTATAGTTGTGATTAGAGATGACATCTTCATTTTCAATATTATTGATGATCCTAGATTTCAACGAGTTATTCAAGCGTCACTGGTGATTCTTTTGTAGACGAAACAAGTGTCTGGCTTAAATACAAAATTTTAATCCTGGTATCTATATAAGAGGAACAACTGAATCGACACTAAATCACGAACGTTGATCGATAAGATGTATCGGTGTCTCAAATTACTAACAACATGTGTTCGCAATCTTAGTTTTCAAAAGCTGGTATTGTTGTCTAAGCTGTAATTTTACCGATTGTGACATCTTGATTGAGTATGATACATACTTAGTAAATTAGCAAAAATACCAAATTCTGAGGAAAATTCAAAACGGACTGTAGTCAAATGGAAAAATCGAAAGCTCAAAGACATTAAACGATAGATATCAACTGTCATAGTCCAGACTTGTAACATACATTTTTTATGTAGACATCGTTGGAGTAAACCTGGTTTTATAGCTAGCTAAACCTCTCATATCTGATGCTAGGAACGCGGTTCTCGATCCCTTATTTTTGTTTGCTACCTTGATTTGTCCGTTTCTAATCGATTGACGAGATTTAAACATTGGTAAACTGCTATCGTCTTAGTGTACTATAATTAATTGAGCACATACTAATGTTAACGGTGTTTAATAGGCGACGCCACAATTCGTTTGTTTTGTTTTTTAAACGTTAAACCTGTTTCTCTGATTAAGTCAGTTTCGTATCTACAATAAGCAAAACATTGACTATATTTGACATCTGAATTTTTCAAAGACGTATATAGGTTCGTCTCGAGTTAACTGACTAATATTTTGGGTAACCTCAGTTCTGTAGTCGATTTGTTTTGTTTTACGTACTTTTTGGTTATAAAGCTCGTCAACTGTTTCGGTTCTCACACAGCCTTGGCTTTCAAATATTTGGCTCAGTTGAGCGTTCCCGATGAAGGCAAATCTAGAAAAGCACTTCGAACGCATGAAACATATAACGTGTTGGTTTGATTTTATATGTGTTTATTAGTCCTTATTAGTGTAGATGATTCGCTTATATCTGGGCAAATAATTATGTCAGTTTATTAATACTTTGTATGTTTGATATCCAAATTGTAAGTTGATACATGTTGTTTGACTTTAATCTCATCACCAACATTCATCCCGATTTTTTAGTCCTAATAAATAACACAATCGAGGTTATTCAACGTTTTGACCTTTTTTGTCTAACTTGTTTGGGTGTACCATAATACTTAAAGAAAAATAAAAAAGACATCTGGGGAGTTAAAATACTGTATACAACGTGGTAGCAACAACAGAAACATACAACTTTCTGGAATACCCATATGAAAACAATAACATGGAAATTCAAACAATTTTATTACTGTATTTTCTTTATCTGTATTGATTCTGCTTCAATTTATAGGTACGGGTTTTAGTGATTTCTTTTATTTCATTGTTCCAGGCAGTTTAAATAGTTTGTTTGATAAGATAAGCCAGAAAATGCCGATTATACTAACAGAGATTCACTTTAAGCACAACAAATAAGTATTCCACCAAAATTGTGAGGACGAATGAATGATATCACCACGACACACAAGTATTTCAGTAGTTTTTATAAAATGTTTATTACTAAAAGTAAATGCTTTGTCTTAGTTTCTCAACTTTTATAAAGAAAACTTTCGTTTGTAGATCTAACATTCTCACTATTGTTTATTTGACATTATTACCACTTTTGCAATCTTCTTGCTTCAAACCTTAGTACTGGATATGACTTTAGAATTATATGACATGTGATACATGCACATAGAGACCCTCAGCCTCCGATTTCAATCTGTTTGAAATTGATGGGATTACAATTTATTTTTACTCCCAACTTTATCCATTTTATACAAAATTGCATATTGATCTTGTAATCCCTTAAAATATTTGCTTTGTTATTTATCAACTATTCATACTATGTCATTTTATTGTATTAAAAAAAGCAAGAAAAGATACAAAGGGGTTAACCTAAAGAATAAGTTGAAAAATCAGAACTACGACCAAAAGCGAAAACGTGGACATAGGAGATAAACACCGAATAAACTTCTTTAAAAATAAAACAAAGCCCGTAAAATGTTGAATGATCATGCATGGTAGGCAGTATCTGCATCAGTTGTGTTATTCGTGACACGTATTAATGTCGCATATGTTGCAACGTCCATGAAGAAGGGAGAGAGAACTTGATCATGGCTACGACAAGTGGACGATATCTTATCATTCACATCACTAGGTTCAGTTTGTTCAGTATCATCAGCAATATTCTTTATCGAGGAATAGTGAATCTGAGGGGTAAATATATGTATACTTTGTATGCAGGTGCTGGAATGTTGCTGCGTATAAATGAACATGTCAACAAAAAATGAAGTCATTTTTTATAGAACGATCCCTACTCAGATTTTCTTTGTTCAAGTCAATGTCACAATCAGACCTGCATTTTTAATGGAAAAGACAATGGTCATCAAACTGTAAAATAGAGGCGAAAAGTACAAAAGTGTCATTTAAAGTCGAAAATGAACTACAAGGCAAAAACGAAAAGACAAAATTGACAAACAATTGTATTCAAAGCACAAATAAAGGCAACAGTAGTATAGGCTGTTCAAGCAATGTACTAGTAGACAACTAAAGACTGAGCAACACGAATCCCATCAAAAACCGGGGATGATCTCAGATGATCCTTAAAGGTAAGCAGATACTGATCCACAGGTGACAACCGTCATGTTGCTCATATAAGTACAAATCCGGTTTCAAGTCTAATTAGGTAGGTCACATTCAGGGAAAAGAGAACAGGACTGATCTTTTTATTACCGAACGTGACTTATTCCCGAAAGTGACTGTTTTGCTAAGTGTGAATTCGTATTGCTTCAAGACGTGGCACACTTATTGATCCCAAATTAATGTGTCGGGTTTTGATGTTCTGTTTGTTGTTGTCATCGGATTTTTTCAAATGTTTTAACGTTTGTAGTTGTAAATCGGATTTTTTTTTCTGTAGTATTATTGTGTTGTATTGGGGGATAACTACTCATCCAGTTCATTTGGTAGATTTAATTTTGGCTCAACGAAATTTACACTATATATTTGGTTTGCAGTTTGATCAAAGAAACAACCACAAAGCTAGATAATACAATTAATTATCTAATTACTACGTCAATTAAATATCAATTAGTATTATGATTTTTTATAATTTTCACTGTTATTGATATAAGTTAGATGAGTCATACAAATCTAATCTTGAATTTCATCCAAATTCTCTTAATTTTCGGAACACGTTTTAGAAATTTATATGTGACGTCCCTTTGGGCGTTGCATTGACTCTGGCTATCAGGGCTGTGATTTTGTAATGTATTCGTTTTTTTATTCTATAGCAAGTCACCACTTCAGTTTAATCATGTATATATATTACATAGTCATTTGATAAAATTTACTGTTTGCAAAACTATGTATTATTCTTGATAATAATGATGTTTTTGTCACAGGCAGATAACCCTGGCCTCACAACTTTTTGGAACTTTTGGTCCTCGGCAATCTTCAACTTGGTAGTTGTTATGGCTTTCAAACTTTTTACATCTGAGCATAGTTTTGTTTGGACGTAGCGCACGTCTGGGTATCAACATATTTTTAACCCGTTACCTTTTGATGGCTATTGTTCGTTTGTTTCTCTGTCCTATATATTCTCCCATTTATCTGTTTATTTATTGTAACCCTGTCGTGTAATGTTGTCATTTTAATGTTATAATTAACACTGCGGGAGGTTTGGCATGCCAAAAGAACAGGTTCAACCCACCATTTTTTCATAAAATGCCCTTTACCAAGTCAGGAAAATGGTCATTGTTACATTATAGTTCGTTTCTGTGTGTGTTACGTTTCGGTGTTGTGTCTCTGTTGTGTCGTAGTTCTCATATGTTTGATACGTTTCCCTCAGATTTAGTTTGTAACCCGGATTTTTTTTTCTATCGATTTATGAATTTTGAACAGCGGTATACTACTGTTGCCTTTATTTATGGTAACGATAATTGTAACATATCCGTCGTTATTTGTGAAACAGATATTCCATAACGGTCAACCAAGCCAGTCGTAATGGCGTCCGTTAAATTTCCACATGTAGGATTTTAACTTCACCTCTTGAAATTCTTGGTTTAATAGCTTCCCTTGTATGAGCAACCCTCTATCAAGGAAATCATGATAGGAAATGCAAGCCCTGCAATATCGTATCACCTTGAGATATATATTCCATTAGCAAGCTCTGTTGGAATGTTGCTGCATAGAAATTGAGAGTTCATATTTGGGAAGCTAAAATCATCTCCTTTTTCGTGAAAGTTTTGTTTCCAATTGACCCTCATTGTCAATTTCTAGATGCAAGTCAAGATATGAGGCTGTTTAATTATTCGATGAGAAAACATCATCATTACAGTTGAATGTGAACTAAACAGACTTTTAAAATTCCTACTTCTTAAAAAGCATCTGACGGCAGTGTGGCTCACATACAGTAGTATACTAGTACTCACTTACATAACTTAGATATCTAAAAGAAATACCAAGGAAGTCTAAAGCAAGGCACAACGAATACACATATATAGATAAATACACTTTATTTAGTATACAATAGTTCGCTATCTATTTAAACACGTCTAAAAATGAAATAATTATATGTTTTGAAAAGAAACACGTATCCTTTAAGACTCATATAATGATCGTCATATAGGCTATTCAATTTTCTGTTTCTTTTCTGTAATATCAAAAAATTCTTATGGTAATTTTGTGTTATATTATTTACATGAGTACCCTGCACAAAATCGTACTTGTATGAGTTTTCCCTCATTTTTTTTTTAAAGATTTCCAAACACACACATTTTTTTATTTCTTTTTCAGCACTGTACCCGTCCGCTTTGAACAAAGTACAATGAAGTCCTTTATAATGATGATGGATATTTTATCTTTCAGATGATTCCAACTAAATAGATTTTTTCGTTTCCAAATCAATATTTTTATTGCTGGACGTTTTCACAATATATATCGTCATATCTGTATCACATTATGAAATGATTTTTCAATCAGATGAGTTTTAAATAATAAAACAAAACTCCTAACAATATTAAACAATGTATATAAAATATATGTTTGTGAAATATGCAGATATATGAACTGTGTAAGGTAATTCTGGGAACAGTATATCTAACGTCAGTATGTATGTTCCTGGGTAATTGTCAGTGCAAGCAGTTGTTTAAGATTATTAACAAAAAATTCTTGTGTATAAAATCATGTTAGGTGAAATACCTATTTTTACAATTAATTTCGTATTCAAAAGAATATCCTCTTATTTTCCTAATTCACACACTAAATTTTTGTCCTGTTCAATTTTATTATTGATTTTTTTTTGATTTTTCCATTTTTTTTAAATCCTTGATCTTTTACATCTGGTTTCCTTTTTTTAGAATCTTTTCCCGATGCTAGGCATATATTAGGACATAACTTTTTTAATTAATGTTTTATGATGTTTTTCTTTGCCTTTTTTCATTCCTTAGTCTTGAACTTCTTGTTCTCTTTTTCGTTTTTTTTTTAAATCTTCTCTCGCCGTTATGCAAGTATTGGCTATCACTTTCCTTCTGTGATTTATGTTAAATTTAAAAACACGAACTATCCATTGCATCAACCATACATGTTATTTTATGGAAAATGGAATAACGCTTGATGTATTCTAATTGGATTTTTTTTGGGGGAATGCAGGATATTTTTTTGTACATTTAGCATCTTGAAGATGAAAATGCATTTTTTTTTAATTCTTTGTACTTTCTCTGAAATTCTCGGCATAGACAATAATCCGTTCAACTGTTTTCACTCTGCCTTATAACTGTATATCAAAGTTGGACGCAAAGCTATCATTACTTATACAGCGGTGGCAACTGCAGCCAAATTAAAATGTAAACAAGAACACTTTCGATGATGATCATTATAGGAAATACATGTCAATACACAAATGAACTAATAAAAGAACAACTATCTTTTTGTTCGCTAATGATACTTAAAAAAACAATATTATCCGACAAGTGAAGCAAAACATAATTAAACTTTCTTAACACTTTTCAAAGTCGTTGGTTTATCAATGTTGTAAAATCAAACTTCTCTTAAATAAAATTGAGAAAGGAAATGGGGAATGTGTCAAAGCGACAACAACCAGACAACAGCCGAAAATCTATAAACAAAAATAATAAAATTTTCGTTGGATGAAAAGAATTTTCATATTTGATCAAGTAAACAATGGGCAATGACGAAATGTGTTTGCAATAACATTAAAAAAGATATACATTGACAATGCACATTTTCAATGTAAAAGTGAAACATTTCTTCACAATCATATGTACACATACACTACTGAAAATGACAATTTTCAACCATTTTCAAATCTTTATGAACTCAGCATCTTTGACCTTTTCAAATGGGCCACCCCATACGGATACGTCGGAACTGGTTGATGAGTACCCATCTTCTGATGTAGTTGTTTCTAACTGGTCTGACGATGTACCTTTTTTTTCGTCCGAATGCTTCTTGTTCAAAATATTTCTGTGTATTTTCACCTCTGACGTGCTTCCATCAAACCGGCCTTTTAGTGTCTCAAAATCAACCATTAAACTGAAAAGGTGAAAAAAAATTGAAGCCCATAGACAATGAACATTCTTTAAAGAGCGCATCTTTAATGCACAACTACTTAATTAGGTAATAAAGGTTCATAACTGCTTAAACAAATGTTTGAAAAATGAATTCAAATCCGCAAAACCGATTTCGATTTGCATAGTTTAATTCGTTACATTGTGTAAATATAACACACTTGACTATGGGGCAACTTCTAAGACCCTGGAAAGAAACCAAATGTACGACAAACAGACAACAGTCCATGATGATCACTATACATAAAAACTAGTTGTTTGGAATATTCATTCACGGTAAACCTAACTAGTAAATAGTTTCTTGTTTTAAAGCATTGATACTGTATATGTAAGCGGAAGAACTAAGTTATAAAAATATTTCCCAGGTTACAATACGAAAATAAGAAGACATGGTATGTTTACCAACTCTCCACTAGAGACCAAATGACGTAGAATTAACAAACTATATTGTGTAACAGAATAACATACAAACTTATAAAAATCAGTAACTTATCAGATTGATACATATCACAAAAAAAAAGTTATACCGTCTAAAGCTTATAAACAACACTTTTTACAGATATTAAATAGAAATATCAATCAAGATGTCCCTAAATAACATTCAATAATATAATCAAAATATCTGTTTGACATACCTTTTCCCTTTAAGGTTGACTGTTGTCGTCTTTGCAAGCAAGTATTTTCGGTGCTTATCTTCAAGATATTTGACGATATCTTCTGGTATGTCTTCATTTGAATTACCATCAGAAATAGACCAGGAACAACTTTTATTTACATCTTGACTTGAAAAGGATCTCGCATCTGAAATTTTCGGCATTTTGACTGCTAAGTTGACAGTTTTTTCCTCGCCGAACAACTTTCTTTTTCTCGTAATTTTTTCTTTAGATAGGTCATTGTAACTTTTTTTGACTTTATATGAAATTGACCAATTCTTTTTATTCTCTTTAAAATCATTTGAAGACCAACGTAATAAAGACATTATTCTTGTCTTGCCTTGGTTCCATTCTCTCGGATCCAGATTATACTTGATCAGTATTTCAAGCACAGGTCCTTCTAGTAAACTGTGGTTTTGACGACACAAACCACCAGCGTAACACTGTCCATCAACGTATTTGCTGCACAGATGCAAATATGGACATTTCCGCGGCGACTGTTGCATCCTACCACTGTCGCCACTCCTGCATCCATTAGTATTATAGTATCGACAGATAACAGGAACTGTTACTCTACATCTGTTAGCATCATGCTGAAGTAATCGGCATATATTTTGTAACTTAACTCGATGAAGAAAATACTTACATTTTGCTTTTCTATTGTGCTCATTTTCAAAGTCATGAATAAATTTACAGTTAGTCATTCCACAGGAGCTAAGAATATAAAATTTACAAATATGAAGAGCATCGCATCCTCCTTTGCATGAATTTGGAACATTTGCGTGAGCTTGGCATAATGTGGCCTCTGTTTTGGCACGAACGTTTCCAGTTTCCTCGGGTGATTCTCCCTCTTCTGCCTCTTCAACAGTTTCAGTAGCAAATTCAAAGACCTTTGGATAATGCTCTAAGAAAGTTTTCAAATCTCCATTGTCTTCATCTGTACTTTGCCCAAATGTTTCAATCCAATGGTTTTGAAGCTCCTCAATTTCAATTTCTCCTCCATTTTCTAAAATGATATTAAGTAAAATAGAAACTTTATCTTCAACGGAATATTCTTCAATGGGTTCAGATGACACTGGTGATAATTCACACTCTAATTGATTATCTCCGTATCTACCTGGTAACATCTGATGGCTCAAATATGAATCATAATTACCTTCTGTGTCCCAATTTTCCTCTTGACATCTTTCACTAAGAAAAGCATTAGAATTGCCCCTTTCAAAATTTGTTCCGGTTTTTGCTCTTTTAGTGTTCAAATGTTTATTAAAATAATGTGACGATCCCTCGGCATTTTGTCTACCCCTGTTTTCGAAGTCAGGAGAACGTGTATTCCTATATTCTCTCTGCTCTTGAAAATCTTCTTTTATTTCAAGCAAACTGTGTCTTGCATTCTGTTCATTTCTCCTCTTATGGCTATCTCGTTCTCTATTTTCGTCATAGGAAACATTTCTGCTGTAACCCCTGTCATTTCCATTATTAAACAGGGGGCTACGACGTCCAGTATTTTCCCTTCTATTACGATCAATAAGTCTTGGTTCCATTCCTAGCCGACCTCTGTTATAATGCATCGACGTGTTCCTGCGATCCGGCCGTGTTTGTCCAAAGTGTTCGAAATCATTATGAACACGAGAACGTCCTTCTTCTTTTAATTCGAAATCTCTTGTATCATCATGGAAATTGTGAGGCTTATTATATTTACCGTTTTTTCCATTGAATTTCATTGATCTTCTGTGTGTTTGGTGGTTCATGATTGATCCGAAACTTTTTTCCAATTTCCTCTACCTTCAATATTTTTTCCCCAATATCCTATGAATGTCTCAATGTAGACCTTCTTATGACCTTTGCAGCAATTTCTTGTGTAGCTTAAATATTCCAACAAAATTAATATGATAAATTGTCATTTCTTATACATCATTCGAAAGAAACTTTATATTTAAAGTAGATAGGGGTCTTAGACTAACTTAAAATCCATAGTATTTTTTAATAATTTATCAAGATGTAGTTTATATCATGCTTTTTCCCCAAAAAATTATTATAAAAGTATCGGTCACGGGCTTTTTTCGTGATACGGGTTGTTCAAAATTATCATATTTTGTATAGATTATGCATGGACAATCTGTGATAAAAATAAAACTTCACAATAAAATTTTTAAAATAAAAGATAGCTCTAATAATATGCATTCAGATAAGAAAAAATGGGGTCACCGGACTCGTTTTCTAGCGATACAATAAAATAGGTAAATTCAACATATTCTATTATAAAACTTGCTTTATTTGAGTTATCTTCCTTATATCTGAATTACTTCCTCTAATATGGCAAAGTTGCAAAAAAGTTAATCAAACACAAAAGTCACCTTTTTTGTTAAATACAACGGTTACCGTAAATATGATAAATCACAAACTTTGCTACATTAATACAAAAAGTTTAACACATGAATTACTAACTGCTCTCGACACTTACACATTTTTTAAAGTTCTAGACCAACTATTATCTGCTTTTTCAAAATCAAAGATTTTTTTTTATCATTATGGAGGAAGACACCATATAGACACTTAAAAGAGGTTTAAAAACGTTCACCATCTTAAATCGCACAAACAGCACATGATCGGTCAAGACTATTAATGAATTTGACAAATTTTGATTTACCGATATTAAATTTGTTAGACTATTTATGTAAACGAAGAAATTAAGTGATTCTATTTCATGATAACACTTGTTTTTTTTCACAAATAGGGCCTACAGTTTTTATGAATTTCTAGAAAATGTTTAGAATTGAAATATAAGGGAGAGAAACTCAGATAATTCATTTTCATTAAGGATTGTATAGCTAATTGATTTACTTTGCTATTAAACAACTCAAATGATGATGAACCTATCTTACTTTTTAATTTCTTTAAAAAAAACTTGTAAAAGCATTCTCATCTTTTTAAAATAATGTCATTTAGTTTTCTTTCTAAATACATCATAATGAATTTTCCTTGTTTAATCCTAATAAAACGTGTTATTCATTCACGACCTTATACAATTCAGTAAATAGCACGATATAGACAACAAGTTTGTCAAGTTTTAACTTAATCAGGTTTTCCTCAGCAAACTCATGATAGTGGACAAATAATCTGAAAAATGGACTGCGGAACATAAATCTGCATCTACATGTACTCTCAAATCCATAGTCATTTTAGGACTTGATTGGGACATATTCATTTTGAAATTTGAGAACTTACAGCAAAATGCCTGGAGTGTGTAAGTAAAGTTAATATATGTTTGGTTAGCTTGCTTCGAAAGAAAACATTCAGAAAGTATTCAAGGGAATGGCTTTCATTTACTTAAGTTTCCAAAATTTTGGAGCGACCGAATCCGGAGAGCTAGGAATCAATTTGGAGTGGCCTGCAGGACGCTGATTGTATCATACGTTAGATCCAAGCAAAAGCTTTGTATATATTTATCAAACCAGAGTATTGCCAGATCGTCCAATGTAAGTTAACTGTTGGATCGTGAAGGTGGTGGTTAATAAAGCACAAAGTTCATACGATCGGGAATTTAAAATATAAAAAGCATTTTAAGGCTGAAATAAATTACTTTTTGTTGCTTTTCCATAGATAACTGTGTCGAACATACAAAACCTGATACCAGGATTTTTGGAAATAACTTTATATTCTAGTCTGGCAAGAACAGAATGAAAATATCTATTTTAACCAAAATACGAACAAATTAATGTTTACAAAAGTGAAAATAAATGTTCGCGGGCATAAACATAATTGAGATTCGCAAGGCTGAAAATGATTATTCCGTCAGAAAAAAAGCCCCCTGAATCCCTCTTCTTACCAAGAATATCAAATGATCGCCGCCTGAGATCTAGGAATTCAACGGCGTACTACTCTATCATGTAGCCGACAATGATAAAATATAAATGAACTTACTTTCCAATAGATTTTACATTGAAATAACTATCTGCTTATCCAAATTAACTAGATTTTCCCTCTAACTACTATATTCACAATATTTCCTTGTCGCTCTTTAGAAATGAACTTGGATCAAATTTCACAATCCGAATACATATTACGTCATTTGTTTAAATGGAAATGTGTTTCCCCAAAGTCATACAAACCTACTTTCACTTTCAATACTGTAGTTATTTTTTTTCTTCCAAAATAACAATTGTGTTGTCCGAGAAACAGATCGTCTATTCTTTTGGTGTTCTAAAAAAAGTCACATAAAAGAGCTATTGTCGTGAACAATAATTACACATTGATGCAGAGAATCTACCTAATGCCTGAAGAAAACATCAAAAATAATTTTATTAAAATAGTCTGACTGACGGTGATGTTTTAAGTTAAGTTAAATCGACCTTTCATACACTCCTAGATAAAAAAAATAATCAGAACGCTAACATGTCCAAGACATCATCTGTATAAGGAATGTAACCAATAACGTAAAAATGCATATCATAATACCGCAAATGGTTTAAATTCCTATTTCAGAAAAAAAGATGTTCATCGGATAGCAAACATTTGAAATACATACACCAATTTTTTAGAATAAAATTTACATTTTCCTTTATCTAATCCATTTGTAAACAAGAATGTGTCCAAAGTACACGGATGCCCCACTCGCACTATCATTTTCCATGTTCAATGGACCGTGAAATTGGGTAAAAAATATAATTAGGCATTAAAATTAGAAAGATAATATCACAGGGAACATGTGTACTAAGTTTAAAGTTGATTGGACTTCAACTTCATCAAAAACTACCTTGACCAAAAACTTTAACCTGAAACTCGCACTTTCATTTTCTATGTTCAGTGGACCGTGAAATTGGGGTCAAAAGTTTAATTTGGCTTTAAAATTAGAAAGATCATATCATAAGGAACATGTGTACTAAGTTTCAAGTTGATTGGACTTTAACTTCATCAAAAACTACCTTGACCAAAAACTTTAACCTGAAGCGGGACAGACGGACGAACGAACGGACGGACGAACGGACGCACAGACCAGAAAACATAATGCCCCTCTACTATCGTAGGTGGGGCATAAAAATATGTAAAATACAGCTATTGATTTCTGAAAATGATAACACAGAAATTTTCTGGTTTGAAGATCTGAACGTTTGTTAGTGGATATACTTGATATGTATGTATATAATTACTTGGGTGCGTACCAAGCCCATTTAAAGTCCAAATACTTGAAAAACAGAAAAACAAATTTTCTAAAAATCTGATCGTTCGATATCTTTACCTATATATAGTATTCATTTATCTGGATTATTACTTGCTTGTTGATAGGGTATATATACATCGATAGTAATTAGTGCCAAAAAATGAATAGAAATTTTCAATGTTTGGCACGCTTTCAATATATAAGGAAGCTATTAATATCAATTATACGAGGCAACATTTTGGTAAAAAGTTAAAACAACACTATAATGTAGAGCGATAATATAACAAATGATAATCATTGTTCTCTGATGTGAAAAGGAGGAGAGCTGTACCTTATAATAGTTGAGCATAAAACTAATCTTAAATGCATTTATGCAAACTAATTCCTAAACAAATCAGTTTTTCTATTGGCTGTTACAGTTAGGGAGCAATTATTCAACTTCGAAAGGGGGGGGGGGATTTTTTTTGTCCGAACAAGGATTTGTATAGTAATATACAAATCCTTGGTCCGAGTAATTTTTTCAACGCTTTCAATCAAAATAATATTTTTTTAAATATTTATGGGGGTAGCCTGGATTAAGAATGTTTTTTTTGTCATCTGCATCCTTTAATTAAAATATTCCATTGCAAGAACAATAAACAACAAGTGTCATAACTTTTATATATATATATATAAAAAGAATATATAATTCTTACACTGTAAAACAGAACATATAATTACAAATAAAGCATCTTTTAAAACTAAATATATTATTTCATTTGTTTTCCAGCTGGAAATAACAGGAATACTGCACATCCGCCCTTTTTTGATGATATTTTGCAGTGGAGGGATTCAAATCACTTTGGGAGATTTAAATTAAAAAAAAACACAATCTGGGGAACCATAAAAAGCTACATACTTAAAAACGGTCAATTTGCTATTCATTTAATTTTTTTTTATAGTAAAACGTTTTGAAATTTCAGTTTATACTTATTCGCATCGATCATGGTAATATACCTCGTGAGATAACCAAAACTGAATAACCAAGGCTTTTTCCTCAATAATTATATATCAATACATGTAAATAAACTCATCATAGTAAAGTAACCAGGATTAAATTTTGTATTTACGCCAGACGCGCGTTACGTCTTCAAAAGACTTATCAGTATACCGCTCAAATCCAAAGAAAGTTAAAAAGGCCAAATAAAGTACAAAGGTGAAGAGCATAGAGGACCAAAACTCCCAAATATTTTGCCACATACAACTGAGGTTTCAATAAGTGATATGGTTTAGGATGAGTTGTGGATAAAGATGCGTACCTGGATAAAGAAATGGCAATTCCATAATGATATGGAAAGAAAAAACAAACAGACCAAAATATAAAATAGGTACACAATGGCGTTATAAGGATCAGATTCCTAGAAAGCGCCATTAATTATGATGTGTAGGAGGAAAATTTGATACACATTTGAACTATATAGTGTGCAGATATGCTGTAAAGATCGTCTAATCCTTTCGAAGTCAAACCTCAAAATCATTAACATGAAGAAGTGAAATAGAAGATCGAAAAAATGTAAAATTGTTCAGGTTAGTAAGGTTCTTTATGGTTTTCAAAAAACGTTGATGGTTCAGAGTAGTTGCAGATACAAAAGTGTCAGGACATGCGAACAGGCGGGTTTACTAATGAACAGACAAAATAACCTCCGCCCCTTAAAAGATACCTTTGGGTATATAAAAAAAGCACACATGCAATCATAAAATACACAACAAAGGAGACGAGAGAAAGAATTGTTCATTCAAGTTTGAGGAACGCATCTGCCTCGAGAATATAATGTCCTGTTGCTATTTCACTATCCATCAATTTAAGCCTGGTACCTTAATTGGATAACCATTACCATGTCGGTATGTTCTGTCGTAGTGTGTATTTCTCTATCAAGAATGTTGTTGCATTTAATATTTGTACTGTAGTCCTAACATGTAATGTTGTCATTTTAGTGTTATATTTAACATTGTCATAAAAGTGGAGGTTTGGCTAGGCGCAAAACCAGGTTAAACTCACCTTTTTTTTTAAATGTTCTGTACCAAGTCAGAAAAATGGGAGTTGTTATCTTATAGTTCGTTTCTGTTGGTGTTGCAGTTTCGTTTGGTTTTTTGTTTCACTTCAGTGTTTCTGCTGTTTTCCAGGTTTGCCTCTTAATTATAGTTGATGTGTTTCCCTCATTTTAAGTTTGTAACACTAATTTGTTTTCTCTCAATCGATTTACGACTTTCGAACAGCGGTATACTACTGTTGCCTTTATTTAATCAGTATACCATGGGTGGTATCTTTATACAAGAGATCTCTTTTGTCGAATATATTTGTCTTCATATGAATCTGTAAATATCTGCCGGGTAATTATCCATAAGGCTTCAACATATCGAATATTCTGCTACAACCGAAAGTTTTTGACCGCATTTGGCACAACTTTTTGGAATTTTGGATCCTCAATGCTCTTCAATTTTATACTTGTTTGGCTTTATAAATATTTTGATATGAGCGTCACTGATTATTCTTATGTAGACTAAACTCGCGTCTGGCGTACTAAATTATAATCCTGGTACCTTTGATAACTATTTTAACCACTGGGTCTATGCCACTGCTGGTGGACGTTTCGTTCCCGAGGGTATCACCAGCTCAGTAGCAAACACTTCGGTGTTGACATGAATATCAATTATGTGGTCATTTTTATAAATTTCCTGTTTACAAAACTTTGATTTTTTTTGGAAAACTAAGGATTTTCTTATCCCAGGCATAGATAACCTTAACCGTATTTGGCACAATGTTTTGGAATTTTGGATCCTCAATGCTCTTCAACTTTGTATTTGTTTGGCTTTATAAATATTTTGATATGAACGTCACTGATGAGCTTTATGTAGACGAAACTCGCGTCTTGCGTACTAAACAAGTGAAACTGAGCTTCTGCTCACTGATGATACCCCCGTCCAAATGTGTTCGGTAAACAGGAAGTTGTCGAGTGATGAATCTGAAAACGCATCACACGGTATAGCTGACTTATATCAAGTCTGAAACCAAATATCAGAAATCCTGGTAGTGCAGTTCCTGAGAAAAATGCGACGAAAAAATTTCGACTTGGCTATCAGGTGTAAAAATGATACAAGTGTTCGGTAAACAGGAAGTTGTCGAGTGATGAATCTGAAAACGCATCACACAGTATAGCTGACTTATATCAAGCCTGAAACCAAATTTCAGAAATCCTGGTAGTGTAGTTCCTGAGAAAAATGTGACGAAAAATATTCATGGGACGGACGGACTGACTGACAGACTGACGGAAGGACAGACAGAGGTAAAACAGTATACCCCCCTTTTTTTCAAAGCGGGGGTATAATTATAATCCTGGTACCTTCGATAAGTATTTTGACAAGTTCCTAATCGACCCTAGACGATGTTGGTGAGATTCTGAGTTTTCTCTACAATAATCCATATATTAAGCTCTGTTAAATATCAGTTGTAACCTTTCAACATGTTTTGAAGTTTTGTTAGTAAATATTTGACTGCTGGTAGCTCTCCTAGATTATAGCAATGGAGAAGACAGTTTTAATCAGTCTTCTTGTTTTTAGCCTTATGTTGTAATTGTAGAGATGATTTTAATGGATTGCACCAAAGTTTTTTCTGAACCTTCTAGTTTTATGAATATCGCCTCGTCTTAGTTTTCCACGTGTTCAAGTTTGGAAGTGCGCACACAATACGTACCAATATTTATGGAGTTTCCATTTACAATGTTTACAAACAAAAAGAAAACTACAGGGCTCTAATATTCTCAAGGCGAGCCCTAAATTTTCTAATAAATTATGCGTGTGCACGATCTTATTTATAAGCCTCTCTTGTTTCAAATTAGGTACCAGACTTTTTCCTGGAAAGTCGTACCTAGAGTAGGGAATAACATGTGGCTCACACCTGAAATGGTATCAGCTATTCATATTTCATGTGAAGGTCAAGGTTTTTGAAAAGGGGAAGAAAACACGCCAATGGTCGAGGAGATACTTGTAAAATATTTTTATATAAAATTGTACTTCATCAGCTATGATTGCTATGTGCTTTGTCTGTATGCCTTTCTGTGATTCTTTGTTAACAGTATTGATTGTTTTTATAGTGATTAAGATTGTGACTATAACACAATGTGAACTGCTGTATCCATATTTTTTTAATTAATTTTTTTTACCTATTATGTCTGCTTGTTATGTTCACACATCGTTGTCAATAAAATGGAATTTAAAGCTACTGATATACAAGTGAGAGGTTTAGCTAGCTATAAAACCAGGTTTAATCCATCAATTTCTAAATAAGAAAAATGCCTGTACCAAGTCAGGAATATAACATTGTTATCCATTCCGATTCGTTTGATGTGTTTTGAGCTTTTTATTTTGTCTTTTGATTACGGACTTGTCGTTTTTAATTTTCCTCGGAGTTCGGTATTTTACTTTTTCCTTCAAACAAAGTTGGCCTTATTAGATCGTAGTTTAGGCTTTTACAAGCTTTGGTTTCTACCTAACCTGATGAATGCATTCCATAAAGTTGTCAAGTTCATTGCAATGATGTCAATACGTTAATCATGATGCTTGCGAATACACCATAGAGGGCACCTGTTGCGGGATATTCAAGATACGTTCAGGTTTGTCTCCAGCTGACTCAATAGTTATTCATGCAACATGTTTTTGTCATTTTAAAATAACCACTGAATCAGTACAGTTCACTGTGCATAATGATATAGCAGCCCAGTAATCATGGCCTTAAACACTTGTTTCACATAAATAGTACGTTTATAAAGAATATTACTTGACAGAAAAGGATGTATCTCCCGCAGCTAGTATGACCTTCGAAACATAAAACTATTCTTTCCGTTCCATTTGTTTGATCTTTTGATTTGGTCATTGTTAAATGACTTTCCATTTTGAATTTTTCCTTGGAGTTCGATATTTTTTGTTATTTTACTTCAAACATGCCATGAGCAATGCTGATGTTGGTATTTATTATTTTAGGGAGATATTTTTGATTGTGAACAATGAAAGTAGTATTATTCTTATATATTGAAATACATGTCATTAGCATATCATGTAACCATGATAACCCTCCTATAATATTCGTTGAAGACTTTCAGTCAGTATTAAAGCAGTTTAAAAGATGAGTTTTTTTTTTGGAATGACATACATACATAAAACACAAAGTGTGATCAACATTTTAATATGAATATAAGAGTAATAGTTATACTAGATTAACATAAACATCTGTTCAACAGAGGATTGATCAATAATGGTGGATTTCAAGTTGTTAAAAATTACACAAAAAAAAAATGACTTTTAACATTCAAATATAGTAAAATCTCAGGAAATAGAAAATTGGTAAATGACCTTAAATGTCAACTTGTTCTTTTTGATAAAAGTGTCAAACTGGTATAAAAATAGTTTCTTACAAAAAAAATGTTTAACAAATTTCTGTGCATCAGTAGTTAAGAAGACAAAATCAGACATTTTATATCCAATGTAACATATTTCTATCTCCCTCTCCTATATTATTTCCTTTTGTTTTACATAGCGTTTTAAATTTCGAACACATCAGTTTTTCATTCAATATAATAATTTTAAGACTTCTTCTTGTCCTCAGTTCCAATTTTACCATATTCAATGCATTTGCTTTCCATGTCTTTTTCACCAAAGCATTATTTTACACTTGATGCATCATTCCTTTTTTTCAATTTCAACATCATGAACATATATCACTTTAAAAAATCTAACACCTGCCTTGCAGACACATTTAATTGTAATTGTTCAAGAATCTTGTTTCACTCCTTCATTTTGTTTTCTATCTTTGTATACATTTGATTGTGCTTTGAATCCTCCATGACATACATTTTTCTGTATGCTAGTCTACATAATGTTGTATCAAGTTATTATTTTTATTTTCAGAAATTTATTTACAAATAATGTACATAAATACACAAGTATATAATATGTATACTTTGTAAAATTGAGAAACTGTTACTAAATATCAGCGATTGGATTTTTCTAATATTTCAGTAAATTTTCTTTCACCTTCCTCCTCTCAGTTTACAAATGTTCACTGATCATTTTTCCACAGAATAGGCAGCTTTTTCACACTTGTTATAGTGTTTATCTCCAGTGTTAGAGCCCTTTATATTTTCGATCAAAGGAAGGCACTGAAGAGCATTTATTTTTGAAATCACATGGACATCACAATTTTTACTATTATATGATATTGTACTGAACAGTTCAATGAAAAATGCCGTTTTCTCCAATGAATTTATGTTCATTGCACACATTTTTTTAGTAATAAAGCATGATTTTCAATTCCTACTTCTAAAGCACATCATCTTCTTTAGGGTTATCATGACCTTTTTTCGCAGCACTTTTGTTTTACTACAGCTAGCAATTGGATGCCTTTCAAAATATATATCTTAAATATAATTCGTTGATATTTTTTCACATACAGGTTCTTTGCATGAGAACAAGTATATACACACAGTTTTTTTGTTATAACATAAACATATTTTTTCTTAGTTATAATTATAATGTTGAAATAGCTCTTTTTCTGTCCTGCATTTTTTGGAAGGTCATTATTGTTGTTAGATCAGACAAAAGTTGATCTCCACAAATTTACTTCAAAATCAAACTTTTCTCAATTCAGAATTCATTCCAAACAGCAGATAATGTTGATGATGACAAGATAAACAAATGAAATATTTCAAACCTAATATTATACCTTTGGCAATGTTTTGTAATACTGTTCAGGTAATTTCTTAATGCTATAATATACTTTCATATTCATTAAGTACATTTAAAAAAAATACTTTCCTGTTTTGGGTTCAAAACATAAAAATCCTGTATACATGTATCCTTTCTTTGTAGAAGGTATTACCATTTGTTCCAATGTCACATTATTCTAGGATTTCTCATTTACTTCTTTCAATTATTTAAGAATTTTGCTTTAAATTCTTCTTCAATAAACTATGGTTTATTGAGCTCTTCTAACATTGCTCTTTTTAGTTTGACAATAGCTGCACTTCCAGAATAGCAGCCTGATAGTTTGTTAAAATCAACTGTAAAGCTGAAACATAATAAAAATGGTTATCAGTAAAACTTTCAACAACAACAAAGTGTCTATCATGCTCATACACTATTGCTATGTCAAGCTCTTAACCAAGTGTTTATCATTTCTTTACCTGAGTTTAGATACATTTAAAATAGACAACCAAAGGAAGATACCACCAATACTCTTCAATAGAGGACTAATTAAAGACGCTGATGGGGGATGTTTTGTCATTCACATATTTTGCAATCTGATAATTGAAATGCCAATCAAATTTACATCTAATATTCTTAAACCAGAATTTAGGTTTAATATTTTTATTTTGGAATGTATCCTGTATTGCTTATTGTACCTTTTCTTGAAGTTGATGATTTCTTGCTAATGTTGAAACATTTTAGTGACCTGTCTTTTATGAATCGTTTGATTAATTGTAGTTTGCTTTGTGTCCTGTCGTGCCTGTGGCAAATTACACCATAGGAAAATTTCTTGCTTCTCTTTATATAGTAAATAAATATAATCTTATAAGGAAGAGAGTTGAGCAATATTGAATTGCACTGACCAGTCACAAGGATGAACTATAGCCAAAAAAATCATACTATGTACTGCACAAAAGATTGCTAAATCAGTACATGTAAAAAGATTGCTGATATGTAGCTTATTACTACTTTCATTACTCCCCCCCCCCCCCCCCCCCCGAAACATATTTTATACAAAATGACTTACTATTTTCCATCAACTAGCACTGTTGCTGTTTTTGCTGCCAGAAAGTTTTGATATCTAGTTTCCAAATCTTGGATGGTATTCTGTGAAATTTCTGTCCATTTATTGTTGTCAGCAATAGACCAGCATGGAATCTGATTAGTTGCATTATCATCATTATCTGGTACCTGATTGGTTGTAGTCTCACCCTTTAATGATACCTGATTGGTCGTGGCCTCATTCTTTCTTTGTACCTTATTGGTTGTTATCTCATTATTTAAAACTGCAGAAGATTTTGAATTTTTCTTAGGATAAGATTGTTTTCCTGCAGGAGTAGCACCATCCTTTTCTAATTTCAATGCTGTATCCTCTATCAAATCTTTTGCTGCCATACACACATTTCTCTTCTCATCTATACTTGTTTCCTGTGAGTTGGTCTCACTTGATATTGAACTCAGGCTTGTATCCATTACTTTCTGAATTTTGACTGAAATAACATCATCACCACCAACTTGTACCTTTCTTTTCAGCCTTTCTTTCGTATGGTCAGGTTTTTCATCATCCATCCCCAATTGATTTGACGAGCACTTTCTTCCAGTCTTTACAAGTTCATCTTTAAAATCATTTAATGACCATTTCAATAATGCTAAAACTCTGGTCAATCCATCAACTAAAACTCTTGGATCTAAACCATATTTGCAAAGGATTTCATACACATTTCCCTGTAGTAAACTATGATTTCGACGACATGAGGACCATATATTACAGCGACCTTCAACAAAACTGCGACAAATATGAAGGAATGGACATTTTTGCTGCTGTTGTTGATTTCCTACTTTCTCTTTAGTCCTACACCCTTTTAAACTGTTGTAGAAATGACATATGATAGGGACAGTCACCCTGCATCTGTTTGCATCATGTTGGAGTAAAAGACACAAGTTTGGTAATTCTACTCTATGAAGGTAAAACTTTTGTTGTACCTCTATATTGTGATCATCACTCAAGTTGTGGCCAAATTTACATTTCATCATGTCACAAGAACTCAGAACATAGAATTTACAAATATGAAGTGCATCACAGTCACCCTGGCAAGATTTTGGATGATTTGAATGAGCCTGGCACAGTTTCACATCTGATTTTGCACGAACTAATTCAGTTCCCTCAGTGCTCAATCCACCCTCTTCATTATTTGCAATTTCCATATCAAATTCAAACACTTTTGGGTATTTCTGTAAAAAAGGTTTCAAAACTTTATCATCTTTAAATCGATGCTTGACAGTACTTACAAATTCTTTTTCTAAACCTGCTACTGTATATTCTCCACCGTTTTTTAGCAGTAAATTCAGTAAATCGGATATTAAATCTTCAACTGCCTCTTTTCCTAACAACTCTGGTTTAATTACAGGCAAATTTTTCAGTTCTTCCGCAAAATCTGGATCTTTAACTGACTCTTCTTCTTTACTTTCAGAGTCAACATCTGTAGGTTTATTTTTCAAGAATTCTATAGCCATTTTGATACCAGATTCATTTGTTGGCCAATCATAACTACTTTGGTTTGATTGAGAGCTTACAACACTTTCTTCTAAAGGTTTATAAGTATCAGTTCTCTCATTTTTATCTTCAGATTTTTTATTCCAGTTTCTCTCTTTGTATCTTTCTTGTTTTGGATTACTGAAATGGAGGTTCTCATATCCTGCTCTTTTAAAATTCCTTCTTCTATCTCTAGCATCATGAACTCTTGCCTCATTATAAAACTGACGTTCATTGTCAAGTGTTTCTCGGTTATGATAATCATGTAAATCCCTTCGATCATAATCATTGCGATGCTGAAATTCAAAGTTATCTCCCATATCATAACTCCTGGCATCATATGGGTCTCTTAAATCTTTATTATAACTTCTATTTTCATAAGTATCATTGTCTTGGCTATAACTGCCTCTATTACCTTCAGCAAAGTTAATGTCTCTGTCTCTACGTTCATTTATATTGTCTCTCTCATAAAACCGATCATATTCTTTGTCAGAAAATTCAGCATTATCTCTACTGTAACGATCCCTATCTAAATATTCAAATGTATCACTAGCATGCCTTTCCCTACCTACAAAACTATAATCATCTCTATCATAACATTGCTCCAGACTTCCTGTATTTTCCTCAAAATTCCTGTGACAATAGCTACTTGTTTCATCTGACGTTTCATATGGTTTTGATCGTTGGGAATTTCTAAAATGACTTTTATCAAATATTTCTTGTGTATCCTTAAACCCTACATGTATATCATCAGTATTCCATCCTGGCCTATCTCTCTGAGATTCTCTAGTCTTTGCCCTGCCACGTCCTCTGAAACTGTTGCCGCCAAACTTACTACGAGCACGCCCTCTGCCTCTCTGGTAGGGTCTCATGGTTACTTGACTTGTCTTTTAATCTGAAATGTTTTTGTATAAAAAAAATTTCATTAATAATTATAAAATGTAGGGTGCGATCTGTTTCTGAAGGTAAAAGAGAATTACTGCAAATTGTGTAAAATGAATAATTCTGAAGACTAATGTTGAAATGGGGTTGGGAATAATATTGAGGTACATGCAGTTCATCAATAAATAAATTGCTTTGCCAAGAACAGCTGGATACAGCCGCAGAGGTCCAACCCTGAACAGTTGGGACAAAAATGGACACCATATTCGCCCTTGATACAGGTCTAAATTTTTGACACATAATAGGTTTCTGAAACAGTATTACTGCAGTCATGGAACTTAGAATTGGTTATATGATTTAAATTTTATATTTTTTGCTTTTGTGCAATTCACTATGCTGTTGTGAATTGACCCCCCCCCCTTTCCCTTCCTAAAAAAGGGTAACCTACCATTTTTTGCAATACACTATTCTGTTGAGAATTAACCCTCTCCCCAACCCACCCCTACAAAAACCTGTTTACCCCACTTTTTAGCTTTTGTGCATTACACAAGGCTGTTGCCTATTGACCCCCCCCCCTTTTTTGGCAAATAGTTCAAAACCTGACAATTCTTTATACATAATTTACAAGTTATAAGTAGTGTAGGGAGGTAAATCCAAACATACACAACATTGTATTTCAAATGTATTAGAGTTAGGGAGCTACCATTTGATTTTTATGGGGGGCTAGGATGAAAAATTTTGTCCTGCATTTTTTTTTAGCTGTAATCTCTGTCCTGCCTTTTTATTTTTCACTCTGTTCGGTCCTGCCTTTTTTTTTTAGTTTATCCTGACTTTTTTTTACCTAAATTGTCGTCCTGACTTTTTTTTTTTGCAAGTGTCTCATCCTGCCTTTTTTTTTACTCAAAACTCCTGTCCTGCCTATTTTTTTCAAATTTCATCCTAGCCCCCCCATAAAAATCAAATGGTAGCTCCCTTACCTCCCTTACACTGTTTCTTTAATTGTCTTAATTGTCCATTAACCAGAAAAACCTAGTTCCCCCCTCCCCTTTTCTCCCCCCCTAATTCCTAAATGGTTTGAGCCAGAACCCCCTAAAAGTTGATCAGAAACCATCCCTTTGTGGTATGGAAACTGGTAAAATTTCAGAGATATTTATAATTTATACACTTAAACACAAGTTTTTGTCTGGAAACTATAAAAATGCTTATTGGGCCCCTTTATCCAAAACTGTTGGGACCATAACCCCCAAAATCAATCCCAACCTTCCTTTAGTGGTATCTCAGAGTGGTATTGAACCATCTTGTAAAAATTTATAGAGATCCATATACTTAAAGTAAAGTTATTGTCTGGACACTAAATGCGTCTTCGGACAACGACATGATTGCGTTATGCATGTACGACGCAAACAAATTTTTGCAGTCCTATAAGAATTAGTTACCTTTTATGATTTTCATTTTCTTGTATATATAAATATATTAAATTATCTGCCTTAAAATGATGATCTAAAATTCTATGGAAAGAAATATGATTTAAATTTATTTCAAATCCTCTAAAATCATGAAAACGTTAAAACTTAGTTTAAAAAAAAAATCAGATATTTCTTCTTTTCTTCTTTAATTTTCCAGTTTTCCATCTGAATAAAGATGATTAATAACTGGTGCATACATGGCCTATTTATTTAAAACTATCCCGTTTCACTTTGCTATATAGACACATGTACATCATGTACATGTACAAGATTTATTGAACATGGTGTGGAACATCTGAAAAAATCCACTAAAGCCTTATATTTTGAAAACAATATATGGTAAATTTTAATCAACCATTCATTTTGAGGGACTTACATGTATACTCAGTGGCACCTTGATTACAATTCTACCTGCAAACATAGATTGACAAAATTTATTGATACTTAACAGGGACTGTCTATACTAGCCAAGCTGGTCTCTTATAACAATGTCTATACAAATTTTAAGACAGAACTGTGTGGTCGCTGATGTCGCATGTCTTCATAGCAAATCTTTTTATATTTACGATGTGTTCATGTGTTCTTCATAATTACTTGTAACATGAATGGTAAATTTTCCTTTGATCTTCTGGTGAGTTAACTCGGTTATTTTTAGTAGAGTGCGTTAACTGAATGATTTTTTTAGTTATTTCACTCTCCAATCCTGCCGTAGAGAACTTCTCGTTTGAAAAGCAAAGAATGGGAGGAGCTTAAACCAGTGCATTAACTTCCATCTCAAAAGTTGTTAATGCACAGTCTAGCTCCGCCTCCTTGGGGTAGTAATTAGGGAGCACCATTTGAACTTCAAGGGGGCTATAAGGTATGGGGAATATCTGGATTCAGAATTTATTATTTTGTCATCTGTTTATCCAGAATAAAAAAAAACTTTTCATAAAATTGGTGATCAGATATATCTTTTTAGAAGAATAGAAAACATACCCCCCCCCCCCACATAAAGTTCTATTTTCGTGTATCGAACAAGCTTCAAACATTTGTCCCTGGACCTTACATGAATTCAGCACCCAGTCAATTAACCGATTTTTCCCAGTTTTGGGGAATGAAAGAACATTTTGATTTACCTTCATAATTGGTATAAGGGATATGTTTCTTTTTTATCACAACGCCCTTCGAAACTACAAGTCTTCCCCTATGTTTTGATGGCAAATAATCATAGAATAAATTTTTGCATTACCCTCCCCTTTTTTTTCTTTCTCTCCCAACCACACACCCTTTTTCAAGAAAATTTTTGGGGAAAAAAATTAATGACTTTCGAGTATGAATCAAATGGCAACAATTCTTTGAATTTTAAACGTACCTTTATCGGACAAACAAATCCAACTGACATTAATTTTCTGAAATCAGATATAGTATCACGTCACTATTTGATTGACGTATCTAAAAGTGCAGAAAAGTTTTATAGGTTAGGGTTTAACCTTTAATATGTGTCATAGCCCATTAATGTTACAAATCATATACATGTATAGACACGCCTTACTCATTAACATATTTAATCCACTCAAAGCTACGCTTTTCGTGAATTAAATAAGTTAATTCGTAAAAGGCGTGCTACACAAATGTATATATATAACATGAATATGTTTAAGTTGAACTGGAAATTGTTTTTATAGAATCAAAATTTTATACATTTTGTCATTGCAATGTGCTGCTTTTAAAAAGATTCCCCGAGATAGTTTTATGGAGATAGTTCTTTGAGAATATAAATATTTGACACTTTATAACACATAATATTCAATGAATTAAACAATAGAGTTTACTTCTTGGCTATGTTGAGAAATGTATACAATTACGTTGGTCTAATTAAATGGGGAGTGTGTTCATAGGACACAGATGATGCCACCACTTGCATATAACATTATAAAGGGACATAACTCAAGAACTGTAAAAGTGACAATACCCAAATTTGTACTTAATCTAAGTTGTGATGTGTGGTAATAACTAATAAGCATTGTTTATAAGTTTCATAACATTTGGTTGAGGAAAACTAAAGATAGATTGATTGATTGTTTTAGGCGTTTTAAGTTACTTTTAAAACCACTTTCAAGCCCCCCTTTTGCGCTATTTCGGGACAGTTTTTGTTGGTGGAGGAAGACTAGTGAATTCAGATTGGAGTGGAGTGCACCTGTACAAGCAGTGTTCGAACTCACAACATCAGTTTTGATTTGCTAGTGATTACAGTAGTAACTACTTAGACAACTTGGCCACTGAGGCCCCAACTAAAGTTATACATGTAGAATAGAAACGAAAAAATTCAGCAATTTTCCATTTGTTAATGCTAGAACAGTAAAAGTGAAGTTGCAAAATCCCATCTTGATTCTTGCATGCGCGTAGCTACGTTTACGTCAAAACACCCGGGCGTACACTTGAATTTTGAAAATAAAACAAATAATCGACATAGAATAAGAAAAACTGGTCAAAAGCACATCATCCTTGTGCTTCTTTTTTCAATGGATTGTAATTTTGAATAAAAAGGGACTAAATTTACTCAAATAGATCATTTAATATATTTGTTCGAATCTTTTGTAACAGTCTGAATCTACTATGAATTCTACGTACTTTTCTTATATTTAAAGCAATTCACTATCTGCTCAGATTCGATATGCTGTTTTTATTTTTGTCGAGCCTGTGATTTATGTCCTAAAAGCGAGACAAAGAGGCGTCAATATTTAGGTTCCGAATGTGGATAAAGTCTTTTGAATGACTCTCCGTGAAATTTTACGAAAGTTGGACAGAAACTTACTGTTTATGATCAAAAGAGTATTCAGAGCAATATAATAATGCAATTATATCTTTAATTTTCCCGCATTTTAAGGACAAAATGTATTTCTTTCTGCAATTAATAAGTGGTCGCAATTTCGGCTTACATTTTGTTATTTCTCAATAACATTAACTACTTGTCCAACCTTCATCGAATTTTATGAAAATGCAGAAGAAGATTTTTCTATGACTAATGTCTAAAGCTAAAATTTTGAAAGCATTTGTTTTCGTTCATTTTTCTGTTCTTTTCTGATAGACAGATAGCCGGGCTCTTCTTTACGCAATTAATTGTTTTACATGCTCAATTTATAAACCTTCATAGATTGTCGTGAAATATTCCAGATCAAGAAAAAAATATCAAAAGAAAATCTTAGATTTTTAAAAAAATCCCTTTAAAGGAATGATAAATTGATTCACTTTTTGTGGGAAGAAATCCTAGGTGTTCCAGATTTTTTTTTATATTGCACCTCTTCGAAATATGCTTTTGTCGATTGTATGCTCACTGACGGCACCCTTTAAACTTATTTAAAAGTAATATTGGTTTGGACGTTTTCTCTAAAACCAATGTCCATTAGGCTAGCTTCCAGTTTAACACGATGAATAAGTTAACATATTACACAATTTAACCAAAACAAACAAACCATTTAGATTCAAAAGTATGTTGCTATCAATGATTTTTTACTGACAGAAATCATTACGGTATCTCATCAGTCAGGGGACTTACTTAAACAAGTGATTTTCTGAATCACTGATTCAAGTAACATTATTTCCATAAAGGTTGGAAGTTAGAGTTGTCTTTCTTTAATAATCACCTATTTAAGTAGTACAAATTAATCACTAGAAGAAGTGATTTAATATTAGTGTAGCTTTAAATATAGAATACTAATGATCCAGGGACTAATTATGTTTCTAAACTTATCAGAACCAACATCTGTGTTGTCTAGGATGACCAGGTCATTTCAGGTGATGACCTTGTACTGAATCTAGGATAATGACATAAAAATCACTTGTTTAAGTATCAGACCTCAATTTCCTTCCCAAAAATCACTTCTTTAAGTATCATTCTTTTAATAACCCCCACTAATTTCAACACCCCCGAACAGTGAAATTTTTATCGCGAACAGTAGAATTTTATTACATAATCTGAAAGATGAAACCTTGAATTTCACAGGAAAAATACTCCCACTGCTGTGAAAAATCTTTTAAGAAAGTATCAGTTCATTATGTAAAGCCATTATTATAGCATTTTTACATCTAAAATAGAATTTTCAGGTAAATGATAGCATCAAAGGCATAAACCTTGCTACTTAAAAGAAGCAAAAAGTTCATATTTTTTAATTTTACTAATTAAAAGATGTTATTTAAACCTATATGTTTAAAATTTTGAAAAAACTACAAAATCCCAATTTGTGACAAAACCTCGAATTTGCTACTCAAATAAGTGATTTAAAAATCACTTATTTCAGTAAGTCCCCTGACTGCTCATTCTCGATAGCTTTCGGGGGCTTTGTTCCTTTCAAACCCACTACCAGCAGGTGCTTTAACATTGAGCGGTTGGCACCCCTCATATCCCTCGCCAAGGTTCGGGCGTACACGTAAAAATGACCCAGCTACGCCACTGTCTTGTTCTGTGTAATGTGGGAATAATCATTGAGTATAAGTTTAATAACATTGAGTCAAACTAAAGTCGAATGAAAACCAACTTTGGGACATATGGACAGACGTAGGGTAAAAATTAATGCCCCATCAGCTATGGCGGGGACATAAAAGTTCTTATCTGATGTTCCACCATGTGCATTGTTCAAGGTGTGGGAGGTTTAAGTGCTCAAAAACATGTTTATCCCTGAGTGACACATTCTTCATGTGCCTGTTTCAAGTCAGGAGCTTGTAGTTCAGTAGTTGTTGTTGTTTGACGACTATCATATTTGATTTTTGTAAAATATTTTGTTATAAATTATGCCAATACATGTAGTATTCTCAGTTGAATTGTTTAAAATTTTCATGCCTGGGCCTTTCATAGCTGACTTTGCAGTAAGGGTTTTTCTCATTGTTAAAGGCTGTACCTATGCATATACATTGTAGATCTATTTTGCTTACATCTAATTTATTTGGTTGATAGTACAGTTCAGTCTCATTGGTAATACCTCATCTCCTTATTTTTATATTAACAACTGTGTAAAGTCACAAGTACATTGTTCCAATCATACCTGCTCAATCTCAATCGCTTATGTTAGTGATATGTTTGATGAAAAATAAAAATAACATGCTGATAATTCAAATCCGTCACGAGACATTACGCAACTTTCCCGCCATACATAATTATTTTTATACGGTTGTGGTGTTTACATATGTTTTTCTAAGCTAAGGAAAGTATAACTAACTAATTGTGACTGATGACAGAAAATAAATTAACAATAACCTGATATTTATCTAAAAATGAAGCTCACCTTACCTTTTAAAATATTAAATGAAAAATCAAGCTCGGGACGACAACGAAAAAACAAATTTTAGTGCTATTTTAAATCTGTCGATTCCGTTCTATAACCGTAATTGTCGGGATCAGGGGATTTCTTTAATAAAATTGTATAAATTAAACTACAAAAAAATATATCAATTTTATGGTCCATGAGACCCCATCTCAGCAGGAACGTACCGGTATATTCTATTCCCTGATCACTAGTATTTCTATTGAATTCCAAGGATATTATTGTGAAAATCTATGGATGGTACCAGCGGGATTCGAACCCTCAATCTCGGGATCTACAGGCAGCGTTGTCTAACCAATTGACCAATTGACAGTCAGGAGTCTACTTCGTCAAAATTATCTCCCCATTACGCCAGTTCATTTTCACAATCGTAGAAATGGAAGCCATTGTAGGGATGACGCGCTACCAATATTGCTCTTGGAAACCGATAAATTTATCCACATTGCACCATTACGATCCTTATATGTCAGTTGTATTTTAAAAGACAAACGTATCAACTAGCTAATGAGGATCAGGTAATAATCTTGTCTGCATTGATTCAACTTAAAACTATTGTCTGATCGGTTGTCAGGTGGAATTTTTGAAAATTCATAAACATTTAAAAAAATTCTAATTAAATATTTCGTGGAAGGGCAGACTATTTTAGTGTATGAAGACTATAAACCCTAGTAATCACACACAAAAAAATAGAATTTTTCGAAGATATGCATTTTCATCATCCAACTTGAAAGACTGTCGTCAAGTACTTTCAGTAAAAAAAATAGCTATTCGAACACACCTTCTCTGTTTTTGTGACTCATTAGATCTTCTTTGAAAAATAAAGCGGCTGGATGATCGAGACTAGTGACTCATTAGATAGGTATTTCAATTGACCCATATATTTCATCTTTTAGTACTGTGATTTTTTTGTGTTATAAAGTCAACCTGTAGCTTTAATATATAAAAATGATAGAATCTGAAGCGAGACGATGCATGAAATATTCTTACTTTGTACGATATCAAGACAAAATACTCAAACACGCCCTAACATAAAAAAGGTGCACTCGATTTTCTCTTTTCGATACAATTGTTACCCATTTTTTGGATTTTTTTCTTCAGTCACATAATGGAAGGGCAGACACGAAAATTACTGAACTAATAGATTGATATGTTTTCCGTCCGTGGTAATTTTTTCATAAAAATCGGAGGTTATGCATTTTCTTCATCCAACTTGAAAGATACCCATGTCGTCGACTTGATATCTAATTGTTTTGCTTAACTATGTACTAGATAAATTGAAAACTTATGCAAATGGTGTTTTAAAAAAAAAACACCTCGTAATTGAGAAGAAAATTGCAATTTTGTTTGTTTCTATTAACTTTTAAAATTTTTGTCACTATAGTAAACAATACAGTAAACATTTATCGCCTTCTCTAACAAAGAGCTTCGATTCTTTTGTTCTATTTCAACCTGGTTTCCGACTGTTGACTCAATTGGTTAGAGCGCTGCCTTTTAATCCCGAGATAGAGGGTTCGAATCCAGCTGGTACCATCCATAGATTTTCACAACGCATCTGCTACTGGTACAAAAATTGTATATAGAATATTGCCTGGCAGTGAGATGTTAGAATTGGTCATGAGGTTTCATGTGACATCTATGGATCTGGCCAGAGGGTTTCCGAGTAGAAGTCTCGGGGTTGTACAGTAGTGGACCTGGTAGTTGCTCGGATGGATGGTACGCAGCCCGAAAAAAGAAAAGGGGGGAGTCCGAGAGTGTTGTAAACCTGGAAATATAAAGGTAGTCTCACTAGTTGAGTTAGGGACGATCTTCTATGAAGATCTCTTTTGGCTCAATTGGTCAGAGCGCTGCCTTTAGATCCCGAGATTGAGGGTTCGAATCCCGCTGGTACCATCCATAGAGTTTTCACAACAATATTCAGGATAGTCAGTTGTGTGACAAATCCTTGAAAGTTCAAATATAAAGTTTTTTTTAACTCCGGTTGACGATACTCATGGACTACAAGACAACTGATGAATAGAATAACACCGATATAAACATGTAGATATCGAGTTAAATTGCTGTTAAAAGATTACAAATTGATATTACAAAAAACTCAATTGCGTTTACCTTCTAAACTCGGATACAATATTGCATTAAAATAAAGTATTGAGGTAGGTGTTGCTTGTTTTCTGTTCTATTGCATTACTTTCGCATATTTACTGATTTCAGCAAGTCAACATGGCGGCTCCTTTGTTGCAACATGTCAACAGTGAATTTGACGGTAGCTTGCGATACAAAATGTAAATTTAAAATTGCAAATGTTGGGTTTACTGAGAAGTAAAAAAAGTAATCACATTTTTTTTTCTAGCGTTTAGTTAAGAAATCATTCGTGCAGGTTTATTAGATTTGTTTTACATTTATCGAACAGTGGGTAAAATAGAACAGCCACACACACAGTATACCCATCATCGCTTCAGTTTTTTAATGATCTTATTTGTCCTATTAGAATCGAAATAATTCATGGCATAAAATTCGAATATCACGGCCCAGGCCATGTGTAAATTTCCAACAAATCTATGGCTTCCATGAATTATTTCTTAATAATTATATTCCCCCCCCCTTCCCCCCCCACCACCACCACCACCATGTGATGGCATGTTGATCATATCATTACTTTAATATTACTTAATTATTTCGGAATGACAGTAATAATTCTCTGAAATGCGATATCAGCTTCCGGGTTTTTAAATACAAAGTTTAAAAGTTCTCACAGACGAAGAGTTTTGTTATAAATAAGGCCGTTAGTTTTCCCGTTTGATTTGTTTTACATTTTTCATGACGTGGAATTTAAAATAACCGACTATACGGTATATATTTTTCATTGCTGAAGGATGTAAGGAGGTTTATAATTATAAGAATAAGAAGATATGTTATGATTTCCACCAGACACCCACTTGATGACATAGAAAATAGGCCACCATACGGTATCAACAATGAGCAAAAAGCATACCACATAGTCAGCTATAAAAGGCCCCGAAATAATAAATGTAAAACAATTCAAACGAGAAAACTAACAACCTGATTTATATACAAAACCATGAGGACGAAAACAAATGTAATACACAGTAACAAATAACAAACATTAAAATAAAAGTACCTGGCTTGGGACAGCATATACAGAAGGAAATTAAGGGTTAAACATGTTTGTGGGCGGCCATCACTTCCCCTAACCTGGGACGTTGGTGTATCTGCACAATATAAGAACAAAAATCCGTTGAAAAGGACTTTTACTCACCAGACTGATACAAAGAAGAAAAACAAGAAACAAAAGCACAGACCGGGTGTGGCAGGATAGTAATACATCCCAACTCTGTTGGATAGTTGTCTCATAGGCAATCATACCACATCTCATAATAACATTAATGTCAGAAAAATATGTCTGTGTTAGGATGACGGGTCTTCCTGTGGACTGTCACCTAATGAACTAGCATATTCAAAATCTGGTTCATGGTGCATATGTAAGGGGTTGTTAAAAGAGTGGGACAAGGGGGGTCCCAATAACAGCAAAACCGTGAATTGATTTGGCGTAAAACAGATGACAGCAAATGAAATATTAGAATAATTAGTCCGGTACAGGACCAATCCAGTAGATGACTCGTAGATCTTATTATATAACTGGTGGTGTGTGCCTATATAACTGTAATTTGTGTAAACAAGACATTTCGACCATGAAGGAAGTTTGCCCTTGGTTGATCATTTTTTTCTGTTACTTGTACAAAAAGTTATAGTATGGATGTCAATTTTTTCTGAACACAATTGATAGTTTCGGTTTTTGTCATAGGAATATTTTTAATCAAGGGCATTTGATGAATCAATTTTTTATGGTTTATTTTTTTAATTTAATTTTTCAAGAAAATGCTGTCAGTGACACTTTATATCAATTTGATCTTTAGAACATTTTTTTTCTTTCTGAAAAGCAGTTTATAGTATAGTTTGTATTAAAAAAACCATTGATGCACACTATAGAATTTTAATCTAATTACCACATAATAAACCTTACTTATAAAATACAAAAATACCCATGCAGATGGATACAGGAAATGTAATTGAAACATGCATGCCATTTACGGTTATTCTGATAATATAATAGAAATTACATCAAGTGACAATTCTGATATTATAAAAGAAATTGGCTAGAGTAACAATTTGGATGACACCAAGTGAAACACCAATCATATATCTTATGTGAAATTATAGAATATGGAGAATTTTGGTACAGCATTGGAGTAGCTGTAGGATTTTTAAAAGGATTTTGACGAGAAATCAAATTGAAGACACAGCTTTATTTGAAGCTATGGTTGCTGAGCTTCAACTTTTGCTATGCGAAGCAGTTAAAAAGCTTTAAGGAAAATTGGTTGTCAGGGTTCTCTTTCATGTTAATGCAAATAAATTATTGTATAAGTTATAAGTGATTTTTCGTCAAATTTTTTACAAAATATAAATTGCACAAAAATTGTGTACAAAGTCAAAATACAAATTATAACTTGTACAACGAATGTGTACAAAGTCAAAATACAAATTATAATTTGTACAATTTTTTTGTGCAAATAACAATGAAATTTGTAGAAAATGATACATGTTCACAGACAATGGAATTGATTACAAAGGATAATAATAATTTATACTGGAATTGTCCTAGGTCCAACTGATGTTTAAAATATGTTTATGTGGCATATTACTTCCTTCTGCAAATACGGGACCACCATATTACTAGTAGGAAGACCCCAAACAGATATTCATTGTAAGAAGATGTGGTATACATGCGTGCCAATGAGACAACTATCCACAATGTTCAATTATCTTCAATTTCTACTGATGATTGGCTCTCAAAATGCTAACATTCCAATTTCAATAACAGTTAACACAAAATACATTCTTACAATAACAGATTACAAAATAAATAATAGTCCTATAACAGCTAACAAAGAGTAAGATAATAACAGCTAACAGTAAATATATTTTTCAGAATAACAGATAACAAAGAATTAAATTGCCTCATAACAGCATAACAGTTAAACCCCTTGCCCCCCCTCTTAAAAGCAGAGATAAAGTCATATGAAACGAGTGACTGGTGAAAAATAATGTTTATCCAATTCTTGAACCCCATGCATGTATATATCATAAACTTAAAGTCATATGAAACAAGTGACCGGTGAAAAATACTGTGATTCCAATTCTCGAACCAATGCATACAAACATTATACACTTAGTCTTCTGTGCACGATTTTATCTTTTTTTACGCAAACATTTCGTATCATTTTATCGTCTGCCTGTTATTGTGTGAAAATATGACAGCTACTTAATATCGTGTTTTAAGTTTACCTAGTTAACTTATAGTAAACAATCAACAAAGAAGCATGGATATTGAGCACGTGTATAACATGTACAATCAGATAATAAGTTATTAAAATGACAGATCCATGCGTATTGCGATCACCGGGTTTTTACGAGAAGGGTCACGCTGAGGTCACTTGCATACCGAAAATATGTCGTGCGAATTGCTTCTTAGAAGCAAGCAATCAAAAAAGCTAAACTTCTTCTAAATGTGGACAAATTAAAGAATTTTCTTCAGAAAAATGTATACGTACATAAGTTTTATAATGAATTATCCATTTAGTTATAAAAAAATATATGCATAATTTTTTTTTAATTTGAGGTTTCATATGACTTTAATAAATATCATGAGTAACATGTATCCGTCATGATATGTACATGTATGTTATATTTTCCACTGAACTCAACCATCGTCATCATGGACTTTTCATTTTCATACCGTATTCATCTAATACAGCTGTTAAAACCTGTTGCACGCCAGGCAAATCTATAATTTCGTTGTTTATTGTAATGCTGCATGTATCTTGATTCTCTGCTCAACATTTCTAAAATTTCATTGTATTCGAAACTACTCATCTTTAAAATCATATATCTGACCTTCGAAATTTTGCATCATAAACAAGGTTGTCAGTTATGATAAATTGATGCTGTTTTTTTCTTTTCACTGTAATTTTCTTCATGTTTATGTTCGAGAAAACTTTAAATGCATATCAAAAGATCAGTTCTTTCTGTTTCTGCGTAGGCTTTGTTATATCCACGAAGACATTAATTAATTTTTCCATTTTTGTATCTGACAAGTAATTTTACTATTTTAAAATACAATTATTAATCGTGTTTGATTTCATAGATAATGCTTTGTTAAAAAATCTTTCATTATGGACATTTTACAGTTAAAAGGTTGTTATCTACTATTTCAGCTAATTCATAAATAAATTTCCTTTTTTCACGAACTAATTTTGAAAGCTAAGCAACAGGGATTTTACTGCTTTTTTCCACCCCAGAGTCACAGCGAGGCCTTCAACACGGAGAAACGGCTTGAATGGAATTCCTTGCTAGATGCCGGTACCCAAAATCTTTGCATGGAGAAGTTACGCACATGCAGGCCAGAAATCCAGCAGATAAGACTACAATAGTAAAACAACAAGCTTTACTACATTCGAGGCAATTTTAATTAAATCTAAGATTGTCATTATTATTCAACAAGATCTAGTGAATACATTTTTAAACCACCTATAATTCTGCAACATGCTTTAACATTTTATTACAATGCTATTTACGGGTTGGAACTTGTTGCAAAATGATTAAAGATTTGGGATCTTGTGGATATTAGATTTTCCGCCAGGAAAGTCAAGCAAATATTTCAAAAACATTTTTTTTATTTTATTGAATGTTCTAATCAATGTCAACGTAAATTAATTTAAGCACAATCATTATAAAACCTGATAAGTAATGATTACTTATAACTATATTTCTTTGCTTTTTTTTGCTTTTGTGCCAATTATCATTTCATTTGCACCAAAACAGTACATTGTATTTGAGCCAACAATACAGGAAAATGGTTAAATAATAGATCTATATTGGAAAGATTAGTTTTCTCGTTTGAAGTTTTTTACATTTGTCATTCCGGGGCCTTTAATAGCTGATTATGCAATTTGAGCTTTTGTAATTTTCAAAGGCCATCCAGTGACATATAAGTGTTCAGTGACGAATCCAGAACTTTTCCTAAGGGGGGCCCGCTGACTGACCTAAGGGGGGACCCTCTCCAGTCATGCTTCAGTGATTCCCTATATAATCAACCAAATTTTTCGCACGAAAGGGGGGGGGCCCGGCCCCCCCCAGCCCCCCCCCCCCCTGGATCCGACTATGGTGTTTATTTCTTTGTCATTGGCAATCATACCACATCTTCTTATTTTATAGTGTAATAATCATGTAAAAACACAATTGTGATTACAGAGTATAACATATTGCTAATAAATTATGGTATATTCACCAATAAACCAAAATTATAACATTAAATCCTTTTGAGTTTTTTTAATACGGGGATTGTAGATTTTGCTTCTCTATTTGACAGTGGTTGACTGTATCATTTAACGATGTTGCTGTGCTACATTTGTTGTGATTCTGACTTTGCACCTTACAACTCTATCTATACGTTTTGTTTCTTTTTTTAATACATCAGATTTCCTTCATTTCATGTCTTTAAAAATCACAAATGCATTTCCTCCGATATTTTTATCCGAATTAACTATGTCCAGTTGTCACCTAGAACATATAAAAAAAGTTTTATACGAGAAATCAGTATGAACTCACTTACTTACCCAATGAGGAATGTGTGATTCTCTAAAACATTTCTTATATACTAGCCTCGCATTCAGGATGCAACTTGCATCAAATTAGTTATATTCCACCTTTAAATTGGCGCAAAAGTCATACTTATTCAGTTTAGCGCAAAAGAAATACGATCCTGTGGCGACAATGACATTTTACTGCATTTTTCAATAAACAGCTACGCCATGAGCGCAAGATACGCCCGTCGTCTTGTGAAGTTTTAAGCAATAATCATAAATAGTTTCTGAGACACGACGCGACATGAAGTGAACCCCCCTTCTTTTTTTACAAAACTCAATAACTCTAAAATAAAATTTTCAACCATCACCAAAAAGTATACATATCTTTAGATTAATATAACTAAGAAGTGTGTAAAGTTTTAAACAATAATCATAAATTATTTGGAGATACGGCGCGACATATTAAACACCACTTTTTTTTACAAAAAAAATTACTCTAAATGAAATTTTGAATCATCACCAAAAAGTATACAGATCTTTAGATTAATATAGCTAAGAAGTGTGTAAAGTTTTAAGCAATAATCATAAATGGTTTTTGAGATATCATACGGCGCGACATGTGAACCCCTCTCCACCTTTTGTTTTTTTAAACAAAAAACTCAATAACTCTAAGATAAAATTTTGAATCATCACCAAAAAGTATACAGATCTTTGAATTAATATAACTAAGAAGTGTGTAAAGTTTTAAGCAATAATCATAGATAGTTTTTGAGATACGAAGCGACATGTGAAAAAAACCACACCCATGTTTTAGTTACAAAGTCCCGTAAATTAAAAAGTTTTAATATTATTTTCACCAAAAGTATACAGATCGTTTGATCATCATAAGAAACAATTATGTTAAGTTTCATGATTTCATGAAATTTGATTAAGTCGTTCTCAAGTTACGCCGGATGCGACATGTTTTCCGTCGGACAGACAGACGGTACGACGGACGGACGGACGGATATTTGTAGACCATCATACGTCCCGTCAAAATTTTGACGGGCGTATAAAAATTTGCGCAAATGCAATGTGCTCATCAAAATTTTATAATATTTCAGTTTATAACATTCTTATATTGTATATTATTTTTGTAATGTTCTATGTTAATATTTGATCAAATATGTACCGATTATCAGGTTATCTGCATGTTGATATCGTAAAATATCAGCTGCGAGACATAATATGAAGCTTTTTGTCGAGTGAGCGTAGCGAACGAGATCAAAAAGCCTTCATATAATGTCAAGCAGCTGATATTTTACAATATCAATATGCAGATAATCTGATAATCGATTTATCGGGCTATATTTGCGTGTTTCAGAAGTGTTTTCTTTGTTTCATCAGCACACAAAAGATGACTTGATAAGTTCGGGTCAAAGTTATTAACGTCGGTTCAAACATTATGACGTCGCTGATATGTCCGGGTCAAAGTTATTAAGGCCGGGTCAACGTATTTGACGTCACAAAGACATGATACGGAATAATATTAAGAGCTGAACAGAGTGATATAGACAGTGGGACGACCGATAAATATATATATATATCTACCAATCCAAAAAATCAAAAAATACTGTCATGTATTGCCCGTCAACAAATATCGTTTTAATTGGATATGGAAGTAATGCTTGCATATAGTGGTTTTAAATACATCTGAATTATGTACTGATTAATATCTGATTCCTTGATTCTTTTGACAAAAAAAAATCTGAATTAGTATTGTCTGGTAGAGTCTGAAACTTCATTCAGCAAGATAAAAATCAGACAACTTCAAGCTGGCTTTTCTGATTATATAGTAATATTATCCCATGGAATTCAACGCTAAGTATCTACATAAACTATTTTTTAATCTGAAATCTCCATCACTTTTTTTTTAGACAAACAAGGAAATAATTGCATTTTCGTTGATATAATATTTTTACTATATATATGTCACACTTCTATAATACTAAAATTACGAGGTCCAATTTGTCAGCCGTCATCACGTAAAAACGACGAATCAAAGAATTCAACTTTATATACAACTAATATAGTACAAAGGTGTAGATTAAAAATTACACCACTCCAGGCCCATTTGTTTTCCACGTAATTAATATTGCCAATAATTAGGAAGTTCCGGGTCGAGTCCGATACCAATAGTATAATCACCTGTTACCTATTACCTTATCTGTGACGTTAAGGTGGCTCGTGGGTACAAAAATTTTAGCAAAAAATTAAACCTTTATTTTTTCATTACAAATTTTATTTATTACACTACTAGTTGTTACTTTATGATATGGTACAAAAAACAACCCAAAAAAATGATTTGGTTTGGCCTAAGATGACTTTAAAAATTGAAAAAGCTCCAAATTATCTCCCTTTGATGCAAAAATGCCATTTTTTTGCCTTAAATTTGAAATATCTTTTTTAACTCATCGGTGACCTATATTTTTTATTATTGTTTTCAAATAAGCTGTACATAAACTAAAAAATTGTAAAATTTAAGCGATTTCTTATATTAGGTTATTTTTTTATTTCGATATTTCCTCTTTTTCTCCTATTAGTTCAACAGAAAAAAAGGACATTAACAAAAATGTATGCTTCTACCAGAGGCAGATTTTAGCTTAAATGAACGGTGACCCCATTTTTTTATTTCATTTTTCTTTTAAGTATATGATAAAGTTCATTTATGAAAAAATAAAGCAAAATCCTATATTAGAAAAAAATTTTCATTTATACCCAGGAGCCCCCTTAAGCACGATATTGCGTCTCAAATGGTAACGTCAAATTTTTACGTTTTACGGCAATTACCGATTATTTGGGATAAGTTTTGTATTTCGCTTGCAATTTTTGTTTTGCACATCAATATGGATACTTCTTATAATGTTTTGCTGTACTGAATATGCATGGAATATTTCACAATGAAAGTAATGTAAGCAACAAACAACAAAATATATCGTATTTGGGTAATGCATAAGCTATATGAAATGAGAAGATAAAATTATATACGGTATGATGAGTGCCAATGAGACAACACTCTACCAGAGATCAATTGACATAAAACGTAATAAAGTGCAATGTTTTCCTATGTAAATCCGAAAGGAGTAGGATATATATTTTTAATATAAAAAGTTTGTCGGGAGTTACAAGTTAAACGGGTCTTGCTTACAAAATTCACACTATACTTTCTTTAATAGCGGTACAATTAGATTATGAAATGAAACGATTGTCAGTAAAAAAAGGTTATTATAATCATAATTCATCTCATATATTTACAAGCTTTGTATGATGTGGAGAGGTATATAGCCACGCTTTAGGCCCAATTTTATTTTCACTTTCAATTCTATACACGTGAATCTTATTGCAGAGAAATTAAAAAAAAAAACGAAATTACAGTCAGTTTACGCTTCCCGAATTTGAAAATTTGATAAAGAAGATTTGTTATCCTCTTGTGATACAAAACTTTTTCACAACTTAAGAACCTCATCTAAACGAACAAACCCAGTCAACGGATTTTTTTTTAATACTTTGTGGTCTTGTTGATAGTATCTGACTTTCAAGAAAATTCTATCTGAGGAACTATATACAGATGATCCACCATAGATAGCGTACCGCGAATCGACAACGTTGAAAACGTACGAAAATCGTCCAGTGGACAAACTTGCAAGACATTTCATTTCTTTGAAAACGAAGTCGTTTTCACTACGCAAGTTATCAAAAAGTATGTAGCTGTTTTGTAAAGATAAAGCACAATTACGGAAAAGCACTATTTAGCATGCAACTCATCTAAATTTTCAATAAATAACGTCGCAAATGACAATTTATTTGTAAAAAACGGCGAAATCCGACATTGGACATCTTGCAAGACATTTGCCAGAAGCCGTTGCATTTTTATATGTAGTGCGAGTGCTGCAAAAATTCGATTTTGATATGGTCGATGTATGTACTTATGTGAGCCGAATTTACACAAACGAAATATCATATAATCTTATATTTCAAAACCTATAAATTTTGATAACTTAACACCTTCCAAAATCTGACCATCATGAACACTATTTATTTTTGCCAAAAAATAGCGTTGGTCGTAATCAGAAACACATATCCAGTAATATTTTTATACTTTATATATAAAGCATATCATTCATTCGAATTTTCGTGGATATAACACCATTTTAAAGAACACAAACACCCCGGCTCAAGTGATTATGCGTATGGTCTGTTACGTCTGACACGCATATTTTTGACGTTTTGTCAAATTGAATATGTTGTCCTTATTTTAGACTAAAGTAAAATTTGATAAAACAATTTGTACTTTTTTCGGAATAGCATTTACCTGTCTAGTCTATGGATATAAGTTTTATGTAACTTAACTGTTATGATTTTATAGAAAAGTTGTTTATTAGTGTGGACTGGTTGATTACACGGTATTGACGCAATAACGTGCGTAACGTCTGTACGTTCCGCATCTGACAGGCGCACCACCAAACGGTGTATTCAGGATTAATATGCTATGTACACGGGTCATAATCACAGGGTTGACACTACTATAATTTGTCAAATTGTTACCTATTGTAGTATTTTAATCCGTAAGACTTTCTAAGATAACAATACGAATACTAAAAATCTGGACTAAAAATAAGTTTCATTTGTTAGCGGGCATGACATAAAACAGCGAATCAAAGAATTCAACTTTATTTATAACTAATATAGGACAATGCTGTTGATTAAAAAATACTCCATTCCAGGACCTTTTGTTTTCCAAATAATTAATATTACCAATAATTGATAAGTTCCAGTTCGACGGGTTCAAACAGAAAGATTTGAAAGCAGAGAAAATTGTGTATCTTATAATCGGCATGACTTTATCAGATGACAGTACTAATACTAAAATAAGGCTTGCACATAGTTATATACTTTAATTCAGTCACGGACCCGCGATATCACGGGTGTGTTCTAGTTTTGTATTACAAAGATATGTAGCTTGTTACGAGTCTACTTATGTCAACTATCAATATTATAGTGTGGAATCTTAGAGACGACAAAACATTAGAAAGAATTTGTTGTCACTGCTATTCCCTTTGAATGAGCCAACATATGTTTAAACTTCCCGTGGTTTCGAACAAACAAGTCTATTTTTATTGATCATTTATTGTAAGTAAACAATTTACCTGTGTATATGTCCATATCATACGGTTACATGTAAGTTGTGTAAAACGTGGGTGATTCACATAATTACCGGTTAAAACACATAGCATCCGTAGTTACTTGTTAAAAAAAATGGCTGACAAACTAGCAGAACTAAGAGCGAAATGTCTAGAGCGAGGAGCAAGTGGAATACACGGCATCGGCAGGTAATTAACTTAAGCATTGATGAATTTCACATTTTCTAGATTAAAAATAGCTTTAAGTTGATAATTCTACTTTTAGTCTGAGGTTACAAGATTAAATCTTAAAACTAGAACGTAGTATTACTACGTTTTAGAAACTAAGAAAGAAGTGAAACTTCTCACGACACAGGTTACTATATGTCTTCGTTTCTGTGACTTTGTTTTTGACTAACGTGTTTCTTATCTTCTGAGTCGAAAGACCTGGGAATTGGAATCCTCACATATTTTGACATCACAAGCCGAATAAAATGATATAGTAGTAACAAACAGACTGAGTTATAAATAGAAAATGTGCCTGCCTCTACGAATTTGGTCGATCTCTATAGGACTTTTTAATTTGTTTAAAAACTTTAATTTCAAGTCGCTGTTAGCCAACATATCCTTGTTTACACATAGAAAACTATACTTGAGGCTCCAAGTACCCTAGCCCAGTCAGCAGACTAACAGTGGGCCAACGTTGGCAAATGGTCGGCCCGTTGGTCGACCGTTGGTGTTGGCTTCACAACATTGGCCCAACGTTGGCAAATTGTCGGTCCGTTGGTCGCAAGTTTATGTTGGCTGCACAACATTGGCCCAACGTTGGCAAGTTGTCGGTCCGTTGGTCGCAAGTTTATGTTGGCTGCACAACATTGGCCCAACGTTGGCAAATTGTCGGTACATTGGTCGCACGTTGGTGTCGGCTGCACAACATTGGCCCAACGTTGGTCTGTTGTTGTAAATTCATATTATTATCTCGTGTTGGTTATAAATAATCGGGCAAATGTTGGCATTATGTTAGTAGCAACATAGGGCCGATATGAAATTTTGTTAATAGAATTGATAATATAATATTTTACGCTTTATTTCTCTTGGGAGGCGGATAATTTCGATTGCAGCAGGCTTTATGAAAAGTTAATGTTATACCGAAAGTGTTTATCAACTGAAATTACATTTACAACTCTATGTTGGGCCAATGCTGGCCCAACGTTGCGTGATTATATTTTATACTCTATATATAAGTCAGGTAAAATTTATACTGGAATATCATTACTGTAATAAAAAAAAATGTATATCGTAAACATAGATTGCCTGGTTAAAAATTAAAATTTATTGCAATCATTATTTATAATAACTTTATTCATTAAACTTTGTGAAACATAATAATAGCAATTATATGCAGAGTGATATTTGATACAGCCAGTCTGTTAATCAAGCCCATTCTGATAGAAGGTTGACCATATGTTCGACAAATTTCAAAGATAGTTGCTATGGTAATTAAGTTTATAGGAAATCTGAATGTAATGGGATGGTCACTTTTGTGATTATTTCCTGTTGTGTATTTGTAAGAGAGCAGCGATACGAAGAAAACAAAAAGAGAAAATCATGTCATCTGAGATTCAAAGAGAAAGATAGTAACATGTAAGTTGTAACTTTAAAAAATCTGATATATATATACGATTCAGAATGACAAATACAATATGATTTTTTAATCTGAGGGATGTTGTTAAAAATCAAAACATATATTAATTTCTATCATTTTATAATGCTGATCTTGAAGTTTATACGTTTCGGGCGAAATATTTTCTAGATTTTAAATCATTTCAATCCTATTAATTATCATGAAATATTTGCCACTGAACATTAGTATCTTCAAACAAATGGTAAAATATATAAATCTATAACCACAACATGTATGATCATTACTGAAGTTAATGGAATAAAATTGTCTTAAGATGTACCTTATTCCGTAATTTTTTCAAAAATGTGGTATAATGATTTCTACTTCATTAAAATATAAATGAATTTGTTAGTTTTATTGTATTTCTAAATTGCATGCAAACATATACGATATATTTGTGAAACCTAATCATATACACACTTGAATGTGTAACAGTGTTTTTATATATCAAATATATAACTGTTCATTAATACACATCTAAATTATTCTTTATATATCATGTATATTACGAATATAAAAAGCATGATACCGAATTCTGAAATAATAGTAATAAGGGGTTTGTTATACCCACAAATCCGTCTAATACTAAAGATTTCTGACCATTAGACAAATAACCAATATAAAACAAAATGGTTATTTAAGATTTTATTGTGTATTAAATAGTGTTTAAACTATTTAGAATATACATTAATTCATATTACATATCTAGAAGGGAGATTACGCACGCATGCATTAGGCAAATACGCAATTCAAGTTTACTTATAACTTTATTACAGAGTCGGTTAGAAAAAAAACATAGCTGTAAAGAGTCTTCGGATAAGGAAATAGATGATGCAGCTAAAGATTGGCGGCGCTTAAGCCTTGACAGAGAAGGTGGCAAGAAACAGAGAAGAGAAAAAAAGAATAACAATTATAAATAATAATGACACTGTTGAAGTTCAAATTGAGGAGGACACTAATAGTAGTGACGACCAATGATATTAAATTTAAAATAAATAAAGTTTCATCTTCTGAATTATTTAATTTTCATTCTGGATCTGGAACCAATACAACTAAAATTACATCTCCGAAAAAACTATTTGTTTGATCGCCTAACCATAAGCCATACGTCATTTGTTCTGTTAAAGAAATAAATGAAATTGATATGAAAAAAGAAGATGTGGTATGATTGCTAATGAGACAACTCTTTACAAGACACCAAATGACACAGAGTTTATCTGGTCGATCCATCAAACATTGCCAAAGAAATATCTTAGCGTCACACAATAAATAAAATTAAAGAGGCAAAGTTCATGAAAAAAACAAGGACAGTAACAACAATGGGTAATACAAGAATACAGAACTGCTACCTTAAACTTTGGCGGTTTGGAATACAAAAAAAGATCAAATGCGCTCCGGGGTATTTATCATATACAGCTCCTCATGCAGCATCCATTGTAATTTGGTTGAAACAATAGACCAACGTATTGCCAACATAAAAATGAGAAATACCTACCTTGGACCAACATAGTGCCAACATAAGAAAAGATATTTCTACGTTGGTCCAACGTTGTGCCAACATGGATTTCGTTTTTCATACAATGGGCCAACGTTGGCTCTATGTATTGCATATAACCGTACAACGTTGGGCCAACATAAAGCCATCATGTTGGGCCAACGTAGGCCCACTTTGCACTTATACGTTGGGCCAACGTTAAAATACAACGATGGGCCAATGCAATGATATACGTTGTGCCAATGTTGGGCCAACATACTCATGTTGTCTGGGCTGGACCGCTCACCCATTAATTTACATAAAAAATGTTTAATGTAATGAGAGTATTTTAAATAGTTTCCCCTACTGAAAACGAAAAAAATAATTAATAACCTCATTTCATGCAAATGGCTGATACGTAGATTTTGTCCTTTTATTGCTAATTTTCAGTTTCTCTTTAGTTTGCACAGTTAACGAAAAAATAAATCATGGTAAGGTTATACATAGTCACTCAAGACCAAACACTTGTACAAGGAGACAATTTTGACTATGTTGACTCGCATGATTTAAATTGATTGGTATTTTCTTTGAACGAGCTATAAGTATTTGCGAGTACTCTCAGATCTGCACCCAGTTATGTCTTAGTGGTTTGTCAGTTTTTGTGTTATGGATCACTTAAATAGGTAAGCCCTGTTCAATTATTTTTTTTTTAGTTTGTTCGTATGGCGAGGCTTTTATGATGTGCTGTTTACAACTTCCCGATAAGGCGAAGGGTTGTGCGTTCGCCTTTGAATTGCTAACTTGTACTTCATTTGGTCTCTGATGTCTCATTTGCATTCAAACCAAATCTTCTTATTTTTTATGTTAACCCCACTTCTTTCTATTTGTGTCGGTCCCGAGCGGTTGTCTTTTGTTGCTGTTTATCATATTGTTCATTGTTTGTTAAATGTTTTGTACAATTCGTTTTTTTTTGTAGATCTATGACATCTGACACTGTCGGATTTTAGGGGTAGAATTAGGCTTCGTTTAACATGGATAACCACGCCACATTATGTATCGGGAGCCTGTAATTCAAAGGTTCAGCATATTTATTTTTCTTTCATTCTTTTGTCTATAGTATTTCAGGCTGTTAGTTTTCTCCTTTGTCATATCGGGCCTTTGATTAACTGCTTTGTAGTGTTTTTAAAAAAATTATAATTGAAGCCTTACGGCAACCTTTAGTCGCTAACTTCTACGTCTCTTGTCGAGAGGTGTGCAATTGGCACACCTTCTTGTATTTTATATTAGTTATAGATCGTGTTCTGATTGTATTCACTGAGTTGTCCTTTCAATATGATATATAGTTTCCGTAAAAAAACACGCACAAATGGTTAAAAAGAATTTCAAGGGCAATACTTGCTAACGATATAAGCTTGTCAATTTTGCGATAAACATTTCTTTGTATCCACTGTAGTGTCGACGAAAACTATCAAAAATAAGTAAACACATTCAAGGAAAATAACTCATATAAAGAGTCGACTTTTAATTTAGCCCATGTTGACCAATTTGTAGATATTTTCCAGTTGATCAAGTTTGTTTACAGGTTTCATTTATCTGGCACTACTATATAGTTTCCGCAAAAACCTACACAAATAGGTAAAAAAATCACCTTTTAAGGGCAATCATTTATGACGATTTCGACCATGTTTAACGTTTTTTACATCGGGTCCTAACAACAATTTCCCTTTATCGTCATACGATTTTACAACAGAAGTTAATATATATATATATATATATATATGACGCCCATATATCCTTATCTATTTGGCATGACATATAAACTACTATAAAATCGTATAAATAGATGCAAGAACATATCAAATTATGAAAAAATAAGTAAAAATATAGGAGACTCCACCAATTCACTATATAAATGAAAACACAACAAAAGACAAAGCAAACGTCTGTGGTCCATTTATTTTATAAATCTATTTAATATACGTTGGTCTGAGTTAATCAGGATAATGGTTGTCTATAAAAGTGCTGGACACAGAATTTATTCAGTATTTCCAAACATTTTTATGAAAGTTTACCATGATAAATAATGTTCATTGAACATCGTGACATCAAAATCAATCTCAGACCAGTCAAAAACATTTCTGAAAATAAATTCTAAACTCGATGGAAATTAATTACATCGTTTCCGTGACCTTAAACTTAAAATTGCAGGTTATCATGTTAGAACAATTGTTAAAAAAGAAACGTCCGATTCCCCTTTGTTTTAAACAATTGGTACATGTTTACAAATCATAGATGACAACCATATGTACATTTATATGTTATTTACCATATGATAGTGTGGTTCATAAATGTTCTCGTTTCTCTTTTTTATATAGTCTAGACCGTTGATTATCCTGTTTGAATTGTTTTACACTAGTCATTTTGGGTCCCTTTGTAGTTTGCTGTTCGATGTGAGACAAGGCTCCGTGTTGAACGCTCTACTTGGCATATATAATTGTAAGCTTTTTATACATTATGAATTGGATGAAGAGTTGACTCATTGGCACTGATACCACATCTGATTTATATTAGCCGTCGAAAAGTTCCTGTACCAGTAATGTTTGATATTAAAGTTTAAAAATACAAATTAATCACTCACTTAATTTTTATGTTGTAGAACTTTTCGAAATATTGACGATGATGGCAGTAAATCGCTTAGTCTTGAGGAATTTAGATATGGTCTAAAGGACTTTGGTCTTAGCTTTCCAGAAAGTTCTGTACAAGAACTGTTTACCCATATTGACAAAGATGGAAGTGGTACAATTCGATTTGATGAATTCCTACAAGCAATAAGGGTATATATAATTATCATATACTAAGATGTAAATCCAACTACAATTGTAAACAGTTTAATCACTTTATTTAAGCTTTTTTAAGCGGTAGTAAATATTAGGGGAATATATGTACAAAAAAAAAATAACCCAAAAAAACATTTTTTTTTCTATTCGGCACGAAACTGCTGTAGTAGTCGCTAAACCTCGCTCTTCTGTAGTTTCTTAGCCTCATACAAAAACGTTAATATTTTTTTGTCATTTACCCTGCTATTGTTATATTGCTCTGACCTACACAATCGCCATTCGGTCACATTATTTTTTTTCATTTCGTTAGTTAACATATGATAGATACACTTAACTTAACGCAAGATAGGCGAATAGGTTGATAAATAAATAAATAATCGAAATATTCTTTTATTATCGGAGGTCAACCATGTATTGTTTTTTTTATTTGTTTTTGTTTTACCTTCCAGCCTCCTATGTCACAAACTAGAATCTCGATCATCAACGAAGCATTTAAAAAGTTTGACAAAAATGGTGATGGAGTAATCTCCGTTGCTGATCTGAAGGGTGTTTACAATGCAAAACACCACCCCAAATACAAGAGTGGACAAATGACAGAGGATGAAGTCTTCAGAGAATTTCTTGACGTGTTTGATCATGGAGTTAAAGACGGAAAGGTGAATTAAAATTTTTTTTAAATATTTTTTTCTTATTTAGTTAGTTTTCAATGTAAATTTCCATGTTGCGATTCCTCCCTCCAACGTTTCCGTTTGTTATAGCAAGAACTAATTCAGGCTATAAAAAGACTGACAGCTTTAATCTCAAATTAATCAACAAAGTCAATCATATTCATTATATGAAAAACATACTGCATTTTAAAAAAAAAAATAAATAAATAGACGAAGCATGCACAAAAAAATATTTCATTATCCTAATTGGGGTAACTGACCACAGCTATTTCAAAAAGTGTTATCGTACGATACCTCAAAGTTTAATAACCTATCGCACGAAAGTGTAATTGCAGATGTATGATCAGTTTTCTTTGGTTTGTTCGATCGGAGGATCATTATCGCCGGGAAGTGGACGTACAAAAGTTGATGATATATTTTTTGATAATATTATAACATGCATCCATAAAATCGAATTCAGCAATGAGGGCAATTTTAATACTTAAATTTGAAAGATAATTGCTTATGTGTTGGCATATCTCGTTGAGTAAAAAAAACAAAAAAAAAAAAAAAAAAAACAGTACACCCGCAAGTCTGTCTGTTGCAACAGTTTTTAAAGCAATATTCAATATTCAAAGTTTGTCAATTGTTCATCTTTCTTCTGATGTATATTGTTCTGTTTAACTTTATTTTTTATGTGACCTAGGTGACCAAAGAAGAATTTATTAATTACTACAGTGGTGTAAGTGCCTCTGTAGATACGGACCAATACTTTGTGGAAATGATGAGAAGTGCATGGAAAATGTAGAGAGACTGTTCGATAGGAACATCAACATTTAGACAAAGAATGGTCGATATTTGATACTTCTCTAACCAGTAGGGACGGCGATATACCAGTTGATGAGATTTGTAGAGCAACAGCAAGATGCAGTGAATAATATTAACCCCATCATCGATCGAAATGTATATTATATAGGAACTATTGTCTGTCCATCTTTCAATTTATGTCTTGCTCATAGTTTGTCAATACGATGAAGGATATAATGATATGCATTAAATACCTGTTTCCTAACATCAGACTGTATCATAAAGAAAGGATATTTAAATAATGGTAAAGGTAACTAGCTTTGGTGAATTTGCAACAATAATAGATATGTATACCGCATCTCCAAATATGAATAGTGTAGTTCAGCTAAAATCTTCATGTATTTCAAACTATAAATCAAAATTAAATGACTAGTCACTTACCTAATTACCTTTTACACAACCAACACTCAAACATGCCTTGTTGTTTCCCATTCACAAATTTTGAAATCAGTGGAAGCATATCTATAGTATTTTGTAGCTTCTTATGTCATTAATAAGGCTGAAATGTTTTTTCAGAAGGTCATTTTCACCGATTTTGTTTGTCTGTCTCAGAACTTTTTAAATGCAATATATGTGAATGATACTTTTTATAACTGTTTCCATCCCTGAAATTACTGTCATTAATGTTCATATATGAGGTTAAAATGTCTGATAATTCAAATTTACAACTAGCAATGCTTGGGTTTAATTGTATAAACCAAACATATATATTTCCAGTTTTAATTCCGTTATATTGATAAAACAGGGTCAGCAACCCAAAACTGACATAATTAGTCAACGTGACAATAATGGCGAGCCAGCATCCAAACATATGTTAATATACATTGCAGATATACAACACAACTTTCTTAAAAATCTACCACCAAACGTCCAAATAAATCTGACAAAAACGCCATATTTCTTTTCCATTGGAATATATTTTATAATACCGCACTAGCATCAAATTAGTTATCTGTTTCTTTGTTGCGTGAATATTTTTTAAGAAACTTTTAATTCTCCCTCATCAAAATATTGTATTCCCCAAGTTTGAATTTAGAAAATAACATCAATCCCCTCAGGGCTGACAGAGTTGAATTTAAAAATCAAGAGATGTAGTATGATTGCCAACGAGATAACTTTCCACCGCATATCAACTGAAGTGGATGTAAGCTATTATAGGCAACCTTATGACATTCAACAATGAGGTAAACTCACACCGCACAGTCGGCTAAAAAAGGCCCCAACATAAAAAATATGAACCATTTGGAATGAGAAAACTTACTGCCTTATTCACAATAAAAATAAGAAGATGTGGTATGATTGTCAATGAGACAACTCTACCGAAGACCGAAGGGCATAAAAGTTAACTACTATAATAGTTCACTGTACGACCTTCAACAATAAACAAACCCCTTTAACTATAGTCAGCTAAACAATTGACAAATGTAAAACAAGTCAAACGAGAAAAGTAATAAATATGAATATATGAAATACAGCAACAAACTACAACCGCTGCATTACAGGTACATAGAGAATGTGGCGGGGTTAAACATTTTGGCGAGTGCCCATCCCTTCTCACCTTGGACAGGTGTAACAGCACATCATATGAACAAACTATACAAATCAGTTGAATAGCACTTTACACGTCAAATCGTTACCAATAAATGCAACAGTAGTATACCGCTGTTCAAAACAGAAAATAAACATTTAACGAAAACACTGATCGGTTTTCGCAGGGTATTCATACATTCTCTCAAAAAAGACACTAAGCCAATACCAGCTTATAAAACATTTGATTAATGTAAAGACGTCTTTAACAGTCAGAGAAATAACTACCCCTACCTCGAATGAAAGGTTACCACAGATTTCAATGTAAACAATTTGCACATGTTTATTTACTGGTAACATTCCCAAGTTATGTCTCTGTGAGATGGAACACAGAGAGCATAACTGGGAACCAGTATGTAAACAAAATTAATTTTCTATGAATATTCAAGATCTCCCAAAAATGAGGCGTGTTTTGAGAAACAGGTGTATTTACAAAGTGCAACCTCAAGTTATTGACTGATAACACAATCAACATTTTACCAATACAAACAATATACAAATATCTAATTACAGTTTAAAGAATAAGTTTATTTAAAGGAAGAATTTGGTCAAGGCAATTTACGAAAAACAAATATGACGTTTTATCGGTCGTCCAACTGTCTATATCAATCGGCTCAGCTCTTAATAAAACTCAATATCACGGCTTTGTGACGTCAAATACGTTGACCTGGCCTTAATAAGTTTGACCTGGACATATTAGCGACGTCATAATGTTTGAACCGACGTTGATAAGTTTGACCCTATCCTGGTTCCCGGTACTACGTTCCAGGTATTAGCTATTAGCCATACTCTCTCACGAGGTCCCGGTACGGGGTTATTATTTAAATTTCAAAATGGACCGGAAGTTGGCATGTGGGAGTCCGCCTCAAGTAAACAAAAGCTTTAAATTTTGGCCTTAGGAGACAGAAAATAACAAAACGACTTTGCACATTTCTGCAAAAAAGTATTTTCTTTGATTTAAGACATTAATGATTTAAATTGGAACACAGACAAAAAATGTGCAAACGATTTATTCCAAGCATCCAACGACAAGGATTTGTAAGTTGTATGTTGGTCAGACCAATGTCAACCTATAAATTACACCCTGTAAGACTTAATAGCAGTTGATAAGTATCGGACAAGAAAGAATAAAGAAAAAAATCAAATTTGGCTGGATAACCGCAATAGTTTAACAATAAATGTATGACGACGGGCTATAATCATGATAATGTAAGCAGTAAGTTTTGAAGCAGAATTATATCATACATTACATGTATGACCAGATATGACATATATGTGGGGAAATGTCTATATTGCACTTATACAAATGAAAAACATGAAGACCATCTGTTTATTACAGGTACTTTACACATATGGTCACATTTGCACCTGAAAATTTACTATGGGTGTAGACAAACTGGTGCATGACTTCAACTAAAAATGTTTAAATCCATCAGGTTTAATAATGTAACAAAAATTTTAAAAGAGTGACATTTGATATCTCAAGAGATTTGTATCCCCCCCTTCTGAGGGTTTCATTTGATATATGGTCCACTCTATATGTATTATATATATAGTTTGTTTGCAGTCTTCATAATTTGACATAAATGAGTTAAATGCACATGTAGTGAACTAAATATTTTATGTTTATCTGACCACCAATTATTTTTAATGATGAAAACAAATTCATCTGTTTATTGATGAATGATACCATTTAGATCAATCAGCTGCTGCTACAGAACTTATTAGTTTTAAAAAACAAAACAAGAACTGAATAATTTTAATATAAATAATAATAAAAATTATATGTTATTTTATTTAGTTCATATTATGTTGTATTGTATACTTTGTTTTGTAATTAAAAGATTATTCTGCAAAGAAATGGGCAATAAATTAAATGCTGCATCTGGATATACATTGTAGACACAAGAGACTACAGATTTCATATTCTAAAATTTTGAAATATTTCTGGAATCACAGGTTTAAAGATGAATTGCAGTCTTCAGAGGGTTGAGTTTTAATTTCTTAATGTTGATTTAAAATTCTGAAGAAATTAATTGCACCATTAAACAAAGAATTAAGTATTATGTAGTCTGTGGAGAGTCCATCATCACATGTTTAGGTATACCTCTATTTTCTTCCCAAAAAAACCTGTTTAAGTATTACTATTTAAATTTCCACCACTAATTTTTTAACACCTAGCTATGTAGATTAAGAACAGTGAAATTGTGATCGCAAACAGTAAAATTTTACTACCTTATATCATGTGTATAAAACCTTGAATTTTACAGCAAAATTTACTCCCACTACTGGGAAAAATCTGTTACGAAAGTATCGGTTGATAATATAAAGCCTTCATTTTAACATTTTTTCAGCAAATATGGATTTTAGACATAAATGTTTGCATCAAAGGCAAAAATTAACCTTCTATGCTATTAAAAAGGAGGAAAAAGTTCATTGTTTCCAATTTTACAAAAAATAAGATATAATCGATATCTAAACCTATATGTTTAAAATTTTGGTATATTAAACTTCAAAATCACAATTTGTGACGAAACTATAAATTTGCTACTTATAGATAAGTGATTTTTTTTATTACTAATTTCAGTAGGTCCCTGGGCTGGTGTTTGGATCTAGAATTTTTAAAGCTGGATCTAGCAAACCAACATTTATAATAATACAATGAAAGACTATGCATGAACCATATATTGTTGTCGTTGTAATCCGGCGTCATCGTCCACGTCGTCCAAAGACACTTAGTTTCCAGACAATAGCTTTAGTTAAGTCTATGATCTCTATGAAATTAAAACACAAGGTTTGACAGCACAAAAGGAAGGTTGGGATTGATTTTGGGGGTTATGGTTCTAGCAGTTTAGGACTTAAACGCCTTTAAAGGGATCCAAATAGGCATTTTTCTAGTTTCCAGAAAGTAACTTGTATGCAAGTGTATGGATCTTTCTGAAATTGTACCACAAGGTTCCATACAAAAAAAGGAAGGTTGAGATTGATTTATGGGTTTATGGCCCTATAAACTGGTTAGGAATGAGGGGCCAAAAACAATACTTGTCTTATACTTCGATTTCAACAAAAAATCAAGATATGGGGTTCTTTGATATATACTGAATCTTACCATGTATTTAGATTTTTTATTTTTCGGCCCTGTAATCAAATTGGTCCATATGAGGTCAAAAGGGTCCAAACTTAAACTTTGTTTGATTTCCTTAAAAATTGCATTTTTGAGGTTCTTTAAAATGCTGAATCTAACCATGTATTTAGATTTTGGATATTGGACCATAAAAGATAAATGTCCAATTTAAAAAAATTAAGTTCTTTAATAGACCACATTCATTCTGTGTCAGAAACCTATGCTGTGTCACAATCCAAATTCAGAGCTGTATCGAGCTTAAATGTTGTGTCCTGGGATACTTGGCTGCCCAAACTGTTCAGGGTTCAACTTCTGGGGTTGTATGAACCTGCACCCTGGAACATTTTATTAAATTTTATTACACTTAATTTGTTTGGTTGTTTATTCTTTGAGCAAATTTTAATTCATTTAAAAATATAGGACAACAGAGTTGGTGTATGTGGGTTCGATTCCCACCCTAAGCATTCATTTATATCAGCTGGTGCAAAGCGGGCAGTTTAGCTTAGTGGCCCCACACTGACTCTGTTGTTCCAATGTAAAAAAAAAAAACTTTCTATTTTTGTTTTCTTATCAAAGACAATGAAAATCAAAATTATGGTATACCTTTGAAAATTATACCAAAGAAAGTGAGATTTATACTTGGGTTGCATTCCCATAGGTTTCATTATACAGCTATAGGAAGCTATTATTAACTATGAAAATACAATGACTTTTAATAGGTATATATTATATACATAATATACAAGGCATATTACTTTGAAGTACACAAAATGAAATATGTGGGTTACATCAATTGCAATTCAAGCTGCTGCCACATTACTTGGATGCAATATACATATCTGACTCCCAAAGTCCCCTGTATATGTCCTTGTACATTGTATTATAGATTAAATTTATTCATGGATTGTTTTACAATAGTATTTTTTGTGGTCCTTTTTAGCTTGCCGTTCCGTGTGAGCAAAGCTTTACCAACCTCATCATTACAAATTAATACTCATGACCATGATGACCAAAAGAAAGAAATACCAACCAAAAAGCAAATTAGCTTTAAAAAAGAAAGAGTGCCACAAAACTAGAGGCTCTCAAGAGCCTGTGTCGCTCACCTGACTCTACTTGGGTTTTTGAAAAAAAGATATTAATCATGACAGGTACTTAAATAATGATTGAGACCAAATTTGGTTGCATTTCATTCTGTGGTTCTCTTAAAGAAGATTTCCCTATGTTAAACTAAGTCCCTCGCTGGCGGCCATCTTGGATGATGGATCGGCTACAAAGTAACAACACTTGGTCAGCACCTCATAAGGAACATTCATGCCATGTTTGGTTTAATTCCATTTAGTGGTTCTCTAGAAGAAGTTCAAAATGTAAAAAGTTAACGACGACGGACGCGCGGACGACGGACGCCAAGTGATGAGAAAAGCTTACTTGGCCCTTCGGGCCAGGTGAGCTAAAAATCAGCTACAAACCAAACAACAAAAAATTACATAAAACTGAATCTAAAGTGATACATGAAATTGATGTAAAAAAACACTAAAAGAAAAAAATCAAGAAATTAGAATACATTTATACTGCTGAGCAGTGTCCTATCCCATACATTTCAAATAGAATCCCAGATAATAGACCTCAACACATATGACTCAAATTATTCAAATAACAATTGCTGCTTTTTTTCAATGGATTTTTTTTCTTCAAATAAGAATTCTATTAAATGAACCCTACTTTATCAAAAATATGTTTTTTCAAATAAAAAACAAATATTTGATGCCAAAACCTGGACTAGTAGAACAGAGAAATGAATAGACCTGAACTGATCTGAAAATCTAAGGTCAGACTTATTTAAACTTCAATAATTTTTTTAGTATTCAATGTATTTTCTTCAACTGTAGATTTTGTAAAATGAAAAACAGATTAAAATTTAATCATGAAAAATATGTTTTGGGAACCAAAACTCTGACCTGAATGGTGAATTAAAATCTTAAATGGACCTGAAATTTCACTAATAAATTCCATTCATTTATTTTCTCGAGTAATTTCCTTGAAATCTAGATTTTGTCAAAAGCATTAATTGAATATACTATCAAAAAAAGATTTGATCGGAAATTATCTGGTCAATACAGGTATAATATTTTAATTGGCAGTGGCTATTTTACCGGCTCTGATTCAAATATTTCAATTCAAGCCGGCAAAATGGCCTATTTATCTAGAAAAGGCTGTTTTACCAGCAACATAGTTAATTTGTTATTTTGAAGGGTCTTAATTGTATCAAAGAGTGAAATTTAATATTTACTTTTGAAAAGTACTATGACAGTGTGCATGGTCGAAGGGCTGATCCCGAAATCAAGGGCTTAATAATATGAAATCCCGAGGTCCCGAATTTAAAGAAATCCCGACATCACGAAATTTCGAAAAAAGAATTCCTTGATCCCGAAAGGATTGATCCCTAATACCAAGCTTAAAAACACCTGATCCTGGCCCTGGAGTCCCGATATGTCTCTGCATGGTTTGGCTTCCGATTACCTCATGCCAACACAATAAACATATTTTCTATTTTTCCAGCACCCGCAACACAGTCACGATATTGCTGTTGCCGATAAATTAGCCATTTCAGAGATATATTATTCAGAGCCGGCAAAATAGCCACTGCCACTTTGATTTCCTCGCTAAGGTCCGAGTTTTGACAATGGTCAACAATATTTTTCATAATTTCTTATTAAATATTATATAGAACTTTTTGATAAAGTTGAAGAAAATCCATTGAAAAATAAAACATGCAGTAAAAATTTGAAGTTAGAATAACTGATAACTATGATTTCAGGTACGTTCCGGTCTCATCATTTCTCTATTCAGATCGAAGTTCTGGAATCAAAAACTAGTTTTTTTTTTATTTATACCATTTCATTTTTTCTTTTCATTTGTTCCTGTTTATCTTTTTAATTATGATGTTCAACTTGGCAAATAACATCTTCGAGAGATGGATCTCGGAATTCATAATGTGAGGGGCGTCTCCTAAGACGCCAAAATTAAAAAGTTCGCCAATAGACGACGTTTGGTTTAGAAATACCTCCGATTTTGAAGAACGTTGTAAACAAGTTCAAGGTAACGTGAAGTTCGTCCCGGTCGTTATATTGGTATATGTGTAACATACTGAATATTGCGATCGGGAACCAGTCTAGTTTGACCCGAACTTATCAAGTCAACTTCCGGTTGCTGGTGAAACTAAGACAATACTTCCAAAAGACGCAAATACAGCCCGATAAATCGATTATCAGGTTATCGGCATATAAATATTGTAAAATATCAGCTGCTCGACATAATATGAAGGCTTTTTGATCTCGTTCGCTGCGCTTACTCGACAAAAAGCTTCATATTATGTCTCGCAGCTGATATTTTACGATATCAAAATGCAGACAACCTGATAATCGGTACTTCTTATTTTAAAGCAAATACTAAAATCATCACATGATCTACAATAGCAACCAATCTAGTTGTTTTTCAAGATTCACCAATGTGTTTGATAACATTTAGAGATATGTTCACTTGTTGAATCTCACATGTTCAATTATCTGCAATTTGACACCATAGCATGCTTTGTCATGATTTGGACATTGTTCACGGTAATTAAATTTAGAGTTGTAAGACTAATAATGTACCCATATGTCGAACAGCGTCCGCTGTCATGGTCGTGCGCCATTATTCAAACGATTTTAAATTTTAAAACTGAAATAAAAAAAAATGTCGAGTTTCATCAAAATGATAAGATTCAAACAGTCAAACGAAATTTCTAAAGAAACACAACAGTAGTATATCGCTGTTCGAAAGTAATAAATCCCGTGTTCAAAAGTCATAAATCGATTGAGAGAAAAAAAATCGAGTTGCAAACCTAAACCAATGAAAACACATCAACTATAAGAGGATAACAACAGGAACAACGAAGTGCAACAAAAACAAACACCAACACATACAAAAAAGAACTTTTCGATAACAAATGCCATATATAAGGGCAAAAGTAGTATACCGCTATTCGAAAGTCATAAATCGATGGAGAGAAAACAAATCCGGGTTGCAAACTAAAAACGGAAGGAAAAACACCAACCACAAGTCAGGAATATTATTTCCTGACATGGTACAGGACATTTTAACATACTGTTACATTTTCAAAATAAGAATTATTCTCTACAAATATCTAACTTAAATCAACATCTTTCCTATACCAAGACCCTGTAATAAAGTTAGTTTTATCTTGTTTCAAGCTAGTTTTTGGAAAGATTAGAACTTGTTCTAAATCTTTACTAAGGCACTGGCCTCCATAACAACACGACAGGTTAGCTACTTTTAATAAATGTATTCACACTGAAATATAGTTCCCTATAGTTCTCATGTATGTGCACATAATACACATATGAACTGAAAATTGGTATATTTTTGGAGCATTTCATCCAAGAATGTATGTACCTAAGGTGTGTTGATGTGCAGGCTTTTTTTTATAACATTTTGATTAGGTAATTGGGTATTGATACACTACTATAATGATTGACAACTGTCATTATCACCAAACAATCAGAGACAATGTGGACCTTTAATTACAATACCCCACCTCATAAACTGTCAATCAAATTGACCACATTTCTTATCTACCTCAGTCTTACATAATTAGAACCTTTAATATACAACTTCAATATACAAATATTTGACCTCATAATTGATTACACAAATGTATATATTATATGTTTGATATATATAAGGATGATAGATTTATTTATTGCCTATTACTTTTGATCTACAATACATAAAGTGATTCTGTAAATTATGTCTGAAAGATAAACGACCAATGGATTAACAAGATCTTTAAAAAAATGAAATGTGAATATAAATATGAAAATATAAAAGCTATTCAAGTAAGGCCTATAATTTACTTGATAAATTTCCAATAATCATCTGTAATTAATCAACAATTTAGATTAGTTCACTTATTTTTTTTTATCATGTCGATTTTAGTCACTTGAATTTTTATTAGAAGTGAATATATATTTTTGCAATCAAGAAAAAATCCAAATTTTAATAAAATAAGTTTTTTTTTTATTTGTTAAGGTTGAAAAAGTACATTGTCAATGCCCTGTTTTGAGAAATACTTTAAAAAATTGATCAAAAGACACTCTACAACTTTTAATCTTTAATGTCATATAACCTATGTTTCAACTTATAAAATGCCCCAAAACAACATATTTAGATTATTTTTGTTGACACTTTAAAGTTCTTAGCTGTTGGTCTAGATTTTATGTCTTACAATGATAGTTGGAAGCATTTACTAGAAGAAATTTTGATTTGCAATTTTTTTTTACCATGTTCAGAACAGGCAACATTATTTGGATAAGATATAAACTGCAGTTTAAATAAAATTGTGCAAATTAAGAGACCCATACTATTTAATTAAATGAGCTCATTTTATTCTCATACTGGAAAAGCACTTTTCCTTCTAAAGACCTACTGTTAATGCAATTTTCAGTAGTAGTGCTTTATTAATGTTCATCCCCCCACCATACCTTAATATGAAATTTTTCAAACTACTCTTCTTATCTTTCCATGAGTGATTTCCATCACTTTGATTAGTCATTACTGCAGACCGTACAGCTTCCCATAATTAATTACACCAACTTTTTTGGAACACCAGGAATTGTTGTCACATAGACATTTATACCACATCTTCTTATTTTCATTTTTAGAGTAAAATCCTACACATAATAGTATATAAGAATTTTTGAATATGTACATACTTTTCAATTCTGTTTTCTTCTTCTATTCTTCTAAATTTAAGTTTATGAAACCAGGTATACAGATATAGACACAGATAATTTTTTCAAGCAATCAAGGTGTCTTATGACTATATACATATAACTTTGTATTTAACAATAATTTTGAATCAAATTATGAAATATGAAGATGTCTCATCTTTTAATTACTTAAATTTTCAAGTCATTTGTTTAGATTTGATGTACTTTTAATGGCACCGCTGACTAGTCGGCGATATTCTACAGTTACCGTTCGTTTTTGTATGTCTGTCCGTTTGCACTTCTTTATCGTAGAAATAATCACGATTGCATTAATCGGTTTCCATTATTTTCATACACGTACACGGGGTTTATTATCATGATTTTCGTATCCCAGGCATAGCTTACCGTTTTTTGGAATTTTGGGTTCTCAATGCTCTTCAACTTTGTAATTGCCACTGCTGGTGGACGTTTCGTCCCCGAGGGTATCACCAGCCCAGTAGTACGCACTTCGGTGTTGACATGAATATCAATGTTATGGTCATATTTATAAATTCCTTGTTATAACTAAAGTTGAAATTTTTATAATACTAAGGATTTTCTTATCCCAGGCATAGATAACCATAGAAGTATTTGGCACAACTTTTTTGAATTTTGGTTCCTCAATGCTCTTAAACTTTGTATTTGTTTGTCTTTATAACTTTTATGATCTGAGTGTCACTGATGAGTTTTATGTAGACGAAACGCGCGTCTGGCGATTTGGTTATAAGCCTGGTACCTTTGATAACTGTTTACACTACTGGGCCGATGCCACTGCTGACGTTTTCTTGATATCAATTGATTTCCATTTTTAACTCAACTATTTGACCTGTCAGTGTATATGTTACGTTTGTTTGGCATGTTCATTCATAATGAAAAGATCTAAATTAACGATCCAGTGCTTATTTAATATATTCACATTATGAGATAATGAGAAACCAATTATTGCATAGAAGTAAGACAATATGTATTATATATCAAATTGTATAAGCTATATGTCTGTTAGATTAAGTATCCTATATAGTTTTTAATTCGTTTGTGCATTTAATTTCATATATATCTGATTTGGTACAGGTATTTGCTATTGTAGAAAATGGTGGATTGAACCTGGTCTTAAAGCTAGCTTAACCTCTTACTTGTATGAAAGTAGCATACAATTCCATTTGAGCTATTGCCATCAATTAGTGTCGTTGTTGTCTTACGTCGTCCGTCCTTATTCTCCCCGTCTTAGATTTTAAAAATATTTTTTCTCTGAAATCACTAAAAAAAAAATACAATTACACACATAGGGATAATTGGTAAAGGGTACAAGCTTTTTAATGTAATGGCTCATCAACTAATATTTCAACTATATCATAATAATATAATGGTGAAACGCATTCAATGATAATCGAAAGAGAAAATTTGACATTGGAAAAAGGCTCAGAATGTTTATATCAACAAACTTACAGTAGTAGGTATATTCAAATAATCGAATTATTCCTTGTATGAGATATTGCCATTGTGACAGTTTTTCGTTTTTGTCTGATATCTCGAAACTTTAATAGAAAGAAACTTTAATAGCGAAAATGACCAGTAATATAAGATCTGTAATATTGCTTATCATGACAGAAACCGTAAAGAAGTTACGGCCAATAAACGATTATTTCGATTTAGATAAATGCGTTTTTACATTTTACATACTATATTGAAAAGCATTGTAAAAGACAGACATGGTAAATGGCGAAACGATCATCAATTCGTTAATAGCCATTGTTCTAAGGTGAGGCGGGGCTTAAAGAATTTATGAAAAAACATGGACCCTTGTTTTAACGTTAATAACTAACGTGATCAAGATACTGAAGTTTTAATCGAGAAGACATTACGCTATGATGAACTTTTATTTGTATCTTCAAACTGATTTACATATATGTGATTACATATACAACTTGTTAATCTGATGTTTAAAATAATGCGTTTTTCAATTATAATGTTTTTAAAAAAGTTAGTCAGACTTATTGCATGTCTCAATATAGCTTACTATGAATTGTCTTACCATGAATCATAGTGTGAAGAAATAATATATGTGAAAGAATTGATTTGTCATGAGTACAAATGAATAAGCAATTTGTATATCCTTTTATAAATCACGTCGTTTCACATTATTATTTTATTGATCTTAGTAATTTATTTCAAGAAAACAACTTTTACATATATGTATATCTATGGGTGAGCTCGGTTGGCGTGTTTCTCCAATTCTAAGTGTTTCATACTAAATCCCTGGGATGGTATTTTGATAAATGAGCAGCAAGACTTAATTGAAACTGGCTTTCCCTTTTTATAGGGTGTTTCTATTTGCTTTAGCGAGAAAGGAAAAAACAACGTTTAATGTCCAATCAAAATAACGACTTTAAACTAACATTAACGAAAAAACATGGGGAAATTACTGTAAAGTGTTGGTCTGACAGAAACATATAGTTTTATTTGTGCATTTCCCTTAAAATAATGCTTTATATGATCAAATACGTAGACAGTTATCAAACACAAGATTTGTACAGTAAGCCTGCATTTAAATGATCATTAACTTAGTTTTCATTGCCTTGACTTTCAGTTCCATGCTGCGCCGTTTTGTATTCAGTTACAACTTATTTCTTTTTGGAGCCTTTGGAGGGCACATTTTGTCATTTTGTATTAAATCTCTGGTTGATTTTGTGCATTCCGTACATCTGTAATTCACCAATCGAGCATCAGCTGTATACTTCAAACGTCAATAATTTGCAGAATTTCCGGTTAAAACACCTGTCTACCGTAGTTACATGTTAAAATGGCTGACATACTCATAGATTTGAGGGCCAAAATTTTAGAACGAGGACCAAATGGTATTAAATGCATAAGCAGGTAAAAGTTTTGAAATAATACACATTTTCCTAGTTCAACAAATATAAGTTTATGAAATATACATCTCTGAGTCTTTGCCTTCTGTCACAGAAAGCTCAACACAGGGACAGTGATCCGGCGGTGGCGGTGGTGGCGGTGGTAGCGGTGGCGTTAATAAACTTAAAAGATTTATATTTTAGAAGGTGGATGACCTTGATGCTTCATACTTGTATACATATGCATTATATAATGAAGTTTCCGGCTGTCATGTAAACTGTCTTTGACCTTATTTTCACGGTTCAGTGGCTAATTGAAAAAAAATGTAATGTTTATTTCGCTCTTTTTATGAGTAATAGGATAACAACATGTAGGATGTGCGGTACCTTGCAAGGTCTCATGTCTGTCAGACAGTTTTCGCCTTACCTCGACTTCATTTCATGGATCAGTGAACAAGGTAAATTTTTCGTGGTCAAGTCCATATCTTAAATACTATAAACAATAGGTCTACTATATTTGGTGAATGGAATGATTGTAAGGTGCATATGTCTAACTGGCAGGTGTCATTTGACTATGACCTCATTTTCATGGTTGAGAGGTTAAAAAGTTCAGTTTTGTGGTTTGGTCTTATAATACTGGGGCCTGGTTTTCGAAAGTATCATGAGATATGTCATAAGATATATCTTGGGACACATTTTATGATCATCTAATGACTATCATATGATATGTCATAGGATGTAAATCAAAGCTGTCTTAAGAGAGTCATATCTATGATGCTCTTATGACTGTCATAAGTGAACATTATTTTCTATTATTTAAAATAATGATTAAAAAGTGATAAACATAAAAATGAAAATGAAAAGTATGAACATATCAATAATTACCATTCTTAATATTTACGAACATTTTATTTTTTTCGTTATAATGCACATGAAATTTTATACAAAAAGGAATTGAAATATGAGTGGATAACTTGTGTAAATTTAGTTTGTAATATATAATAAATCTTGAATCTTGAATCGAGTACCCGCTTAACGAAATGCCCGTGCACATTACTAATATAGTACTATTAAATATACTAGGAACGAAATAATATGTACATTTATTATACAAAACCATGAGTAAGAAAAGAATTCAATATTGTATGTCGTAGGCAGGAGATTCAAATTTTAATTTACGTAGTTGACTAAGAAAAATCAAATCTTTACTGATTAGCTAACTGAGAAACACAACATATCTTTTTTTATTGCAATTAACATGAAATTATACATGAAAAGTAATTAAAATTTTAGTTGAAAATCATAAGACCATCATAAGTCATGTCGAGAGGGGTCTTAAGTTTACGACATAAGTTATGACAAATCGTAACTTGGGACACTTTCGAAAACATATCTTACGACTATTACATGTCCTAAGACCACCATAAGACATGTCTTAGTCATAAGTTACTTTCGAAAACCAGGCCCCTCTATACAAAATGTCAATCATATTTGGTGTATGGGAATATTTAACGATGTACATGTCAGTCGGGCAGTTTTTATTTGACCATGACCTCATTTTCACGGTTCTTTCCTAAGTGTGTAGTCTTTGGTATATTTTTCTAAAACTATGACAATAGGTCAACTGTATTTGGTGTATGTAGTGATTGCAATGTTTTTATGTCTGTCTGGAAAATCATCATTTAACGTTGACCTCATTTCATGACTCATTGGTAATGTAAGTTTTCATGGCTAAGTTCGTTTCTTAAATGAACTATTGGTAATGCATATATTGATTGTAAGGCGTACATGTCTGTCTGACATTGTTTATCTGTCCTTGACCTCATTGTCATGGTTCATTGGACAATGTGTTTTAATTTTCTGAATAAGTTTTTGTCTTGCTAACTATAAACAATAGTTCAACTATATTTGTTGAACTGAATGATTGAACATGTATTTCCGGTTTGATTTACCTGACCTTGACTTTATTTTCTTAAGTATATGTGATACTTATAGTAAAGCTTTATACTAAGGACTATCAACATAAAAAAGAATGATCAGTAAAGCAGGCGGGACATTTCAGCGAGTACACTCTTGTATAACATCTTTACAGAAATAAAAAACCAGTAGCATTCCATTCCATTTTGCGTTATAAACACGTCAACGTTTATTTTGAACAACGAACTATAAGTCAATGCAAAACATAAAAACTGTTTTATATGTTGCATTGGCTTATGCTTATGCTATTTGAAATGATGGTGTATAAAGATGAGACAGTGTATTCTTTGTCATCATGACCGGCAAATTACCTTAAATTTTGACCTCAAAATACTTAATTCATTTCACATTTTTGTATCCGGTACACAATTGTTTTCTTCTTTGCCATGGGATGGTTGGTAATAGACAAATAAGTGCAACTCTTCAATATAACGTGTCGCGTACCATGGATAATGAGTATGACCTTATCGGGGCCTATTATAGCTGACTATGCGGTATGGGCTTTGCTCATTGTTGAAGGCCGTACGGTGACCTATAGTTGTTAATGTCTGTGTCATTTTGGTCTTTTGTGGATAGTTGTCTCATTGGCAATCATACCACATCTTCTTTTTTATATTTGACCTGCAAGGTCAAATAAAAGTAAAGGTAAACTATTTTATTTTTATATGTCCATCCTTGAACCATATATATTCTTCTTGGCATTGGCAAAACCTTTTTGACATCATAAAATAAACTTATAGATTTTATAATTATATATTATTTACATAAACATCTTTTTAAGCGGGACTTATAGAATTGCATTTACTTTTTTTAAAATCATAACATTAATATATTTATGATCGTTATTTTCATGTACCGTTATGGCTATGAATATACTTTAAATAAACTCCCACTGAGAAGAGAGAAACATTATAAAGAATTTATTATTTTCTTTAGTCCCATCCAGGTATTTCTTAAAGTTTACGTTGTTTCAGACGAAACTGACTTTTTTTTATTGATCAAATTGTTTTTCTTTCTAGGAACTTAAAAGTGCAATATGAATACCAAATAACATATTTTCTATTAAAGGCATATTCATGGGAAATAAAACGAACCCTGCTTTTCCCAACTAGATAGTGTTACATTTGATGATCCAGACAACCTTTTTACTAGTTTTTTTTTTATAATAAATCCGTATTCCAGAAGTAATAAAAATCAGCAGAAAATGTATAAAATACTGTATTATTCATCTCATCGCAAACTCAACTGTTTTTTCATTGTTCATTGTACAAGCAATCGGTACCTCATACGAAAAGAATAGAACAAAAAGGTTTTAAATGTATTTTCTAACTATTTCAATCTGATGACATACAGAAGCAATCAAATTTAGGTGGTAATCTGTTCCTATTTTATTTTTTAATATTCAAAGGTCTGTTTTATAAATGCATATTTTGATTTCTATGCCATTCTATACTCCAAAGAAATACCAATAACTGTTTTTTTTTAAAATCACTATGTTTGTAAGGTTTTGCCTATTTCGTATCATAAACAGAAGTACGAATATGAATGCAATATGCACACAAATCAAATAAAACATATCAGATAATTCAGAAATAAAATAACTGTGTTAACCTAGTAATTTTATTTTTTACAAATAATAACAAGAATACTCTTGACAATAGAAAGCATTTCATCGAAACAAACTTGTCTATTTTAATTTTAATAAGTATTTTTTTTCAAGGAAGTAATTTACATATTTACCTATATGTGTTTGTTTCTTGGAAATGTGGGTAGCTCCTATGCTAAACGATATTAATCACAGATTATACATAGTTGGCTGATTGTTCAAGGTTGTAAGGTGACTTTTAGTTGCTCAAATCAACATTATTTGGACGTAGTTGTCTCATTAGTGACCACACCACATCTCCTTAATTTATTCAAATGTCTATCCAATTAACTGATCTAAGGGCAACATATTTGAAACGATGAGCCAGTGAGGGAAACGGCATAAGCAAAGCAAGTTTTTTAAAAACATTTTCTTGGGTGGCAGCACATGCTTTTAATTTTGAATTGATGCATCTACCGCAAGTCTAAGTATTATATCCATACTAAACATTGAAAACAATAACATTACATAAACTTTTGTGTTTTTAGAAATATTTTACAATTTAACTTTGCAGTTTTTAAGTATACATTCGATTCAATTTAAAAAATGAAATTTGTTTTCTTTAGGAGAACTAAGTAGTTGTCAGGAAATGTAACCTTGAAGCGTTTTGCACTTCATAAGCCAAAGGACACGGATAAAACAATTTGACAATATATAATTTTAGTAAATAAGTACTTTCTGATGAGCAAATGATACAGGTTTCTGTGGTTTACTATATTTGGTATAAGAAGTTAATATAAATGGCCACATATCCGTGTGGTAGGTACATAAGTTCTTGAGGTCATATAAATCTTTCATTGGTCAATGTTGAATTGTTGTTATCAGGTCCCTATTCTCAGATCCTATAAGCAGTAGGACAATTACATCTGGCGTATCTGATTGCAAGAGGTACATGTCTATCAAAAAGCGTTTAAATGATTTTAATATTAATTTTAAGATCTTGAAAGTATCTAGGTTATGCTATATCTATACTAAAACATGTATCTTAAAGACTTTCAAAATCATAATTAATGAAGCAGGCGAGACATCTTGGCGTGCACTGGCATATTTCTATTTATACTAATTTGTCTGATATCGGTCGAGTTGTAATATGCACATCAAAAATAGGAAGGGGAAAAACCTCATTGACTGACTTTAAATTCTCTGAACTTAAAATGTAATTTGAAAAAGGTTTATTGACATAATGAATAAAGAAAGTATCTAGAAATGCATACCCATGTATTGTTTTGAGAACAATATATAAGAAAAAAACACTTGTCACTATACGTCTCAATGAATATGTTATTTATAATTTCCTTTTAAATATCGTCGTTTCAAACGAAAAATTTACTTCGATTGTTCATAGTCATTTAATTTTACTGAAAATACATACCTATATATGTCCATAAAACTGAAATGGGCGTTTCGGAGAACTTCTGTTTAAGAGACAGATTATCCGTTTCTTCATGCAAAAATGACATGCTGTCTCACAAAACCGAATGCGAAAAGTTTTGGCGGGGAACATGGGGTAAACACGATATAAGAAGGCACTTAAATAAAAACATGGTCGACATGTTTCATGCGTAAATACGCATACAAAGTAAAATTAGAATTTATAAATCTGCATTATTTCTTATGTTTTATGTCTGTACCTATAACAATGATACCTTCAAGTTTCCTTTTGAGTATACATGAGCATGTTTTTGGAAGCTTCATGTTACTTATAGAATAACTAATAGAATAATTTAAATAGAGAAAAATTTTCAACGAGTGACCGAACAACATATTAATTCACGAATGAGCGAAGCGCATGATGTAATTATCACTGTTGTTTGGTCACGAGTTGAATGATATTTTTTCGATAGTTGAATTCTTTAATTAGTTATTCTTTTTATTGCTTTGGCAAATGGCTTTTTTTAAGAAATTAATGTAAAACATGTAAGACACTATTTTTTTTTCAAAGCATTCACAATTTTTTTGATCCGCCGTTGTCGACGTCTTGACAACGCCTATTGTTGTATGACGTCAGAGAGTGAAATAACCACGTTTATTTCACATGTGAAATTATCGGTTTTTATTTAACTGGGAAATCAATGTATTTCATTGCAACCAATGTAATAATATGTTTTAGACACTTGGTTATTAACTTTCGTTTTGGTCAAACTTTTTTTTTCTGATTTTGTGTGATATCATAATGAAAAAGACAGACAATCATAAAGCAGCTCTACAATTTCAAATTTAAGTAGATGTTTTCTAGGTTACATTATTTCTCAATTAACCCAAATACCAGTAAAACATTCTTGTTTTATTATCATTTAACAAACATCTGATGTCTCCCTGGAACAGAAATATACTGAGTTCAGCCAAACGCTTCTAACCCAAAAGATTTACAAGGAAAATTGAAAGAAAACGTTATAAATTTCATGCGTCCGAAACATTTTCAGGATTCATCGTCACCAGGAACGCCCAATGCCATTCGTTTGGAAAAAGTCTATGGATGTATGATATTCGAATCAGTTGAAGAGCTGTATTACAAAAAAGAACATAAAACATGGAAAAATCTATCTAAAATCAAGTTTGCATGTGGGAGTTGAAACCTGAGATTTTTTTTTTCAATTTCTTTTATTGACGAACAATTATAGAAAGGATTGTAAAAAAGTATGTCATGATTTTGCCATTTGACTTTTTGTATTGAATTTTCTCGGAGTTCGGTATTTTTTTTTTATTTTACTTTTTTGGTATACCGATGTTCTAAGTATCGAGCTGATAATAACATTGGAAACTGACAGTTCACAAGCAGCTGTATCGACCAAGTCTTGTAAAAGTATTAAAAGATAAATTTTATGTGTCCGAAGCATAATAAAATGTTCGAATTTTCCATTTTCCTTATTTGCCGATAAGAATTATATCGAACGCCTGCGTGTCAGGGAAAAGAAACATTCTTGAACATGGTTTATTGCGCATCATAAATAAAATTCTATAAATGAATGCAAGTTGGCAACGTCTCAATTTGATTTTATCATTATAACAATAATATGCACAAAAATAATAAAACTTAAAAGTACAATATGAATACAAAATAACATATTTTCTATTAAAGGCATATTCATGGGAGATAAAATGAACCCTGCTTTTCTCAACTACATAGTGTTACATTTGATGATCCAGACAACCTTTTTGCTAGGTTTTTGTTTTTTTTTTATAATAAATCCGTATTCCAGAAGTAATAAAAATCAGCAAAAAATGTATAAAATACTGTATTATTCATCTCTTCGCAAACTGAACTGTTTTTTATTGTTCCAGTCGGTTCTGTTAATTAACAATTACAAGCAATCGGTACCTCATACGAAAAGAATAGAACAAAAAGGTTTTAAATGTATTTTCTAACTATTTCAATCTGATGACATACAAAAGCAAACAAATATAAGTGGTAATCTGTTCATATTTTATTTTTTAATATTTAAAGGTCTGTTTTATAAATGCATATTTTGATTTCTATGCCATTCTATACTCCAAAGAAATACCAATAACTGTTTTTTTTTAAATCACTATGTTTGTAAGGTTTTGCCAATTTCGTATCATAAATAGAAGTACGAATATGAATGCAATATGCACACAAATCAAATAAAACATATCAGATAATTCAGAAATAAAATAACTGTGTTAACCTAGTATTTTTTTTTTACAAATAATAACAAGAATACTCTTGACAATAGAAGGCATTTCATCGATTTTATTTTAATTGATTATACGCATTTATTTCAAGGAAGTAATTTACATATTTACCTATATGTGTTTGTTTCTTGGAAATGTTGGTAGCTCCTATGCTAAACGATATTAATCACAGATTATACATAGTTGGCTGATTGTTCAAGGTTGTAAGGTGACTTTTAGTTGCTCAAATCAACATTATTTGGACGTAGTTGTCTCATTAGTGACCACACCACATCTCCTTAATTTATCCAAATGTCTATCCAATTTACTGATCTAAGGGCAACATATTTGAAACGATGAGCCAGTGGGGGAAACGGCATTACCAAGCAAGTTTTTTTAAAACATTTTCTTGGGTGGCAGCACATGCTTTTAATTTTTAATTGATGCATCTACCGCAAGTCTAAGTATTATATCCATACTATACATTGAAAACAATAACATTACATAAACTTTTGTGTTTTTAGAAATATTTTACAATTTAACTTTGCAGTTTTTAAGTATACATTCGATTCAATTTAAAGCAATGAAATTTGTTTTCTTTAGGAGAACTAAGTAGTTGTCAGGAAATGTAACCTTGGAGCGTTTTGCACTTCATAAGCCAAAAGGCACGGATAAAACAATTTGACAAAATATAATTTTAGTAAATAAGTACTTTCTGATGAGCAAATGATACAGGGTTCTGTGGTTTACTATACTTGATCTAAGAAGTTAATATAAATTGCCACATATCCGTGTGTCAGGGTACATAAGTTCTTGAGGTCATATAAATCTTTCATTGGTCAATGTTAAATTGTTGTTATCAGGTCCCTATTCTCAGATCCTATAAGCAGTAGGACAATTACATCTGGCGTATTTGATTGCAAGAGGTACATGTCTATCAGACAGTGTTTAAATGATTTTAATATTAATTTTAAGATCTTGAAAGTATCTAGGTTATGCTATATATATACTAAAACATGTATCTTAAAGACTTTCAAAATCATAATTAATGAAGCAGGCGAGACATCTTGGCGTGCACTGGTATATTTCTATTTATACTAATTTGTCTGATATCGGCCGAGTTGTAATATGCACATCAAAAATAGGAAGGGGGAAAACCTCATTGACTGACTTTAAATTCTCTGAACTTAAAATGTAATTTGAAAAAAGTTTATTGACATAATGAATAAAGAAAGTATCTAGAAATGCATACCCATGTATTGTTTTGAGAACAATATATAAGAAAAAAAAAACACTTGTCACTATACGTCTCAAATAATATGTTATTTATAATTTCCTTTTAAATATCGTCGTTTCAAACGAAAAATTTACTTCGATTGTTCATAGTCATTTAATTTTACTGAAAATACATACCTATATATGTCCATAAAACTGAAATGGGCGTTTCGGAGAACTTCTGTTTAAGAGACAGATTATCCGTTTCTTCATGCAAAAATGACATGCTGTCTCACAAAACCGAATGCGAAAAGTTTTGGCGGGGAACATGGGGTAAACACGATATAAAAAGGCACTTAAATAAAAACATGGTCGACATGTTTCATGCGTAAATACGCATACAAAGTAAAATTAGAATTTATAAATCTGCATCATTTCTTATGTTTTATGTCTGTACCTATAACAATGATACCTTCAAGTTTCCTTTTGAGTATACATGAGCATGTTTTTGGAAAATTAAACGAGCCAAATTAATTTTAGTTAAAGTGTTGGGTAACACCTTCAATAAAAACATGGTCGACATGTTTCATGCGTAAATACGCATACAATGTAAAATTAGAATTTATAAATCTGCATCATTTCTTATGTTTTATGTCTGTACCTATAACAATGATACCTTCAAGTTTCCTTTTGAGTATACATGAGCATGTTTTTGGAAAATTAAACGAGCCAAATTAATTTTAGTTAAAGTGTTGGGTAACACCTTCAATAAAAACATGGTCGACATGTTTCATGCGTAAATACGCATACAAAGTAAAATTAGAATTTATAAATCTGCATCATTTCTTATGTTTTATGTCTGTACATATAACAATGATACCTTCAAGTTTCCTTTTGAGTATACATGAGCATGTTTTTGGAAGCTTCATGTTACTTATAGAATAACTAATAGAATAATTTAAATAGAGAAAAATTTTCAACGAGTGACCGAACAACATATTAATTCACGAATGAGCGAAGCGCATGAGGTAATTATCAGTGTTGTTTGGTCACGAGTGAATAATATTTTTCGATATTTGAATTATTTAATTAAGTATTCTTTTTATTGCATTGGCAAATTGCTTTTTTTTAAGAAATTAATGTAAAACATGTAAGGAACTATATCTTTTTTCAAAGCATTCATAATTTTTTTGATCCGCCGTTGTCGACGTCTTGACAACGCCTATTATTGTATGACGACGTTTATTTCACATGTGAAATTATCGGTTTTTATTTAACTGGGAAATCAATGTAATTCATTGCAACCAATGTAATAATATGTTTTAGACACTTGGTTATTAACTTTCGTTTTGGTCAAACTTTTTTTCTGATTTTGTGTGAAAAGACAGACAATCATAAAGCAGCTTTACAATTTCAAATTTAAGTAGATGTTTTCTAGGTTACATCATTTCTCAATTAACCCAAATACCAGTAAAACATTCTTGTTTTATTATCATTTAACAAACATCTGATGTGTCCCTGGAACAAAAATATACTGAGTTCATCCAAACGCTTCTAACCCTAAACAGTGGCGGATCCAGAACTTTTCCTAAGGGGGGGGGCCCCGCTCCAGTCATGCTTCAATGATTCCCTATATAATCAAACAAATTTTTCCCACGAAAGGGGGGGGGGGCGGACCCCCCATGCCCCCCTGGATCAGCCTATGCTAAAGATTTACAAAGAAAATTGAAAGAAAACGTTATAAATTTCATGCGTCCGAAACATTTTTTTCTGGATTTATCGTCACCAGGAACGCCCAATGCCATTCGTTTGGAAAAAGTCCATGGATGTATTATATCCGAATCAGTTGAAGAGCTGTATTACAAAAAAGAACATAAAACATAGCAAAGTCTATCTAAAATCAACTTTGCATGTGGGAATTGAAACCTGAGTTTTTTTTTGTCAATTTTTTTTATTGACGAACAATTATAGAAAGGATTGTAAAAAAGTATGTCATGATTTTGCCATTTGATATGGGACTTTTTGTTTTGAATTTTCTCGGAGTTCGGTATTTTTTTTAATTTTACTTTTTTTAGTATACCGATGTTCTAAGTATCGAGCTGATGCTAACATTGGAAACTGACAGTCCACAAGCAGCTGTATCGACCAAGTCCTGTGTCCGAAGCATAATAAATTTTTCGAATTTTCCGTTTTCTTTATTTGCCGATATGAATTATATCAAACGCCTGCGTGTCAGGGGAGGGACACATTCTTGGACATGGTTTATTGTGCGTTATAAATAAAATTCTGAAAATCAATGCAATTTGGCAACGTCTCAATTTGATTTTATCATTATAACAGTAATATGCACAAAAATAATAAAACAAAACAAAAACAACAGCTGTCAGATAATTCATAATTCAAATAACTGTGTTACCCTTGACCGCTTTGTAATCAAAAGAATAAAAGCAATACCTTACGAAAACAAAAAGAAGTTTCGATGAAACAAACCGGTCTATTTTAATTGATCATAAACTTTTATTTCAAAGAATAGCTTTACCTATTTACCCATATATGTATATTTTTTTAGAAATATGGGTAGTGCTTATAAAAACCGATATAAAACACAGATCATCCTTAGTTTGCACATTGTTGAGGGCTGAAAGGTGACATATAGGTGCTTATATCAACGTTATTTGGACTCGGTTGTTTAGTTGTTGCGTTCGTATTTACATCGTATCTCCTTATCTTATACAAATGGCTAACCATATCACCGAATTAAGGGCGACATGTTTAAAACGAGGGTCCAGTGGTATACACGGCATAAGCAGGTAATTAAGTATTGAATAATTTAATATTTTTTAGCGTTACAAAATATGAATTTGAATTTGTATTGATACATCTATTGCAAGTCTAAGTGTTATATCTATAATGGAAACTGAAAAGAGTAGTCTATGTAAACTTTCGTGTTTCAAGTCAGGAATATGACTGTCTTGTCCATTCGTTTTTGATGCGTTTTGTTATTTGATTTTGCTATGTGATTATGGACTTTCCGAATTGATTTTCCTCTAAGTTCAGTATTTTTGTGATTTTACATTTTTCAGACAAATTTTATAGTTTTATTTTGTCAATGTTTACAAAGTATGCATGTGACGTAGCCTAATGTAATGTATAGTGGTTCATTTCGAAGAAATAAGTAATTATCCGGAAATGCAACCTTTCATTCGGTTTGAAAATCATACGCCAAAAGACAAGGATGAGGTAACTTAGACAAACTTAGATTTAAGGATGTATTTAGGTGAGGTTTTGGAATAAGTGTCAAATGTTCGGACTCCTTGGTGATTTTCCATACAATACAAGGTAAAATATTTTGCCCCATAACACCTTTTTATCTTTTAACATAAGACTTAATAGCTCATAAAAGGTCATAAAATTTAAGCAGACACTTGATTTTTTTCCTTTGATTTCAGACCCAAATAATACCAATGCAAATATAAGGTAATAGTCCGAGGCAGCCTAATCCCGTCATATTTTATAAATCAAAGATCTCGAAAAGGAGCTGCACGACCTATAAATATTTTTAGCTTATTTTGATCCTTTACTTATACTTTTCCAGCTTTAAGTATCAATTTTGAATTCTTGATTTACCTTAAATCACCTAAGTATTTTCTTAAGTAAATTTATACCAGTAAACAGCTGTTTGTAAAAAATCAGTTATGAGCAATTAATACAGGTTTTTGTACCAAGTCAGCAATTTGACAGTTGTTGTGCATTCGTTTGATGTGTTTTATCTTTTGATTTTGCCATTTGATTAGTGACTTCCGTTTTGAATTTTCTAGGTTACTTATATGCAATATAAGTAATGTTCATACAAACAATATTTCAGTTTGAATTTTCCTCGGAGTTCAGTATTTTGTGAAGTTACTTTTTTCTGTAGTCTACTTCATTTGCTGAGGAAGTTGATAGACGCACATTTTGTTTACAAAAGACTGATAAGTGGCGCTCGAATCAAAATGTTTTAAAAGGCCAAATAAAGTACGAAGTTGAAGAGCATTGTGTACCAGAAATTCCTGAAAGTTTTGCCAAATACAGCTATGGTAATGTAATGCTGAGGTAGAAAAAGCCTTAATATTTCAAAAAAATTAAGTTTGGAAGCAAGTTATTTATAATTATGACCATATCAATAGAAATCCATGTCTTGGCTACTGGGCTGCTACCCTCTTGGAATAAAAACTCCACCAGCAGTAGTATCGACCCAGTGGTTGCAACGCTGATAATCAAAACTTCACTTTAAATTTCCATGTTTTGAAAGAAATGTTAAGTGTATCTTTTGGTCATAGTCATTTAGTGTAAGTAAAATGTGACCTATAGATATATATATCTCGGAAAAGGGTGCTCTATAGCATCAGCGGATAAAATGCATATCATCCATAGTTTTGTTAAAAAATGGCTGACTTAGTCACAAAACTATAGACGAAATTTAACACAGTTTATAACAAGGAGGCAGTTGTATTCCCGAAGACACAGACTCAAGTATCAAAGTGTCCGTTTTGATAATTTTGTTCTGATATGTATAGATTATCGGGTTTTCTACACATTGATATCGTAAAATATCAGCCGCGAGTCACAATGTGAACCTTTTTGGCGAGTGAGCGTAGCGAACGAGCTAAAACGTTTCCACATTGTGTCGAGCGGCTGATATTTTACGATATCTATACGTAGAAAACCCGATTATCTGTTTATCGTTCTATTAATGGTAGTTTTTCCTCTCCCTAAGACAGTTTTACGCTTGACGAAAGCAAGCTTGATAACGTCTCCTCTCGCATTGTGACGTCGCTGATAACTTCTCCTCTCACATTGTAACGTCGCTGATAATACCTGGTCTCGTTTTGAAGTCTTGATACGAGAATTACTGAGCGACAGAGCAGGGTGATTTAGGCGTAGGGAAGGACGATAATGTATGATATCATAAATAAAGAGACAGACACACATAAAGCAGCTTTGCAAATTATACTTTAAATAGATTTATACTAGGATACGGCAATTTTTAGTTTAAAATTGATATTGATCTGAATCTGATGTTTCCCTGAACACATATACACAGATATCTTTTGGCTTTTTAAACTTTATTTTGACGATACAAAATGTTAATCTTGGTATCTTTGATAAGTTTATTTCTAACGTACACAATGTTACGGGATTAAGGGGCGCACAGCCCTTCCCGAACATGGAACAGTGGTGCAGCAACGCATTACAAGAACAAGTTGAAAAAAGAATCAACGAAAAAATGACATACAATAACAAATGAAAACCACTGAATTAAAGGCGTCTGATTTAGGACACGAACATACCGAATGCTGGTTGGATAGTGTTGTATATACTAAATTTAGTCCTGGTATCTATGATGAGTTTATTTGTAACATTACAACATAAGAAAAATATGTAAAATCAATATATATCGTTTAGTTGTCACATATTAAAACTTGTCAGGTTATCTTGAGTGGCAAGATATGAAAAACAAATACAAAAGCAGAAATGCTTTGTTAACCTTTGTTTCATACAGTTGATGCATACAAATCATGATGCATATTTTAGTCGTCGAAAAACTAAAAAACTTGCAGTCAAGTTGATGTAAGATTTGACTTAAGTTAAGGAACAGGATACTATTCACTATATTGTCTTTAATTTATATTGATTAATTTTTAGAATATTTCGACATATGGACGTTGATCATAGTGAATGGCTAAGTCTCAAGGAATTCAGTGATGGCCTAAAGGCCTTTGGTCTAAGCCTACCAGAAAGTTCCGTAGAAGAGTTGTTTAAATATATTGACAAAGACGGAGAGAATGGAATTCTTTTTGAGGAATTTCTACAAGCACTAAGGGTAACTATCGTACAGGAAAACCACTTAAGGACAATGGCTTTCTAGGTTTTTCTGTTTTGAAGAACTTTGCCATACAAAATAAAAAAAATATCGGAAAATACTTTCAACGTGAATTTTCAAACACAGTGAGAGAAATAAATGGAAGATAACCGTATGGTGTTAATTTCTGTGTCATTTTTGTGTCGCTTGTGGAGAGTTGTCTCATTGCCAAACAATTACTATTCAACAGAGACCGAAATATACCGATTTTAAATTACATATTTTGAACCGTATGATCTTCAACAATGAGATAACCCCGTATCTTTTTATAAGCTACAAAAGATCATGGCAAGAAGAACATCGAAACAATTTAAACGAGATAAACAACGGCCTGACAAATGCTAAAAACAACTAACGAAAAATAAATAAAAAGTAAAAACACAAAAATACTGAACTCCGAGGAAAATTCAAAAAGGAAAATACAAAATCAAAAGGCAAAATCAAAAGTCCAAACACATCAAACGAATGGATAACAACTGTCATATTCCTGACTTGGTACAGGCATGACGAGTGACTTGTGAGGTAGAGAATTAATTGGGATAGAGACCGTCAGAAAGAGTTAGTAGGCAAGCAAACCTCTTCTTTTTGAATTCTTAAACCAGAAATATCATTTAGGTTACGTAAATGTGATGCCTTTTTTTTCTGTTAAATGTTATTTAAGGTTATCTTGCTCAGATTAAAGAAAACCCTTTTTATTACAGTTCCTTCAGTTCTACTATTCTTAAACGTCAAATGTACTATTGCAGCATTTTTATTTATGCTAAATTTAGAGTCTGTGATTTTTTACCATCACGTACACTTTATATCAATATCTTGTGTTTTTGGTAGGTTGATAGCTTGTGCATTTTGTTTTATGTATATAGATATAAGAAATAGTGGTATGAGTTGCAATGAGACAATTCTCCACACAAGTCACAATTTGTAAAAGTAACCCATCAGAGGTCAAAGTATGGTCTTCAAGTGGAGCCTTGGATCACAACGAACTGCAAACTATAAAGGGCTCCAAAATTACTAGTGTAAGACCATTCAAATGGGAAAACCAACGTCTAATCTATATAAAACTGAGAAACAAGAAAAACTTATGAACCACATGAACAGACGACAACCACCGAACATCAGATTCTTGACTTAGGACAGGTGCAAACAATTGCAGCGGGATTTAACATCACAACATAGAAAGACACTATAAAATGTCAATTGGAAGGCTTAACTTAATAAAAAAAACGTAGCAACACAAAATAAAAATTCAATCAGACAGCTTCAGATTATTTTTTACCTTTTTAAAGTTAACCATATCACTACTTTGTCTTATAATTCATGCCCAAGCAAATAATTTACTGCGTTATTTCATACACACCACTCTCTAACCAGCTAGGATCTAATTTGAGCAGGGAGCATGAGGATGATGTTGGGTACATAATTTATTATAAGTTATGACGGTTCATACTGGGTACTATATTTGTAGACGGTACCGAATATTATGAAGATTCATGTAAATTATGGAATATTAACGAAACTCTTAGACGTCTTCTGTAGTATACGAATGAAAGTATATGCTGCCAAGCCTTCTTTATTTTTTTTTTAATTTGACGAAAGATCATGAAGTTGAAAATTACACTAATGAAGTAGTGTGCTCTTTTAAATAAACAAATAAACTCACTGTTTAAACAGATTTTGAAAAATCGGATTTAAGAATTTGATTTTATTTAATTTTTGTTGGTTTAATGATTTTGCTTCAATTTTGATTTTTACCTTCCAGCCTCCTATGTCGCAGACGAGGATTTCTATCATCAATGAAGCTTTTGCCAAATTTGACAAAACTGGAGACGGAGTAATTACTGTTGAAGATCTGAGGGGTGTTTATAGTGTTAAACGTCACCCTAAATATTTAAATGGAGAAATGACAGAGGATCAAATTCTCAGAACATTTCTTGATGTATTTGACCAGGGAGTTAAAGACGGAACGGTATAAAAAAGTTTTTATATTTTTTTTTATATGCATCATATGTATAAAAGAAGGGCAAAAATACCAGAGGGACAATCAAAATCATAGATTGAAAATAAACTGATAACTCCATGGGTAAAAAATTAAAAGACAAACAGACAAATAATAGTACACAAGACACAATATAGAAAAATAAAGACTAAGCAACACACGAACCCCACTATATAAGACTTACTACTCGTTCTGCTCAAGTCCTACCAACTTGAATGTTTCGTTTGATACTAATTTTGCCACTTACTTTTCTCATAACTCCATAAAAAATGATAACAAGTTTTGCACTTCTAATCATCGTGCATATCCACAAAATCAGGATAATGTATTTAATAACGCATTAAGTTCAATAAACCTAGCGCTATCACTTACTTTATTTCTTTTCTTCAAGTGTTTCTGTCATAAGAAGGGCGGTAAAATAATCTTAACCTTTTCAAAAAACTGAGTACAAATTTAAAGGATGAAAATAAGTTTCTGCGGTCTCATATTTCTTATAGTAGAATTAAATTTCGCAAAGAGATATCAGGATATAAATTGACTACACACGTCAGTAAATTGATAACATATAGCAAACATGAGTTATCTATAGAAGTGTTTTAATAATTCTAGTATTATATTTTATATTGCATAGTTTGGCCTCACCTTTTCTACATTTCTATATTTGAAAATGCCTGTACCAAGTCAGGAATATGACAGTTGTTGTCCATTCGTTTTTTGATGTGTTTTGTCATTCGATTTGGCTATGTGATTAGAGACTTTCCGATTGAATTTTCCTCGGAGTTCAATACTTTTGTGATTTTAATTTTTATGTTTCTTAGGTGACCAAAGAAGAATTTACCAACTACTACAGTGGAGTAGGAGCCAATATAGATACAGATGAAGATTTTGTGAAAATGATGAAAACTGCATGGGAAATATAACAAAATTGTTTGATAATGATTTCAATTTCCATACTAACAATATGGAATACCATTTGGGCTGTGATAGGTGCATGATATCATTTGTAAAACAACTTTAAAATTTAAAGTATTTTCTTTAACTGTTCCTGAAAAAATTTAAAGTATTTTCTTTAACTGTTTCTGAAAAAATTATTTAAGAATATTTCTGTCTGTCTGTCGTAGACCACCAAATATATAAGTTTTATGGTAATGTGTTTAGACAGACAAGAATTAGTACATTTATATATTGTGTACATATAGTTTGAGTTAACCAAATGTTTGGAACTTTAGGAAACAGTTTCTGATGTTCCTAACATGTATAATATATTTTATAATGAATTTCAATATTGTCTATCGAAAAACTATTGAATGGTTATGCATGCGCCAGTTTAAGTTTTGGTGAATGTATAACAACAGTAGGTGTCATAAATGATTATTAGTTAGTTAGAAATGTCTTTTTTTAATTTATCGGCTGTTCGAATGATGAAAAAGTATTGCGATTTCCTTTTATAAACGTTTTTTTCTTTTTTATGTTTAAGTTATTTTATCAAAGGTAAGTATAAGTATTTTTCATTATCGTTTCAACGTGTGCAATAACTGTAGACACTGTATAGATTGTTATGTTATAGATAGAGCAGATTTTATAAGGAATGTAATTTGTAGAGATTATTATGATTATATCTTCATTGTGTACATTAAACTCACATAATATACCAGAATGTAAATAAATATTTGTCGTTTACTGCATAATCTTTTAGCCTGAAAAGTTAGATGTATTTGACTATTATTTTTATTCGTTGTTTATTTTTAACAACTTTATATATTTCATAGGAGTAAAAGAGAGGCAGAAGTTACCAAAGGAATAGTATAACTCATAAGTCGAAAACAAACTAACATGTTAAAAAACCCAGAAAGGAAACTAAATTACAAAGAACATTCTACTATAAACCACTTAAGAAACCGAAGGATGAGCGCCACAAACATCCACACACATGTTCTCTGTCACAAAATATGTCGCATGTTGATTAATCTGTAATTTGATATTGTTGCTAGGTTTTTCATGTCTTCAGTGTTCACTCCTCCGACTGTATATATCTATGGTTGTTTAAGGGATAATATGTCTTTAACTTTAACAGCTTTTACTGTCCTCATCTCATTTCATTTAGATTGAATGCGATTTTCAGTTTGTTTACCACTTCCTCTTTAAACTATTCTTAGTTGGATTTGTCTTATTTGTACTGCAATCGATTATGAACTAGTAATTCAATTCTAATTTTGAAAAAAAAGAATATTTTCTTAGATGGACACTTTGTTTCATTCAAGTCCTTTTATTAGTTGTTGTTTGTACTTTTAATTATTTGTTATTATTGTAACCTACAATACTACTGTCCCAACTTAGGTTAACGGTTAAGCGCTATCAAACATGTGCAACAACGCCACATTCCGGATCTGCTTACCCCAGTCAGAAGCCTGAAATTAGGTTTTTCCAATTTTCTATGGAAAGACCTATTGATTTTCTTCTGATTATTATCATTATTATTATTTTTTTTCTTCTTCTGCCACATACGGTGCTTTGTTGTTTCGCAAGATGTATCTTTAGATTTTTTGCATTTTGGTATTCGCAGTACGACTGTTGTCTTTATTTGTACTTAAATCAGGCGGTTGTTTTTCTAGTTTAAAATGTTTGACATTATCTAACATTTGGTCATTTGGGGCCTTTGTTTTCTTACTTTCGGTATGGGTTTTACTTACTGTTGAAGGTGGCAAATAGTTGCGTTCACTAACGTCATTTTGATGTTAGATATTTGAAGGATTTTTTCTTTCATTAGCAATCATTCAACATCTTCTCTTTTATATAAACAGTTTTGTTAAACATCTGGATTAAAATAGTTGTAACATCGAATTTCCAATACACCTGGTATCGCCCAGTTTGAAAGTTTTGCTATTTCCTCTTTGTTTTATTTTTTGGTTCGTTTATTTGCCATTTGATTAGGGACTCTCCGTTTTGAATTTCCTCGCAGTTCTGTATTTTTGTTATTTTACTTATATTCAAATTGACAAAATTGCATTTTTTTTTTTAATTTAAAGGTTTGTATGATGAAAAAATAATTTGATACTATTTTTCACGAGGTTTTAACTGCGTGGTAGTTTCCTTTTTTCGACAGAAAATTAGGTACTCAATGGTGATTATTCACAAAAACTAATTGATATTAAACATCATCAACGTAACATCTAATCGCACGTGAATTATGTATCTCCAAGTTAATTAGATATTCCACGGGCTTGTATTTCCGTTTATGATTTCGATGATAGAGAGTTGCTGCTCATAATAGAACTATAAAACAAAGTGTTCCAAGTGATAAATCTAAAACCAGCCCGTTAAAAAAGAAGAAGAAATAAATGTTATATAGATATAAGAAGATGAGGTATGAGTGCCAATGAGACAACTTTCCATCCAAGTCGAAATTTTTAAAAGTTAACCATTAAAGGTCAATGTGCGGTCTTCAACACGGAGCCTTGGCTCATACCGAACAGCAAGCTATAAAGGGCCCCAAAAATGACTAGTGTTTAACCATTCAAACGGGGAAAACAACGCTCTAATCTATATAAAAAGAAACAAGAAACGAATAACGCTTATGAACCTCATCAACAAACGTCAACTACTGAACATTGTATTCCTGACTTGAGACAGGGGTATTTGAGAAAAAAAAACAGTCTTTGGACCAAATTTATCCGACTAGTGGCTCGGGAAATTTCACAGTCCCTTGTCAGGTATTTTTTCCCAAATATCCCTCCATAACATGATATCTCTGTTCAGTAAACCAAATCAATTATTGATAAAATACCATTCCGATTCAAGAATTTGTAGATCATGCAAATAATCTAAGAATTATTTTCATATAAAAGCCACGGATTAGTTATATATAGACGATACGCATAAACCTGTTTATATAAGAATTTTACAAATATTGTCTTCAAAGTATGTGTTAGTTATTTTTACAGATATTTGTAAAAATGGAGAGAATCTTTGGAGTATGCTATGAAGATTTTAATGTTCAAAGTAACGTAATGTTTTGTCAATTTTCCGAGGTATTAAGAGTGAGTGAAACAAGAAAATAATGTTGATCCTCAAGGTTTTTAATGTAAATGAATAAAACTGGAACGTCGAAACGATACAACCCTGTTGGTTCAAATACATTGAATAACAAAATCTTAAAAGTAAAATATTGAAATATCCTGACTCATTGTATTAACTTTTTAAGATTGCACCAGTAAAATAGAGGTTACATTTAAGTTTTACAAGTTTTATAATTAACTAATTCTCTACAAATATCTAAATAAAAGTGACTGACAAAATTTGAATGCTTAGGTTGAAAATTACAAAAATGTAACCGATAAGCATTCTTATATCAAATTCATCGTAAGTTTAAACTTCATAAACATTATCATGCCTTATATATATTTTTTGTAATTGTACATACTTGTCTATTGTTTCATTTGAGACAAATAAATGACAACCATATTACATGTGAAGAAACTGGTTAAATGAACATACCTTAGTTTCAAATTACGAATTAAAAAAGGGTCTCATCTAACGTTTTAACGTAAATAGACATGACCAGGTTTATCATTTTTCACAAATTTATATATCTTTTTTCTTCTTAAAGGTTTGAAACATGTTACTTCATACTAAATTACAACACAGTATACATGCACATAACTTTTTATTAAATTATAAATGTATAAGATGTCTCATCTACAATTGTATTCCTTCAATTAATTATAGTATTTAAAGATAGCTTATGTTAAAAAGCATACCTTTTAGTTGACAGGTATTTGAACAACATTCCTGCTTATCTAACTGTGTCAGATCCTAATTTATTTAAAGTGTGGATATTGAAAGGGTTCAATACGTAGTCATGGCGAATTTTTAAGTACTAAGTATAAGCTAGTAATAGTACACAAGACACAACATAGAAAACTAAAGACTAAGCTGATGGTGTTCTCAGGTGCTCCAGAAGAGTAAGCAGATACATTTTCACATGTAGCACCCGTCGTGTTGCTCATTTTATTACAAACCCGGTTAATAGTCTAATTATGTAGGTCATATGTGTGAAAAGGGAACGGGATTATAGCTACGACATAAGGAACATATGCCATGACGGTCAACAAACTCCGTAAAATATACAAAGGGATGATTTCAACTTCTCCATTTGGAACTCTTGCTTTAATAGCTTCATTGTGAGCAGCAACCCTCTATCAAGGAAATCATGATATGAAATACAAGCCAAGGAATATTGAATTTATTGGAAGATATATACTCCGTATGCAGGAGATGCTGGAATGTTGCTACATAGAAATTAGATATTAGATATAAAGAAACCGCTTCTTGTGGTAGCAACATTATATTTCACCTTTTTTTTTATACCAAAAGATGTTCTGTGTTTTAAATCTTTGTTAGAGTCATTGGTCATCCTGTTGTTGAGTAGGTGTTTTATCATGCTTGTACTTTTTGACATATTGTCTATGGGAAGAGGAAGGCTTATGTGCACATACAACTGGTTCAACCCAACCGTATTTTGTACTAATATGAATCAAATTAGGCTAAATTGATCATGTGTTACTCGTTCTAGTTTGTACTGACTTGTTGTACTTCCCATAATTCATTTTTATGTTTTCTATTCTAAAAGAGGGACGAAAGATACCAAAGGGACAGTCAAACTCATAAATCTAAAACAAACTGACAACGCCATGGCTAAAAATGAAAAAGACAAACAAACAACAGCACAAACGACACAACATAGAAAACTAAAGAATAAACAACACAAACCCCACCAAAAAACTAGGGGTGATCTCAGGTGCTCCGGAAGGGTAAGCAGATCCTGCTCCACATGCGGCACCCGTCGTGTTGCTTATGTGATAACAAATCCGGTAAAAAGTCTTATTCGGTAGGTCACATTCAGGAAAGGGAAGGGGATTGTAGTTACGACGTAAGGAAAATATCCGATATCATTTGTGATACGGTTATTCCATAACGGTCAACCAACTCGTGATGGCGTCCGTAAAATTTACGAAGGGATGATTTCAACTTCACCATTTGGAACTCTTGGTTTAATAGCTTCCTTGTGAGCAGCAACCCTCTATCAAGAAAATCATGATAGGAAATGCAAGCACGGGAATATCGTTTCAATTGGGAGATATATACCCCGTATGCTGGAATGTTGCTACTTATAAATGGAAAGTTCACAATTGGAAAGCTGAAATCATCTCTTTTGTCGTAAAGTTTTGTTTTCAACTGACCCTCATTGTCAATTGCTAGATATAAGTCAAGATATGAGGCCGACATAACTGTATCTGTAGTATCCTTTATCTCTAGCTCGATTGGATAGATGCGTTCCACATAGTCAACAAATTTTGAATTATTTAGTGAAAGAACATCATCTATTTAGCGAAAAGTAGAGTTAAAGGATATTGCTAACTTCTTATCTTTCTTCCTAAGAAGTTCCTGCATGAAGTCAGCCTCATAATAATAAAGAAACAAGTCGGCAAGTAGAGGGGCACAGTTTGTTCCCATTGGAATGCCGACAGTCTGTTGAAAAACACGTCCTCCGAACGTAACAAATATGTTGTCAATCAAGAAATCAAGCATCTTGATAATATCAGTTTCAGAGAATTTTTTGTTCGAATCAGAGTGATCCTTTACAAAGTAGGATTTATCCCTCCCTAAGACAAGATACTTGTATCTACGTTGGCCATTCTTTTTTACAAAGCAAAGAAATACCAACTCTTTCCATTTGTCTTTAAGTTTGGAATGTGGAATACTAGTATACAGAGTAGAAAAGTCAAATGTTTTAATACTGTTACAAGATGAAAGAGAGTTAGATTGTATGTACTCTAAAAGATCTTTGGAATTTTTAAGTATCCACATCTGATTCACGCCCCCTCTAGAATAGGCAGTTTCACAATAACTTTGAAGCCCGTCTTTGATTGCTGATAAAATAGATGTTAATAATTTAGAAAGAGGTTTCGTGGAGCACTTGGAAGACCCAGCAATATACCGTTGTTTGTAAGGACACTTATGTAGTTCAGGTATCCAATACAGTGATGGCAGATCCAGTTCTTCATCTTTGGTTGAAATTCCAAAGGAACACAGAACAGACCTATGATTATCCAGGATTTCCTCTTTGGTAAGTGTCGTGAGGGTATATGTTGAGTTTCCAAGTGAATTGTCAATACCTAATTCGTTTATGAAGCAGTTAATGTAATGAGTTTTACATACAAAAACGATTTTGTTTGGGGCTTTATCTGCGGGGACAACAACTTATTTGTCATGGAGGTAGGATAGGTGTTTTGCAACATTTGGGTCTTTAAAGATTGACGTAGCATGGGCATTGATAGACCCATTCAGTTTCTTAATTCTGATTTGTATCAGCTTTATACTAAATGACATATAACAAACGTTAATATTGAAATAACAATGTCATAACTAATTCCTTGGTTTTTTTTCAAAAAGAAAAAGTAAAAGTTCAGCTGAAATTAATATAGAAAACAAAGTTGCTAGGATAGTTTACAATAGATAAGACAAAACATGATAAACAAAATATTTTAAAATCATTGCATTGGTCCTTAGTATTGCGATGACTGCTTCGTGCAGTACAATTGCTGAAGGAGAAAAAGATTGACGATAATTATTCAAATTTGATCCTGATGTTATTATCATATAAAAAATGTAATCGGTACTGAATAAAAAAAAAAAATTCGCCTGATTGTTTGTAGACTACATATTCACATATATATTTACTTATAATTATCTGGTGGCTTCTGCGTTACAAGCTGTCACGTGAAATATCCTACCATGTAGTAAAAAAATAACACTAGCAGGAGGCGAAAGTAACCAAAAGGACATTCAAATTCATAAGTGTATATTCATATTAATGCATGGGAATAGTTATATTTTATTTGTCATAATGTTTTGCTAGATAGGCCAACTTATTGCATTGACCAAATTAATGTGATGTAAGTCGACCTTAATCTTACCATTGTTACACAAACAAAAGAGTAAACAAGAAGAAGTATATTCTCACTAAACGTTCCAGTGAATGAGAAGTAATATATCCTTAATAAAATTTTCATCATTTCACAGAAAGTCTATTTTAATCGATTTTGCTCATTAATTTCAAGGAAAGAAATACCTATGTATGTCTATATACATAAGAAACGTGGGCGATTCAGACAGCTACTACTACAACGCAGATTGTTTGTCGTAGTTACTTGTAAAAGATGGTTGACAAACTCAAAAATGATTTACGAGCAAAATGTTTAGAACGAGGAGCAATTGGTATACATGGCATTACCAGGTAAAAATATTGAAACATCTTTCTAGCGTACTAACATATATTAATACATGTTATTCAATCAATTAGACTGCTGTAAGTTTTAGGTTGAAATATAAGGAAAACTAAATACAGTATTATTTCAGAAACTTTTTGTTTTTAAATACGTAAAAAATGACACATTGCGTTTATTTTTAAGTACACATGTGAGTGTATTAATTTTGCTGTTACTTTGCGTTAGGTTTTAATTAACTCTTTAAATAACCCGTGAAAAGAAAGCTTTTTAGAGATTTTTATACCATAAACAAAAGACAAGGATGCAGCAGCTTTGACTAAAAATTAAGTCTATTCCTACTATTCCTACTAGGTAAACAATGTTGTATTTTATTCTGTTTTGAAATCCGAGACACCAGATTATCTCTTATTATTGAATCTCAGATAGAAGATGATACAAACTCAATGTTTGACAACATGTTCGGTATGATGAGCTCGGCCGAGTAACTACTTCATATTGGTATAAAAGTAAGAATATCATCCTATTGGTCCAATTTAAGTATGGAGAAATAGTCAAAACATTTATCTTTAAACATAGATCAATTAACCACTATATTTGTATCACAATCATAGACTTAAAATATAAAAGTGTGTCAAACATATTTTCAAGTTGAATTAAATATCTATGCCAGTACATGCAAAAACAAAGTCATATAGACCTGGCTTCAGACTATTTAAAGTTGTTCGAAAGCCTTCAGTATTACATATTTTTTTCAAGAAATATTAGACGAATAAGATTTTTTTTTGTCGTTTTGATAGTTTCAGAACATGTTACTATTATATTTCTATTGAACTTGAAATATGTCATAAAATAGAACGAAAAACTAAAATGGAATTTATGTTATCTATATATTGCTGATGAATAGTATAGCATTCCCTGATGTATACATTTCATAGAAAAGAGAAACCCTATATTAAAAGGTGAAACAAAGACGTCTGTTGTTTTACATTTTACTAAAATTATTTACACAGCTTATATTATTCTATACTGATTTTATTGTAGAACTTTTCAGAACATGGACGTCGATCATGATAACCATCTTAGTCTTAACGAATTTACAGATGGTCTAAAGAAATATGGTCTGACCTTCGAAGACGAAACTGCACATGAGCTGTTTACTTACATCGACAAGACGTGCAGAGGCAGTATTAAATTTGAAGAATTTCTGCTAGCAATAAGGGTAATTTATATAAACAAAGTACTCATAAGGACTTTACGTGTTATTCTTGGTTAACCTGTTGAAATTCATTTATGTATTGCTCTGTCTTGAGTGTTCTTGCCAGTACACACTATACTATTATATAGTGAAACAAATATATCAAACACAATTTATAATTGCCTATCGCCCACAAGACTAGATGGACGCCGGATTTTATTATAATCTATCTTATTAAATGATATGAGCAAATAAGCCCTAATACGGATAAATCAGAATGTGCAATACTGAAAACGTTTCACTGTCAATTTAAATCAAGATTTGATATTGCTCTTCTAACAGGGCCAATACGAAAAAAAAACCAGGGCCAATACAGAATAAAGCCGTATTTGCCCTGTATTGATCACATTTAAAAAAAAAACAAAAAAAAAAACAGGACCAATACAGAAAAAGGCGGTAAAAAAGCCGTATTGGCCCTGTATTGATTAAAGTTTTTAATTTTCTTATAATCATTTAATAAAAGTGTTGTGAACTGGCTGTTTCTGTATTGGCACTGGTATAGATTCTCGGTCAGCTGTATTGGACCTCGACAGCCTATTGTAAAATTAAATTCTTTCATTTCACAGCAATAAATCAAACTACCTAATAAGCTTGAATTTTGTAGGATCAATATTTAATTTAGTTAGATGGGCTGATTTACACCAGTCAAAACTAAATTTGAAAGTCAAGACTAGTCGAGAATGTTAAAATGATTGTCAAAAACATTTATATCACAATAAATATTGTTGCTTTACGTTATTTAAGGTACAGATTATGTTTTTATTCACTCAATATATTCATGATATTCATGGGATACATACTTTTTTAATGAATAGAGGTCATGGGACATAACTTTTTTTCCTATCACATCAGCATGGGACAATACTTTTTTCCAAACAGGTTTTGCGATTTGCACCGGTCCCCCTGCTTGATAAATATTGCACCGTCCCTTACATAAACAAAATATCATCAAAATGTGTAAAAGTAAACAAAATACCAATATATAGTACAAAACAAGAAAAAATCAAACAATAATGAACCAACATTAAATCTGAACTTGACCAGTTCGAAGTTGGCGAAAGAATGGTCTAATAGGGAAATTAATCTGCGGAAATGGCGACATAGAATTACATTTAAAAAAAACACCTTTTGTGAAGGCACTGTCTTATGTTAGGATGGGATTTGAAAGCTCAATTACATCTTAATGTGCATATCCCAAGTTAGGAGCCGCTTTATATCGAGTAGAAGTCGTTGGTTGTTTTCTGTCATAATTTTGTTTTATTTGATTTTTTTTTACATTAATACCTACTCCTTACATCAATAACAAATAAAGATAGATGAGGGTAGGCTAAATAGATAAATCAATACTTTACTTGTTTTTTTAATTGGGTACCTTTACAGTTAAATTTTTGTTTTACTTTTTGTGTTATATTCTAATTTCTACATACCAGCCTCCTATGTCAGAGAAAAGAATTGAGATCATCAATAAAGCATTTGCAAAGTTTGACAAAGAAACAGGTGACGGAGTTATTACTCTTGAAGATCTGAGGGAGGACTACGATGTTGGAAATCGCCGTAGTTATAAGAGTGGTTTCTTAACAAAAGACCAAGTTTTGAGCGAATTTCTTCAAGTGTTTAACAAGGGATCTGAAGATGGAAAGGTAATCAAAAAGTCTTTGGATTGGTTGTTATGTATGTGACTTCCTTATATGTATTAGAGATTACCCCTTGTACCAGAACTAATGACAAACGAGACCATGTTAATTCTAAATTATCATTTCCCGTCAAAGTCCCCTTAGTGGCCATATACCAACATAACCTGCATATTGGATATATATTTCCCAACTCATTCGGAATCATTGTCTGAGCAAAAGGTTCATGACCTAGGGTTATGTCAAGGAACGTCTCGTCCTTTTTCTAAAAAAAGTTGATCGAAAGATATTATCCTATATTTTTGATAGATATTCTGTATCAACTTCCCAAATAATACATGATGGTCTTGAAGTGTAGATTCTTGGTACTACCTTTGTTACTTGTCAGTGCCATATTTGAAGCAGAATCTGCTTACCCTTCTTGAGCACCTGAGATCACCCCAAGTTTTTGGTGGGGTTCGTGTTGCTTATTCTTTAGTTTTCTATGTTTTGTCATGTGTACTTTTGTTTGTCTGTTTGTCTTTTTCATTTTTAGCCATGGCGTTGTCAGTTTATTTTCGATTTATGAGTTTGACTGTCCCTCTTTTGTTATCATCTTAATGAGCTTTTTATTTGTCTCTGATAAGTATAACTTTTACTGTTTAGTCGTTTTTTGTTGATGTCCCTGACGTGGCTCTGTACTTACAGATCCCATCATTGTGTTATTGTGCTATGGTAATTTTTTGTTTTCTTATTTTTCGTTTACTGATGGTGTTCTTTGTCTAAATGCCCTTTTAATTATATATTTTTATGGTGATTAAGATGATAACACAATGTTATACTGATATACTCCTATTTTTCACATTTTAACCTATTATATCTATTTGGTTTATTTACTCGTTGTTGTAAATATAATTGATTTTTAAGCGACTATCATACAAGTGAGAGGATTAGCTAGCTATAAAACCAGGTTAAGTCTACCATTTTCTAGATAATAAAATGCCTGTATCAAGTCAGGAATATGACAGTTGTTATCCATTCGTTTAACGTGTTTGAACTTTTGACTTTGCGAATAAACTCATCATAGATACCAGGACTAAATTTTGTATATACGCCAGACGCGCGTTTAGTCTACAAAAGACTCATCAGTGACGCTCGAATCCAAAAAAGTTAAAAAGGCCAAATTAAGTACGAAGTTGAAGAGCATTAAGGACCAAAGTTCCTAAAAGTTATGCCAAATACAGCTAAGGTAGTCTATGCCTTAAATGTTTTTGTAAGCAATGTTTGCCACTTACTTGTTCCCTCCTTAAATAAAAAAAAACAGACACCTCTTATTTAGAATCGTCATCATGCTTGACATGATATGTGATTAATATTTATTTATTTCATTAAAAAAAATTAAATATGAGTAACCTCTTAAATCCTCCTCTAAATTTCTAACGCGTATGACACAAGGCCACACTATTCTAATGTTTATCAATAGGGGTAACCAAAATTATCGAGCAAAATTGTAATAATTGTTTCTCTGGATTTATTTAAATCTACGGATATTCATATTATTAGACAATCTAAGATACCAGGGTTGCGTTCAATATCGTAGCGGCTACATAGGGCTACGTAGATTTATGACTATTGAACGTGAAGATAGCATTGCTGCAATATATATATATTGATAGCAGCTAGGCTTACTTCTCGTTCAGTAGCACTACGTAGCCGCTACGACATTGAACGCAACCCAGGTATATCAATTTGTACGCTAAAACAGTTGTAAGTTTATTTACCTCTCTTCAATGATGCTAAAATGAGATAGGATAAATGTTATTCCGATTTGAATACACAGTAAACAAGAGTGTTACCGAACATTTCATTTGACAATGGAAATGTATGCATCAACAAGAAAAAAAATTAATGCAAATTATCATTCAGACTTAGCACTTGGCCGTTTCGGATTTTAAAAATATCTTTTACCGTCGGTCTCATGAGTCTGATTTTATGCTGAGGTTTCTTCTTATAACCCGAAATTGGTGTTCCACTCGAACCTTTTTTTTTATGATTGTTTCTTTTCTTGCTAAAGGTTGGCGGTAATCTCAATGAACTCTGGCTTTATCCACCTGTGATAAGCAACAGAACAGAGCAAATGGACAGCAACTAAAATTTTATGTATTTCAAAGTAGTGAAAATAGTCAATTTGTTTAGTTTTTATATAATTGTTTCAATTTTTTTTCGTTAAAAAAAATGTCAAATTATAAAATTGCTACCTTCCAGTTCAATGGCTTTAATAAGGTAATCGTGTTTTAAATCTGATAGAAGCAATGAAGTCTCATCAGCATAACAATGAAATGTACACTTTTGTATGGTTCAAAAAATATCTTTTATGAAAACATTCTACTGAACAGGAGACCCCAAAGTATTGACCCATTGAACGAATACCCTATAGCTATTTCTGAAGTTCTCTCCTTTATTAAGGCCATACAAGTAATAATACTGCTCTGTTTGCAACTTTACAAATGGTCAGTGAAGAGTGAAGTAGCTAAATACAGGGCTTGTATTTCCTATCGTGATTTCTTTGATAAAGGGTTGCTGCTTACAAGGAAACTTTATAACCAAGATTGCCATGTGGTGAATATTAAAAGACCCCTTCGTAGATTTTACGAACACGATCTGAGTTGGTTGACCGTTATGAAATTTACGTTTCACACGCGATAGCAAATATGTTTCAAATGCTGAGACTGCAATCCCGTCCCCTATTCCTAGAATGTGACCAACCAAATTAGGCTTATTATCGGGTTTGTGCAAACATGAGCACCGCGAAGGATGGCATACATGGAAGAGGATCTGCTTACATTTCCTATGCACCTAAGATCACACCCAATTTTGGTGGGATTTGTGTTACTCAGTCTTTCGTTTTCGTTGTTGTGTTTTGTGTACTATTGATTGCCTGTTTGTCTTTTCTTTTTTAGCCATGGCGTCGTCAGTTTATTTTCGATTTTTGAGTTTCGAGGTCAAGTTTGTATAGTTCGCCTATATTTTCGAAACAATTAAGTGAACTTGGTAGCTATAAGTTTTTAATAAAAAAAATTGTGTACCTTTTTGTTAACTGAACCTTTAATTGATATGTGACTTAGTTTGATCATATTACACTGTTTGACCATTTTTGTGACTTTGTTTAAATTGCAATGTTAAACTTTACCTGTATGTCACTTTATATTTCATAATACACTGTTGAACCTAACCTTTGTGTGACTCAGGTGACCAAAGAAGAATTTACAAATTACTACAGTGGACTTGGTGCCAATATAGACACAGATGAAGAATTTGTGAAGATGATGACAACTGCATGGAAAATTTAGCGAAATTATTGAACGCGAATTTCAATATTTATAACCAAGAATATTTATGATTTGTTACTAATACCTTCGAAAAAGGATGGACGACGAAACCGCCATGATTTGTGAAACAGTTAGATTAAGTGTATTTCTTACTTTCGATACAGACAAAGTAATGGCATTCAAACCGTCTAACTGTCCGTCTTCTCATTTGTCTGCTCATTACCAGTTCATGTTCGACCTTGAATTTAAAATATTATAAAGGACTTTTTGTAAATGCTACTTAAGCTTAATATTACAGTTATTTGGTATCAAAAGCGGTTTATAAAGGTTTAGTGAGGTCACTCTTACGAATTTAAACTTTACATAGTGTATAGTCCAAGAAGCAAGACATTTTCCTCCTCAATACCAACACATAGCCTTCCAAATAATATATGTACTTCCATCTGAATTAAGTATCCTATCTTTTGATTGTTTGATAACAAGTGAAATTTGCACGTTTTATATTAAAAGAATTTGACACATATTTCAGCATCATAGTATTATACGCTAGGATATGCCTTTTTTTTATCATCTCTGCCTCGATTTTGCTTAAACCTAGTATATGACTTTTTTACTTCTCACTGAGCTGCTTTTTCATTCGTGCTCTTCATAATATGCAGGACTTTTCTTGTACGTTTTTTAAGAAGGAATATTGGAATTAAATATCAAATGTCTTTCTGAACTATCTCTTTTAATTCTCGGTGTAAATAAACAGATATATCATCTTCAGCAATGGTATTTGGGAGAAAAATGCTAGCCGTGAGAAGTACGTACTATTACCGCTTTGTATAATTGCATATGTTCCAACTGAACATGATAGTTAGAAATCATTTTCCCAAACACAAAACAGTTCTAATTAACATATAACAAAAATTTCTTACTTGTTTCCTGTTAAACGCCTTCAAATAGTTCCACACATACCAACTATTGAACTTTAAATCGTTTTTAAGTATTAACAACAATTTACTATATAGGTGTTTTCACCATTTAAGTGGATGTCATAAATGTTCATAAATAAGGTTGGAAATACTTTTTACAAGGGAAGTTTCTAAAAACATAAATTTAATCGTTTAATAAATAAATAATTAAGAGGGACCATATCTTAAGTTATATAATTTTATTATAGATAAGTATATTCATTTCATATTACCAAACACATTATATTCAAGCATATCAATCTGTAATTAAAGCTATATACTAGATCGTTATGTATAGAATAAAATAAAAAAAAAACATGTGTTATATATTCATAGTCTGTTTTCATTTTATAGCATCTGTGTTGTATTATCTACAGACATTGTTTCATGAGTTGCATACCCAGTTTTCATTTCCTGTCAAAACCTGTAAATAATTTGTCACAGGTCCCAATACCATTTCATCTACAATCTTTAGTTCTAATCAACATTATAGATTACTTTTTACTATTTTCTGCCCATTATGTTTTACTAAAGTCTATTATATTCATTACTGTATTCATGCATATTTAATGTATACAAAGAGAAGTGTGATACATTTTACAAGAAGTGCTTCCGAGATGTATGCAAAATATGCATAGTAATTTGCATTCAAATAGCCGCAAAATTTGGTAAATAAGTTATTGAAAGTATTTGATGATCATTTGGAACTGATCATTGAAAAATACTTATGATTAGTTGATGCTTTCTGTAAAGATGCTTTTTATAATCCTCTTGAGTTAAAACTCGTAATCCCGAACCGACTTACATTTTGATGACTTCATACTAAAATACTCTGAGTTGTGTTCAAGTTGTTTCATTATTTACCTAATTATCTTATCAAATCTGAATACATTTTGTAAATGAATCCAACGATGCTAAAGTATACGATACTGTATAACGAACACAATAAACAAGGAAAGACAGGATAGATGAACACAAATGATATGTGCATTGTACGTACGGAATTATTTTCTAATTACATTAAATGTAGGCAACAGTAGATTACCGATGTTCAAATAAAAATCAATCGATTAAGAAGATAAATAATGATAACAAACAAAAAATGGGGGAATCACATAAACTTCAAAAGGAGCAAAACAAATATGTTTGATCTATCATTCTTTAAATATCTGTATTAAAGTTATCATCATAATTGAAAGCAGTCCCAGTTCCTGTTCTTTCAGTCACAGGGTCATCATCAGAAAGGGTTTAAGCATATTTGAATTTATTTCTTATAGAGTCTTTCTTTGAATTTTTTGGGGCAAAGAGGTATGGCAAATTTCCCCTCTATTCTTTTCATTCGATAAGATGGGTAAATCATATTTTAAATAGCCTGATAGATGGCCAAATGGTATGTTGTTTTTCTCATTCTGAATATATGTATATCTGTATTTGTCCTGGTCTTTTAAGGTAAGATAAGATAATATATATTTTAACCGGAGAACATCTTACATCAGCTGGCCAAAGAACACCTTGTGTTATTAACACATGTTATATGGCCTTTTCTGGCATTTTAACAAATCGGCCTTTCGTTGTGTTACAGATGCAACAGCTTCTTGATGTTTCACCTACAATCACGATTTGTAGTGTAATTGATTTGTTCTGCGGTGTTGTCTTATTTTCTGATGACTTAGGTATCGGTGTAGGGACGGTGGTAAGACTTTCAGTACTAGTATCTACACAGTTCGTGAATTGGCGACAAAACTGATTGCTTTTGACTGCATTTTTAAAATATTATACCATGTTAAAAAAAAGTTTCGAGAAATTGTTTGTGTTGTTTTGAAACTTGTATACAATGGCCTTTTTTTTTTATGTTAAGTGTATTTTACACACGCAACATTTGGGATTCATTGCTATAGAATCAATTCTCGTGTTATTGGTTATGTACAGGAAATGTGTTGATTTCTTGACTATAAATGATTTATAACAACTTACTCAAATATTCTAATGATTTGTATGTTATGTATATATATATATATATATATATATATATATATATATATATATATATATATATATATATAAGTCTGAAAATTACTCCAAACAGTGTTAGAGTTAGATTTTCTACTGACAATTTTTTGTTCGTCCCTCAGCGGGATTCGAACTCACACCTTTGATACACTACAGCACCAATCGCTTAGCCTCATGTCCAGCGCTCTAGACCACTCGACCACATCCGCTATATATATATTAGCCTCATGTCCAGCGCTCTAGACCACTCGACCACATCCGCTATATTATATATATATATTATATATATAGCGGATGTGGTCGAGTGGTCTAGAGCGCTGGACATGAGGCTAAGCGATTGGTGCTGTAGTGTATCAAAGGTGTGAGTTCGAATCCCGCTGAGGGACGAACAAAAAATTGTCAGTAGAAAATCTAACTCTAACACTGTTTGGAGTAATTTTCAGACTTATATAAATATTTGTATTAACCATGTATCTCTATCACTCTGAGATCCAGTGGGCATATATATTGTATGGTTTGTCACTTGTTTAGACTTGTTTGTATATATATATATATATATATATATATATATATATATATATATATATATATATATATATATGAATTTATTTTTCTCTTGTTCTACAGAAAGTTTATGGTAAGTATGAATAGTGCATTTACATAATATGTGAGAAACTGTAAGCTTTGTAATATTTGTACTGTTTGTTCTTTGTGAGGGCCTCAAGGTAGATTAGCGAAAGCTAATTGAGTCACTCTCTTTAAATAAAGTCATTACTTACTTACTTTCTTACTTACTTACAGGCACCTACTTCAGTGTAACGGCAGTTGTTCCTTGCATATATGTTATCAATGTAAACACATGAATATAAAGTAATTCAAGAGTATGGACAGTCATAGGAATGCACACAATAAGCGATACAGTAATTTTTTTTTTATAAAATGATTTATACTATATAGTCAAAATGAACCAGAATGACTATGAATTAAGCTTACATCCGAAAAAATAAGATAGAAACATTGAAATTTAATATAACAACACAAAAAATGCAAAAGGTTTGAGCGAGATTCGAACCTTGGCTAGAAAACAATATTTCATTTGTAGTTCTATGCTATACTGATTGAGCCTCCGATACTTAATTGTATACTTAGTAAGGAGCTATATCGGTACAATTTAGAGATTTTACATTTTTGTTTTTTTTTTATATAATAAAGACACACTAAACCAATTTCATTTTTGATGGAAAATGTAGTTTAAATTGCCACAGTCACGAAAAACATAACTTTTTTTTGGTTTGAAATGTCCATCTTGGGGGATTCCCTGTTTTTCCCACTAAATAAAACCCTAAACTCCGCATATTGGACTTTCATTCTTTTTGAGGGTCAAATTAAATATTTATCACACATATCATAATATATGTCAATCGAGATATTGATCAAAAAGCAGTTTTATTTTTTGTTTTTATAGTAAATTTTATTCTGTTGGCACTTTTTGAAATTGGCCCTTCTGTGAAAAAAAAATCCGGACAAATTGGCCCTACCTCTTTTACCCGAAGCCATAACATCACATAATTAATCGCCGCTATATGGCTGTTGAAGTCATTTTATAATATAAATAAAAAAATCCCATTCTGTTTGATACTAGATTTTGCATAAAAAAAAAGTATGAAGCCAGATAAGTACTTTTCTCCAACTATAATTCTGTAGTATGCATATACAAATTCCGTTTTTCTAATACAAAAAGGAAGGGAAAGCTAGATAACTATGCGTTGGAGAAATAAGACATATATTCGATATTTAAAAGAGCTTTTGAGTAGTTCGGGTGGTGGCTCTGACAAATGGAGACGAAAACTGTGTAATTGGCTTCAGCTCCCTGTTGCTGTCGGTACCAAAAGACGACAGCTCTGTAGGCCACAAATATATTTGCAAGAACGTTATGTTTTTTGTGATTGTCACTTCCTCGCCATACATACGCTTGTTATTCTTTATCTGTTTTATTGTTGAAAGTAATAATTGTTACGTTGCAAGCGTTTATTTTGTTATCAAAAGGACTCTTATGAGACTTGAACTGATGCATCGCTAAATATTTTTTTCGGAAGGATGTTTGCTGATAGGATAACCGATTTATCTACATCTGCATCTCGTCAAATTCGTTACATCTAATTCATTTCTGTATTTTGTTATTTTTCATATACAAATGAACAAATTTTAAATGTCAGTAAACGTGAGCGAGATGGTTTCAAAAAAATAATTTGATGCTATCTTTAGGTATTAAATGAGTATTATTCCAAAACTAATTGATATTAACAATATCACCGTAACATGTTAGCGCAGGTGATTTATATATAATCTCTCAATTGATACACTATTTCACGGCGTGTATTTGCTATCAGGATTTCCTTGATAGAAGGTTGCTACTCACACTGGCACTATTAAATAAAGAGTTCCAAGTGATGAAGTCAAAATCATTTCGTCGACAATTTTATGAATGCTATCAATTGGTTGACCGTTACAAAATATCTGTTTCATAAATGACGACGGATATGTTCTAATTGTCGCAGCAGCAATCCCGCCATCTTTTTCCCCGAATGTGAAGTAACGAATCAAACACCATTATGTCTGAAAGCTGTCGTTAATTACGTATCATAAAGAGAAGTCTGAATACGAATGCAATTTGGCTTCGTCTCAATTTGATGTTTTTATGATAACAACAATATACCAATATGCACAAACATAAAATAACAGTTATCAGATTAAGCAGAATTAAAATAACCTAGAATGCGTTGTATACAAAAGAATTACAACAATACGACAAGAAAGACATTTCGTCAAATCGAGCAGGTATATCTATATTGTTCCTTATCATTTAATTCAAGGAATCGATTAACCTATTCATATTTATATTTATATACATGTTTCTTAGTAATTATTATGTCACCGGATATAAAACACAGATCATTTGTAGTTTGCTGATTGTTGAAGGCTCTCATGTAATATAGTTACCTGAATTAAATTATTTGGACTCTGTTTGGTAGTTGTCTTATTGGTAATTACATCTCCCTGTTTTAAACAAATGGCTGACCATATCACAGAATTAAGAGCGAAATGTTTAGAACGAGGAGCCAGTGGTATACACGGCATAAGCAGGTAATTTAAAAGTAATGATTTTTTTTTACGCTTAACAGCACTTTGGATTTAATTTTGAGTTGATATATCCGCTGCACGTCTTAGTTTAACATATGAAAACTGAAAACAGAAACTTTGCTCAAACTTTCGTATTACAGACATACAGTATTTTACAATTTTGCTTTCTCTTTATTCTTTATAGTATAGATGTGAATTGGTCAAGGCAAAGTTTTTTTTCATGGAAATAAGTAAATCTCGTCAAATGCAACTTTTCAACTGTCCTGAAATAAAAACTCACGAATTTTTTTACAGCAACTAATAACAAAGTTTCATCGGACCTTGGTGTCATAGTCATCTTTCAATATATAATATTACGTTATCAGAATAAGGTCTGTTTTTCAGATATATACTACTACCTGTAGGTCAATGATTAATGAAGCAAACAAGATATATCAGCGCGTGCAAAAGTTTTATCTTATTTGTATTAATTTGTATGATACTTGTAATATGCACATCATAGATTTAAATACTTTGAAATAAGATTTATTTAAAAACAATCTATTGGAAAAATGAACAAAGAAAATATCCATAAAATGTATACCTTTGCATTTTAATAAAAAAAAAGAATACTTATCTCTATACTTCTCAATAAATAGGTTATTCATATATTTTCCTTTTAAATCTCGTCGTTACCAACAAATGTCTACATCTATTGTCCATAGTCCTTTATTCTAAGAAAAAAATTACCTATGTATGCTTATACCTCGGAAACGGGTGCTTTGGAGAATTGCCAGTTAATACAAAGATCATATGTACTTCATGCAAAAATAAGCTGACTAATTCATAAAATTAAGGGCAAATTTTTATAACGAATAGCCAGTGGTATTCACCTTGACGTTAAAATGAAAATTTTCAGCATGCCTCTATCTCAACAACAAGTGATAAAGTCAAAATCATTTCTTCGACAATTTTATGGATGCGATCAGTTGGTTGACCGTTACAAAAAGTCTGTTTCATAAATGACGACGGATATAATCCTTTTCCCCGAATGTGAAGTAACGAATTAAACATCATTATGTCTGAAAGCTGTCGTTAATTGCGTATTATAAAGAGAGGTCTGAATACGAATGCAATTTGGCTTCGTCTCAATTTGATGTTTTTATGATAACAATAATATACCAATATGCACAAAAAATAAATAACAGTTATCAGATTAAGCAGAATTAAAAAAACTTAGAATGCGTTGTATACAAAAGAATTACAACAATACGACAAGAAAGACATTTCTTCAAATCGAGCAGGTATATTTATATTGTTCATTATCATTTAATTCAAGGAATCGATTAATCTATTCATATTTATATTTATATACATGGTTCTTGGTATAATTCAAGGAATCGATTAATCTATTCATATTTATATTTATATACATGGTTCTTGGTATAATTCAAGGAATCGATTAATCTATTCATATTTATATTTATATACATGGTTCTTGGTATAATTCAAGGAATCGATTAATCTATTCATATTTATATTTATATACATGGTTCTTGGTAATTATCATGTCAACCGATATAAAACACAGATCATTTGTAGTTGCTGATTGTTGAAGGCTCTCAGGTGACATATTGTTGCCTGAATCAAATTTTTTGGACTCTGTTTGGTAGTTGTCTTATTGGTAATCACATCTCCCTGTTTTTAACAAATGGCTGACCATATCACAGAATTAAGAGCGAAATGTTTAGAACGAGGAGCCAGTGGTATACACGGCATAAGCAGGTAATTTAAAAATAATGATTTTTTTTTCTCTTAACAGCACTTTGTATTTAATTTTGAGTTGATATATCTGCTGCACGTCTTAGTTTAACATCTATGATGAAAACTGAAAATAGAAACTTTACTCTAACTTTCGTATTACAGATATACAGTATTTTACAATTTTGCTTTCTCTTTATTCTTTATAGTATAGATGTGATTTGGTCAAGGCAAAGTTTTTTTTTCATGGAAATAAGTAAATCTCGTCAAATACAACTTTTCAACTGTCCTGAAATAAAAACTCACGAATTTTTTTACAGCAACTAATAACAAAGTTCCATCGGACCTTGGTGTCATAGTCATCCTTCAATATATAATATTACGTTATCAGAATAAGGTCTGTTTTTCAGATATATACTACTACCTGTAGGTCAATGATTAATGAAGCAAACAAGATATATCAGCGCTTGCAATAGTATTATCTTATTTGTATTAGTATGTATGATACGTGTTATATGCACATCATAGATTTAAATAATTTGAAATAAGATTTATTTAAAACAAATCTATTGAAAAAATTAACAAAGAAAATATCCATAAAATGTATACCTTTGTATTTTAATAAAGAAAGAATAATTATCACTATACTTCTCAATAAATAGGTTATTCATATATTTTCCTTTTAAATCTCGTCGTTTCCAACACATCTATTGTCCATAGTCCTTTATTCTAAGAAACAAATAACCTATGTATGCTTATACTTCGGAAACGGGTGCTTTGGAGAATTGCCAGTTAATACAAAGATCATATGTACTTCATGCAAAAATTAGCTGACTAACTCATGAGAAATTAAGGGCAATTTTTTATAACGAATAGCCAGTGGTATACGCCTGGACGTTAAAATAAAAAAAATCAGCATGCCTTTATCTCAACAACACATAAAAATAGAAATTAAAATTCGTATATATGGTATACGTCTGAGGTTAGACCTATAACAATGATACCATCCTATTGGTTTGCAAGTAAAAATCAGCGTGTTCTGGATGCTTGCTTTGACATTTTTTGGGACAATAACTGTTGTTACCTCTGTTTTTGTCAATCCTTCTTCTGATTTTGTATGATATCATACGCAAGAAGACACACAAGTATAAAGCATCTTTAAAAATTGAAACAATTACTAAATTTTATCATCGGTATAAGGAAATAACTCGTAAATATAACTCAACATGCAGACATCTTATACGTTCAGGTATTTCACATCCAATCTTTTATGGTAATATTCTTTACTTATGGGGTCTTTGCATCGGAACTAAACATATTTATTAAAAAAAAACAGTTGTTGGCATGACACGGGTTATGTTCTTCTCATATATTTTATGAGAGTATTATACTTAATCCCTAACGGAGGGATTGTGCCTGATATTCATATGATGAAGACATAATCTTTCAATCAGTTTAATTGAGGTCTCGAGCTGGCATGTCAGTTTGTCAACGTATATTTGTTCCACCTGACAGAAGTTCCAATGGAAACTTTGTTATAAACAATGTCATAATAACAAGTCATGTAGGAACAAATTTTAATGTGCGTATTGTTATGCGTTTACTTTTCTACATTGGCTAGAGGTATAGGGGTAGGGTTGAGATCTCATAAACATGTTTAACCCCACTCCCAAGTCAGGAGCCTCTGGCCTTTGTTAGTCTTGTGTGATTCTAAATTTTAGTTTCTTGTGTATAATTTGGAGTAAAAGGAAAAGAATGCCAACATTGAAAGTGAAACAAAGGTAAATCATTTGATTGACTGATTCGATCCACAAAAAAATCATTATTACATAAGTAAATACGATAATTAACATATATTTTTAATCTACAATATGAAATTAAACAGACCTAGAAAATTTCTAATGCACGAATGTTTTATCTATTTATAACAATATTTATGTTTATATCGCTTATATGGCAAGCGGAGGTCAACTCAACAGTTAATGAGATAGCGTCTAGACTAAAATACTCACGAAACGAATCTACGTATTTACAATAAACTCATCACAGATACCGGGACTAAATTTTGTATATACGCCAGACGCGCGTTTCGTATACAAAAGACTCATCAGTGACGCTCGAATCCAAAAAAGTTAAAAAGGCCAAATAAAGTACGAAGTTGAAGAGCATAGAATAAAGTACGAAGTTGAAGAGCATAGAGGACCAAAATTCCTAAAAGTTTTGCCAAATCCAGCTAAGGTATTCTATGCCTGAGGTAGAAAAGCCTTAGTTTTTCAAAAATTCTATATTTTTTAAACAGTTAATTTATAAATATAACCATATCAATGTCATGTCCGGTAAATTGTTCATTTTAGACTTTTTATAAATTGGATACATGTTTTACATTATTATAAATCAAATATGAGAATTTTAGTCAAATCAGTTAACATGAATTTGACAGCTATACTAGTGCCCCTTTAAACAGCTTAAACCATGTCAAGTTAGAGTTTGTTTTCCTAAAAAAAACAAGAAGATGTATTATGGATTGCCAATCTGAAAACTTGTCATCAAAGTTTAAATGTGTGCTTTTATAGGTCACCATAAGGCTTTCAGCAATTAGAAAAACCAATACAATATAGTCAGCTTTTGAGCACGACTCAAGATTCAATCAGTACACATTCAACGGAATGAGCGTATGATTAACAAACTGCGAAACGCATAATATTGTGCAATTCCAAAATATTAGTAAACCGTATCAACAAGATATAGGATCATGAATACTAATAACCGTATACATATATTTAGTTATGCATGATATAAAAAAAAATATACAATACCGACTAAATAAAATATTTGACCTCTATTTATACCACTTTGGTTTTTTCTTTTTGAGTTAAATATATAGGTCCATAAAATATTCTATCGAATACAAGCCTTTAACTGTTCATGATTCTAAAAGGCAAAGAGTAAAGCAAGTTAGAAAAATATGAAATTCAAATAGATTAATTCTAAGTGAAAGGTGTTTGTAGGTAATACTGATATATGTTATGAACAGATAATACATGTTTTTCATCAACTTGTTGGTGTTGTTGTTATTGTTTTAATAGGTGGCTTACTTATATAGTGATTCTTATATAGTGATTGCGCCTTAAATTCAAATGATATAAATAAATGTAAATACGCTCATTCTTTAGATATTTTTAGTATAATATTTTGACGAGTAATTATAAGAAACTGTGATGAACAGGGATGATTGTGCTATATAAAAAAATATTAAAAAAGAAACACCCCAAGTAAATAAAATTGTAAATTATTTACTAATAAGTATCATACATCTGAGCATAGTTTTGTGTGGACGTAGCGCGCGTCTGGTGTATAAACATATTTTTTAACCTGTTACCTTTGAATGGCTTTTGTTCGTTTGTTTCTCTGTCCTATATTTTCTCCCATTTATCTGTTTATTTATTGTAACCCTGTCGTGTAATGTGTCATTTTAATGTTATAATTATGACTGCCATTAAAGCGGGGGGTTTGGCATGCCACAAAACCAGGTTCAACCCACCATTTTTTCCTTTAAAAATGTCCTGTACCAAGTCAAGAATATAGCCATTGTTATATTATAGTTCATTTCTGTGTGTTTTACATTTTAACGTTGCGTCGTTTGTTTTCTCTTATTTATGAGTGTAAATTCACATTGCGATAAGACGTGTCACGGTACTTGTCTGTTCCAAATTCATGTATTTGGTTTTGAAGTTATATTTGTTATTCTCTTGGGATTTTGTCTGATGCTTGGTCCGTTTCTGTGTGTGTTACATTGTAGTGTTGTGTCGTTGTTTTCCTCTTATATTTAATGCGTTTCCCTCAGTTTTAGTTTGTTACCCCGATTTTGTTTATTGTCCATGGATTTATGAGTTTGAACAGCGGTATACTACTGTTGCCTTTATAATATTGTTTAGAAATTTTATCAGGTTGTTCATATTTGTGTCGCCTGTGATATACTTATAAAAATGAAAGTATATCTTGATAAAACGTAAGAACAAAATTCCTCTCTGTGAATTAATTCTCGTTAAAATCCTTCTTTAAATTTTGAATTTGTCTATCCTAAATCCTGGTAAATGTTTTACAGTAGTTTTTAAGCCATGAAGCCGGAAATAACCATAAAAATTGCTGTTGTATATCCCGACTGCACACCCGGAATTCGCATTTTCAGAAACAAGAGGACTATGGATAACCTCATTGATCGTACACCAAAATGAAAATAACGTAATGTCACTGGTTGAATTTCAATTATTTATGAAATTTTTTAACCAATCACAACGTTTTTGTGTTCGCTTTCGAATATATTACCCAGAATGCATTAGATTCTGAAACGGCCATTTGGGAAAAATTATGGACGGAGGGATAAAGTATTTAAGATTAATGGCTAATGAGAACTAAATTATCATCTCTTTGGCTCTTCAAGGAAGAATCAAAGAATCAAAGAACCTATGTGAGCACGTTCCCCACGATTGATGTAGCAGATATAGAATCATTTAGTAAGGATTGAGATTTTATAAATAATGTTCATACAGTAGTCCCTACTAATGTGTTACAGTTTAGGATTATATACCTAACTTATCAAAACGGGTTTGAATATCTCTTACTCATACGATTATGTCAACATAAGGAAAAATTATAATAAGGGAACGTTTTGGTCCCTTCAACTCGGAAATCAAATTATATAATAGAAAATAATGTACTGTGCGCAACCCTGGATGAAGGTGGAACAGAATGACATAACTTGAATTAAGAAAGCTATATTTCAAATAGTCAAGTTTTCAGGTGGTCTAAGGCATTGGACACAGGGCATGCGGTGTTGCCTTGATTATTACAGAAGAAAATTCCGCTGACTAAGATAAAAAAAAAAATTGATTCCTCAAATTTGTAGTATAACATTGTTGGGTTCAGGTTCAGTTTTTTGTTTTCTGTGTTGTTTTGTATATTGTTGTTTACGTTTTTAACGGTTTTTGTACCTTTTGTTAGATATTAATCGTGTGTTTCTCTGTCCTATATTTTCTCCTATTTATTTGTATTGTAGTCCTGTCATGTAATGTTGTAATTTTAATGTTATATTTAACATAACCATTAAAGCGGGAGGTTTGGTTCAACCCACCATTTTTTTCCTTAAAATGTCCTGTACCGAGTCAAGAAATTAATATATTATAGTTCGTTTCTGTGTGTGTTACATTTTAATGTTGTGTTTCTGTTGTGTCTTAGTTTCCTTACTTTTGATGCGTTTCCCTCAGTTTTAGTTTGTAACCCGGCTTTGTTTTATTTCTCAATCGATTTATGAATTTCGAACAGCAGTATACTACTGTTGACTTTATTTGATTTTTGCCAAGGCCACACGCGTTGTAATTTTTTTCGACTTATGAGGTTGAATGTCTCTATGGTATCTTTCGTCTTTCTTCTTTAGACGAAGTATAAATAAATTGTGATGTTATCCCTGTCTTACTCCAAGCCATTCTATAGATAGTGCCTATTGTTTAGTTGTCACATATTTAAACCTGCAAGGTGATCTTAAGCGACAAGAATTGACGAACGAATACAAAGGCCGAATCTGTTTATACCCCTTTGTTGAATACAGGTATTTCATACATATCAAGCTTAACATATGCACATTTTAGTCGTCAAAACATTGAAAAAGTGCAGCCAATTTGATTTGATATTTGACTTAGATTATGGAACAGTATATCAATAACTTTTTTATCTTCCTGCATATAATTTTTTTTCTAGAATTTTCCGAAATATGGACGTCGATCACAGTAATTGGCTAAGTCTTAAAGAATTCAGAGATGGCATAAAGGACTTTGGACTTAGCTTTCCCGAAAGTTCAGTAGAAGAGCTGTTTAGCTACATTGACAAAGATGGCCAACATGGAATTCTATTTAATGAGTTCCTAGAAGCACTAAGGGTAACTATTATAAAGATAGAACTCACAATAAGTACGAAGGGTTCTTCTGATTTTATAGATAATGTGGGATTTCAACATGCCTAAATTTCTTTAAACGCATGGAGAGATTTGCATTAACGATAAATAGAAGGAGATCTGATGTGATGGTCAATAAGAAAAATGTTAACCATAGACGAAAAATACGGATTCAAAATTTACAAAGCATCATCGTATGACCGTCGATAATAAACCCATATATAACAGTAAGCTATAAAAGGCCCCGGCATGACAAAATAAAAAAAAAGAAATAAAAGAGAACTACAACGCCCTGCCATAGGCCAACAACAACATATAAATAACAAATAAAGCAAGGACGACCGAATTAGATGTCTTTTTCTAATTTGACGTAACAATTCATGAATTCGTGAATTCTATCAAAACAAAAAAGCAACTCATTGATTTATCCAATTTTTAAAAATTCGGTTCTTTATTATTACTTATCTTACTTTTCTTTTTTTTTCTTTTTTTTTCTTTTAAAATTTGTTTACATACCAGCCTCCCATGTCACAGACGAGGATCTCGATCATCAAAGAAGCATTTACCAAGTTTGACAAAACTGGTGACGGGGTAATTACTCTTGAAGATTTAAAGGGTGTTTACAGTGTTAAACATCACCCTAGATATAGAAATGGAGAAATGACAGAGGACCAAATTCTCAGATCATTTCTTGATGTGTTCGACCAAGGAGTAAAAGATGGAACGGTAAAAAAATAATTTTGTTTTTTTTTTCTTATGTATTTGTCTCCCTAAAATTTCAATCCTGGCTATCTATGGTGATAGATATAGAAAGATGTGGTATGAGTGCCAACTAGACAACTCTCCATCAAATACAAATTTATAAAAGTAAACCATTATAGGTCAAAGTACGGCCTTGAACACAGAGCCTTGGCTTATTACAAACAGCAAGCTATAAAGGGCCCCAAAAATTACTAGTGTAAAACCATTTAAACGCGAAAACCAACGGTCAAATATATATAAAAACGAGAAACGAGAAAGACGTATGAACTACATAAACAGACGACAACTACTGTACATCAGATTCCTGACTTAGGAAAGGTGCAAACATTTGCAGCGGGATTAAACGTTTCAATGGTACCAAACCTTCTCCCTTTTCTGAAACAATAGTATAACATCACAACATAGAAAAACACATTATAAAATATCAATTTGAAGGCTTAACTCAATCAAAAAACGCAAATTAACACCCAATGAACGAATTAATTTGATGTGCGATACCTGAATGCAAATACATAGTTAATAAAAACTATAAGTGATAAATACCTCTGTGAAATATTAAACACCTTTTAGAAAATCATCACTTTCGAAAAAAACTGCAACATATCCTACACAGGTAAATGAAAATAATTTTGTCGTTAAGAATACTTGAGTTTATTTACATTTATGAGAGCTACTACTGGTCCTTCTTAAGTCATAGCTTCTGAAAAGTGTTTTGGATCCGAATTGTGCCACTTACTTTTTTTCCAATAATTCAATAATACAAAATAACAAAGATTGGCACTGCTTATCTAGATTTACAAATGTAATAATCATGTATATACACAACATTCCAATAAAATATTTGATGGAAATGAAAAAATAAACAATCAAATTATCATTATAAATCCGGTCCGTTTTCTTACATAAGGTCCCATCAGATTATTTTTGGGGCAAATTACAGTGGTGTTATCGAGCGAAATTGAAATACGATAGGTGTAATTAGTTTCGTTTAAATCTAATCGATGGGTCGAGATTTATTAATGAAATATAATAAAGCATCTGATACATAATTGAAATTGTACATATTTGATTAGTGGTTTTCGGTATAATTTGAACTGCATCTATTTGCATCCACTAAATTAGCTTTGATTTGGACTATTTATATTATCTTTCTGTTAAAGATAAATACTCCAATCGTATAGTGTTAACAGAACCCCAAAGTAAACAATTGAACTGATATATTTTAAATATCAATTAACATTTAAACCCTTTTCGAAATGGCATTGGGCTTCAGTGATAGATAAATTCACAAGGAACTGGCCATTAGTCTGTTCTCAAGATTGAGATATTAGGATTATGTCTTCCCAGATAATGATGATTTATATTTTGATTTTTGTGTTTTTATTTGGTTTGATCAGATCCTCAAAGTTTATATTATTTTTTGGATTTTTATTCTTTAAATCTCAATAAATATACAGAAACAATGATTATTATTTTGTAAATGGAAAACTTGAAAGAATGATTTTTCTCTCTCCAAAAATGTCTAAAATTTCGACCTCTTTAGCTTTTCACGGAAATCATGATGGTATAGGTTAAAAACATATCTTTAAATGGTTACAATTAAGATTTCTTGTGAACATACATGTTTTTAGCCATCGGATCTAAATTGTATTGTATGCCCTTAATTGTGGAAATGCGCATCTGGTACAGTAAAATTATTACCTTTTATAAAGTTGTTACCTTGAAAACTTTTAACTCAGCATACAACCATAATGGAATAGTAATTTATTATTAGTATTATGTAATAATATCGAAGAAAATCTAAAATCAAGGAATTTAGCTCCCTAACGCATAGACTTAATTCATTTCCTGCCTTTGCTGTACGTTTGGTCTTATCATGTTTTGATCAGCTCATAAAGGCTTATAATTTTTTATGAGGTTTTTTTTTTATAATCAAATAATTTGACCGCGATTAACATTGAGGAGATATTTATTTCCGAAAGCGCATTTAGTTCATGAGTAAAGAATTTTATTTTATTTTCAAGTGTTAAAAAATGGATGGATTGAATTTGGCCTAAGAAGGACGGCAATAAAACCGTTTTCCTTTAAAAACGAATTTGAGTACAAAGTCAAAGAGCTGAAATAACTTTCTGTGGTCTAGGATAGAATTCTCTTCACATGTCAGTACATTGATAATACATAGAAAATATGAGCTTCAATGTATTTATAGAATTTTGATAATAATTAAAGCATAATTTTTATAGTGCATTGTTTGACTTCATGTTTTTATAACTTAGGTGACCGAGGAAGAATTTACAAACTACTACAGTGGAGTAGGAGCAAATATAGATACAGATGAAGAATTTGTAAAAATGATGAAAACTGCATGGAACATATAGCAAAACTAGAAATATGAATTCACTATTTTTAACTAACAATATCTGGCATTTGTTACAACTTCCACTTTGATTCATATAATCACATGGTTTTATTTGTAAAACAACAGTTAGATTTAAAATATGTATATTCCCTTTTCCGAGAAGTATATGCGAATCTTTCGGTTTGTTTGTCTGTCGTATATTACCAAATAAATGGTATATTGTGTAATTATGTATTGAGTATGAAAAGTTAAGTTTTATCTTAAGTCGGTAAACTTTGTGACATAGATTCTTATATTGGTTAACTAGCATATCTTTTTTGCACAATGAATTTACAAAACTTTGTACTGGCGTATGCATAACTACAATAGGTGTCAAAGATGATCATAAGTTAGTTAGAAATGTCTTTTTGTAATGCCAAATTCGAAAATATTACGGAATGAATCGTGTATGTCAATATAAACGGCACTACGTTTTCTGCACCAGATGCGCATTTCCACAATCAATGTCTTGTCAGTAATGCTCGAGGCCAAAATATTTGGAAATCCAAAGCTTATTAAAAGGATGAAGTGATTATAAATGACGAATAAAAAATGATTGTGGTATCCTTTAATTAACATGTTATTTTATGACTTAGTTATTCTACCAAATGTAGGTATCCTGGTTGTTTTTTTCTATTAATTTTTCAACAGATTCATTTTTTGTGTACACTGTATATCATGTTGTAGATTGAAACAGATTTTCTAAAGAAAATGTTAGTTCTAAAGATTATTATTTAGATAATATCTTAATTATGTACATTAAACTCATCAAAGATGTCAGAATGTTCAAATATTTAGTGTTTATTGCTTAAAAGAGGGACGAAAGATACCAAAGTGACAGTCAAACTCATAAATTGAAAATAAACTGACAACGCCTTGGCCAAAAATATTAAAAAAAACAGACAACAATAGCACACACAACATAGAAAACTGAAGAATAAGCAACACGAACCCCATAAAAAAATAGGGGTGATCTCAGGTGCTCCGGAAGGGTAAGAAGATCCTGCTACAACCGGGTACCCGTCGTGTTGCTTATGTTATAACAAATCCGGTAAATAGTCTAATTCGGTAGGTAACATTCATGAAAGGGAAGGAGATTGTAGTTTCGACGTTAGGAACATATCCGATATCATTTGTGAAACGGTTATTCCATAACGGTCAACCAACTCGTTATGGCGTCCGTAAAATTTACGAAGGGATGATTTCAACTTCACCAATTGGAACTCTTGGTTTGATAGCTTCCTTGTGAGCATCAACTCTCTATCAAGAAAATCATGATAGGAAATGCAAGCAAAGAATATCGTATCAATAAGAAGATATATACACCTTATGCAGGTGCTGCGGGAATGTTGCTACTTAGAAATGGAAAGTTCACAATTGGAAAGCTGAACTCATCTCTTTTGTCGTAAAGTTTTGTTTTCAATCGACCCTTATTTTCAATTTCTAGATGTAAGTCAAGATATGAGGCCTACTTAACTGTATCTGTTGTATCCTTTATCTCTAGTTCGATAGGATAGATGCGTTCATCATAGTCATAAAATTTTGTATTATTTAGTGAGAGAACATCATATATATATAGCGGAACGTAAAGTTAAATGATATATTTTTCCTAAGAAGTTCTTGTATGAAGTCAGCCTCATAATAATAAAGAATAAGTCGGCAAGAAGTGGGCCACAATTGGTTCCCATTGAAATTCCGATTATTTTAATTATTTAGTGAAAGAACGTCATATATATATCGGAAAGTAGAGTTAAAAGATTTTGGTTACTTCTTATCTTTCTTCCTAAGAAGTTCATGTATGACGTTGGCCTCATAATAATAAAGAAACAAGTTGGCAAGAAGAGGGGCGCAATTGGTTCCCATTGGAATGCCGACAGTCTTTTTTGCTTTTATAACAAAAATAGATAATTTTGTTATAATTTGGGAATTGAAATTATTTCAACATCCCGTTTTCAATGAAACCGGGATAATTGTCCTTTTTTCCCTTTATTCATTTCATAGGAGGACGGTTTTGAAAGCTTCTTTTTTTCTTCTAATGAACAAAATTGCATCTTTTTTTATACGGTTTGTATGAAGAAAAAAACTTGTATGATCCAGTTACTATCTTTTGATGAGGTTGATACGTGGTTGTGTTTTATATTCCGGGAAAAAACTAGTTTCTCAAAAACAATCATTTACCAAAACCAATTGACATCAATCATCATCATCATTTCCATACAAGTAAGCCCACGTGAATAAAATATCACCCAGTTGATACGATATTATACATTTACATGTATCTCTTAATGTTCCAGAGTTATTTGTAAAACCAAAAATTAGAGAATAAGTTTCCGTTGATTTGCGAGTCAAAAGATTACATAGAAATCCTTACTATATTCGATATGACCATTTGAAAAACACCTGTACCAGTCAAATTGCCAATCTTTGTCGTTATCTAAATAGGTTCATTAACCTAGAAACCAGATATTTTAAATACTATAATAGACATCATCATTTGGATTGGAAGAACGGTTGAAATAAAAACCAGTACATTATATAAAACTCAGTTGAACTCTTTTTATGTATGGAAAGCACGAACTATAACTGGTACAAACTGGTAAACAATAATGTCGAGCACTCAAAGGTATATAACTTGTGTCTATTGTTATTTTGTTTATTATTTGTGTATTCAATACCAATCAGATAAGTCGATGCCATTGCCAATTGATTAAAAAATTCATGAGCCATTGTCTCATGTAAGGGTTGGGTTTAAAAGCTCAAACACATGTTTAATTCCTTTCTATTTTCTTTTATGTTGACATCCCAAGTCAGTAGCCGCATTGAATCTAGTAAAAGTGGCTTGTTTTGTCATAATTGTTGGCTTTTTTTGCATTGATGTTTTTGTAGAATTAACAATACCACTGTTTTTCTTTTTTAAATTATGCGTCATCCAGAAGATTTAAAAGTTTAATTCAGGCTCTTCGACCACTTGTTTTTGTTGTATAAATTATAAAATTAATCACTGCACTAAGATGATGATGGCCGTTCGTAACACTTGCCACGCGATGATACGCTAGTGAATTAACACCTTTTAAGCAAGACCACTTGAATTTGCACAACAAACAAGATATGAAACAAAATATAATGTGTATTTCAAACAAAATTATAATCACACTCTTTCTCACCAACTTCCTCCCTTTTTTTCTTTTTTTGCCAAAATTTAATGTTTTTACTTTCATCAAAATCTCTCCAACAAAATCAAAACAAGAATGTGTCCATAGTACTCAGATGCCCCACTCGCACTATCATTTTCTATGTTCAGTGGACATTGAAATTAGGGTAAAAGATCTCATTTGTTATATAATATCATAGGGAACATGTGTACTAAGTTTCAAGTTGATTGGACTTCAACATCATTAATAACTTTCTTGACCAAAAACTTTAACCTGAAACTTGCACTATCATTTTCTATCATAGGTAACATGTATACTCAGAGTCAATTTGATTGGACTTCAACTTCACCAAAAACTACCTTGACCAAAAACTTTAACCTGAAGCGGGACAGATGGACGGACGATCGACCGTACGAACTGACGAAATCATAATGCCCCTCTACTATCGTAGGTGGGGCATAAAAACTTTTGAAAGACAAGATGCTTAAATGCGGAGTAAAAGGTACAATGTAACCAAAAGGAAACCAAAAGAATATTTGAATTCTTTTAAGTTCTACCTTTTCTTATGGAATTAGAACCTTAGTTTTGAAGTCATTTCTTAAAGGAATAGGGAATGTTTATGTTAACATTAGGTTTCTGACTAAGGACAGGTACAAACAAATGCAGCGAGTTTAAATGTTTTAATATTTACAAACCTGCACCCTTACCTGAAACAATAGTGTAACATCACAACATAGAAATACACACTATAAAATATCAATTGAAATAGCTTAACTCAATCAGAAGACATTTGAGCACCTCTACTGGGCCGTATATTTGGGTTCCTGGTTGAATTCCCTTAAAACAGATAAACCTCACTAAGTCTTCCAACTATTCCAAATGATGTGTTAAGAACATATGGCAACATAATTTGAATTTTTATCAATAGGGGTAGCCACCAATAGTATGTTGTTATCGAGCAAAATTGTAATAAGTTTTCCACAGAACATATAATTCAATGGGAGGATCACTATAGTAAAAGTCGTTAATTTTCTGATTGAAAGACAGTCGAAAAGATATTTCAATACCAAACATCTGTCGATAAGCAACAATCAAAGATACCAGGCTTATGATTGTGAAAGCCAGACGAGTGTTAAGTCTACTTAACTCTTTTCAAGGGGCTTAAGATAAGATAGGATAAATGTTAATTAAAGTCTGCTTTAATTATATACAAAACAAGGGCTTTCCAAAGCTTTTTATTGACAATGAAAACATATACATCAACAAAAAATTAAAGGTCATTTAGACTAGGTGGACATAGTCCGTTTAGTATTTTAAAGATATATTTAACTGTGGTTCTCAGCCATCTGATTTTATGCTGAGGTGGTTTGAATTCGAACCACGTTCGACTCTTCATTTTTATTCTAGGATTGATAATTTTCTTGCAGAAGGTCGTTGGTTCTTTGAAAGAACTTCGGCTTTTTCCACCCATGATTCGCAACAGAAATACTATGAAAATGGACAGCAACCAACATTTGAAAGAATTATGGTGTAAAAAATATTATTTGCTTAGTTTTGATAATTAAGTATCAGTTATTTTTTTACGTATTCTAAACAAAATTATAAGCCTATCATTTTTCTGTTCAGTGATTTTGATAAGGTTGTCATTTTTTTTAAATCTGATAGGAGGAATGTATTATCATCAGTCAAATGATAAAACGTCTTGTCCTTTTTCTAAAAAAAAATTCATCGGAAGGTACCAAGATTTTGTTGATAAATATTCCGTATCAACTTCACAAATAATACACGATGGTCTTGAAGTATAGATCTGGGTACTGAGTTGTTTATTATCTTAATAGAATGTTATAGTATTCTTTTATGTGTCTTTATGAATATTACTTTCACTGTTTAGTCGGTTTTTGGTTATATCAATTTGACGATATTCTGAACTTATTCATTCCGTCATTGTGTTTTTGTTCTATGATAATTTTTGTATTTTTGTCTTTAATTTCTGCTAATGTGATTTGTCTATATGCCTTCTTGTGTTTCTTTAATACCTGTGGCTCTATTCTTATACACCACGTCATTGTGCTATTGTTTTATGATAATTTTTGTATTCTTGTCTTTCATTTTTGCTAATGTGGTTTGTCTATATGCCCTTTTCTATTTCTTTGATTCATATGACATGACGTGACTCTATACTTATATATCCCGTCATTGTGTTATTGTGCAATTGTAAAATAATTTATTCTTGTCTTTCATTTTTGCTAATGTGCTTTGTCTATATGTCTTTTTGAACTTCTTTATTTCCATTTATATCGAGTAAGATTAAAACACAATGATGACTGCTGAAGTAGTGTATAACATTTTATAACAGGATAAGCTTCTAACATTTTTGCAAAATATGCTTCGTTCTATGACTTTAAATAACCACAAAACTTGTTACATAAGATATTGAAAGTATTTTAATGAACATTTGGAACTGACTATTAAAAAATACTGATCAGTTGATGCTTTCTGTAAGGGTGCTTTTTATAAGCCTCTGTAGTTAAAACTCGTAATCCATGCACGACTTAGATTTTGATGACTTCATAATGAAATACTCTAAGTTTAGTTGCAAGTTGGTTTATCTTTTTCCCAATTATCTTATAAAATCTAGACTCATTTTGTAAATGAAACCAACGATGCTAAAGTATACGATACTGTATAACGAATTCAATAAACAAGGAAAGACCGGACAAATAAAAACATATATATTTTCTAAATACATTAAAAATAAGCAACAGTAGATTACCGATGGTCAAATCTAGAGATATGTAATGGTAACAAGCAAATACTGAGGGAATAACATTAACTTCAAAAGATGCGGAAGGTGATTGATGCTTGATCAGTCATTCTATGAGTATCTGTACACAAGTTATTATCATTTTTTAAAACAGTTTTAATTCCTGCTCTCTCAGTTACCAGGTCAACATTAAAAGTTGTTTTTATATAACTTGAATTTAGTATTTGAAGTGTTTTTCTTTCAACTTTACCTGCAACTGTTACATCAAAATAGTAATCGCCGCTTTATGTGCTGTTGACGTAATTTTTTTAAAAGTAGAATTGTTTTTTGCCAGCGTCACTGATGAGTCTTTTATAGACTAAAGGCGCGTCTGCAGCAAATACAAAATTTCAATTATGGTATCTATGATGAGTAAATTTTCAACCAATTGGTCGATGCCACTGATGGTGGAGTTTTTATTCCTCGAGGGTATCAACATTCCCGTTATCAGGATTTCTGTTGTGACATGAATTATCATTGATATGGTCATAATAATAAATAAACTGTTCACAAAACTTTGAGAATTTTTTTTAAATACTAAGGCTTTTCTACCTCAGAATGGATAATCTTAACTGTATTTAGCAAAACTTTTAGGTATTTTTGGTCCTCAATGATCTTCGTACTTTATTTTGCCTTTTAAATTCTTTTTTTATTCGAGCGTCACTGGTGAGTCTTCCGTAAGCGAAACGATTTTCTGGCGCCAATACAAAATTTCAATCCTGAGTTTATTTCCTAATATCTTATAATGCTAAATTGTGCATTAAAGAATCGAAAACAAATGTTATGAACTTAATATTTTCTGTGTATTGAATACTGAAGGGCTCGTTCTCTGAATTTCCTAAACTACTTGAAATTTTTAGTGAATTAAAAAATTATCATTTTAATTTAAAGTAATGCACGGCTAGTAATCTACACACGCAGAATATTTGGTTCTGCAATGAAAACCGTGAGAGGATTTTCCGGTTGTGCTTGAGTGGAGTAATTGTCACCGCTTCAAAAGGTATGTACATTTCTAAATCTCAATTTTCTTATTCAACTGATCAAAATATTGAAAATCAGAGAATGCTATGCTGTGGTGAATACTTTAACGAAGAAATACATGTATCATTTACTGTTGTACGTAGAGTTGAACTCTTACAAAATCAGTTGCCCCACGAGAAATCGCCTAAAAAAGTGACATTTTAATTTTAAAATGGTTCTATTTACAGACCTACAAGTTCAAATTTAGTTTTTTTTAGGGCAATGGGTATGAATGTTGTTTTTGGCGGCGTGTACGCTGTCCGGTGTTGATAGACGTCTTAATAATTCCAAAAACTACATTTTTTCATTAAGTCATGCGTGAGGGGATCGGTTCTGATTGAGTACATCGTGAATGCGTGAGGGGAAGTACAAATCATATCTTTATATTCAAGCTATGAGTCGTTGAAACTTACCTAAATAAGGCTACATTGTTCATGAAAAAACACATAATGTGTGCTAAAAAAATCACCGAGATTGATATTGAAATAAATTGTTGGAACCTAGGGTTTGATAATATGTTTCACGAAGAATAAAAAAAAATAATGTTGTCAACGATAACCAAAAATACTGCAGAGTTTTGGGGAGTATCTCATTCGTCTTGATTCGTCCTTTTCAAACCACTCAACAATGTCCAAAAACAGGTCGAATGCAATGTTGTTTAAAAGGAAAACGTCCACTAATGAAAAAAAAAAAAAAATCTTTCCCTTTTCCCTTCGTCTGAGAGTTTATCTAAAGCACTTTGAAAAACTTTATGTTCTTCCTCAATGTCTTCCATGTGGTCTTTCTCGTGGTCTACTACGTGGTCTTCTTCTGTGACTTCTTCTATGTCTTCTTCGTTGTCTAATACATGCTATTCCTTATGGTCTTCCTCGAGATTATCTTGGCTTACATCGATGTTCGTGAATAATACATTCTGTATATCTGCCCTTTTTTGTTTCGGAAATTTCGTGATTTTGGGTGAACAGATTACGTCTAATATATATAAGTGTTGAAGTTTTGATCGGCGATATACTTTTCTTTAATATATGTGGTGATCTCTGTGACGTATATTTGACGACAGAACTACTCCCACAGGGTTTAGTTCGCTTCGAGGGCTGGGATAACTTTTATCTCCATGGCTTTTTGTAGAGAGTCAATTTTAGTCCTCTTTTCCTTTTACCTTTGAATAATGGCATTTTCTGAATTTGAGCAAACAATTTTAAATAGTTTGATTTCATTGAATCAGTGATCAGTTTACATCTGTTAAAGTATAAGGACAAATCTGTGATGATTTTTAATCAGCATTGATCACATTTATTGAGTCAACAAAAGTCACAAAGCCAAAGATTAAAAACAATTTCTGTACTTCCCCTCACGCATTCATGATGTCCTCAATCAGAACCGATCCCCTCACGCATGACTTAATGAAAAAATGTAGTTTTTGGAATTATTAAGAGGTCTATCAACACCGGACAGCGTAAACGCCGCCAAAAACAACATTCATACCCATTGCTCTAAAAACAACTAAATTTGAACTTGTAGGTCTGTAAATAGAACCATTTTAAAATTAAAATGTCACTTTTTTAGGCGATTTCTCGTGGGGCAACTGATTTTGTAAGAGTTCAACTCTACGTACAACAGTAAATGATACATGTATTTCTTCGTTAAAGTATTCACCACAGCATAGCATTCTCTGATTTTCAATATTTTGATCAGTTGAATAAGAAAATTGAGATTTAGAAATGTACATATCTTTTGAAGCGGTGACAATTACTCCACTCAAGCACAACCGGAAAATCCTCTCACGGTTTTCATTGCAGAACCAAATGTTCTGCGTGTGTAGATTACCAGCCGTGAATGGATAGCATAGAGATCCGATTTCATTAACGAAATAAATTAGCTACTGATGCATTGTTTAACTCTTTTTTGGATTATTCATTCTAGGTTTCTTTCAAAGCAAAATTTTACGAAATAATTTTCATATTGCACAATATATTATCAAGTGAAACAAAGTAACTTGAGGGAATATATCCATCATATATACATACCTATTCAAATGAATTGTGTTAGGACAATTATTGTATGCAATTCAAATTTATTAAAACGATTTGGGACAACTGCTTTAATGTACAATGCTAAAAATGTTATTTGATACATAGTTTGTTCACTATTGGTTGTTTATTTTATGTTTGAATATAATTTTAAACTGTTTTATAGACCTTCAAATAAAAAATGTAAAGCTATAGGGGTTTCTTTAAATAACTGATAACTATTGAAACAATTATAGTCTACCATCGAAACATGATAAGTCAATATAATTGTTGTTATAAGATATTTAAGTTTTTTATTGCTTTTCCTGAATATCACCATTGTACATGATTGTTTTATGTTTACATTCACTTAAAAAGATGAGATAAAGCTTTTGGGTTTTCACGAAAAACAGATTATAAATATGCATTGTTTCGTAGTACAGACTATGAAGTTGAACAGTTTGCTTAATCTAATTAATTTCGGAATACATGTATTGTAATTTTGCAATCCCACTAGCACATATTTACGGATAGTCTTTGTACCGACTGTTGACACCGATTTTGGCGGGAAAAATGAAAGAATGGTCTCAAATATGAATTTAACAATTCAATTCAATTCAAAGCTTTATTTATAGTCGGCATGTTACATAACAAATAAACATAAGCTCTCTGAGCTTTTATAACCGACAAATGCATACATTTACATAACAAACATACACAATACAAATATTAAAACATAAAAGACATAGAACATACATTTCATGCACATTTAGGCTACACTATTTAAATACTATATTCTATACATGCATAAGAATAAGCACTAAAAGCAAACTTAAAAAATAAAGCACAGCATTCACAAATTATAAAAAGCTAAGCAAGCACTATTATATTTCAAGCTGTAACATAAAATAAATAAAACTAAGGACATGCATTGCAATGGCATGAGTTGCCATTCCATGAGTTTATTAGACTCTTGAATTGGGTAAAAGATGTTTCAGTTCTAAAGTGGTTTGGCAACTCATTCCATAGTTTGGCAGCAGAATATCTGAAAGATTTCAAGCCATACCTTGTTGTTCTTACGTCAGGTATTTCAGCTAAATTTTGGTATCTGAAAGAATATTTTGTTTTTTTAATATTTATAAGATCATGGAGGTACACTTGATTCATTTTGGTATTTTTCAAGAGATTTCAAGCCATACCTTGTTGTTCTTACGTCAGGTATTTCAGCTAAATTTTGGTATCTGAAAGAATATTTTGTTTTTTTAATATTTATAAGATCATGGAGGTACACTTGATTCATTTTGGTATTTTTGTGAACCCAAAACCTCCACCGGTATGCAAACAGCAGCAAAATTTGAATCCACTAGAGGCTGTGCACCTTGGAGACCTGCTGTGGGTATGGGTACGGTACGATAAAAATCCCGTTTTTCTAATACGAAAATAAAGGTAAAGTTAGATAAGTAAGCGTTGGAGAGTTAAGAAATGTATTTCATATTTCAAAGAGCTTTTGAGTGGCGCTGACAAATGCAGACGAAAACTGTGTACTTGGCCTAACCTCACTGTTGACGTATATTGCTGTATGTTTTTGGTGATCATCACATCTACGCTATACATACGCAAGTTATTGTTGAGGGGAATATATGTTACTTTGAAAGCGTTTTATTTGTTATAAAAAGAATGCACAGCAGTAAATCATGATAAGACAGATTGAACCCTTTGCATAAGTTTATATTCTGGACGAATGTTTGCTTGGATAAAAGGTTTATCTAAATCGACAACTCGTCAAATAAGTTCTAGAGTTTATATCATCTCACTATTAAATAATCAGATGTTAGCTCATGTTGGCAGTTTTTCAATGAGCTGAATTATTACTGACGTAACTGTTTTTTGATAGCACATGTGTTATCCGATCTTTTAGAACATTTATTTTTTTCTAAATTCGTTGAATATCAGTTCAAAAACATAGAAACAGAAACAAATGATTTTAAGCTTGCTATTATACGCTGTAAAACATAAAGTTATAAATGTGCATACAATTTTAACATGACCTGTGCAGACACGTTCTATATGAATATAAAAATACTAAATCAAAAGAATCCTTTACCATACTGGATATATAGGTATGACATAAGAGAGGGACGAGAGATACCAAAGGGACAGTCAAACTCATAAAATCGAAAATAAACTGAAAACGCCATGGCTAAGATGTGTGATTTATCAGGGCGACTTGTTGAATCATTAAGCGGATTGATGACGCATAGTTGGTCAATATTGGTAACTTTCTTTGCCTCATTCTTTAAATATTGTTCTTCCTTCAGTATTAATCTTCGGATACCCGAAATTTTGGGTTTCAGGATAACTGAAAAAAAAATAACATTTGATACATCTGATTGATTTCGGTTTATTTTATTATTGAATTACCACGTGAACTACATTGGTCAAAAACACTTTTGGTGGACTTCATTTGTATGATGTTATCATACAATGTAAGCCCGTAAAAATGGCTTTCGTTTTGCCATGATATAAATGGGATATTGATTACTATCAGTAATGAATATAAATTCAAAGGTGTTCAACTATATTGTTATCCTAACGAGACATGTGTTTTTGATATTCACTTTCTCTTTCAGTTTGTGTTAACATTAACTTTACTATCCGAATTAAAACATTAGATTACCTGTTGTCGTCAGATGCGAACAATAATGTCAATTGTTTATAATTGTAGCCCAGTGAACGAATTCAACATCATTGAATTGTCTTGACAGACGAACTGTCTTCTCGAATGATTTGTTTTACTGACAATGTACTTATCAGTTAACATAATACAAGAAAACAAGGCAAGAAATATCATTAGTTAAATTAACAGTAAGCTGGGTAAATTGATTTACTAATATATCATGGAATAAAGATTCAGACATTTGAATATCCTGTTTAACAGAATTTTTCAATGGATAACCGACATGAAATTGACACAGAACAATTCCACATAGATCGTCTATGTACCAAGAAAACAATGAAGCACAGGGTGCAGAACAATTGTAATCCCGTGGAATTGATCAATAATTTGTATTACTATAAAGCTGGAAGCCAATATAGTAATCTTTCAAATAGCAGAATAAACAATAGAACTAGGACACGATAGCAGTTTGCTGTTAGCAATTAATGTTTAAGAAATGGTAATACAATTTGTAAATTCTCAGTTTAGATCAAATTAAATACCTTCTTAAACAATTGATTTTGCTATCTGTATTAATATGTTAATTGACAATGCTATATCTATTTTAAAAGAAAATCAAGTTTGTCGAGTGATTTATTTTTTCATATAAGTATAAATAGTAACAAATAAGGAATTGGAAATAAGTAATACATAATGAATAATAAACAAATAGCGAATAATGAATAAGGAATAAGTATCGATTAAGGAATAAGTAACAACTTGACGACTTTGTAAAACAAATTGCGCAAAATAAAAACGAATTCCCAACTACTTGTACCTATTTGAAAACTGTTAATTCTGATCGAATACCTAACACACATATTTGTATTGTAACGGGTTTGCATTACGACACATCCAAAGTTAAGTAATCTTTGACAAAAGAACATTAAAAGCGGAGGTGAACGTCCGATGGGCCAATCTAGTCTTTTTTCGTAATGGACCGGTCCGAAAAGCCATATTAACTCTTTGATTTATATCGACATCAGTATTGTACACGTTGATTTATCTCCATTAGGGCTTGCTCATATCATTTTAAAAATTTGTACTAAAAGTTAATTATACACAGACATGAGATAATTTCACATCAATAACTAATCTGAACTTTAGGAGAGGTAACAATAAATTAACTACTAGGTTAACATTCGAATCATCATTTTGTATCATGTTGTTTATTTCCAAGTAATATATCCTGTCCAGATGTCTGATATTTTCACAGTGAAAATTAACAGAATTTATCAATCCATTATTAGTATTATAAATTTTGAAAGTAGACATTTCCTGGGTAGCGTTTAGTGAGAAATTACTCTCATTCTTCTCTTTAATGGTTTTATTTATTCCTAGGTTTCTCTATCTCAGAAATCTGAAGACTTTATAAGAATGAAAATTACTTGCAAATGCATGAAAATCAATTACAATCAGATGATAAGATTTAATACATCAAATTTATTTGAAATTGATAAACCATGGCTTTTTTTCTAAGCTATTTTTCAAGAAGTACAAAATTTTAGTCTGTGGTCATATCTTTTGCACCTTTTCATACAAAATTTACCGATAAATGTTAAATCCTTAATTAGATACAAGAAGATGTGGTGCGAGTGCCAATGAGACAATTCTCCATCCAAGTCACAATTTGTAAAAGTAAACCATTATAGGTCAAAGTTACGGTCTTCAACACGGAGCGTCGGCTCACACAGAGAAGCAAGGTATAAAGGGTCCCAAAATGACGACTAGTGTAAAAACCATTCAAACAGGAAAACCAACAGTCTAATTTATATACAAAAACGAGAAACGAGACCATAACAGTTCTCAACAGTTTCCATAGCCTTCAAGATAATTGATTAATCTGGTTTGTTACTTATATCTATTTTTGTTGTGTGTCGTGATGTTACTCTAGAATTGAAGTAAATGCTGTCATGAACGTAGAAACGTTTGTTTTGTTTCAAGATTTCAATCATATACATTTCATACTATTTTAATAAAAATAATTTCAAGATGCTGCTAATTATTTCTAGAACTATATGTGTGTTGTATACATCTACATCATTTCGGGGAGGAAGTCAAGAAACAAAAAATGTTAACGTCCAGGTTACTCAAGCACTAGCTGCTAGGATCTAAATTTCATTTTCTTCATCAAAATCTGTCAACGATTTTCCACCAAGAATAACAATCGTATAAACTCTTAGGTTCACATTCTTAGGTTCTTTTGACATCCTATGAAATTTTTCCCTACGCATGTTCTGTTGTCGGGCGTTAATATATTAGATGGACCATTTGATTATAACTTACATATCCCTGACTTGTTACAAAAAAAAGTGAAATATCAAAGATACCGAACTCCGAGTATAATCCAAAGCGGAAAATTCCTAATCAGATGGCAATCATGTAAAACTCTTCAAAAGGGTGACCAATAATATATTGCTTTATTTTCAGTTTTCAGTTTTTAAAATTTAGTACTATTCAGTCAGTTCGCAGTGGATTAAGTTTTTCTCATTCTATATTCAGACTGCTTAGTAATATTTATCAAAAAATTAGAAACAACACGTTTAATAATTTTAATGCGTCCGAAGAGCTTTTCTGGATTTACCATCATCAGGAACGCTCAGAGCCAAACATGTGAAATCCGAGGATGTATAAGTACCGAAACCCTTGAAGAGCAATATGACAAAAATACCTATAATTGATAGCCAAATTCACCTAAAGTCAACTTTGTCTGAGGGAGTTGAAACCTTTGTTTCTTAATAATTTCAAAATTCATAAACGGACAATTTTAGAAAAGTCTGTTAAATCATGTCAGTACCGAAGTATAGGCTACCCTGTACACTTTAACAATAATCTGAAAAGTATATAGGGAAAGGCATTGAACAGTACTAAGTTGACTGCAAATAACCGGTACGAACAGTACTGAAATTACCGCAGTGGATAAGTCTTAAAACTGCCCGAAAGACTGAGCATGGCTTAAAATTTATTGTTCGGACTTTGAAGATGATGTTTAGATCAACATCATCATTCAAGACTAAAATTCATTTACTCGTGGTATATTGATATGGGTTTTAATTTTTAACATATTTAATGCGACTCATTTTTTGTAGGATTTACGTGCCTTTCTTAAATGATGATATTAAAACTGTCATTTATTTATCTTATGTTTTTCTGCCATAGTTTTGACTCATGTTTTTTTCACTATTTAAAATAGTCAGTGAAAATGAACAGGTAGTATATGCAGATCCAACTACATCCAATGGTCATTTGCGAGTCGATGTTTTTACTGCATATTTCATCGGCAATGCACGCTCTGGATTATCGTATCAACTGGGGAAAAAATATTTCATATTCTGTAAAGTTTTTTTCAATCTTATTAATGAGAAAGTTTCGTTTAGGATCAAATATATTAATATAATGCAAACGTCAGAACGCTCGACACGCATATACCTTGAACAACATGATGGCGTGCCCGAAATAAAAAGTCTGAGAAGTCAAACAAACACCGAGGACGTTGGTCTATGAGCACTAAAGCTAAAAGGACCAAAAATAGTTCAAGGTTAACTCTGTTTTATTAAAAATTATCAGTAATGGAACTTCAAGCAGGAAATATGTCTGCAATCCAAGGTGATACACTTGTAAACTTATTATTATGAACAAAACATGTTAGATTTAATGAGCTCTTTTGTAATAATCCAACGGTGGTATTCACCATTTTCATTCATTGATTTCCCCAGAAGCTATTGCTCTGCTTATATACAAAATACTTTGTAACAATAATCGTTCGGGTCATTACTTTCACATTTAACAGTCTGTAGATGATGAAATTGAGTTGTACCGTTTCTGAGGTTATAAACTTTAGGAAAATTAACACTGTTATTTTTTTATTTTTGGTATGTCAGACCATTAGAGCTGTAAATCGTCCATATCATTTAGGACACTGATCCCGTTGACTCGCTTAAGAACTAGTAAAAATACAAAGATGACCTTCTGTGGATTTGGTTATTCTTTAAGGTCCCACTGGTTGTAATCTTCACAATTATTCCATCTTTTTAATACATCTTTAGAGTTAAAATATACGTGGTATAGGTTTCTTGAGAAAAAAAGCTATGTACCGACCAAATTTATTAAGATTGTTTTTATTATTCAATTGCACCTTTCAACCTCGTTTCACCTAGAAACGCGATGGTGTATGAATGAACCAAACTGACATTAAGAGCTTGTATGTTGTGAAAGAAGAGCTGGATGATTCACAAAGACCCTGTTTATTGCAGTGGTTGTAAAACGTTTTGGAATATTCGTTTCAAATTTAAAAATCAAAACAATAAAGCTTCAAATGGTATAAATGATTATAAAGACTTACAAATAGGTCAAATAGCCAAAATTGTCATTTTACTCTTATTGGAGTCATTACTCTTCATTGCCAAGTTTTAGTTCCTTAACATTTTTGGCAAAACTAATTCATTATTTCACCATTAACTCTCGGTCTCGTATCTTAGTATTCATTTGTATTGATTTTTTTTTTAAAATGACAACACTCATTTTTATTATGAGCTGCAGATTACCTATCCTAAGGGATGAACACTGATCACAAACAAAAGTTATTAAGAATACAACACAGGCGGTATGTAGTATAGTGTCATCAGTATCTCTGAAAGTGAAATTAAAATTTTTACTTAATGATATTTCTTATGTGATTTGAACTTTACATAGATCTATTTACTTCATGTTATGTTAAACTTGCTATTATGAACTGTTTACTAATCATTTGTCTTTTACAACCCAGGTGGTTCATCATCGAGAAAATTTGTGGTTTTAAGGAGGTAGAGGGTTTTAAATAGTTTTTGAAACATATTTTAAAAATATGTTTTCATCGATCTGACTGTATTCCTTTCCATCGTATTTAATGTTGTTCTTTAATTGCGAGTTCAATCTGAACGAAATATTAATCCATTAAGTACTCATTTGCTTTGATGGAGAGTTTTAATGCAAAAGTATGAAATAAAAATCTTGTTTGTTATTATTCAAGTAAGATAATGAGATAAAGAGTGCGTGGAGTGTATTATTTTCGTTTATGTTCGGTTGCATATCATCGAATATTGTGTGTTTGATTGACTTCCTTGATTTTATGAATGAATGTGTTTTTTTGCAATGAATGTGATTGTTAAATTTGATAGATGCTTTTTTGTGCTGCTTTGTTGAATATTTGTTTGTTTTTGTTGTACCCCTACTTTGACAATTTACCTTTTATGTCTGTTTTGTTAACTCATCGTTGCAAATTTAATGGAATTTGATGCGACTGTCATACTAGTGAGAGGTTCAATCGACCATTTTCTACATTTGAAAATGCCTTTACCAAGTCTGGAATATGTCAGTTGTTGTCCATTCGTTTGAAGATGTGTGTTTTATCATTTGATTTTGCCATTTGATTAGGGACTTTCCGTTTTGAATTTTCCTTGGAATTCAGTATTTTTGTGATTTTACTTTTCAAATCGTTATGATGTCTCATATCAGGTCAATTCTATATTCAAAATCTTATCACTATTGATATGACTATCATTTTGAGATTTTGATATATTAAATGATCAATATCTACTTGATGAGATCCTCTCAGTCCATATGACTACGGTAGTGGTTCGAAAACTCGCTTTGTCAAATTGTTTATATCATACCTGTGTGTGGTAGAATTTTCCTGTTAATTTCGACGGTGTACCGCAGAATTTTGGATTACTCCACCAAATAATACCTACTCCTTCATTTCTAATCGTTGTACATAAATATTTTATATCCCGAGAGATGCAAGGACATTCAATATGTAAGGGCTTTTGAAAGAGGACCATAGAAAGTTGTTTAGAACATATCGAATACTAGTACCCAGTAAAGAAAGACACTGAAAATACTTGACAACATAATGAAGCGAAAATAGAGTTATCAATATGGCATTGAGGTTAATCATTTCATCTATTTTGTTCAGAAATACGCTAAAATGAGGAGGTGTACGATAACCAATGGGGCAACTGTGTATAAAGACCAAGAGGCAAACACACGCACAAAGACAGGTCAACGTTCAGTCTTTAACGATGAGTAAAATCCATACAGTATAGTAAGATATAAAATCCCTGGCATTACAAAATGTTAAACAATTGGAAAAAGAGTTTTCATCAATAAACGAAAAACAAAAAGAAATGACAGAAAGTGACCAGCAACAACAACTGTACAAAACCCTATTTTGTCGTTTGGTTGCTGTCTCATTACTTTATAATCTTCGTGTATTTATATATTGATAAGACATTACAATATTGATTTAGTGACATTTTTATTCAAAACTAATTACTTTTATTTCGGCACTTTTTGATTTGATGCTATAGCGCCCTAAATATAACAAACGATGTTCTGTACAATCAAGAAAAAACAATTAACAAATAAATAAGCACAAGTTATAACAAGTTCAAAACCTATACACTTGTGGTGAAAACTTGTTTCAGACAAAATAAACAAAGACAGACAAAATACACTTTGCTCTTAAGAAAAACGTACGGATAATCTTGACGAAGGATACATTTTTTAACTTACTAACACATTTCTATAACTTTACTGTGAAATATTGTCTGAAATGATTGTAAAAAGAAATTGTGTAGATTTCATTTATCAAGACCAGTTTTAGAGGTCAAAAGTTAGAGGTCAAAAGTTGTTTTATTTACTTTGCGTTTTCATCATCAATCAAATCAGCAAAGAAACATTACGTCAATAAACAAATATTACCAGAGATAGTTTTACATCATTGACTGGACGAAAATGGAAGGTGTACAGTTGAATATTAAAAAAAGTCATTAATCGAAGATTACATTGTCCGACATTTGAATTTCAGGATTGCTGAATGCTGAATCTTTTTATCTAACTAATTATAAACTGGAGTATCATATCAGACTATTTACAAAAGACTGTAAATAAATTAAGAAGCATTTACTACAAACGCTACACAAGATAATTCTTATTTTCAGTTTGTTTATCAGTATTTAGAATGCCTAATCAAACTGGTCTGTAATTTTCACGTTGCATAATTATTAAGAATTTCAATAAACTGAGCAGACAAAAAAGAAGAAGACAATCTTGTGAATTTTAAAATTGAAATATTTTATCCAGAGTTGACATAGCACTTAGTTTAAGTCAATTTGTTTTTCGTTGCTGGTGTTTGACTCTTTTAAAACCATTTGGCTATGATGAACTTGATCTTTTTGACATGCTCCTTCTTGTTGTTCTGGTATTACTCATACAAACTGGATCAAGACTACATTGTCTTTTGATTAAACCAAGTCCTACTCTATCTAAAGGTCGTTTCACAAGTCCCATGCCAACTCTATCGAAAGGACGTTTTACGAGGCCCATGCCGACTTTATCAAATGGCCTCTTGACCAGACCCATTCCTACTTTATCAAAAGGCTTCTTTACTAGTCCCATTCCAACTTTATCAAAAGGTCGTTTCACTAATCCCATTCCAACTTTATCAAACGGTCTCTTTACCAATCCCATTCCAACTCTGTCGAACGGTCGCTTAACTAATCCCATTCCAACTCTGTCAAATGGTCGTTTTACTAATCCTGTTCCAACTCTGTCGAATGGTCGTTTCACTAATCCCATTCCTACTCTGTCAAATGGTCGTTTCACTAATCCCATTCCAACTCTGTCAAATGGTCGTTTCACTAATCCCATTCCAACTCTGTCGAATGGTCGTTTCACTAATCCCATACCAACTCTATCAAATGGTCGTTTCACTAATCCCATTCCTACTCTGTCGAATGGTCGTTTCACTAATCCCATTCCAACTCTGTCAAATGGTCGTTTCACTAATCCCATTCCTACTCTGTCGAACGGTCGCTTCACTAATCCCATACCAACTCTGTCAAATGGTCGTTTCACTAATCCCATACCAACTCTGTCAAATGGTCGTTTCACTAATCCCATTCCGACTCTGTCAAATGGTCGTTTTACTAATCCCATTCCAACTTTATCGAACGGTCGCTTCACTAATCCCATTCCAACCTTGTCGAAAGGTTTTTTAACTAATCCCATTCCAATTTTGTCGAATGGTCGCTTTACCAAACCCATTCCAACTTTATCAAAAGGTCGTTTTCGTATCAAACCCATTCCTATTCTATCAAGTGGTCTTTTTCGTATTAACCCTGATCCAATTTTATCAAGGCGTTTTTCATCATTGTCTGGTATATATTCTAAAAAGTTTGGATAGACTTCACCGACGGTATCGCCGTCGTTATATCGTTTAATTAGTCCACTACCAATACGATCAATGTATCGTTTCTCATCTTCAGTTTGGTCTTCTTCTGTAGTTTCATCTTCTTGACTTTGGGCATTAAGTAAACTGAAAAATTGAATTAAGATAGAATATTAATTTATATCTTTCCGATTTTGTATTTCGTAGTAAAATTTCGCGGAATTATAAAATTTTCCTTTTAGTCAATGACACTTTGTAGTAGAAAGTAAGGATTTCTGATTTTGACTTATTGCGTCATCATCTATCTTTGGGCTGGATAATGGTTAGGGGAGGCAGACGACGTACTGGATATGTGATATAAGTTATACACATCATATGGTTGACTCCAAATACAATTCATAAGGCAATGACTATTTTCTTTTTAGATACAAGAAACCTTAAGAACTTGTCTGACTCTGTGCTCGTAGAATTGTACATTGCAAACATTTTACAGTGGCAACACATATCACTGATTTGAGCGAAAAATTGTATTTGTATAAGCAAGGACGAATTCTACAAGAGCAAAGAAACTGAACTGATAATGAAATGTTTTTCTAAATTTGTACAACTGAAATTTATAAAATAGAATCTATACCTCTTAAAGCCTGATTTTTTTTCAACCCGACATTTCTGATCTTATATCTTGAAGTAATGCAAGCAGTGCAAAATTGATTGCTGTTTTTTCATAGCTTTGTCTTTGATGTTTTATCCAGCAAAAGGATGACTAAAAATTAGCCGACCTTTTTTTATAGGAATAAAAGAAAAGTTGGTGAAGTTAAATCCCACAGCAACCTAATATTGATAAAACCTAGTGTACAAAAAGTAAAACCACAAAGTATACGTCAGCATTCAATGATGGAAAGCTCTGAATTACACCAATTCAAGACAGATAGTGAATGAATTCAACAGAGATGCTCAAGTTAATTGAACATGAATGAATTAAGAAGCAAAAGAAACCACTAAAGATAGCCTCGAATTGGAACAAGCACTCTCCATGTTATACAAATTTTACGTGTATTCAACTTCCCCTTTGATCACGAACATATCGAACTGTAAAAAGTAACCATAGTCAAGGAACATGCTTATTACTCAATAAAAATCATGTTACATATGAAGGATAACAAATGCAATATCTTAAGAAAGTTCAATATAATAGCGTGTGAAAGAATATATGCAGATACTGAACGCAAGATCAAAGTATCCAATTAAATATTAATCATGCCTTCTATCACTTAAATATCGATCATTGTACTTCTTAACAAATTTCATGTGGGAAAGGTTGTAAACAATGCAGGAATCACGAAGTTGAACCTATAACAATTTTTTTTAACAAAATAGAATGTCAAAAATGAAAAAAATAGGAAATCAAAGGAGTAGGTCCGGTAAGGGCCGATTTTGGCCTCAAATTTCAAGTTCATCTAACGACAGATCTTGGACACTTTTTAAACACTTAAGTTTCTATTTCAATTGATTCAATTAGTTTTTGTAAAAAAATTTTAACTGATTTAGTCATTAAAAACGCTCCGATTCAAGCTCCGAATATGAAAATTCTATCAAATATGCAAAAAACGTCACTTTTCAGATGTTTTTTGTCAAAAATGAAAGTGGTCGCATCCGTGTTCATCCTCAACCTTTATATACGTTATGTATTATCATCAAATACAACTTACATTTCAATATTATGAATAAACACGAATGCGGCCACTTTCATTTAAGACGGAAACCGTCTAAAATTTAACTCAAATGCTAAAATTGTGAAGATTTCAGTAATTTAGCATGACTTCAAGATGCTAGTACCCGATATATGTGCATTGTATTGGCAAAAACAGCCCATAGTTATGTAGCAGAAGCATTCTACTTTCCAGTATATAGCTAAAATAAAATTGAGAATGGAAATGGGGATATGCCGAAGAGACAACAACCCAACCATAGAGCAGACAACAGCAGAAGGTCACCAACAGGTCTTCAATGTAACAAGAAATTCCCGCACCGGAGGCGTCCTTCCGCTGATTACATTTTCACAATTTTGTAAAACTGCTATATATTTGGGCCAAAAAGGGGTCTTACTGAACCTACTCCTTTTAGTATCATTTCAAACTGTAAATCAGCAAATCGTAGTGATATTAGTAAAGTAAGAACATACAAGTTTTTTGTACCCTTTTCCATCAGTCTATAACAAATTATATTCAAAGAAATTTTACATTGCATTAGACACCAAATAGTCTTGCAAGTTTTATTGGCAGCATTGTTAATGAATAACAGGTATTTATTGAACTAAATACATAAGTACATTACTGATGGTCAACAACACTTAAGGTGTCTATCGCTAATTACATATAATCGGATGACCACTTCCGAACTCTGTAATTGGTAAATACAATATTAAGTGATTAATTTGTTTATGGTCTGAAGAACATAAAAACGTAGAATGTTACTACACTTTGAGGATTATTTATGAATGTTGTGTAAGGTGAAGAAAAACTGTGATTTTGTTTGACCTTACTTTGTTTGCTGTTTGAAAGACAGAAGATGCAAAGGAAAACAGCCACAAAGTTAGGACCAGACCAAAGTCAAATTATGCTTCTTAGTATTAAAAGTGTTCCTAAGAAGCGGTGTTTATAACATTTGAAACTTATTGCGTAAATCTTATTTTTCTCCCACTCTATGTTCAATTATACATAGCAGTTTTCGTTTTCAAATTAATTACCCACTGATATTTTCCTCAGTGTAAGATCCTTATTAATCGATTATCGATTCTAACCCTTTCCAAAGTACAGCACCACTTGTTAGGTAATCCTTTTAACACTTCTGATGAAGATTAAAGGGATAGAATTGTGTTCATGTAACTAGATTAAATCTGTTACAGGTTAATGTACCTGTTCCAGACAAGAACATCGTCAGTTGATGTCTTAATAAAAGTGAATATTCTAATGATTTTCTCATTTCCTTAAAGGAACTGTATGTTTTATATAACAGCAGCTCATTCACAGTTGTTAGATTTTTTTTTAATATACTGCTATTCTAAGTTTGATCGATTCAGAGTTTGGTCGCAGATCAAACATACATTTCTCTAGTGTTTAATTCAGTTGGTTAATGTTCCTTTTGTAAGTCGTTCTTAACCTGGGTTACTGTATCGATTTATTGATATATACCCCACATCTCATTTATGACAAACGCGATGATTTTAATTTTCCTATAGTCAACTTTCCATTTCTGTGTAGCAACATCCCAGCGGCACCAGCATATGGAAGTATATGTGTCTCAATTGATACGTTACTCTAGCGCTAGCTCAAAGTACGTTGATTTTGTTGAACGAGGAATACTGCTTTCTCAAAAGTTGCTAAGACAGGGCTATGAATCAATCAAGTTAAGGTCATCACTCAAGAAATTTTACGGTCGCCATCATGAGCTGATTGGCAATTATGACAAAAGTGTGTCAGAAATCATATCTGATATTCTTCCTCAGTCATAATTACCTTCCATCATTACCGATCTGAACAAGGAAATAACACGACGGGTGCCGTATACGATGCAGGAAATGCTTACCCTTCCGGAGCACCTGATTTCACTCCCTGTTTTTAGTGGAGTTCGTGTTGTTTCTTAATTATTATTTATAACTGTTGATGTAAATGTCCTTTGGTTTTGTGAGTCTTTGTTTACTCCTTGGTTTTGATTGTTATTGTCTCATCATTTGTATTCGTGTTTTAGATATATGCATAAGATTCCAATGTATTTTAAAGGCGTACATATTCAATTCGTCATTAAAAGTTTTATGTTACTAATGTTTCTTCGAATGACAAGTAATGATGGTTCTTATCTAAATACATTTAACAACTTCTATTTAGAACAGAAAAAGGAAGATAAATATTGTTAGCGCAAACCAACATATTTAAAAATCTTTCCGAAAGGACAACTTTACATTTGCTTCTGGTTTAGAAAGAAAATTACAAGCAGACAGGAAGATTAATTTTATATACCACTTGTACAGTCAGACAGTCTATTGACATCGAACAAAAATCTAGTCTAGTCTTTTCAAAACATTATGTTTATTTGTGTGGTCTAAAGCATATGCGTACAATGTTATTTCATTTGAATTGACGATGAAAAGGCTTTTGTACCTAAATGGAATGAGAAAAAAAGAAGATATCGAAAACAATTAATAACGTGCATTTTTTTTTTCAATATCTGGTGGTTTGTCAACCAATTATCACTTTTTCAGAATAACGTCAACACAACTATAGTATCATTGATAAACACACAAAAGCTGATGAATGATAAATAGTCACGATTAATTATTTGCGCAAGGTACTTCGGATTAACAATGTATAATGTAGGATACATGAAAGTGTGCCCATGCTAAAAGTTCATAATATTTTCATAAAAAATATAATGTTGATATATTCATGTAGATAGACGTTCGAGTTTCAATCTATAGGAAATGCTATAGAAAATGCTGATTAATATTAAAACTTTTTTAAAGATTTTCAACAATCCGAAACTCTCTGTAAGGATTTTCCATATCTTTCACAGATATAGGACAAAATTCGGTTAATCATATAAAATTAATTTTATATTAAATATAAAAAAAAACGCATATCAGTAGTTAAAAATAAATAATGTCAAGATCCAAGTTAAGATATGAAAGTGAATGGAATAGAAAAAACAAATCGGATCGTCGTAAATCGGAATTCTACTGAAACAATGTACTATAAAGTTAACCGAACAATGCATATTAGAATAGATCTTTTTCATCTTAATTAAAATCCACTTAAATTTGACTGAAGTATTCTTCTTCTAACAAATGCATCTTCATTCTGAAGATTTTAATTTCAAGAAGATGTCAACATTTGTCTAATTAGTTATTTCCATTACGGGAGTTTGCTTTCACTAACAAATGGAATTGACATTTTATTAACAGAAACGTGTAACCTCAGCACAAAGGCACTAAATAATATTTCTCTTGAACTAGATTGTTTCATAAATGACTTACAAATTCATAGTTACTTCGAAAATTATATTTTCAGGATGCTGAACTAGAAAAAATACACGTTATCAAATTCGTTAAACCTTAAGTTATTTCAACATTTGGCGAATAAACAAAACGAGATTGATAAAGCCATTTCATAAAAATCATCAAATTTTATTGAAAATTTCATTTTTTACCCTTTTAAATTACTTTTAGAGATTTTAGAATGGAAACAATGAAAGTCAGATCAATTGCCCTCAGATTTTCTTGCCCTTTTCTAATTTTACATTATGGCGTCAAATGCATGATGACGTTTCATAGAAAGTATTCATTTTAGCAGAACTTAAGAATTGACGGATTTTCTTCCTATCGTATAAAAATTCATTTCAGACACTGCATCTTGTGCGTTAAAATATTTCTCCACTGTAGACTTCTTTTCACTTTTTATTCTTATGCTTTGATATTAGTACATATTTAATTCATGTTTTTAAATATGTTGTTGTCTGCTCTATGGTCGGGTTGTTGTCTGTTTGACACATTCCCCATTTCCATTCTCAAATTTATTAGTTGTTTTTTTTTTCTATTTTGAAAACAAATCATGTGAATACATTTGATAAAAACAGTAAACTGCAAATATTCAAAACAGAAACGTCATGTTCAAATATATGTATACATTCACCAAAAAGACAAAGAAAAACAAAACAAAAACAAGTTATCAAACAAATATAGAAATATAAGATTAAGCGACTCCCCCCCCCCTTCCCCCCGCGAAAAATAAAATTAACAAAATACTAGTTTGAACTAAAGTTACGGAGAAATTAACGTAAACCAAATAAGCAAATGATCAATGGCACTGCAGAAACTAAAAAAAATTGTTGCTTTATTTATTCAAGATAAAGTTTTAAATTCTACATTTGCATACTATTTATATGAGACACATCCATCCCTAGTATTTAAACTATGAAATTTGATTATATCGTTATTTCGGGCCATTTGAAATCATACGTCAATAAATAAAGTTTGGCCAATTTGTGAATCAACTGCAGTTAATAAAGTGTAATAGAAAAAACTGTCTTGGAGCTCATCAACACTAAAAATGTTTTCTACTCGAAAACACAATTTTCTTCGTGCTTGATTTTAGATAAATTTTCAATAGAATAGAATTGTAAAGTAATGTATACACTGTACATTGATAAAACGTTTATCCTCTAACTGCAAGATGTAAAACATTGTGTTATTATCAGATGTCTTCAAGGTAAACATATGTTTATACTGTTGATTGAATTAAGTCTTTGAAATCCAATTTAACTTCCACTCTACAATGAATACAACATGTCATTCTATAATAAACATAGATTAACCAACACCCGTCCACTTTCTTTATTGTACCATCACCGAATGAAACTCATCAAGGAAGTGTATTAACCATGATTGTTGCTACTTGTGGAACAGGAGCTATTTACCCAAACTCGAAAAGTCCAGATCAAAGGATCTATAAATAGCAAAAGGCATCTAATAGAAAGTGATGAATAAACTGTGTTATTTGACGATTGGTAAACAACTACGAATAGAATCTGAAAAAAAACAGAAAAAACCTCGTTCTTTCTCCTGTGTTTATCTGGATTCGTGTGTTTGCATTCGAGCGCCGCTGATGAATCTTGTAAAGTGCGAGTCCGTCTTACTACATTGGGAGCCTGGTATCTTTGGTGAGTTTTACAACCATTGGATCCATGCCACAGCGGGTGAATTTTTCGTCGCCGAGGGTCCTCGGATCAGTGGTTTTACAATTAGTACGTTCATTATTTTCAAATATGCTGTTCATATAATATAAACATAATTAAAAGTGCTATCGTTAATCTTGGTTTTCTGTTTCTTATTTCTTCAGTTTTAAGCGGTATTTTCTTTATTCGTCAGTTAATATGAAACTTGATTACTCCTTTACAGACAAAGAAATGGACATAAAATTTGAACAAAAATCATCTACGGTTCTTCTAAGTCGTTAGTTTACTAAATTCATTTCAATGTTCAGCTTTTTTTGTTGTTTTGTATCTGTTAAACAACATTGTTCATGATACAAAATGCAATATTATTTAACAATATAGGACGATTGAATTACTTTATATTATACAAATTCTCTAGTGTCCAATATTAGGGGATTATGCATCTAATTTTATCGTTTCGGCAACCGTTCAAATGCATCAGTTAAAGTGTTATGTCTTTCCAATGCACTTAATGTACACGCAATCATTGCATATACAAAATGGAAAAATGCAGTACTATTCAAGACTCGAACAACAACTATTGCTTATTGTTGACGTAATTTATGATACTGTGAAGCACTCCGTATCTTTTTTAGAAGGGTTAGCTTGTACTTATAAGATTTGCTAATATTGTCCTTGTTTAACTGATAGATGTTTGATAGGATAAACAATTTGCTGAAATCAACTTATTTATGCTCTGTAAAAATCAAATGTTACTTTGTTTTTTATTCAGCACTTAAAATTGCACTTTTTAGTTTGCTTTCACAAAAACATTGTCAAAGTAAACGTTTAATAAGGTCATATTTTATATGCTGACATGCAATCTGCACTCTAATTTAGTTTTGTATTCCAATATATATATTTACGAGTACAATTTGTTCAGGAAACTATCGGATGGGAGATGTGCTTTCGTAGAAATAGAATAATGCCGTTGAAATAATTATCGATTAAAAAATACATTTGTATACTGCTTAGTGTTATTACATTAATCATTCCATCGACAAGTGAGTCAGTTTTCAATTCAATTAGTTTTCATATAAAAAGTCGTAAAAAAAACAGATGATCATATTTGTTCAAGTAAAAGTTTTATATCAAAACTTAAAAGAAAATATCATATATTGATGAACAAAATAAACAGTTACTGAGATAATGGCTCATGATATCAAGAATCGGATTTCAGAGAGTAGGCAAATACAGTAACTGAAATTAAACTTTACTGAAACCGCTCACAAGATTGGAGGGTACGTACAACAATAAGTAATTACCATTATCAGGGTCCACAGTTACAAAGCATGTGTAGGGTTGTTTAAAAGAGCTTCCTTATAAATAAAAAATTTGTTCGATCTACTCATTATTTAGAAATCAAGCATGAATATTGATTAATAGAAAAATATCAACAGCAAAAGAAGTAGACATGTATGAAAAACGATAAAGGTTTTGCGTTTTAATCTTTAATCAAATATTTGTATTACATGAAAATCGATTCTTTTTTTATTGGTTTTGCGAGGTGCTACTTAACCTTTGGTGAGTATCCTGTTTAGTGTTTTGTGAATTTGGTTTATCTTTTGGGTGATCATAGTATTGCCTGTTGTTATACAGGTAATGGTTTTTGATTACTCTATTTATCTTGGTTTCTAAATCAGAAACAATCGCAACAACAAAAAATTTACTACAAGATGTATAAATAATTGAAAAGCTTAAAGACAAAAAGCGATCTTATTTGAAAAAAGGTAGAACAAAAATACCAAACGCTTATATAAATTCAAAATGTTGAAGTCAATAAAAACTGATATAATATTACATTATCAACCGACGAAATAAGTTAAAACAACTGTCATATTCCTGACTTAAGGAGGTAGACCTAGGTTAAGGGAAATAACTCTTAAAATCATCAGTACGTTTGTGTCAACCATTTTCAAAAATATATTCTAAGCTTCTAGGTTACATAGATTATTTTCAATCTGTTTCAAGTACATGCTTAAAATACATGGATGAATTTGACTTTTACAAACGCTTAACTGATTTAAAGAGTTATCTCCCTGAACCAAGGTCTCCCCCCTTAATGTGTGACCTATTTGTTTTTCGTTCATTTTTTGTACATAAATAAGGCCGTCTGTCTTCTCGTTTGAATTGTTTTACATTGTCATTTCGGAGCCTTTTATAGCAGACTTTGCGGTATGGGCTTTGCTCATTGTTGAACGCCGTACGGTGGCCTAAAGTTGTTAATTTCTGGGTCATTTGGTCTCTTTTGGGGATTTGTCTCATTGGCAATCATACCATATCTTCTTTTTAATATTGGTACATGAATTTTTCAAGGAAAAGAGTGAATCAAACCTGGTGTCATATTTATCCAATCCTCCCACTTGCATAACAGATGTTTATAGTTTAGTTATATTGACAGAACTAGGTGAGCAACCTAAAACATACACAATAGGTTAATATGACAATAAAGGAAACCCTGTAGCTTAATCACATATCACTGACATGCATCACAACTGACCAAAAAGTTAAAACAAACATTCAAAGTCGCCAACAAAATATTGATGATTTGACAAAAGATATTAGTAAATATTCTAAGGTCAACTCCGCATGAGAGAGTTAAAATATAAATTTTTATATAGTAATTTCTTACTTAATTGTCGGAAAGGTTAAGTAAAATAAATTTGAGAATTGAAATGGGGAATTTGTCAAAGAGACAACAACTCAACCAAAGAGTAGAAAACAGCGCAATGCCACCAATGGGTTTTCAAGTAAAATCACAAAAACACTGAACTCCGAGGAAAACTCAAAACGGAAAGTCCCAAATCTTTGTAAGACGCTGTTTATATACTTGTCACTTTATTCTTAGTGTGGTTTTTTTTCTTCCGTAGATTTTGGAACAAAACTCTTTTAACATATACTTTTTCGTTATTGGTTTAACTCAAAACACATCCTTAAAGACAGTAAGAAATTGTTACCCTTATGCTTTATTTTAACAATGTACTGTATCTAAATAATTATTGATTTTGAAATTACCAACATATTATCTAGTCCAGTGATCTAGAAAAATAAAAACAACTGATATAATCGGATAGCTTTATACCTTGAGCAACACTTAACGAGTGTAACATAGTTGCCTCGGTACTCTTCCAGTTAATAGTGCATTGTCCATAAAAGAAATGTTACAATCATTAAAATACGCGCATAGCAGAGTTATTCCTAAGAAGCCAGGTGGTAGCGACATATTTCTACTTTATTTAATATTCTTCTGAAAAGTGCTTGTTAAATGTCGTTGTTCTTTTAGCAAAAAATTAAATACAATTTTACTTTCTATCTTAATGGCTAAAAAGGTTGTTATGATAGTTATTTTCAGTTGAGTAAACTTATGTATTTTCAATCAATTCATTAGTTAGTTAGTATTCTCAATCCGAGACAAATTGATTATTTGTTCGTTCTCTAAGAATATAGCAGAAAAAAGTAAATAAACATATTGTAAATCACCAGACTATGAACAAGCCTAAGGATTAAGATTTATTTGATGATTGAAAAATAAATCCCTGATAATGTCAAGAAAATATTTATTATAAAAAAAGAAGCGAAAGTGATAACATCAAATTAACTTTTTGAAAGTATTATTAAATGCATTTTTTTTCTAAAATAGGATATTAATAGGTACTTTTTATAAGAAAAGAAAAACATATATGAATGAAGTGATCTGTGCATTGGTCAGAGTGATTTTAATAACAAATGATTTTAAACAATAAAATGGCGGAATATTACCACATTGTTGAATTTTCATGTCAGTCCAGTGTAATTACTGCATGACTTGGGATATCATAAAGAACCAAACATCCACCAGCAATGTTAAATAAGAAGAAATAAGCACAGATATTTGTTAAATTCCTTTTTTATCATATAGCTCTTCGAACGTTCAGGTTTAACATACCCTTGTCTTTCAAATAATCGGCTTTCATATTTCAGATGGAGTTTGATCCAGAATTGCGCTTCTGACGCCAGGTTTGTTTTTATTATTTTTTTTTTAGGGTTTTTAAAAATTTTGATTGTATTTATCACATGTGAATGATGGTAGTTTTCCGAAAATAATAAAAATGAACTGAAGACTTGTAATGAAGATTTGTAAAGGGGTAATACATACTTTTAATTTAATAATTCATCTTGCATGTGCCCTTTTGGTTTTGAAAGTCAAACAAAAAACTGCATGAAAATTCAGCAGAAAAACAATCTTATTTAACGGGAAAGATTATCATTATGTTGTGCACATAATTCGTTATTACGAAAACCATGACAAACGACTTGTCAACTTCTAACAAGCATTAATATTTCATAACATAATTGGACGTTAACAACTGTTACTCTCATAGAACCAATTAGCTGAAAACCAAAGTTCATGTGAATAGAAAAAAGCCTTATACAGAAAATTATGTAAGTGTACATAAGCGTATTGTATCTATTACTAACCAGCTTCATTATTCATCGTGCATTAGAAAGATATATAATACGTGATATAAGGCTAATGCTCAAAAACATTATATCTGTCATTTTTATAAATAGTGTTCTTTTCGACAAACAATAATCTCATAGATTATAATGCGCATGTATGCTTCAAAATTTGCAAATTCGAACCTTTTTCTAAACGCAGGTTTAATTCACAAAAATATACAAGTGAATTCCGTTTTACATTTTTACATTAAATTATGATGCCGTTGGTGCTCAACAATTAAATAGTCAATGCCTGAAAATCTGCCTCCGTTTCGGAAGAACAGCGTTACTTAAACGAGCAAATATAAATAATGGTCAATTTAGGTCTATGTTTGAAGTATGATTTTTTTTTTCTATAAAACAAATCAATGGGAATGTCAAAACCAAAGCACCCCTAAAGCAAACACTGGCTACTGTATCTTGAAAACTTTAGTAGTTTAGCGATTTATGATAAAATCAGATAATTCTGTTTTAAACTTATTTCCATTTATGACTCTTGAACAGCGGTATACTACTGTAGGCTTTATTATACACCTTAGTTTTTATCAGAATGATTCTTGAATAAGATTACGCAAAGGTTTATTCAATTTCCCCCAAGACCCTGTTTCACGTGTATTATAAATAAAGGCAACAGTAGTTATACCGCTGTTCGAAACTCATAAATCGATAGAAAAAAACAAATCCGTGTTACAAACCAAAACCGAGGGAAAAGCATTAAATATTAAAGGAGAACAACGACACAACATTAAAATAAACACACACAGAAACGAACTAAGCATTAGACAAAATCAGATGAGAATAACAAAAATAACATCATTTTTTTAATCGATATTAGACAAAGAAGGTGGTATAAATCAACATCTCACATCCTATACTTTCTCGACTTAAAGATTGAAGACTTTGCAATAATTTTATTGCACTTTGTAGAACATAATTTAATATTTCGAAAACAACATTCTAAACATAGGTGGTAACTTTATTCATAATCTAACTGCAATCCTTTATTTATGAGTTGTGAGTTTTGGTATCATTAAAAATCTAATTATCTTATAAAATAATATATATCTAGTTCCCATGATAACAATATGCATTTGTATGTATATACATATAATATATCAATACATATTTAATATTGTTTATTAGCTAATTGACAGAAATCATTCCTGATTCAAAATCATAATCATAATAAAATAATTAACCCGAAAATAGTTGCGTGAATTTACAAATATGACAAACAACCGGGTGTGGTAAATATCTCTTTTTTTTTATAGAAATATCATTGTTTGGAAACTTATTTACCACTGAAACGTCTCGATAAGTAAGATGGTGTTGTTTTTATCATATGCATTTCAAAATTGTCAACTTATTTTTTATTAAATCAACCAGACTTCATTCCTGTAAATTGCATGCCCTTAATGAACAATGAGATCGGATGCCAATTTGATTTGATATTAGAACAGAACTCTAACATGACTGCCATTTCCATGCATGTCCAATAAACAATATGACATTCTAGTTACTGCATTTCAATATTTTAGCCCTAACTGTGGTGTTTATTTTTATTAATATGTTCCCATAAGGTGTATAACTTTTTTATTCGTTTCTCTTGATAATATCAACATACTTTATAGAGTTTAGACTTGTAGACATAACGCCCCTGATCAATCACAGTTTCATTCAGTTTTGAAAATGTTTTTTTTTTTCAATATCTTCAAATGCATCCTTTTCAGTTAAGTGCTGTATAATATTCCTATTTCATGGGAAATCATATTTGTTTATAAAGACGGCTGAAATAATACATTTTGACATTTAATATCAGAAGTGCATTATATTTGGCAACTATTTCATAAAATTAACATATAGGTCCATAAAACTCATATTAAAAAACAAATCATTACATGCAAAATTTAAAGTTATCAAACAAACCCGTGAAATAATGACAATATTTCGCATAAAGTTCAAGAGAGCTGCCACTAATGATACGTCCATTGAAAAGCAGATACATTATCTTCCTAATGACTAAAAATCTGATATGAATTAATTCCTGACGGCGTAATTGAATGTAAAGTTACATTTAACAAATATAAAAGAATTATGGTATTAATCAACTGATCTAAGTAACGATATGACTAGTTACTACCCTCACGCGACTCTCACGCGACATGCATTCTGGTTATGATGTAAAATGTGGATAGTTTAGGGAATCAGACTGAGGATATTAAGCAGTAATTATTTGCAGTATTCTACATTAGAGCGAATTAACACGAAATAACCGTAAACCAGTCCATAAAATTAAACAGAATTTCAGTCAATAAGACCGGACTTCATTCGAAAATCATCTAATACACTACCTAGATATTACTAGTTTCTGTAAATATCGATGAACAACGGTAAATATCAAAGATGTATTTAATGTAAAACCTGTAATAAGAGTTGACCATAGGGACTGACCTTTCATGGTATACTCAACATTTAATGGGTTAGGAGGAGATTTTTATGTCGTGTAAAATACAAAAGTTAATAGAAAAGGTAAAAAAAGTGTTGTTTGACATTTAACAGCACAATAACATAAGATACACAGCAAAGAACAGACGACCATAGTAAAACGTTGGGATGATGTCTACAAATAATCGAATTCAAAATACCACTTATAATTTGTTGTGATAATATCATATCATTTGTTACCAACAATTTTATACATAAATTTAGATCTGAATTGGAACTAAAGACAGCTATTATAATTTCAGACATAGGAAGTATCCTATTTGCAGATGATTTAATCATATTATCAGAGAGCGAAAATGGTCTACAAAATAGCTTAAATAATCTCTCTGAGTATTGTGATCAATGGCAATGAACAGTTAATACAAAAAAATCTTAAACCATGATACTACAAAATAACCCAAGAAAAATGAATAAACCCTTTTTGAAATTTAAAGGAATATACCTTGAAAAAGTATATGAATATAAATACCTTGGATGTGTTATAACATCTAATGGCAGTCTAACTAGTTGTAGTTCAGATCTTGCAAAAAAGGCAAGAAAAGTTTTATTTGCTATTAACTCTTACTCATCAGGCTTTGGACAACTTCCTGTGAGAGTGTCTTGCAACCTTTTTGAAACTTTGGTCAAACCTATTTTAACATATAATAGTGAAATATGTTATAAGGACACGTATATTCAATTTTATAGAGCTAAACTCCGAGCTAACAAAAATAGCTCAACACCAGATGCTATTCATTTTATTGATTTAACTATTTTAGAAAAAAAAACAGTTACCTTTTATTAAACAAGTACTGGGGACAAAAAGAAGCTCAACAAAGCTAGCTGTTAGAAATGAACTAGGACTTCTGCCATTAGAAATTTTCATAAAAACCAAAACTATGATGTACCTATCTAGATTAAATAATGAAAATCTAAACCCACTTTATGAAGCCTTTAAATAAACTAAAAGTTTAGATACTAAGGGAACATACTCGTGGTATACTTTTGCAAAAAATGTGTCACAAGATATAAATATTGACATCAAATTTATTGAGGAAACTAAAACTTTAAAACAGACTAAAATGTTAAAACCCCAATTAAAAAAAGAGTTATATGAACTATTATCAAACTCTTATTGATGATAAAATAAATAACTTAAACGAAAATGATAAAATATATCTATATAAATTTCTTAAATCTAATATTATTAACCAAATGAAATACTATCTATCGCACCCAAGTAAAGAAACAAGAAAAATGTTAACCAAATTATTTTTGTTGATCAATCTTTTGTTTTCTATGTTATGTTTTGAAAACTGCTGTTTGTCTTTAAATTGTTGTTGTTCTTATTTTCATTTTCAGCAATAGCATTGCCAGTCAGTTATAGACTATGAAATTTATAATCCCTTCGAGCAACACGTAAACCACTACAAACCGTGGGTAATCTTTTATTAATTCCGTAATTAGTCAAACTCGGCAATGTCACAGTCGAGGGAAAGAGGATGGGATTTTCAAAACTTATAGAAAAATAAATATTGTCTTTGAATTGTTTAACAGTTTTGTCCTCATAGTGTTGTCATAAGTTTATGTTTATAGTGATCGTTTTGTTTGTTCCAATACATCTGTGACTAACGTTGATGAACGGCTAAAACATATACCAGGTTGTATTCAATGGAAGACGCGCGTTTCATCTAAATGTCCAGGTATGTTGACGATTGTTTTTGTAGCATTTTTTTCTGTTTTCATGTTTTCCTCTTATACTTGATGTGTTTTCCGCGGTTTGTGACCCGGATTTGCTTTCGATTAATCGATTTATGACTATTGAACAGTTGTATACTACTGTTGCTTTTATTTATTCTATCTGAAGAATTGTTTGGTTTAATTTTAATGAAAGGTCATTTATTATATCAGTTGTATTACTATCTATTACAACTATTTATTTCTATACCTTTTTTTTTTTTGTGCTATATATTTTCATTGGAACCCCGATAATCTGAGTTGCTTTAATAGACTCATCATACATACTCATCATAGATAATCATCAAAGATACCAGGATTCATATTGTGTACAGCAGACCAAAGATTCACCAGTGACGTTTGAATCAAAAAAGTTTTAATTACCAACTAAAGTCAGAAAATAAAATATACAATATTATTAGTCTATATAACAAAACCATCTTGTGTGTTTTCATGAATGAATCTCAATGACAACAAAAATCGAAAGTATGGACAGTAAAATATCTAAACAAGGTAAATACTAATGATTTTTAAAAAATCCAATTGATTGATTGATTGATTGATTGATTGATTGATTGATTGATTGATTGATGCTGAATGTCTATTGGAATTTATTTCAACAAAAGTCAAATAAGAACAAATTAACATCGAATATTTGAGTATTATCCAGGGGGTAACACTTTCAGTATGAAGGCTTGGTGTGTCACTAGAAAAGATGTCTTGTCATGACGAACAACATGTGAACGCATACAATTGTCAAATTCTCTGCTGAAACAAATGCAATAGTCACTTTCTTTTATTCATAATATTTGGAGATTATGGTGTATTTTTGGTTCTACATCTTATATTAATGGAAGCAAAATCTAGAAAGACAACAGCCCCGATATGCATTGATTCCATCGATGATTTTTAAGGAAGTAGTTCAATTAAGTGATTACGAGATCGACAAATATGAGCTTAAATTATGAACATATCTCTGATTTAAAAAATTGCAATTATATATCTACATTTTTAAAAGTTATGGGTTACAACTTTTCTTACCACGGAACTGAAATAGTCAGTCGGTAATTAAGTACAAGAATATGTACAAACCTTCATAGGTTTAAACTACATAACTGCTCACATTATCCTCTTTCCGTAGAAAGTGTATCATAGTCAATTATGCCTCGTATTCTATACTTCATATTTTTTCCGGGAAGTTCAAATTATGCTCGGTAGGTTTGTTAAGAGCCATACTGAAAACGTAAATAGTTCAAGTTTCGAAACATGAACTTCACATATATATAAAATCTTGAAAATAAACAGTAAAACATAATAAACTAAATCCACAAAACATATACAGTTGTCATTTTATCACGAAGAATTATTGTACCAACTAAAACTTAACATTATAGATATATATCATTTAAGATTGAGTTACTCGTATAAGATACATACAATATTAAAGAAGATATTAACAGCTAATAATTTGGTGTGAACACGGCCTAACTGTTTATAATATTTCTAGTGATCTATTATAATTACTATATTGGCAAACCTCATATCATTCGGGTGGGAGAGTTGAATTAGTAATTAGTTTATAAGGAGCATAATCCTTCTGTAGTAGTTAGAAGTGGCTTGAGATCGTTTGTTATGAATGCGTTTCCTTGAAATTTGTCCTGCGAGGAAAAGACGATGACTTTATTTTTTCAATCGATAAATCGCTGTTTACAGTGTTTTAATTTTGCTTCAATTTCTTTTCCTATTAACTTATAAATCGTCAGAATTCATAGCTAGGAAACTTCAATATAATCATCACAAATGTAAATTATTCATTTAATGTTGTATAATATTATCACTCTTGAATGTTCCATTAAAGCCAATCAGTAGTTTGTGTTTACAAAGACAATTCAAATGACAACTGATGGTAGTGTCATAGTTATCCTGACCGGCTTGATACTATGATATTAAACCCAATCAGTAGTTTGTGTTTACAAAGACAATTCAAATAACAACTGATGGTAGTGTCATAGTTATCCTGACCGGCTTGATACTATGATATTTGGATAGAAGAAATAATGACCATCTATAATTAATGAAATATATGAAATATTACTTGTTTAAGAAATTGTTGCGTGTAATGAAATAATAAACAACGTATTTTCCACATTACTGTAAAGCAGAAGTCGAATTACATCATAATAAGAAAGAGAGAGATCTTAAAAAAGATAAAAAAAAGGAGATAATGTTGAAGATTACCTTTTATGTTTTGATTGTATGAGTTCAAAAGACCTGCAATGGATATTTGAGTAAGTAAGATTCACAAGAGATGTAAAATTGGAAGCAGCATTTTACTTAAACAAGAGTTAAAAAAAATGATTTTTAATGATGTCGACGCAACTGGTTTCACTGCTATAAGAGTCCTGTGCCTTTCTCTGTTGTGATATTTCACCTAAAGTTATGAAGTTCACAAGTTTAGAACATTGGTTAACTACTGTTGCATCTGACAACAATGTAAATATCTGACCAGCATAATCACAACACGACTTACTTTGACTTGAGAAACGCATTACAAGTGATCAAATTACGTATAAGAGGGGAAATGTACTATGTAAAACTTTTTAGCTGTGTGTGGATAAATGATGATGTTTAATATAGTAGTAGTTTATTTACAAATATTTTCCGGTGAAGTAGTATATTTAAAATAGTGAATGTCTTCACTCTTGTTACTGTTCGATTTGTATTAATAACAAATACTTATATCAGCAGCAAATTTCTCATCTGACAAATAGATTACCAGAAATAAATCCCTCCCGTCCCGTGCAATCATTGTTATCTGCTAATAATCGTCAAATTAATTCATACAAAAAAAATCTATTTTACAGAAAGTTAAAAGGACAACAACCCTTAACTACTACTTCCAATGCTGCGATATCGACTAAAAATGTGTAACAAGAAGCTTGAATGAATACAAAATATTGTTTAAGTTTATAAAATAGTTACATAGAATTACAAAAAATATACCCGGAAAACCTGATACAAACCGTATCCAATTATTTTACTGTTGACTGCATGTTTCTCTCATTACTTCCTTATAATCTGTATCATAAATTTGATGCTTACAATTAATTTCGATTGCTAGTAGTAAGAGGATTTGCATTTTCATGTTTAAATAATGTGATTCTTTAGGGATTGCATTACCTTGAAGCCTAGGAATTTCATATTCAAGCATAAACATGGTCGCCATGTGAGAAAAAGACTATTTACTGGTAGAACTTAAAACGTTAATGTGTATCAAAATTAGAAGACAAAGAATCCCCTTTATGTAACTGGGGTTATGATGGTAAAGGAAATGACCAACATATGTCTTAATATAATTCAAACGCAGTCAGTGCTCACAAACCAAAATATGCACTTTGAAAATCGTAAGAATTGTGTAAAGCAAATAGTTTCAATGATGCATTAATACAATTTTTCTGTTTTAATCTTAAATTTTTAGGTCAATATCTAAGATCGGTGTTAACAAGAACATCACTATTTATTCTCGTCAATGGACACATAATGTAATACCATAATGATAGTGAAACACGATTAGACAACAGTTTTAGTTGTGTAATGAAAATACATCTGCAGTAATGGAATTCTACTGCAATATTTACGATTCATTTAACACTAAAACTCCTTTTGCATCTTACAAAAGAGACACGTGCTTTAGTATTTCCGATTCATTTCATATCGTATTTTATTTGACAATGATAAAGAAAGGCATACAAAAAATGAAAAACAAAAGTTTATCTTTCAATTATAATTATATTTCTGTTGTAATTGACAAATATTGTAGACAAACAGAATTTGTCGAATCAATCGTTCATTAAAACTTTTGATTTTTTTAAATTTGTATGCTTGGAAATGTAATTCAAATTTTTGCGTATGAAATTTAAACTAAAAAATATATATTTGAATTACATTTCCAATCTTTTAAATGAACATTTTAGTTATGAAACCAGCATAGATACATTAACTAAAATATAAAGCATTTATTAATGTGAATGATTAATATAAATCTTACGACTTGAGTTTGGCTATCTATCGTGTAATAAACTAATGATATCTTTGATCGATAGTTTTTTCGTTACCCTGTGATGTTAGGGTAGATGTCTCGTTGACTTTTATCAAAGTAGTGTATTTTTATGATACCAATAACAAAATAAATCTTCAATAAAGATATTCTTCGAACTTTGAACTTTGAACTTGCTAGCTGTAAATGTGAGCATTCTTTGATGTAAGTTTGTTTGTACCTGCATTTGGTTTTTGTATGGTTATACTGTTATTTTATAGATTGAATTTTATTTTTGGAAATGACCTTGTCGTGAAAAAACAATTCTTGGAAAACATGCTCATCCTTTTTATTCAAAAGTCAAATATTTTTTCTAGACCGTTGGTTGCATGCTTTTTCTATTTGGTACGTAAACAATTATTAGATAAATATATTTCTGCCAAAAATCCTGCTTCGTTCGTCAGAAATGTTTTTTTATGAATTAAATTCAATCAATAGTGATAGCAAATAATCTGAATTTACCGTACGTAAAGTATGAATGAATTTATTATCAAAACATTTCGTGTGTCCTAATTGAATAAAATAAATTACATTTTAGCTTAACAAATTAGATTTTTTTTCATGACCGTTTAACGAGCTTTCGAGACACAGTGCACTTGTAGACACGTTCACTGTCGAAACAAGCTACAGCTTAGTCGCGAACCAAAGAGCTTTGCGTTACTATTAGTTCGCATACTATATGGCAGACGAGTTTCAGTTGGTTCGCGTACCGTAGATCAACGCTTATCAGTTTGTTCACGTGTCATATAATAACGCGTTACAGTTTCATAGCGTTACTATAGTTTTAATTTGTGAACAGTTTTTGTATGATATATGTATAAATGCGTTGGTCTAGCGTAGATCAATAATGTGGAACGCGTTCCTCCATGATATGTGAATTAACTGTGACGCCTTCCTTCATTGTATAATAATAAACTGTTACCCTCTGAATTGGTATACACGAACCTACAGCAACATGTTGCTCCAGGATACACAACTATATTTCCCTAACAAACGATTTAAAAGTTGCAATTTGATTTTAAAATTTTAAAAAGCAGATTATTTTGTATTTATATTATCAATAAAGAAACATAAGGAATAGAGCAAGTTGACAAACAACACAAGAACATACTCAAGATTAATCTTCATTTGTAGGAAACGCTCCAAAATTAGACATATCAATACCATACATACACCTCATTTCCATTTTTATTAGATATATTCGTATGTTTTCATGTTTTTTAAAAGGACATTAGCTTTCAAATTCTTTTCCGCCGATTTGGACTTTTCTAGGACTGTTTGATTTCTTATTTTAGTTTAAAAATATGTGTATCATCGTTTTTACCTGTATAAAAATGATTGAATTGCGGGTCAAATCAGTCAACCAAATGAATCATCCTTGTTTCATTTTCAATGTTGACATTATTTTCCTTTTAATAGCTGAATACTTTAGTAACCCATCACCAGGTGAGGGGTTAAATTGAAAGTCATATAAATACTGATTCTATGAGATCGAATTATACACTTGCAAGAGAATAATTAATCAGCGATGTTTCTTACATTATTTTGAGAAAAAAAAAACCTGAATCAAGTTGGTTGCTAACTGTGAATTAATATTTCATTCTTTCACTTTCATTAATGAAAGAACAAAAAAAAAATCATATCTATATCTCGTAGCTAATGCCTCCTTATATAACAGTGGAAGACAAGTAAGGAAAAATAGACAAAATCGAAATTAAATGAGAACAAAACGCATGAAATTCAACAAGGAAAGACCAACTAATAGCCCCAGGTTATGGAAAGATTCGGCAACCGTGTTGATCCTAAAAATGGACACATTCATAATTGAGCAGTCTTAAAAATAATGTGATATAAAAGTACCGATTATCATTTCTCGTTATTATTTTAAAGGGCAAACAAATAATTTCAATACTTGAGTAGATTAACCATTCTTCCCCAGCTTTTGTCTGTACCTTTTGTGTGTTTGTGCTTTAAGTATTTGCTTTGTATTGAGGTTTTGTTTAAGTATATACTTTATTTGAAAACGGAAGCTTAGGAAGAGTCTTGCTTCATAATATAATTAATGTTTGTCCAAAATTTAATGCGTGACAAACCATCTAGACTTAACCAGATTCCGCTTATACGAAATACCATGAAGTTATTTTTAATCCTTAGATAACCACGAATATAATCCAAGACTTTCGTAAACGCTTTTCCATTTTTGTTTTAGGTCAAACAATTGATGAACATTATTAAGATCAAAATACAGCTACTGCTCTTAATTTTCACTACATAATCAAATATTGTATATTGATCAAGCAAAGCCTTGCAATCTTACATTATGTCTAGATAGTGTCAAGACATCCGATACGATTATTACATTCCTAACAAGTAAATGATTACAACAATTGCAATATAGAAAAGTAATTCAATAATCCTCTTGAAAGCGAAAACGTTTTGCTTTGAAAACAGAAGCTATTCTGTAATTTTGTTGGTAATTTAAACATTTTAAGCTAAATTTGTATGCATATAAAAAAAATTGATTGGCAACTCTCGATTGTTAATTTTTAGTATAATTGTAACTCTTTCCTTAAGAGAGAGGAGAGTAAGATTGTGTGAACGTTTATTTCACTTCTCAATTATATTCAGGAAATCAAACAATAGAATCATTAAATTACGATAGACATGGTAACTGCTGGCTTTAATGATTAGAAAACTAAGCAATTAATCAGTCCGTGTCCGTACTTAGCTTCCATAAGGAAAAGACCGGAAATTACTAATTTGTGATGTTGGTCTACATGGTACCTTATGTAGGACGGGATCAGGTGATCATTATTATCCAATGACATAAAGATAGTTTTTTTTTTTTTTTTTTTAGATATTACAGGTTCATCAACTTATTGGAAAGCTTGCATTAACGACTTTGGAATTAACCGTTGTTAATAATAAAAAGTGAGGCTTAAAAATACCTAGTTCACACGCTTCTATAAATATCATATCCTGATCAACTCCTTATTAGATTCTGCTAAAATTCTATTTTGATACGACATTTTTATCATTATTGTTTTCATTATTATTATGAAAAAATCAATTCATTTATATCAGTAAACTAAGTTTGTTCAACTTTTTCCAATGAATGTGTCAACAGGCTGTTGCAGAACTATTTCATCTGTATGTGTATGGTTTCAAGTACATGGCTTCTGTATGTTCTGCATTGCTTCTATTTAATTACGATAAAAGTTAATAAAAAATATATAGTAGGAGAACTTATTTACGTCAATTGGTGTTCAAATGGTGAGAGGCAGTGATTAAAAATCTTAGTCATATTAAATGCTTTGTGTCTTATAGCAATGTAGAATTGTTCCATTGAATGTGTCAAAGACTTACTGTGTTTGCAAAGAACATCAGGATTGCTTTGGTAGTAATTTAACCACTTATATAATTTAATATTGACTTTTTATAAAGTGGTCATTTATTTTTTAGTAAAACATGAATTGTTAGGCGTATCTATTAGCTACGTTTCACATGCATTTTTAACTTTTAATAAACACAAGACTGAATTGTTAATAAATATCTTAGAGGGAAACAGAAATCAATAAAAAGTTGTAAAATAGTATATCCGAGTGGATTTTTTTCTGTCACTTGACATTTTATAACATTGTTACAGGCATCTTGTTACATTTGGATACAATACATTCAGTGTAAAAACAAGTCAATGAAGTGAAAAATTAAAACGTTAGTAAGAATAACTAGCCTTGATGACAAGTATTTTCACACATCTATTTCGGTATGAACAGTGCCACCTTTAAAACAAATTAAATTTAAATAAGACTGAATTAAACCATCATCTGGACAGTATTGAATTATCAGAAATAGTGCAAAGAATGTATCAATAGAGCATTAAACAATATCGGTGTCAATATCATCAAAATGAGATTGATCAAATACGTTCTGTAGTATTTGAAATTTGAGTTTCTGAAATGACATTGACAAAATACGTTCTGTAGTTTTTGAAACTCGTGTTTCCATAATAAAATTGATCAAATACGTTCAGTAGTATTTGAAACTCGTGTTTCCATAATAAAATTGATCAAATACGTTCAGTAGTATTTGAAACTCGTGTTCCCAAAATAAAATTGATAAAATACGTTCTTTAGTATTTGAAACTCATGTTTCTGAAATAAAATATATCAAATACGTTCTGTAGTATTTGTAACTCGTGTTTCTGAAATAAAATTGATCAAATACGTTCTGTAGCATTTGAAACTCGTGTTTCCAAAATAAAATTGATAAAATACGTTCTGTAGTATTTGAAACTCATGTTTCTGGAATAAAATTGATCACATACGTTCTCTAGTATTTGTTACTCGTGTTTCCGAAATGAAATTGATCAAATACATTCTTTAGTATTTGAATCTGGTTTTTCCGAAATGAAATTGATCAAATACGTACTGTAGTGTTTGAAACTCTTGTTTCGAAATGAAATTGATCTAATACGTACTGTAGTATTTGAAACTCGTGTTTCCTTAATAAACTAGCCTTGATGACAAGTATTTTTTGCATATATCGGTATGAACAGTGTCATCTTTCAAGACAAGACAAAATTGAAATAAGACTAAAAAAAACCCATCTTGTCACCTTGAAGTCTAATTGATATACCGTATATGAGAATTATACTCCTCTCCGTCACCCAAAAGTTAAATTTGTCAAGGAAATTAAACCTGATATTGGATGCGAGGTAGCACAATTAAGCTTTTCTTAGTTATTTTGTGTTTTAGGAAGTTCGTTGTCAAAAGTGTTTTTTCATGTAGGTTTACACTTTTTTTGGTACTGTAAAACATGTTTTGTTGCTTTTCATTTGTCTGCTTTGTTTTTTGTCGGCTAAATTCGAGTTTTTGATTTCCATCTCATCATTTGTGTAATTGGTATCTTGTGTGTATAATTTTATCAAAATTCACTAAGCTAGTGAATACCAAAATACAAATATTTGACAATTCGACAAGAAAAAAATTCATAAGGTATAAAGCGTATACATCTTTTGAAACTCAGGATTTTATACATTTTGTATCCATATGATTTTCATATTTTAGAGACATAAAAAATATGCTTTTATCTAATGTAACATTGAGTAGTGATATGATATTATCGTTTATTCTGAAGTGTTCAGAAATACGTATGGAAAAATTAATTGAATGATAATCAGGATCAACTATCAGACGAGATTGCTTCACTGATAATAAAAAAATACAATTAATAGGTGTGTGTTATTTCATCCCAATACTCTAAAATATACATGAAGATCGACAATCAATGTGCATGATAGAAGATATGAAGTCCTACCAGTTCCGGAGACAAAACTGACAAACTTTTACGACATGTTTTGATTATCAAATAATCAGCTAACTCAACGGGACACGTTCGGGGAAAATTATCATTTTCAAGATAACGACCGTGTCATAAAAGCAATGTTACCCAAAAGCTTTAAAAATTTTCAATTTAAAACATGCTCTTCGCTTTACAATACCAAGGGAATATGAAAATTGATATCTTAATGGTATATCTTGTGTATATCAAAGCAGGGGGTGCTGAATACCACAACATACAGACTCATTTAGCGTCTACATTATATTATTTATGCCATGGAAGAGGGGAGAAGTTTTGTAAAATAATGACTAAAAACGTTGGATTGAATGTCAAACTTAATAAAGACATATTTTTAATAGTTCATTGGTTTCCTTCACAATTCGACATGTATCTAAAGTATCAACTACGTATCTAGCATTTTTACTAAAAATAAGCAATAGTTTAATAATATGTTCGTCTTGTTTTTCTATAGTTCTTTCAAACTAACTTAATATAAAAGCATTTATTTTTCATTGATGTATCAAAATCCTATTAAGATATATCTGTTATATTTCTAGCATTTTTAATCTTGAAGCAAACAACATTTCGATTTTCGTCTATTTGATATCTTTATACGTATCATATATAAAGTATGCACACACAATACATTAACAAAGATTTACATGAAACTTTGAATATATGGCTTAAACTTTAAGCCTACTGTGTCTGTTGTGTGTCTTACAACTAACAGCAGACCCATTAAGACTTTTTTTTTAATTATTTTTAAGCAATCTATTGTCTGTTTTATAATTATTCGTACTTCTTAAGAAAAACCCGGGAAAGGTCTGTAAGGAATATGACATTTTTTTCCATTAGTTCCGTTGGTTGACAAAGTCTAACTTTTAGTAGACCTTTTTGAATTTACAATGAATTTCTGTATTTTTGGTATCCCTTTTTATATATAAAATACCTAGCTTTTGAGAGTAGTGTATCAAAATAGAGAACAAGTTATCATAAAGCCCATTCTTATTATTAGCAAATAATTTCGTCTTTTACTTTGGAGGTACTAATGTCGATTCACTTATAAAGATTGAATCACAGTCATAAGATGTGGTTATTTTATATAGATTGTCAGTGTTCAAATGATGTACATTAAATAAGCCTATCAGGCTATGCATGATTTCTTGTCTAACAAAAACTGACCCAGTGGTGTCGTGGTAGCGTGCGCGCCTCTATTTAGGAAGGTAGTGCGTTCGATCCATGACTTGGTCGGATAAAGGACTTCTGTACTGTAATTTATGCCTTTTTGCTTTAAGCAAACAGAACTAAGGATTAAGACAAAGACAAGTTGGCTCAGGTCAGAAGAATCTGTCTCACTATATTGACATGTCTTCCTCTGAACTAGCACGGAAAATATCTGGAACAATGTGTCAAACTAGCAAAAAAATGTTCTAAATATTCATTTTAATAATTTGGCACTCGAAGTTAGCAACCATCCATTAGTCCATCTATTTAACAGTAACACATAATTCTAAATTCCAATGAAAGGAAAAACCAAAAAAAAAAAAAAAAAAAATGATAAAAAAATTGATACTATGATTCCCCAAAAATATCATTAATGTAGTTGTCAAAACCTAACAAACTTTAAAGAGTTAATGCAATTATTAAACGAAACGATCAGTCATATAAGTTTTAACCTTTTTCTTATAAAATTAATTATTCAACTGGAAAGAAAAGTTTTAATATTATGGATGTCTTTTGCCTGTATATTTTCTGTCCCTTTATTAATTTACTTTCAATATATTTAACGTTTTCTGGGGGGATCACAAAATGTTTTGGTCGCATAGTTGATTATTACGTTTCTTCGAACATCATAATAGAATAGATTTGTTTAAGATCACCACTCAAACTTTATTATCAGGGAGTTTGATGCTGTCCGTTTTACACCCTTATAATGTTGTTGCTTTCAATCTATGTTTTAGCTGTTCTGTCAAATTTTAATTTATAAAAAAAGGTATCAAACATTAGGAACTATTTGTATGCTTATTTTATAGTATGGGATTTTCATTTTTACATTTACTTTTTTGTTATAAAAGCTATTAACTTATATATCATAAGTCATTGAGTCTTCCAAATCCATTTCAGATATAATGGTTTGTTTGCTCATATTAGTGTTTTACTGAAATTATTGATATTTAAATACAGTTATATGTTTCTTTGGTTTATTTACCGAAAAATAACATTCCGGAAAAATCACTCCTTAATGAATTAATAAAATGTGCGTTCTACCAACAGATATATCGTCCTTGTTCATTTATGGACATGTTAGATCATTAGTAAATGTCTTCATTTGAAGGGAATCTTTATATGATTGCATTTCATTTATGTTTACGTGTGATAAGTATAAAACAAATTCAATTTTTTTTCTGCTGAATATATTTCATTACTGAATGGAATAGAAGAAGGAATATTAAAATAAGCAATGTTATGGAACTACCGTTTGTTTAGCATTCAACTGAAAATTTGAGTTATTATAAAATTGAAAACTAGAAACTTTGAAAAGAAGTATCAACACTGACAGCAACTGAATTACAAACATATTTAAAGAACGGTAATTAACCTCCTTCATAAATTTTGCATGGAAAAAATACTTAAAAGTTAAAAACTTTATATATGTACATGTGTTAATCTTAAATGTAGGAAGTCAACAAAGGCAACAGTAGTATAATGCTGTTTAACGATATCCCCATGGACTATAAATGAAATTTAACCATTATGGGTTTGCTTTCTGGATCAACCTTTATCTGTAACTCCAATGAAGAAAGATTGTTATGATTGAGTGCAGACGCGCGTTTTTAATCCTGGTATTTATGATGAGTTTATTTACAACCACTGGGATAATGCCACTGCTTGTGGAGTTTTAATTCCCATAGGGTATCACCAGCCCAGTAGTCAACACTTCTGTGCTGACATGAATTATCATTGATATTGTCATATTTATGAATTAACTGTGAACAAAACTTTTGAATTTGCGAAATACTAAGGCTTTTCTACCTCTAGGAATAGATTACTTTCGCTATATTAGGCAAACCTTTTAGGAATTCTGGTCCTTAATGCTCTTCAACTTCGTACTTTATTTCGCCTTCTTAAATTTTTGGGATTCGAGCGTCACTGATGAGTCTTTTGTAGACGAAACGTGCGTCTGGCGTAAATGCAAAATTAAATACTGGTATCTATGATGAGTTTATTTACTAATTTCAAAATGAGAAATTTCGATGTGTTAGTTATATTTTAAGCGTTGAAGTAAATTTGACTTAGTTAGCATGAAACATTACTTAAACAGTAATTTATTGAAATACAAGTATCAATGTTAGAAAATAATGATTATAGATACATGCTTTATGAAAAATTAACTGGAATGGCCAGGTATACTCATTGATAAGTAAATGTACCTGAATATCTTACGTACATTATATTCAAACGTAAGCTTTTATTGAAACCTATGTACGCTGACCTTATAAATATAACAAAGCATCAGAATCCGAGCGTATCTGAGTGATACTATCACGGTGAAATGTGAAACGGCGAATAGGTTCTTTACCGAACACTAAGCACATACTGCGCCCTATATAATAGGCTTGATGCGTGTGTGTGCACTAAGAAATTAAATGGTCATGTTTTTGTCTTCGAATAGCTCCTGCAAATCGAATCCAGTACATTTTGTTTATTCCAAAGCACCATATTTTTCGTAGTTAGTTTAACGTTGACAATCGTATATTCATGGACCTTTTTTAGAAATATGACCAACAACTTGAAACGCTTTTTGTTAAAGAAATGGAATGTATAATTATATCCCAAAAATAGATGCTGTATTGCAATGGTGGCAGGAAGATGTCTCACATATATCCTGGTGTTATATTTGTATGACCAACTAAACCCCTCTTTTGAATTCTGTTCTTTTTCTATATCACGAATCGGGATAAATTATGTTAATTTTTATGTCATACATATAGTCATAAGAAGAATAATACGTTAAATTAATATTAATCCATTCATTTAGATAAAAAAAGGATGAGTTAATTTCTAACTATACGCTATCCTAACCCTCCACATATGAAAGTACCCGGCCTAGAAACCCTGTCAGCAGTTGTCCATCTCATGTTTTAAAGTTATTGTTATTTGGAGAATTTGATGGTTTTTGGCATATCTTTGATATCGAACATCGACATACTACTATTGCCTTTATGTTAGTCTCACATTTAATGAACTGAGTACTATTTAGAGTTTGACATTTTGTACAAGCATATGTTTATTTCTTAACACAGTTTTCTTCTAGATGTCCTTCGGGTCGTTTTTTCCTTCGGTTGTTTTTTAACTAATCTTTTTTCTACATTCTGAGTTTAGCCATATCATAAAGTATACAAATAACCAAGAAAATGTACATATAAAAATAAAAATCTTTGAATCATGATAAATCATGATAAATAAAATATTATTTTTTTAAGGTTTCAAAAAATCGCTATGCCTGTTTTTACGTGTTTTTTTCCTTTTGCTCAATAACATAACAAAATTACAAGTTTTGTTAAGAACAATTATAATTGAAAATGTACTAAAATGAAAAGTTTGAACACCTTTTCATGAATTCCTGACTTTATAAGAAAAAGTAGGCAGAATGAAGTGCATCCCAGAGAAACACTAACAAAACAACTTACTTCTAAATACGGTGAGTTTTGGAATAATTAAGAAAAGTTTGAATTAAAACATTTTGTAAGTTTTCAGTTACAGAATCATATAATAAAATCAAACATTTAATTGCAATCGCTTCTAGTCAAACTTGATTTAATTCCTTTTATTCATGTCACTAAATAACAAATAACCAAGCATATTAAATTCCAAGTTGATCTTAGATGTTTTTTTTTTTGTTTTTTTTTGTTTCACGCTGCTGTTTACGAACTTCTTGTTTTGGCATGTTCTCAAACTTTTTACCATGAAGGTCATTCCACAATCACGTTACATGCATATTGAAATCGCTAACATACATGGACAAATATATAGACAATTACAAATTGATTTCTCTGAAGTTTTTATATCCTTAATAAAAATTAAAAATTTAGATCCACATCTGTTTGATGTTCTGATTAAATATTTACCAGCAAAATTGTATATTGATACTCAAACATTGAATGATCTTTAAATTGTCAATGAACTGATTTTAAGTTTCAAAATGATTTTTATATTTTAGGTAAAGGAATAATACTTTTCAAATACCGATTCCAATGTATTGTAAAAACTTGACCAATTCGTTGACGTTATTTGAGATACGTTCAATGAAACGACAACCACATATCACAATAAAACCAACAAAACAAATACATAGAATGTCACCTACCAAATAAGAATAATCACCGGGTTTATATTTACATGACAAAAAACGTAAGGTACCACATATATAGCAGGATATGCTTTACCTTATAACACATATGAGATCACCTCCATTTTGGTAGGATTTGAGATTGTCGTTTTCATTATTTGCCATAGCGTTGGCAGTTTATTTTTATTTAATGAGTCTGATGGTTCCTTTTAGTGTCTTTTTGGCTGTTTACGGAAACCATACGACTGCCAAACTGATTTCTTCGAGTGATTCGGAATTAGTTTTCAAAAGAAGCATACCATCTTTCAATTAAGATAAACCATAAACATATAAATTTCAGACAAATGTAGAATACCTCAAAACTGAAATGTGATAAAATTTGTACTACTCACTGGATTTATAACACTATATTTATTAGAGGTGTTCAAAATAAAATTAATGTTGATAATTTTTAATTCAAAGTAGTTGAAATTTCAAAAATTAGATTAGACACGAGAAAATACCAATACCTCTCCGGTAGACACAAAATAAACATAGTGTTTGATATCAAATACTAGAAAATAAAATATTATTAGAAATTAATTCTAAATAAGCTTAAAACTATAACATACCTTAAACTAGACAACAAGCCTAAATATACGGCGAAAAATTCTGCAAATCTTTTCATGCTATTTCCTAACCGGTTCCAATGTTTCGTTAAATAAAAGTTGTTCAAAAGTGAATGACTTACGGAAACTGTCTCTTTTTATAAATACGCGCAAAGATTCATTTATCGGATATCTGTCAATCACTTCATAAACAAACCATATTTGTATGAACTAACACTCCCACTTGTATGCTCGTTATTCTGTAACTACCATTTTGATCATTCTCATCCTAATTAATCTGTTCCCCAGAGATGTATTAGGAGGACCGTCGTATATTGCTTTAACTGTCCTACAAATTGATTAAAGTGAAAACTCAGTTAATGATTTTATCTACCTGTTGCCAATATTGTACTTACATATTTTTTATGATATATTTAAATTAAAATTATTTCTTTTCATTTAAATCCAAAAATTGTTTATTTAAAGTTTTGTTGATTTGAATTGTCTCCTTGTAGTTCGAAATTGATTTTTAATTTCTTTCCCATTCATTTCAATTTGTGTTGTCAAAAATCATTATAGTTTCTGGGAATGTGAATGTTATTAAGAAATAGGTACTTTGAAAACAAATGAATGATTTCTTTTGACACATGTACAATAATATGAATATCAAGTTATATACCAAAATTCACAAAACGGAACTGTATTCATAAAGACATTTTCAGTTGAATAAAATCAACTATAGTGTTTTTACGTTTTTATTCCCGTTTCTTTGATAGTGTTATGATGACATATAATCTTTATTCTTTTGTGAGTTTCATTATGTTAATTTTTTAAAACAAGGATTTATCCGTTAACATATTACCGGATAAAATGAAAAAGGGTTAACAGAATTCAGAAAAGAATAAAACTGATTTTTCTTTACATCATGACTGGAAAAAAAAGATTGTTTTAATCTATCAAATATCGACCAGAAACAACAAAAAAAAACATGCTATCTAGAGCAGTACAATTGCATAAGATAGTGAAGTCAGTGATTATGAATGATAACAGTTCCTAGATTAAAATCCATCAGATACAATTGCTGAAGTCATTCTCCAGATGGTACATTCAAGTGCTGTTAGTTTACATAGTTGGGGCCTGTACCAAATCAGGAATGATACAGTTGTTCTCCATTCGTTTGACATGTTTGAGCTTTTGATTTTGCCATTTGATTAGAGAATTCCTGTTTTGAATTTTCATTGGAGTTCGGTATTTTTGTGACTTTACTTTTTGTTATTTCCATTAATTTCGATTCTTTTTTGTACATTTCCAGAACAGCATTCGAGTAACTATATCGTGTTCAATAAGAATAATATTTTTCTAAGATTCGGCTCAATCGTATACTATTTTTTTAACGATTTTTGAAACTAAAGTGATTTAAATGATACAAGATATTTTCAAAACTAGTGGCATTAAGGTTAAACTTATGCAATTAGTTGTGGCACCAAAGGCCGAATTGTGGCGCAAACAGATTACTCCAGATAAAGTGACACTCTAAAATATAGAAAAACTCATAACTACCAGGCTTAAGATTATGTACACCAGACGTGTCATTTACAAAAGACTGATCAATGACACTAGATACATTTTTTTAAACATAAAAACTAAAACAGCCTTAGCACTACAGTCACTGCAGGTCAACTTTTACCGCGGAAGTTCAAACTTTAGTTCTAAAATTATTACAAATATATATAAGAATATGTGGTTTTAAATGCCAATGAGACAACATTATAGGTCAAAATACTGTCTTCAACACGTAGACTTGGCTCATACAAAATAGCAAGCTATAAGGGTCCCCAAAAATTACTAGTGTTAAACCATGCGAACGGAAAAACCAACGGTATAACTTATATAGAAAACGAGAAACCTTTATGAACCACATCAACAAACGGCAACCACTAACATCAGGTTCCTGACTTAGGGCAGGTGCAAAAAAAAATTGCAGCGGGTTTAAACGTTTTAATAGGTACCAACATTCACCTTTACCTGAAACAATAAAAAGCGTAACATCACAACATAGAGAGACACACGATAAAATATCAATTGAAACGACTTAATTCAATCGAAAACATATGAAAACAAACAAGTAAATATACACTGAACAAATACATTTGACCTATAACACAATGTAAATGGAGAAAGGAAGTATTAGTACGAGAACAGGAGTGAAAATTTATAGTCATATGGAACAATTATCAAAGCTGGTATATATTAAAAACAGAGAGACGAGATATAACTTTAAATAAGTAAAAATTAAATGACAAAAAAGCATTACAAATTGTATCAACGGTTTAAATAAAGAAGAAATATCGAGAGTACTCGCAGTTACTGAAAGCTTTTTAAAAGTGAAAAAAAACATTAATAATAAAAATGAATCACGCATCAGAGACTAAAATCAACTAAAACACATATCAAGGATTTAGTTTATATTTGAAATATTCAGAATCGCCTGTACGATACAACCAAAACACATAGGTCTGCTAGGCCTACAAGACATACACAATTTTTAAGCAGGTTTATATAATTTTAAATGGAAATTTACAAACCAAAAAAATAAGGAACAAATATATTGACAAACTGTTCCTAGGATAAATGTAACCAAAGACTAATAATTCTTGCTATCAGTACTTTTGAAGGACATAAACAATTTCTAAAAGACAACAACCAACTGTTGATGTTTCCAAATTTTGGGAGGATCGTCATCACGGGAGTGTTTATCTCAGAGTTCATACGATAGTCGAGGGCTCGCGTTTCCTTTTTGGAATTTCAGGTCCCCAATACTCTTTTACTTTGTACTTGTTTGGCTTTACACCTATTTTGATTTGAGCGTCACTGATGAGTCTTATGTAGACGAAACGCGTGTCTGGTGTATTACATTATAATCCTGAAGAGCACTGAGGATTCAAAATTCCAAAAAGTTGTGCCATATACGAAAAAGCGACAATTTGAATAGCTTATAATCCTGGTACTTTTGATAACTATTATAAAAAGTTAGACTCAGCAGTAGTTTACCAATATTAACGAAAAATAAATCTATTAAAGAGAAACAAATCAAGGAAACAGAAACAATAAACTCAAAGAAGCGAGACCGGTGGTATTTTCATGGTAAAAGTCTCTTTAAATTAATGCATCATCCTCAAAACTAATCCACACTCAAATAAAATGTCAAAATTAGAAATATGATGCAACTGATAGATTTAAAGATCAGATGACTATTCTGGAATCTGGATATCTAAGACTGCGATCGTATTGATCAACCAATTTGTCATGATAACCTTAATTCTTAAAAGTGTTGATTTCAGTCGATTTTCTTTTTCATACCTCTGTTGGAGCTGTTTTTGTGTCAGAAGTACATCGCTTGTCATAAGTACATCCCTGTTAAGAAGATCAGTGTAGTCTGTCTATGTCGGAGCGTAACGTATTTATTGAGATATTTATACAGCATACCATGAAAGAAGAGTGTAAGATACTGCTGATAAAGACATTTTATATGCCTTAATTGTAAATTATTCTGTGTACCTTTGCCTTTTCTAAGCATGTTTCACCTTTAAAAAGATTGAGGTATGAAGTCTTCAACAGCTAACTACAAATTTTGCAGTTAAAAGTCTACAGTTAATATAGGTAGATATAGCCTATTAGACAATTTTTCGATAACCTTTATTGACATGTTAAAAATTTGCCAATCGTCTTATAAGAATAAGAGTTCAAGAATAAACTTTCATCAGATAAGGACTTTTCTAAATGATGTCTTGTATTAAGTTCAAAGGTAACTCAAACGAAAACTTCCCCAAAAGTAATCAATGAAGTATTGAATAAAGGCCAGGTTGCAATTCCTTCTTCTTTCAAAATGACACTTCAAGATTGTGGTAGGGTATATTTCCATTCACTCACATTCAAAATTATATGGCTGATGCAAAATATCCAAAGAGGTTGAATCTGATGGAAAACGATGAATTCATTAACTTTAAGTCATATAAATAGTCAGTCAATGAAACCATACGAGTTTGAAGAAAATATCTATCACTTACATGTATAAGTTAAACATTAATCTTCGAGTATTAATTACAGTAGAAACAATAAATTACTTATTATATAAAAAGATCAAGGTATCAACATTGAATTAACTGTTTTAAATATTAACAACTTGAATCTTTTCTTTAGTAAATCAAGTTTTTTAAGTGTTCTTTTAACTTTTTTATATTTTTAAAAGTCCCAACAGAGAATACATTTGCATTGTGTCTCACATGTATTATTGACACCGTAATTTTATAGCAGGAATGGGTCAATGATCAGATAATTCACTAGCTATCAACATGAGTTACCTTTTTAACTGGCAAATTTCAAGGTAGAAATCAAAATCTAATCTTGTATGTCGTGATGTCTAAGATGCGAACAAACAGTCCAATATATCCAATTGTATTTACCACAGTGATGGATACCAGAATTAAACATTATGTATGCCAGTGTTACATATCTTGTAAAATAACATTAAAAGAGTTTCAAAAATGTAAAAAAGTGAAATTTCTTCTACATGCATTGAATGTTACAAATATAGAATTTTATCCATTCAATGCTATACAAGTTATATATATACAGGGCATTATCGAAACAGATAGAACATATAAAAATTAAAATCACAAAAAAACTGAACTCCAAGGAAAATTCAAAACGGAAAGTCCCTAATCCAATGGCAAAATAAAAAGCTCAAACACATCAAACGAATGGATAAAAACTGTCATATTCCTAACTTGGTATAAGCATTTGTTTTATATGGTGGATTGAAACTGTTTTATAGCTAGCAGTCGCTATGATAATGGAGTACATATTACAATACTTTGAATTTCATATATTCTATTTTAAGAAAGCTAAACCGTAAGATCACTCCTGAAATCATTATAGCAAAATAAAGTGTATCGAAAGAATATCAAGTTATTTTTCGATACTTGCAATTGCAGTGTATTAAGAGGCTGAAAATCGTTATCGTATATGATATTTGGGAATCAATGTATGATAAACTCATAAAGCTAATAACTAATGAGAAAAAAGATCTTATGTCAAATAAACAATTCATATTAGTTAGAATGTTTGTAAAAATCGGATGTTATTGCGATCTTCCTATTTGTCAAATAAAATCGTGCAGTTAAATAAGTAGTAAATAATTTACAATAAGGAAATATGGTATGATTGCTAAAGGGACTGCAAGCAGCTATAGGCCAACATACGGTCTGCATAAAAAAAGTTAAAAAAGAAACACCATACCGTTTAGTCAGCTATAAAAGGTCCACAATGATAGAATGTGAAACCATCAAAGAGAGAAAACCAACGGCCTGGTCAATTAATTGTAGGCTCCTAATTGGAAGAGACACATATAGAATATGGTGGGGAAGTTCAACCCTGCACTAACATAAGACATAATGTAACATCACAACATAAGCAAAACAGTACAGATCCGTTTGAAATGACTTGACTTATCAAATAGCAGCAAAGCACACACAAATAAAAACCCAAAAAGACAGAACCTCAAAGCTCCTTCCAAAGAGAACTTGCAGTTATTGTGAGTTACAACCTAGCCAATTAAAACAAATAAATTGATCATAGTTTCGCAGACAATAATTGATAAATAACAATGCTTCAAAATAACAAATGGAACATAACTATATATGCGCCCACTTGTTATCTTCATTGACGTCATAGTGTTAACAGTAAATTTAGATATGAATAAAACGTGTCGTTTTGTGAACCACTAATAAAATCAACGGTACCAATTTTGTTGCACCAGATGGGCATTTCGACAAAATATGTCTCTTCAGTGATGCTCGTGGCCAAAATATTTGAAATCCAAAGCTTATATAAAAGATAAAGAGCTATAATCCAAAAGGTCCAAAAAGTATAGTCAAATTCGTGAAAGGAATCAGAGCTTTGCTTGCAGCTAAACAAATAAGTGTAAACTAAATCAAGGCATCTGTAGGTCGATAAATGGTCATCATATGGTGTTTAGCTATATGCGTGTGTAATCACAAAACTTTCTTTCAGTCAGATTTTATACAAGTTAAGAAAACATGTAAAGATGACGATAAAAATGTGTTAGAGTTGAGATAGCGTCACGAGTACCAAAGCATTCTACTATGGTCTAAGTTAACGGAATGATAAATAATTCAGGCCGGGTGGAGGGAGAGAGGGATGCTTAACAAGAAATGGCCATTGATTATTTGAAAAAAGAATTAGTACTAAATTGTTAAAACTCGACGTTCTTTATTATATTTCATGGATATCTTTAACTACATATTTACAATATAAAAACACTGAAAGTATCACAGTGAAGAGAAACAAACTAACGTTTCTGTTCGGAACAAGCTAAAAGTTCGGTAACTAAATTTTTTTTTTTCTGGAGTTGCAAATTTGATATACTAGTATACATATAGCTAAAACAAACCCTTTTTAGTTCGGTAAAGGTTGTCTTATCAATGGTTATATTTATAAATTAACTGTTTACAAAATTTAGAATTTTTGAAATACTAAGGCTTTTCTACCGCAGGTATAGATTACCTTACCTGTATTTGGCAACAATTTTGGTCCTCATTGCTCTTCAACTTCATACTTTATTTGGCCTTTTTAACTTTTTTGGATTCGAGCGTCACTGATGAGTCTTTTGTAGACGAAACGCGCGTCTGGCGTATATACAAAATTTGGTCCTGGTATCTATGATGAGTTTAGATATCAGTATTGTAATTTGTTTTTTTTAATATAGTTTAAACTGGCAAAAATCTCGATTTTGTCATCAGTAAATTAAAACATAGCTAAATTTGTATTCTTTTCAAGCCTTTTTTTATGATGTATAAATACACATCCACGTTAAATTTCTACATAGAGATTTCTCTGATTATATATAACATTATACATATGTATTAAAAGTGTTAGCTCTTAACTATCCTACTATATAGTACTAATATGTCGATACTTATGACATTGAACAAGTCATGTCTACTTTGACTGTCCATGTCGTTAAAAGACTAAATTCCTGGGTTGTGTTTTGATTTCGTCGATTTTGTCTCTGATGCATTTTTTTGTATTAACTAATTGGTTTTTTGTTTTTAATTAGCTTTTAGTAACTGCGATTACTCTCAAATCGTGCTTTCGTGTTTTTTTACCTGTTGATACAATTTATAATGCATTTTTATTTTTTTTACCTGTGTACGTTATTTTATCTGGCAGTATTTTGTTCAATGTTATAGTTGTCTTTCTGATATCGTTTTACATTTCAGCCCTTATTCTAGTTAGTTTTGAACTTACATAGTGTCATATATCAAATGTATTCGTGCAGCATGTTGTGTCATTAGCACTCATACCACATCTTCTTTCATTTACTTTCCCAAAAAAATGTAAACAAAAACTGTGAAATTGACAGGATTTGATTTCCGATCGGCAATATAAAAACAATTAAAAGATTATTAAGCACTATTTCTAAATTTAATAGAGATATCGTTTGTCACTTGATAAGGGACATTTCGTTTTGAATTTTTGCCTCGGAGTTTATTAATTATGTGATTTTACCTTTTGTATTAATGTTTCTCATATAGAATCATTTTTGTATATAAATCGTATTACTGCGAATGTCTTGTAAAAAATAAGGAATAAATGAGCACTCATGAAATCTTACATACAAAGACATATCATTAGTCCTTCATGGTTTCAATGAACATTACATTGAACACCAAATCGGAGGACTTACCTTGTTTATAGTGGATACCTAAGCTTCACTAAATTCCATACAAACAACGGTACTTTGCCGGCTCATCTGCATGTTCCACTGAAGAATTGTTCATTAGATGGACTAAAATTGTGTCCGCAAGAAAGAGGATCTTCAGAAATACTGTGAAATTGTTTACTCGCGTAGTGGTATCAACCATATGTTGATTCTTAAAAATTCTAAAGAACTTCTAGATAATTTTAAATCTAGGTCTTTTTCTGAAATAAGTTCTATCAAAACTTGATTTTTCAACCCTGTATACCACCATTCCCAATGTGAAATTGAAAAATCGCCTGAAAGAATTAATCCACAATGCCTTTCAACATAAATATGGTAGCATACGCTGTAAATATTTTGTTAATAGTGAACAAAAGGGTAAAACATGCTACACAGAAGAACAAGTGGTCAGTATGCTGGAGTTTTTTATCGACAACATATTTGTTGAATTTGAAAGTAGACTTTTTCAACTAATTGTCGGCATTCCTATGGGAACGAACTGTGTGTCTATCCTTGCCGACCTCTTCTTATTATTTTCATATGAATCGGAGTTCCTTTAGACACTTGTCAAAAACAAGAAGATCAAAGAAGTTGGATTATTTAATTTCACTTTCAGATATATTGATGATGTTCTTTCCATTAACAATCCGAACTTTTCTGGTTCCATTAATATATCCCCCAGAACTAGAAATTGAAAAAAAACACAAAAAAAAACAGATTCAGCCTCCTCCGCCTCATTTTTAGATTTATAACTCGAGTTTGACATACACAGTCATCTCAATACCAGAATATATGACAAACGAGACGATTTTAATTTTGAAATTATAAATTTCCCCCACCTTAGTAGCAATTTACCAACTTCACCTGAGTCTGAGCAGAAAGTTGATGAACAAGTGGATAGTCAAAGAACATCTCGTCCTTTTTCTAAAATCATCTACCATTTAGACCTTGTTGCTAAATAGTCCGTATTAGCTTCACAAATAATACATGATGGTCTTGATATATAGATTCTGCGTTCTAATGTTGTTTATCATCGTAACAACGTGTTATATTGTTCTTTTATTTGTCTTTGTTCTATTACTAATATTACTTTTACTGTTTGATTTGTTTTCTTTGATATCCATTTGACGTGGCTCGATACTTATACATCCCGTCAATGTGTTTGTATTATCCTTCATTTTTGCTGGTGTGTTTTGTATACGCGACTTTTTGTGTTTCTTATAACATGACTCTGTACTTTAAAAGTTCCCGTCATTATGTTATTGTTCTATTATAAACTTAGAACGACATACGAAACAATTATTTTACTCGCGTAGTAGTATTAACCATATGTTGATTCTTAAAATTTCTCAAGTTCTTCTGTACAATTTTAAATCTCGGTCTGTTTCTGAAATTAGTTCTAACATAACATTTGATTTTTTAACCCTGTATACCACCATTCCCCATGTGAAATTATAATTTTTTTAATAAAAATTGAACGACAAATTTTTTCCTATGTGACGTTTACATTTTTTGACGTCAGACACGCGAAGCAATGAATGTGGTTTTTAATTTGATAGAAGCTATTGTGCTTTTTTTTTGTAAATGATTGTTTGTTTTGAGATTGTAACAAAGTGATGACTGCTGTACCCATATTTTGACTATTTACCTATTATCTCTGTTCTGTTCACGCATCGTTGTAAATATAACGGAATTAGATGTGATTGTCATACAAGTGAGAGTTTAGCGCTTTTAAACCAGGTCCAATCCACCATTTTATACATTTGAAAATGCCTGTACCAAGTCAGGAATATGACAGTTGTTGTCCATTCGTTTGATGTGTTTTGTCATTTGACTTTGCCATTTGATTAGGGACTTTCCGATTGAATTTTCCTCGGAATTCAGTATTTTGTGATTTTACTTTTTATAACGCGTGGACAACCGTAATACGTATTCTGTTAATAATACTGAATAGTTTACCCTTAACTTGGTTGTCTTCGTCGATCAAAAACAGTGATTTTACTCTCACCCAGTTTGTCAGAGGCCTTCAAGTGGGGATTTGAATAGAATAAAAAAGAGGAAAGAAGGAAAGTTTTAAGTATTCAACGTTTAAATCAACGCATATGGTTACGTCCTCTGCTAGTGATTTGTATTATTTGAATTAGGCGTTTAAAACCTTTGTCGACCCCACGTTTAAGATGTCTTTTAAACGTACGATATGGCAAGTGGGCGTAACAGACGAAGGTTCTAATAATCCGACCCAATCAATTGATAAGCTGAGCACGCCAAGAAATTGTCTTGTCTACGCTATTCTGAAACGGATTATTCACATTTTTTTAGTTCCACCAATGTTTAAGGTGGCAAAATTCTATATGCTAACATAAAGGGGTAACCTTTTAAAATAAGTTTTATGTTTGATATAATGGTTTTGTAATAATGGTTTTCGAATCCGTAAGATAGAAAAGATGTCTTTTTGTTATTTGAGACTTAATTCCATTTGATCCAAATATATCACAGAATCATCAAATATGTACTAATTCTTCCACGTTTGAACAAATGTTACGCCAAACTTTTGATTTCATTTAAGACGGACAATTGATATTATTTAGTAGGGAAGCGTTTTCAATATTAAGAGTTGATTCCAGAGGCAACATATATACCATTAGTGTAATCTATCCTTTTATTCGGACTCCTCATTGTCATCTGCAAGTTATACAAGTTAAACTTGATTCATACATGCTTAATCGTAGAATAAATAATGATTTCACAAGTGTCAAACTCTTTTGAATCTCTCGATTTCGCTATTGTTGTCTATTTTAGTCGTATGTATTTCTATTACAAAATAATAAAATCAGACTTTGAATGTCTATCATCAATAAATACACGCAAATTCTATAATATCATTGATAAAGCTGAATCCTCACTAACAAATCCAACAATTAATGTAAAATACATATCGTGATGTCTGTAATTGAAAAGTGACGGATGAAAATGAAAGGAGTTGCACGAAGGCTATAACAACATGGCGGAAGAAGAAGAACATACAAACAAGAGTATATAAAAGAAACAACAGGAAAAAGATGAAAATATATTCTAATACGGTATATATATACAATGTACATGAAAATATGCGACTTAATTTGTTTCTAATGTTTAAATAGTTTTTATATATAAAAAACAGCGATAATTGATTAATATGTATGTACTTTAAAAAAAGCGGAATACTGATAAAGGATATTAGAGGTTTTGATAAAAATTAGGTGCATAAAGGCTAAAATGTAATCTGATTATACAAAGTACCATAATCATTTTATCTTTTTAGTTCTTAAGTTCTTTGAAGGTGTATTTTGGTCATATAGCTTCTCTCATACTCAGGTATTAAAGTGGTTATTAAAATGAAAGGAGATGCATGAAGGCTAAAACCATGGAAGACACACACACACAAGAGCCGTGGCCTTAATGACATGACCGTTCGGATGATATCATCAAAGCATCCAGAGGATTGGGTTTGATGAAGGTTAATCAAGAAATCTTCAAATGCACGACATTTATAAAGTGATGTTCTCTATTATTAGGCCTATTGGAAAAGATAAATCCTCACTGTTGAACTTACAGAATAAAATACTCGTGTTGACAAAATTCAAAAATTCATTGCGTTCACTGTGCGTTATTCCTTATTTATCTTCGTCTAGAAGGACAAAAACAAACACTTGAGCAAGTCAAATATGTATTATAACTTAGGACTATATAAAAGGAACCGTAAATTAAAATGAAAAATCATCTGAAGTAAAATTATGCTTGGTGGATTATACTATATAAAAATCGGGACCAGTTTTTCTTAAATGTATCGTACGCCAAGGCCAATTTCAAATTATTTCAATATTTACTTAAATTTATTGTCTCACAACCAAACATGTGTACCTTTAGTTTCAAACACTATTTAGCTAGTATATAAACAGGTTTTCAAATTTCTGATATCTATGAAGTTAGATGGAAACGAGCCGGATTGGAATTTACCGCCAGCTCTGACCAAGTCCAAGTTCAGCTTACTTGGATCAAGGCCAAGGAACCTGATACAGCCCGTAACAGAGTAGTGATCAAATTCGCGTTTCTTTACCGTCAGAATAAGTTACGTCATCGACAAACGTATTTCAGAAGTGACATAATTTAATTTGCTTCATCGACAAACTTATTTCAGAAGTGACATAATTTAATTTGCTTCATCGACAAACTTATTTCAGAAGTGACATAATTTAATTTGCTTCATCGACAAACTTATTTCAGAAGTGACATAATTTAATTTGCTTCATCGACAAACTTATTTCAGAAGTGACATAATTTAATTTGCTTCATCGACAAAATATTTCATGTCCAACGTGTAAGTTTTCATTGTTTTAAGTCGAAGTTTTTTTTAACACAGTAAAACATTTTTTTATAATCATATAAGATGTACCCGCTGCAGAACAACGTCAAACCATCGAGGCCTGCGTAGACCACAACACTAAGACCGAAGTTAGAGACACCATAGTTAGTCAACTACTTGCACCAACTAAGTACAGAGGGGAACCAGTTGGAGTTGTCATAAACAGAAGTATTGTCAACAGTCCTTACAACCACAACAAGGCATGTCATCGTCTTATATACTATACCACCACAACAGACAGAGGCAAGCGCAGTAGGATCGACTTCAATCAAGGGTTTGACATCAACGACCCTGACCTACTGACCACTCTACCACATACATCGCCCTTTAACATAAAATCTCAAGAGGCAATGGAAGCAGCCATCCTGGCAGAACGGCCTAATACTCCGTACCAGCCACAACACCGCAGTCGGAGTAAGATGAAAGCGAAACGACAGACCGATCCAAATCTGTTACTTTGTACATTAGTCCGAAATATCCAGACAGGATAGCCGGACGGTAAAACTCATGATGATGATCATCATTATCATCTGGTAAGTATGATGAGCTTATTTAGAAACGCACGAAGAATGCACAGGCGTTTGTAGAGTGGATCCATTTTTTTATTAGGTGTTTATATTTTATTCATATATTTTTTATATATATATATATATATATATATATATATATACAACTCGTCTAAACATCAACCCAACAATGTTAGATCTGTAAATTTGCTTTCGCAAATTTTTGGTTCTTCCCTCGTCGGGATTCGAACCCATGCTACTGTGATATCGTGACACCAAATCGCCTGCACTGCAGCCGTCCCGCTAGACCACACGACCACCTGGGCTCTCATAAAAGAGCTTTCGCTGGCCGTGTGTTACCTTTCCTCGTCAGTTTTAATCTAGCGGCGTACTACAGTACATGATATATAAGGCATGAAGATATATTTCAACTTATATTAACTCAGTTTTACTTATTAAAGATGTTCAAAGTCTTTTAATGCGATTTAATAATATCAATAACAAAAATCCCCTCTATCTATAGTAAAACTAAGTTTATATAAGTTGAAATAAGAAAATATATTTTCAAATAAAATACAAACAACTAATTTAAAAAAGGGGGTTCTTCAACATACGCCTATGATTTTGACCTTGTGTATTAAACAGTCCCCATTCCTTTATTGGTTGAACATCATTGACGTGTATAGTCTAAAGCAACGAACATCTTCTTTTTTATATATCATAGTAATGTACCATTTTATTGAACTATTTCAAAGTTAAACCTAAAGATCTAGATGACTGAATAAACTTATTATAATTCAACACGAACATTCTACGTCGTTATATTTCCTTTCAAAACTCTCTGTAAATTTTTGTTTATAATATTTTCAAATTGATCGAACTTCTGCCATACTATGGGGAAAATGACATGTAGACGTTAAAACACATGTTTCGATGGATTTCACCCGTCAGAGGATAATCCCCAAGACGCTATCTAACACACAGTCTATGTTTAACGGAAATAAAAAAAGTTTTTACATTATAAGGAAAATTAATCAATTTTGGTGCAAAAATCTTAAGTCAACAAACTACCATTGCTTGTTTTAATATTTTAATGGATGATAACAATGTCGTAATTTCTTTCAGTTAGTGTAAACAAAGCTTGTTTTGACATTACAACTGCTTACTGTTAGTCTGTTACATATACCTAATACATTCGAAATATTTGTTTTATAAAAAATATCGTGTTTGCGTTGCATTTCATATTTTCTAGAAGTTTTTAGTCTATTGCTTTAAGAATCTTTTGAAATGACATAGTGTATTCTCAGAAATTACAAGTAACTGCCCCCAAAAAGTATTTGAAAATCAATTAAAGAAGATATTGGTAGACTAGTATTTGACATTTTTTCTCTTTACTTTGCTATTTGTCGGCCTTTGAAAAAAAGCTGACAAATATCAAAGTCAAGAAAATGGATGTTTACTAAAAATACCAATATCTTAATTCATTTAATTTAGTTATTGGCGAAGGACAGTCCGCTAACATATAAGTTACCTTATTTATAAAAAGATAAATCACAAAAATACTGAACTCCAAGGAAAATTCAAAACGGAAAGTCTCCAATCGAATGGCAAAATCAAAAGTAGAAACACATCAACCAAATGGACAACAACTATCCTTGTCGGTGCTTTGTGAGTGCTGATAGATTAAAAAATATATCTCCATCAACCATATGAATTTGGAATTTATACGTAAATGAATTATTGTTCTGATATATAGGACACAATGAATTAAAAACTTTATAAAGACAATAACAATCAAAACCAAAGAGTAAACAAAGACTCGTAAAACCAAAAGACATTTACACCAACAGTTATAAATAATAAATAAGAAACAACACGAACTCCACAAAAAACCCGGGCGTGAAATCAGGTGCTCCGGAAGGGTAAGCATTTCCTGCACCGTATACGGCCCCGTCGTGTTATTTCTTTGTTCAGTCCGGTAATGATGGAAGGTTATTATGACTGAAGAAGAATATCAGATATGATTTCTGACACACTTTTGTCATAATGGCCAATCAGCTCATGATGGCGACCGTAAAATTTCTTGAGTGATGATCTTAATTTGATTGATTCATAGCCCTGTCTTAGCAACTTTTGAGAAAGCAGTATTCCTCGTTCAACAAAATCAACGTACTTTGAGCTAGCTCTAGAGTAACGTATCAATTGAGACACATACTCCATATGCTGGTGCCGCTTGGATGTTGCAACACAGAAATGGAAAGTTGACTATAGGAAAATTAAAATCATCGCTTTTGTCATAAATTTTGGTATTTAACCTACCATCAGTAGTCATTTCGAGTAAAAGGTCTTAATATGAAGCAGATTTATCTGTGTCGGTAGTATCTTTAATTTCAAGTTCACTTGGGTATATTAAATGTAAGGGATAACTGATTCTATTATTATTAAGAGACAGTACATCATCAATATACCGAAAGGTGAAATTAAAAGACTGGGTTAATTTCTTTTCTCCTTTCTGTACAAACCCTTGGAAAAATTTTGCTTCAAATGAATACAAAAACAAATCTGCAAGTAGAGGGGCGCAATTGGTACCCATTGGGATTCCAATAGTCTGTTGGAAGACCAAACCTCCAAATTCAACAAATATGTTGTCAATTAAAAAGTCCAGTATGGCAGTGATATCCTCTTCAGTGTATTTTTTGCTCGACTCTGTATTATTTTTAACAAAGTAAGCTGAATTCCTGCCCAAAACTAGATATTTTTAAAAACGTCTAGTGCCCTTTTTGTTAAAGAAACATAAGCTGACGAGTTCTTTCAGTCGAGCTTTAAGTTTAGTATGTGGAATAGTGGTGTAAAGAGTTTTAATGTTGGTACAATGTTTTAATGATTGAAATTGTAAATTCACCAATAACTCTTTTGAATTTTTTTAGTATCCACATCTGATTAACACCACTTCTTGAATATGGCGTTTCGGAATATTTCGGAAGTCCTTTTTTAACTGCAGTTAGTATGGCAGTAAGAACTTTAGAAAGGGGTTAAGTGGAACACTTAGAAAAACCTGCAATATACCTTTCCTTATAAGGATTCTTGTGAATTTTAGGAATCCAATAAAAGGATGGAATATCCCGGTCTTCATCTTTTGAATTAACACAGTACAAACTTTTGAAAATCAATTTCAATGTGATTGTTGTGCATGCGCGGATTTACCTTAACCAGAAATATTCGACAGCTACCCTGAAACACTTGATTTGTTTTGTTTCTTTATGTCTTGTGTAAAACTCTGGATACACAGTGAATTACGATGACTGTTAGAACCAAAATGTGAATAGAAGGTAAAAATAAATACATGGAAGGTCTAAAATCTTAACCGTATTTTGGCAAAAGACTGAGCCCAAACAGTGTTAAATCTAAAAAGGGAAATGAAAGACTACCATCATAAATAAACTAATCAAAATAAGGCTATTATGATATATAAAAGGAATGTTAATCCAAAAGTAAAATTGTTGCATCGATTTCGCCAGGCATCGACAGAAATTAATTGACAAATGTTTATTATTCAAACTGCATATCATACGTACGCCTTTTGTTGTTTATCAAATATTAATAATCGTTCTCCATAAGTTTTAGCTCAATATCACCCATATATACAGACATATTAACACGTATCAATGTATGATTATATTCAATAAATCTTAACAACAGCGTTGTTCACATTAATGCAAACGAACTGTTAAAATACTCTCTGTATTAGGAAAAAAAATGGAAATATTGTTATAATAGCTAATTTAAATCATTGTATTTTATCATGTTATTAGATATCTGTAACCAATTTATTTTAATAATTAGTACTTTCATTACGCAAAATATTCATGCTGACTACAAGTTTTGTACATGGGGGTGTTGTTTACGTAGTTTTATTTTTTGTTTAGCTTCAAATAAGTTATATTCGTTTTAGGGGTAGAAATATTTACTCGAATTGTTGGTATCTTGATAGAAAATAATTCTGTGTCAATTACACCTTATTTGGAAAGAAGATATATGAATCTGAGTTTAACTCCATGACGATAAATTCTCTTTAATTCAACATAACTTTTCGTAAATGTTGAATTAAATGCTCAACCTCAGTAGCGTAGGCGTCAACTAACACTTGAAGACAAACCACTGAAAGTGAACAGAGAAAATGCTTGTCTTCGCCCCCCGCCCCAAAAAAAGGGGGCGGCAAATAAGTTTTTGATTACCAAATAAGTTATGGATTTAATTTGTTTTTAAGTTATCGATTAAGTTTTTTTCTACATAGGCCGTACATACTAATACCGGTAGTGTATTACACATACCCCCAAAAGTGTTCTGACCAAAAATTATCTCAAACCTTACTTTCCCTTCCACTGAATTTGCTTTCCTTTGTGATGATTTCCCGTTTGCTGGTGTTTCAAACACAAATGATAACTATAAGACCACTTTTTCCTAGATGAAACTTACTGGAATTTCAAACATTTAATTGATTCAACAATATACTTCAAATTGTGTTTCATCAATTTTACATATATCCAATCATCTTTATCCATATCTGAACGACTTTGTTTTCCTATATTTATGTGATAGCATTTTTAGATTGGTTAAGAATGTCCTTCTAATTTACATTGCATATGGGATTAAAATGTTATCAGATTGTTAAGTATGCATAATTTTATCCCTGCACTTTAATGACTTGACTGCGATACTTCTACGGCAGATGGTTATTTTTTTTCTGGTCAGTTGAACAGTTTGATTTGATGAAACGAATTGCAATTTTCTCAGAATTTTGAATGAACTGCAATAGATGGATAGCAACAGTACTATTGATACCAAATCAAAAACACAGGAGGTTTAATTAATTGTGTCAGTGAGTATATCTACAATTTGTCGTACAAGGCTTTTCAATTATGTCTGGATTATTAACAAACATGCCACTTGCACAATAAACTGCTTGACCTCTTTTTACCCTTTTAAGACATATTTTTTTTATACAATCCTTGCGCTGTTTCTACTCTATTTAAACACAAAAGAATAGAATTAATTAACAGGAAATTTTAAAGGATAAAACCAGTTGTAATGACTTGGCATTTTCTTACTGAAAAAAGTCGCTAATCGTATCTGTTCAATCATCAAAAGATTCATCATTTATGATTTTATTAGTTAAAAGAATGCGACTACCGTCCTATTCTGTATTTCAATGGTTTAGGTGTCAAACAGAATGTACAACAAATGTTATGGCATATTGTGGTCTAGGTCTATCTTCTACATTACAAAATAGCTGTACCAAGTCAGGAATATGAAAATTGTTATCCATTCGTTTAATGTGTTTGAGCTTTTAATTTTGCCATTTGGCTAGGGACTTTCCGTTTTGAATTTTCCTCGGAGTTTTTTTTTATTTTACTTTTTTTGTCGATATCCTTTGATATATTCTAGAATGTATAAAGTAGTAAAGTATTTGTTTAAATTGTGATCTCCAAACAACTGTATAACAATAATTACAGTTGGGTTGTCGACTTTAACACCTAATATTTGAATAGGCTTTAATAAACTCAAATCATAGAATCCAGAATCAAAATTGTGTATGCCAGACCTGCATTTGTCTACACATAACTTACTTTTGACACGCGAATAAAAAAGCCAAATAAAGTACGAAGTTGAAGAAAACAGAGGACCAAAATTCTGAATATTTTGCCATTATTCATCTGAAATAATCTATCCCTTGGGTAGAAAATCCTCAGTATTTCGAAAGATTCAGAGTTTTATTAAAAGTTCTATATTTAAAATAATGAACATAAAATAACAGTAGTTGTCGTGATGTGCATCTGGTGCAAAACAGGGGTGCTGTTTATATCTAATCTAACAGTATAAAACACCGTGAAAATCTTTTTTAGTATTATTTCAGGATATGAATTACAATTCAATATGTATCCCCAATAATATGAGACACAGTGCTTGGTTGCAATAACATAATTAAAATAGTTATCAATAAGTCTATTCAGTTAACGATACCAATAAGAAGAAAAACTGCTATTATTTGGTTTTATAACAAGATATTTGTCAAAACAAAATTTCGTTTATCATGCATTAAGCTCTGGAAACACAATTCTACTTTTCGTTAAATCCTTGAATGCAGAATCATACTCCTACAATAAATTTCTTTGTTTGTGATAAAATTTATCAAAAAAAATGTGAAATCTTTGTCCCTGTAACTAAAGTGGCTTTTAATACTGCAAATATTTCTGGTGTAATCTGATATTTCATCGTAAACACGCGCATATCGAACCAACAGAAAAATATACAATAAATATCTTTGTTTGTGACAGAATTTTAAAAAATGTTTTGAGCATTTCTAAGAGCTTTGTTCCTTTTGCTTAAGTGGTTTTTTTATAATGCAAATATTGATTTTGTTGTAACCTGCTACTTCAAAGTAATCACGTATGTCGAAACGAACAGAAAAATATACACTTCATGATAAGGATTAACCGGAGCTTACTAAATAGCAAGGAAAGCAACAACCAAAAAACAATGAAAAACGTAACATAAATCCTAAAATTTAGTTTGAACATTACGATGTGAAATGTTAACATATAGGTCTTAACGGACATTGGTCACTATAAGTGATTGGTTATATAAAATACTTTGGGTGGAGTGATTATCATGTGGGATTTTGTATGGTTTTTTGAAGCTTTGTCATTAAGTATAGAATAAATCTAAATGTGTGGTATAGTCCTCATCGGAAAACGTATCACTTCATATTTTTCTACAACACTGACATAAATTTTGACGAGCAAAATTTGATAGGTTTAAATATTTCTTTGTTTGTCCAAATGTGTATTTTTGTTAGTGTTATCATTTAAATGGGAACTCCAACAGATATAGTTACACTCAAAAGGCTAATTCCTTAAATTAGGAAACTCTTTTTATCAAAAAAGATTGTGTGGTAGTGTAGTATAAAGGATAGAAAGCCAAGCGTTCCAACGCAAGCAAACTGACGTTTAAGGGATCGCAACTTTTCTAAGAATCCAAAATTATTTTCCAAATTCCATAAAAAAAATCAGCTTTAAACATTGGGAATGTCACAGTATTTCATAAGAAGTTTACGGCTATCTGAACATTTGTCATTTCGGGGCACTTTATTGCTGAATATGCGGTATGGGCTCTGCTCATTGTTGAAGGCCGTATTGTGACCTATAGTTTATAATATCAATTGAATATTTAAATATAGTGCTTACATAATCAACAAAAACAACGATTGCTGCATTGTCGGCAGGTACAAGAACAGAGCGATTTCCTAGAGGAAAACGAATGGCTGTAAAATGTCCATCGGAAGAGGTTGAAGATTATGGCGAAGAAAACTAACGCATTGCTAAAACAAAATGATATGTATACAACGAAAAGACAAACAAACAGACTGAGCAGTGTCTTCAGTCAGTTTTTGTTGGTAAATATTTGTTTTTAAAGTTTTGCAATTTTCAATATAAAAAAGGTGACGTAGTATGATTGACAATCAGACAATTATCCACAAGAGACCAACAGATGAGAATGTAAACTTCTACATGCCATCATATGGCTTTCAAAAATGAACAAACCCCATACCGTAATGTTTATTAAGCCTTTGAAAGCGTCGCAGAGCTATATTTCTGTCTTTTTATATATGAATATAAATGTAGAATTTATTCTTTTGAATCTTTGTATGGAACTTATAAAACAAAATATCTTTTTGAAAATGATAAAATATGTATGAATTATTTTCTTAGACGACGATTCACTAACATGACAAATTAATTGGTCTTAACAAGAGTTTGTTTACTGTTAAATTTACCGCTGTAACCGATTATAAGTACACTGTTATTCTCTTGTGAGCCGAGTAATACCATGCATTTGTTCGTATATATGTATTTCCATTTTTTACTTTCAAAAAGTCGGTTTTCTTATATACTTATTCTGTCTGTTCACACAAATAAGATATAATAATAGATATGAAAATTTCAAATACAACTGATCAAATGTCATTATGGAATCAGCATTTATTTGTAGATCATTCTGCCAGGGAATAATCAATAAATTTCATGGGTGAGTAGCAACTATACAACTTAGTATCAATACCTTCATCTACATTTATCTGGCTGTATAACGCCTCCATCCTAAAGTAGATTGGAAGTCTAACACAGATAGAAAGGTCTCAAATCAACTGGAAATGTTTATGTATTACATGATTGAATGAGACAATGTCGTCTGGGGTCATATCGAAGCAAAATGTATATACTCATATTTGCTTAAAAAGACTGAGATTTGGTACTGGTTTATTTTTATGTTTAATTCCATTAAAAGTGATCGGTGTGTAGACGATTAGATGGTATTTGTTCAAAGAAAATAGAAATGACAAAATCTGTTTTATTGTTTACTCAAATATGTATAAATAACAAGAGTATTGCAGTTCCAGACTGAAAATGACATACCAGTTCAAAAAGTCATCCGGCATTGTAGTACTATGTAATCGGATTACGAGAACTTTGCCCTTTATTAGTTTGAATTCGTCACTCTAAACTTATTCCCTTCATAAGATCATAACGTCTTATAACGGACGTTAGAAGTGAAATCACCATAATACTAAATTCCGCGGAAAATTCAGACCGGAAAGTCCCTAATCAGTGCAAAAATCAAAAGCTCAAACACATCAAACAAATGGATACGAACTGTCATATTCCTGACTTGGCACCGGCATTTTCTTATGTAGAATACTGTGATTTTACTTGGTTTTATAGCTAGCTAAACCACTCACTTGTATGACAGTAGCAGAAGACCACAGCTAGATAAGCAAGCTCCAAACTTTGATGTTTAAACTTTCTATGCATTTAGTTATATGAATAGTATCGACCAAATATTCAGTTACTTATCATCAACAATAGTTTGTAACCAGTGCCTCTGTAATGGCATGATTTTAATGTTTCATTTAGTTTGTAAAACAGTTTATTATCTTGTAATTATATCTAAAACTAAGTGTGCATACTCCTAAGACAACGTAAGAAGGTTCCGGTTGTTATGTTTAGAGAAAAGTAAATTACAAAAATATTGAACTCCAACTAAAAATCAAAACGGAAAGTCATTTATCAAATAGAATACTCAAAAGATCAAACACATCAAACGAATGGAAACAACTGTCATATTTTAACTTGGTACAGGCAAATCCTTATGTACAAAATGGTGAATAAACCCGGTTTTATTGCTAGCTAAACCTCTCATGGGTATCGCAGTTGCATAGAATTCCGTTATAGTGACAACAATATGTAAAAGTGAAAAATGTAAAATTGAGACCTTTTGGTTTTGGTTTTATGAAGTTTTTCTTATAACTGTAAGATCTTTACTAAAGTATATAATTTATACTTTTATTACAAATTTCCAAGATCCACAATTAGAATCCAAAGTAGAAAATGTGTTTAATTTTTAGACTGATTTGGTTCTCGAAGCATTTTAAATTGTTTTTTTCTTTTCGCATATTTTTTTAATTGTCCGAGAAACAGACACATGTGCACATACTAGTTTCAAAAGTGATATAATATACTTGGACTTCCGGTAAAAATTTGATTATGTCTAGACATATCCATTTAAATGGATTGAATCAGGTCGTAAAATTATCTTTATCACAGCATTTTACTCAAATATGTCAAGTATTTTAATTCTAGAAATACGAATAGAATATATTTTGTATATTTTCAAATAAATTTTATTATTCCTCACGGAACAAATGTATCTAAATTAGCATATGTGACTCTAATAACATATTGTCAGTATTTGGGAAAAACTGTAATCAATGCAATTCACTCTTAAAGAAACATTTTGGCGCTAAATCTGATACTCAGAATTAGAAAAACAGTAAACATCCATTAAGATCACTTATTTTCAAAAATACGATATTTCATTTATGGGCGAAATATAATTAAACTTTCAGAATTATTCGAAATAACGTGGAGGATTTGAGAAATATTAGGTTTATTCGACATTTATCGATAATATAATTTGTATTGGGAACAGTACACTTCAAACAAAAGCACTTCATTAAATATTTGGTGTTAATGCTGATCTAAATCTGAATGAAGGAAAAATCACTATGTGAATATCCAACTTGTATAAAATCCCACCAAGATTTATTGTACCATTAGATGGACAACACTCTAGTTGGACCATTAGTCATATACCGTATAGCGGGTTATTTTCGCGGGTTGTAAATTTTCGCTTATTTTTGCGGATAGAACAAAATCGCCAAAATATATAGCGCCAATTTAAAAGTGCACATGCAAAGGTATTGAGAAAAGTTTTGAATCCGAAAAAATAATAATCGACAAAATATTAAGCATACCTTATTCTTTGAAAATCGCGACATTTTAAACTCGCGTAAATAACCCGCTATACGGTTCTTGACATTGATCTTATATTTGTAACTCATATGATGTAGATGGCATATTATGAAAGACATAGATTTTACAAAAATTGAAACTCCTGATTAAATTGATACGATTTCGGTTAGCTTTAAAAAAAAACTGTGATCAAGTAAAACTTATTAAGGGAAACATATAGTATCTGTAAGTTTTTATCAAAACAAAATTTTAAACGAGGAGCCACTACTAACTCGGTGTTATCAAATGAATGTGTTAAAATGTAATGCAAGATTCGGCATTGTGCAACATTCTAGCGCACGTTAGTATGCAAATAATTGTATTATAAAAAATAGATTTTATGTGGCATGATTGCCAATAAGACAATTTTATATTCTAACTAAATGAAATAGAACTTTATCAGATTCAATACCCGTAAAGTTATTAATCATGTCTTAAACGTAGTCCGTCTATCCTCCGTAATCTTTTCAAAATGTTCTATTTTGAAACCAAATAAACATTTGATATAAAACTTGACTTGGTCATTCTTCGAGGAATTTGAATTAAATTTGATTTATCTTTTCTCTGTCGATAACCTTGGTAGCTGCCGTGGCTAAATTATATATCAAAATTCTCAAACGCTAATCAATGCCTAATACATTGCAAACCATGATGGGAAAAATACGAGGGGACTTAAGTTACGAATGTTGAGATTTATAAGCCCTTTATTTCCATCAAAATGGTCAGAAAAATCGTTATATTTAATGCCTTAAGTTGACGATTTATACAAATGTAAGTGTTTAATTGCTAATAAACAAAGGCAGGAGTATATTACTGTTCAGTAGTCGTAAATCGAGTAAGCGAAAACAAATCTTGACCAAAAGCCAAAATTAAGGAAACACATCAACTAGTAAAGAAAAAACACTGGAACAACAGAAACACTGACCTGGAACAAAAACAAACGCCAACATAAATAGAAATGTACTATTTGATAACAACTGCCATATTCCTGACTTGGTACAGATAAACTCATCATATTACCAGGATTAACATTTTATATTTACGCCAGACGCGCGTTTCGTCTCCAAAAGACTCATCAGTGACGCTCGAATCAAAAAATGTTTATAGGGCCAAATAAAGTACGAAGTTGAAGAGCATTGAGGACCAAAAATTCCTTATTATTTTTTCGGATTCAAAACTTTTCTCAATACTTTTGCATGTGCACTTCTAAATTGGCGCTATTTTTTTGGCGATTTTGTTCTATCCGCAAAAATAAGCGAAAATTTACAGCCTGCGAAAATAACCCGCTATACGGTATATGACGATAGTGACTAATGGTAAAACTAGAGTGTTGTCCATCTAATGGTACAATAAATCCTGGTGAAATTTTATACAAGTTGGATATTCACATAGGTGATTTTTTCTTCATTCAGATTTAGATCAGCATTAACACCAAATATTTAATGAAGTGCTCTTGTTTGAAGTCTACTGTTCCCAATACAAAGTATATTATCGATAAATGTCGAATAAACTTAATATTTCTCAAATCCTCCACGTTATTTCGAAAAATTCTGAAAGTTTAATTATATTTCGCCCATAAATGAAATATCGTATTTTTGAAAATAAGTGATCTTGATTGATGTTTACTGTTTTTCTAATTCTGAGTATCAGATTTAGCGCCAAAATGTTTCTTTAAGAGTGAATTGCATTGATTACAGAATACTGACAATATGTTATTAGAGTCTCATTTGCGAATTTAGATACATTTGTTCCGTGAGGAATAAAAAAAATTATTTGAAAATATACAAAATATATTCTATTCGTATTTCTAGAATTAAAATACTTGACATATTTGAGTAAAATGCTGTGATAAAGATAATTTTACGACCTGATTCAATCCATTTAAATGGATATGTCTAGACATAATCAAATCTTTACCGGAAGTCCAAGTATATTATATCACCATTGAAACTAGTATGTGCACATGTGTCTCTTTTCTCGGACAATTCAAATTCAAAGCGAAAAGAAAAAAACATTTTAAAATGCTTCGAGAACAAAATCAGTCTAAATATTAAACACATTTTCTACTTTTGATTCCAATTGTGGATCTTGAAAATTTGTAATAAAAGTATAAATTATATACTTTAGTAAAGATCTTACAGTTATAAGAAAAACATCATCAAACCAAAACCAAAAGGATTTTACATTTTTCACTTTTACATATTGTTGTCACTATAACGGAATTCCATGCAACTGCGATGTTTAGCTAGCAATAAAACCGGGTTTATTCACCATTTTGTACATAAGGATTTGCCTGTACCAAGTTAAAATATGACAGTTGTTTCCATTCGTTTGATGTGTTTGGTCTTTTGAGTATTCCATTTGATAAAGGACTATCCGTTTTGATTTTTCGTTGGAGTTTAATATTTTTGTAATTTACTTTTCTCTAATCATAACAACCGAAACCTTCTTACGTTGTCTTAGGAGTATGCACACTTAGTTTTAGATATAATTACAAGATAATAAGCTGTTTTACAAACTAAATGAATCATTAAAATCATGCCATTACAAACTATTGTTGATGATAAGTAACTGAATATTTGGTCGGTATCATTCATATATCTAAATGCATAGAAAATTTAATTCCAACCAAAATTTGAAGCTTGCTTATTTAGATGTTGTCTACTGCTACTGTCATACAAGCGAGCGGTTTAGCTGGCTATAAAAACAAGTAAAATCACAGTATTTTACATAAGAAAATGCCGGTGCCAAGTCAGGAATATGACAGTTCTTATTCATTCGTTTGATGTGTTTGAGCTTTTGATTTTTGCACTGATTAGGGTCTTTCCGTTTTAAATTTTCCACCGAATTTAGTTTTTTGGTGATTTTACGTTTTACTTCCATTATAAGACGTTATGATCTTATGAAGGGAATAAGTTTAGGGTGACGAATTCAAACTAATAAAGGGCAAAGTTCTCGTAATCCGATTACGTAGTACTACAATGCCGGATGACTTTTGAACTGGTATGTCATTTTCAGTCTGGAACTGCAGTGCTCTTGTTATTTATATATATTTGAGTAAACAATAAAACAGATTTTATCATTCCTATTTTCTTTGACAAATACCATCTTATCGTCTACACACCGACCACTTTTAATTGAATTAAGCATAAAATTAAACCAGAACCAAATCTCAGTCTTTTTAAGCAAATATGAGTACATATATTTTGCTTCGATATCACCCCAGACGACATTGTCTCATTCAATCATGTAATACATAAATATTTCAAGTTGATTTGAGACCTTTCTATCTGTGTTAGACTTCCAATCTACTTTAGGATGGAGGCGTTATACAGCCAGATAAATGTAGATGAAGGTATTGATACTAAGTTGTATAGTTGCTACTCACCCATGAAATTTATTGATTATTCCCTGGCAGAATGATCTACAAATAAATGCTGATTCCATAATGACATTTGATCAGTTGTATTTGAAATTTTCATATCTATTATTATATCTTATTTGTGTGAACAGACAGAATAAGTATATAAGAAAACCGACTTTTTGAAAGTAAAAAATGGAAATACATATATACGAACAAATTCATGGTATTACTCGGCTTACAAGAGAATAACAGTGTACTTATAATCGGTTACAGCGGTAAATTTAACAGTAAACAAACTCTTGTTAAGACCAATTAATTTGTCATGTTAGTGAATCATCGTCTAAGAAAATAATTCATACATATTTTAATCATTTACAAAAAGAGATATTTTTTTTTTGTAAGTTCCATAAAAAGATTCAAAAGAATAAATTCTACATTTATATTCATATATAAAAAGACAGAAATATAGCTCAACGGCGCTTTCAAAGGCTTAATAAACATTACGGTATGGGGTTTGTTGAAAGTCGTATGATGGCATGTAGAAGTTAACATCCTCATCTGTTGGTCTCTTGTGGATAATTGTCTGATTTTCAAACATACTACGTCACCTTTTTTATATTGAAAATTGCAGCTAAGAGTTTTAAAAACTTTAAAAACAAATATTTACCAACAAAAACTGACTAAAGACACTGCTCAGTCTGTTTGTTTGTCTTTTCGTTGTATACATATCATTTTGTTTTGGCAATGCGTTTGTTTCTTTGCCATAACTATCTGATTGCGTCCATGGTATCTTCAGCCTCTTCCGATGGACATTTTACAGCCATTCGTTTTCCTCTAGGAAATCGCTCTGTACCTGCCGACAATGCAGCAATCATTGTGTTTGTTGATTATGTAAACACTATATTTAAATATTCAATTGAGATTATAAACTATAGGTCATAATACGGCCTTCAACAATGAGCATAGCCCATACCGCATATTCAGCAATAAAGTGCCCCGAAATGACAAATGTTAAGATAGCCGTAAACTTCTTATGAAATACTGTGAAATTCCCAATCTTTAAAGCTGATTTTTTTTTTTTTTTTGGAATTTGGAAAATAATTTTGGATTCTTAGAAAAGTTGCGATCCCTTAAACGTCAGTTTGCCTACGTTGGAATGTTTGGCTTTCTATCCTTTATACTACACTTCCACATAATTTTTTTTGATAAAAAGAGTTCCCTAATTTAAGGAATTAGCCTTTTGATAAATATGGGTGTAAGTATATCTGTTGCAGTTCCCATTTAAATGATAACACTAACAAAAATGCACATTTGGACTAACAAAGAAATATTTAAACCTATCAAATTTTGCTCGTCAAAATTTATGTCAGTGTTGTAGAAAAATATGAAGTGATACGTTTCGACGACGACTATACCACACATTAAGATTTATTCTATAATTAATTATAAAGCTTCAAGAAACCATACAAAACCCCACATGATAATCACTCCACCCAAAGTATTTTATATAACCAATCACTTATAGTGACCGATGTCCGTTAAGACCTATATGTTAACATTTCACATCGTAATGTTCAAACTAAATTTTAGGAAAAACACTTTAGCAAAAGGAACAAAGCTCTTAGAAATGCTTAAAACATTTTTCAAAATTCTGTCACAAACAAAGATATTTATTGTATATTTTTCTGTTGGTTCGATATGCGCGTGTTTACGTTAAAATATCAGATTACAACAAAATATTTGCAGTATTAAAAACCCCTTTAGTTACAGGGACAAAGATTTCATATTTTTTTCTAACTTTTATCACAAACAAAGAAAATTATTGTAGGAGTATGATTCTGATTAATCATATGGTATACACTCATTATACAATGAACAAGACAAAACGTTTTTCGCCCAAATTTTATATTGTTTTTATTACAGAGACAACCAGAACCAGTCTACGTAAAAGGACGTTTGGTTAGAGGTGGTCCTCAGATGATTCAGTTGAGTTTGGATGGGAAAAGGTTGTACGTATCATCATCCCTATTCAGTTTATGGGATCAACAGTTTTATCCCGAATTGATTACGTAAGAAATAACTATTATCTACATTTGAACTTGTATATTTCTGATCATTTCTATTTTCATGGTTGCTTTTATGTTTTAGTTAGAAGAAAGTCAAAGAGAATATGAAATAGATGTAAACTTATCGCTTTTAATTACTACACTTTTATTACTAATTAGCAATTAAATCAAAATCGTGTTGCATCTCTGATTGATTGTTTTAATTCATTGTATGTTTACTACTTTTGCAATTGTACTTCTTAAAGCAATAAAAGCAAATTAAAACTATACTCAGGTAAAAATCTACCAACAAAATCCCCAAAACAAACATAAAAAGTTACTAAGAACAAACAAGATTTAAAACATTAATGAACTGTCTATCTGTTTAATTTACTCATGAGGAAGCAAAAAATAATGATAAAACAAAAATATAAAACAAACCAAATATTTTTTCTATATTAATTATCAAAAGTTCAAATTCTTTCTTTAACAGGGAAGGTAGTCAGCTTTTCCAAATTGATTTTGATACAGTTAATGGAGGTATGACGTTGAATAAGAACTTCCTGGTTGACTTTGGAGATGAACCAAATGGACCTGTAATGGCTCATGAAGTGCGATATCCCGGAGGAGACTGCAGTCTGATATCTGGTTGGTCAGCACTGTTGGCAAAAATAAGCTGTAAGGTTTTACGCAGACATTTCAATTAGGACTGTTTTAAAAGCTTGAACTATTTAATGTAACGTTTAATCAAATGTTACCTTTTATTGTTAGATATATATTTTATACAGAAGCTTTTATATTTTGAAAATAAGGGGCCAATGTTTGTTGTTATATGTACTTGTTATTATTGAAACTTTTTAGGATAAGTCTTCTTTTTAGAATTTCAATTGCGTTTTAGAACTACTAGTTACATTTATGTATCGAAATGCCGAATAACTGAATTTATTTAGTTAAAAGATACAGAGATGAAATGGATGTTGCCTAAAATAAAAGTCATTAATTTGTAAGTTTTTTTGTCAATATTTTGATTTCATGACCAATGAATCTTGTACTATTTAATTGTTGTAAAGTGTTTCTTCACTGGATATATTTTTTTTAGAAATTCAAAATTTTTATTTTTGTACTGTATCTAAATGCAATGTAAATAAACTCATCATAGACAGGACTAAATTTTATACATACGCCAGACGAGCGTTTCGTCTACAAAAGACTCACCAGTGACGCTCGAATTCAAACAAGTTATAAAAAGCCAAATAAAGTACGAAGTTGAAGAGCATTGAGATCCAAAATTCATAAAATTGTTGCCAAATACAGCTAAGGTAATCTATGCCTGAGGTAGAAAAGCCTTAATATTTCAAAAAAATCAAAATTTTGTAAACAGTAAATTTATAAATATAACAATATTAATGATAATTCATGTCAGCACAAAGAGTGCTGACTACTGGGCTTGTGATACCCTCGGGGAAATAAATCTCCACCAGCAGTGGGATCGTCCCAGTTGTTGTAAATAAACTCATCATAGATACCAGGACTAAATTTTATATATACGCCAGACGCGCGTTTCGTCTACAAAAGACTCAACAGTGACGCTCGAATCCAAAAAAGTTATAAAAAGCCATAAAAAGTACGAAGTTGAAGAGCATTGAGATCCAAAATTCATAAAATTGTTGCCAAATACAGCTAAGGTAATCTATGTCTGAGGTAGAAAAGCCTTAATATTTCAAAAAATTCAAAATTTTGTAAACAGTTAATTTATAAATATAACATTATCAATGATAATTCATGTCAGCACAAAGAGTGCTGACTACTGGGCTTGTGATACCCTCGGGGAAATAAATCTCCACCAGCAGTGGCATCGACCTAGTTGTTGTAAATAAACTCATCATAGAACATGAAGTTATTTATAAATACACAATTAGCTTCTGATGTTGCTTGTATTGTTTATATATGTACCGATAACAAATAACATGTATATTCAAATTGATAACAGAAGTATTTCCAGTTTGCGAAATATATCTTGAATGTCTCGTTGTTTTTTTTCTTTTTTTTTCTCCAATTGGTACTAATTGTGCACCCCTTCTGTTTTTAAACTTGTTTGAAGCAGAATTCATTCTGGACATTCTAAAAGACGAAGAAAAAGAAATTTGTGATAATCTTTAACTTTGTTTTAAGGTATATCGATGATAAGTACTTACATTCATATATTCCAGTGACCTTAAAATTTACGATACTACTGCAACTCGAAGGACTGCTTAATACATTGCCCCCCTCAATTTTGACACTGATGGACGACTTCAAACTTAAATCTATGACAAACGGATGATTTGAACTTCCCAATTATCAATTTCCCATTTCTCAGCAGTAATATATCCTCTGCCCCATCGTGATGTGTTTACATATCTCAGTTGATATGTAATGCTCATGCATGTTCATACTATACGGACTTAATAAACAGAATTGTGTTCCTCCCGCAGAAACTGCCCTAATAAAGTTATGGGGTGAAAAGATTAAGAAATGATAGTCCGTGGACACCATCAAGAATTGGTTGATCTATACGATGTGTTTTTGTCTTTGTTAAGACTAACAAACGATATTTTGACAACGTCGTAGATTGTGATTTACCATCTACTCCGTCTGGTCTGCTATGTACCGAGCGTGATGTATTCCCGAACATGACTTTTTCGCCCAGTGTAAATTCGCATTGCTATACGACGTGTCTAAGTATTTTTTACACATCCAACATTTATGTATTTATTTATGATGTTTATTTTTGTAAGTGTGGTTTGATATTGTGTTATGTCTTCCTGTTTGTAGTTTGAATTCTTTCTTCCCTTCTATATGTATGTAAAAGTTAACTGGATAATCAATCAGGTATTTCATTTATATAATCTAAGTTTAACTTTACTTTTTATCAACTATCTGCACAGGATTGTTTTTGTCAAACCACAGTTTTGATTAAGAAGAACAACTGATATGGTTAAAACATACATATAATTACACCATTACACACACAATTCCATTTTAATATTCTCGTCATGGTTAGAAAATACAGAAATAACACCATTACAAACTCAATTCCAATTTTAGGCCACACCAATTTAATTTCTTGTTCTACGGATTTTTGGACTTCAAAAATTGGGGCGAGCGAGCGATTTGAAAATTTTAATAAAAAAATATTTGATTTGCAAATTTTTGAGGCGAAGCTTGAAAAGTAAAGGCGAGAGACTATATATTTTTTTTGTTAACATAAAATAGTAGGTTTTGACAATTTTAAAACTTGATTTATCACTTGTACTTTGACCATGTTGACATTTCTTTAATTTATGAAGGATTTTTTCCCTGTTTACCAAGATATAATTGAATAATTAGAATTGCTATATGTATGTGTGCCAATTAATGAGACAATTCTTCATCCTAAAAACAATTTTATAAGTATCCCTTTTATGAGGGGTCAATATAAGTTATAATGTATTTTTTTGTAAATAACACTTTAGTACAAAAGGGCTCATCTTTTCCCAAAGAACTATATATCTATCTGGTATTAAATGATAAAAACATGTCCAAGAATTTTGTAATATTCCTGGACCTTTAATAGCCATTTTAACACATTTTATTTAATATTATTTAAAACAAGTGGACCCCTCTAGTTGTTTAAAATATGATGTATTTCTCCTCTTTTTAAGTCATAAAATTGAATTTTTTCAATTGATTTGTATAGAAGCACTATACAAATCCTTGGTATTTCTACAACAGTAAAATGATCCCATATGAGCCCTGTTAACACAGGGCATTGACCCAGACCAAACAGCAAGCTATAAGGGACACAACATTACAAGTAAAATTGAGAAAGGAAATGGGGAATGTGTCAAAGCGACAACAACCCGACCATAGAGCAATCACAATTCGAATTGGAAAACCAACGATCTTATTTATATATACAAACGGGAAAATACCAAATAATTTTTATGAACATCAACAAATGATATCTACATTGTAACTGCTGAACGACAGGCCCCTGAAGCAATCAGGACAGGTGCTTAAACATGCGGCGGGTATGGATTAGTTTTGTATTGCCAGCATACAATATAATTGCAGTTGAAGGCTTTTCTTTCCGAAGTTTTTTGAAGTTTATTCTAACAACGAAAATTTCTTGATAGAGAATATAAGTAAGGAGAAGGAAACCAATGTTTTGTTTTGACTGGTATTTTCCTCTGTTACATATTTCTATCGGAGCACTCCCACTTTAGTCTTGGGATAAATGTGTATCATGCTGAATCAAATATTATTTCAGATATTTACACAGTTTAATGGGGTGCTTATATGTTTAAAATCGTTATATACAGGTGAGACTGTATATATCTTTTTATAAGATTTACAAAAAACGGTGCGGAAAATGGACACGATTACATTTCCCGATGCGGGAAGCGGGAATATAAAAAAAATAAAAAAATTCTGTTTTGAAAAAAATAGGTGCGGACGGGTCCGTCGAACAAGGAATTAAATTGATGTGGCCTTATATTCTTTTTAAAGAGATTTAATTCAAATAAACGTCACAAAAACTTTTATTATTATTTCCTTTGCTTCATTCGTGTGACGCATAGTTCATAATTCTATTGTTGAGAGGCTATACAGGGAGGTAGGTTTCTCCCTGTTCCCGCCCCTCTTCTCCCTTCTCCCGCCGTCATTCTCCTTTCTCCCTCCCTTTTCTCTCTCCCTTACTTTTTCCGACATACATTTCATTAAAATCCATAACACATTCAGGAAGAGTTTCGCTTAGAAGATAAGTAATGTCATATATTAAAGTAAAGAGTATCTTCTCTTTAACATTTAGAACTTTCTCATGTAAATATTTCTTCAATATCCACCTCGTTGTTTAGGAGTAGATGCGTTTAAAAGAGATACATTGATCGGATAGAGTGCAATATGCCTGCAACGTGATCAGTAGCATACAAATTCCCATCTAGGAGGGACATTCCAATGCAACCTCCCATATTTTCGTTTTTTGACCAATTTTAATCGTGAATAGTCCTGTCAAGGACGGCAGTAAACATCGTGAATGTATGACCCCATCTTCACTCTGATGCACGCCGTTTCCGAGTCCCGATTGGTTTTGACCAAACTATAGAAACGCAGATTAAAGTGTGAAAATACGGGGAACTTTTGTGACACTATTAGTGCAATTTCGTAAGACACCAATTTTTCAAAATGGTGGCCCAAAAACGCTTCTTGCAAAATATAAAAAGGAAATTCTTTTGGAAAATAAAACGGGATATAATTTATCGAAAATACATAGTACCAGCAGTCGTTGAAAATCAGGCAAAAAATGAGTTTTGTAATAAATATCAAAGAAGAATAATAAAATTGTCCATGAACTTGGTTATTTTGGCACACAACTTCCTCTATATGTTCCAAGTGTAAGCAGTTTTGGAATATAATTGGGTTGTACAGAAAATATGGCTCCGGAAGCTTGTAAAAGATAGATTGCCAACACTGTAATCGTATAAACACAGTTTACATAGGACAGCAACATCGGAATGAGGAAAAAGTTAACAAAGGCCTTTCATTTTGGATGTCAACACTTAATGCGAATCCGTTGGGACGAAGTCAAATTAGATCATTCAGACCCCTTTACATATTTTTTCTTTCAATTTCGTATTTCAAAAATTATTTCTTGATATTTACAATCACACGATTCATTAGATAAAACCCAGGGCCAACAATAAATGATTAATCGGAATTTCGACGAAGGTCAACCCAGAAAAAACACTCCGAACGCCAAAAATGAATAAAAGAGATATGTTTGTTTGCATATATTTCTTCAAATGCAGAAACAAACTAAAAACACTTACATTTTAATATCATTTTGGTTCATGTTAATTTAATTTACACAGGGGTGTACAGTGATGGGTGTGTTTTGTTGTTGAGTTGGGCATCATGTACAGTTGAAATTTTCCAACTATATTCCACTATGAGCTTTAATATAAATATATATACCAAAAGTGCGCATATTCAGAGCACAAAGTCTGACTTCCTCATTCTACAGTGTAAAATTTGAAGGTGGAATTTTTATAATGCACCGAGTGTTTTACTCATAGAGAATCATGTATGTTCTCAGATGTTTTTTTATTGTATCATTTTACTCGAATGACAGAATGTTGAACTTACATTTAATACAGTTTGCAAGGTTTGTCTGCAACTATGCACACTACCCAAACGTTTACATCATACAGAGAATATACTATATTAAAACATGTGTTATTTTATCTTTCACTTTTACAACTGATGGGATGTTTGTTTTTAAAACTTTTTTTGATGGCTGCATTAGAAATGTGTGTGTTTTTTTTTTACACAATTTCAAATAGTATTGTATCGTCCTGAACATGCCTGAAATATTTGCCACCAGACATTTTGCAACCTCAAATCAATCAATTCAAATTGTACTTGAAAATCACTGTTCACTAAATGAAATTTTTGAAGCTGAATTTCCACCCTGTTAGTTGGAAATAAAACTAAATCAGTAGAATTAATAGGAAATTTAAAAAGCAAGACAGGGGAAATGAAAACAAAATAACAAACACCATTCCGATCCCGTTACATATTTTTTTCTATACCTCTCAGAAAAAAAAAACGTTACTCCATATTAAGCAATGTCATCCTTTTTCTGCCAAATTCTATGCATATCGGTCAACTTTGAAGCAATTCATCTAAAAGAGGATGGTGAGAGTGTCGCTATACATGCAAGGGCTCACAATAAAATCCTGGACTTTGTTAGTTTTTAGTCTTTCTCCATATATAAGAGATCGTAATGAATAACGTGGTGACGAGGTTCGGAATATTTTTGTCGTTACTATGCGCAATTTTCTGAGACTGTCACACAAGTGAAAGGTTTGGCTAGTCATAAAACCAGGTCCAATTCATCATTATCTGCATAAGAAAATGTCTGTACCAATTCAGAGTATAAAAGTTGTTATCCATTTGTTTGATTTTGCAATTAGATTAAGGACGTTCCGTTTTTAAATTTTGTCGGGTTTCTACGTTTTTTTTTTTGTAATTTAACTTTTAATTTGTCAATTGTATTCTCCTATTTATTTAAATTGTAGTCATGTAATGTTGTGTTATCATTTTAATGTTATATTTCACATGGCCATAAAAGAGGGAGGTTTGGCATGCCACAAAACCAGGTTCAACCCACCATTTTTTTTCCTTTAAAAATCCCCTGTACCAAGTCAGAAATATGGCCATTGTTATATTATAGTTCGTTTCTGTTTTATTACATTTTAACGTTGTTTCCGTTGTGTCGTTTGTTTTCTCTTATTTTTGAGTGTGAATGTGTGAATTCACAGTACTATAAGACGTGCCACGGTACTTATCTATCCAAAATTCATGTATTTGGTTTTGATGTTATATTTGTTATTCTCATAGGATTTTGTTTAATGCTTAGTCAATCTCTCTGTGTGTGTGTATGTGTGTGTGTGTGTGTGTTACATTTTAATGTTGTGTCGTTGTTCTCCTCTTATATTTGATGTGTTTCCCTCAGTTTTAGTTGTTACCCCGATTTTGTTTTTTCTTTATGGATTTATGAGTTTTGAACAGCGATATACTACTGTTGCCTTTAATTACCACTTTCTTGAATCTTTTGATTAACTCATTTTGTTTACCCCTTTTCTCCCTTCTCCTACCTTGTTCTCATTTCTCCTGTCCCCTCTCTCCCATGCTCCCAATACCCTTCCAGGCCCTCAACAATAGAATTATGAACTATGCGTCACACGTATGAAGCAAAGGAAATAATAATAAAAGTTTTTGTGAAGTTTATTGGAATAAAGGTAAATCTCTTTAAAAAGATCATAAAATTGGAATTGATTTTGTAATGGTGTTATTTCTGTATTTTCTAACCATGACGAGAATATAAAAATGGAATTGTGTGTGTAATGGTGTAATTATATGTATGTTTTAACCATATCAGTTGTTCTTCTTAATCAAAACTGTGGTTTGACAAAAACAATCCTGTGCAGATAGTTGATAAACAGTAAAGTTAAACTTAAAATTGAGAATGGAAATGGAGAATGTGCCAAAGAGACATCAACCCGACCATAGATCAGACAACAGCAGAAGGTGACAAACAGGTCTTCAATGCAACGAGAAATTCTCGCACCCGGAGGTGGCCTTCAGCTGGACCCTAAACAAATATAACTAGTTCATATAAATGAAATAGCTGATTAATTATCCAGTTAACTTTTACATACATATAGAAGGGAAGAAAGAATTCAAACTACAAACGAGAAGACATAACACAATATCAAACCACACTTACAAAATAAACATCATAAATAAATACATAAATGTTGGATGTATAAAAAAAATACTTAGACACGTCGTATAGCAATGCGAATTCACACTGGGCGAAAAAGTCATGTTCGGGAATACATCACGTTCGGTACTTAGGAGACAAGACGGAGTAGACGGTAAATCACAATCTACGACGCTGTCAAAATATCGTTAGTTAGTCTAAACAAAGACACAAACACACCGTATAGATCAACAATTGTTGATGGTGTCCACGGACTCATTTTTTCCATCCCATAACTTTGTTAGAGAAGTTTCTGCGCGAGGAACACAATTCTGTTTATGAAGTCCGTATAGTATGAACATGCATGAGCATTACGTATCAACTGAGATATGTAAACACATCACGATGGGGCAGAGGATATATTACTGCTGAGAAATGGGAAATTGATAATTGGGAAGTTCAAATCATCCGTTTGTCATAGATTTAAGTTTGAAGTCGTCCATCAGTGGCAAAATTAAGGAGGGGGCAAGATATTAAGCAGACCTTCGAGTTGCAGTAGTGTCCTTATTATTAAGGTCACTGGAATATATGAATGTAAGTACTGACTGAAATCTGGGTTATTCAGTGATATGGCATCATCGATATACCTGAAAACAAAGTTAAAGATTATCACAAATTGCTTTTCTTCGTCTTTTAGAATGTCCAGAATGAATTCTGCTTCAAACAATTTTAAAAACAGTAGGGGTGCACAATCAGTACCCATTGGAAAAAAACGAGACATTTAAGATACATTTCGTAAACTGGAAATACTTCTGTTATCAATTTTGATATACACTAGAACGCTCCCGCGAAATCGCGGGCATATACAGTTTGTGAACTGTTGTAGGATGATTTTTTGTAAAAGATATTATGTATGGACTGGAGAATTTTATAAAAGGTATCAAAAGCCCTCTCCCTTTTTCCAAAGTCCGATATTTGTTTCCTTTCTGTTAAATTCAATTATTTTCGTGTTTCTGGCCTCAGACCACAATTATTCTTCCCCTTTGCTACAATGCTTCTTTTGGTAAAAGTCAAATCAAATTAAAAATTTGCACCGTTTCAAACATGAAATAAATGTAACTGCTTATATATAGACCATTATTTATTAGTCTAATAAAATATGCTTCTAGGACAATCCATCAGTGCCTTTTCTTTTGAGAGCCTTATCAACATACCAATGGTAGGATATGAATCATGAATAAATGACTAAGACCGACTTAGGCTAATTTGAGGGCTGGTCGGAGGGGTCCTGATCCCAAAATCCCGGGCTTAAAATCATGAAATCCTGAGATGCAGAATTTAAAGAAATTCATATCCCGAAATCCCGAAATCGAAAAATATATTCCCGGATTCCGTAAGGATCAATCTCAAATCCCGTGCTTAAAAACACCCGATCCCGACGCCCCGAAAAAGGTCCTGCCTCCTCTAATCTCTACCTTATTTTCATTTTTGCCAAATCACTATTTTCCCTTTCAACCATAATTTTTTATGCCCCATTTATGGGCATTATGTTTTCTAGTCTGTGCATTCGTGGGTTCGTTCGGTCGTCCGTCCGTCCGTCCGTCCTTCTGTCCCGCTTCAGGTTAAAGTTTTTGGTCGAGGTAGTTTTAGATGAAGTTGAGCATGTTTACTTATTAATATATATGCAAGTGGTATGACCCCTTAAATAGTAAACATTTCAAAGAAAACAGTAGACAGAATCAGGGACTTTCTATACTAACATAGAAAGTCCCTGACAGAATACAGTCTCTATATATTAAAGTAGTATAATCGTAGTTTACATGTAGATAAACGCCGAAAATAATTCTTCTCTCTAAGGAGGTATAATAATTGTAGTTCTTTCGATCTAAACACCATGATATGAAACGCGAAAAATAATTGTCCTCTCTAAGGAGGTATAATAGTTGTGATTCTTGCGATCTAAACACCATGATATGAATGGCTTATTCATTTTTCATTTTTGTTATCTATCATACGATTGGTCAGTTTGTACTTGTGTCACATGTTTTACTTATTTTAATATATATGCAACTGGTATGACCCCTTAGATAGTAAACGTTAACAGTAGACAGAAGACGGAGAGTCTCTATATATTGAAGTAGTATAATCGTAGTTTACAAACGCGAAAAATAATTGTCCTCTATAAGGAGGTATAATAGTTACGGTTCTTGCGATCTAAACACCATGATATTGAGAACGCTCTGATTGGCTTATTTATTTTTCATTTTTGTTCATACGATTGGTTGTATTTGTGCATGTTTCAAACCGGAAGTCTTATCTATGACTAAAATTCAGTCTGATGACGGAATCATATCCGGACTCCTTTTTTGTCGTTTTTCTCCCAAAATAACTCATTCTGAATAATCATAAGAATGGATGACAAATGTGACTATGCATGTTACCTATAGGACACAGAGGCATGATGATTGATTTATTGTGGAAGGAAGAGAAGCGACACACAAAATGAGGTCTTCTCGTTTAATAGTATACATGTTATTTGTTATCGGTACATATATAAACAATACAAACAACATCAGAAGCTAATTGTGTATTTATAAATAACTTCATGTTTCGTTACATTGCATTTAGATACAGTACAAAAATAAAAATTTGAATTTCTAAAAGAAATATATCCAGTAAAGAAACAGTTACAACAATTAAATAGTACAAGATTCATTGGTCATGAAATCAAAATATTGACAAAAAACCTTACATATTAGTGACTTTTATTTTAGGCAACATCCATTTTCGGCATTTCGATACATAAATGTAGCTAGTTGTTCTAAAACGAAATTGAAAATTCTAAAAAAAAATACTTATCCTATAAAGTTTCAATAACAAGTACATATAACCACAAACATTGGCCCCTAATTTTCAAAATATAAAAGCTTCTGTATAAAATATACATCTAACAAGCAACATCAATTTCATTTGATAAAAATGATAAAAGGTAACCTTTGCTTAAATGTTAAATTAAATAGTTCAATGTCTGCGTAAAACTTTACAGCTTATTTTTGCCAACAGTGCTGGCCAACCAGATATCAGAACTGCAGTCTCCTCCGGGATATCGCACTTCATGAGCCATTACAGGTCCATTTGGTTCATCTCCAAAGTCAACCAGGAAGTTCTTATTCAACGTCATACCTCCATTAACTGTATCAACATCAATTTGGAAAAGCTGACTACCTTCCCTGTTAAAAAAAGAATTTGAACTTTTGATAATTAATATAAAACAAAATATTTGGTTTGTTTTGTATTCTTGTTGTATCATTATTTTTGCTTCCTCAAGAGTAAATTAAACAGATAGACAGTTCATTAATATTTTAAATCTTGTTTGTTCTTAGTAATTTTTTATGTTTGTTTTGGGGATTTTGTTGGTAGATTTTTTACCTGAGTATAGTTTTAATTTGCTTTTATTGCTTTAAGAATTGCAATTGCAAAAGTGGTAAACATACAATGAATTAAAACAATCAATAAATCAGAGATGCACCACGATTTTAAACTAGTTACTGTTTAGTAATGAAAGTGTAGTAATTAAACGCAATTAGTTTACATGTTATCTCATATTCTCTTTGACTTTCTTCTAACTAAAACATAAAAGCAACCATGAAAACAGAAATATACAAGTTCAAATGTAGATAATAGTTATTTCTTACGTAATCAATTCGGGATAAAACTGTTGATCCCAGGAACTGAATAGAGATGATGTTACGTACAATCTTTTTCCATCCAAACTCAACTGAATCATCTGAGGACCACCTCTAACCAAACGTCCTTTTACGTAGACTGGTTCTGGTTGTCTCTGTAATTAAAACAATATAAAAGTAGAGCGAAAAATGTTTTTGTCTTGTTCATCGTATAATGAGTGTATACCATATTATTTATATAAATTAATTAAATATTAATCTCTATGCTCCTGGAAATAAAATCGGTTAATAATAAGTTAAGAATATGCTGTAAATCAAAATTACTATTATTGAATGTTTAAACCAGGATTCAGTGTTGAAATTTCGATAGGATAGGTAAACGATTACCGATTCATTGGTGAGACTGAGATACATTTAAGGTTCGTTTTGGTTTTTAGCAACTCATTAAAGTTTTTATAAGGAATTTGGTTTATAAATATTCATGACTCGAGCAGCACTAAAAAGACAGAAATTATCGAGATACACATCTAGTGCTGTAAAATTGGTCCCGTTGGTAATAAAATAAATGAATATTCAGTATTTGTTTTTTTGTTTTGCTTAATGCCTTCATTCTTCTAGTCAACCTAAAATTTCCATTCCTTTGATGTGTTTGAGGTTTTGATTTTGCCATTTGTTAAGATACTTTCCGTTTACAATTTTCCTTGGAGTTCTGTATGATGAAATTGAGAATGGAAATGGGGAATGTGTCAAAGAAACAAAAACTTACCAAAGAGCAGAAAACAGCCGAAGGCCACCAATGGGTCTTCAATACAGAGAGAAAATACTACACCCGGAGAAGTGCTTTGTTATTTTACTTTTTCTTTCTTTAAGTCGGGTACAATTTTTTAACCAAATATATCAATTGTAGTATTGTTCATTACGTCATAGGGATATTTCAAATAATATTTCTTGAATAAGGACTACTAATTTTACAGCTTCAGGGGCCAAATAATGACATTTTAAAACTGTATTAAATTATAAAATATAAAAAAGAAACTTCATTTAACTATGCAAATTGTAATTCTTCACTTACTGTCAATTCTTTGTCCTCTGTAACTTTTACTTTGCCTCCCTTCTGGATACTTCCACCAAGCCATACCTTTATGTGCAGCAAAAGTGAAAATCAGTTTTTGAAGAAGAAAAAAATAACAGATGTCTCTAATCAAGAAATACTTTCGTGCTTAATGCGTTTGAATTTCGAATTTGCCATCTGATAAGGAATTTTTCCGTTTTTCATTTGGAGTTAGGTAGTTTTGAAGTTTTACCTTTTTTCCATGATAACAATAATGGACAGCTAATTTTGTTTTTTCCCCAATGCATCTGTTTTAACAAACTTCAAGGCACTAGATTTTTTTTTAAATTTATTGACATTTTTGGTTTCTAACTTTAAATTCAGATGGTGACACTTCTTTTTTTATTGCATTTGTGTACAAATGTCACAATCGGTAAAGTTTCAGAATAGACGACGCCCTGATGTCAAAAGATTTAAGACTTTTCATAGTTTGGCATTATAATATCACAATTGAAACGGTACGTTCGTGCATGTTCACACTTTATGGAATTCATTGACAGGAAAGTGCTCCTTTTATAAAAAAATATCCCAACAAAGTAATACGAAAGAATGACTGAAATCGATACAACTTAATTTTACGGTCATTTTTACGAAAAGGTTGACCGATATGATATATCTGACTTTCAATCACAAGCGACATTTTTTCGCAGTCTTCGATGTTGCGATACCAGAATAGTTTAACCTGTAATTTAATCGGTTGTGTGCTATGCCAGATTGTAACATTTTGACTGAGTATTATTCGCATTACGGGTTATGTATGCATAGCAGGACACATTATCCTTGTCGATACAACTGGTCTTTTGCCTTGTAAAGTTCATGCGATTCCCTGTTTGTGATTCTTACATTGATTTGTATTCATAAGGAGATTTGAATACTGAAAAACTACTTTTTGCCTCAATTTTTATCACTTTGATAAATTGTTCAGGATATGAATCAAAGCAAAACAATGTGAACCACATCGTTCTACCATAAACTCATCAAAGATACCCGGATTGAAATTTTATATTGGAAGCCGACGGGCATTTCGTCTACAAAACACTCATCAGTGACGCTCTATAGATGATCACGTCTTGAAATAAATATCACAAAGCAAACCTCTTGATTATTTTAGTTAAAGTCATATGAAACGAGTGAGTGGTGAAAAATAATGTTTATCTAATTCTTGAACCAATGCATGTATATATCATAAACTTAGTCCTCTGTGCACGAATTTCTCATTTTTTACGCAATTATATCGTTTAATCGTCTTTTTTTCTCTCTGTCTGTTATGATTTAACAAATATGGCTGCTCATTAAATGCCGTGTTTTCAAGCCGAAGTTTACCGATTGTCACCTTATAGTAAACAAATAACAAAAAGCATGGGTATTGAGCACGTGTTTAACATGTACGATCAGATAATTGTTTATTTTAATGACAGATCCATGCGTATTGCGATCACCGGATTTTTACGAGGAGGGTTACGCTCAGGTCACTGTGGATACGGAAAATATGTCGGTGAATTGCTTCCTGGAAGGAAGCAATTAAAAGTAAGTAAACTTCTTCTAAATGTGGACAAATTAAAGAATTTTCCTCAGAAAAAAGTATTTGTACATAAGTTGTATAATGAAAACTATCCATTTAGTTATTAAAAACATATGCATATTTTTTTTTAATTTGAGGTTTCTTATGACTTTAAGAATTGAATGCTTCTTTTTGTAACTTTACTGGGGTGTAAAAGCGTTGACCAAAGTACATTTTGTATGAAGCGCTTTTGAAAATGTGCGCACGGTCAACACTTTTACAATCCTATGAAGTTACAAAGAAAAGCATTCAATATTTATAATTACATTTTTTAGCTAGGATCAAGAAAACACGATTTTTATCACGTTTTTATTTTATTTACCTGTTCACTTTATTGTGGGACCTCGTGTCATCATGAATGATAAGTTGCATTGTGTAATGCAGTTGATTAAGGAATAACGCGGGATTGCGAGTTAGCCAAATAAGAATAACATATTATAATGAAAATAAACTCATCATAGATACCAGGACTAAATTTTTTATATACGCCAGACGCGCGTTTCGTCTACAAAAGACTCATCAGTTACGCTCAAATCCAAAAAAGTTTTTAAAAAAAGGCCAAATGAAGTACGAAGTTGAAGAGCATTGAGGACCAAAATTCCTAAAAGTTTTGCCAAATTCATCTAAGGTAATCTATGCCTGAGGTAGAAAAGCCTTAGTATTTCAAAAATTCAATATTTTGTAAATAGTTAATTTATAAATGTAACCATATAAATAAATGATAATTCATGTCAGCACAAGTGCTGACTACTGGGCTGGTGATACCCTCGGGGAAATAAATCTCCACCAGCAGTGGCATCGACCCAGTGGTTGTAAATAAACTCATCATAGACATACATCTAATATAATTATTCAAGAATGTTACTACTCTTTTATCTATAACCATGTTTATGACCACATTTAAATAGTATTGCTTCTGGAAAACGTTTTGAAATGTGATATTCACTATTTAATTCAAGTTATATATTTTATTTCTGTCCCTTTGGTATCTTTCGTCCCTCTTTTATTTCTATTTTCACACATTTTGACATTTATTGTTATTGAAACATTAGCATGTAAAAAGACAACGTAATTTGAATCCCATGGACTAGTTGTGTCTTTATCAGTACAGTTTTTTTTTTAGCTTTCTTACGAACAAACAAATAGAAAACCTTTTCAATTATAAATTTAACTGATACATTTAAGTAACTCCACATCAAACCGTACCTGACCAACTAGTTTTGGATTCCGTCTGTCGGTGATGTCATACTGTCTAATGTCGCCATGTATCCAGTTACTGAAGTAAATGAATCTATCATCCAGTGACAACAAGATGTCTGTGATCAAACCTTGGAAAATAATTTAAAATTCGATCGCACATTGTTCTTATATGTGCAAACTAAGGTTCATTTTACCATCTTCTTAAATGAGTGCATACAATAAATAAATAAAGTTATTGTACCATATATATTTTTTACAGTAAGTTAGTTTAACAAGACATAAATAAAAATGTCTTAATGAAAGTTTCTTCTTTACTTTCAAAATACAATTACATAAAATCTTATTATAGTGATTAAGATTACAACACAATGTCGAATTCTGTACCCAAATTTTTGACATTTTTACCTATAATGTCTGTAGGTTTTGTTCACAGATCGTTGTCAATAAAATGGAATTTTATACGACTGTCATACAAGTGAGAGGTTAAGCTAGTCATTAAACCAGGTTTAATCCATCATTTTCTACATAAGAAAATTCCTGTTCCAAGTTAATGATATAACAGTTTGATGTGTTTCAGCTTTTGATTTTACCATTTGATTACAGACATTACGTTTTTAATGTGCCTCAGAGTTTGGTACTTTTGTAACGTACTTTTTATGTAATAGGGATAAAATCCTAACAAACCTGGCATATCCGGAAGGGCCCAGTTCTGAACTTTTTTTGAGGGAACATCAATCACTTTTTCAGCATCCCATACACCATCCTGTATATCAAATTTTTACAATGCCAATTAATATTATAATTAAATCTCGTAGATATTTTTTGTAATAAACTGACATTTACTGGAATATAACCAGAATTGTCAACATTTTTTCACTATGTGGAGGTTTGAAATAATTTTTATATGTAGTATTCCAAACAATAGCGACTGAAAATTAATTATGTAGTCAATACAATGATAACATAATATTTTGGGGTTTTAGGTATAAAGTTTGATAGAGTTGTACACGGATTTTAAATATCATTGTATTACTTTTTGATAAATTTTGTAAAGAAATTTTGACATTAATTGTTTCTTTTCTTTTGGCGCTACTACTATCTTTAAATAAATAGACATGTGATTCACTATTATTATTTTTTTCTCCTTACTTAAATACACGTTCAAAAAAATGCAGTTTTTCTATTTAGAACCATTTAATTTTTTCTTGTAATGTGTGTTTAAAATATATAACAATTGATGCTTCGATGAACAAATGTTATAATATCGCATTCTAAACATTTTGTAGTTGTTCAATGACCTTGTTTTCTTGTCTTGTGTACTTCTTGTATTACATCGAGTATATTTGTTGCGTAGAAAGATTGTGTCCTTTTAATTCACTTCATTGGCAGATTCACGAGAACAGAAGTTCAATTAAGAAAACAAAATTTAAATCACTTCATTGTGAAAAAAATAGTGAAAATTAGAATTGATGTTATTATTGTTTTCTTTGAAGAAATAACGGTTATTTGTTGTCACACAGAAATCCATGTTATTTATATAGGCAGTATTTTTTAATTTTTTTTATATAATTTACAACACAATCTCTCCTGATAAACAAGTATTGTACTAACAGGTTTTCTCCAGAATCTAAAGATATTGGAACTAAGAGCACATCCAACAAAACCTTCTGTTGCTTCCGGATCATGGAGGAATCTAATCTCGAGTGGGATCCAACCTTCGTCTCCAAGGTCAATTCTTTGAATTCTTTCATGTTTTTGCCAATCCCAAACGTTCAAACATCGTCCATACAATCCTGGTGAGAACAAAAAAGCTTTTACCTCAAATAAAACTTTAAAGTACTAGGCTAAACCAAATTAAAGGAATCGTATATCGAGCTAAAACCTAATCGTGGGTCCGAAGCGGTATCTGTCAGTGCTTGTAAATAAAAGACACTCTATAATTTCGTGAGCCTGATGCATTTTTCTCTTTATACCTTTTTTGAGGAATACTCAACCGTCGGGGTGGTATAAATACGTAGAAATGTCAGAATCTAGATGACCTCGATTCATACAATAGTTCAATTAAGCAATACAAATCATGATGCGGGTTTGATAGCTTTCAACACATAATGTTAAGAATGGTTTAGTATGTTATCAATCTAGTTACAATAACATTAAAGGTACCAATTCATAATGGATGTAAAACTTGAACTAAATAACTAAATGGGTCTATGAACGCTCATGCTACTTCTGTTCAACGACCAAACATTTACTAAGCACATTTTCTACTCCATTACAGCTGTGTTTTGCAGATAAAGACCCGAATAACATAGCTTTTTTGTTAGTAAATCACCTAACATTAACTGATTCATAACAGAATAAGATATTGATAGTTAAAATGGAAGCTCAAAATTTACTCCTGCTTACAAGAAAAATCTTTCAAAACTATCAACATCAATTGTATTAGCCTTCAATAAAAGGTTTCAGTTTCAGTGAAACTATGTTCTATCAATGCGGTTTTGAATCAACGTGGATACTAAGAAACTAAAAATATATGTTAGAACACATTGATTCAGTCTCTTTTCTTTTGAAACAGTATAAAAACAGTTTAAAAGAGGGGCGAAAGATACCAGAGGGACATTCAAACTCATAGATCGAAACTAAACTGACAACGCTATGACTAAAGAGACAAAAAAAAAATAGTACACTAGACATAGGAAACTAATGACTTAGCAACACGAACCCCACCTTTTTAACTTCTCTAAGCTTCACGCTAGTTATCCCTATGACACTAATTACCGAATTGGTACTTACCATGGCGGGTGTCACTTGTGGAGAAGGATTTACCTATCCTTTAGGAGATCCAGTGACACATCTTTTTTGTGGGGTTTGTGTTGCTCAGTCTTTTTTTCTGTGTAGTGTTAACAAATTATAAGCCTGGTACCTTTGAAAATTATTTACGAGATATGATGTCCATTTGTATCTTTCGACTCTTTATTTGAACGCAGTTATACGCAATAGTATATTGTCTATTTTTTCATTGCGTAGGGTTAAGTTGCCGTCATAGACAAACTAAAGATTAGATTTTGTTTTTGTTTTTCACCTTGAGAATCAATCTGATATAAAAATATGGTGGTTTTTTTGGGCAAAATCGAAAAATATAATAAGAACATTAATTACCATTCAATATCGATATAAATCAAACAGTAGCAACTCTGTTAATACGTCATGTCAAGTGACATTATCAGCATGTCGTCATTAGGAACAAACTAAATATCAGCGTTAAAACAATCATTCTAAATCATACCCAATACCAATAAAAGCAACACCGAACCTCATATTACCGTATAAATCATGGTGTCAATTACTATACATATGAAAAGGGAGACGATGCTTTTTTTAACACTTGATGTGTACATTGACCTACTTTTTCTAGAATAATTTATCTTTTCTACGTCAAAATTTAAAAAGGAAAAATGTGACTTACTTCAATTTAAGATTCAATTACCAATTATTTTGTTTAGTACATTGAAGTAAAAGCCACGTATCATTTATATGTAAATAAGGATGCCTGAGACTGTGTAAGGGAAATTAAGCAGAAGTTACATCGAAATGTGCCAATAGTTCGGCGCTTTTTTCCGTTACTAAAATGACGAGTCTCAGCAAGTAAGCGTTCAGTTATCTCCAAAGTTTTTTTTCTTTAATATGTACTTCAAATGTCACAAATCTAACAATGCTTTTATATATAGAAGGACGACAAAACATATACAAACACAACAAAACTGGGCAATAGAACAACAAAAACAGAGAAGATACGATAGTCTCGAAAGTTAAACAATCTAAAGCACACTTTCCTTTAAACATCGATTTGAAAAGAAAAAAAAGGAAAAGCCTGGTATCTTTGATCAGTTCTTGTTTTTTTTTAATTAACTTGATAAAAAAAAACAGGAAACTGAGTTAATTAGAACAAGCAAACGTAACCTGGCCAAAATGTTTCAGATATATACAGATGATAGAAATTCCCCCCCCCCCCAAAAAAAAAAAACAACATTAAAAGTAAGTGCATTGTTACAAACCTTAAAAGAGGAGACATATAGAAATATTTTTCAGCATCGATGCTATTGCTTTTGTTTGCTTCACTGATCTTTGTCCTATATTATCTGCAGACGCACATATAAATCACTTGATTTTTGTAGAAATATTTGTTAAAACAAACGGCTGACCAGTTTGGGACAATATCAAATTAAAGAAAAAAACCTAGTTTATACAATTGGACAATGTGATAAATACATTTATAAACAAACAGTAGAAAACATTCCTACATAACGTCCTAATTTCAACACTGAACAGCAATGTATCACATGGCAATCAAACCATTCATACAAAGATAAATACTGCCAAAATGATAAAATCTCTGTAATTTAAGGGTATCTCAAAACATATTGTTCACCTCTTTTTTTTTTTTTATTATGGCACCCTCAACGGAGTTGGGGTGACGTATTGTTATTCTACGTTTCTTTTTTTTCTTATTATTATGGCACCCTCAACGGAGTTGGGGTGACGTATTGTTATTCTACGTTTCTTTTTTTTCTTATTATTATTATTTTTCTTGCAACAAATTTTGTCCAGGTGATTTCTCGAAATCCAATGGACCAATGTTGATGCAACTCTACTATAGTAAGGACCCCCAGGTGCAGAGTTGCAGGAAGCATGGAATGGTTCAAGATGGCTATCGTTTCCATGGAAACAGAACAAATGTGAAAAAATCCAGTTTTTTGTTTTGGTGAACTGTTTGGATATGCTTTATCTCAGAATCATTATATTTTAATACAATGTAGGTGCCCACTATATACAGGTGTTGGATGATTTTGGTGATCATTGGAACTACTATGTTGCCATGGAAACTACACCAAAAATTTCGAAATTCTGAAAATGCTCCAAACTTCAGAAAACTTCACAGTAACGATGAGCAACATTGGAAGATGTGGAATTGGGCGTTGGAATTTCCAAAATATCTGTTGTTACCTTGGAAACAATGCAAAAAGGTCAAAACTTTGAATTTTCACAGAACATTCCAGAACATCAATGTTAAATTTATTCTAGAGACATTAAATGGTATATTATTATGGAGGGCAAAAAATGCAGCACGGGTTTGACTTTGGAATATTCAAAATGGCCGCCGTTACCATGGAAACAGCAAAAATATGAAAAACTTCAAAATGCTTCAAATTTAAGGAAACTTATAACAAATGTTGCCTAGCTTATGTAGACTTGACTTTTGAGTTTGGAATTTTCTAAATGGCCGCCGCTCACCTGGCAATAGGGGAAGGGTGCCATCCGTTATTGCTAGCAATTACAAATCTAGTTATTATTTTTTTTCTTGCAACAAATTTTGTCCAGGTGATTTCTCGAAATCCAATGGACCAATGTTGATGGAACTCTACTATAGTAAGGACCCCCAGTTGCAGAGTTGCAGGAAGCATGGAATGGTTCAAGATGGCTACCGTTTCCATGGAAACAGAACAAATGTGAAAAAATCCAGTTTTTTGTTTTGGTGAACTGTTTGGATATGCTTTATCTCAGAATCATTATATTTTAATACAATGTAGGTGCCCACTATATACAGGTGTTGGATGATTTTGGTGATCATTGGAACTACTATGTTGCCATGGAAACTACACCAAAAATTTCAAAATTCTCAAAATGCTCCAAACTTCAGGAAACTTCACAGTAACGATGAGCAACATTGGAAGATGTGGAATTTGGCGTTGGAATTTCCAAAATATCTGTTGTTACCTTGGAAACAATGCAAAAAGGTCAAAACTTTGGATTTTCACAGAACATTCCAGAACATCAATGTTAAATTAATTCTAGAGACATTAAATTGTATATGATTATGGAGGGAAAAAATTGCAGCAGGGGTTTGACTTTGGAATATTCAAAATGGCCGCCGTTACCATGGAAACAGCAAAAATATCCAAAATTTCCAAATGCTTCAAACTTAATGAAACTTTGCAAAAATGTTACTAGACATCTGTAGATGCACTATTTGACTTTTGGAATTTTCAAACTGGCTGCCGCTCACCTGGCAATGGGGGAAGGGTGCCATCCGTTATTGCTAGCAATTACAAATCTAGTTTTTATTATTTTTCTTCCACACATTTTGTCCAGGAGATTTCTGGAAATCCAATGAACCAAAGTTGATGGAACTCTACTATATTGAAGACCCTTAGGTGGAGAGTTGCAGTCACCATGGAATGGTTCAAGATGGCTACCGTTTCCATGGAAACTGCAAAAATGTGAAAAATTTTCAAAATTGCAGATCCTTCATTATAAGACCCAAGTGAATAAAACTTTATGGAAGTGTTACCTGATATGTTTAGATGTGCATGCAATATCAAGAAGTTCCAAAATGGCCGCCATTGTCATGGAAACAGTGCGAAAGTTTAACATTGACCCTATTGGAAAACACATTAAAGCTTCAATTTCTTGAAGAATATAGCATCAATCCCAATGAAACTTTATAGATATGTAACATGGCATGTACCAATGTGGCACCTGTCTTTGGAATTTTGGAAATGGTACCCGTTACCATGGAAATACCAAAAATTTCAAAAATTTCAAAATGCTCCAAAATTAAAGAAACTTTACAACAATGTTTATAAACATCTGTAGATGCGGTCTTTGACTTTGGAATTTTCAAAATGGCTGCCGCTCACCTGGCAATGAGGGAAGGGTGCCATCCGTTATTGCTAGCAATTACAAATCTAGTTAGAAATGTTTTCGTATCATCAAAAACTCTGATTAAATATCAAATTAAAATAATAATTTAATATGATTAAACCTAGATATTATAGTTTCATGCTATATTACATAAAATGAAGATTGCTGTATTCTAAATGATTATCTACTTTAGAAATTTAATGTCTTCTATAAATAACAGTTGCTCATGTAATTACTTATATCGAACCAATGGTAAAGTTCCATTTAAATTATCTTACAAACAAAAACGTGTAAACCAAAATGTCGGTATGATATAGACAACGACAAACGATGACAACCAATCATACCAACAATGAAACTTTCGGGGACATTTTCTCAAAGGATTTATGTCCACAAAGTGTCAGTGTGCCTCAAGAATTGTCAGATTAAAATCTCAGTAGAGTATGGTCAACTACACACGATGACAATTTCAAAGTTATAAAGTGTATCGCAACATCTAAAAGGTATTGCTGTAACTAGGTGCCAATTATTAACAATATTAAAAATAATAAGTCAAACAACTCCAGTTCAAATTGTTCAATCAAACTGAAGGAATACCATGGTCAACTATGCATTGTAACAAACAATCTAGAGCCCTAGTTACACTGTCTCGTTTCAAGAGCTACGTTTTACTACGTTTAGAAAGCGTAGCGACACGGGAATACACGTAACGAAGCGTATTGAAAAGTAGTGATCCTTGGTTCAAAACGGGACATGCCCTGTATGTTTTGAAAATTCATCAACAAACGTAGCGAAAATTGAGACGTAGTAGAAACCTAGTAAATACGTATCAAAGCTTAGCGGAACGTAACACAACGTGCTTACTACGTGTCGAAACGTATCAATGCGTGGTGGAAACGTGGGCCTACACGTACTTATACGTAACAAAAATGTAATAAGAACGTAGCACAAACCTAGCAAAACCTAGCTTTCAAAAAAACTGGACATTTTTATTCAAAACGTAGTTGAAACTTAGCATTTTAAAACGTAGTAAACCGTGACAGTGTGACTGGGCTTAACTTCGACGATCGCAGAGGAGTGGCGTTTACAAGTTGTAATTACGTTTTCTAATTCAGAAATGGTCGAAATGATGAAAAATTTTCAAATCAAAATAACGGGTTTCACATTATAATAATAAGTGATCCTACTAAATATGACAGCAATCTCAAATGGGTTGCAATTACTGGGTGTTAGGTTGTAGCATTAAGTTAAATAAAACTATAAAGTCACATCTTTTTTATTCATAACTCTTAAAAATTGTGAACTACAAAACAACAGTATTGCATGATAGTCGTCAGGATATATAACAAACAATCATATTTAGTATGACGATCGTACTCAAAATGATTGTTTGTCATCTTTATAGCAAAAGTTCTGTTGTTATTACCGTGTTTCATAAGGACAAATGGTGAAAATAATTATATATTACTCTACACGCGCATAGCGAGAGTCATAAAGGGTCATAACATAATTTTGTTTAATTCTATCCTTTTATTTGCATTATATATATTGAACTCAAGCTTGAACTGTATGTGTTCAAACTCCAAATTCCTTTTTTTTTAATACTTTCGTATCAGTGTAGTAGGACACGCATGTTGAAACAAGAGGATGGCCACTGTAAAGCGACAAATGCGTCCTAAATCTCGGAGCGTGTATATGATTTTATTTTTCCATATAATTTCAATTTTCTTGTCATGCCATTTTGCTGTTTAAAACAAAAACAAAAGATATGATATTGTACAAAAAAAAAGAGCTTGGGGGTACATTTAACTTGACAAAATCAGATAATTGGAAAGAAAACTTAACCTTACAGTTAATCATACCATGTAAGGTATGTTTTGATTGGTCTTTGAAGTAAACAAAAGTATTTCGTGGAAATTGTGGATTTTAAAAGACTAAACCTTAACTTCCTTTTCCTGTGTTTTTGTGACATTTTGACGAAGTGTGAATTATTATGGCGGGTGATGCAGGCATAGGAGGAGTCGCTTATACTGTCGACACCCAGTCTCGGAGGGGGGAGGTATGCAATTCTTTCTTTTTTGTCTTTTACCTTGATATGTGTCTTCTTTGATTTGAACATCGGTAAAATACTATTGCCTCAATTTGCTTTTTTCGCAAATCATATAGTAGCTTGACATTAAGCCAGTATGAACCAAAATAGCAATAATTCATACTAAATATTAAAACAGGAAATAATGATTATGTCTTACCTTGTTTTACATGGTCAGGATTGAATCCGCTCCTAAATGCTTTTGGTGAACCCCACTCAGTACTGATCATGACGTTATGATATGGCTGATACCAAAAATCGTAACCGAATTCAATAGATTCACGTTCCCATTTTTTCTTTATTGTAAAGCTTTTGCCGTCGATCAAAACAAAACCACCTTAAAGTAATAAAATGAAATATTTATAGAGCATACAGCAAAAGATTTAGGGACCAAAAATGTCATATTGGGTTTTGGTTTGCATGTACTGTCAATGAAACTGCAGTTGTATCGTTATCTCTTTACTTTTAAAAAAGTAAACGACGATAGTTGTTTCATTGGCAATCATACATTATTTTATATAGTATTTTGTTTTCCTGCCTTGTAGTTGTAATGTTCAAGAAAGTATGCATGAATATAAAGTCCTAAAATTAATCATTTCAAAAAGTTTTTTATATTGAGGACAAAAAAATACCATTAGAGAATTTGTGGAAAAAACTATAAAAGTCTAGTGTGTTTTATAGAACATACCTTTGGCGTCTCCTTTCGGATCTCCCATACAGCTTATCATTATATCACCGGAACCAAGACAATGTGTCGTGTGAGGAGCTGACATCCCACATTTTTCTGTCATCTCCCATGGCTCAATACTCTTAATAAAATATAAAACTTAATACATAATACATTTTTGTACAAAATCTTTTTTTAAGTTTGAAATCATTATTTTGGTAAACTTCAATGGTTTTGGAAATTTCTGCTGATTTAAAACCAAACTTCAAATTAAACAAAAGGTTGAGTATATTTTATACACCTGAATAGCTGAGTTTTATTATAAAATACGCGTACACATAATTACGTGTAAAAGAAAATCCTTTATTTTATCAAAATATTCGAATATGTGCTGCTATCGATTCATTGTCTTCCCGTGCACAAATTCGCGTACACAATTTTTTTATTCAAATTCGAAAGTCAGACAGCGCAATTGCGAGGGAAACCCCACGATGAAATAAAAGTTAAACAAACGTGAAATTGATCTAATTTTAACCGATTTTGAAAGAAAAAAATAAATTCGCCACTCATTCCCTGCTTTGACAAAGTTTTATTAGCAAATGGGAAAGCATGAAGTACATATTGAAACACATATATACCCCTCGATCTTTTCGTTTATTTGTCACGTGCTTCATGATTCGGTGTTGGTTGTTTATTAATAGGTAACGATTGGTTAAGTTCGACACCAAAACCCCTGTTATTGTCCTCTATATCCATTTTATTTGCCGCCGAACGTTTACATCTCTCAATCGCCATCGTCCTCGTCATCATCAACAAGAAACGTAAATCTTATTAAGTATAATAGTTTATAGCCGATTGCATTGAGTGTGTAGGCAAAGGTTATATCTTTGGTTAGCTTACTTGCAAGCTGAACCGTGAAGTCATTATTAGGTTAGGTAAACTACCTTCCTTTAAAGCCAATCTATCTGTTTGTAGGACTAGGCCACTTGGAAAGTAGGGTAGTATACGTTACCTGATAAAGACTTCATGGTTCAGCTAACAAGCAAGCTAACCAAAGATATTACCTTTGCCTACACACTCATTGCAATCGGCTGTAATTACCGTGTCTAGTTGAGGTTTTCTTTGATCGGTTCCAGTGTCCACCACATATATTCTGTTGCTGTTGACTGATGGTAAAATAAGTCGGTTTCTAGATCTTGACGGATCGTCATGACAACTGGAACATGCATTCCATCCTGAATGATGAAGTTCGTCTGCCACATTTGGCATATGCAGTCTGTGGATAACCTCAAAAAAGATAATCAAAGCTAAAATTGACTTCCAAGGTATGTATGTAACTGTTATATTGGTGTATGATTTACTATGCCAACCCATGTATCTGATTTGGCATGGCTTGGTGGTAAATAGTTACATCAGTAAGGCAATTGATACGTGTATATAAAAAGCCAATAAGAGCCGCCATCAACACGTATTTGGTGGCATATTGTAATACAATCGTATATAATTTAATTTTGGATGTAACGCGTCTTCTGATTGGCTGACGTTATTTTGTTATGAGCCCATAGACATAATTTAGTCATGTGACTGTGACGTCATCAACGTTTTTTCATGGTTTTCTACGGTTTAAAATGGAATTTAGAATTAAATTATAAGAAATGACTGTAATATTTTTTCTGTCTATTCGAAATAACATAAAAAATGTGGTGCACACTGTTAAATAACCCGCTACGCGCGTTATTCAGTGTGCACCAAATTTTTTATGTTATTTCTTCATAGACAGAAAAAATATTACAGTCATTCCTTAAGTATCTAACACTATGGTGGTTAGAAATCAGAATTGTTATTCATCTTTTTTTCTAAAATAGAATGTTTACAAATTTTGTTTCAGTTACAAACGTTACAATGCCTACAAATGTGATTGGTATTTTCAAAATCTCTATAGTGTCGTGTTCACCTAATATTGACGGCAACGCCATCGTCTCTATAACTGGGCGGCTGCAATTAAAAATATCATTTTGCAACAGAATGGTATGTTGCGTCTAACGACATGAAGACTGGACTATACCATTATCCCTGTGGATTTAAATTACTCTTCTTTGATTATTAACTTCACTTTGACACATTTCAAATACCGTTATTCTGTCTCATAAATTGTCACACTATCTTATCTAACAAACTGTTAGGTGCGGGTATTCACGGTAACATGTTCAAAGTTATAAAATGTCTTTATTCAAACTTGAAAAGTGCTATTAGACTTTCGCCAATGATGTTTACAGACTGGTTTTCGGTAGATTCCGGTGTACGCCAAGGAGACAACCTCGCACCTACATTGTTTGCGTTATTCATTGACGATCTGGTGCCACTTATCAAAGGTCTTTCGCAAGGAGTATTGGTTGGAAACGACATGATTAGTTGTTTATTTTACGCTGATGACGTCGTTCTCATTTCGGACTCAAGTGAAGGCTTACAATCTCAACTCAACGTTCTACATGACTGGACAAAGAAAAATCTTCTTAATGTGAACATTGAAAAAAACCAAAGCTATGCATGTTCGTAAGGCATCTTCCAGTAGATCAGATGGTTTGTTCAGACTCGGAAAAAAGGAATTAGATTACGTAGAAAAGTACCGTTATTTAGGCCTAACATTGTCCGAAAACATCGACTATTATAAAGTGTCTGTTAATAAACTGTCAGCGGCAGCTAGCCGATCATTAGGATAGTTAACATCCAAATTCTTGCATATGGGAAATATGGACTTCGAAGTATACACAAAGATATATGACAACACAGTTATCCCGGTTATGGATTATGCGTCTGGAATATGAGGTATCAAGCGCTATGACTCACTTGAGAGACTACAATACAGAGTTATAAGGACATTCCTTGGCATTAGCAAATGTGCTCCGATTCCTGCTGTCTTAGGGGATATGGGTTGGCTACCTGTATATATTCATACGCAGTGTAATGCAATACGCCTATGGTGTCGCCTCATGAAAATGCCAGACAATAGACTTTGTCGTAAAGTGTTCTGTTGGGACATTGAAACCTCTACACACTACAAAAATACCTGGTTTAACAATATCAAGACAGTTTTAAATACTTGTAATCTTACGCATTTGATCAACTACAGTGGCGAGAATATTTCTACAAACTACGTTTTAGAAACAGTCAAAAGTAAATATGTAGATGACTTCAAAGATAAATGGAGTAATGAAGTGCGAACAATGCCCAAACTGAGAACGTACAAAACTTTTAAGTCCGAATTCTCAACGGAACCATATGTAAAAAGACATTTATCAAGGGTGCAACGTTCAGCACTTGCAAGGATTCGTTCTGGAACTTTTCCACTAGAAATTGAACAAGGTCGTTACAGAAACATTCCACCTAATCTACGTATATGTAAATAGTGTAATTCAGGTTCGATTGAAGATGAAACACATTTCCTCATCTATTGTGACCGTTATACTGATGCACGAAACAGACTGTTACGGGAGTTACCTTCTATTCACATTGATGAGCTACTTCCAAACGAAGCCATTACAGTACTCTTAAATGCTAATACCAAACTTGTAGCAAACTTTATTTTAGAATGTTCCAATATAAGACGTGAATTTATAAAACTGTTTAATCTTTCAATAGTAAATATCGAAGTATACGCATGTCCACATTTTTTTTAAATGTTATAATTTTGACCTCATTTTCTTATATGTGTAATATTTAAAGTTAAAACATGATAGTGCATCATAAGCCTATTTGGCTGGCTGAATCATTATGTCAATACTCAATGTACATTATATTGTATATATTCAGGTTGCACTCTAATAAACTATTCATTCATTCATTCATTCATTCATTCATTCATTCATTCATTCATTCATTCATTCATTCATTCATTCATTCATTCATTCATTCATTCATTCATTCATTCATTCATTCATTCATTCATTCATTCATTCATTCATTCATTCATTCATTCATTCATTCATTCATTCATTCATTCATTCATTCATTCATTCATTCATTCATTCATTCATTCATTCATTCATTCATTCATTCATTCATTCATTCATTCATTCATTCATTCATTCATTCATTCATTCATTCATTCATTCATTCATTCATTCATTCATTCATTCATTCATTCATTCATTCATTCATTCATTCATTCATTCATTCATTCATTCATTCATTCATTCATTCATTCATTCATTCATTCATTCATTCATTCATTCATTCATTCATTCATTCATTCATTCATTCATTCATTCATTCATTCATTCATTCATTCATTCATTCATTCATTCATTCATTCATTCATTCATTCATTCATTCATTCATTCATTCATTCATTCATTCATTCATTCATTCATTCATTCATTCATTCATTCATTCATTCATTCATTCATTCATTCATTCATTCATTCATTCATTCATTCATTCATTCATTCATTCATTCATTCATTCATTCATTCATTCATTCATTCATTCATTCATTCATTCATTCATTCATTCATTCATTCATTCATTCATTCATTCATTCATTCATTCATTCATTCATTCATTCATTCATTCATTCATTCATTCATTCATTCATTCATTCATTCATTCATTCATTCATTCATTCATTCATTCATTCATTCATTCATTCATTCATTCATTCATTCATTCATTCATTCATTCATTCATTCATTCATTCATTCATTCATTCATTCATTCATTCATTCATTCATTCATTCATTCATTCATTCATTCATTCATTCATATGCATTGAAGTAATTTATTTTCCTATATCTAAACTTTGCACTTTTTCTTTCAAAGATTGAATATGTCACGACAATATTGGATCCCTACAAGAAACAACACCAAAGTAAACCAAGGAAAAGACGAAGTTTAATATTTGAAAAAAGTAAGCAATCATTTAAATGAACTAGGATGGGAAGGTCAATAAACAAGGCGTGGCGAGGAGAGACAGTATAGACGTTTGTCTAATTTTGAAAACACATTGAACTACTAGATGTCTTTTGTGAGTGTTGTTGGATTGCTGTATCATAAAAGAAAAGCCAGTCCACAGCCTAAGATTCAAGTCTTGACATCGAATAACGAATACACATATAGTTATAATAGGAGTTCTCCAAGAGGAGCGGAATCATACATGTGAATCTTACAGATTTTATGTTTTTTCAGTGCTTTAATCATTAAATCTATTATTCCCACAAAAGTAATGAACATCAGGTATATTTTGCTACAGGTAAAGGTCAAATATTTAACTAAACTGACTTATTTCGGTATGCTTTATGTTATGGATGGGTAGCTCATTTATTATGTATATCTCGAGTATTTTTTCACATATCCTTCAAACGCTCAAATTACCAAACATTTTTTATTCGTTATAAGTACAAAAAAGTCATTAAATAACAACGACTGTAGTATAAGTTACAAGTCTGTATTGTGAATACCCGACCTTACATCTTTTACAAAACATACCACCGCTTCGATAAACATATAAAAAAAGATTAACCTATTTATGATATATCAGTAAGAAAGTATCAATTGATACAATGAAAAGAGGTTCAGGTATTATTTTCAATTCATGTAAGTTAAATGGGGTAACTTGAGCAATGTATCCGAAAGAGATATGCGTGCAAGTAAATAAAATAAAAGAAAGAAATATATATCCAACGTGTATAATTCTGTCAATGTATATACCGTATTTAACTTAACGTAGGTGTTTGCTTCTTTTGAATCACTCTGCAAATTATGGTTGTATTTCCGTAGTCCAAAATTTTGTCACGTAGTGCATGTACCTTGTGAATTCACATGCAGACATATAAAACACAAGCAAAAAAACTCTCTTCGGCAGTTCTTTTTATCTGACAAGATGCTAGTTGAAAATCAAGAAAGTTTTTCAGTGTTGAGAAAAAGTTAACTGCAGCAAAAACAAATCAATTGAACAAATGATGAATAGATAAATTGATATAGTAAAGTAACTGTTTCAAAATAACATGTAACAAAAATATTGGCATCGCGCAAAGGGGGGCTTTTCCCCGCGTCTTATTTCACTAAACCCATAAGGGATATACTGATTGGTATTTTAGTCCAGAAGATTAGTTGAAATACCTTTTAGTTACTGATATTTTTATAGTTTAGATCTTAGACAAAGTAAACTCATTACGTAGAAGATTGCTGAATTACTTCAATGTATTTACCAGCAATGTTGGAATATTCCAAAATATAAACTATCTAAAAATAATAGCGGAAGGAAAAAATAAAATCTATTCGGGTACAGATACCAAGTGAGCAGAACTTAGACGTTCTTGTAGCATAGGGAGGGAGAAGAAATGGAAACATAAGTCTTACTTTTTATTTTGTATTGTTGTTATTGTGTTCAACAAGGTACAGAATCAAAGAAAACTGGAGATTCTTTTGTCGCTAATACGACACCCCCTCCAAAAAAACACCCAACCCAAACCCTTTCTACCTTGCAGTAAGTTGGTGATTTGGGGTCAACGTCTACTGTGACCAGGTAATCTGGCTCAACATTCCGTCTGCTTGGTGGAATGATACAGGGAATATACACCAATGTCTCCCTAGCACCGCTCCGCATGGCAGAAAGTGGTGAGGCATATCCAGGTCCTCCGCAACAAGCTGTCAAGGAAAATAAACATAAAAAAAAACAAAAATACAAGGTGAAAAAATCATAGTAGTGTGACTGTACAAACAATATTTCCAGACAGAAATGAGGAGCAAAGAAAACTACTAATACAATATTGCTACACTTGATTGCATGTAACTAATAGCATACACTATGTGAACCATACCGTTCAACGAATAATGTTTGTTTATTATTTCTTATATCTTATAAGCTTATCAAGAAGTAGTCTGGATATTTATTCAAAATTACGTAATTTTATATACGACAGGAGAAAAATTAATACTGTTCCAAACACTATATGTGCATGAAATCATTAAAAGATTGATTGATTGATTGTTGGTTGCTTAACGTCCAGTGGCAAATATTTCATGCATATGCAGGACGAGAACAAATTAATAATAAATACAATATGTATGTCTAGTAATAGAGCCCATCCAGGATGATGGTCGGGGAAATGCCAATGGAAAATGAGGGTATATTGGATAGGGACAGAAATTTTGCCTTGCAACAAGCCACCTACGGACCCCTCAAATCATTAAAAGAAAGCTCAACACAACAGTAGAAATCGAAACTACAGAAAAACACAGATAAAAATTATTACTCAAAACCACAAAGAATGTCGTATATAGACGTATAAATCTGATTAAAATTTTGAAAATGCAGGAAAACATCCACAATAGTCAAAATTAGTGCTGCACACTGATCTAAAGACATTCGGAGGCACGTCTGATAGAGCGGTCTAAAAAAATAAAAAAATATGTTTAACTAGAACTCACCAGATTCCTCTTCACAGTCCGACATTTTTAAAAAGAATAAATTCTTACAGGTAGCAGAAGACTCAACCGTAAAGAAAGAAATAGTTGTCCGGATGTAAAATAATAACCGGTTGACTAGTTATGAATATGATATTTGGATTGCTGGGTTCAAATGCAATGTCATTATATTTTGTAATAGGGTGGGTTTTTTTCGAATAGGGACAAGGGGTCATAAACCTCTTTAAAAGTCTTTTCAGTGTTCTGTTCTGTCAAAACGGAAGACTAAAAGTTGAAGGCTGTTATTGTCAGAAATTTGCCTTAGATTAAAATACCCCAAAAGTTGTTAAATAAATCCTGTGCAAGAGTGCAGCTCTATTTTCCCTCAGTATCAGAGTGCAATATCCAACTCTGTAACTTTAAAGGACAAGTCATTTGCCACTTATTTTTTAATCACTTAACTATAATAATTTGTACGACTGTAACAAAAAAAAAAAATGACGTAAATTGCGAATACAGACATGATAGATGTTGGCCAAAAAATTGGTATTATTAAAAAAAAAGGTTTTATACTAGTAAATTTAATAAATTCCTGACACATGCGTGACGTGGAATAAAAAAGTTTTCGGATCCAAATCATACCGCTTTTAAACTCGAGAAGTGAGAATCCTCGTTTCTCAGTCATTTTCAATATACACGAAATGCTTGTCGAAATATACATTTATTATGATTAATTATGCTTTCACGCATTAAAATTAGACAACAGAAAATATTTATTTGCACAAACACGTTTACATTAAAGAGTTGTAGCACTAAATACAACCAATAAAACCGACTATTGTATATAATTATATAGGAGTGATAGTGGCCTTCGAATTAAAATAAAAAACACACGACTACAACTGTTTGTGTTTTATTGTTTTATCGTTAAAGTGTATGTACAAACATACAACGTAATTGAAATTTAGTCAGCTTTTTCTTCATAAGACAAATTTATTTATATAATAATGAATGGCATATAATGCATTAGACATATTACCGAGTGCATTTTAAAATAAAAATGAAGTAAGTGTTTACACTTTGTATTTGATTAGTGAAGTTTAAATTGGTTTTTAAAACAGTCTATGGAAGAAGCGAATCGATAAAAACTTTTCTTATATCACATAGCGATATTGTCTAATATCAATTGTAAATATGCAGACATTCCATGCAGAAAATGTTAATTTCGGCAACGAAAAATTAAGAAAATACTAACTTTAAAACTTATTGTTCAAATATAAACAACAATTGAGTCTAAATATACATCCAGAAGTTAGTTAGAAGCAAACGTTTATGTCCGTGTAAAATTTGAAGTGCTGTGTTTTTCTTATATACATAAATATGCAAATGCTATTATTTCTAATATCAATGCGATACTTTTAAAATAACATAGCGGTGTTTTTGTTATATCAATATTAGTACTTATTAGTATTAATATTTGACTGCTGTGCCCAAACTTTGACAATTTTACCTATTATGTCTGTTTTGTTCACGCATCGTTGTAAATATGACTTAATTTGATGAGACTGTCATACATGTGAGAGGTTAAGCGCTATAAAACTAGATTCAATCCACCATTTTCAAAACTTGAAAATGCCAGTACCGTTTGGGTTTAATAAACAATGTCGTAATCAAATAACTAAAACTATTGTTCCCATATATATCATTTAAGCAAATTTTATAATGAACGCACCGAAATAATATATATCCGATATGCTCGCAACGCACGCATGGAAGACTTTCTTTATTGACAACAGTGAAACTAACTTGTGACAAAGATGAATCATACTGTCTTCGTTCAGATTGATTCGACAAATCTGACCTGTACTTTTGAATCTCCTTATTTATATACAAATTAGACCGTTGGTTTTCCTGTTTGAATGGGTTAAAACTAGTATTTTTTTGTTCCTATATTGCGTAGTGTTCGCTGTGAGCCAAGGCTCCGTGTTTAAGGTCCTACTTTGATCTATAATGGTTTACTTGAAACAAATCATTACTTTGATGGAAAGTTGTCTCATTCGAACTCATACAACATCTTCTTATATCTATAAATCTTTAAAATTTCCCCTTATAAATAACTGCTTTTCAGTCCTCCAAAAACGTCATTTGGGTGCTGAATCTTTTGTAAAGTGCATTTATGAACTAGCACACGTCTAAAACTTTAACGGTAACGACAGTTATGATGGTACAAGAACGATTACGTCAATAAAATTACCAAATAAACAACACTGAACGATCTAAATTTATAAATATAGAAGAGATATGGATTGTTTTTTGCACTAAGAAATGATCGCGTATTTATACGATCGGTTACTAGTCAAAAACGAAAGTCAAATATCTGTGGCAACAATATATCGGAATGCCCTCACGGTCATAGCAATGTAAAAGAGCGTCCATGCTGCGAGCTGATTATGTTCATAGAGATATCGATTTACCAAAGGGAAAAGTCTTTGATATCCAAAAAGAACTGTTTTCCTTGTCAATATTTTTTTCTATGTTATTAAGGTAGCACAATACAAAGATTTTTTCACCACCAATCAGACAACTTTAAACTGACGTAATTCATTTCATCCTTCTTTATATTTTATAAATGAGGTACCAAAAGAAAGAAGAAATAATAATCTTTCAAATTGTGATAATTGCATTATAACATTAATATTACATAATCAATTGTTATGTAATTAGTTGCTATATTGTGATGTCCACACTTGAATGAATTTAGCTTCTTTGTTCTTCATAGCATCCCAAAATATTTTATAGATTTCCAAAAACATCAATAGAACAAATTTCATACCCAATTGAATTTAGTGATCTCTTATGAATTGATGCTGCAAACTTCATTGAAGATTTATGAGAGAATGAATTACAATAGGAAAAATCTGAGACACAGTTTTGGAGGTCAAACTGTGTTGTGCAAGAATCTATAAAATATTTTGGGATGCTATGAATAACAAAGAACCTAAATTCATTCAAGTATGGACATCACAATATAGCAACTAATTACATAATCATTAATTATAATGATTAATAAACACATTTTCTGTTTGACAAGATTTTTGATTTTCGTTGTATCTGAAGTTGTTCAATGTATAGTCTGAGGCTACTCAGTTGGTATCTTCAATAGTTATCAAAGGTACCAGGATTATAATTTAGTACGCCAGACGCGCGTTTCGTCTACATAAGACTCATCAGTGACGCTCAAATCAAAATATTTTTATCAAGCCAAACAAGTACGAAGTTGAAGATCATTGAGGATCCAAAATTCCAAAAAGTTGTGCAAAATACGGCTAAAGTAATCTATTCATCAAAGTTCGGGAAATCAGCATTTGTACATTTTAATTTGTTTGGAATATTTATTTTACCATTTGCATATTCATTGTTATTTGGAGCTGTATTGGATTGGATTGTTTGAATGAATGTTTTTTTTTTCTTTGTTTTCTTTTAAGTAATGATTTTTTTGTCTAGTTCGATATTACCCATGTGGATAGGCTATAGCAGTGTGACCTCAAGAGCGGATCCAGCCGTTTTCAAAAGGGGGTTCCAAACCAGAATAAAGGGGAGGTCCAACCATATGTCCCCATTCAAATGTATTCATCTGCCAAAAAAGGGGGGGTTTCCAACACCTGGAACACCCCACCCCCTCTGGATCCACCACTGGACCTAAATTAGAATCTATCAATAGGGTCAAGCAACATTTTCGAATTTCGAAATGATAAGTTCATGCAGGCGTTAATTTTGTTACAGATACGAAATTTAAGTGATATTGGTCCTCAAACATTAAGCCGGTGATGAACTGAGTTTGTGAATTATGTTTGCGGTTTTCTTGACATGCATTGCGACGTGTCATCGTATTCATTTTATATCAGAAAACTATAGCAGTTATATTAGAAAAGTATCGCAATCATAAATTTTTGATATTAAAAAAACATCGCTATGACATAAGACAAACATCGCATTGCTATAATAAAATATAGCAGTATCTTTGACTTATATGTGATTTTGGCTTAGCAAACAATTGAATTCATCTCAATTGCATTCCACTGAATTTTCTACGTGATACTTATTGAATGTGTAAATCTGCAAATGATAAATCGTGTATTTATGTTTCATTTATACAATTCAATTTTCTCGTTTAAATACACCTTGCTTGTTATTACATAAAACAATTCATGGAAATTATACAGCAGATGTATGTCGTGTTAGATGTCACCCTGTTTTAAGAAAAGAATCATTACGACGGCTGTTATACCGAGAAATCTGCCTTTCTTCGTACAAATGCTAACATGCGTCTGAAATTTCCCACAATGCAACTCGTTGATATAAGACAATATCGCTCATTGATATAAGAAAATTTTTTTTCGTGTCGCTTCTTCCATAGTTTGTAAAAGCGATTTACAAACACTTAATTTAATGAACATGACAATAACTAATTCCCACACATCACTTTTAAGATACATGTATTGATCAAACATTGCAAATGATGAATAACAAAGAGCGCAAGCTTTCGGATCAAAAAGGGGGAGAAAAGGGGGCTATATGCACTCTTGGTTTTATCGTGGCGGCCATTTTTTTTTATTGGTTAGGGAAGTCGAATTATACAGTGAGAACCACCGACATTCGGTGGGAGAACTATCAATCCTAGTTGTTACATAAGATAAAGTTTTTCAACAGCTGAACTTCTTGCATAAAGTATGGTCTGTGGAATAGAAGAACACTAATTAAAAAGGCCCAGTTTCAATATTAGTTGATATCGGCTTTGAACAAGCTAGTTAACTGCGAGTACTCTCAGATGTGTACTTGGTTGTCTCTGACACATTCTCCATTTGCGTTCTCAATTTTATTTATGTCTTTTCTGTTGTTGGTGATGTATTGTAAATACCCTGCCTCGTCCGGTCTGTGTTTTTGCTAGATTTCTCTGCTTTGTATCGATATGATGAGATCCCTTTTAAACTGATTTTTATAGTTTGTTTTATGCAGTTGTAATGTAACATCGTTTGTGAGCATTATAATTCCGTTGACCTAAACAGAACCACCAATACAATCATACGTATGCTTACAAACTGTGTCTTGCATGGCAATTATTGTTATCCAGATAATCTTGTCTTACCTAAAGAAATGATTGTAGTGAACACAGTCTAATTAGATAAGACTTCTAAGTTAATTCGGATTTTTCAAATTTTTGTTATCACAACGTGTGATAAAAGAATTATATGCAACAAGTTTGTCTACTTTTAACTATGGAACGCCAACACTGTCTTGTTATGCCCATTTTTTGTTACATGATGTGCATTTACCTTTGTATGATGTGCACTTGTCATCATATGATGTGCACACACCTTTATGTGAGGTGCAAATATCCTCATGTGATGTGCAAACATCATTATATAATGTGCAAACATCATTATATGATGTGCAAACGTACATATATACTTATATGATGTGCAAATATACTTATATGGTGTGCTAATGTACTTATATGATGTGTAAACATTCTTATATGATGTGCAAATATACTTATATTATGTTGAAAGATCCTTATATGATGTGCAAATATACTTATATGCTGTGCAAATATACTTATATCCTGTGCAAATATATTTATATGATGTGTACAGTATCATTATATGATGTGTACATATCATTATATGATGTGCAGTTTCCCTTATATTATGTGCAAACATCTTTATATGACGTGTTTGTGTCATTATATTATGTGCTTGTAATCTTATATCATGTGGTTTTATTTATTTCATTATATGATGTCGAAACGTCATTATATGATGTGCTTTCATCGTCGTTATGGTCAATGAACATGATTACGATTAGAATGATTACTGTCTACGTCATAACTGATTCCGATCTGCTTCTGCGGAGTAACTACTAATTGAGATCAAATCTGTAGCTACTGTTTGGAAAATGGTTGAGACTTGAGATAAACCTTGGCATGTTAGAACCTCGTTTTAAGATGCAAAAAATCACATCTGATATTGTTGGAAAATTGTTAAAATATATATGAACTGCAAAGTTTTCTTTAAATCGACGGGTCTTCAATAATGAACATACGGAGTCTACAATACGATTAAGGTTATTAAATTTAGGAAATGATTCTTTTATGTCATGCTCTATGATCGTTTTAAACGAGGGAAGGCATTATATTTGTCAATTTCGGGATACCTAACGTTAGCATTTTTTCTATAAAAAGTTAATACACGAATTCTAGTATGTTCATTTATGTAAATATTGTCTTGCTGATCATTTTAGCTGTTTGAGTTTCTCTTTATAAATTCTCAAGAGACACAAAAGAATTGGAAAAAAATCGGACTTTGATAGAGTAATGGCTCATATAAGGGACCGGTCATTTGTAACCAAAAAAAAAGAGGGATAGGAAGAAATAAAGGGGGCCTTACATTTTTATCATTTATGGAATGGAAAGGTGGCATTCAATTTTATATAGTTATAAATTTGCCGCGGTATAATATTATGGCGAATTCTTCGTCATCCGTAGGCATCAATCTTTATGCCTCGTTCCGCTCACCTGAATTGTTAAAACCTGAATATTTAGTTTCAACAGTTTCTTCTAGCAGCGAACTTTTCATCTGATGCTATTATTGAATGAAGGTGTGGTAAATATTAATGAAACCACAAACGGCAAATCCAAACTAAGTTCCCTGAAGTCGCAAACAATTTTCATACTTCAATACTTTGATTTTGTAGGTGCTTGTTTATACCTTGCAAGAAAAGGTTTCTCTATTATTAGTTATCAAGATAATAGCCAATAAAACAACAAAACTGTGAAAAGCCAAAATTGCCCAAACGGACCTTTACTATAGATCGAGTATAATTCACACACATTGCACTATTTGTTTTTTTTAATCTATTATGTTTCCAGGATAAACGCAAAATATTAAAAGCCGCTGCCGTAAATCTTCACTTTGAAAAATTCAAACACAACTCTCTATCTGCAAGAGAACAACAGGTCTCAGCAAACAATAAATAAATGCAGTGTGTTAAGGGTATTAAGACACCAATCTGATTAGATTACAGATATTGTGTGTTTCAGCTTTGCTTACGTCGATCTAAAAACGCGCAATTCAAGACAATTGGGATTCTCTGGTCTTATCGAATTGGTACACACCTTCAAAAATTTGAAGGCTGAAATTTCATTGGCTGATGTAATATATACAAGGACAGAAAGTAAAATTTCGTGTTGTCAGATCCTTGTATCCAAAGCTTAAACAGATGATCTGTACATTATATATAAATAAATAAATGTGTTAGACACCGACTCTAGTGTGAGGGAAGAAGCACGTGTATTTCCTTGTTCGAAATTAATATAAAAAAAAAAAAAAAAAAAAAAAAAAAAAAACTAAACATGGTTTATTTTATTTTTAAGTTTCATCATTGTTTTATTTTTTCCTCATTTTAAATTGAAACAAACTATTTCGCTTACCTTCTGAAATAGATTAAATCTCTTTCAAGAAATTTAGAATCAAACATTTACAAAAAAAACTTGCCCCCCCCCCCCCAAACACTCACAAAAAAAATCAATGGTCGGTAAGTTAGTCCTGTTTAATTGAGTCTAGAGGTGTATACTAGTATATGAGCGGCTTCCCACGAACCTTTTATATTGCGAGTAACTGCATGTCTAGTGGTGGTGCTTTCGTGGTAGCATGTTCGGCTTGAATGAGGGAGGTCTTGGGTTCGAATCCGGCCGAGTCAAAACCAAAGACTTTAAAATTCATATTTGCATGCTGCTTCCCTGCTAAACACGCGGGATAGGATTAAGAGCAAAAGCTGGTCGGCTCGGAATCAGAAAAATGTGTCCGGGTAAGGTTACATATATATCCTCCTTCGGAATGTTACCTTTTGAACTAGCATGTTAACAATCCGGCTCAAGGTGTCGGTCTAGTACAAAACAGGTTTAATATTCATAACATATTAGCATGTTCTTGTACGAATATGCATATATCAATTTTCCGCTGGACGTCAAGAATCCACCCATAATCATCTATAGTTGAAACTGTAAAATATATGCACAAAAACATGATAAAAAGCTGCACGTAAATGTAATGCACCGAGTTCAGGTTCATTCCATATCTCCTTTAATCATAGCTGACTATGCGGTATGAGCTTTGCTCATTGTTGAAAGCCGTACGGTGACCTATAGTTGTTAATTTCTGTGTCATTTTGACCTATCGTGGAGAGTTGTCTCATTCGCAGTCATACCACATCTTCTTTTAATAAGTAGTCGAACTGCTGTATCACTAGCATGTCAACACTTAAGTGTGCGATTTCGAATTCCGCACGTGGCAGGTAAGCTCGACTCCAATCTTACTTGACCAGAATTGTCTGTTTTCCAATCGAAGGTCAGGGGGTCTCTCCGAGCACTTCGGCTTTCTCGATCCACCAATATAAACTCACCGTCACGAAATAGCATGAAAGTGTTGAAAGTGGCGCTAAATAACAGTCAATCAATCATCCATACCGGTATACTTATGGCCTCTAAATCTATATATTTATTCTCACAAAGGCAATGTATGACATCAGAATACAGAGATAACAATAATAACTAATTACAGTATATACAAAACTAGAAAGAGAGGTTTCAAAATTACTAACGCCAGCTTGAGGACGCACGTGTTTATATATTATAGATGCACAAAGCTTCTTCAGGACTGAGTTTCGAGTACTCGACATACGTTCAAATAATTTAACTGTAGTGTATCATGTCGTTGTATAAAATTGGAGGACAAATACTCTTTACGTTTTTATAGTGATATTCGTCTCCAATTTGTCGATTGTTACATTGATTGCAAACATGGTTTTATCTTAATACATTTTGCCATCCTTCCTGTTTCTATCGACAATTTGTTATTAGTCATGCAAAATCGACGGAAAACAGCGTCATGTTAAAAGTTCAAAATATTAAAATATTCCTCAAATTCCTGGTTTTTCTTTAAAAATTGTAATTAATAGCTTTTGACGAATTTTGGATTAGCGATTTACAGTTCCGAAACTGAAAAAAGCTGGTCTCACAATCTTTGCTTTATACAGGTAATAGTTTTTAGTTCACAATATAATTTGATGTTGGGGGTTTCAGATTTAAAAGTAATTTTCAGAATTTTAAATATATCTTTTCTAACATATAATTATTACTAAAACCCTATACTTCGCACCCATACACCAGAATGGGCTTGACAATTTTGTCAAAAAGATCAAGTTGACATTTTACAGAAATCTTATACATCCTTTCTGTTTTCAAGTATTCGTACATGGCTTTAAGGCCTTTTCTGATAAATGTTTTTTGTCATATTAAAATTTCACGTTTTAATAACAACACTTCCCAAATAGTTATATTGTTTTATCATCTCAATGTTAGTATCATTGTAAGAAAATCGGAGATTTTTTTACTTCCGTCCAAAAAAAAAAAAACAACTAAGACTTTAATTTTGTCAACTTTACTTTCAAGTTCCATGCCTTACAATAGTCATGGCTTGAAAGCATTGAGTTTAGTCTGCAGGTCCTGTGCTGTTTCAGCCAATAAAACCGTGTCATCTGCAAACAATATAACAAAACAAAGACATAATTATTTCTAATTCTCTTTCCAGATCTTCTGGTATAGTTCTGTTAAGTCCTGTAATATTTTTAGTCACTAAGAAATTATTTTAGTCAATCAAAAGTAAATAAAATAGGAAAGGTGATAAAGGTGATAAGTTTTCTCCTTGTCGAACACCATTGTCACAAGCAAGCAAAGTATTCCGAATTATAATTACCACCGTGTATCATCGGTACAGCGGATATAGCTTTATAGGAGCTTAGTAGCGTGAAAAAAAACTATATACCGTACATTCATTTAACTATGCACCGTACAGAAGGATTTATGTGGTCAGTTATACACCGTACACAACACTTCTTGTCGGAATTAAATATCGAAAAATAACATATGTATACAATATTTCAATGCCAATTATTGAAACAGCTATACTTATTACGCACAAACAGTGGCCTTCTATCAGAAAAAGAGTTGCAATGAATATAGAATCATGTCAGATGAGACGAGCGCCAACTTCTTTGACAAGTATTTGCACATGTTTTTAGTAAAGCGTTCTTGTTTTGGGCAAAAAGTGAGACTTCTCTAATCACCAACCTACGATCAAATCATTATTTCTTAAAAAAAAAAACAATTATGTTTAGATTGAAGTACACATTAATATTAATGTAAACAAAACAAAGATTTTCGTACCGTGTCAGAGGAAAAATCTATCACGACCGCTTGGTTAGTACCTATCTCCGCTGTACCGATGATACACGGAGATGCCAGCGAGTGGGCAAGAGTTGAAACAAAGAGTGATGACACAGTAATAAGATTGACACAGTAATGACAAGATTAATGCTTTTTATTCTATTTTTTTTAAAGAGGCGAAAAAGAGGAACAAAATGCAAAAGACGAGCGTCACTCCATTCATCTCGGTTGGAAAATAAAAATATTAAATACCCTAAATTGGAAAAAGTGTGGCAAAGTGTGATTTTCGGTGGAGTTTTTTCCCACTTTTAACTCAATAACTGTATCATCTACGTAAAATTCGTTGACATTACCGAAAAGGATCAAAATGAGTACCACAATGGGAAAAATCCGATCTAATCGGACGAAAAATTAAATCTAAAACACTTCATCAGGAATCAACCCCTTGTATCTCAGAAATCGTTGACGCTACTCCAAATCTGTTGACATACTCATGTTTCAGAATTTTATTAGCAATTAAAAAAATCTCAATTAAAATAAGTTAAAAATAAATAATCTGTATATGCAAATATATGCTTGATACGGTGCTTTTTGTCCGCAATTCGCTTTTTGTCCGCTTTTGCTTTTTGTCCGATAATTTTGCTTTTTGTCCGAAACTTTTGCTTTTTGTCCGTTGCTTTTTGTCCGTTTTGCCTTTTGTCCGATTATTTTGCTTTTTGTCCGAAACTTTTGCTTTTTGTCCGTTGCTTTTTGTCCGTTTTGCCTTTTGTCCGATTATTTTGCTTTTTGTCCGAAACTTTTGCTTTTTGTCCGTTGCTTTTTGTCCGTTTTGCTTTTTGTCCGATAATTTTGCTTTATGTCCGATATAAAATGTGTATATTTTTGGCAGGTTTCATTTTGAACTTCAAAATACCATGTCCTTTTAGGAGTTAAATACAGACCATACTCACATTATAAATGATTTGTACATGAAATTTCATGTCTTTTACAATATATCGCATTACCTCTAAAATGGCTCGAAGCACTAATATCCTAGACCCGTAGGTGTTGGTCAACAGAGGGCAAGGGGAATACTCTTGTATATCCCTAAGTCTAAAAAAACAACTATTGAAAGCTGGCTAAACTAAGACATACTCCAGGTAGGCCATTATACCAGAAGAAGAGGTAGTCAAACCCTTATAAATGGCTTATAGCACTTTTGTCCTGGATCTACACGAGTTTATCAGCAACGAATTAAAAGGGGCATGAGTTTCGCCGGTATATCACGAGGTAAAAATAAACCTCATTATTGCCAGCTCTTCAAACTAAGAGATTCTCCACGTTGGCCATTATACCAGAGGTATAGGTAGGCAGTGCCTCTTAAATGGTCCATGGGCCATGGCACTTATGTCCTCGACCCGTACGAGTTGGTCAGAAGAGGGTAAGGGGAATACTCTAGTATATCACACAGTCCACCAAAAATAGTGACGGCTGCCCAAACTAAGACATTTTTAGGTGCGCCCTTATACTAGATGTTGGAGTAGTCAATCTCTTAAAAATGGCTCACAGCACTTATGCTATAGACCCGAACGAGTTTGTCAACAATGAGTTAAAAGGGGGATGAATTAGCCCGGTATATAACGAAGTTGAAATAAACTGTTGCCCGCTGGCTAAACTAAGAAATTATCCACGCGGGCCATGATATGAGAGGTAGAGGAAGGGATTGCCTCTATAAAATGACCATGAGCACGTATGAACTAGACCCGTACGAAATAGTCAGCAAAATGTAAGGTTGGTACCCTAGTATATAATAAAGTCGAACTAAACTATTGCTGGATGGCTAAGAGATTCTCCTCGTGGGCCATGATACCAGAGGTAGAGGTTGTCATTGCCTCTAAAATGGCCTAAATCACTTATTCCTTAGAGAAGTACGCGGTATTATCAAAGGGTTTAAAAGGGAGTTGGAACCTCTGTTTACAAAGAAGTCGAAATAAATTATTGCCGGCTTGCTTAAGTACGAGATTCTCCAAGTTGGCCATTAATCCTAGGTTAAATGTGTGCATTGCCTTTTAAATGGCTGATAAAACTAACGCCCTAGACCTGTACGAGTTTGTCAGCAAAAGGTTAAAGGGGGGATGCGATGCCTCTTTTTAAAACGAAAATATAAATTAAGCCGACTGGCCTTACTAAGAGATTCTATACGCGGGGTATTATATCAAAGGATGAGGTAGGCATTACCTCTAACATAGCCATAACACGTATGTCCCAGACCCGTGTAGGTTAATCAGCAAAGGGTAAGGGGGGTACCTAAATATATCACAAAGTCGAAATAAACTATTGCTGGCTGGCTAAAGGAAGAGATTCTCCACATGGGCCATGATACCAGAGGTAGAAGTGGCCATAGCCTCAAAAATGGCCACTTATGCCGTAGACCCGTACCAGTGCTTCAGCAAAGTGTTAAAAGGGGGAGGTGGTATCTATGTTTACAACGAAGTCGAAATGAATTATTGCCGGCTGGCCAAACAAAGAAATTCTCCACATAGGCCATTATAACAAAGGTAGTGGTGGACATTGCATCTAAAATGGCCCATACTTCTTATTCCATTGATCTGTACGAGTTTGTCAGCAAAGGGTAAGGAGGGTACCCTGGTATATAACAAAGTCGAAATAAACTATTGCCGGATGGCCAAAAATAAAAGATGATCCACGTTTATCATGATACCAGAGGTAGAGGTGGGCCTTGCCTTTAAAATGGTTTATAGCACTTATGCCAGCAAAAGGAAAGGAGGGTATTCTAGTATATCGCAAAGTCGTTATGAAATATTACCGGCTGTTCAAACTACGAGATTCACCACATGGGCCATGCTACCAGAGGTATAGGTGGTCATTGCCTTTAAAATAGCCTATAGCACTTATATGGCATATACCCGTACGAGTTTGTCAGTAAAGAGCTAAAATGAGGAGGTGGTACCTCTGTTCACATTAAAGTCAAAATAACTGTAGCCGGTAGGCCAAACTCCGGGATTCTCTACGTGGATCGTTATACCAGAGGTAGAGGTTTATTTCGACTTCGTTGTAAACAAAGGTAACACCTTTTATTTTTAACCCCTTGCAGGCAAAATCGTACAGGTCTTTGGAATTAGTGTTATATGCCATTTTAAAGGCAATTACCATATCTATCTCTGGTAAAATGGCCTACGTGGAGAACCTCTTAGTTTGGCCAGCCGGCAATACTTTATTTCGACTTTGTTGTAAACAGAGGTACCATCTCCCCCTTTATTGTCAAACTCGTACGGGTCTAGGGCATAAGTGCTATAAGAAATTTGTATGGCAATGCCCTCCTCTATCTCTGGTAAAATGGCCTACGTGGAGAATCTTTTAGTTTGGCCAGCCGGCAATTATTAAAGTGTATTTCGACTTCGTTGCAAACAGAGGTACCACCTTACCCTTTTAATTCATTGTTGTCAAACTCGTACGGGTCTTGGGCCTGAGTGATCTGTGCCTTTTTTAAGGCAATGCCTACTTCTACCTCTGGCATCATACCCCACGTGGAGAATCTCTTGGCCAGCCGGCAATTGTTTATTTCGACTTTTTTATATACCAAGGTACTTCCCTAACCCTTTGCTGACTTACTCGCTGGCTTATCCCTTATTGTAAGTAAGTAAGTTCAATAAATATAAGACTATATGCCAGGTCTTTCTGACAACCAATTACAAACAAATTGGGGTTTATCTAATGAGGCTTTTCCCAGGATGCAATTGCTCGTAGACTGTATACAGTTGACCAAATAATCCACAAATTCCGCAAAAGGATCTTTTAATTATAGGCCATGTCCATTTAGACATTAAGCAACAAAAGCCCAGCATGACCGATGCATTTGTCTTTAACATCTCCGATATTGATTCCGCGTGGCCTTCCAATTGACATGAGTGTCCATTGGTGTTCATTGTTAAACCTTTGGAGCTATATCAGTTTGTGTGGAAATTAAGAGCACGATGACCTTCCCTTGGTGATAACAACATGACCAACAACCATATCGTGTGTTACCAAAAGCCGTCAGCGATAGTCACACCGACAATTTGCTACCTTCGTGGACAAAAGCCTGGCTTTTCGCTGGATCCTAATTAACATCTAGTGTTGTCACTACCATTTGCTGTAGAGATTTAGTTGCACAACATAACAGAAACATTCTTTGTAAATACTCTATGTTGATATTTTGACATTTGGATGGTTCATATACCAATTGTAGCCGAAAAATGATAATGAAACATTTCTGTTTAATATCGATCTATTGTTGGAATTGTAAATTTTCATATTCAATTTTTGTTTGGTTAAAGATGACCATTTTAAATAAAGATTTTAATTTTTTAAAAAGCAAGTGTTAGACTTGTGCTTTTATTGCCACTCAGTTCATATAACCTGTCATTTTAGTCGAGCCTGTAACTTTTGTTGCAGAAAGCTCGACATATGAATAGTGATCCGGCGGCGGCGGCGTAAGTTAACTTCTGAAAAGCTTAATATTTTAGAAGGTGGAAGAATTGGATGCTTCATACTTTGTATATAGATGCCTCATGTTACGAAGTTTCTGTCAGTCACATATCCAATGTCCTTGACCTCATTTTCATGGTTCAGTGATCACTTGAAAAAAAAGTTCAGAATTTTTGTAATGTTGAATTCTCTCTTATTATAAGTAATAGGATAACTATATTTGGTATGTGCGTACCTTGCAAGGTACTCATTGCCCGTCAGACAGTTTTCACTTGACCTCGACTTCATTTCGTGGATCAGTGAACAAAGGTTAGAATAAGTTTTGGTGGTCAAGTCCACATCTCAGATACTATAAGCAACAGGGCTAGTATATTCGGTGTATGGAAGGACTGTAAGGTGTACATGTCCAACTGGCAGGTGTCATCTGACCTTGACCTCATTTTCACGGTTCAGTGGTTATAGTTAAATTTTTTTGTCTTGGTCTGTTTTTCTCATACTTTATGCAATGAGTCTACAATATTTGTTGTATGGAATGATTGTAAGGTGTACATGTCTAGCGGAAAGATATCATCTGACCTTGACCTCATTTTCATAGTTCAGTGGTCAAAGTTCAGTTTTTGAGTTTTGGTCTTTTTATCTAATATTATATGCCAAAGGTCACTATATTTGGTGCATGAAAATATCTTATGATCTATATATAAGTCTCCCAGGTTTTATTTGACCATGACCTCAATTTCACGGTTCATTGCACAGTGTTAAGTTTTTGTGTTTTGGTCTGTTTTTCTTAAACTATAAGTAATAGGTCAAGTATATTTGTTGTATCGAAGAATTGTTAGCTGTTCATGTCTGCCTGGTATGGTTCGTCTGACCTTTACCTCATTTTCATAATTCATTTGGTCTTTGTTTAGCTATCTTGGTTAATGTTAAGTTTATGTGGCAGTTGTAATAAATCTTTATACTTAGGGCTATCAACATAATATTAATGATGAGTAAAGTAGGCGAGACATTTCAGTGTGTGCACTCTTGTTTAAATGTGCTTATTTATCCGAGTCCTGGACTGCATTCCAGTGGCTTTCATTCGTTTACTTTTGTGTAAATTTTATACAGATCAATATTTTTTCAAATGTTTTACCAATATTTTAGCTGCATGTAACATCTTGAACACTCAGAACAGCAAAACAAAATTTAGATTTCAGAAATAAATAGCCTTTAGTCATCGACGAATAGCCGATGATTTCAAGAGTTGTTTCCGTTAAAGGATGATTCCTTTTTTTTTGTGTGCAATACTTGCTCTTTCGGAGGCTCGAGGGTAATTTCAGCAAAAATTTTATCATTTTTGTTTTCATTACAAATTTAATTATTACACTATTAGTTATAACTTTAAGAATTGGCTCAAAAATCAACCCAAAAAATCGAATGATTTTGGCCTCAGATTTATTTTTCAAATGTTTATATCACTGTAAAGGCTCCAAATTGTCTCCCTTTAGTGCAATAATGACATTTTGTTTTGGCATTAGAATTAAAATGTCTTTTTCAACTCATCGGTGACCTATAGATATTTTTCAAATATGCTTTACGTAAACTAAACAGTTGTAAAATTAAATCGATTTCTGTAATTTAGTTCTTTTTTTATTTCGATATATATATCTCTCTATTTCTCCTATTAGTTCAACTTAAAAAAAGTACCTTAACAAAATGGTTGCTTCTTTCGAGGGCAGATTGTGAGCTTAAGTGAACGATAACCCCATGTTTTTATTTGATTTTTCTATTTAGTATATGATAAAAGTTCATCTATAGAAAAACAAGCAAAATCCTACATGTATATTTAAAAAATAATGGATTAATACCCTCCAGTCCCCTTAATGACAAAAAAAATAAATAGAACATTACGTTTAAGTATCACCTACAGTATTTTACAACCTACATTGGTGATACATTATATGTATTTCTGCTGTTGTTTTATATAAGTTATTGTCCTGACTAAACATCTTTATGCGTTTTTGCGTTTTTGCGTTTCAGTTTTTATTGTGAAATTTCTTCAATCAGCCAAGACAAACTTTAAAGTTCGCCTTAACGATGTTTTCGCGAGAAATCCATGTATTATTATCGAATTACTACATTTAATCATTGTCTAGTGCCCTAAAATGAGATTTTCCGAGACGCTGGGTTTGAAATGGGATACCCTATTTAATTTAAACAATATTTGCAATCTTTTCAAAAAGATGCAGATGGGAATTTTTGTTCCTTATGAAAGTGTTCGCAAGGAGTTAAATTATAAACTCCTTATAGGATTATCAAAAAGCAACTATTAAGGACCCCCTTGGAATAAAGATCTTCCAAGACAACGTGTTCGAGAGTTTGAGTTTAATACATAACTTGATAAAACTTAATGGACGGAGCAGGATTATCTTACTCTTCCAGTTAACCATACATCATCACAGTTGCATTGGTTCTTGTTGCTCAGATTTTAAATTTCAATGATTTCGTCCGAGACCACAATTGTCGTCCCTTGATTTTCGTTATTAGTCCCTAGTGATAACAGTGGGTTACTTGCCAATAATTTTTATACCCCTTCCAAATTTATTTCTCCTTGTTTAATGCCTCACATTGTAAGTAGGGGGGGGGGGGTGAAATTACACTGTAAAAAAATTTGGGTCCAGAATTTTACAGGAAAGTAGTGATTTGGTCCAGCTGAAAAAGGTTAAAAATTAGCACTTCGGAAGCTGTCAAAAGATTTCAAGACACCCTAAACACAAAATTGTCCATATTTTGAGTTAGACGCGATGAAGTTTTCTATAATTTTGATATAATTTGTCCCAAAATTAGTACAACACACTGTAAAAGTTTCATTGAGAAAGCGCAGGTGGAATTTTTTTAATTTTCATTTATGTTCTAAAAGAAATGCACTACGAATTAATTGTGTTCTCGGACCATTTGTTTTGTGGACTGTTGTGTATCTTGTTGTTTTTCATTCAGTTGCGGCTTTGTTGGTTTGTTTCAACCCTTTTTAGTGTGATTATCCTTTGGTACACTTTGCCTCTCTCTTATATATGATATCGCAATAATTATATATATGTAAGCGTTCATATACATTTATATGGATACAATATTGAATTAAAATAGACATAATAATTAGATGAGTGAAAAAAAGAAAATGAAGTAATAATTGTACGTGTGAGGAGTTGGCATTCTTATAAAAAAGAAGATGTGGTATTATTGCAAATGAGACAACTATCCACAAAAGACCAAAATGACACAGACATTAACAGCATTAGGTCACCGTACGGCCTTCAACAATGAGGAAAGCCCGTACAGCATAGTCAGCTATAAAAGGCCCCGATAAGACAATGTAAAACAATTCAAACGAGAAAACTAACGGCCTTATTTATGTCAAAACAATAAATGAAAAAACAAATATGTAACACATAAACAATTCGCATATAAGTGCAAATGGTGACTATATATTATTAGCGGGAAGAAGAAACTGTGCGTTTAAGCAATAACATGTCGTAAATGTGTGCACTTCCACATGTAGCAAACGCCGACACCATTTAACATAATGATAAAACTATTCAAACGAGAAAACCATTGATTTACAAAACACTATACGACAAACAAATACACATTATTTATGTATGTGCCTGTACCAAGTCAGGAGCCTGTATATTCAGTGGTTGTCGTTTGTTTATGTGTTACATATTTGTTTTTTCATTTATTTTTTTGACATAAATAAGGCCGTTAGTTTTCTCGTTTGAATTGTTTTACATTGTCTTATCGGGGCCTTTTATAGCTGACTATGCTGTATGGGCTTTCCTCATTGTTGAAGGCCGTACGACGACCTAATGCTGTTAATGTCTGTGTCATTTTGGTCTTTTGTGGATAGTTGTCTCATTTGCAATAATACCACATCTTCTTTTTTATAAGAATGCCAACTCCTCACACGTACAATTATTACTTCATTTTCTTTTTTTCACTCATCTAATTATTATATCTATTTTAATTCAATATTGTATCCATATAAATGTATATGAACGCTTACATATATATAATTATTGCGATATCATATATAAGAGAGAGGCAAAGTGTACCAAAGGATAATCACACTAAAAAGGGTTGAAACAAACCAACAAAGCCGCAGCTGAATGAAAAACAACAAGATACACAACAGTCCACAAAACAAATGGTCCGAGAACACAATTAATTCGTAGTGCATTTCTTTTAGAACATAAATGAAAATTTAAAAAATCCCACCTGCGCTTTCTCACTGAAACTTTTACAGTGTGTTGTACTAATTTTGGGACAAATTATATCAAAATTATAGAAAACTTCATCGCGTCTAACTCAAAATATGGACAATTTTGTGTTTAAGGTGTCTTGAAATCTTTTGACAGCTTCCAAAGTGCTAATTTTTAACCTTTTTCAGCTGGACCAAATCACTACTTTCCTGTAAAATTCTGGACCCAAATTTTTTTACAGTGTAATTTCACCCCCCCCCCCCCCTACTTACACTGTGAGGCATTAAACAAGGAGAAATAAATTTGGAAGGGGTATAAAAATTATTGGCAAGTAACCCACTGTTATCACTAGGGACTAATAACGAAAATCAAGGGACGACAATTGTGGTCTCGGACGAAATCATTGAAATTTAAAATCTGAGCAACAAGAACCAATGCAACTGTGATGATGTATGGTTAACTGGAAGAGTAAGATAATCCTGCTCCGTCCATTAAGTTTTAAAAAGTCATGTATTAAACTCAAACTCTCGAACACGTTGTCTTGGAAGATCTTTATTCCAAGGGGGTCCTTAATAGTTGCTTTTTGATAATCCTATAAGGAGTTTATAATTTAACTCCTTGCGAACACTTTCATAAGGAACGAAAATTCCCATCTGCATCTTTTTGAAAAGATTGCAAATATTGTTTAAATTAAATAGGGTATCCCATTTCAAACCCAGCGTCTCGGAAAATCTCATTTTAGGGCACTAGACAATGATTAAATGTAGTAATTCGATAATAATACATGGATTTCTCGCGAAAACATCGTTAAGGCGAAATTTAAAGTTTAAAGGTGATACTTGAACGTAATGTTCTATTTATTTTTTTTTGTCGTTAAGGGAACTGGAGGGTATTAATCCATTATTTTTTAAATATACATGTAGGATTTTGCTTGTTTTTCTATAGATGAACTTTTATCATATACTAAATAGAAAAATCAAATAAAAACATGGGGTTATCGTTCACTTAAGCTCACAATCTGCCCTCGAAAGAAGCAACCATTTTTGTCAAGGTACTTTTTTTAAAGTTGAACTAATAGGAGAAATAGAGAGATATATGTATCGAAATAAAAAAAGAACTAAATTACAGAAATCGATTTAATTTTACAACTGTTTAGTTTACGTAAAGCATATTTGAAAAATATCTATAGGTCACCGATGAGTTGAAAAAGACATTTTAATTCTAACGCCAAAACAAAATGTCATTATTGCACTAAAGGGAGACAATTTGGAGCTTTTACAGTGATATAAACATTTGAAAAATAAATCTGAGGCCAAAATCATTCGATTTTTTGGGTTGATTTTTGAGCCAATTCATAAAGTTATAACTAATAGTGTAATAAATAAAATTTGTAATGAAAACAAAAATGATAAAAATTTTGCTGAAATTACCCTCGAGCCTCCGAAAGAGCAAGTATTGCACAAAAAAAAGGAATCATCCTTTAACGAAAACAACTCTTGAAATCATCGGCTATTCGTCGATGACTAAAGGCTATTTATTTCTGAAATCTAAATTTTGTTTTGCTGTTCTGAGTGTTCAAGATGTTACATGCAGCTAAAATATTGGTAAAACCTTTGAAAAAATACTGATCTGTATAAAATTTACACAAAAGTAAACGAATGAAAGCCACTGGAATGCAGTCCAGGACTCGGATAAATAAGCACATTTAAACAAGAGTGCACACACTGAAATGTCTCGCCTACTTTACTCATCATTAATATTATGTTGATAGCCCTAAGTATAAAGATTTATTACAACTGCCACATAAACTTAACATTAACCAAGATAGCTAAACAAAGACCAAATGAATTATGAAAATGAGGTAAAGGGCAGACGAACCATACCAGGCAGACATGAACAGCTAACAATTCTTCGATACAACAAATATACTTGACCTATTACTTATAGTTTAAGAAAAACAGACCAAAACACAAAAACTTAACACTGTGCAATGAACCGTGAAATTGAGGTCATGGTCAAATAAAACCTGGGAGACTTATATATAGATCATAAGATATTTTCATGCACCAACTATAGTGACCTTTGGCATATAATATTAGATAAAAAGACCAAAACTCAAAAACTGAACTTTGACCACTGAACCATGAAAATGAGGTCAAGGTCAGATGATATCTTCCCGCTAGACATGTACACCTTACAATCATTCCATACAACAAATATTGTAGACTCATTGCATAAAGTATGAGAAAAACAGACCAAGACAGAAAAATTTAACTATAACCACTGAACCGTGAAAATGAGGTCAAGGTCAGATGACACCTACCAGTTGGACATGTACACCTTACAGTCCTTCCATACACCGAATATACTAGCCCTGTTGCTTATAGTATCTGAGATGTGGACTTGACCACCAAAACTTATTCTAACCTTTGTTCACTGATCCACGAAATGAAGTCGAGGTCAAGTGAAAACTGTCTGACGGGCATGAGTACCTTGCAAGGTACGCACATACCAAATATAGTTATCCTATTACTTATAATAAGAGAGAATTCAACATTACAAAAATTCTGAACTTTTTTTTCAAGTGATCACTGAACCATGAAAATGAGGTCAAGGACATTGGACATGTGACTGACAGAAACTTCGTAACATGCGGCATATATATACAGAGTATGAAGCATCCAATTCTTCCACCTTCTAAAATAATAAGCTTTTCAGAAGTTAACTTACGCCGCCGCCGCCGCCGCCGCCGGATCACTATTCATATGTCGAGCTTTCTGCAACAAAAGTTACAGGCTCGACTAAAATGACAGGTTATATGAACTGAGTGGCAATAAAAGCACAAGTCTAACACTTGCTTTTTAAAAAATTAAAATCTTTATTTAAAATGGTCATCTTTAACCAAACAAAAATTGAATATGAAAATTTACAATTCCAACAATAGATCGATATTAAACAGAAATGTTTCATTATCATTTTTCGGCTACAATTGGTATATGAACCATCCAAATGTCAAAATATCAACATAGAGTATTTACAAAGAATGTTTCTGTTATGTTGTGCAACTAAATCTCTACAGCAAATGGTAGTGACAACACTAGATGTTAATTAGGATCCAGCGAAAAGCCAGGCTTTTGTCCACGAAGGTAGCAAATTGTCGGTGTGACTATCGCTGACGGCTTTTGGTAACACACGATATGGTTGTTGGTCATGTTGTTATCACCAAGGGAAGGTCATCGTGCTCTTAATTTCCACACAAACTGATATAGCTCCAAAGGTTTAACAATGAACACCAATGGACACTCATGTCAATTGGAAGGCCACGCGGAATCAATATCGGAGATGTTAAAGACAAATGCATCGGTCATGCTGGGCTTTTGTTGCTTAATGTCTAAATGGACATGGCCTATAATTAAAAGATCCTTTTGCGGAATTTGTGGATTATTTGGTCAACTGTATACAGTCTACGAGCAATTGCATCCTGGGAAAAGCCTCATTAGATAAACCCCAATTTGTTTGTAATTGGTTGTCAGAAAGACCTGGCATATAGTCTTATATTTATTGAACTTACTTACTTACAATAAGGGATAAGCCAGCGAGTAAGTCAGCAAAGGGTTAGGGAAGTACCTTGGTATATAAAAAAGTCGAAATAAACAATTGCCGGCTGGCCAAGAGATTCTCCACGTTGGGTATGATGCCAGAGGTAGAAGTAGGCATTACCTTAAAAAAAGGCACAGATCACTTAAGCCCAAGACCCGTACGAGTTTGACAACAATGAATTAAAAGGGTAAGGTGGTACCTCTGTTTGCAACGAAGTCGAAATACACTTTAATAATTGCCGGCTGGCCAAACTAAAAGATTCTCCACGTAGGCCATTTTACCAGAGATAGAGGAGGGCATTGCCATACAAATTTCTTATAGCACTTATGCCCTAGACCCGTACGAGTTTGACAATAATGAATCAAAAGGGGGAGATGGTACCGCTGTTTACAACAAAGTCGAAATAAAGTATTGCCGGCTGGCCAAACTAAGAGGTTCTCCACGTAGGCCATTTTACCAGAGATAGATATGGTAATTGCCTTTAAAATGGCATATAACACTAATTCCAAAGACCTGTACGATTTTGCCTGCAAGGGGTTAAAAATAAAAGGTGTTACCTTTGTTTACAACGAAGTCGAAATAAACCTCTACCTCTGGTATAATGATCCACGTAGAGAATCCCGGAGTTTGGCCTACCGGCTACAGTTATTTTGACTTTAATGTGAACAGAGGTACCACCTCCTCATTTTAGCTCTTTACTGACAAACTCGTACGGGTATATGCCATATAAGTGCTATAGGCTATTTTAAAGGCAATGACCACCTATACCTCTGGTAGCATGGCCCATGTGGTGAATCTCGTAGTTTGAACAGCCGGCAATATTTCATAACGACTTTGCGATATACTAGAATACCCTCCTTTCCTTTTGCTGGCATAAGTGCTATAAACCATTTTAAAGGCAAGGCCCACCTCTACCTCTGGTATCATGATAAACGTGGATCATCTTTTATTTTTGGTCATCCGGCAATAGTTTATTTCGACTTTGTTATATACCAGGGTACCCTCCTTACCCTTTGCTGACAAACTCGTACAGATCAATGGAATAAGAAGTATGGGCCATTTTAGATGCAATGTCCACCACTACCTTTGTTATAATGGCCTATGTTGAGAATTTCTTTGTTTGGCCAGCCGGCAATAATTCATTTCGACTTCGTTGTAAACATAGATACCACCGCCCCCTTTTAACACTTTGCTGAAGCACTGGTACGGGTCTACGGCATAAGTGGCCATTTTTGAGGCTATGGCCACTTCTACCTCTGGTATTATGGCCCATGTGGAGAATCTCTTCGTTTAGCCAGCCAGCAATAGTTTATTTCGACTTTGTGATATACTTAGGTACCCCCCTTACCCTTTGCTGATTAACTTACACGGGTCTGGGACATACGTGTTATGGCTATGTTAGAGGTAATGCCTACCTCATCCTCTGATATAATACCCCGCGTATAGAATCTCTTAGTTAGGCCAGTCGTCTTAATTTATATTTTCGTTGTAAAAAGAGGCATCGCATCCCCCCTTTAACCTTTTGCTGACAAACTCGTACAGGTCTAAGGCGTTAGTTTTATCAGCCATTTAAAAGGCAATGCACACATTTAACCTAGGATTAATGGCCAACTTGGAGAATCTCGTACTTAAGCAAGCCGGCAATAATTTATTTCGACTTCTTTGTAAACAGAGGTTCCAACTCCCTTTTAAACCCTTTGATGATACCGCGTACTTCTCTAGGGAATAAGTGATTTAGGCCATTTTAGAGGTAATGACAACCTCTACCTCTGGTATCATGGCCCACGCGGAGAATCTCTTAGCCATCCAGCAATATGTTAGTTCGACTTTATTATATACTAGGGTACCAACCTTACACTTTGCTGACTAACTCGTACGGGTCTAGGTCATACGTGCTCATGGTCATTTTATAGAGGCAATCCCTTCCTCTACCTCTCATATTATGGCCCGCGTGGATAATTTCTTAGTTTAGCCAGCGGGCAACAGTTTATTTCAACTTCGTTATATACCGGGCTAATTCATCCCCCTTTTAACTCATTGTTGACAAACTCGTTCGGGTCTATAGCATAAGTGCTATGAGCCATTTTTAAGAGAATGACTACTCCAACATCTAGTATAAGGGCGCACCTAAAAATGTCTTAGTTTGGGCAGCCGTCACTATTTTTGGTGGACTGTGTGATATACTAGAGTATTCCCCTTACCCTCTTCTGACCAACTCGTACGGGTCGAGGACATAAGTGCCATGGCCCATGGACCATTTAAGAGGCACTGCCTACCTATACCTCTGGTATAATGGCCAACGTGGAGAATCTCAAAGTTTGAAGAGCTGGCAATAATGAGGTTTATTTTTACTTCGTGATATACCGGCGAAACTCATGCCCCTTTTAATTCGTTGCTGATAAACTCGTGTAGATCCAGGACATAAGTGCTATAAGCCATTTATAAGAGTTTGACTACCTCTTCTTCTGGTATAATGGCCTACCTGGAGTATGTCTTAGTTTAGCCAGCTTTCAATAGTTGTTTTTTAGACTTAGGGATATACAAGAGTATTCCCCTTGCCCTCTGTTGACCAACACCTACGGGTCTAGGATATTAGTGCTTCGAGCCATTTTAGAGGTAATGCGATATATTGTAAAACACATGAAATTTCATGTACAAATCATTTATAATGTGAGTATGGTCTGTATTTAACTCCTAAAAGGACATGGTATTTTGAAGTTCAAAATGAAACCTGCCATAAATATACACATTTCATATCGGACATGAAGCAAAATTATCGGACAAAAAGCAAAACGGACAAAAAGCAACGGACAAAAAGCAAAAGTTTCGGACAAAAAGCAAAATAATCGGACAAAAGGCAAAACGGACAAAAAGCAACGGACAAAAAGCAAAAGTTTCGGACAAAAAGCAAAATAATCGGACAAAAGGCAAAACGGACAAAAAGCAACGGACAAAAAGCAAAAGTTTCGGACAAAAAGCAAAATTATCGGACAAAAAGCAAAAGCGGACAAAAAGCGAATTGCGGACAAAAAGCACCGTATCATGTGCTCATTGTTAAAGACCGTACGGCGACCTTCTTGTTAATTTCTGTGTCATTTGGTCTGTTGTGGAGAGTTGTGTCAATAACAAAGATACCACATCTTTTTTTTTTTTATTATTATTACCCAACATATCCATTTCGCATTTCGCGGGCACTACGTCGACTACGCTTGCGGTCTTCGAAATTGGGTATTTTCTCACATTATTGGCGTTTTCTGTGGAAAAAAGATTGGTTCAAAGACAATTAAAGAAGTAAAAAACACTACATGTATACGTCATATCACAAATATTTCCGACTTTGTATGGTTTTAGAGCAGTTGCGGCTCAATGAAATCGGTCTCTTCCTTTAGTAGCATGGATTATATGATATACTAGATTTAATATCATTGTACATACCGGTATTCAATACTACATTATACATCTTACCATTTACAGATTAATATTATTCAATAACATTTTATAAAACGAACCATCTCGCCATATTATGCATCAGTAGATAATTTTATAGCTATTGTTATGAAATATTTTTGAAACTGACTGTGATTTCAATGGTGTCTTTTGCAATGAATAAAAATAAGATGTGGTATGAGAGCCACTGAGACAACTTTCCATCCAAGTCATAATTTGTAAGAGGAAACAATTATTATAGGTCAAAGTACGACCTTCAACACGCAGCCTATGCTTAAACCGAATAGCAAGCTATAAAGAGCTCTAAAATTTGTTTAATCATTTTCTCCACAGCCGGGAATTTCTTCAACTAGCTCCTGTATTAACTGATCTTAATCTTCAACCGAAATGTTTGAAACGTTGATTTTGTTAAATTGCATTGGCTCATTTTCACTTTAAATTGAACTTTCCCTTGCGATAGACACATATTTGAGCCGGGTTAATAGTTTACAGAAGGAGATCGGAATCAGTTATGACGTAGATAGTAATCATTCTAATCGTAATCATGTTCATTGACCATAACGACGATGAAAGCACATCATATAATGACGTTTCGACACCATATAATGAAGTAAACCTAACCACATCATATAAGATTACAAGCACATAATATAATGACAACACCACATCATATAAAGATGTTTGCACGTAGTATAAGGGAAACTGCACATCATATAAGGATCTTTGCACATCGTATAAATATATTTGTACATCATATAAGTATATTTGTACATCAAATAAAGATATTTGCACATAATATAAGTACATTTGCACATCATATAATAATGGTTGCACATCATATAAGAATGTTTGCACATCATATAAGTATATTTGCACATCATATAAGTATGTATGCACATCATTAAAGTATGTTTGCACATAATATAAGGATATTTTCACATCATATAAGGATGTTTGCACATCATATAAAGGTGTTTGCACATCATATGATGACAAGTGCACATCATATAAAGGTAAATGCACATCATATAATGAAAATGGTCATAACAAGACAGTGTTGGCGTTCCATATTTAACAAATGTTAAGTACAGTCAAGATCTATTTATATATAGAATATATTAGATTTCAAGTTCATTCTTATTTTTAAGTGCAAATCTTATGATCAAAGTCCTACAAGTTAAAAATGACTTTGATGCACTACTTATTCAATAGAAGCTAGAGTTTAGAAATATGGCTACGTGGTTGTACTTCGTTCAGGACTATGACTCCTAATTGAGTGGCGATCGCTCGTCCTTATGTGATATAGTAAGTGTCCGAAACCGCAAATCTCGGGCATTTGTTGATGACGCTATGATTTCAGTTTAAATGGAAACGAAAATTTAAACAAAAAGGCACCCACCACGAGAAGTGCTATTCAGTGCAAATCAGCAGGTCCTTTTACAACTGACTTTTTGGTGTGAATTTGCTTTTTGTCGTGCGGTGACCTTTTGTGGCTTAAATTTATGTCATTTGAATCCTGGTGGCTAGCTGTCTCAATGGCAACAATCATATCACGCTCCTCATTTCTATACTATTGTTCCAGAATTACTAACCGAGGAGAGTTTTTGTTCTGAATAAGATAAATATAAACGCCGTCCTATTGAAAACGTATCCTCCTTTTTTGTATGATTCGGCTTTCTAAATCCGGATCAAGAACTTTTATTGGGTTGAGGGGGCACTGACTGTCATAAGAGGGGCCCGCTACAGTCATGCTTCACAAAAATTAAGATACCTGAATTTATCCGACCTACCCCTTTCTTTCTCTGTTAACTTTAATGTGTGGGTCAATTTACAGACATAAGTATTTATTAACAACTTTTAAAATAAACCAGTTATAATTAAGCGAGGAAAACATATTCTGCCTGTTACTACTACATGTAGAGCAAGACTTTGATTAGCTTGGTTGCTTTGTTTGTATATTGTACAATTATAATTGGTATAACGTCCAATAAAATTTACAGGTTTGAGTAAATGTTTATTCAAACATTAAGCAAGCAACCCAATCAAAGTTTTACTCATTTATTTTAGGAAATAAGCTGTAACAGAAAAAAATAAAATGTAACCTTTCTATGTTGTCTATTCTAATTAAAATCTACAAACGACATCCCAAAACGCATAGAAGAACTTCTGTGCTCAGCGGTGATTGTGGCGTTGGCTACAAGTACATGTAACAAGTCCTCCAAAAAAAAAATTGATAACACTTCATACGAGCAATACATTGGATCATCTATGGACACATAATAATTAGAACGGCTGCTACTCAGAAGGACAGTTAAGGACCATGCACATACAAAAAGACATATGGGGCATGCACGTTTATGTAATGAATTACATTTATGTTATCAAAGTTTTCTTTCTTTCTATTCAAGTTAATTTGGATTCAATGTGGATTAGACGTTCACAAGAAATCGAGAAAAAATAAGGGTGTCTACTGCTGATCAACACGCAACCAAGAAGAATGCAAACGATTTCGAAATATGAGGAATTGCGACAAATCCACAGGGTCATTTTGAAAACAAGCAGCTCTTTTTGCAGATTTATATAATATTAATCAATAAAACAATTAAGAATGAGTACGTGTCATCTCTAAAATATAGGAAAAAGGATTTAACCTATTTACAATTCTGCAAAATTTTAGACATGCATGCTTCAAAAATTGTATATAATAAAAGTTTTACCTACCCATAGTGTCACTGTGTAAGCGAATATCTTTCTCACTACACACACCAACTACACGTGATTGTACATAGATCAGTGTATATATTACTGATAAGTTAAAAGTAAAACAAATATTACCTGTGTCATATTTCAAATTGAGTTCCTATTTGTTGACCCCGGTTTTAAAATTGAATGCCCTGTTTGTTGACCCCGGTTTTGAGTTTTAAAGATTGGTCTGTCGTTACATGAGTCTTACATCAATTAAAGCAAATTTTACAACTTTTTGTGATTTGCGAGATCTTTGAATAGTTTCTTACAATCTTTATTGTGATTTGAACATATAATGTGAAACGTAAAAAGTGCCGTGGCACAGCTTTCATTTGCACGTCTCAATACGTTTGATATATATATGGTCATCGAGGAACCCATGCAGTTATTCTTGCAAACAATTTACGACATGGAAATGTATAATCTCCTAGAATTGGATAAACCGTTTGAAAAATCGATGATTATGATAACTTTGATTCTCGAATTTTGATAACTTTGGTTCTCGAATTTGGAATATGAAAATAGATTGTCACCTATATATGCGGATAACATGACCTATCTTTTTTTTCAATTGTCGATAAGTTGAATATAAAAAGTCTGAAATTATTTACGAAAAAATACTATAAATATTATATATGCAGATCATTCTCTTTTGTCTAGGATAGTAAAGTATATGTTTTAACGCCCTACTTTTATTCTCACTTCTCACTATTCACTACGGAGAATATGGTCGACCTTGTACTTGAACCTGGAAACAGTATATAGTGTGAATATATATGGTCCTGGTTACACTTTTCCTTTGCGATACTAAGTAGTTTAGCTCAGGAAATTTGTTCTACATAAAGATACAAAGCGAACGACAGGAATAAATATGTTCGGCCCTATTAAGAAAGGAGACTGGTCTTGCTGATGGTTCAACGTGAACTTGTGTTTTATAACATGTATTAGGCTTTATTTTTCCCCACTATCATTCAGAGACATATATACACATATGTGTATGTATGTCTCTGCCACTATCCAAACGACTAGTGTTTATTTGTAACCCACTCCCATGAACAATGATAAATTCAAATGGAATAGGTCATGTTATTGTTTTTATAGATATTATTTCTGATCAGGAAAGTGGTTTTCGTAGTCATTATACATTTTTCCTATGCTATGGATGACGATTTTTAAAAAATAATTTTAGATTATGAAACGAAAGCAGTATGGTCAAGCACATGTACTCTGAAGGACTTCTCTATAACGTAATAGAAATTTCGCCCAATTATGGACTTGGGTCATGAAGAACCAAGGTTAATTATACAACACTAGTGTGTCTTTCATTCAGGCTGAGAGATGTCCGTCTCATCTAACTGAAATTTTGACAAAGAAATAACAGAGGAGATAACTGTCTATACAACGTGTATTCCTTGAATGTATTAAAATTTTTGCTTCGTTCAAATGGAAGCTAGAAAGTGGGAAGATTAAAATCATCTATATTTCGTTTTGAAAAATTTATCTTAAACGACCCTCAATATCGACTTCTAGATGTATGACAGATATCAAGTATATATGTTGTGTCCTTTATATCAAGTTCAGTATATATAATGATCAACAAACCTTGATTATTTAGTGAGACACTGCCTCACGTATACAGGAAAACGTTGCTTTACAGGGTAATGATAGCTTCTTCGATGTTATTGCAAAAAGCCAAACGAATAAAGATAATACTTGAATAACCTTGTTAAACCTTCATGGAATCTTTCATAACTTGAAAAGAAGCTTCAATCATTAAAAAAAAAAAAAATAGCACACGAAGCAGAATTTTCAATTTCTCAATTTACGCTGACACCAGCAAGCACAGGCGAGACACAGTGTTCTTAAGGAACAAACTTAAAATTCTTTCAAATCGTCTTTTCATACTAGAAAAGGAAGGGATGAGATGAGTTGTCCAATGTTTAGAACCAGATATTCCGGGGATTTATTTTTCTTATAACAATCTCTTTGATAGAGAGTTGCTGCTCACTATGAAGGTGCACAATTCTTGTTTTGCCAAATCTGAGACTTTTTACACTATGAAATGTCTTGCTTCCTTACCGATGCATATTAATTTATGTTGAAAGTCTAAGAGAAAAAGGTTATACAAATGACCCTTGTAAATGAGGTAAAATTAGATAAACCACTTCAGGTGAATATGTACCCCTACAATTATTCCAAAAACCAAATATAGCTAACCAATTTTCAGAAAGTATCTGAAATATGGACAACCAAGAAATCATTACATTTACCAATGAACCATGAAAATAAGATATAAGATAACTGTCAGACAGACATGTGCATCTTGTAATCATTCAATTCACTTCATATAGTTAAGCTATTGCTTGTAGTGTCTGAGAAGCAGGCTTAACCATGGAAATATTATGCTAACGTATGAACCACAACGAGATCGAGGTCAGATGAACAAGGTCAGACAGACTTTTATAATTAACAATATTCATATAATTAGTCCAGTTAACCAATTGCTTTAAGTTTCTCCGAGAAACTGACTAAATTACAATTCAATGATCTCAGACAAAACCTGAAAGACAGACATGTACAGTATATCTTACATTCCTGCCATACACCAAATAAAGCTGGCCTACAACTTAAAAGAGTACCTGAGATATGGACTAATCATCAATCACTGATCCCTGAAATTAGGTCAAAGTCAGTTGAACCCTATCTGTCAGAGTTCAGTTACAGAAGATCCCATCATAATCTCTGTATTGCATTTTGTTACTTTGCCACATCAAAACAAACCTATTCAATCCATATAATTAACAATGCTTGCAGAAATGTTTACATTTTTCTTCTTAAAAATTGCAATCTAATTTTCTTAATAAACAAGTACAATTGATAATTAAAAATAATTGTTGTTCATAAAAGAAATTTCTCAAGATGACCTCTATACACAAAATCAGGATAACATTTTCTATTGTTAATCGTTCTTCCCTTTGTAAAACATACACATCACAGTTGGTTTATATGCAAGTGTTTTCAGTTCCTGATCTGATCACAATTATCGTTTATATTTTCTTTATGACAGCTAGGAATGGAGATTTCATAAGACTGGTCAAAATGTTTACTTGATAATGAAACATGAATACACATATTCGATTAGTGTAGGGTTCTGCTTGAAGATAAAATTTGTTTTGCATCCGTTTTCATGATCAAATTATTTTTAATTATCAAACTTCTATATATAATAATTGTCCTTTGGTATTTTTTTATTTATCTATGTCCTATAGGTACATGGCATAGTCCCATTTGTCATCCATTCACATGATTATTCAGATTGAGTTATTTTGGGACAAAAACGAGAAAAAACGCGTCCGGATAATATTCCGACATTGGACGAAATTTTAAGTCAGATTAGACTTCCGGTTTGCGTTTTCTTTATACTTGGAACATACATTTACTACGAATAAAGGGTATTTTCTATCTGATCATTTTCAAGTTAACCATGTTAACTATCCACGGCGGTCACAGAGTTTATTAATTAATAGAGTCTGTATAATATATCAATGACCGCTGGCCCGTGGATCGATTAGTAAAGTGAGAATTGAAAGTAAAAAACAAATATACTTTATTTATAGTAATGAATGTACATACTATAGAGATAAGCGCTAAAATTATCCATTTGTTATTAAAATTAATAGAAACCAAAGCGAAATTTTTTTGGGAAAAAAGGAGGATCCGGGGTAGAAAAACAACTGTCATGTCCCAATGTACCTATGACTTTTGATACCTTTTCTGAAATTCATTAAATCTTTTACAAAAACTTATTGATTTCAATAAAATAAGATGTGGTATGTTTGCCAAAGAGACAGCTCTCCACAAGAGACAAAAATGACACAGAAATTAACTACTATAGGTCACCGTACGGCCCTCTACAATGAGCAAAGCCCATACCTCATAGTCAGCTATAAAAGGCCCGAAATGACCATGTAAAACAATTAAAACGAGAAAACTAACGGCCTTATCATGCTATATGTACAAAATATAAACGAAAAACAAATATGCAATTTATAGTAATGAATGTACATAATATATACATTTAAGAGCTAAAATTATCCATGTGTTATTAAAATTAATAGAAAATAAAAAAAGGGGGAATTTTGGGGGAAAAGGATGAGCCGTGCTATAAAACAAGTGTCCTGTCCCAAGGTACCTTTGACTTTTGATACCTTTTCTGAAATTCTCCAGTCATTAAATCTTTTACAAAATTTCATTGATTACAAAAAAAGAAGATGTGGTAGGATTGCCAAAGAGACAGTTCTCTACAAGAGACAAAAATGACATAGAAATAAACAACTATAGGTCACCGTATGGCCTCAACAATGAGCAAAGCCCATATCACATAGTCAGCTATAAAAGGCCCCGAAATTACAGTGTAAAACAATTCAAACGAGAAAACTAACGGCTTTATTTATGTTCAAAATATGAACGAAAAACAAATATGTAACACGTTAACAAACGACAACCACTATTTACAGGCTCCTGACTTGCATGTTCATAATATACTGAATATATGTTCACACTGTAATTAATAGAAAACAAAAAAAAAAATTGGAATTTTTGAAATAAAGAAGAAGGGATAAAAAAGGTATGTTCCTGTCCCCAAATACCTATTCCTGAAATTCTCAAGTCATTAAATCTTCCTACAACACATTACATACTTTCAACCACGCTCTGAATGCCCGCGATTTCGCGGGTGTGTTCTAGTATGTTTTATATGATGATTATTATACATGCCAGTATCAAATTTACTCTGCGGTGATAATTAACAGTACTATAAGAGTTAATTTAAGAAGGGTAACTTTTCATGCTGATTATGAACTACAACCTGAGAGAAGTCTTTGACACAGGGTTTAGCTAGATTTGTTTTACTTGCACATGGTTTTGTCTTCTGTAATACTACTCATCAACAAGAATATGTCCATAATACATTGATGCCCCATTAACACTATCATTTTCTAAGTTTAGTAGTACCCAAAATTGGGGTCAAAATTCTAATTTGGCATTAAATTAGAAAGATCATATCATAGGGAACATGTGTACTGAGTTTCAAGTTGATTGGACTTAAACTTCATCAACTACCTTGACCAAAGATTTTAACATGAAGTGGGACAAATGAACAGACAACGAACAGACTGACAGATGAACAGATGGACAAATGCACACACAGCCCAAAAAATAATGCCTGATGGTGGGGCATAAAAAAAATGTTTTTACCTGTAAAAGACACGAAATGATGGCAAAAGGTCACAATAGTTAACTTAACTAAAATAACTTCTCATATTACAAATTGACAATTTTAAACTATTGATTCTGCAAAATAACAAATCAATAGAAAAACCTATTGCAGTTAAATGTGCAGAAATCTTTTCAAACAGATAAATGGAGTTTAAATTTTTAATAACCTTAGGCTTTGACAGAAGGGTCCCAAGTGAAAACCCTTAGGACATTAATCACAGTATAATCCTTTTTTATTTGTAGGTACCAAATGTCATTGATTGAAAAAAAAAAAGTTCAAAGGTGTTTGATTTGTCATGAATTTGTCACAGTCTGCATAGACAAATATGTACATTGTTGAACTTTAAATTTTAAAAATTGTTTTTATTGTATAAATAAGGTTTTTAGTGTGTTTATTTTTCAACCTCCTTTTGTCATCCTTATTCATACACGTGTTTGTCTTTGTGTAACACTGCATCTAGGCCACCAAGAATACCAAGATTTAATTTGTTTGTTCAGTTGCTTGATTTTTAAAACGAAAATTTCAAAAAGGAATTTGACCATAATTGTATTTTCAAAAATAGATAAAAACCCTAAGCATGGTTTCTTTTCTGTTGGTTTTTAATCATTTTCATTTTGCTTGTCATCTTTTAACATTTTACACAATGACATCAATAAAAACAAGAAGCTGTCACAACGACAGCAAAGCGTATCTATTAACATTTATTTGTGTCCTGGCAATATCACAAGAACCATTACTGATGAATGGTGCAAGTGAAAATCATCAATTTGGGAAGCTTTGGTAGAACAGTTCATGCGTAAATGCATGGACACGACTGAAAACTCCGTTTTTCAATCTTTCAAGAACCATAACTCCTGAACAGTAAAAGTCAAAATCGCCATTATTGAACTTGACCTTCATTTAGTTGTCAGTGACAACATATTAAAATTTTAAAAGCTTTGGTTGAACGGTTCATGAGTTAATGCACAGACAACATTTGATTGCCGACAGCCCGCCCCGCCCGCCCGCCGTACATCCCCAAATCAATAACCGACATTTTTGTCACAAAAATCCGGTTAAAAAGCACAATTAATACTAACATTTGTTATTTTTTAGCATTTATTTATCAAAATGTTAAAAAATCTCTCATTTAGAGTATCTGTCAAACAAAGTTGTTATTCTGGTAAAATTTGTATGTTATCAATGGTATATATCTCTATTCTACCATTTGGCAGTGGGAAGGTGAAGGTGAAGGTTAAAGGTGATAAAAATAACAACTAAGACATAATGAAAATTATCACATATTTTACATCATCATACATAGTTAAACATGAAAACTGGTGTACAAATAGAGTGAAAATATCCAGGAATCCAAAGTCAACTCAAGCTAACTAATCCCCTTCAAATTCCTGCATTAAAAATATTCAAGAAGTCAAAACAGCACTGATGTAAATATAAGAATTCAACCCAGATCTGTGCTGAAACATACAAATATAAAGTCTTTATGACACAGTCAGATGATAGCGCTGATCTGACTCTATCATCAAATAATCACAATTATATGAGAGTTTTCTTCTCTTCCTATTTTTACAATAAATCAAGCAACATAGTGATACTGATTAGCATCTTCTTTGTCTCTTTCCATATAGTCTCTATCTATTAAACTTTCTATTCTTTTCTTCAGATCTGTAGGCTGTAACAAAGAATAATATTGTTGTCAAGATTGAATGGACATTTTGTAAACTACAAACATAATGAGAATGATAAATTAGAATATGGTTATAAAATAAGTACATGTATAAAGATAACAAATAAAGAATGATAACTATGTCGTCTAAAAATTAAATCAACATCTCAAAAGAAGATTATAGCAAAACAAGAAGGATTTTAGAGCGACAGTAAACCAGAATTTTTTAATATTTGTGTCTTTGCATTTTTCAATATCACAAGGACCATAACTACTGAACGGTAAAAGTGAAAATAGTCAATATAAAACTTGACCTCCAATTTGTCATCAGTAACAACATATTAAAATCTGAAAAGCTTTGGTCGACCTGTTCATGAGTAAAAGCAGGAACAAGACTGGAAAGATTATTTTTCAACTTTGAAGAACCATTACTCCTGAACGGAGTATAAATGCACAGACATTGTTTGGTAGTGGCACACAAGCCATATATATATCCTAAATCAAAATCTGTTTTTTTTTTCTTCAGAAATTTGGTTGTATAACCTGCCATAATGTGGCATTTTTATGTTTTTCCACCACTTTGACTAAATATAAAGTTAATATAATTAGAATTACCTTGACAGGGAATTTGAGTTGTTTGTAAAGTTCTGAGATAAGTAAATTATGACTAAGTGCTTTGCGTGTTTTCATGATACGGACAATAGCTGCGTCAACTTGATACTGTCTGTCCTGGAATACACGTTCTGTGGTACTGGTGTTTTCTTCCGGCTGTAAAATATAATAAGAACAAATAAAAATTTTGTACTTTAAAAGTTACAAATCACTTCCCCTTATATGATGGAAAGTAAAAATTCATTCATATTTATATATTTATGCACAAAGTATATAGGCAACAAAAGTATTTAAGATACAAAATATGGTATTGAAGTTTTAAAAAAATCACAGTATATATCAATTCAAAGCATTACAAAACCTTTTATCCCTGAAACAATTGATTCAATTAGTCATAATTAAAATATGTATGCTGATGGGAACTAAACTAACCTAATCTTATCAAAGAATTGTTTCTTTACTAAAATAGATATTGGTTAAACTTCATAAGGACCAATCAAAACACCAATATTAAATATTTCAACAATACCTGACAATATCAAGATGAAATATATGCATTCTCTCTACATAATACAAATTTTTCTAATTATTGATATAAAATTTACCAACATGAACTAATATTAAAAGTGACATTTGCTCCTTTTGGATTTTAGAATTTGAATTCTTAATTGGTCCAGTCACAAGTACTAGAGAATTAAGCATACACCTTTAATACCATTCTTTATGTACCTATAAAAAGTCAGGAGCCTGATGTTCAGTGGTTGTTGTTGGTTCATGTCAGTCATAATAGCTTTCATAAATGGTTTCGTTATATAAATGAGGCTGTTGGGTTTCTCTCAATTGAAATGTTGGGGGCTTTTCTAGCTGAGTATACTGTATCAGTTTTTCTCATAGTTGAAATTTCTGTAGTTGCCTATAATTGCTTACATCCATTTCATATGGACTTTGCTGTGCTGAATAGTTGTCTCATTGGCAATCATACCACATCTCCTTATTAGAGCCACTGTTTAACCCCTAAACTTTCAAAAATAGTAAAATTGTCTATCTTGTCAAAGTTATGTTTAGTAATAAATATTACATTTCTTCTGACTTCGGAAAACATTTTAATGACAGACAAGAGGAATGATTAAGAATTGTATAGAAAGACCAATCATTCTACTACATATACTTACTGTTTCTTTCATTTGAATCTGATTAATTTTGATTCTACATAATTTGTGCTTAAATCCATCATTGAATATGAACTTGTCATCATCTTCCACATCTTTACTCTAGAAAAAAATAATAACAAAATCCTTAACTGTAGATTTCACAAAATATATTATATACTATTCCAATGAGTAAACTGAAAATCAAGATTTTATAAGATATCCATTGTTACATTAATTCAATGCACTTACTCGATAATCAAATAAACGTCTTTTTTGTTTGATTTTAAAGCAAGCATGTCACCTCCATGACCTCAAGGAACACTAAGTAAATCTTTATAAAAAGCTTTTATACAATTTTTCTTTTGACTAACTTTAAGAAAATGGTTTAGTGTTAGTTTTGAATTCTACTAAAGTAAGATACTATGCACTGTAAAAGTATAAATAAGTCAAAACAGCGTTTTGTACAAACTCTTTAAGAAGTTGACAATTGTACACTTCAAACATGTTCAAGTTTTCATACATAGGTAATATGTTTACATCAATTTATCACATTTCCTACCTTAGGTTCTTTTGAGATAACTCTGGCTTTACCACATGCTAAAGACTGTAGAGTCCGTCTCAATTCACCATCCTCTGTAGAAAAAATAAAAAAAGTTGTATCAGATATATGTATCAAATAAGTAAGTGTTTTTGATGGAAAAGCATTACTTGACAAGTGTTCCCAATATATAAAAGTTTACACTCGTATCATATACTATTAAACGAAAAGACCTCATTTTGGGTGTCGCTTCTCTTCTTTCCACAATAAATGAATCAACACGCCTCTGTGTCCTATAGGTACAGTGCATAGTCGCATTTGTCATCCATTCATATGATTATTCAGATTGAGTTATTTTGGGAGAAAAACGAGAAAAAATGCATCCGGATATTGTCCCGTCATTGGACGAAATTTTAAGTCAGATTAGACTTCCGGTTTGCGCTTTTCTGTATACTTTGAACATACATATACAAAGAATAAAGTGTATTTTCAGAATTCTATCTGCTATCATTTTCAAGTTTACTATCTACGGCGGTCACAGAGTTTATTAAATAGAGAGAGTCTGTATACCCTATCAATGACTACCATGGACGGATTTTTAAACTTAGAATTTACTATCTACGGCGGTCACAGAGTTTATTAAATAGAGAGAGTCTGTATACTCACGTGTGTATACTATACCAATGACCACCATGAATCGATTAGTAAACTTAGAATTGAAAGTAAATACACTATATTTATATAGTTACTGTAATGAATGTTCATAATATACAGATAAGCGCTAAAAATTTTCATGTGAACTTTTGATACCTTTTCTAAAATTCTCCAGTCATTAAATCTTTTACAAAATTCATTGATTACAAAAAAAAAGAAGATGTGGTATGATTGCCATATTGAGACAACTCTAGATAAGCGCTAAAAATATTCATGTGAACTTTTGATACCTTTTCTAAAATTCTCCAGTCATTAAATCTTTTACAAAATTCATTGATTACAAAAAAAAAAGAAGATGTGGTATGATTGCCATGTTGAGACAACTCTTCACAAGAGACCAATATGACACAAAAATTAACAACTATAGGTCACCATACGACCTTCAACAACGAACAAAGCCCATACCCCATACTCAGCTTTAAAAGGCCCCGAACTGACAATTTAAAACAATTCAAACCAGAAAACAAGCGGCTTTATTTATGCACAAAAAATGAACGAAAAACGAATATGTAACAAATAAACAAACGACAACCACTGAATTACAGGATCCTTACTTAAATGTTCATAACATACTAAATGTATGTTCATATTGAAATTGATAGAAAACCAAAAATTGGGAATTTTGGAAATAATGACCTATGACTTATGATACTTTTGCTGAAATTCTCCAGTCATTCAATATTTTACAAAATTCTTCCAACAACACTTTACATACTTTAAACTACGCTCTGAATGACCGCGATTTCGCGGGTGTGTTCTAGTGTGTTTTAATTGTTCTAAAGAAAAATGAAATGAAAGTGCTAGTGACACTGAGAGGTAAAGACTGCTTAAACGCTGCAATTTGAACAAAAAATCATTTATTATTTTTATAAATCAAAGAAATATATTTAGCAACAACAACTGAAATGATTTCCCTTTGTTTAAAAGTCTCAAGATTTTAACTTCAGTGCATTATGTTGTGTAAACAAAGAAAACACAGGTAGAAAAGAGGTTAAAATTACACTGCCCCAAGAAAGAACATATCTACATTACTTTAATCCAATTACATGTATATTTTTTTTTCATTTCTGAAAAAAAAAAACAAGATCATTAAAAAATCTTAACAAAGGTAATGTTTTGGGAGTATTAATTTGCTTAATTTTAAAAAAATTTTTTTTAATTCTCAAAAGAGAATTTACTTTTGCCTTCATACAACTGCACATGATTAAGACATTTTCGTATGATTCTCTTTGATAAAGTAATCAATATTTATCTCATTATGAATAAAAAGAAATCAGATATTTTACCATGGGAGATAACTTGGCCACAAATGAGTTAAATTCAAGGGGAGATAATTCACTTGGACATGACTGAACATCAACCAATTTAGTATAGTTTTAGTTATGTTTCCCAAAGAATGGATTCTCATATATAATATAAAATATGTAGCATTTAAATTTATAACTATGTCATTAAATAAGAACAGCAACCTTTATTTCTTCAAATAATTTTAAACATATTTTCAATTAATTCTTCCTTCCAAGAAAGTTTTAGACAACCTTTTGTTCATTAATTTAAGCATCTATCTATCTTAACTCGTTTTAACCAGAATAACTGTCCATCAAACACTGTAATACAAGGCTCTTTATGTTAACCCTAGAAAAGGTACTTGAACTAAACTAAAATTTTAGATAATTTCCAATGTGTTTGATCTTTTTTCGTAGTTATTCTTCTTAATCATTAATCATGGCCTCCTCTGAAATGACTGAATTTCTTAAAAGGGAGGAAAATCTTTTTATCTTCAATATGAAACCATTCAAGAATCAATTTCACTTTAACATTTACGATGGCTATGTTCTCCCAAGACTTACCTATTGCTGTAGCCAGTTTTATTTCTTTGAATGTGAAAACATCACCCTCATTAAATAAAAGAAGACATAAGGTTTGGAATAGGGACACTTGTAGTTCCTTCTTTCCTCCCTGAAAACAATTATTAACTTGTGGTTAACTAATCATTTACACAACAATATTTTATGATATTGGCTTCCAATATACTATTATAATTGATATATTTTTACATTTTATTATCGAGTAGAAACAAAACAATTGTAAATCAGTGTAAGGATTAACCATGCACAGTTTTTGTTTTTGTAATTTTTCTTAAAATTTGATTAAAAGATTTACTTATAAATACATTGTAATACCTGAGGTTTGTGTGCACATAAAAACTCATTCAAACCTAACACATTTTGTTCCTGTACCAAATCAGGCTATCCTGACCATGAGTTAGTTGTGTCTTTTATTATGTTATTTTCTGTGTTTTTTCTGTTTTTATCAGAGTCGAGTGTTCATGATTGATATGGTCTGTAAGGCTATCAAGAACTTTTGGTGATGCTGGTCATCTTGTTGTTATTTTTCTTGTTTAAACCTTTTTTTCTTCTTAAAAAAATCACTTACTGGGAAGCATGCTTTGAGAACACAATGTCCCAGAGTTGACTGCCACTGAAGTTTCTTCCCACTGTGTTTACCCAAGTAAAACTTTTTGAAAATTTCTTGGTATTTAACCATCTGTAAAAAAAATTTACAATAAATAATTCAATTTACAAATTTCTGTCAATAATTTACTATCTATCTTTGTGAGCTGCATAGTTTTCATTGTTTAAATAAAGAGGAGCAGACTTTAAGATATATTTTTGGTTATAAATATAAGTAGATGCATTACCAATGAGACATGTCTACAACAGAGACCATGTCACTGTAAGGCTCTCAACAATGAGAAAATTCCAGTCCGCTAAATATGTTGTGAGAATGACATGGCCTTGGTTTACTAATAGTCCAGGGGTTTATCTGGGTATTTTGGGAAAAAGGACCCTGGCCAGTTTTGGGAATTTTTTAGCGCAGTTTTCAATGAAATTGGGAAAAACAACCAATATACCAGATGTTAGTTTTAGTGTGTTTAGTTCATTAAATTTGTTTTTAAATATAACAACATGGCATTAAAGTTTATTTGAGTATCAAAATAATGAGTTCTAACTTTTTAAAGGATTGTTATTTTTTTTGATTTTGACATGAAAATTTGTGAACTAAAATATTTTGAGTTCTGTATAAAATATATCCTGTTTCTATTTTCTTTTATATATATCTTTTACTTTTCAATTTTAGTGTTGCTATGATAGCTGTCACATGTTTGGTTCTTTTCATTTTTTATTAACTGTATTTGATTGACAAACCCGGAATAATATACTTGTTCGTTTCCGGATTTGATCTGGTTTTAATATTTTCCCACACTTCCTGTTTATTTATGGCAGCCATTGTTTGTCAAATGTTGTTTGTCATTCAGTATGTTTCAACTTGGATTTACACATTACTTGTTGACGATTTTTGACATAAAGCTAGCTGTTGAATAAAATAAACATCTCTGTCATGAATAATAAAAGATGAAAATAAATTTTGTGATCATTTGGGAATTTTACTCCCAAAATTGGGAAAAATGTAGGGTTTTTGCAGTTGGGAATGGGTCCGAAAACCGGACCCTGTGGAATGCTAGAAAAATCCATGAATTCAGCAGGAAGGTATACTTCCATTGGCATATATGTGGGCCAATAGCCCATAGTTAATATATTGACAGTTAAATCTATCATTGTCTATTCTGATACTTAGTTCAGCGGGAAGATGTACTTCCATTGGCATATATGTGGGCCAATAGCCCATAGTTAATATATTGACAGTTAAATCTATCATTGTCTATTCTGATACTTACTTCAGCGGGAAGATGTACTTCCATTGGCATATATGTGGGCCAATAGCCCATAGTTAATATATTGACAGTTAAATCTATCATTGTCTATTCTGATACTTACTTCAGCGGGAAGATGTACTTCCATTGGCATATATGTGGGCCAATAGCCCATAGTTAATATATTGACAGTTAAATCTATCCCACCAGGGGTGTCAATATGCTGCATTTGTTGTTTAAATGTCAACATAAAGTCTTTAGACAGTTCCATGTCTTTAAACATTCCTTCTAATTTACTAGTAAATGCTGCTCCACATTCTGAAAGACAATGACAATAATTGATATCAATATGGACTACCTAACTACTGTATTTTTTTCAAAAACTTATAGGAATGATAACCTAGGCCAGGTTAATAATTATTTTATCTAATGGTGCTCTATCTAGTCTAGGTACACTGCAACTGAATTACTTCTATTTAGATTTATCAATTATAGTATTATGAAAATATTTTATAAAAGAGGAAAATAAAATCATAAATATGTTCAGTAAATCTGGATCTAGATAGATGGAGCCATAATATGTAAAGGTTTTCATTAAAGTAATACTATGCAATATTATGTGTTGTTTGCATTTTTAAGTAATACTAGTATTGATTCTTTTTCTACAATAAACTGGTGAAGATATTTCATCATTGAAAGTAAGTTTACAGATAACATGGTAAAAATTTGTATCTGCATTATAAGGTTTTAATAAGAATAATCAAACAACAACTATGTAAAATGCATGCTGACAATTATTTAATGTTTTACCTTGTTTGAGCTTAGATAACATTGATTTCTCTGCATCTACAGAAGCACTTTTACCAACCAATAACCTCTTGGCTAAATCTTTTTTGTAGAATGCCTCAAATACATCTTTACCTGTAAATTTAAAAATAATGGTCAAAAACATTATTCAATCATTATTTAAGGTGAAATAGTTAAATAAGAATTCACTTTTAGAGCCAGTTCGGTTCCATTTTGTCAAAATTAAGCTAAAAACATTGCTTTGGAATTATTCACTTGCACAAAGACTGATTTTTAAACAGATAAAAACAATGATTAACTTATGTTTTTAACTAATAGTATAACAAACAGACTAAGAAAAATCCAATTGCATGAGTTTTCTATCTATATTTATGTTGATATAGGGTTATATTACAATTGGCAGTGTTCAGACGTCACCTCAATGGTTAATTAGATGGCATTTAGACTGAAATACACACAAGTTGCTGATACATATAATCAAGCCCATGCATTGTAAATTGTTTATTTTAGATTTTTTATGATTTGAATATACGTTTTATTATGTTATATTTGAGTCAAATAAGTAACATGAATTTGACAGCTAATGAATGCCCCTCTAATCTACCTATCAAATAATAACCTACAATGTTTATCTAAACTAGAATAATTAATCAAATGATCAGACCATAAACCTGCTAGAATTTTTTTCTCTCACAAAACATGTACAAAATGTTCACTTACCATGAATAAACCTGAAAAGAACCATTATTTTGTCTAACAGTCTTTCTAGTTCTTCTTCTGTTGCTTCCTAAAGACAAATAATTATATATTAAATTCTTAGAATGATTCATATAGTGTTCCAATTTCAATAGATGAAATTATTTTTTTATAGAAACATACTCTGGTTAATTTTAAACACATAAAACTATTTTTCTCTAAAAATACACAGAAATACCATTGAAAGGCAGGTTGGCACCTATTCAAAATAATGTAACTTTAAGAGGAGCATAGTTTTGCTTCAGATTGTAACAATGAAGAGCCAGCAATACTTAAAATCAAGTTCAATAGAGGTGCAGTACAAATATAATTCCAGTTTCAAAATATGTATTAATTTATGATTCACATTTTTTCATGTACATTGTATTAGCCTTTAATAGCCAACTATACAGCATGAGTTTTATTCATTGTTGAATACCTTGTGTTGGCCAATAATTGCTTATATCAACTTCATTTGAACAAAGTTGTCTAATTGGCAATCATACCACGTCTCCTTTTTAATTCAAAATGAATTCTAAAAAACAACTAAATGGACTAATTCTACAAATACCTAAATAAATTCAAAGTAAAACTTTACCTTGTTTCCAGAACGTAACTTGGAATCAACATATTTTGCTGAAATAAGTAAAAAATAAGTTTCATGAATAGCTTAAAAACATAACAGCAACATGCATAATTATACAATCGTCACTAAAATACAAAGAAATGTGTTCAATTCTTTTTATTAGCCTCTCATGATTAATTTTTGATATGCAAAACAGACTTAAAAGATCAAGATCATATACTGTGAATTCATCAATATTCGTTCGATACCAATTTTTGTGGCTTTCGTGGGTACAGGGGAACCACGAATTTCAATACTCAACGAATTACAAATTTTCCAAAGGAATGTATGTATAATTTGCCAAAACCTCGAAATTAAGTATCCACGAATATGCAAGTTTTCCTCAAGCCACGAAAATTGGTACCCACGAAAATAAATGAATCCACAGTATTGCTTTTGATAAATCTCCAGATAAGTGGACCTCAATGATTTGGTGTGAAGATTTATGGTAAACATAATTTGAAAACTAGATGTCTTCTTTTTTGGTTGCTGTTTTTTTTTACTTATCTAACTGGAGATCAGAAGTTTAGATAACTATGTCTGTTTTACATTTAATTGTGTTGTTGTGCTGCTGTTTCATTAATATACCCTACATCTCCTTTGATCTTTGTATAAGAAGTATGTTTATGAAAAGTGTTATGCTTGATGTATTAAAATTTAAATCGTGATCTACTGTTGGATGTTCAGTATATTGTAATGAACTTTTTATTTGGAGAAATACTTATACTGTGAAAGTACTTTAATTCGTGGGTATCAATTTTCGTGGATTGAGCAATATTTACATGTTCGTGGGTTTTTTAATTCGTGGATTTTATTTTATTTTTTTTGAATTGAAAATTAAAGCCTTTAGAAACGAAGGTTACAAATGTTTTGAATGGTGGAAATTGCAAAGTAAGCATTGACCCCTGTAAATTGAAGTGATAACACTAAGTAACCCATGATAAAGTGATCATCAAAGGTGTAAATTAGGCCATAAACATGTCACCTAAAGAAAATAGTAACATAAAAAATGATATAAACGTATCTTAAATTTTGAAATAATTCTTATCAAAATCAAGCCCAGTATGAAATTATTATTTCCCATATGTACGAGCACTATGAGGATATGAAATGAATACTTTATCATACTAGCATATCATTACCAGAAATCTGACTTTCATCGATCAAAAATATTTTTTATGAGAATTAAAAGATCAAAAGTTGTACAGTTTAGGCTATTAAAGATTAAATGAGTATAATCCTGCATGTGGTTGTAGTTCTGTGACTGCTATTAAAGTATTCTCAGATTTGGCGTTATTCAATATATTCTCAAGATTATATCAGTAGTCAAACCTACCGACAGGGATCTTTCCATGTCTTGATTTGGACAATGGTTGTTTTATTTCGTTGGAAACTTAAATTCGTGGATAAAGTCATCCACGAAAACCACGAAAATTGGTACCCCACGAATAAAAGTACTTTCACAGTATTTCCATTTTTAACAAATTATCTTTACTATGATGTATATAATAATATTATCAATTTGTACATTTTAGCTAATTTGATTTGTTCAGTGATAGTCACATATTAAACTTTATCCCCGGCTTAGTATATATCTAGGATTTTGATTGGTTAACGCACGTCGTTACAAAACCCATAGCCCCTGGGTGTTGCTAACCCATATCCCGGGGAACTTCACGCAAGTTTTCCTTAGTTCCATGATTGCTCCTTGTGAAATATTGAATTCTGTAGATTATCCATGATGTTTGTAATTAAATATTTAATTCATTAACGATTTTGTCCTATTATGCCGATCATTAACACTCATTTCATTAAATGCATCACTTGACTGTCACATTTTCAAGGAATGGGACTACTGACCTAGCTATGCAAATGACCCACGTTGACGTCAAACCATCTATGACGTAACTCTCACAACATTGAGCACCAAATTTGACTCAATCAAGTTTCTCTGTCTCCGTATTAAAAACGTCTTATATTTGACTACCTGTAGGGTTCTACCAAAGGTAGTACCCTACACCCCGTAGAAACTATGTAAAATTTCCAAATTTCAATAAAACTTTTTAGATAATGAAAAAAACGTTGTTTTCAAGTTACACTTTATATTCGAATTTCCATAAGACCGGGGATAAATTCGTTATCTACGTTCATATCCATAGATATGGATATTTTAACACCCTTCAGTACCCTGTACACCCTTCGGCTACGCCTCATGGTGTTCAGGGTGTTAAAATATCCATATCTACGGATATGAACGTAGATAACTTATATTTTCGAAGGTAGATAGAAAATGGTGGATAGCAAATGGGATATTTCACAGTTATTTTTATGACATATATAATATCCTTTCATAATATAAATACCTATAAGTTCTGCAGGTTTGTTCTGTCGCTGGTTAATAAAATGTTCAAAGCTTTCCTTTAAACCATTGATAAATTTTTCATTTTTGGCAAAGCAAATGTCTATTACATTATCTAATTTTTCTTTAAAATCTGAAACAAAAGATTTGTTATTAATAACACTAATCAATATAAAAAACAAGATGTGGTATTATTGCGAATGAGACAACTATACACAAGAGACACTGCTTTTATTAGTTTTAACATGTTTAATAAGACAAGTACACAGTTCTGAACATCTTAATCTATATAACTGATTGTACGAACTATAAGACTGATTTTGCTGTTTAAATTTTTGGAGTACAGTCGATTCCACTTAATTGCATACCGCTTAATAGCATAATTCGGTTAATTGCATAGTTTTCTCCTGCACAAAACCATTTCCCATTCATCTAATGTTAATTTGTCCGGTTATATGCATAGCTCTAAAAGTGGCCTTTCGGTTTATTGCATAGAAAATTATTGCCGTCTAGATATGCTTAGCTAAAACTGACGAGATTTTTTACCGGAAACGGCAATTTGGTAAGTATAATTTTCTTGAATGCATCCTTATTTTCGTTATTATTTCATATTTACTTTTGTGTTAATAAAATAAAGTTTTAAAACAGTTTCTTTCGTGTTTATATTATGGGAATTTGATTTAAAAATAAACCTCGATGTCTACACAGGTAAAGTTTCCCATGTTCTATTTTAAGCCTCGAGGTCATAAAAATGTCAAACAGATAATTGTTGTAAAAACACTGACCATTCTATCTCAAACTTGAAAGGGTGTTAATAATTGATTGGATTTAAACAATTGTCCATAGATTACATTTGGGGTTAATTTTAAAAACAATAACTCCTGCTAATTATCGATTATGACATAACCAATGTGAACTCTAGAAATTGGGCTTGGGGTGATCTGTATATTAATGTTAAATATTGTAGGGCATTTATTATGGTTAAAGAATTTTATACATCAATCATTTATTTTTGATATTTTATGAAAAGAGCATTCACTTTTAATTATTATATTTTCTCACTTTCAACACTTGTGTCCAGCAAATAACCCGTACAGGGCCCCATTTACTGCTTTGCATATACGAAACTAACGAGGTGTTACTTCACTGTCCAACTGCATATCAAAGGCAATTCATTACACATCTATTGATTAAATAGTTACAAACTGTGAAGTATTGTTTAAAAGTTTATTTTAATCAAAGCATAGCAATGTACATTGTACATATGGGTCATAGAAACAAATCTATTTTTAGAAGTTTATTTTCGTATCCCAGGTAAAGGAAAAGTCGGAACGCAAATAAACTAAAACAAATTGTGTTTATAATCTTTATTTAAAGAAACAAAATAAAATAACACATATGACACTAGACATATAAATTTTATTAGAATAAATCAACATTCAGTATGTTGTATGTGGATTATAGGCGTTCATCTTTCTTCAGGGGTTTCCTGATCTGTTCTATCGATGTTATTTTACTCTGTCATTTGGCATTTCGGATATAAGCATACTCCGCTTTATTGCATAATTTTGTCTGACAAATAGGCTATGCAAATAACCGGAATCTACTGTACTGACAAAACATAAAGATATATCAATCCTGCTATAAATGTTCTTTAGTTAAATTTGACATTAAATGAAATGACACAATAAACAAAAATTTCTAAATTCTATAAATGAAATAAAATAAGAAATGTCTTCTGAGACAAATACATTACAGAATAATTGATTAATTAGTGTTCAATCAACATTTAGTGGTAATAATCTGTAAGATTATAAATGAAACAATGTAAAAAAATATCACACTGCAAAATCACTTATATTTCAAAGAATCAGTGATTGAATTGCTGTTCTTCATCTAAATACCATACCTAATAATTTCTGTACCATATCTCTGTCCTTTTCTAGATCATTGTCAGTATTTACTACAATAAGACGACCTGTAGTCTGAAAAAAAAGTAAAAGGAAAGATTTTCCTGCATATAAAAAATTATAACAAATCTTTCGTCAAAAACTTTTTATCTGTTATTACCTTATAACAAAATACAATCAAGTAATCTTAGTGTGTCTGTAAATAAAGATTTTCTCACTGTATCACAAAATTCTATATCTAAAACCTGCCTGTTGCCATATCATAACTTTGCATTTACCAATCAGATCAATAAAACAGACAGTCATGAATAAATTTTGTAAGGGTTCTGCAGAACGCACTGTCTCGCCTACTTTTGCTGTTGTTCGTGGCGAAAAAATTATTCAAAATTTTATTCTAGATACTATCTTTTGATTGTAAGGAGCTTCTGTCCCAGTTTGGTAAAAATCCAGGATGGTTTATGAATCTAATAAATGATTTAAAAACTTTGACTGCAGACTATGTAATGTTAACTGGCAGAACGTCCATTTATAAGTTATATACAGATAAATAGGAAATAAATGTTCACAAAATTTACATCTAGATACTAGCTTTTGATCATAAACCAGCTTCTGTCCAAGTTTGGTACAAATCCAGAATAGATTAAGAAAGTAATTAAATTTTCAAAACTTTAACCACAGAGTGAATATTTGTTGACAATGACGACGACTGAATGTAGGATGGTTATGTCTCAGTTTTGCGACAAAAGTCACAGGCTCAACAAAAGGGAGAAATTGAGAGCATTTGTCAACAAAACATCATCCCCAGGACACACACAAAACTTAGATTAAGTTGGTGTCCAAGCAAACATATTATGACACTATATAATGATTTGGTACATACTTTGATATATGCAGCAAATGCTATGGAAAGTTCCTTTAACCCATCCTTTACTCTAGAAAACAGCTGATACATTAATGTGAGATCCTGTATTCTGTTCTCTGATAACAACTGATTCAGACCTATAAGCAACAATATAAACCATCTGAAAACATGTATTATCTGTAATTGTAACTGTCAGCTATTTACAGTACAGTAACATGTACATAATTCAAAATTAAATTCTTATCATGTAAGATTAAATGTTAAAACTATATAACTAATATAATTCAATTTCATTTATATTTTACTTTCTGTCCATATAAAATCTTCAATTACACTTTGTTGAGTTTAAAACCACCTTACTAGTTTTGACTCTGTCAGCTTCTACCATATAAAAAACTGACGAAAAATGATAGTTAATTTTTCAAAATAATATGGGTTTGAGGAAACTTTTTCTTTTAACTTCCCCTTCTATGAATAATCTTTGACTAATAAACATTTAATATTTTCAAATCTTAATTTACCTTTTTGTAAAATTGTATTTAAGTGTTGATCCAGTAACTGTTTTTCAACACAGCAAACCAAATTCTTCCTGAAATAGAAAAATAATCATTTAATAACTGTTTACAGCATAAATGATGGTAAAATCACTACAAAACTTTTAATAAGTTTTACACTACCATATGAGAAAAATGGCAACAAAATAAACATCTCTAAAACCAACAAATGTTAAACTTTGTTATGAAAATTAGAGATATGATAATTGTGCACATATTCCAGTCACATTCTTATTTTCTCTATGATTTAATGAACTTATAACTTAAAACTTAACCAGAATTAACAATAATAATAAATATTTAAAATAAAAAAATATTTTGTAGGTCTTTTCTATAAGAACTATATCTGCTAAATAAGCTTTAACATTACCCTATGTTAAACAAAACTTAACCCAGACAAACAATTTTTAAAACATGTATGTAGAGAACATGCTATAGTTATCTCCAAAAGCTTGTACAAAAGATTAAATGCTCCACAATGAATGACTGATTTAATAAAAGTGCTTGTAGGCACAGACAGGTAAAGATTGTGTTAATTTATCAGTAAGAAGTAAAATTAAATATTGCATAGCATTGGTTGTAGTTGATTCAATTACAGTTCTGGACAATGGGAGATAACTTAAATTTTAAAGATGACTTTAACAATGACATCTTTCATATTTTTAGAACAGATATTAGATTCCTGCACCTTGCAAAAGTTTTTTAATTTTCCTGACCAGGGTTACATCATTTTGTGACTTGAATATCTGTGCATATATTACATTGATAAATTTCTGGTAATTTTCATGGATAGAATGTATAAAATGTTATGATCAATGCACTATATTAAAAAGATACTGATAAGTATATCAAGTCAGTAACATAGGGTTTTCATTGCATGTCATGCAATCTTTACCAAAAAACAATATAGTTTACGAGAATTGAAACTTACTTTGTGGATGGATCAAGATAATGCAGGAGTCTCTCATTCTCTTCTCCAAGTCTTTTGTCAACATAAGCTAGGTATTCTGGCACCTGTAAACGAAGTAGTTATAACATTATATAAGACTGCATCACCACAAAATCAAAGAAATTTCTATTTTTCATCTATGAAGACTTTCATTACTTCTGTTACGTCTTTTTATGCAATGAAACTACAAAACATGCAAAGTGCTTATTCAAACCTTTTGTACATGTATGGTCCCTGTTCTTAGCTATAACTTAAATTATTATGGTTTAATGGTCAGAGTGAATCATAGAGGCTTTTTGGGTTGTTGTTGAAAATTAACTGATCAGCTTTTATTTCATGACTTTAAATAAACATGAATATCAAGTATGAACCGAAAACTTTTTACTAAAAAAATACAACAAATTAGTTCTATTTTACTTTCTAAATTGTTTTGCATAAAACTTGAAACACTTGATTTAACACTAAAATAATGGGGGCAAAAAAAACTTTACCAAATCTGCTTCTGCCATCATCTATATTATAATTGAAATCTAACTTAATGAAATCACTTGAAATTATACAGAAGACTACAACTGTCCCTGATAAATCTAAGTTTAGCCACTGTATATCATTTGAATCTGATGGATAGCAATATTGCCCTTTTATGAAATATAAAACTTAAATTTCTGTGTCAATTGGTCTCTAGTGAAGAGCAATCATACCAGATCTTTTTTTTTTATAGCTCTTATTTTTCACTCATTGTCCGTTACAAACCACTGATATCAAAGTGTACATATTTTCCCTTTAATACAGTCCCTTTTAAGTCTCATACTTACATCCCTTTCTTGCATTAACCTTTGACCCTCAGCTGCATACAATCGATCTGTTGCTTCTAAGAATTTCTTTTCAAATGAGTCATGATATATCTACAAAAATTCAATTTCTTGTTATGTAAAACAATGTATGATTATCATAAAGATGACAAAGTTGCACCATTGATTTGAATTCAAACCCTTCACATCTTCATAAACACTCAGGACAAGTAATCAGGTGATTTGATGAACATCAGATAGTTGAATCGTTTATATGAGCCAAATGAAATTTTCAATACATTTTAATCAGTTTGTTTTATATAATACTGGCTTCCATATTTGTTTGAAAGTCTAGATAATCTAAAACAATATGAAAGGCAACCATCATAGGACAGCATAATTGCCATATAGTCCTTATATTTTTAGCTGAAAAAAAAGGGAATGTTATGACATATTTTCACTTTTGCATCACCCACAATCCAATATTCTATCTTCAGTAAATTCTCAAACAAAACTTTTAAAATGACCTTTATTGATATTTACAAACAATTTATGCTTAAATAAAGTGGCTTTCCAAAGAGAAAAGTTCATACACCAAACACAAAACAGATGTAAAGTAAAGGCAATAGCATACAAAGTCCATTTTGGTCAGTTGAGCTGAACAATAAATAGGAGAAAAGCAAGCCTAAGGCCACCCTTAAAAAATTGTTTGTTTGGCATTGCCGACCCACACTATCAGCAGGTGGGTAGGTAGGTAGGGATTTTTTTTTTTTTTTACATTTAAAAGCCATATACATGTAAATCATGAAGTCTCTAGATCAATGTTGTCTAAAGCATTGCAGCATTGTTGTGTGTACATGCTGGTTGTTTCTTTGAAAGGGGTCAACCGTCAATGTCACATTCTACATCATATGGATAATTTCATGTAAGACAGTCAGTTTTATTGGCAGAGTTAACCAAAGTACCCAGAAAAAAAACACAGAACTGAGGCAGGAAACTGACAAATTAACCATATAAAATGTATGACGTGAAAATTGAACTTTTATTGTGGGACTGCCCATTGAACAGAGGCCTGATGTCACATCTTGAAGTTGTGGTCACAGCACGTGGGTCACAGTTTGGTAAAATTACCACAAGTTAAATGGGTCAACCACTACGGCTCCTTGTACAAATGGACAAAGATTTAAAACTTTGATTGTTTGCTTTGGTTTTATAAACATCACTTTCTACACCATATGGGTAATTTCATGGCAGTCGGTTTTAGTGGCGTACTAAACCGTAGTACATGTACTTGAAGGAAAAAGCCAACCTGCGGGAGGAAATGACTAACCTTATCACATATGACATGAAAATCAAACCTTAATTTTGCAACTGTCCAACTAGGGCTCAAACCAATACCTAGTAATCATACATGTAAGCAGTATGGTGTGACGAACTACCATACAAACACGCCTACTGCCCCAGATAAGTTTTGAGGATAAAGGATCTGTACCAAATTAGGATAGCAAAATATTAAAAATTTGGAAGGTTGGCACAAATAGACATGGTGTTTATACTAATATTATCGAAGTGCAAGGTTTTTCAGGGCTAGGTTTAAAATGTATGATAAATTCAAAATGGAAATATGCAGGACAGACAATTTTTGCAGATAAATAAATTATGGGTTGTAAAACGTTTGATTAACAGAAATCTGGACATGCATTACATGAATACAGATAAATTAATGAGCTCTTTGAATTGTGGAAAAGGAGGGGATTTTATTCATTACTAGTACACTAGATACATTTATAAATATGTTTCTGTCAGTTTCTCTTATGTTTCAAGAATTATCTTATTCATGTTAAGAAGAAAGGCAAGAAAAGTGGGAAGTACTTCAATTGACACAAGATGCTAGTCTTTAAAATATGTATGTTTTGTACCAGGCTAGCATCTACTGGTACAAAACTACTATAAAACCTGTAAATCTGGGACCATTTTGGTCTTTAAGCTTTGATGCTTACAGCCATAATTATCTTGAATGCATCATTGTGGTTCTGACTATAGTAGATACTTTGTTCTTTGGTTCAAGGGAAAATTTGTCAATGATAAATTTCAAATATTTAATAAGTTCAACAAATGTAAAAAGCCACGCATATTTGTTCTGTGATGTCCCGGTGAAAAACTTCTATCTCATGAAGCGACAAAGTCGAGCAGAAATCATCTGTTTCTGCTTTACAAAAGATAAAATTTGAGTCCTCTACAAGGTCTCTCAGAACGTTTCTTTCAAAGAATAGCTGAAAATTTGATTTTTGATAAAATCCATCTCCCTTAACCAATACATTGCAGCATAGGGAGATGCTTTCCCCTGCCGGCCTCTTTGACATTACTTTTGGCAGACTTTTTCTATTCCATGTCATTTAAATGTTTGCTCCCAATATAGTGTAAGGCAAGCGCTTTTAAGATCGTGACTTGAAATAAGTAAAGGCAGGAACAAACTCGGCGGATACGATCGAATTCCGGCACAATTTCGATTTTTTTTTAAATAAAAAAAAATAAATTTCTGAAACGCAAATAAAATTATTTGGGCGGCAAGTTTTTCAGTGGGTCGGGCGGCAATGCCAAACAAATGAAATTTTATTTTAGGCCTAACTAAACTGTGCGGAATATAGATGAGACATATACAAAGACCTGAACCCTGAAAAGACATTACTTCAAACTAAATCTATTTCTTCTATAATCTGCAAGAGAATGTTCAATTGTAAAAGGAAGTTTTTTTTTACTGCAATGTTCCAAAACACAAAAAATCAAAATCAAATCAGTTTGGGAATACTATGTATTATATAACAACACAAAAACAGAGGTCAATTAATTTTTGCATCTTTTAATAGAATAATTACCTGTAAATCTGACAACATCCTGAGTAAAGACTTCATTAACTGTCGATCCACAGCCTCCCCACTTCTCTCCCTTGATATTAATTGTAACAATCCTTCTACTGTTCTATTCTGAACAATGTGATGCCCAACAATATTTGATCTGAATAAATCTAGTCCCATATCCCTAAAAATTCAAATATGTTTTTCTGGTATTAAATTTTTTAAAAAGAGTTGCAAAAATTATAGAAAATCAACAAAAGGTAAAAATGTTCATTACAGTCTTATGTTATCAATACACAATCAATGAGCAGATTGCTCTGAGGGATATGATTGCCATTGTTTTCATTGATACATGTATTAGTATTATTTTCAAAAATAATTCAACTGCACGTGTAAAATACTCGAAAAATGTAGTTTACGTAATCTGAATTGATATTCAAGTTCAACTTAAAAAATAGCCAATCCTCGATACAAGTGTATGAACAATGTACTTATTGTGTTTTATTTTTGTACTATCAACAGTTTTATTTTTGTACTATCAATTCAAAGTTGACTTTCCACCGCAGTCACTGAAAGTAAGAGAAGGTATTTCACTTCGTACCTTATCACCTATTTTCCTATGTGAATTCTAGGTGGAACCCTATTCCTAACTCTTTAAATATTTAATTTCCTTTTGGGTCAGTGGGCATGACTCCTTTCCGTACACATTCCTCTGTTTAAATTGCAATCGGTTTTAATATAATACGACGTCTATAGACAGAACGAGTTAATTTTTCTTGATGTATCGTCGTTTGACGGAAGTTACTTACGTAAGGGAGACAACTCGAAGCGATAATATGGAAGACTCCATTTCGGCTGAAGGGGTGTTCTAGTTACACCTTTACATTGTGGACTACATTTATTTTAATTTAAATGATGCATGATTTAAAATTATACAACAACAATAACCATCAATAGCAGACAGACATAGAAAGGATCTCGTGAGTTTCAAATTAATCAATGGAGTGGGGAATCCAGAGCAACCATTCAATCTGATACCTCTTCAAGTCAAGAAAACTATACGCATGCGCATAATTACCTAAACAAACCCTAGACTTGTATTTGTAGCAAGGACGTATATTAAATGTTAATTAATCGACCTCCGTTTCTTTGTAGAAGTACAATATCAAATATCAGTTTCATAACGGTGACATATATGAAAACTCCACTTCAGTTCTTGGAATTCAGAGAACTCTCGCATGTTATCGCAACTTGGGAATTCCCTCCGACGTGTTTCTAAATTTATAAAAACACTAAATATAAAATTCTGCTTAATTCTGATTTTCCGTGTTGTTAAAAACACGCATACAAGTCAAGGGAAATATCGAAACATGAAGATTATGAGAAGAACATTATAGGACAGTTGTTTAAATTCAATCCTTTTGTTTTTTATACCATTTAAAGCAAGACAATCTCAAGAATCTAAGATGTTCCTTGATGTTTAGAATAAAACGATTGACGTGAGGGCATGGCCCTGAATCAATGATATGTCTACAGATTGCTTAAAAGCAATCGAATCCCAAAAATAAAATGTCCCTCTTGCACTATCTCTGACATTGTCATGTTTTACTGAACAGGGAAATCTGGGACAAAACTCATACATGTATGATATTTTTGTATACATGTATATCAAGCTATATGGAACATTCATATCATAATGAATATATGAAATAAATTTCAAGTTAATGTGATAATTACTTCATCGTAAACCAATTTAAATCACACTTTAATTTATCTTAAAACCCAAAACCTTAAATTTATATGGCATGAACTTATACATGTAGAAGCGGACCTGGCAGGAAACAAACTGGATTTGTTCTGGCAATAATGGAATAGTTTTCATTAAAAAGTTTGAAATCAATGATGCAAGAAAACTGTCTCATTAGCTGTATTTATTTCCTTCACAGGCAGTATACATGTATATCATATGTATCTGAAAATTTAACTAATACCCACCATATAGACATCACTGATGAGGTCTGTAAAACATAGGTTCTGTCTAAAAACAGGAAAATACTTCTGATCATTATCTGAAACAAAAATAAGTTGGTCAAACAATATAAGTTATGAAGTCTTATCCAATTAAATGTTGACCAACTAAACAATCAAATACCTTAAATATAAATTAAAATTTAAAATTTGTATCTTTCATGATATACAATATTTTTCTGAAATTCTTATTGTTCTAAATTATTGTCAGAGGTATTCAACTTCAAAGTTGGAATTAAAAGGGTTGTGCAACACTACCTATATAGTACACACAGACCCTCTGAAAGGATTATTTATTGAGTATAGTTTTTTTCAACGTGTCAATCTAAGTAGATTTGTTCACAATGCAGAGGCTAATATAAACATTTAACAAAATTCCAGATAAAAGTAAAATAAATGATTTACCATTTGTCTACAGTGAGATTGCCAAATGTTATCCATCTTCTTTAGAAACTGTTCATATCCAATGTTATCTGTATCAAGTGTTAAGGAACATACATATTTAGGTTTTCATGTTATAGTAAAAAAACAGGTGCTCCGCAGTCGCAGCTTTATACGACAGCAGAGGTCGAACCCTGAACAGTTGGGGCAAGTATGGACAAAACATTCAAGCGTGATACAGCTCTGAATTTGGATTGTGATCAAATTTTTGACATTACATGGGTTTTTTTACACAAAACAAATGTCAAGATTTTACAAATCAATTAAAGATTTCTTCTTCAAACTTATTTAAATCTAAAATTAAATAGTTGACACAGCATAGGTTTCTGACACAGAATGAATGTGGTCTAATGAACTTAAAAGTTTTTTTTTGCCTTTGAGCAATTCACTATGCTGTTGAATATTAATCCTCTCAAAAAAATGTTTGAAGAAATTTTCTTTTTATTTATGAAATCTGAAATGAGAAAAATTTAAACCCCCCCCCCCCTTTTTTCACATCCCCGTTTCCCTTTTTCCAAAACTGATATCAATTCAAATTTCTAATGGAGTTTGCAACAATAACTACTCTTTTAAATACATCATAAAATATTAAAATGTAAAATAAAGTGCTTGTTATCACTGAATGGTAAAGATTGGTTGGTAGTAAAAGTGAATATACATTGTTTATTGTATAAAACAATAAAAAAAACTTCATCAGCAACATTTTATATTGGCAAATTTCCAATGAAGTTATTTACATAAAGTTATTGGCAAATAAAAATAGAAAATGACATCATAGTCATGTCTGGCAAATTTCCAACATACATTATCTAAAAACATTTTAGATAAGATAAGGAAAAAAAGCTTCATCAGCAACATTTTATATTGGCAAATTTCCAATGAAGTTATTTACATAAAGTTATTGGCAAATAAAAATAGAAAATGACATCATAGTCATGTCTGGCAAATTTCCAACATATATTATCAACTACTATTCTATACAAAGAAAGATAACTCCAATTGAAAATTAATTGCTATTGCACAATATTGTGCAATTAGATATTTCTTGCTATTGTGCAATACTGTGCAATTGAAAATTTCTTGCTATTGCACAATACTTGATATGGAATCCTGATTTGGACCAACTTGAAAACTGGGCCCATATTCAAAAATCAAAGTACATATTTAGATAAAGCATATCAAATAAGCCCAAGAATTTCATTTTTGTTAAAATCAAACTTAGTTTAATTTTGGACCGTTTGGACCTTAATGTAGACCAATTTGAAAACTGGACCAAAAATTAAGAATCTACATACACAGTTAGATTTGGCATAACAAAGAACCCATTTATTCAATTTTTGATGAAATCAAACAAAGTTTAATTTTGGACCCCCATTTGGACCAACTTGAAAACTAGGCCAATAATTAAAAATCTAAGTACATTTTTAAATTCAGCATATCAAAGAACCCCAAGGATTCAATTTTTGTTAAAATCAAACTAAGTTTAATTTTGGACCCTTTGGACCTTAATGTAGACCAATTTGAAAACGGGACCAAAAATTAAGAATCTACATACATAGTTAGATTCGGCATATCAAAGAACCCCAATTATTCAATTTTTGATGAAATCACACAAAGTTCAATTTTGGACCCTTTGGGCCCCTTATTCCTAAACTGTTAGGACCAAAACTCCCAAAATCAAACCCAACCTTCCTTTTATGGTCATAAACCTTGTGTTTAAATTTCATAGATTTCTATTTACTTATACTAAAGTTATGGTGCAAAAACCAAAAATAATGCTTATTTGGGCCCCTTTTTGGCCCCTAATTCCTAAACTGTTGTGACCTCAACTCCAAAAATCAATCCCAACCTTCCTTTTGTGGTCATAAACCTTGTGCTAAAATTTCATTGATTTCTATTTACTTATACTAAAGTTATTGTGCGAAAACCAAGAATAATGCTTATTTGGGCCCTTTTTTGGCCCTTAATTCCTAAACTGTTGGAACCAAAACCCCCAAAATCAATCCCAACCTTCCTTTTGTGGTCATAAACCTTGTGTCAAAATTTCATAGATTTCTATTCATCTAAACTAAAGTTATAGTGCGAAAACCAAGAAAATGCTTATTTGGGCCCTTTTTGGCCCCTAATTCCTAAAATGTTGGGACCAAAACTCCCAAAATCAATCCCAACCTTCCTTTTGTGGTCATAAACCTTGTGTTAAAATTTCATTGATTTCTATTCACTTTTACTAAAGTTAGAGTGCGAAAACTAAAAGTATTCGGACGACGACGACGACGCCAACGTGATAGCAATATACGACCAAAAAATTAAAATTTTTGCGGTCGTATAAAAAAGGAACCTTAACTTTTGATTGCTTGGGATTTTTAACAAACAAATTCAGTGTTGTTAACTAAAAATTGATTAAGGAGTACAATCATGAATATGTTTTGCAAACACCAAGGTTACACTAACTGTTATACTTTTTTTGTACATTGTACTCTCTGCATTTATTTTGACTGAGACCAGTTCAATAGACATGATGTCATAAATGGTAAGGGTCCAAACCAGAACTTTGTTTTAAATTTTAAAACCTTTATAACATTACATAGGAGTCTGCTTTACACAATTGGTATGGATTTCAAACTTTTCATTTAATTTTTTTGCACTTTTTCCATTCTTTTATGGCTTGCCTTAATACACACACAGATTTAAAGTAGTTCAAACAAGAAAACTTCTACTAAGGTAAAACTGAATAAGCCAAATGGATTTACATTTAAACATTAGCCATTTGTACATCTGTTACACACCATCTGCAATTATAATTATAAGCTTTGCAATGCTCAATGACTGACTGAAGGACTACTACATATTGATAACATTCTGAAAGCATTATTGAAATATACATACATTTTTGTACTTGTCCTGTACAAATTGGGCTATAGTTTTGATAAAAGGATATTCCAAGAATTGAGTAATATTTGATTTTACATGGTTTTCACATATCTGTTTCAGCTGATCATACAAAGCTGCAGACATCTTGTGAGAACACATGTTCTCTACTGCCTGATAAAGCTCTTCTAAACTGGAATTTATAGAACGGCTTGTGTGGATGGCCTGCACTGATTCTGCCAATTTGTCCCATGTTAAAGCTTGGAAGTTATCTGGAAGTCTTGGCTTTTCTAGAGTAAAAAATTTCATATAATTTAAATATAATTGTACTTACAATCCTTATAATTTATAGGTAATCTAGTATGTTAAAATGTACATGGAAATAAACAAAAGACAATACAGCTGATAACAATAAACTGTTGACACAGTGATGTTTTTCCTTTTATGCAATTTTGAGAGTATTGTCCTCTGACAATGACTCTGAATTCGAAATGTATATGTGATTAAAATGTAAAATTTAGCTTAAATAATCATGTTGCGGGCATTACCAATTTCTAGAAGTATTGTACAGCCTGTGAGTGTAACCTACACATTTTATAATTAGTCAACCCTGAAAACAAGTACAGTGGAGTCCCCGGTGTCCGTGCGGCCCTTGTTATCGCGCATTAGCTGATTTCGTCATATCAACACAGTAACATATACAAAATCGTTCTTGTTATTGTTTTATCCTTCCGAAGGGATAAAAAAGAATAAAATTGATAAGTTCAAGAATTAATTAATAATTGAAATCCTGTGATTTACCATATTTGGCCAATTTCCATTAAAAAAGTTACATCATCAGATAAATTTAGTTTTATTTACGTCACATTAATATTAGATTGAAATAATTTTTGCTCTGCATCCTTGGAAGTATGTTTGGTACAAACTGAGCTATATTTCGTAATATAAAATCTTTCCTTTATTCCAAATAAGCTATTTTTGGAAGGCATGCGCGAAATCACCGGACATTGGAGGAACTCTCAGAACAGGGGCTTCCCTAATTTTGGACACACATTACACAAAATCCAGAGGATGAAACCATACAAACAGAAGATTTTATGATATAAGTATATTATGAATGTGTTCACACAAAATTATCCAATTATTGGTTTTATCAGTTGAATGAAGTGAAGTCATAAGTCTTAGGTGTGCGGATACACCGGACTGCACCGTATTAACATAGTTTAATATTTAACTAATTGTCCCTAAGAACAGTGCATAGCAGTGAGAATCTTAACTTCTTTATATCTCAAAAAGGCAGAGGTCACTTCATCATGCACAACATAACCATAATACACCTTATCGCTATGTGTCCGCCATTACTGGATAACACACAGGTTCACCGTAAAATTTTGACATCATAAAACAAAATATCTGACGCCACAATGGAAAAGTGATTGTTGTATGCGTCAAAAGTTCAAGTGGCCGGGATTAGCGATAAGGTGTATTACAGTAATATTCCTATAAGAATTTTATTTCAATAACTGTCATGACTGTTAAGAATGGTAACCCACTTTTGAATACATAATACACATTCATGAAGATTGTCCTGTCATGTTGACTGCTAGCAAGCCAAACCAGTAAACAAAACAAATGTCGAGAAGTACCTTATACTTACAGCAGAGTGAATTTGATCACCATCATGCAATCTAATTAAAAACCGATCTCTCATCGCTCCTGTTTCTGATATGTCGCGTGGGAGATCTAACGAAACCCGCTTTGAGGTCACATGTGAGTGACCTCGTAGGTGTGTCTTTTTCGACCAATAAAATTGAGTCTTCCACGATCTTGGAAGTTTAACGTAAGGCAAAGCGATGTAACTTATTTTATTTACGACGAAATCGTCAGTCATAATAATTCATAAAAACTTTTTTGATTGGCTTATTAATAGGTCGTCAACTCATTTGCATATCTTTATAAATTCATGACTTTTAGTTCACTCACATGTGACCTCAAAGCCGGTTTCGTTAGATCTCCCACGCGACATATCAGAAACAGGAGCGATGAGAGATCGGTTTTTAATTAGATTGACCATCATGCAAATTTGATACTTAAAAACAATCAGATTTGTAATTTTTAGACATTAGTTGTACTTTTCAAAATAATGAAGTGTATGCATCGATGTTAGTTCTTAAGTTCCAGAGAGTAAATGCTTTGGATTCTGAACTTATTTTACATAATTAAGTACCTTTGAAATTTTTTATTATCAGTTTCTTTGTGGATCCAGGTTTACTATTGGCAAGAGGGGATGCATGCCTATTTATTCCGTTTGAGGGATTAGTTAACGCTGAAAAGTTTGCACGTTTCTGAGAATCTGTCATTGGGGATATCTCAGAATTCTCCCTAAATCGTTTATTGTTTTGACTTGAACAGTTATCACTCAGTCGCCTTTTCTTCGAACTTGTCAGATCGTTTTCTTGGCTCTGCTGTTCAGGCAGATTGCGTTGGTTGGCATTTGAGAGTGGCATACACCTCTCTTTAGGCCTTAAGTGGCCTAAGGAGCCAGAACTGTTAAATTAAAGTGTGTATTTACACTTTTTCACAAGGCTGTCTGCCTTTCTTTGTCAAAATGGCGTAAATCTCGTGTGTTGTCTCGTGACAAGGGAGATAATCCATTTGTTTACTGATGTACTTTTACGAAAGAATCACTTTGGACCTAAATAAATAATAATGAAAAAACAAAAACAAAATTACATAAAAGAAAAATACGAAATTATTATGCCGATGAGAATAATACGAATAAATAGAAAATTATACCTTTTAAAGAAAGAAAACTATATAAGATATCTTATATCTACGATGTCTAGTTATCTTATAAACTTTATTAGATATCTCCTATGATATATAAGATATCTCCTTTAATATATAAGATATTTTATATGATATATAAGATATCTCTTTAAAATATAAGATATCTTGATATCTTATATAATTTCTTTTTTATAAGATATCTTATAAATATATTTTATCTCCTATAGTTTATAAGATATATCCTATAGTTTATAAGATATCTTATATACTTAATAAGATATCTCCTAAAGTTTATAAGATATCTTATAAACATATTTTATATAAGATATCTTATACTTTTATTATAAGATATCTTATATAGTTTATATGTTATCTTATATAGTTTATAAGATATATCATATAGTATAAAAGATATCTTATATAGAAAAAATATATGAGATATCTTATTAACTTATTAACTATTTAAGATATCTCATAAACTATATAAGATATCTCATAAACTATATGAGATTTCTTATAAATTATATAAGATATCTTATAAAGTTTATGAGATATCTTGAAGTAAGAATAAATTGAAAAACGGCTAGCCGTATGCTAAGAATATTTGGCGTACCTTATGTGCATTTCGACTGACAGTTATACAACCGAATATATTTGTAGTACACTGTGTATTTTGGCCTGAAATAGCGTCTAAGATGAAGAACCAGTTATACCAGGATTTGCTATTATTACTACTAGATGACTATTCCTTTAATGTTGTATTGTAAACGCTATGAACAATTGAAAATAACACTATTCAATGACATCCTAGACGACTACAACATATATTTAAATAAGCTACCAGTGAACATCAGACCAAAACTTTTATTTTCTATTACAGCAAGTTTGTTTCTAACTTTATCTTGAACTGTTTCTACAATCAGAGAATCTTTGACCAACTTATTAAACGTGCCTTACCATATTTTCGTCTAAATTTGAATTATTTTTTCAATAATGAAAATCATATCATGAGGGTACATCGTAGATCTATTTAGCTGACTGAAAATCACTAGTATATTTGAATATAATTCTTTGTTACAATTCAGGTTGCACTTTGATATTAAAATTTCTAATTTATATTATTACATTTCAAATGTTGTTACTACAATCCCGACACCTTTTTCATGAATGTTTCCTACCGTATTAGACTTACTACTGGGTTTGAACTTACATGAATAACACGACGGGTGTCGCATGTAGAGAAGGATTTGCATACCCTCCATGATCACCTGAGATGACCTCCAGTTTTTGGTGGGATTCTTGTTGTTCAGTCTTTGATTTCTATGTTGTGTTTGTTTACAATAGTTTGTCTTTTGGGTTTTTATCTTTATGTCATGGCGTTGTCAGTTTATTTTCGACTTATGCGTTTGAATGTCCCTTTCGTATCTTTAGTCTCTGTTTAACTGTCTCGTGGTCTGTGTCACATACAACGTCGTGGGCAGCAGGTTTCATCTTATTTATATTCTGGTATTCCAAAAATGGTTGAATAATGCAAAAGTGATTGCACAATACAAATTGCTTCTAAAGCCTTTCATCTGCAAAATGTTTTTTTACTACAGTTAAACTGCAGAACCGACAGTAGGCTTTCAACGATAAGCGAAACCCATATTGTGTAGTTAGCTATAAAAGACACCAGCATGGCAAACCAAGAAAAAATTCGAAAGAGAAAACCAACGGCCTGATTTGAAAGAAAAAAAAAACCAAATACTATGCAACGACTACTTATTAGTCAGAAGCTAATATATTGAAACAGCTGACACAGAATGTGGTTGGGCTATTAAATCTAAATTGCTTAAAAGGAAAAGAAGAAAACCAACTATAAAAATCAGTTGGAAAATGGTCGATTCACCAGAACGCCACTAAGCTCACAAAAAAACCTTACAAAACGGGGACAAAAACCAACATTAAGTCAAGGTACCTAAGAGTAATCACTGTCACTGCATGCTAGTTCAAAGGCTAATTCCAACTAATAAACTAACCAGGTTTCCCCAGACTGTCAAAATAGTTACGAATCAAACTGTACTAAGGAGTTTGTCAAAACATTTATTCATACATTTCATTACCGTTATGTCTTTAAAACAACGAGTGTTCTCTGTATCATTTGTGTGTTGAGTTCCTGCTTATGCAGACAATTATCTTCAAAGCCTTGAGCTATTGCTAATACCGTAAATACAAGAAAGCATTCTCCCTATAATTTCCAAATTCTGAAAAATTACTACTGACCGGATTCAACTAAATATGAGAAAATTAAATTTTGCGAGAAATACTTCTTACTTCATTTATGTTCCATTGGCAAAGCAAATACTGCTTTTCGGCAATATGCACCAAGACTCTCATGAGTTGAATTGACTGAAGGCAATACAGCACCAATCAGTTAACGCAAACGTTCCACATGATATCTAACGTCGAAACGTCATAAACCTCTCTGGCAACCTTGTATCAGATCAGAACGTTGCTATCTATCTGCCTGCCGCTTTTATACGCCTGAATATCTGTAATTGACTTTGAAAGTTTGGTGAAGATTGTAGGAATCTCATTGTCAGGTAAGACGATTTCTTTTTGTCTTAAGCGTCATTTTCCGCAGTAAGTCCAAAGGAAAATTAGCGAACATTATTGGTTTATTTGATTACCTGTAAACTATTAATCAAGTTTCTTGTTTCTCAAACCTCAATTTTACACAACTTTGCAATTTGGAACTGATTTTTTTTCTGACGCAAGTGGAATCTATATATCATTTCGGTCTTCCAAGTTAACAGTCAGGCTACAAAGTTAGAATAATTCAAGTATTGCCATATTGGTTGTTTGACTGAGAACCATTTAGTATAAAATAATCCTGTGAAAAAAGTCTCTTGTTTTCAAGTAAAGAAAAGTAGCAATTCCAACACTGCCTACGGTATTATCTATTTATTCATTTATTTATGCTTGGTTATTGTTTATTTTTTTGCTGGAATATTGAACAATGATCAATACATGTAAAATTATGTACAATTGAAATATAAAATAATTATAAAGGTACTTGAAGACAGTCTGTTTATCTAACAGTAGTATGCATATAATTCAAATGTAATATTTAAGTTAAAAGTAGCACAGGTAGTACCAGCTGAACATTTTAAAAAATTGTACGGCCGTAGGCGCTTTTCTAGATTTACCTTCCCCAGTAACGCTCAAATGTGTTATCGATGTAAAACATGTAGACTGGTTGGAGGCACCACAAATAAATGCTGTAGAAAGTTAGAACCCTTGAAAACTGCTGTTTGAATAATAATGATATTTCTTTGGCAACGTCGCCACTTTGTTAACTGTCCTGCAACAGTGTACACGCTTTTCACGATTTCAAACTAAATTAACCATTTGTCCGAGATTTTGCAATCGAGACTAACTAGGTAAGTTTATATTTATACACATTAAAACCCCAAAGATATTGCATGGACGAGCAATAGGTTGAATGGACCAAACAATAAGTTGTTTGATCAGATAAAAAAAAACATACGTGAGAGAGAGAAAGAGAGACAGAGAGATCTAATCAAAACAAATTACACATGATATTAAAAAAAAAAAAAAAAAAAAACACCGGAAAAACAGCAACTTTACTGTAATATTTCTCTTTGGTTTTTTATTAGAATAGAAATGGAGACCGATAATAGTAGTCTTGAATGGAATACCCGTAGTTTAATAGTGTCTTTATTTCAAGTTGCTTTCAGGTATGTACTGCCTTAAATTGCCGTCCGATATATGTTCACACTAATTTTATTTTTGACAAAGGTTATTATTCTAGAATGAAAGAAGTATTAAGTAATGGCTATACTAAAATCTAAGTTTTTAACACTACAGAAATGTATATTACTTCAATCAATAAAGAATATTGGACATCCATATTTTCTCATTTTGAAAAAAAAAAAGAATGACATGTAGTGTGTCTCGCAGTCTGTATGCTCTCTTTCAGACTGTCCTCTTAATAATTCACTATTCATGTATTTCATTGAATGGGGTATAATTTTCTTTGACAGCGTTGCATCAATTCTGAATACTCCTTGGTTTCATTTTCAGCGAAATAGAAGCTAACACTATGTCTGGTGCACAAATAGTTAATGGTATCGCGACTGAAATTCCATTAAATAACAGAAAAGAAGAAATAACAGACAGCGACGAATGCGCTGCTTTTTACAAATCCGTCAGAGATGCTGAATACAATAGACTTGTTGACGCATATGCCAGAGAAAAGATGATCCAAGAAGAAAAGGAGAGCAATATGATAACAAGAGAACAAGAAAAGATAATTTCAACCAAAGAAATGACAGACGACGATGAATGCGCTGCTTTTTACAAATCCGTCAGAGATGCTGAATACAATAAACTTCTTGAAGCATATGCCAGAGAAAATATTATCCAAGAAGAAAGAGAGAGAAATATGATAACAAGAGAACAAGAAAAGATAAAGAAACAATTTGAAGAATTCTGGAAACCAGCCACTGACATTGATTCACTACGGCATGTTTTTCAGGAGGTATTAACACATATAATTTTGAAATCTACATGTATGTTCCCTTCACTTGATTGTCTGAGTATTGGGTTCTATGGAACGTAGCATTTTAACTCTCTAAGTACAGCAGTGTATATTTTTGTGTACAAAACTATGGTATCAGTGCAATTACACTTTCGTAGAAGCAACCCTCCAATCAATCAGTAGCTCATAAAGTTTTCTTTCTTTTTAATGAAAATTTGAAAATGACCTGTTTCAATATTGTGTGCGTAGATAGCAAAAGTTTAATATCGTAATTTTCATGTCTTATATTTTTTTTTTGACAGACAAGAGTCAATAAAGAGAAGTCTGGGACTTCACAACAAGAACTATATCTTAAAGAGGAACACGTAGAGAAAAGACAACAAGGACCCTTCCTTTCACCGGTGAAAGAAGAAAGAATAAACTCATTTGTGAGAGAACAGCATAACAATTATCAAAGCTTCCAAATGACAGACACGTGGAATGTACCTATCAACAGTAAGCACATATAGAAATTAACTCATAGTACGAAAATGTGGGATTCAGAAAAAGGTCGAGTAACACAAATAAACAAATTTCGTGTCCGAAAGGAAAAGAAACCAAAACTAACAAATCAAATATAGTAATTATTTTATATGAAAACACAAAATAAAAGATTTTTTTTTTTATATTACACTTTTATCGTAGTTTAAAAAAAACTTTCATTATACCTTCTTTCATACATTCTGATGTAAAATTACTAAGTTCCAAAGTCTGAAAACATGGCAAAAATCCTCAAAAAACTTCACCGATAGCAATAGCAGGTGCGCAATTTCAAAATCTTCCTGTGTAGTTTTAGGAATTTGGGTTAAAAACTATTGATTACTCAATACATGTACACTCTTTTATAAATCTTGCTGAACACTGAAAAATCAAACATGTATGTAATACACAAGTCGAAGAGCTGGAGAAACCAAAAAGGACATACAGTTTAGTACATGTCGAACGAAAATAACTGTAATAATGAGTTTGTCGTTAGAAGACACAAGCTTATTGTTTGTGTTTCAACAGTGTGTGTATTCAATTTTCAAGTTTATAATTGAGGTTAATTTGTGCTTTGCTTTTCAGAAGAACTGGACGGATCTGAATTACGTGAAACTGTTCCAAATAAGAGGGGATATCTCCAACGGATAGCCAATAAAGTATTCAAGGTAAATAATATTGATATTTTTATTAAAACAAAAATAAGTCAAAGATAAAATGACATTTTTCAATTGATTCGCAGGTACTGATGTAACGCTGTCTATTTTTATAAGTCATATTTTTAAAGGAAAACGTCAAAATAAATGAACGCACATGTTTTCCCTGTTGAACCAATGGGGTTGTCTTTCAAAATAGAAACTCCCCATTTGTATATCATGACTGACATAATAAAGGATGTAATAACACTTAGTTCACTCTATTTTTCAGAGAAACAAGTCTTCAACAAAAGATAACCAGCTTGTTTTAAAGGAAGAACTAAAGTTAGATTTGTCGACATTGAATGACGAAATAGAAGATCAAGGTAATTTATATCATATCCCCCTTTTCTATCTGACGTAATTTTCATTTTATAACCTTGATGGCTTAAAATTCGGTTTATTTTACAAATGTTGGATATCAACACTATAATTGTCATTGTTTTTTTTACGTAAAACTTAAAAAAATTATCACTGAAATTTTAATCACAATTGACAACATATTTGTTGAATTTGGAGGTAGACTTTTTCAACAAATTGTCGACATTCCTATGGGAACGAACTGTGCGCCTCTCCTTGCCGACCTCTTCTTATTTTCATATGAATCGGAGTTCCTTCAGACACTTGTCAAAAACAAAAAGATCAAAGAAGCCAGGTTATTTAATTTCACTTTCAGATATATTGATGATGTTCTTTCCATTAACAATCCAAACTTTTCTGATTGGGTTCCATTAATATACCCACCAGAACTAGAAATTAAAGAGACAACAAACACGGCTTCCTCCGCCTCATTTTTAGACTTATACCTCGAATTTGACATACACAGTCATCTCAGTACCAGAATCTATGACAAACGAGACGATTTTAATTTTGAAATTATCAATTTCCCCCACCTTAGTAGTAATATACCAACTTCACCTGCATATGGAATATACATTTCCCAACTTATTCGGTATTCAAGAGCTCAAGCAGCTCCTATTCAGACTTTGTAAAACGTCACCAGTGTCTGAGCAGAAAGTTGATGAACCAGGGGTATGTCAAAGAACGTCTCGTCCTTTTTCTTAAAGAGTTCATCGGAAGGTACCAAGAACTTGTTGATAAATATTCCGTATCAACTTCACAAATAATACTAGATGGTCTTGAAGTATAGATTTTGCGTACTGACGTTGGTTATCATCTTAATAACGTGTTATAGTATTCTTTTATTTGTCTTTATTAATATTACTTTTACTGTTAAGTCAGTTTTTTGAGATATTCATTTGACGTGACTCTGTGCTTATGTAAACATCATACTTTGAACGACAAAATTATTTCATTTATTAATATTACTTTTACTTATGGATCTTGTCTAAACTTTGAATGACAAAACTATTTTATTCATTAATACTACTTTTTCTGTTATGTCTGTTTTTCATGATATACATTTGACGTGACTCTGTACTTATGTATCCCGTCATACTTTGAACCACAGAATTATTTTATTTATTATTATTACTTTTACTGTTAAGTCTGTTTTTTGTTATATCTACTTTACGTGACTCTGCATTTATGTATGCCGTCATACTTTGAACGACAAAATTATTTTATGTCTACCTGTGCGGATTTCAAACGCGCAATTTTACACCAGTACTGAAAACCTTCCATCCTTTACGGGTAGACTTTACATAGATAAATAAAATCGTATAAGATAAGCAAAATGAGGATGTTAAAGATGTATGCCTTTTTGTGCTTCTTCGTTACATTTGTTGTTTTTATAGTGATTAAGATGATAACACAATGTTGACTGCTGTACCCCTATTTTTGACATTTTTACTCTATAAGTATGTTTGTTTTGTTCACGCATCGTTGACAATGTAATGGAATTTGATGCGACTGTCATACAAGTGAAAGGTTTAGCTAGCTATAAAACCAGGTTCAATCCACCATTTTCTACATTAGAAAATGCCTGTACCAAGTCAGGAATATGACAGTTGTTATCCATTCGTTTGATGTGTTTAGACTTTTGATTTTGCCTTTTGATTTTTGATTTTCCTTTTTGAATTTTCCTCGGAGTTCTGTATGTTTGTGTTTTTACTTTTTATGTACTCAACCTATAACACCCAGAGTAGTTTTTCCATGATTGATAATGATATTGTAATTTAAAAGGCGAGGAATTATAACAAAAACAATATTCTGACTTTTACTGCTCTCATGTTAATAAAGTTCCATTTTCTTATAGATATACCAGACACATCAAGGACGTCAGACAGTGAATGGTTCAGTATTAGTTTAAGTGATACAGAAGAAACCCCAAGACCACATTTAAAGCCATTCTTTTCACCACTAGAGGAAGAAATGCATGTTTCAACGATTACTAGTAAAACAAAAGAATCTGCAATAGAGATACAAGTTGATTTTCAATCAAAACCTAGCAATGGATTCACGAGCTTTCGACAGTGGTTCTGTCAACTATTTTGTTGTCATAGCAAACCAGATGAAGATATTGACAATTGAATATATTTATTTTCGTTGTTTTTTTATTTATTCAATAAAACTTTTATTTTTGTTTAATTTTATATTTAATTCAAGTATTTTAAATTTGAACATCATAATGACATTGATGATGTAGAAGAAAGTACATTAAATCTATGTTCTAGATATGTGTCAACAACAATGATTACTAGTATATAATTTTTACCGAAGACCAGCATTTATTACTGGCGTTCAAGTCTCATATATACTTTCACAAAGGAAAAAAATCATAAACCGTCTATAACACGGCCACCCCTTTCAACCGAATGACAAAATTAGGTCACTTACTACCAGCACCCTTTCTGTTATAATACTCCTCATTTTAGCAGGCATATTTGCAGCATTGTTAAAGTAATGTTTGATGCTATTATAAACAAAAATGCTACTTTAAAAGAGAGACGAGGGTTACAAAAATGATATGAAATGACAGAAAGCGAAGAATGGTCTAAAACAAACAACAGTATACACAGCACAAAATTAAAAGCAAACTTAAAATGAGCATCATGAACCACAGCAAAAAAAAAACCGGGAAAAGAGTATATTAAGTATTTCTACCGAAAAGAAAGAGAAACTAGATTTGCCATTGCAAGCAAAAGCGGATGGCACCCTTTCCCCATTGACAGGCCAGCGGCAGCCATTTATAAAATTTTTGCTGTTTCCATGGCAACGACGGCCATTTTGAAAATTCGAAACTCAAAAGTTAAGTTTACATAAGCTAGGCAAAATTTGTTATAAGTTTCATTAAATTTAAAGCATTTTGAAGTTTTTCATAATTTTGCTGTTCACATGGTAACGGCGGCCATTTTGAATATTCCAAATTCAAACCCCCGCTGCAATTGTTTCCCTTCATAATCATATATACCATCATATACCATTTAATGTCTCTAGAGTAAATTTAACAATGATGTTCTGGAATGTTCTGTGAAAATTCAAAGTTTTGACCTTTTTGCATTGTTTCCATGGTAACTACAGATATTTTGGAAATTCCAACGTCAAATGCCACATCTTCCAATGTTGCTCATCGTTACTGTGAAGTTTCATGAAGTTTGGAGCATTTTGATATTTTTGAAATTTTTTGGTGTAGTTTCCATGGCAACATATTAGGTCCAATGAGTGCCAAAATCATCCAACACCTGTATATAGTGGGCACCTACATTGTATTAAAATATGATGATTCTGAGTGTAAGCATATTCAAACAGTTCACCAAAACAAAAAACAGAAATTTTTCACATTTGTTTCGTTTCCATGGCAACGGCAGCCATCTTGTTGATGCCATACCTCACTGCACTATTTAATGTTGTGGTCAACATTATGGTATAGTTCCATCAATATTGTTTAAGCCAATTCTGAGAAATAGTATGGACAAAAAAGTGTGGAAGAATAAATATAACTAGAATTGCCATTGCAAGCAATAGCGGATGTCACCCTGGTTCCCCAATTGCCACTAAACGGTAGCCATTTCGAAATGTTCCATCAGTAAATACAGATATATCCATGACAAAAGATCTTTCTGTCAGTTTTCATAGCTTTATGTACGTTTTTCTGTTTTCAACAATTGTGCCGTTTCCATGGCAACGGCGGCCATTTTGAAAATTCCAAACACAAAACTCAAGTCTACATTAGCTAGGCAACATTTGTTTTAAGTTTCATTAAATTTGAAGCATTTTGGAGTTTTTCATATTTTTGCTGTTTCCATGGTGACGGCGGCCATTTTGAAAATCCCAAAGTCGAACTTCTGCTGCAAATTGTTCTCTCCATAATTAGATACCATCATATACCATTTAATGTCTCAAGAATAAATTTAACAGTTATGTTCTGGAATGTTCCATGAAAAATTCACCCCCCTCAAATTATGTCTAGAGACCCCCCAGTTGAAAAAAAAAATGTACCATGTTTAAGTGTGCAGGAGTCTCTTAATATCATAGAAGTTTCATATAAATTGGAACACATTTCTATTTTTCACATTTTTGCTGTTTCCATGGCAATGGCAGCCATTTTTTTAATTCCAAAGTCAGATGCAAAACTACACATGGTGATTAACATTATGTTATAGTTCCATCAACATTGGTCCATTCAGTTCCAAGAACTAAGCTGGACAAAAAGTGCGGAATAAGAATAATAAGAACTAGATTTGTAATTGCTAGCAATAACGGATGGCACCCTTCCCCTATTGCCAGGTGAGCGGCGGCCATTTAGAAAATTCCAAACTCAAAAGTCAAGTCTACATAAGCTAGGCAACATTTGTTATAAGTTTCCTTAAATTTGAAGCATTTTGAAGTTTTTCATATTTTTGCTGTTTCCATGGTAACGGCGGCCATTTTGAATATTCCAAAGTCAAACCCGTGCTGCATTTTTTGCCCTCCATAATAATATACCATTTAATGTCTCTAGAATAAATTTAACATTGATGTTCTGGAATGTTCTGTGAAAATTCAAAGTTTTGACCTTTTTGCATTGTTTCCAAGGTAACAACAGATATTTTGGAAATTCCAACGCCCAATTCCACATCTTCCAATGTTGCTCATCGTTACTGTGAAGTTTTCTGAAGTTTGGAGCATTTTCAGAATTTCGAAATTTTTGGTGTAGTTTCCATGGCAACATAGTAGTTCCAATGATCACCAAAATCATCCAACACCTGTATATAGTGGGCACCTACATTGTATTAAAATATAATGATTCTGAGATAAAGCATATCCAAACAGTTCACCAAAACAAAAAACTGGATTTTTTCACATTTGTTCTGTTTCCATGGAAACGATAGCCATCTTGAACCATTCCATGCTTCCTGCAACTCTGCACCTGGGGGTCCTTACTATAGTAGAGTTGCATCAACATTGGTCCATTGGATTTCGAGAAATCACCTGGACAAAATTTGTTGCAAGAAAAATAATAATAATAAGAAAAAAAAGAAACGTAGAATAACAATACGTCACCCCAACTCCGTTGAGGGTGCCATAACTAGATTTGTAATTGCTAGCAATAACGGATGGCACCCTTCCCCTCATTGCCAGGTGAGCGGCAGCCATTTTGAAAATTCCAAAGTCGAAGAATGCATTTACAGATGTCTAGTATCATTTTTGCAAAGTTTCATTAAGTTTGAAGCATTTTGAAATTTTTGATATTTTTGCTGTTTCCATGGTTACGGCGGCCATTTTGAAATTTCCAACTTCAAAATGCAACTCCGCACATGTCAGTCACTATTCCTGTTAAGTTTCATCCAGTTTGCAGCACTTTATTTTTTTTGGAAATTTTGAACATTTGTGCTGCAACCATGGTTACAGTAGATAATTCCAAAATTCTAAAAGCGTACATCTCATTGCCACATGTCATGTTATATATCAATACAGTTTCATTTACTTTGGTGCAATACTCTCTGAGAAAATGCTGATTTTATGCATTTTTCCATAGGGTCAATGCAAAACTTGGCCCCAGTTTCCATGACAACGGCGGCCATTTTGAACTATCCAAATATTGTCTTGACATCTTGGCATACTGGAGAACATTTTCATAAAGTTTCATCCAGTTGGATCTTATAACGAAAGAGTTAGAATTTTTGATATTTTAGCTGTTTCCATGGTAACGGCAGCCATTTTGAAAATTCCAAAGTCAAACTGGAAATCAGCACATGCCAGTCAACATTCCTGTGGAGTTTCTTCCAGTTTGGAACACTTTGATTTTTTTCGCATTTATGCTGTTTCCATGGAAACGGCGGCCATCTTTTACCATTCCATACCAAGGTGCACAACTTTACATGGGGGTCCTCCTTATAGTAAAGTTCCATCAACATTGGTCCATTGGATTCCGAGAAACACGACGGACAAAATGTGTGGAAGAAGAAAAAGAAAAATAAGAAAAAAAAGAAACGTAGAATAACAATATGTCACCCCAACTCCGTTGAGGGTGCCATAAAAAAAGAATCGTACAATAACAATATGTCACCCGACCTCCGTCAGGGTGACATAATAATAATAAGACAAAAAGAAACGAACAATAACAATATGTCACCCCAACTCCGTTGAGGGTGCCATAAATATCTGAATAAGGGAACTATACAGGAACTGTACTGCCATATGGTTGCAATGATAACATCTAAAGAATAGGAAGTTTGTTAAGTCCAGCTTGCAGTAATGTAAATGTTCCAGTGTAGCCATGGACAACAACATTACCATCGACCCAATATAAAACGAGTGTTCCAAAGGCTGTATCGCCTTCTGGGAGCGTTGATTACATTATCATGCATCTTCAACATCAGGTATGTTTTGATTACATTATAACTATTTGTTGATTTTTAAAAATGTTTGAATGACTAGTAATAGTTTCTATGGTGTACCATTTGCACGGGTGTCATTCGGTTTATCGAGAGAAATGATCGTGAAAGAATGGCGATCAAGTATTGCAATTGGATCGTGAATTCAATCTTATCGAGAAGACATCTGCAACACGGGTGTCATTCGGTTTATCGAGAGAAATGATCGTGAAAGAATATCTAACGGCGGTCAAGTATTGAGAGACGATCGTGAAAGTTCTGGTAACGGATCGTGAAAGACATTTAATCGAGAAGACATATGAAAGGTCAATACATATTCTAATTTAATTAATTACACAGACAAATTTACGACAAAATAAAACTGTCTGTCAAAATGGTTCAACATTATGATCAGTATGTGAGAACATCCAGTTTTAAAAGTACATAGTTATTACAAAACAACAAAAGGCAGATTGCTTCTCGACATTTCAATGACATAAAAAATGTAAACAAACATGATTTTTTCACAAATTCGACTAGAAAAACTACTTTAATACGAATAAGGGCATTCTATTTGAATTAATCAAATGGTTTCATAGTTATTTTGTATAAACATAATCTTAAACTTGGTCAATAAAGAACTATTTACACAAAAATTGATTTTTCGGATCGTGAAAGATCACGTACCGCATTTTTGAAGATCGTGAAAAGGATCGTGAAAGATCTGATTCTACGAAGACGTTCAAATTATTCTTCAATTATATCATAATTAATATTTGTTATTGGTATTGAGAAAAGCTATATAGGTCAACATCCTCAATAGGTTTAAGCTTTTCAAAGTATTAATATTTTCAGAAAATGAAATGTAAAATAGTTGGATGATTGTAGGATGAAGCTTTTTATTGTCATGTGAAATACTCACTTATCACGAGTTATAGGATACCCACATTTTGTGTATTGGATCCTATAAACTACATGTCCGTCAGACAGGATTCACCTGACCCCGAATTTTCCTTATTTCATGGATGAAGATTAATTTTTGTGGTCAAGTCCGTATCGCGGATTCGTTAAGCTTTTGGATAACTGTCTGTTGTTATGATTGTGAGGTGTACATTTTCGACTTCTGCAAGGTTTCAAATAACATCGAACTCATTATCATGCATCATTCGGCAATGTTCGTTTTATGTTGTCTAGCCTTTTGGATATATACCTGTATGCTATAGCGCCATGGTATTTCGTGTATGGTGTACATATATGTCTGCATGTTTCATATATGACCATGATGACGTCAATTGTATTTGATATATTGAATGATAGTAAGATGTCTATGTCTGGCTGTCGTTCAGGGTTCATATACTTTTGACCTTATGTTTCGAAGTAATTGGTCAAGCATAACTTTTACATTTGTCAGTTTCTAAGGCACTGTAAGGATCGGAACACATTTATTTGGTCTACGGGATATTTGTAGAGATCTGTATGTCATGGTTCATCTGACCTTGCACTCTTTTTATGAACCATTGACAATCATGATTTAAAAAAAAGATGTGGTATGATTGCCAAAGAGACAACTATCCACAAGAGACCAAAATAACACAGACATTAACAACTTTAGGTCACCGTACGGCCTTCAACAATGAGCAAAGCCCATACCGCATAGTCAGCTATAAAAGGTCCTGATATGACAATGTAAAACAATTCAAACGAGAAAACTAACGGCCTTATTTGCATAAAAAAAAATGAACGAAAAACAAATATGTAACACATAAACAAACGACAACCACTGAATTACAGGCTCCTGACTTTGGACAGGCACATAGATAAATAATGTGGCGGGGTTAGACATGTTGGCGGGATCCCAACCCTTCCCCTAACCTGAGACAGTGGTATAACAGTACAGCATACATTTGTGTAAGAACGAACTATAAAAATCAATTGAAAAGGCTTAACTCATCAGATGGACAAAAATACATTAAGCGCATTAAGCGCATTTGACACTTCTAGTAAAACCCTTGATATTATAGATGTTCCAAAAATTAACTACTAGTATCATAAGTAAAGCAGACGAAACATTACAGCATTTGCGCTCTGGTATTCTATAGTCTGTAGTATATAGTTAAATAAATCCACTTCTGCGTTGTATATACAGAACTTAAGAAAGTACTGTTGCACAAAATGTTTGGTTATCGTTCAATCTCAAATAACTCATGAAAGATGCTGTTTTGCTGTAATTTTTTGTTTGATGGATATCATTTTGGTTTAAACGTTGCATATCCATACTATTGGCTAAATAGTGTCGGTCTGTCTGAATTGCACTTGACCGATTCTCAGAGCTGAATCTTTCAAACTTATTTAGAGACGTTTTAAGTTGTTGTTTTTTAACTTTCGAGGTAAAGTGTTGAATAAAAAAAAAAAAACTTTAATGATCATCCTTATCAAAATAGTTACAGGCTTCAACCAGTTGCAGGTTTATCAAATGGTAAAAGAAATACTGATTTCTGATTACTATTAATAAGTCGGGTCACGCATTATCTTTCACGATCAAAATAATGCGTTGCCTGATCTTTCACGATCAAGTTTGATGAATATTCAACAAATTCAAGGTTTTCATATACAAATTAATGCTTTTAAGAGAAGAACTTACCTTAATTTCACTGTACTATCAGATACACCGAAGATTAAATTTCAAATATATCACGATAAACTGATATATGACCATTATAGGTACAAAAAAGCGTGTTATTTGTAATTAATTCCATAGACATGCATTGCGCCTTTTGTGTTTTTTCATAAAGTACTGCATATTTTCTCTATCTTATTTCACAGTTATGTTGAGGAAGTTAAACCATTTTGACAGACATATTTTTTTGTTAGGATTTGTTCCGCGTTTTGAAAATTAAACGATTTTTTCAAAGATTCTGAACTAGAATGTACATTAAATGTCTTTCACGATCCGTTACCAGAACTTTCTCGATCGTCTCTCAATACTTGACCGCCGTTAGATATTCTTTCACGATCATTTCTCTCGATAAACCGAATGACACCCGTGTGCAAGGTCAATAACTAATATAATTTAATTAATAGCACCGACAAATAATTAATTTACAACAAAATAAAACTGTCAACATGGTTCAACATTATGATCATTATATGAGAAAATCCAGGTTTAAGAGTACATCGTTTTTACAAAATTATAAAAGGCAGATTGCTCCTCGACATTAATGACATCAAAAATGTAAACAAACATGATTTTTTTCCATCATTGGAATAACTAAACTGTTTTCTTCCAAAAAAGGTCATGTCATTTGATTGAATAAAATGGTTCTGAAAGATATTTTTGTGTAAGGATTATCAGAAACTCGGTAAAAACAAATATTTGCACAAAATTGATATTTCGGATCGTGAAAGATCGTGTACTCCCTTTTGAAGATCGTGAAAGGGATCGTGAAAGATCTGTTGCTACATGTATGAAGACGTTCAAATTATTCTTCAATTTATATATGATAGTTTATATTTGTTATTGGTATAGAAAAAAAACTAGATTTGCATGACTAACACGGGTTTCTTTTGTTGATAACAATATATATTTGCCTGAGTCTATGGTGCAATAAAGTATTCAGATTGATAAACAAATATTGTACATACGATGCATGCAAATCTTTTAGCATTTATTCTATGAAAATAAAATATAATGTAGATACGTAGTTTTTTTTGGGCAAAAGGGATGCAGACGCAAAAGAAACATTGACAAGTGTTATGTGCAGTTCACGCATGCCTGCAGTGGCAGCATCCATTTCTTTTAACGGCAAGAAATTAAAATGCACCAAATGCAAAGCTCTGGTTTTAAACACATGTAAAGCATTTTAAGGGTGTTTAATAATCCTGTTACTTATTATTTAAAATATAAGGCCAACCTTTAAAATATGTTTGTTTGCAGTTTTCCGACTGTACCAACAGAATGAATGGTCGTAAGAGGGATATTATATTTTATCAGCTAAAATAAAGTTTAAACAAGCAATTACACAAACCTCACCCGATATGAATTTTATTGAGCAAAGTGGGTAAAAATTGGGGGGCGGGCAATTTGGCACACACATTCTTTTAAAAACATTTCATAGATTTCACTATGAAAAAAAAATAATTAAGTTACATTTAATATAAGAAATTTTTTTTCCTACCCCGGCAGTGATATTTGAACACACTCAATCTTGCCACCTTGTGATAGCTCAGCGTACCCCTGCGCAACTGGCATTGTCAAGAATTTATTGAAATTTAAGTACTTAAGTCTACTTCTACTGAAGAAATTTAAAAAAAATAATAATATAAAGATCCTCACCCAGTTTGTTTTCTACTACATGTTCCTTTATTCAAACAAAAGTGTTTTCAACTATCATACCTCAACACTTACGAAACCATGTTTTGTTACATCTATTTCAACTTTGCAAAAAAAAAATCAGAATATTTTAGTGGTTTTTGTCTCTTTTCCCATAATATCTTTAAGAAATGACTTTGGATTTTTAGCGCATTTCAAGTTTGTGATTGCGCTGTTACACTAAAAATTACATTTTCAACTAGTGTACAAGTTAGAACTATTAGTTTAATATTATTCTTCATAGACTCACTGCATAGTTATTGAAAAAAGTCATAAATCCTCTTAAAAGAGCAGTTTTCTTTGCACTTCTTTTTGAGATTATTCCTCAAAATTCGAAGTAAAAAAAATGTTTTTTACAGAAAAAATACACATCAGTTAGGGGCGACTTGACTATGAACTAATAATGATAGAAGTTTGATGCCCATTAAATCACATTACTGGTTATCTGAGGATTAATTTGAGCCCTTAACCACACCTGTACGTCAGCAAATGGCGATGGAACAAGTCTAAATGCCCCAAAACATAATATTCACGATAAGAAAAAAAAAAAACATTTAAAAAAAACTTGCAAACACTGTCATTAGCCAATTTCTGCATGAAGCGCTATGATTCCCGGAGCTGGCAAAACAGCACCAAGGAGGCAATTTTGCCAGAGCCTGCAAAATAGCCACTACCTTTTATTTTTATAAGGAATACATATAACAATACAAACACAAGCTAGCAGTAGCATTTTTACGGAATATCATCGGAATATTATATTATCTACATCACAAATAGTAACCTCGTCATATCGAGGAGCATTTAGTACAATGATTTTGTCATAGTTTGGTTAAGTTAAGTTACTTCCTTGAACGATTGCCTTAGTGTCTTCAAACAAGCAAATAAAATGTTAGAATCTATATAGTAATGCAAACTATCTACATTTGTAATGTAGTTTTCAAGAAATTAACGCACAAACTATCGAAATTGCTATGGTTTGGCCATGTTAAGCGATTGACATGGTTCGGTTAAGTGTCTAGAAATTTGTCATGGTTTTTATCAAGTCTTTTATGGTTAAGATCCAAAATAATATATATGCGTTTCAGCTCAATATTGATAGTTTGTTTGAAAACGCTTGTAATTAAACAAAGTTACACAATTTACCAACTGACTTAGAAGCAAAATAAATGTGTCATGATTTGTATTGTCCTCTATCAATTTATATAGATCAAGATGTGGTATGAGTGCCAACGATACAACTCTCCATCCAAGTCACAATTTGTCAAAGTAAATCATTATAGGTCAAAGTACGGTCTTCAACACGGAGCCTTAGAAGTAGGCTTACACCTTACAGCAAGCTATAAAGAGCCCCCAAATTACGTGTATACTGCTCATTTCTTACCATATATGTATTTTGAAATAGACATAAACCAGGAAAGGAAAGGATTCCTCCTTTAATAATTTCTAGGAATTCAGTATTTTATCAGTTAATTATCATTCACAACATATCGGCTCTCTCATTCATTATGACGTTAAGCATCGGACGCAATCACGTGATATCAACAGCTCTATATGTAAACTTGCCTAACGACGTTCTAAAAGAGTACAGTAATCGAGTCAACAATGCCGACTTCTAGTCAAACAATGATTGTTATGAAGGACCAGGAAGAAGATCCAAGAATTCCAAGGCGACAGTTTCCTTCTGTTTCTGCCTTTCCATCGATGGACAGCAGTCAGAACGATATTCCAGATACTACTAGGCGAAACACATCATCTTTGAGTACTGACAACTCATCTGGATTTCCGGAGGTTGCTGATGCAAATGGATTCAGAGGAAAGATGTATTTTGATAGGAAGACGCAAAGCCTACGTTGGAAAATCCCAAACATGAATTCTAATCAGCTTGCCAGAAATAAACTATCACCTACGGAAACTAAACAGCATGCTGCAATCAAATTTGAAACAAACGAAGGTATATATACTAGTAGATAAAATTAACACAAGTTGATTACCAAACACTAAAGCGCAGCAAACAAATCAAATTAAGACTTTTCTAAGGATCAAAATTCAAGACCCTTGTAGTAATATTGTCCCCCGGGCCCATTTTTCTGTATTTACTGGACAAACAGTGAAATGTCTTTACTCTTTACGTACCAAGAAGCTTTCCATAGAAAGCAATTTCATCTTAATCAATTTCTAAAATTTCAACTTTATCAAAAAAAAATTTGGACTGTACATAGCGATTTTTTCCAAAACACTGAATAGTAATTCTGAAAGACATAAACCTTGATTTTGATCGCTGATTAGCGCACCATGCCAAATTCCCAGTAGATATAATAATCATTTCAGTCTTACAGGGAACATTACAGGGGTTAACGACGACGTTTTTTTTCATGTAACATATGTATATTTGTAATGGCACATTTTTGACACAATTGCCGTAGAGTTCTAGTGAAGTCGATGATTTTTCCTCATCTTTTTAGGCATAAATTAATATTTAGTAGATAGATAAACTTCAAACAACAAACAAGATCTACTCAGATGAGATTGCAAAGAAAAGTGCCGAACGAAAGTCGATTTGAATTGTTATGTCCCCATTCAAGATGTTCTTTTTATATTCCAGAAAACCAGATGCGCCTAGAAAATCTTGGTTTCAGAAGACGCCGCGGTATCAACGGCAACCGAGTCGGAACTGTTAGCACGAGATCAATCTCTTCAACCCTACCTAAAGACGCAAAATACATGCCAGCACCACCGGGAATAAAACCAAGTCCTATTCTTCCTGCTATCAATCTACCTGTAAATAATTTCAGCTCTGGTGATAGCTTAAGTTGCAGTACTAACAAAAGCATTAGGTAATTATATATATATATAATAAAATGCCTAAATCCAAATGGTGCAAAGCACGTCGAGTTAAACAAATAACATTCTAACTTGATGATAGAATTTCAATCTTAATCAAATATATACTTCTGATTTCGCACCTCATAAGAACTATACGAGCACGTGAGTAAATATGGATCATAATTTTAAATCAGATTGATAGAACTTTACGCTATGTTATCGATACTTATTGTTTATCTCACAATTCTATTAAAATGTTTACAAAATTATTATCTTCTCTCACGGCAAAGAAAATATATCACTTGATGAAGCCAGCAGGTATATGCTGTAGCAATCCTTCGGCGGATATCTGACAGATGAATTTTTGCCAGAATTCGTATTTTTTTTAAAGAGTTATTCATTTGGCGGATCCTAGTCGTAAAAAAACTTTAATTTTATGAGGAGATCTATTGCATATTAAAATGTTAAACAGTTTCTAGTTATTTTTACTTACAAGTTGATTAATATAGGCTTGAATTCTTTTCAGTATACGAGACAAACCAAAATCCTTGTTGGATGAACTAAAAGAATGCATATCTTACGATAGTAGAGTGTTCCCCTCAATGGAGATGAGGAAATGTTTACCACCAAAGTCTCCAAATAGTGTCGTTTTCACTCTGAGAAACAATGAAGAATATACGTACAACGAAATTTTAGATTTGATAAAACAGGAAACCGGTTTGAAGGCCGTATCCCTTCAGTATGACCCAGTGAATGTCCGAACTGGAAATTCTAAGGTTCCAAGTAGGTGGATTGCTGAATTCGGTTTCCAAGATGATGTTAGGCTTATGTTACAGAACGGACTTCAGATCAATGGTGAGAAGGTTGTTGTCAGATTGCTTGACAATGTTCATAAAATGGAATTTGAAGCCTATAAGCAAAAAATGGAAGAAGAAAGAAAAAGAAATGAGAGAGAAGCAAATACGTGTGTCAAAAGAAAATCTAGAAGAAACAAAAAGAAAATCAATAATAAATTGTAAATTATACTTTTTACTGCAAATAAATTTATTTTGAAAAAAGAATGGTTTTATTTGTCAAAACTTTTAATGAAAACTCTATTCTTTTGTTTCAAACTGGTTTGTTCGTTGTTTTGTTTATTTCTAAAGATCCAGATTTCCCACAGCTACACCAAGGCGTTTCAAATAAAGATTCAACGTCCTCCAATTTTTTATCTTTCGTTTCTGGTAACGTGAAGAAAAGAAAGATGAATCCTAACACCACAACAGCAGCAAATAACCAATAAGTTCCTGGAAAGACATAAAAAAAAAAAACAATTAGGCTACATGAGAGTTTATTTACAGTTGATTGTATAGCGTGTGACAGTACAGGTAATATCTTTGGTTAGCTTGCTTGCTAGCTGAACCGTAAAGTCATTATTAGGTAAGGTATACTACCCTCCTTGTCTAGTCCTACAGACAGGTAGATTGGTTATCTGTCGGACTAGTCTATTTTTTTGTGTCCAATGGTTTTACATTAGCCATTTTGGGGACCTTTATTGCTAGCTGTTTGGCGTGAGCCAAGGCTCTGTGTTGAAGACCGTACTTTGACCTATAATGGTTAACTTTTACAAAGACTTATAGAGTTGTCTCATTGGCACTCATATCACATGTTCTTATATCTATTAAAGATTAATTGTTATATCTATTGAAGATTAATTTATACGGTTTATTAGTCGGGTAAGACCATTAGCTAACAAAATTGAAACACAACATAATGGTATTATCATTGAGGAACAAAACAAAAATTATAGACTTACCATAAGCTCCAACACTATCCGTCAGAGTCAAGAACGACAATGAAATGACCAATGAAAATAACCAATTTGCTGATGATGCAATCGCCATACAAGTACTCCTGGCCCACAAAGGATATATCTCTGAGTTAATTGTCATCGGTAAAGGACCAATGCCTGAAATATGTGGGGTACACGTCAAGAAAAGAAAAGTAGCACAACGACACGAATAACCTGAAGGAAGACAACCAAATATCATGTTTGCTTAAAAACCAATTTGAACAGTATTTGATGATTGTGAAAATCTTAATATTGTTAGATATATATATTCATTTATTTTCGTGGGTACCATTTTTCGTGGATTGAGGAAAATTTACATGTTCGCCGATATTAAATTTCGTGGGTTTCCCGAAGTATGCATACAAGCCTATGGAAAATTTGGTATTCGTTGAACATTTAGTTTCGATGTTCACCTGTTCCCACAAAATCCACGAAAATTGGTATCCAACGAATAATAATGAATTCACAGTATGTCATTTCATAATTTGGAGAACTGAAGGTGACTGCTTTGTATGCTTTTTACAGTTATTTTTTTGTTTTTTTTTGTTTTCCACATAATTTATTTTATGCCAGACTCGAAAATGAGTGAATGTATTTTTTTTGGCAACCAATATCCTTATATCGAATTGTAAAAATTGATTTGGTTGCCACATTAATAACATCCTTATTGGTAATAAAGTCAAAGTTTGAGACAATTAGTATGAAGAAAACAAACCTGGAGAAAACGTTATAAGATATAACGATAGTCCTAATAAGCACATCCAAAAATATTGAGAAGGACACGATGTTGCTCCCCAGATTAAGCCATCTGATAACTCCGTAGAGTTACATCTACCATACTTAGCTGTCATAGTATCTAACTTGTGTGCACATGAACCATTAATGGCAGAATAACCGTCTTCTATATAACAAAATCCACAATTTTGTTCTTTGATACACGTCGCACAAGAACTGCAAAGACAACAATTCAACTTAGAAAATGTCTAAATATTTCAATAATTTATACACAGCAATTTGATAGGTCTGATAAAATTGAAAAACTTGGCTATATTAAATCAATATTGCATATTCTGTAAGTGCCTTTCCAAAGCAAGAAGCCAGCTAAGATCAGCTAACAGTGGTAGTTGTTTGTTGCTTTATAGTTGTTTGTTGCTTTATGTCGTATTTGTAAACTCAACTAAATATAATAAACATTCGTTTAAGTATAATTACAACATGTTTTACCTGTAAGATGAGCAGGTATTGTTAACGTCCTCACTATAAGTAACTTCTGGTGAGTTAATTTCAGACAACTGGAAGGCCACAGCTAAAACAATCAAACTTAAAAGAACACCTGAAGAAAGAAAAAAGAATAAGGCCAAATAATAGTACTTAAGACAAGTTGTTATGTTTTGTCATTCCAGCAATGAATGTCGCGACGTGAAACACAGGTTCCTCAAAGATGACATAATGTGAAGGTTCGAAATACATTTGTAATTATACGAATCTTTTGCAGGATTTGAATCGTATTAACATGTATTAAGGAGATTTAGTACAGAGGCGGATTTAAGGAAGGGGTGGATACAGGACCAACCCCCTTTATAGAGCTTATTTTTATTTCTTCAAACGTTGGTTTGCTGGATACTCTTCAACATACTTGATCCGCACCTGCTAACACCGCAATCCACCGGTAGTATAAATGACAATGAGGCATTAATCTAATAAAGACTAAACGGCAATGAAACAAACAACTATATGATACGTACGGCTTTAAGGAATTAGCCTGCCCAATACTGCAAAGTGATTTATAAGAAGATTCGGTCTACGGAATAGCTTAACTATCCAACAGAAACTTACAAAGGCATTGACCTAATTTAGTGATCGTCCTTTTTTTAAAGTATCAGATGACCCAGGATTGCGTTAATATTTTGTTTTTACATAACTATAAAAACGAAGATGCGGTATGATTGCCGATGAGACAAATCTCCACAAGAGACCAACTGACACAGAAATTGACAACTTTAGGTCACCGTATGGCCTTCAACAATAAGAAAATTCCGCATAGTCAGTTATAAAAGACCCCGAAATGACAAATGTGAAACAATTCAAACGAGAAAACTAACAGCCTAATTTATTTACAAAAAATGAACGAAAAAACAAATAAATCTATGTACCACATCAACAAACGTCAACAACTGAATTACAGGCTCCTAACATAGGACAGGCACATGCATACTGAATGTGGCGGGTTTAGACATGTTATCGGGACCCCCCTTCTAACCTTGGACAGAGGCGTAACAGTACAACATAAGAACGAACTATAAAAATCAGTTGAAAAAGGCTTAACCCATCAGATGGATACAAATAGAAATATATCTAACAAAAAACAGAGTAGACGTGGCCGGGTACTTGTATATTCCAACAACAAAAAGGCACTAAGTACAGATCTGAGGGTACTCGCAGTTACTGACAGGTAGTCCAAAGCCACTAACAAGTCAACTATTTAAAAAGTCATGTATCTAAGACTAGTCTATATAAATGCACCAGAATAATACTTGACTCAGTTTACCGATAACAACTCCCCGACATTGTAACCTCTAAAAATAGCATTTTAACACTAACAGATTGTACCTGCAAGGCTGCTTAAAATGAGTTTCCGTCTGCCCACTTTTTCCACAAGATAAATGCCTGACAATGTAAATATACAGCTCACGCCTGCAGTGACAGCTGTCAGCCATATTGCCATTATTTCATCTCTCACACCTGACATTTGGATTATAGTACCACTATAGTACCTGTAGAAAGACCCAAACAATTTTGAATTACAAGATTGTTTATTGAAAGGACTAGTGTTCTTGGTCAGCTCGCAGTGTCGAACGGTATTTCTTCTAGCAGGCACACACCGCATTTTTTTTTTACATAACAAATGGTTGAACAAAGTTGATTCAGTCTAAACTTCCAACTTGGAAATAACTATTAAATGATCAGTGTGCTTCCCTTGCAGTTGTAAGTTCAAACTTGTATTGGTCTTAATCAAAGAAATAATGGTGAAGTCTTGAAAGGGTAAATGAAAATGTTACATTAACTGAATGTTCTCGTATATCTTAAATTAAGAATGAACTAAACCGTCTATTCTAGATACCCACAAGTTGTAAATACAATAAAAATTGTAATGTACGTACTTACATAACTGTATTGATGCCACTAAGTTGTTGAATTAAAGATGTAGAAACTCCAACTATAAGTGCTCTGCGAACTGATGGTGTGAGCATGATCTTCTTCAATGTCCATTCGTTTCCTTATACAAAATAATCTTTCTTTATTTAAACAGTATCACATTATTAACAAAGCTTCACAACTACAAAAAATGTCCTCTATTTAAGATATTTGATTATTTTTCTTCTCTTCTCTTGTCTTTTTGTTTTAGGGCATTTTCAGTTAACTTCTGATGTTTCAACAATTAAAAAAAGACACCTAATTAACATTTGTTTTAATAATAAATTATAAAAATAACCTTGGAGTTCTTTGAGTTTTATTTCTTGCTGACATATTTCTTTAATTTGTTTTATATCGTCCGAAACATCAGATCTTCCTCGAATCCTCTGTAGAATGTGTGTCGCCATGTCTTCCTTGCCATTCCGCACTAAATAACGAGGTGTCTCGGGCAGGAATAAGAATCCTATGAATTGTACTAATGATGGCACACCAGTTAGGCCTAGCATGTACCTAAAATACACAAAGACTACATGTTTGGAAAAGCATCATTATTTGCATTGCAATTCTCTTTTTATCAAAGATTCTGAAAAATGAATGAATTTCTATAAGATCTTTAAAAAAATATTTTTTGTAAAAAGATCTTTTATAGTTTCGATAAATAATAGTGAATTGTAAACAAATATAATAAATTTAAGTGAGTTCATTTTACCTCCATCCAGTCTTATCATAACTAAACGCGCCATCTACAATGCTGGCTACTGTCCTTCCTATCGCCATCATACCAGTACACAGTGTAACTAATGGTCCCCTGTACTTTACCGGTGAACATTCAGCAATATAAACTGGTGATATCATTAGTATTACTCCTATTAATCATAAAAAAACATGTTACAATTGTCATTCATATTCATGCTTACTGATAGTCAAGTGGTGTTTTCGTTCGCAACTTGATTCGTTTAATCCGTTCGTCTGTTGGTTTAATCCGTTCGTCTGTTCGTTATTTGTAACCACAACTCCTTTTAAACAAGAGAATGACTAGCAACAAAGCTTTCGCATATTCTTTATTATAGCTTCCCATTTAAGCTTTTGATCGTTTGTGGTCCTCTATAAATCGAATAAGATCTTTGCGAGATCTACTAACCTAATATGGAATATACACGGTCTCCACACGGTTGCTTTTAACCAATCATATTCCTATAAATGTATAGGAGGTAAGATAAACATCATATACGTTCTGATCTATGATTTCGAGTAAAACTTTATTTATATAAATGTAGCATATTGAATTTACTCTTGGAATGTTAGTTGTAAACACAGTCATGTATATTGCTAAGTCGCACTGAAACTTAGAATCAATACCAATTGTTTGAACGATAAAAATAACTCGCAAATGATTTCTCAAGTCATGCCAAATAACATATCAAATAGAAGTTGAACTCCGATAGGATTAGTGACGAACAAACCACCTTCAAGCAGACTCACCAATTCCAATGCCTAGTAAACCACGTCCAAGTAGTAACATCCAGTAAGTCTTAGAAACTCCATTGAGTATTGTAGAAACTGTAAAAACAAAACTACCGATCAACATGGAAGGTCTTCTTCCAATTTTATCGCCAAGGTAGCCAGACATGAATGCTGTTATCATGGCAGTTGCTATAGTAACACTTACAAGTACTTCCTGGTCAAACGAATCTAATTCGAATTCTGCCCGTATAAAGAGTAATGCTCCTGAAACAACCCCAGTATCATATCCAAACGAAAAACCACCGAGTGCTCCAAATACTGCTACAAAACATAAATAGCATGTGAATTTAGAACTAGTATTCTTAGAGTCATATTCGGTTTTACCACTATTGTTTGTAATTTTGTTACTGGATATAGTTGAAACTTTCTCCATTTTTGATATTGAACTATGTTAAATCTATGTTTTCATGATATAGATAACTGGTTCAGCTTATCTTTCTAGATCTTCTAAGTCAGTTCAGATTTCATTATCGGAAGACTAAATATGTAAAGAGTTACACGAATAAATTAATAGATCTATAGTTATTGATAATGACCCTAGACAACCTATTGTATTAATAATTTATATCACTTAAAAGAAAAATAGTAATGAACAAACAAGGAAGAATGACTACTTGGCTGTTTCAACAGAGTAAACACCGGTCTTCTAGAAATACTTTTTTGCTACATTTTTCCCCCAATTAAAATCATAATACTGTTTTATTGCGTATGGATATCCTTGTTCGACCATCCGTCAACATATTGAAATATCAGTGAAGCATAATGCTCACAAAAATATCTTTTCATAGATTATTTTTTTCAGGATATATACCATCCGATTTATTTGATTAAATTGTGTCATAGGAGCATAATATACAAATAAAGGAATTCCTTATTTTTGGATTGTAAAAAGGTCGTTGTATGCTTTAGACATATCAATGATTAAGTGCTTTTAATGGTACTTTCTATTCTGTTAACAGTTTTGACCTTTCGACTATCTACACTACACTTTCACGTTATCTTATTAGACAGAAACTTTTGTATTTAATAAAACGAGCCTTCGAAAAACCTGAATGTAAATCTATCGGCTGCAATTCAGCCTTAAAGTTACATATGCTTACCCTTCCGGAGCACCAGGTAAAAGTAACATTCAGTTTTGTTGGGAACTTGTTGCTCTGTCTTTAGTTTTCTATGTAGTATTTTGTTTATTTCATTCTCTAGTTGTTCTTGGGAGGAATTAGTGGTAGGAGACATCCCTTTTCACTCAAGTTTTCTAAATTTGCGGTTGCCCCGGGTCCCACTGTCCCCTGATGTGTAGTATTTCGCTGGATCAATGGCAATCAACTGGTGTTGGGTCTCGTAACACAGCACTAGGCTCTGTTTCCATCGTCTGTGTTGCAGTGATTCCCATCGTCTGTGTTGCAGTGATTCCCATTGAAGTTGGCTCAGTAGTTAAGTAACACATCAAGGAGAGTTGTCCTTGAAACAAAGCGAGCTGCTCGTCTTTCTACCTGCTCTATGTCGCGTATGGTGGTAAACTAATTTGATGAGGATCTCATACCGTATATTTAGCTATAAAAGGCCCCGAAATGAAAATGTAAAACAATTCAAACGAGAAAACTAACGGTCTTATTTAAGCATATTCCAGAGTCGTTCTTACTAGCGTTGAGTAGGCTATGGCTTTTGTTGCTGGAGTACACCTACCAAGATTTCTTCGTAAAAAGCCAAGTGTCTTTGAGGCTTTCCCTATTGATATGGTTTGTCCAGATGAGGTGTTTGTTGATAGTGAGCCTAAGGTATTCCCCTCTGTCTACTGTCTCTAATGTGTGTCCATTGCGTGTATAGGACGTCTGGTGTTGCTGACGTCGTCCTGAGACACGGATGACTGTACACATTTTTTTTCGGGTTGAAACACTTATATGAGAGTAAAAAGGAAGGGCAAACAAAACAAATGTTAAGAGTTGTTTTTTTAAGTATTTTTGTTGTAGTTGTTGTTGTTACCGTTTTTTATACGACCGCAATTTTTTTAGTTCGTATAATGCTATGGTGTCGTCGTCGTCTGTGTCGTCGTTCGGAGACACATTTGGTTGTTGGACAATAACTTTAGTTTAGTTGAATGGATATCTATGATTTTTTTTAAGAAGGTTCAATACCACAAAAGGAAGGCTGGGATTGATTTTTGGGATGATGGTCCCAAACGTTAAGGAATTTCTTAGGGGCCCAAAACAAGCATTTTTCTAGTTTCAGGATATCAACTTGTGTAAAAGTATTTCAATTACTCTAAAATTGTACCACTAGTAGAAAGTTTAGATTCATTTTGGGGGTTACGATGCCAACAGTTTAGGAATTAATGGCCAAAGAGGAACTAAAAACGAGCTAGATTCCATACTACAAGGGAAAGACGGATATTGAGTTACTGCTACGTAACAAGGGGTATACAAACATGACATTGGGGCCATTTGGGGTCCAATCTTTTTTAAGGGTTTCACTTTTTTTTCAAAATTTTTGAAAAGTTTCAAGAAGAAATCTTCAATTGCACAATATTGCGCTTCAGATTTGAAAGATCTTTGACCACGTCATATTATTTTGTGTCCAAAATCTATATTATATAAAAAAATTTGATCACAATACAAATTCAGTTAGTATCAAACTTGAATAGTGTGTCCAATTTTGCCCCAACTGTTCAGGGTTCGACCTCTGCTGTCGTATCAGGCTGTGCTCAATCACAGCATTTTAAATCAGGTTTTATTGATAGCTAAACAAATGTTAAACAGTTTTTACTTTATCAACTCTTCACAACAAAAAACTCTCTAATTTCTGTTGATGTTCTGGAAATCACGACAACTGTAAATAATTACATTAGATGTATGTTTCATTATAATACGTTATTCTGATTGGCTAACTGCACATCACATGTTATTCCGTAAGCAATTGCATTTAAGAATTGAATGCTCGTTTTTGTAAATTTATTGGGGTGTAAAAGCGTTGACCGAAGTACATTTTGTATGAAACGCGGAAGCGCTTCATACTAAAAATGTGCGCACGGTCAACGCTTTTACAACCCTATAAAGTTACAAAAAAAAGCATTCAATACTTATAATTACATTTTTACCTATAGGATCATGAAAACACGCCTTTTATCAAGTTTTTATTTCATTTACCTGTGCACTTTATTGTGGGACCTCGTGTCATTATAAATGAAAAGTTGCATTGTGTAATGCAATTGATTAAGGAATATCACGAGATTGCTAGTTAGCCAATCAGAATAACGTATTATAATGAAACATATAGCCTGGGATCCGGCCCAATCTAGCTGCGCGTCGTAAGGGCCAGGTGGGGAACAAATACCATGTGATCGATTCAGTGCCAGTTGACTCTGAATCTAAAGTGAGGCTGAATAAATATTTGCATAAATTTTGATGTTTGATGTAATCCAGCACAATTGGAATCCAATTGACACCTTGGACATGTCATTGTGAAATCTTAAACTTTTAACTTTCTCACCAGGCGATTGCTGATAAGAATTAACCCTTTTCTGCTTACTAATTATCATCATACTACTAATTAGATATGATAACACTATACATCAATTCATAAAGAAAAACAATTACAGTCTAATTTTTACTAATTGATGTTAAACAAGAATTGATTGGATACAGATGTAAAACAAACATTGAGGACAAAATTAGTATTAACCAATCATTGACAGGCAGTACATTGATACACGCCTGGCTATACTGACAAGATTAGCCAGGACCCCAGGCTATGAAACATACATCTAATGTAATTATTGAGAAATGCAATTGCTTAAGGAATAACACGTGATGTGCAGTTAGCCAATCAGAATAACGTATTAAAGTGAAACATACATCTTATGTATTTATTAGACAATAAAATTCATCATTCATGATGACACGAGGTCCTACAATAATGTGCACAGGTGAATTAAATAAAACTTGATAAAATCGTGTTTTCATGATCCTAGCTAAAAAATGTAATTATAAGTATTGAATGCTTCTTTTTGTAATTTTATAGGGTTGTAAAAGCGTTGACCGTGCGTACATTATTAGAATGAATCGCTTCCGCACTTCATACAAAATGTACTTCGGTCAACGCTTTTCGCACCCCAATAAATTTACAAAAAGAAGCATTCAATTCTTTAATAAGAAACTAAATATCATGGAATATAACATATTCAACTCTTAACCTGCCAGAATGGTCTGATTGATTTTTTACCTGCGAAAAAAAGAAGGAAATCAAATGCTGAACTATTTTAAAGAAATATTTAAAATATGAAATTTGAATATACACAAAGCCTTAATTACATTAAAAATATATTATTAATTGTCAAAACAATTAACAATTGTTTGTGCATTTTATATGTTGATTTTACAGCTGGTCCTAACCATGGAAGATCAACGAAGCTAGTGTACATAAAACCTGACCATTTTTAAGATGGAAAATAGATCGGATACTTCACTTCATACTCATATATCACTTGTTTTTTTTCTTCAAATATTTAGCCTTCGATATTTTTTTATATCCAATAACACTTTAAAATTTTAAAATAATATGTATTCTTTTAAACGTATAATTTTAATGTAAAGGTAAATTTTCGAAATTATGCGATATTTGTGGCACATTTACGGGTCTGTAGTGATGGAAATAGCGTCTCCATTAAAAAATCCGAATAGATGATCAACCAAAACGATTTTTTTTTAACTTCTGTTATTTACAATTTTGGAACCATTCAAACGAGATAAATTAAAAATTATAATTCATATAGTAGAAAGTGTTGTAAAAGAAAGATTTTAGTGTGAAACGTTTGTTATAAATGTTTCAATATGAGACTAGCTGCTTTGCTTGTTCAGTCTATGGTAAAAGTTAGAAGTGTTCCGATAAATTTGGCGCAAAATTTAAAAAGAACATTGATGATGCTGTCGACAGCTGAAGTTAGAGGAGCTCTTATTGTATTTGAAGGATGTGATCATAGTGGCAAAACAACTCAATGTAAAAAACTTGTTGCAGCTTTGAATGAAAAGGGAATTAAAACGGAAGCTATGCGTTTTCCAGGTAGTTTGAGGCGAACATCAGTTTGCCGCTTTATTTTAAAATTTTTGATTATGTGATTACTTGCACACCCCTATGAGCAAATTTTTGATGAGGGTCCTCAAAATTTGACATAAAGTTTGATCTTGTACTGCTTACATAGTTCTGCCTAATGTCCTGACCAATATAAAACTATTTTTTTTCTTACATTAATTGACACTGATAGTGATTAAATAGTCATTCTGTATTCTGATAGGCCTTCAACAATGGGCAAAACCCAGGCGCGGATCCAGAGGGGGGTTCCGGGGGGTGGAACCCCCCCTTTTTTTTGGACGATCAATGCATTTGAATGGGGACATGTAATTGGAACCCCTCCTTTGTCCTGGGTTAGGAATCCCCCCCTTTTTAAAATGGCTGGATCCGCCCCTGAAACCAATACTGCACAGTGAGCTATGCACCTTATCACTATTTGGAAATCAGTCCAAGTTGACCTGAGAATTATCTGCCCACTTGAACTATCATAGGCGGATCCAGAGGGGGCTCGGGTCCCCCCCCCCCCCCCCTTTTGTGGGAAAAATTTGGTTGATTATATAGGGAATCATTGAAGCATGACTGGAGCGGGGCCCCCCTTAGGTAACAGTTCAAAGGAAAAATCTAACGGCCAATTTTATGTACTAAAGTTAAACTAAGAATATTAATCAGTACACATCCAACATGCATCCAATGGATTTAGAGTAAAGATGTGATTAACATTTTTAAATAAGTAAAAACATCAACTCTCTGCAATGCCAAAATATAGGTATCAACAGATTGTTGGACATAAAATGATCATATATGTGTATAACCATGATAACAATGATATTTAGGTAGGTTTTCATTTAATGATACCATACGCAACTATTATCAGCACCCGCAGTGCGCATGCGCTAAATTTGATTGCAATCGATATCGATAAATTTACTATAGCTTATTAAAGGAAATATTGAATTTTGGTTAGCTGACAGTAAACAAAAATAAATATCTTTTTCATTGGCATCACATTAGAAAATACATTTTCTTAGCTTTCTAATGACATATTTTATAACTGAATCGGGATAACAGAAGTTATGGCCTTTTTCATTTTCAAAATAGTGGTTCATTCCCTATTACTTCATACAATTCAAAATCAAAAACGTTTGCAAAGGAGTTTTCATATATGATTACATCTTTCACTATTTTTAGAAATAAATTCATTGGCATAAATATATATTCTTTGCTTTACAATCTTTCCAATGATATATATTTGATATTTTAGAAAATTTAATGAATCGGGGCCTTTTTTATCCAAAACTGGAGTTATTGTCATTGTTTGAAGATTGCGAGAAAAATTCTAAGTCTATGGAAGTATTATATTGATATAGTACTTCCATGGTCCTACCAAGTAAATCGCTCGATCACAAGTCACAAAACAAAGTTTAATCTATTTGCACATAAAATATTTATACATTTTAATAATGCAATGTTTTATATCATGAATTTAAAAATTCAGTAAATAGTAGTAAAAGAAGTGTAACTTTTAATTTAAAAGAATTTTTTTGTCCAGCCGTCAGTTTTCTTTATTTTTGATAATATAAAATCTTTCACTACTACATTAACTCAGACTTTTGGATGTTTTTCGTGAAGCGTATTAAAAAAATTGAAATCCCATCTAAAATGATTTTTTTTTTTTTTTTTGCAATTTTCTTACATATCTTTTTAAAAGTTTTTTTTTTTAAATAATTAGGCGGCCGTAACTAAACAATTTTGATACTTAAACATGCTCATCTGATTTACATAGAAGTAATAGATTTTTCTATTTTCATGTTCTAAAAAGACCAATTAGTTTTGATGAAACAGGAAAAGCGTCATTATCTTAAATTTTTCAGATGCAGTAACACTTTCAGAAGATCTTTTGTAGTAGATGGATTTGGAATGAAATCTTAAACGTCAAATTTTCTTTCATCAATGTTATACCTTTTCACTGCTTTTGATTGGCAATATGAATCGCTGTACTATCTTACATGTACATGTGATGTATACTAGTCTATTGCTTGTTTGATGTACATTCTCCTTTTATCATTTTAACTGTTACTGAGAAAAATAAATCGCATAGAACAAAATAAAATTAATTTTAATTTGTCTCTCTCCTTTTATTTTATACTTGAACATTTATGTAAAATTTGTATTAAAAAAGAAAGTTATTTTAATTATTGTTCTGTTAAGGTAAAGTTTACGGAGAGCTCTCTCATTGGAACTCATACCAACTCATCCCCGGAAATCTTCTTGCATTTATATTGTACATGTATTTGCAGAATTTTTTATTTTTTATTTATCGAATGAATAAGATAGTTGGAATCGTTAAAATTCAGTATTATACATGCAAACAGATGCCTGCGACCCCTGTTGTTTCGATTAGCATGTTTTCTAAAGATATCCGTGTGAAGTTCACAAATTTCATCATTCATTTGATCACCTGTTGTGACTTTCAGATAACACTGTCAAGTTCAGTCAAATCCGTGGTTTAAACTTTCCTATTCATATCAGTAATATTATTTTCCGGGTAGGGTATTTCCCCCCCCCTTTTTTATATATTATACTCGGAACATTATTGTAAACACTTTTTCTGTGTGACTTTCTTTACGGTTTTAGGAAAATTTGAGAATATCAGTATATAAATTCATTAGTATGTGCTTCGATTGGCTTATATCTATATAAAAAAAATAATCTAAGACTATATCATTATTGTAAGTGAGAGACCTTTCCATCCATCAACGAACATGTGAAGCGTGTATGAATATTGTTGAAACTGAGAAATATGTATTGATATAGTGTCCATTCTAAGATCACCTGCAAACTGATCTTTTATAGAAAAACTTTGTCACTTCGGAACATCCAAACTTAAAAAAAAACAATCCAATTTGAAAAATTGTCTATTGTTTTATAGGTAGCCAGTGAATGTGATAGAAGTGCCAAAATCTACAATCTTATTTTACATAGAAGACGCTGCTTTCTCAAATTGTTAAACAGTTTGTCTTAACTGAAGACATTTTTTAAGAAATTTGAAAATTTAGCTGTACATTTATACTTATTCATTATTAATACGACATTTGTCTTTTTTTCACATAGCAAAATTAAAGCTATTTAAAGGACAATACGTTGATGTACTGTAGCGTGTTTTCCATTGTGATTTATAAACAAACTGCATCATCGCGGGCAAAAGTACTATTAAACTGCATCGTCGCGGGCAAACTCACTATTAAGCATTTAGTGTTGAAGACCATTTTTTCTCTCAGAAATCATGGCTGAAAAGTTAGAGCAAATATTGATAAACAAACAATTCTGGGAGGTAACTGAAAATAAGAGTAAAATCAGAGACTGAATTTATTCTTTTAATAAAGACTGAATTTATTCTTTTAATAAAGACTGAATTTATTCTTTTAATAAAAAAGCAAAATGTTGCAATGAGTTTGTGTTTGTGTATGTATATTCAAATTCTACGCTGTCTCATATTCGGGTTTACGTCGAAAGATATATATATATGTTTGGTAATCATGATATCATATTTGTCCTTTTTCGACTTTTTATTTTGTATGCATGGTTTGATATTCGGTAAAATCGAATTGTATATCTTTCGGGAAATTAAGTCAGTTTATAATCTTTATACAACTCGTATTCATACCGCGAAACCTAGCATGCTACAGTGTCATATATTTATAATATTGTTTACTTAGGGCAGTCAAATTATTTACGAGTGTCAACATTGTCTTTACAAACTCAGCATGTTGTCTTGATAAGATATCAGTCACACACAAAAAAGACTGATCAGACGGATAAGAAATCAAAATCATGCGCGATAACTCGTACTGGCTTACACTGAGGACAATAGTTGGCCATGATTTGTACATGTAACATGTATACAAAATTACCATGGTAACAATACCAATATTTATACTGTCATAAAAAAAATGTTGAATTGACCACTTTTAAGAATATCTAAAAAAAAAAAAATCATTGATATTGATACTGATAGTTTATATCTAAATTTAGGAGCTCGGTAAACAACATTACCATACCAATTTTGATTGATGATCTCCTGTTTGTAATTAGTTTTCTACTGAGAGTGAGGTGCAATCAAACTTCTAAACCAAATCTTTTTATCAAGAATTTAGTGAAGGATTTGAGAACTGTAAATTCAGAAATTATTGCAATGTTTTTATTATTGCAAAAAATGTGACAGGTTATCATCATGATCATCGCTATAATTAAAACTCGCATTTTGAATTTTTTTATACGAATCAAACAGGATTTTTCTGAATATCGCAAGAAAAAATTAGATCCGCATTTTAGTCTAAAATGATAAAATCACTATAATGAATACATGCAATAATTTCTGAATTTACAGTAATTTATTTGTGTAAAAGTCCTTAACTTAATAATTTTCTAGTACAACATAGATTCTAACATGACGTCCTTCAAACACTGAGTACACACCCATGGTAAAATATGAATATATTGCCAGGGCTGTTCTGATCGTACTCCCACGTCATATGCTTTTTCATGAATGAGGTGCCAGATGTCATAGAAGGATGACCTAAGAATATAAGCATTTTACAGGAAAATACAGGATTGTGAGAGCGAAAATCATCACAACAAGGAAACATAAACAAACGATTGCTAAAATGTGGTATAAATGTGGTATAAATGTGATATAAGCCTTTTTTTTTTTACATATAAGACAAATAGTAAATTATCATTTAATTTCCTCCAAAAACTATCTAAATACGTTATGGTAAATAGTTTAAGCATGTCACTAATTCAGTTTGCTCCGTCCTTTTACTCCTATTTGATAGTGCATTTATTTATGGTAACAGCAAATATTTGCCTCCACCTAGAGTGCTTTGATCCAAAATAATTGCTGTATTTGTCCTATTAGAATCGAAATAATTGATATCCAAGATGTTACTGCCGTATAGAAAATCTCATATGTAACAAATTGTGATAGAAACACTCTGATGGTTCCATGGTGGTTAGAGATGATATATCTATATGTACATGTATTTAATATGTGACACTTTAATAAACTATTTTACTTACTAACAGGCTACTGTAACTATAAAATTTCAGATTGCCTTGATGAAATGTTTGAATTGTTTTCTTTGTAGACAGAACAACAACAATTGGTAAAATGATTGATGGTTATCTTAGTAACAAATGTGAAATAGAAGACCATTCAGTTCATCTTCTATTTTCAGCCAACAGATGGGAAATGGTGTAAGTTTGACAATTTGCATGTTACATTTTTTTCAATTTTAATATAGGTTTGCTAATTACAAAGGTTAAGTAAAAACTTAATATACATGTACAGAATAGAATAGAAAAATGTTTTATTGCATCACAGCACCCAAAGCTAAGCTGAATAATTACATTAAATTTGTTTACAATGATTACATTACAATGGTTGTTTTAAACAAATGCCGATGAAAAAAAACATTAGGAAAACAGTACAAATACATTGTTTTTGTAAATCCCCCAAAAAATCAATTAAGACCAGCAATATGAAGCAGCTGGTAAAGTAACAATAAAAAATGTATGCTTTTTATTAGAAATAAATGAAATATATACATATGGATTTTTTTTTAGTTATAAAATGTTATAAATATGTTTGTTTATATATAATTTTTACAAACACTAGGCTGTATGGCATTTTTATTTGGTCAATTACTATTGGCTCCTGGCAGCATATTTCTGTTCATTAAATTTATGATAAATAATGTGTGAATGTAAACAAGTTGATGAAGTTGGTATATAATCATCCATTTGAGCACATGGAAAGTTAAGGTGGTCGGTTCATGTTCTTTGAAATATTTTAGGATTAGCGATACACTACAGTGCCAACATGTACATGTATCAGCTTGTAACATTTAACTCTTTTAAGACCATATATTTTGTGAATGTTTAGATACCTTTTGTGTCTGAATTAAAAACAAAATTTACAGGAAAATACACGCTTGTGTGACTGAAAATCATCACAACAAGGAAACATAAACAAACGATTGCTAAAATGTGGTATAAATGTGATATATTTTCAAATGGAAATTGCATGAGAAAATTAACATTGTATCTCTTACTACGGTAGATGTTATTAAACATCCCTGAATATAGGTCAAAGCTACAATTTGTTGAATCTATTAGTTCACTTGTATTTCAGGCCTAAAATGAAATCCATGTTAGAAGCTGGGACTACATTGATAGTGGACAGATATGCTTTTTCTGGTGTGGCATTTACAGCAGCTAAAGAGGTACTGTTACCTTGTAATGTAAATTTAATTTAAACATGCTCTAGTTTGATTATCTCAAAATTTGTTATATAGATACATACATGAGCATGTAGATAGATATAAGATGTGGTATGAATAGAATAGAATATTTTTATTCACAGTCCCCAGGAGGGTATATATAGCACACAAACAATATTATTATGAATAATAAATAACATATGCAATACATTTGTACATAGACAATAGATATATACATGTATGTAACAATGTGTAATAAAAAAAATATATATACTACAAGAAATACACTCAATAAAATAATAGCAATATTTATAATTTAATTAACACTGTTGACATTGGCATTGGTATGAGTGCCAATGAGGCAACTCTCCATCCAAGTCACAATTGGTAAAAAGTAAACTATTATTATAGCTCAAAGTACAGCCTTCAACATATTCCTCATCATGCTCATGTCATTAATGCTTTTGATGAAGTTTCCACTTAAATATTGTTAATTTGTTTTCTCTAAAGTATAAAAAATAAGTTTTGTGATTCTGAATAAATAAAAATCTACTGTTTCAAAATGTTTTATGTGTAAACATTTTATAAAATTTCAGAGACATTTTATATGACGTTTGTTAAATAAAATATGTTATTTATAATAGGGGTTTGATATGAATTGGTGTAAACAGCCAGATGTTGGTTTACCGAAACCAGACAGAGTTATCTACCTTACATTAAGTACAGAAGAGGCAGCAGCTAGAGGAACTTTTGGAAAAGAGAGATATGAACAAACAGAATTTCAACAAAAAGTCTCAACAAATTTTGAAAAGTTGAAAGATCCAACATGGCAGGTAATGTATTTTCATGTGCTGGTAACCATGGTAACCAGCTATTAAAAGTTTTGATTCCAGATTTTTCTCCATTTATAAAATACCAATGCTACTGACAGAGAACATAAGCAGTGATAATAACTTATCATCTTATAAAATTAGTAATAGAATTTCAGTTAATAGACTTGCATCAGGATCATACTGTTATATTATTTAAGAATTGAATGCTCTTTTTTGTAAATTTATTGGGGTGTAAAAGCGTTGACCGAAGTACATTTTGTATGAAGCGCGGAAGCGCTTCATACTAAAAATGTGCGCACGGTCAACGCTTTTACAACCCTATAAAATTACAAAAAAAAGCATTCAATACTTATAATTACATTTTTACCTATAGGATCATGAAAACACGCCTTTTATCAAGTTTTTATTTCATTTACCTGTGCACTTTATTGTGGGACCTCGTGTCATCATGAATGAAAAGTTGCATTGTGTAATGCAATTGATTAAGGAATATCTCGAGATTGCTAGTTAGCCAATCAGAATAACGTATCTTAATGAAACATACATCTAATGTAATTATTTGTACATATACATACAATGTCATGATAGTGATTTCAACTCTGAAGATCAGCTACACACAAACTTGAATTTAATTCATCTCTAGAGGGACAAATTTTGAATCAGTTTTTTTAAGGCCCCGCCACTAAGTGGTCGGGGACATATAGTTTTACCCTTGTCAGAAATTCAGAAATTCCGTAATTCTGTCATTCCGCAACAAACCATTATACAGAGTTTTTTTCAAAACCGCTTCATATATTTGGCTGATCTATGGAATGTAAGTTCTTCATGATGAGTTACAGATCAAGATTAAGTTTCGTTCCGCTCCGCTAATTTTTGCCAAAATTACGATGATAAATTGTTGAAAATAAATTATATGGACTTTTTTCTAAACGCTTTCAGATATTGGGATGATTTTTGGCATGTGAAATAACCAATCAAGTTTAAGTTTTGTTCTGCTTGGCTAATTTTTGCCGAAATTACGGGCTTTGGACTTTGATAAATTTTTTTAAATCACAGTTATACGGACCTTTTTTCTAAATGCTTTCAGAAATTGGGCTGACTTTTGGTACATGTATGTGAGCTAACAATGACAAGTTACAGATAAAGTTAAAGTTTTGTTCCGCTCTGCTAATTTTTATTAAAATTAAGGGTTTACAACTTTGAAAATTGTTGAAAATGACAGTTGTACAGACATTTTTCTATACGCCTCCAGATTTTGAGCTGATTTTTTTTTATGTGAGGCTACCATCATGTTTGTGTCCACATGTGTTATTGAAATTGCACATTTTTCAACTTTCGGAGACGGGGTCATTCGTGTCGCTTTGACACATCTAGTTTTTACATCTTTTGACCAGCACATATCTACCAATCAAAGAGAAAGGTGCTAACTGCTCCTAAATATGAAAGTTTCTGACACTGAATTGGTGTAACCTTTGCTCATCAAGAAAGCATTTAAATGAGACAGGTCCAGGGTTTCCCCGGGGTCAATTATTTTTTTCGCCACCTCTTTCGCCAAAACAATATATTTTTCGCTACTTTATTATTTTTTTCGCCAAGTAACATAGATATATTTTTCGTTTAAAATTTACCTTTTTTTGGAAATGTTTTGATCATATAACACTAGTATAGTTCGTAGGGAAAGTTTCTTTAAAGGAAAAATACTGATGTGCCCTTTTGTACTAAGAAGTGGTTTTTACAACAAAATAAAAGCTTTTATCACATAAAATTGATCCCTCATTTCATGTGTAGTCATTACATTGAAGGGTTACTCTCCTTCGAGGGGTTGTTCCCAACCTTTTGGATATAGTCTCCCTAATCAATTACCTTTATTTAAGTCAAAGGATAATTAAAGTTTTAAATCTGATATTTTTCTTGCTTTTGAACATTTTTCGTCACAACAACAGCTTTCTTTTCTAAACTATCATTAAAAGGAGAGGAGACTTCAAAAGTTTGCTTCAAACACGTCCGTCGCAAAGTGATAAATTAATTCTGTATGTGACATTTAGCGGAAGCCATTTAACCATATCATTTTGTCAAACAATTCAATCAACACCTTTATTAGTCCTTCGTTGTTGATAGTTATAAAATGCAATCAGCTGATTATTGATTTTCTGTCCAAATCTTAATGAGGTCAAGGTGAATTCCGAGTATTGTCTGATCGGGTAAAGTCCGAGAAACTTGAAAAAAGTAAATAAACAAGATGGAGGAAAATAAATCGTTATATATATATTTCTTTCGCCAAATTCTTTCGCAAATGACGAATTTTTATCGCCACAATTATTATTTTTTCGCAAATGGCGACCGCCAGCGGAAACCCTGCAGGTCTTTTACACACATAGTTTGGGATGCAGTTAGAGTTTTGAATACTCCTGATTTCAATCTGCTACAAGCATGTGAATTATGAACTATGCATGTGCGTATATTTAAAAATACAAATTAAATTAAGAATTATAAGTGTGTATCTACCTTTGGTTGTTTATGAACAACACATATTAATGAAACCATTGATTACATATAAAGAAAATAAGAAAATATATATTAACAAAAACACTGAAATCCAAGGTAAATTAAAAGTTTATATTATATATTGTAGGAAGTTGAAGCTGACAAGTCTATAGAAGACCTACACAGAGAAATTCTAGTGATTACCCAAAACATTATTGAAGAATCTGGTCATAAACCTTTACAACAATTATGGTCAGATGAATAGGGTTCAGGTTGCTAAAATATAAAATAAATTTTAAATAGGGGATTTGGGATAAAGGGGATAAAAAAAGCACAAATAAAACTGGACCATGCTGCATGTGCAGTATCAGCATATGGAATGATTCTGCACAGGTTTTTTTTTACATGTCATATTTGAGGAGCTCAATTATAAGGTATATTGGTCTATCAAAGTTGGATAATTTGTGCATATTTTCCAGGTTATAAAGGGTATCCACATTATGTATGGTAATCAAGTCCTTCAGTTTACCATTAAGGGCATTTAATTTCTACAATGTTTGTATAAATATTATAACTATGCCCCTCACAGTGTGTACATATTTTGATGTTTTTTGCAAATTAGAAATATCTTAGTGTTGCATGACTTATTTATGTAATTTATATAATATTCTAACCATTCAATTTATTATAATCATACATTATTAAGTCTTGATACGATGTGTTTTCTGTGATATTATGTAAGTTATTTGGTTGATTACATCATTATACTTTGGAATAAATATTTTGTAGAATTGCATTTGTTAACTATACTAAGTGAAGGTTCAGGTATTCATATAGTTGGATACTGTAATTTAATTTACATGAAATGGTCTCACAGAAATCTTTTTGTCGATCAATCCTGCCACTTTTGCTGCAGGAAGCTCAACATAGGGATAGTGATTGGGCAGCTTTAGCTAACCTCTTAGAAGGCAGAAGACCTGAATGCTACATACTTTGTATATAGATGCCTTATGTTACAAAGTTTCCGTCTATCACATGTCCATTGTGCTTGACCTTATTTTCATGGTTCAGCGACTACTTGAAAAAAGAAGTTCAGATTTTTTACTGGACCATGACCTCATTTCATGGATCAGTAAACAAGGTTAAGTTTTGATGGGCAAGTCAAGAGCTCAGATATTATAAGCAATAGGTCTAGTATATTTGGTGTATAAAAAGATTGTTAGCTGTATATGTCCAGCTGGCAGGTGTCATATGACTGTGACCTCATTTTCATGGTTCTGTGGTCAAAGTTTTCTAACACTATATGCAATAGGTCAACTATATTTGGTATATGGAAATATTTAATGATGCATATCAGTCTCATCGGTTTTATTTGACCTTGACCCCATATTTATCGGTCTATTGCTCAGTGTTAAGTTATTATGTTTGGTCTTTTTTCTTACTATTTGTTGTATGGGAGGATTGTGAGATGTATGTCTGTCAGTCAGGTATCACATGACCTTGACCTCATTTTGGTGGTTCATTTGTCAAGGTTAAGTTTGTTTCTTAGATACTATAAGCAATAGGTCAACCATATTTAATGATTGATTGTAAGGTGTACATGTCTGCCTGGCATGGTCCATCTGACCTTGACCTCATTTTCATGGTTCATTGGTCAATGTTTAGTTTTGGTTAAATCTGTATCTCTGAAACTATAAGCAATAGATCAACTATATTTAGTTTATTGAATAATTGTTAGGTGTACATGTATTTCTCGTTTGGTTTATCTAACCTTGACCTCATTTTCTTGGATTACGTTAAATTTATGTGCTAGTTGTAGTAAAGCATTATAATCAGGACTATCCGCATAATATCAATGGTTAGTAAAGAAGACCAGTAAATTCAGCTTGTGCACACTTGTTTTCATTTTCAGACTTCAGCCTTGGGACTACAACGTATAGCTATTTTGTCAGGTTTATAACTACCATGTGAAGTTAAGTGTGTTATCTCACCATTAACTAAGTGTATTTCCTCCAATTTTAAAAATCATTTTGATTATTTAATGATTTATCTGAAAGCTAACCAACTCCCATCAAATTAAAAAACACATAATTTTTCTTTAATTATATCAGTTAAAGAGATTTCCCTCTGGATTTTTCACTTCAGGGAGTATTCACCCTAGTATTTTATAAGATAACTGTTTAGAACACCCAGAACATGAGATTGATAAAGCTGATTGGTTTGCATAGAACATTGAAAATAAATGGGGAATATGTCCTCCCACTTTGCATATCATGTAAAGTTATAAAAGGACATAACTGTAGAACGGTAAAAAGTGTCGCTACCCAAATTTGTACTTGATCCGAGTTTTGTGTAACAAGTTTTATGTACAAGTTTCATAATATTTGGTTTGAGAACAGACTTTACAACCAATAACTCTGGAATGGTTTAAATGACACCCTTAATGTTCAAACTTGACCTGTATATTGTGGTAATAAGCATTGGGTATAAGTTTCATAATTTTTAGTCGAAGCATGCTAAAGTTAGAGAATGAGGGAAATTTTTCCTTTGAAAAGAGGCTCTGGAACTTAAATTAATGCCACCAAAATTTAAACTGGATCTGTGTTTTGTGGTTATAAGCATTGTGTGATGTAAGTTTCAATACATTTAGTTGAGGCAATTTCCATTTTAAAAGGGACACAACACTAGAATGGTAAAAGTGGCCCCACCAAGATTCAATGTTGATCATTTTTTTGTGGTAACAAGCACTGTGTATAGGTTTCATATCATTTGGTTGAGGCAGACTAAATTTAGAGAAAGCGAAAACATATATTCTGCAATTTTTATATTTGAAAAGGGGCACAACTCTAGAACTGTTCAAGTGCCGCCACCAAAATTCAAACTTGATCTGTGTTTTGTGGTTATAAGCATTGTGCAATAAAGTTTCATACCATTTGGTTGAGGCAAACTAATGTTAGAGAACTGAAACCAACTGTGGGACATACAGACAAGGGTAAAACTTAATGGCACCTCCGTGAATGTTCAAATGAGCAAGCAATACAATGTCTATTATGAAATTTTTCTGAAGGATTGAGATAAAAGACAATACATCTCACTTTCCCATTTACCAGTTCCAAGTCAGATTTGTTGTATGCTGGAGGATTTAGAGCTTAAAAAATTGAAAAAGCACCTGTTTATTGTTGGTATATCTCTAGATGTACTTTGAAAGTATTTGTCACTATATCTTATTATACATACCTATAGAATCATTTTCATAATAGCCTGGAAAACCACAATACTTGTGTAGGCAATAATACTTAATCATTTGCCTTTAACTTGTTTGTCATCGGCTATTGATAACAGTTATTTATCGCTCACTCATTCTGTCAGAGGCCTTCCAATGGAATAAAAGAATAAAGTACATGCAGGTGCAAGAAAAGAAAGTTTAAGTATAATAATTATTCATCATTTAAATCATCACACAAGGTTTAGTCCTCCGCTAGTTATTGGTGTTATTCCATTTATGAGTTTAGAACCTTTTGCGACCCCAAAGTTAAAATTCGATAACACGTACATTATGACAAGTGGGCGTAACAGAAGAACGTTCAATAAATCTGACCCAGTCAAATAATTACCTGAGCATGCAAAGAAATGGTTTAGTCCACGCTTATATGAAAATGATCCTATATTATATAATAGATGCTTAGGCCTTTATCTAAGAATTAGTATATCTGGAATTAACTTTATTAATAAAATATAACATTTATCAATATAAAACATCTTATGAAAATAATGAACTATGGGAAAAATGAAATGTGGAAACATGAAACTAATAACATTTTCTTAAAACTTGTCAAATAAAACTATTAAACAGTAAACATGTAATGATGACTTTATAATGCTGCCTTACCAATTCTGCTGCAAATAATGTTAAAATAAGAAATAGTTGTAAATTCTGAACCATGTTTGATTAATTGAGCTATGACCAAAATCTTATTTTACTGCATCTTCTAAAAATCAAACAAAAAAATGTATCAATAGTATAAACTGTGTTGATGAATGTACAAAAATACACTAAAAATATACTAAATGCCATTTTCGTCTTAAAAAAATATATAGAATTAACTATTGCAATATCATATTTCACTATACAAATATTTCATTTAATAATGTTTTTTTGTCAAAGTCATAAAAATTTGAAATATGGTTATAAACACAAAAATACAGTTTTAACGTAGAGCAGTTTTAAAAAATAATCCATTTCAGCTCAAATAATTGTAAAGATCCAAAAAGTATACTAAAAATTTAACAAAGGGCCTTGACCTTGGATGACAACAGTAACATGGATTCAGGGAAGCAGATAAATTGTGAGTCATCCAAAGGGTAAATATTTCTATTTTTATAATGCAATATGATGTTTTCTAATCATAGGGTATCAAGTTACCCTTTCATGCCGTTTGACTGTACACGTCAATTACATATAGCACCAAGACATATACAAACATATATACTAGAACAATTATTCATCAACTTCTTTAAACTATATAAAAAATATTCTTGCAAATTAATTTGAATATACCAAAGCAATCTATATATATACACATTACTGCAACTGCAATTATATATTTACTAAAAAGGAATCAAGTGTCTAAAGCATTCAGAGTTTCTATCTCATTAACCTTTGCAAAGAAAAATCAGATTCCAATACCATTAGGCTGCTTCAATTTCATTGACCATTTCTGTCTGGTCTGATTTACATTCCATAGACTCCTCTGTAACTTTATTTTCTGATTCATCCTTCTTATGAAGCTCTGTAGATTCATCTGTTTCAATACTGTCCTCCACAGTATTTCCTGTTTTCTTCATGTCTCCATCTGCCATTATAACATCAAGTACCTTTTCATTAGATCAGGGGAAAAAATTAACGGTCGCCCAGTCGCCAATGGCGACCAGAAATTGACCTGGGCGATCTTTTTACTCAGTTGTGGTAGCCCAGGTGGCGAATTGAAAACAAGTTCTTGACTGACTGAAATTCGCCATTTACCGTGACTCCAAGTACTGGCTACTTCACGGACAAAAATGTAAATTCAAAAAGAAAAATCTTTTTAAAATGTATTGCATCAAAGTCGCGGTCGCGATAAACAAGGATGTCAAATCAGTGTTTACCTGTGACTAAATATAGTTCACGTTAATTCAGGTCACTGATTGGTCGTCTATTTAAAGTCGGAATGTATCGTATGCTTGCAAGGATAACAAGAGAGTTGTTCCGATGGTCATTAACAATATAAAGCAATCACGGTTTTGGCTTCAAGAAAGCGAAGAAAGCCAGGGCCGTAACTAGCCCCTTTTAATACTGAGGCAAAATATATTCGCCGAGCGTAGCGAGTCGAAAAAATTTTGGCGAGGGGTCTGGGGGCCAATAGTTCGGCGAAGCACCCCGACAGTTATGTGCGTCCCGTAACATTCGGGGAAACACCCGATTTTGTGTAGTTGGATTACAATCGTGTCTATGTTGTGACAGATTCTGCTGTATCGGATCAACATCCTAGCGATGTCCTGTGTATTCCGGACGGTGTCCTGTGGAACGGCAATGATCTGGAGAAATGTTTCATTGCTGTTTTTCTGCCGATTGAGTTCAGATTGCATCCAGATCTTGTCGATTGCGAACCGTTGTTGCCGAAATCGTTCCGGAACAGTCCCGTTATTAATACGAAATTCGTCAATGATACCCACGTCAGAGTCGGAATACTATCCTAAATTATCTGGAATGTCCTATCATTGTCTGAACGAAGTCGTTTATGTTCGTAACAGATTACTACGGGTCGGGAAGGGTCCGAATAGTTCGGCGAAGCACCCCGACAGTTAGTTTAAACATATTTATTTATAGTTATGTGCGTCCCGTAACATTCGGGGAAACCCACCCGATTTTGTGTAGACGGATTACAATCGTGCCTATGTCGTGACAGATTCTGCTGTATCGGATCAAAATCCTAGCGATGTCCTGTGTATTCCGGAGGGTGTCCTGTGGAACGGCAATGATAAGGAGAAATGTTTCATTGCTGTTTTTCTGCCAATTGAGTTCAGATTGCATCCAGATTGCGAACCGTTGTTTCCGAAATCGTTCCGGAACAGTCCCGTTATTAATACGAAATTCGTCAATCATACCCACGTCAGAGTCCCGAAAATTACAGAATACAATAGGACTGAGACCAGACAAAGCCGTTTGCAATGCGATAGAGCGGACCATGATAGGATTACGTTCCGACAGTACCCGACCATCCCGAGTATGCCGACAGATTTCGAACGGATAATTTCCGTCAGCGTCGGTTCACTGTCTGGTCACTGTCTGATCTCTGTCACATTACATTCAGTAGAATCGGGACGCAGTCGTGACAGACTCGGTCGAATTTTACCAGGAGAAAGATACAAATTGGATAAGAAGCGGATTGAGAACGGGATTATTGGGATACATTCGCTTGGAAACGGTTGAGTATCGACGCTTCCTGAACAATATCTGATTGTTGTCGTGATTAAATTATTTGTTTTACAAATTTTAATTAAAGTTTGAATTTCCATTCACGATTCACAGGATGTTGATCAGACTTTTGACAAATTTTATTTGGGAATGGTCCTGTCAAGGACGGCAGTAAAAATCGTGAATGTGTGACCCCAGCTTAAGTAGGACAATAAATGAACAAAAGACAAACCTGGGACACAGAAGTACAAACAATAGACCATCAACTCTGAAATGGATTACGAAAAATATGCAGGGGCGACATCAGAGAGTGAAGAGAATTTGCTTCTTGCAAGACAATTTCAGTGAAAAGAATTTGATATGAAGACAATCATAAAGACAATCTTTTGTTTTAGTTTAGTTTTTTTTTTTTGAAATTTAAAACATGAGGCATTTGCCTCATTTGCCTCAATGTAGTTACGGCCCTGGACAAATTTTATTTGGGAATGGTCCTGTCAAGGACGGCAGTAAAAATCGTGAATGTGTGACCCCACCTTAAGTAGGACAATAAATGAACAAAAGACAAACCTGGGACACAGAAGTACAAACAATAGACCATCAACTCTGAAATGGATTACGAAAAATATGCAGGGGCGACATCAGAGAGTGAAGAGAATTTGCTTCTTGCAAGACAATTTCAGTGAAAAGAATTTGATATGAAGACAATCATAAAGACAATCTTTTGTTTTAGTTTAGTTTTTTTTTTTTTGAAATTTAAAACATGAGGCATTTGCCTCAATGTAGTTACAGCCCTGAAAGCCAGGGAAGATGACAATAGCATGTCATGAAGTAATATCAGTCAAATAAAAGAAAGTATGATATATATAATGCTGCTAAGAATCTGGAAAACAGTACCTTTTGTAGTTAAATTTTCAAAGCCCACGTGGTGTACAGAGAATGAAGGTCAAAAACGAAAGTAGAGTATTGTCGACCACAATAAATAACATTTATAGTTAAAAATGATTTATGTTTCTTACTAACTGAACAGTTTACAAAAAAAAAGAAAATCAGAGAAGATATCAAGTTCATGACAACGCTTTTGGAATACATGAAATAGTCGCGAAAAAATGGGGGGGGGGTTTCATTTGTTTACAAATGTACGTAGTTTAATACGCAAAATGAATCGACCAAGATATTTAATAAATAAGATTATTATAGAAATAAAATGAAATATTTCATCTATCATCTACATGTATTCCAGAACAGAGAATTCTTTAGTTGTCTTTAAAAGATATGTAAAAAAATTCTTGTACACAGGGCATGAAGATTCCCATTTTGCAAAGATTTTTTTTTTAATGAAATTTGATTGAAGTCAACAACAAAGATAATAAAAAAAAAAAATTTTTCCCAGGCATTTAAATCACCTCCAGGTATGCTCAGAATGCAGGATTTTGAGTCTGAAATTTCAAAATTTTCTTAGGGGGCATGCCCCCAAGCCCTACCTAGGAAGTTCAGCCCGCTTTGCCGGCTTCACTGGTGATAGTAAAATTATGTGGGCTACTGACTTTTTGTCTGGGCTAACTGATTTTCAAGTCTAGTAGCCCAGGTGGCTACTGGCCTTCATAAGTTAATTTTGACCCCTGTAGATTCTGTTTCCATTACTATAACATTTCCCTCTAATTCATTATTTCCTTTCATTGTAGTTTTCTTCTTTGGTTCATCTTTTATATTTTGTTTAGCATCAGACAAATCCACACTTGAATCAGTTGCATTTTGATCACATTTTCCATTTGTATATTTATCAGTTTTTTTCAGCTCATTCAAATCCCCTGAGGTCCGTCTGGCCATTTCTTCTTTTTCAGGGGCTTCTGGTTTTTCGCTCTTGATCTTTTTTTGAATTTTGTCTTTTCCATCTTGTGTTGTAGTTTCATCACTCTGAGAAGAAGATTGTGAACTACTGATCTGACTAGCGGTTTCATCAGAATGAACCAGAGTCACTCTTTATTTCCTCTGTTAAACTTTGTTCATCACCCTGCAACAATAGAAGTTACAATTATTATGCTATCAAAATTATTTTTGGTGGGGAATAATTCGAACTATCCACTATTGATTTCTGTTTATTTTTGTAAGTTTTAAGCTGACATGTATGGTATGTGTTTTTAATGTAAACCTTAATATTTAAACATTCAACACATATAGATTTCTTTCTTTCATTTGATAATATTCAGTTCTGTGACAAAATTATGGTCTTAATTTCTTGCATATTCCTAAATTTGAGATAAAAATAAGAAGATGTGGTATGATGGCCAATTAAAACTCTCCACCAGAGGCCAATTGACATAGATTTTAGCAAACTATATGTCACCGTACGGCCTTCAAGAATGACCATTTAACATTGATTATGATTTTGAACACTATATATAGGTAAGTTAAATCAGGGTTTAAGCTAGGATTTTGAGGGCTTTATTCACTTTTGCACGCTATTGAAATCAACCTTTTTTGTGTAACAGAAAAGGACCAAGGATGAATATTTATACTAGCTTCATCTTTGACCTGCCAGATTTTAAAGGACTTGGGCATGATTGGCAGTTACTGTATGATTTGTCTGTATTGGCTCTTATTATGGAAGATTCTGACATTGGATACCGAAATTTAGTTCACAATTTCTCTTCAGTTTGTTCCAGAGGACATTCCTGATCAACAAAAGTTAGATTCCATTTTTTTTAAGCAAGAAATCACAGGTGAAATTAACTTGCAATGCTTATCTCACTGCATAATCATTATCCTTATAAAACATCTAAATCAATATTTGAAAATCATTTCTATTAAGTTGGAAATTAATAAAATCCTTCTTGGAATGATTATAATTACTGCAACTTAGTGTGAGGAGGTTGTAAACAAATCAAGAATAGATCACGTTTTCTACTTTCGGTTTTAAAATGAAATGAAAACGGGAAGTGACACATGGATAATAAATTCAAAACGAGTCCAGATTCATTAGGAAATTATCATTTTTCGATATAAATTCCTTTAGTAAGAGATACATATTTGTCTCTTTCATTTAATTCATACTAAATGATTTCGTATTTTACATTTTTGCTGTCTATAAATAGTCAATGTAAACTTTCACGCAGTACAGGAAGCACCTGTTTGACTCGTGAAAACATTTCTGAAAATTTTGAATAAAGTTCTAAATTTTAAATTGTTGAAAGTTTTGATGAAAATTTATATCAAATATGACAAAAATGTGGTAGAATGACTACCGGGGGGAAACAATTATGATCAAATGAGGAAACTGTACTCCTGATTGATGATATGCCAACTGACTGATCTTCCTAGGAAAAATAATTATGATGGTCAATTATGAGGTTTAATTAATGGATTAGTGATCCATCCGATGGAGATAAGCTGGGGGTCATTAACTTGTCAAAAACTTAAAGACAGGTAGATTTATAGTATTTTGATACACAAATATTTTTACACTTTCAAAATTTGCATAAACATTTCTACATTAATAGTATTTTTCACCTCAAAAGTCCATGGGGTGGTGGTTGATCAGTGCATCTTCTTAAAGCAAACTTCCACACCAAAAACCCAGACAGACCAGTTGTTGACCAATATTTCTCTACAGTGTATAAACCCAAAAAATAAATAATGTACAATTTTTTTTTATGTATATCTATATATTCAGTTTAGGTAAAAACAAAATTTAAGTGTTTCATTCTTTCAACATAACAAAGAAATGAATATTTTAACTTTGTCATCATGTAGCTGTAAACAATACATTCTCTGGCCTTTGTTAGTCTTGTATGATTTTAATTTTAGTTAATTTATGTTTCGAAGTTTAGTATGACGTCCATTATCACTGAACTAGTACACATTTTTGTTTAGGGGCCAGCTAAAGTACACATCTCGGTGTGTGATTTTCTCGCCATTGGTGGCCTTGGGCTGTTTTCTCTTTAAAACATTCCCCAATTCCATTCTCAGTTATATATGCAGGAAGGTATACAAAATATATATACAGTTTGTGTCTAGGTCACCATGGAGCTATAATAAGCACTTTTAAAAAACAAACCATCATATCTGTATCCATCCTCTGGAGCAAATTGACTGAACTGCTGCAGTTTATATCCCCTTATCACTCTGACTGGGTTTCCAGTTTCAACGTTACGACTCAATGCAAGATTCCCACGAGTCAGTGTCTGATCTTTAGACTGTGGTGCTGTTCTCAAGTTCTATCGAAATGTAAAATTTGTAATTACTGATATTTCTTTCTTTCAACATAACAATGAAATGAATATTTCAACTTTGTCATCATGTAGCTGTAACCAATACATGTTATATATGAGTACCTTTGGTTTGTTAGCTGTCCCTTTCAATGAGATGCACATAACTACCGGTACATTGTTTTTAGAAGTGAACTGAAGTGATGGTGCTTATTTTCAATAGTATCAGTACACTTAAGGGCATACGATACAGTTACAGGGGAGGTAATGACATTGCTAACATAAAATGTTATTTTTGCGACGTCAAACTGTGACATATCGGGAAAAGATGCATTTTTTTACTGATTTTTATCATTCAAACTGATTTAATTTGAAAACGAGTGCATGGACCCCTATTTTTTAAAACAACATTTTGTTTCATTTTGCAGGGAGATTATGTGGACCAAATTTTATAAAACTGTAAATAGTGCAATTTTTTTAATTTTGGTAAATATACAGCAAAAAATGATGTTTTTTTTCTCAATTCATGACCATTTGATAAATATGAGTTATTTCTGAATAAAAAATGCATAAATTTTTAGGATACTTATAAAATACAGAAATTACAAAGTATTTAACAAAAAACAATTTGTGTTTTTCTTTTATAACAAAAAGTTATGTATTTCTTTCGAAAGGAAAAATACGGCCACAAATCCGAATTTTGAGCAAATATACAAAATTTCGACCTCATTCAAATCAAAAAGTAGCACATGAAGGTATATATTTTATTACATATTTGATTTAATTAGGCCAAAAATAGCCTATATGGAAATTTTCATCAAACTGTAAATACAGGATCCAAACTGTATTGTATGCCCTTAATTACTCTGACTTACAGGATCCAAACTGTATTGTATGCCCTTAATTACTCTGACTTACAGGATCCAAACTGTATCGTATGCCCTTAACTACTCTGACTTGACTATCTGTTTTTTTTCCATTGCCCAATTCTCTTTCCCTTTGCCCAATCAGATTGTAAAATTAACAAAACAATTGGGACCTTTATACCAGTTTGTATAAGTGTTGATATATAGATGATCACTCATGCATTTTTAGAGTCTACCTTGATGCTGTGTCATAACTTCACCTATCCAAATGTTGTTGTTGTAGTGTTACTGAGACAGTTGTTTTCAAAACTTATCCAACACACTTCAGTTTATATTTGTTTAGAAAAATTTCCTGGTAAAATTAGTATGTATGACTGAAGCTAGAGTATGGCCATGAGATGTAAATTTATGCAATACCAAATATATTTCTTATTTTTACTGAAAGTATTCCCTAATATGTTTTAAAGAATCCTAATACAAGTGGTTATATAATTTTCCAACAAAGCATGTACAATACACTGAGTTGTAAAACATCATTTTATTGTAGTTTCATATTTTAAGTAGAGAAGACAAGAGATTTTTTTTTCTTTCCAGCAGAATATTTAATTGTATACCATACATTGCACTGCATATTTGTTTGTTTAATGTTTTAATAGCCAAAAACTGAATGCTTTAATTTTTTTTTATACTTTTCATCTTTTACGACTTTTTTCAATGGGAGATAACTCAAAACTTTTTATGTAGAAATAAAAGTATTCCATAAACCAGTATACATGTTTTATACATATCTGAACAAAAGTGTGCAATCACTCATTTAGACTTTTGTTCAAAATAACAGTTATGAATGAAACCATTTTTTCTTCATGTTGTGTATTACATTATAAATATTTTATTTTTCTTAATTGAACAGGCACTTGTCTCTGAGAAATACTATATTATTAACAGGGTTTATGTATACTAGGTAAGGAATAATTGTGTGTATACATTTTTTCCAATTGTCCAATATTTTTATGTATATTTAGATCAATAAAATATGATAAAGAAAGAAAAAAGAATTTCTAAACATAATTCTACTCCCATCTGAATGAATCTGATATCTATTTATTTTAAGGAAGCACTTGTTTTAATTTATACTTATTAATATTTGGCAACTATAGTTACAGTGAAAGTGGGTAAAAACTTAAAATTAAGGGAATTAATTCAAATACTGTAAGGGTGTTCAGATTTGTATGAATTTTTTGCATTTTCAACCTTAAGATATTGGAACAATGGCAAAAAATGATAAATTAAGTTTTCAGGAGTAGTTGCTCAAAAAAAAGGTTGACATAATTTTCTCAAATTAGAAAAGATTTCAAAGATAGAACTTGTTGAGCTGGGCTGGCCATTAATACCTGTCAATTTCTTTTATCTAACTGCTTTGGATGTTTTAATTTACAATGTGCAGGATGATGGACTAACAAACAAGCACACACTACCCTGACACTTAATAGTAGGAGTATGAATTTCAAAAGACATCAGTATTCTAAGTAGGGAGAGTTAAAGACCGTATTTTACCTTTGGTTTGTTAGCTGTCCCTTTCAAATCTCTGCCTCCTGAAAAATAAAATTACTAATATTATAAATCTTAAATGCCATTATGGTCAATATTACTAGATAACTACCAAAATTTCTTCCAAGAAGCATTTTACGAATATTGCATTGTTGACCTGCAGAGGTCTTCTCTGTTTTTATGTTGTTGTTGTGTTGCTGTCTAACTGACCTATACCTTTTATCAATATGAATTTAATCAATTACTGATTTCTAATTAGTTTATAGCATTCTGCATGGTGTCTGTACCTAGACACTGAAGTAACAGTCATTGTCCATTATTTCAATTAAACCGTATTTTTCCCATTTTATCCGATAAAATGTGCCTTCTGGTCAGAATAGCTTACAAACCTTTTTTGTAAGTGGGTTCAAATTGAGGGCATAAAAGTAAATCCATTTAAAATTTGACAAGGGAAAAAGTGAATAATCTTTATTATTCCTTTAATTTTAGTTAATCAACATTAGCCACCTGTAAAACATGGTAAATATTTTTTCTGGTTTGTATATGCATGTATGTGTGACATAATTTGATGCTGCTATGTTGTTTATATGTTGCTTACGAAAGTTGTCAAATTAAAACATGGTCTATCAAAAAATAAACTGCCAATAAGAGGCAGTTTATACTTAGGCCTTAATTACATAAATCATTCAAGAAATTTACTTTTATAGTAACGACAGAAACAACAGAGATGTAATAACCTTCTCCTGTGTAAGTAAAACAATCTCCCAAGTCAATATTGTCTTCATATCCACCAGAGAGAGCAATAGAAAATGATCCATCTTGTCCAGCATGGATTCCTGCTACTGTAGGCCTACAAATCACAAAAAAAATCTATCTGTGATAAAAATCAGGGGAAATAACAAGGATGGCGTTATCAAAACTTCTACGCCATTTGGTCTCTTGTGTCGAGTTGTCTCATTGGTGACCCTACCACATCCTTTTATTTTTATATAACAAATTAAACATACTGATTTCATTGTGTGCTTTACATGTTCTGCATTTAATAATAATTCAAGATTTGAATTCATAATTTATAACCAAATTATTTTATTTCATAATCTTTTCTTTGAAATTGGGGGTTGATGGACTCCATAAAGATTTATTAATATTTAAGCCAAAATCAAAATTAAACAGGTTTGCTTGCCATAGCCTGACTGACCTGATTTCAGATGATTTGGAAATTTCTTTAATCTCCATTCACCTAAATCTTAATTTCAATGTGATAGGAACAAATGGAAATAAATTTACCATTCTTAAAGGATTTCTATAAAATTCTGACTGTCTGGATGATAAATGATGGAAGTTAGTATGGTGATACAGGTATCATACAAGTAAACCAAACACATATTAAGCTAGGAACCATATTTTGTTTGAAAATCGAGCAATAATTTGAGCATCAAAATCTCAGTGTGGTCCTTGTATTGGATTTTGTAAGGAGTTTCACTTTAGCTCTAAACTTCAACATTTCTACTTCTAACATTCTAATAAACAAACATAAAATTTTCAAATGATTTTTTGCTTTAGCATTATTAATGAGAACATCCAATACCTGTGTTGCCATCACGACAGCATTCCATTCTTGTGGCCCATACTGTTCCTACTTCCACACCTAAAATGCAAAGAAAACAACATGGTAATTCAAATTTGTAAATGATAAAATATACCGTTTGAACAAAAACAATGGCCACTTGTCCAAATAAGAGAAATTATGTTTTCAATTATCATTGTAATATGAGTGTACTTTTTGCTATGTGTTACCATACTTATCAATTAACCACTTCTATGACTATTACAGTATAGAAACATGACCTCCAGTTGACTTATAAATGTCTTCTGTTTTTGCATAGTTTGTTATCTGTCTCCAGACTTTCATTTAGGATAATTTCTCTTGTGTAGTTAATACATGAATAAGTTTTCGGCAAAAAAAACCCCAAAAAAACATTGAAGGAAGAGAGAACATTTACACTGTATTACAAAACCAAATGATGCCACAAATTAAGATGCTTTGACTTTTTTAACTTGAGTTGCAGATTAAAAACTGACAGAAATGTTTCAATAATTAGACTAACAAATGAACAAGAAAAACAGGTATGCCTCCTCCTAAGAAATTTGGATAAACTGTATAACATATTACCTGGAACTGCTCCGTAAAAATTTGGTCTATTTGGTGCAACTTTGGCCGGAGCATCATTCTCATCAATCCATTGGTCAACTTCTTCCTTTCTGTTGGCACTTCCTTTAATGAAAGCCAAAATATAAATAATCTTGTCGGTTTGTCAATTCAGACTTTTTATATGCATCTCAGGCCAAAATAAGTAAATAGTGTGTTTCCTATTTCACCCTGAAAAAAATTAGGTAGGGTAGGTAGGTAAAACATTTTATTTTATGAAAACTTTTTTTTCTTCTTTCGATGACTGCAAAAAAAGGTTCCAAATAAAATCATTTGATGTGCCAGCATGCTTCGTTTATATTTATAATAGTACTTAAATCTACAGCTTTTTTAATTTTCTGTTTTAGTTCTCTGTAAAAAATAAGAAAATAAACTTTTTAAATTGTTATTTGTATGGAGAGTTGTCTCATTGGCACTCACACCACATCTTCCTATATCTATTTAATGCAAATTTTATGAATTTAATTGGTTGTAATAGAAATATGTTCTTGCCAATTAATTATCTTAAAGCAAAAATGGTAGTGAAAAATCTGACATGGTATTATTGTTTGGCCTCGTTAAACCTAACAATGAACAATGATGTAAATGACACCCGGGGTATACATGTGGGAACAGATTCCTACCCCCTTTTTTAGTAGTAAAACCACTGCAAATCAATGCTAAGCAGCAGCTTATTATGATTTTTTTTAGTGGTAATACTCTAGCACCCTCTTTATTTAATAAATGGATGTGTTTAGATGTTTGACAGAATTGAATCTTGAAGAGTGGGGTTCTGACAATATTAAAATTTCAGGTTTTGAGAAGAGTGAGAATCTTTCTTATTAAATATATGGAAAAAAGTTGTAGATATAATTGGACATGAATTTTTTTCCTTCTCTAGTATAAACTCTTGTTGGACCAGCCAGAGAAAATTTAAAAGAATAAAAATAGACATGATGCAGGGGCAGATTCATTTGTAAATGAACATGATGCAGGGGCAGATTCATTTTCAAATGAACATGAATCATACACCATGTCTGCCTACTGGGGAAAGCTTTATATTTCTCGTTGTTACACACTGCCTATCCCCTTGTCGTCATTAACTCAAACTGTCAAATGCTCAAAAGCATTAACAGCCATTTATGTTGCATCCTGAGAACAATTTTTTGCACCATTCGTAAGAGCCTTTTTTACAACAAAAGCTGGATTGATTTTAGCACAGGGACTCGGTTAGCAGAATAAAAAATTTTGTTAATCAATGTTTGTTTGGATTTTTACCGAGTCCCTGTGGATTTTAGCAGTAAATTGATCTCATTTTTCTCTTCAATTATTTGTCCATTAACCAACAGAATTATGTTCAACCTGAAACGATTCTGATTTTTGGTCCAAAGAAGCACAGGTAAAAAACAATATTTTGTTAATACATGTATATATACTGAATACATTATTCACTATATATACAAATATTTAAAAAATCTCCTGTGCAAAGAAGTTGAGAAAAATGCATCAACTTCGTATTTTTTTTCGTCTATAAGTCCATCATAGTGTTCTTTAAAAAGATTCATCATATCGTAATTATCCGCAATTAATGTCATTATATTTTGCAGCCATGTGATCACATTTTGCATATTTGACAGCTAATACGCTGCACGGTTGTTGAAGCCATGCTTGTTTATTCAAAATCTTGGTTCTTAAAACGCTTGACTTATCTATATTGTATCACCCAAGTTACACCGTATGGTGGTGCGCCTGACAGAGGCGGAACTTACAGATTAGGTAACAGGTAACAGGATTGGTCATTGCTATCAAACGTTTTGAAGATCTGTAGTTTTCTAAACCAATAGTCGGATCCGGACAGACTGAAAAATCCGGATTTTTAAATTTTTTTAAAATTTTTGTCAACTAAATGTTTAGGGTTGGCACCAGAAAGGGAGGTAGGGTCTGGAAAACAGAAACACACTATTTATTTATTTTGGCATCAATATTATATTTTTATACTTATGAAACTAACAAAAGTTATAATTTTTATTTAAAATAGATACTAGATTCGTGCACCAAGCACAGTTTATGCAAATTTTGCTTTAACCATCATTTTGAAACTCAATATATACATCATTTATAATTTTTTTTATGTTCATCTATTGGATATTTCGAAGGTTGTGCTCGATACACTTTGCTTTTTATTTTTTCTAATAAGAAGTGATTAAAAAATTGATAACTATAAAGCCAGTCCCTTTAGGATTTTGATTGTTTAAAGGCAATGTTTACCCCAAAACATACCATCTGTTACTAAAATCTCACACTGATTTATTTTTAATTGATCTCTATATCACAATATGGCTTTAAAACAAATAAAATATTTCAACCATGTATAAATTAAACAACAAAAGAAAGAGTTATAATTGCACAATATTAAGTCCTTAAAAATGCATGGCTTTTATTCCAATTAGATATCAGAATTGCTTTTGTGTAAATTTCCTACATATATATGTACCTTTCCCTTAACACGAGCTGAACGTCTAAAACTTCCCCTCAAAGATCCATAATTTTCTGGATCTAATTCAACATGCTTCTTTGCTGGTTGACTATAAGTGCTGTCATCTGCTTTTCTCTTGTTACCACGAATACCCTTCTTGAAGCTGACTTTCGGTAAGGATTTGTACTGAAATTGAAAATCATCTTGATCAAGATTTTTACTTTAACTGGAAAATAAAACTCTTTTAGTACAATATGACATAAATTTCTATAAACAATCTCACTGTAAAGAAGTATCCAATTAGGTCAATGTTGTTTTCCCAGAATTAAATAAAATTTAAATTGCATGATCCATCTTTTTTCATACTTTGTTATTAAATCTCTGTGAATGTTGGTTTGTCCACAATAAAATTTCCCTCCTTAAATTATTTATGAGATCTAAAAATAAATACACATTGCCGAAACTGCTTTTTATCAAAATAAGTTGAACTGGTAGCATGTCTGCAGCAGTTATTGTTAAAGTGGTAACCAGGCCAATACTTCTTCCATCAAAATAGATAGTTATGCTATTTTTTCAATGTTTTCAGGGATTTATGGTTAAATATGGCTAGTTAAAACATATTTTAATGGTTTGTGGTTCATTAGTGTTTCTCGTTTTTGTATGTAGATAAGACCGTTAGCTTTCCTGTTTGAATGATTTTAAACTAGTCATTTATTTTGGCCCTTTTATGCTTACTGTTCAGTGTGAGCCAATGCTTTGTGTTGAATACCGTACTTTGACCTGTAATAGTTTACTTTCACAAATTGTGACTTTGATGGAGAGTTGTCTCATTGGCATGATTGGCACTCATACATGTATCACATCATCTTGTATCATTTTAATAATAGAGAAAAATTATCAAGGCAAGTATAAATTATTCTAGATGGTGTATAAAAAAAACCCCAAGAACGCAATTCATGGCTCTATGTATCCATTAACAATGTTTAATGACTAAATATGAAAAGTTTACAAGAAAAATATAATAAAAACCTCAATGAATCAAGTGTGTAGCCCTAAAACATATAAAAATAAATATAAAGGATAAATATAAATTATAAGCAGAGACATACAATACATTGTATTATATGTGAGACATACAATACATTGTATTATATGCATGATATGTCTCTGTTATATTAAGCCCCAGTCCCACTAGACCACGATCGCACCACGCTCACGGCGATCTAAAACAATTTAGATCGTGGTGAGGTCGCGGTATGAGCGGCATAAAAATGTTTATTTTCGTTGCTTTCACAATGCTACTACGTCCTAATTACGCTTCTACAACGATCCCACTACGACTAAACCACGTTCAAACCGCACTTATTCTGCGACCTCACTACGCTTATATAGATCTTTCTACGCTCTTCACGTTCTCACTACGACCATACCACGAGTTATCTGATTGCAACATGATCTTACTGCGATTATAGCACATTCTTACCACGATTATACTACGTTCATACCGCGATCTTACTACGTTCTCAGCAATACCGTCAATATCGTGTTTCATATCAATATAGTTCCATTCCTTCTATTTCTGATTAAAACTGAGATTTCTCGGAAACAATACAGTCATGCCACCGAAATCTACTAGAACACGTGGGCATGGTGGTAGGGGTTGATGTAGAGGCAGAGGGAGCAAAGTATAAACGCCATACTAAACTCCAAATAGTACACAAGAAACTAAAATTAAAAATAATACAAGACTAACAAAAGCTCCTGACTTGGGACAGACGCAAAAATAGTGGGGTTAAACATGTTTGTGAGATCTCAACCCTCCCCCTATACCTCTAGCCAATGAAGAAAAGTAAACGCATAACAATACGCACGTTAAAATTCAGTTCAAGAGAAGTCCAAGTCTGATGTCAGAAGTCAGAAGATGTGACTAAAGAAAATAAACAAAATGACAATAATACATAAATAACAACAAACTACTAGCAGCCAACTGACATGCCAGCTCCAGACCTTATTAAACTGATACTATACACATAAGTAGTATAATACTTGTCATCAAGAGATGTCGGAACGAGCAATCAAACCTAAATTACAACCTATGGCTGGTCCATAAAGCTCAAATGATGATATTTTAGTGAACGATAGCAGAGATGACACAGATGTGTCAATATATATAGGAAGATGTGGTATGAGTGCCAATGAGACAACTCTCCATCAACGTAAAAATCTATAAAAGTAAACCATTATAGACCAAGGTACAGCCTTCAATACGGAGCCTTGGCTCACACCAAACAGCACGCTATAAAGGGCCCAAAAAAATACTAATGTTAAACCATTTAAACGGGAAAAACCAACGTTCTAATCTATATAAAAACGAGAAGCATGGTTGAGCTGTTAGAGGAAATGGATAAATACATTCAGACAAACAAAATCTAGGGAGTTTTTTTTAAATATTTGTGAAAATGACAATAAAAATGATGGTCGTAGTGTGAACGTAGTAAGGTCGTAAGAAGAGCGTGATGAGGACGGCAAGGGCATGCTAGAATCGTACTATAGTCGTGAACAGGGTGGTAAAGTCGTAGTGGAAGCGTAGTTGGGTCGTGGTGAGAACGTGATGGTCTTAGTAAGGTCGTGATAACGTCGCTGTGAGATCGTAGCGCAATCTCTCCGAATAAAATCACGCTTTCGCTACGATTGTACAACGACCCTTGCGATCTTACTACGATCTTAGTGCGCTCTCACTACGCCTCTACTACGACCTAATTTCGCCTCGACCGCACCAAGATTGTTTTGAACATGTTCAAATTTGGTCACGCTCTTCACGATCTTGAAGACCTCACCACGACCCTGGTACGACTTACTGCGACCTACACGATCGTACCACGATCATCAAAATTTGCATTTTTTTCACAGATTGTAGTGCGATCGTGGCCTAGTGGGACTGGGGTATTAAGTAATTTCATGGTCACTATGTCAGGCTAATATTAAGAAAATAATTACTGGATTGATTAATCCAATCTCAGCCAAAATTCTTCTGTTATCTTCTAAATTCTTTAATCGGACTTGTTCATATTCGTTTGCAGGCATTGTCAACCTCCAATATTCTATCCTGATAATTATCTCAGTTTATGTTTACATTTACAGAATACCATGTGTTATTTTCCCGCCGTTCATCACATGACTTACTGTTCTCTTGTTGCAGGCTCGAATAGTACGATAAACCTAGAGAACTAATCATGTGTTTGAGGTCACAAGCATCACATGACCCTTCAAAATGGTAGATGTTCCAAAAGTTTTACCGGTTACTTTATTTCTTGCATTTGTGCTTTCTTTAAGTGTAAATGCAGGTATTCCTAAACTTCTTCGAGGGCGACCAAAAGGTGGTATGCTTGGAGTACCAAAATGGAATGGAAAGAAAGAAGAATTGCCTCCTGACATGTGGCTGAAACAAAAATTGGACCATTTTAATAATGCTGATACATCATACTGGGAACAAGTTTGTACCATTGATTCGATTGAATATTTTAAATTATTTTATTTTTACCTTCTTGTCTAAATTGTGTTTAATTACTGTGGTAACCTGATATATTTCTGTTTTTAATTACCTTTCAAGAAGTACCAATTTAAAATTTTCATAAGTTCAGTAATACTAATACTTATAATCAACCTGTATAGGGGTCTCCTTGGGGAGGGGAGTGTGGGTAGTTTGATCTCGGATCCCGCTTATTGTTAAGTGAGAACCCTGTATCCCGCTACTCTTTGCCATAATAGCTCATGTAATTACACGTGTCCCACCATACTTCGTTTCTGTTTTCAGGCTAAATGATTCAACTTTTATGGGTCTAGCTTTAAAAAAATCAGCCAATCATGCATCATGCTTAGACCCCAATGCATACATGTGAACCTCCTGACGGGAGTACAATAATCCCGTTTTCAGGAGTCTCCTCCTGTCCTCCTGTTTAGGAGAAAAAACTCCCGTGTATGAAATATTTCATGAATGAAAATTTTTCAGCCGCCATATTTGATAAATTCTTACTACCGTACGGGTGTAATTCACACCTGTGTTAAATTTTACCTGTAAATCAAAGAAGATGTATAATTATACGGCTTTACTTGACAGCTTGGGTGTCAAACATACTGGTAATCAACGAGGTTTACCTCTGGCTTACTGCTGTTGTGTAATAAAAACTTTGTGTTTTGGAAATAATCAGCTGATAATTGAAATACATTTTTGTTACTTCCCTTTGAATTATCCTGTTTTAGGTTAGTTTGCTTTTAAATCATAAAAGGATGGTAATTAAATGAATCTAAATGTTTTGGGACAATAAAAAAATATAAATTTATAAATAATTTTAGCAATCTAGACTTCTTTTCAAGGGTTAAATTGAAGTTTATATATTAAGTATATTTGAATCCTCAGGACTGCTGCCATTGTATGTAGAAAAAAGAAGACTGAATAAAAATCCTAGTGAGTTAAGTTCCTATCAAAACCTTGGGATCGAGAATTGTTTATGTCAGTATTTAAGATTTTATTGATTAAGCTTAAGATAGCAAAACATTTTACACTGTGTGAGTCTTTAAGTTTTTTAGAAATATGACTTTCATAATGCTTAAAAACCATGCAGTACTATTGTTAGTGTTTGTTATTTTTCTAATTGATTTATCATGTTGCAAATATACATGTATAGCATATTTCTTTCTTATTTGTCTATACAGTTACCAATGATAAGGAGATGGAGACATGAATACAAATCTATACAGATAAGATAAATAAATATAATGATTTATTTGCAAGCAGTGAACAATCAATTATCAAAAACAAAACAAAACAAGAAACAGATTATTCTTAATATTTTATTTTTATTCAAATAGAAAGGCAATAAGGGTACTATAAACATATTACAATTTGATGGAAGTTGAAGAAAAAACACAATCTCTACATCATACGGTTACATTTACGACAAAATTTATGTCGATAAAAAACCTCCTGATCTGAGTCCTAATCTCCTGACCAAAATTTCCAAATCTCCTGATCTGAGTTTCACAGTCCATCACATGTAAAAATGTATGCCAATGAGACCCACTGTATTGTCTGTATGCATTCTGATCAGAATTTTAGAAAGCCATTGATTTGGTGTACACTCTGAAATATATCTTTTAAACTGTTAAATTTTTTAGCTATAGTTAATGATTCTTGTTTAACTGTACGATATTACAACGCTTATAATTATGAACTTCAAGTCTGACTCTGATGTTATGGAAACCAAATTGAAATCTGTAATGTTGAAAAGTTCACTTCCTGCACTAAATTAAATACAACATGTACAATAGTAAAAAAATGTCCATAAATGAAAGGGTTGTAAAATTTAAATGGTAAACTTTAATCTGCATTTACATAGATATTATATGATATATTAATATATAATTAAAAGAAATACTATTTTATTCAAACCATTGTTTGTATTCAACATCCATTTTGTTTTCAGAATTTTTCTCTCGGTCGCTCCTTTTACCCTTACTTTTCTTTATCATGCTTATGCTAATTTCTAATATTCATGATATTTACAGAGATATTTTGTAAATGATACCTTTTACAAAGATGGTGGTCCAATTTTTATTATGATTGGAGGTGAGGGTACAGCAAGTCCCGTCTGGATGGTGGAAGGGATGTGGATAGAATATGCCAAAACTTATAATGCAATGTGTTTCCAGTTAGAGCACAGATATTATGGTAAAAGTCATCCTACTGAGTAAGTTCCTCATATAATTGTCAGTTTTTGATGAGCCTGTGATTTTTGTCGTAGAAAGCTCAACATATGGATAGCATACAGCGATAGAGGCTTTAGCTAACTTCTTAAAAGCTTTATATTTAAGAAGGTGGAAGACCTGGCTGCTTCATACTTTGTATATCGATGCCTCATGTTACCAAGTTTCCGTCAGTCATATGTCCATTGTCATTGACTTCATTTTCATGGTTCAGTGACCAGTACTTGAAAAATAGTAAAGATTTTTTGTAATGTTAATTTCTCTCTATGAGTGAGAGTAATAGGATAACTATATTTAGTATGTGTGTACCTTGCAAGTTTCTCATGTCTGTCAAACAGTTTTCACTTGACCTCAACCTCATTTCATGTTCAGTGATCAAGGTTAAGTTTTGATGGTCAAGTCTATATCTCAGATACTATCAGCAATAGGTCTAGTATCTTTGTTGTATGGAAGTATTGTAAGATGTACATGTCCAACTGGAAGTTGTCATCTGACCTTGACCTCATTTTCATGATTAAGCGGTTTTACTTAAGTTTTTGTGTTTTTGTCTGTTTTTCTTATACTGCAATACATGCAATAGGTCTACTATATTTGATATATATAATGATTTTAAGATGTACATGTCTAACTGGTAGTTGTCATCTGACCTTGACCTCATTTTCATGGTTCAGTGGTCAAAGTTAAGTTTTTGAGTTTTTTGTTTTTTTCTAATACATATCATTTTTGCAATAGGTCAACTATATTTGGTATATGGAAATATTGTATGATGTACATGTCAGTCTCACAGGTTTTGTCTGACCTTGACCTCATTTTCAAGGTTCATTGCTGAGTGTTAAGTGAACTGTTTGTTTATTTTTCTATTATTGGTAACTTTATTTAAAACATTATTCATTGTAATAGGATTAGATAGAACAATAAAATAGATTATTTTGAATATTAAGTTTTATTTAAATATCATTGAAGTGGTTTTCTACATACATTTTTTGAATGATAAATATCAAATGATTAATAAACAGTAGTGTATTATTTCAGAGATACAAGTGTAGAGAACCTGCATTACCTCAGCAGTGAACAGGCCTTAGCAGATTTAGCCTTTTTTATAAGATATGCCAGAGATAAATATCAACTGTATCATAACAAGCTTATAACATTTGGTGGATCTTATCCAGGTTAAGTCTTCAGATTCTGTATTATTTTGTTCTGCAATTCTTAGGAAAATAATTTTCAGTCCACATCCTATACTGGTAACATAATAACATGATAGTGTATATAAAATGTAAAATATAACAAAGGAAAAGTTTTTTATTTTTTGTTATTTTGATGAATAGGTATCACAAAAACTAACAAGTTGTATTAGTACAATTCTGAACATGCAATCACTACACAAACAAACATGAGAATAAACAAAAGGAAAGTTAGGCCTACAACATAAGTTTTCAGTCAAATACAGAAACAATACATACTTTAGACAACCATAGGTTCCATCACAAAATTTGTTGAGATAACTTATAAGAAATTACAATTTGTTCATTTAATTTTTTACTAATTCTGTATTAATGGTTGTATAAATAATGAACAAACAAACAAAAATTAAAAAAAAAGAACTGGTAAAATTTTTCAAAGATTTTTAACTGGATGCATAATGAGAGTAAGAATAAGAATAAGAATATTTATTATTCCAATGAAGGGCCCTTGATGGGCAGCATAACATGTACACATAAAACAATACATCATGATTTGTAACAGAAAAACATTTTTATATGTGAGCTGGCAATGAATAGTTTTCCCCATTGAAATGATACTATCCAGTGCAGTGAAAGTGAAAACAAATAAAGAATGTATTGTGATCATAGATTGATATTTGTATATTTCAGGTTCCCTGTCTGCCTGGTTTAGAGTAAAATATCCACATTTAGTCAATGGTGCAGTTGCAACTAGTGCTCCAATAAATGCTGTTCTAAATTTTGTTGGTAAGAAAATAGCTTTACTTTCATATAAAGTGGATTTATAAATAAGATTGATATTTTTAAGGAAAGAAATCAAATAAATTTTTATACTACAAAAATTAAAGTCTAGTCTACTACATGGTCTATTTTACATGTAAAATCATTGCCATTCTCATCTGTAATTTAGGTCCAAAAGAGTTAAGTGAACAGCTAAAAATAATAAGGAAAAATGCAACCTGAGCAAACTTAATAAATTATCTTGTAATACAGAAATGTTTATTATGAGATATTGCCTTATAATTTTTTTCTTTCTAGTCTTTGTACAATAGAATAAAACCATCATAATAAGATTATGGAAATGAAAATATTAACTAGATATGATGAAACATATTAAATTGCAATTTAAAAGAAATTGTTATGAGAATTATCAGAATCACTTTTTACGGAAAAATTGATATCTTTCTAAAGAACTACGGTTAAATTATGCAGCTATATGCAATAATGGTAAATCTAGATTTTCCCCAACCACCATACCTTAATGAAAGACTTAAAAAATGTTAAAATATATACAAAACCATTCCAATCTATGTACCAGTGATTTCAATCAATTGATTTATGTAATTTGGCTTGTGTTTTTGCAGAATATTTAGATGTAGTATCTAAAGCCTTAGAAACAACTGGTCCAATGTGTAATAAGATGGTTCAAACAGCACACATGACAGTTGGCAAGATGCTTCAGACAGACTCAGGAAGAAAGCAACTGAAAAAACTGTTCAAGTTTGTATTTCATTTTATGTCATTGTGTCAATGTTTTGCTGATGCAGCCAAAGTATTTAAATTTTGTTAATCTTACCTGACATAAAAAAATAAGTGTGAGCAGTTGTGTTAGCAATAGTCAGCCATTTTTATTGATTTTTGTCGAGCCTGCAACTTTTGTTGCAGAAAGCTCGACATAGGGATAGTGATCCGGCGGCGGCTACGGCGGCGGCGGCGTTAGCTAACTTCTTAAAAGCTTTATATTTTAGAAGGTGGAAGACCTGGATGCTTCATACTTTGTATATAGATGCCTCATGTTACGAAGTTTCCGTCAGTCACATGTTCAATGTCCTTGACCTCATTTTCATGGTTCAGTGACCGCTTGAAAAAAAAGTTCAGATTTTTTGTAATGTTGAATTCTCTCTTATTATAAGTAATAAGATAATTATATTTGGTATGTGCGTACCTTGCAAGGTCCTCATGCCCGTCAGACAGTTTTCACTTGACCTCGACCTCATTTCATGGATCAGTGAACAAGGTTAAGTTTTGGTGGTCAAGTCCATATCTCAGATACTATAAGCAATAGGGCTGGTATATTCGGTGTATGGAAGGACTGTAAGGTGTACATGTCCAACTGGCAGGTGTCATCTGACCTTGACCTCATTTTCATGGTTCAGTGGTTATAGTTAAGTTTTTGTGTTTTGGTCTGTTTTTCTCATACTTTATGCAATAGGTCTACTATATTTGTTGTATGGAATGATTGTAAGGTGTACATGTCTAGCGGGCAAATGTCATCTGACCTTGACCTCATTTTCATGGTTCAGTGGTCAAAGTTAAGTTTTTGAGTTTTGGTCTCTTTATCTAATACTATAAGCCATAGGTCAACTATATTTGGTGTATAGAAATATTTTATGATCTATATGTCAGTGGCGCAGGTTTTATTTGACCTTGACCTCCTTTTCACGGTTCATTGATCTGTGTTAAGTTTTTGTGTTTTGGTCTATTTTTCTTAAACTATAAGTAATAGGTCAACTATAATTGTTGTATGGAAGCATTGTCAGCTGTATATGTCTACCTGGCATGGTTCATCTGACCTTGACCTCATTTTCATGGTTCATTGGTCTTTATTTAGTTATCTTGGTTAATGTTTAGTTTATGTGACAGTTGTAATAAAGCTTTATACTCATTATACTTAGGACTATCAACATAATATCAATGATTAATAAAGAAGGCGAGACATTTCAGCGTGTGCACTCTTGTTTCATACTTTAAAAAAATAATCTCCTTTGAAATGCCTTGAGATGATTGCAAGGCTTGAAAAGGGTAATGTAGCTAAGAACCTTCATTAAGGAATTCATTGCCAAATGCTGTTCTAGATTCTGATTGAACATACTTTTGAACAAACCAACTGTCAGATCTTTTCTGGATATACAGCTATAGGACTATAATATGTCCTTTTATATTGACAGCATTACAGTAGTCCATAATGAAAAAAATCACATTTCTTTATTCATTTTTAGCCAAATTTGGCCAGAATTTTTTTCAATTTTATCTCGCATTATTTTGGTTAGATAAAATATATCATTTACTTTCTTTACACCTGTGCAACTCCACATGTTTCTTTTATTCTCTGTTTTTTAGAAGAAGTTTGATATTTTGTAGGTTGTGTGATGATATTGATATTGCTAACACCAAGGATGTAGCTAACTTTTACTCTAATTTGGCTGGTAACTTTGAAGGTGTTGTACAGTACAATAAAGATAACAGGGCTTTTGAGGTTTGTTTCACTTCCTAAAAATTAAAATAATAATTTATTTACCATTATATTTTTCTTTTAATTACCATGCAGTGTTTATGGAAATAGAGGTAATAGCAAAAAAATAATAACTTTAGTAAGGCATCTTTTTTATAATTTTATGCAAAACAGGATGCTTTTTTTCTTATCTAAAAAAAGGGTGTATATACCCCTCAACATTAAAAAAATTATATAGCAATATGGGATAACATTGTTCTAAAGCATCTTGATACTGTCCTAATCTTGTGTTTACTCTGTCATTTTCAAAAATATAATCCATAAATATTTGGTGGCAGTTTAGTGAAAAACATTTACTCTTTCCAGTTTTTACTCATAGCAAAATGTAACAACCTGTTTGTTGTCTGAATATATATATATATATATATATATATATTGATTTGCACATTATAGCTTGTTAAATTTACCTCTATGTCGGGTAACATTTTTAAAGATTTAGATTTTTTTTCTTTCTGAAAACAGAATTCCAAACTTAATCAATTTCAAGTTGATAGGTGCTGTCACTAATCAATTGATATGGCCATTGTACCTGTAAATTCAGAAAAGAACACTCAAATGTCACTTTTTTTTTTCTCTTCAAACTTGAAATTATTCTGTGCAGCTTTTAAAAGGATATAGTTTTTATATCCACATGTCATGTATAAGAAATAGCAATAAACACATTGGATATTGTTTGTAATGTTAAAGATATTACTCTGTTTACAGGGTGCAGTTGGGACCAATATAACTGTTGATACATTGTGTAACATAATGGAAGATGTAGGCCGTGGTGATCCTATTAATAGATATGCAGCTGTTAACACTTTGATGTTGACTACATATTCAGAAAAATGTATGGATTTTTCTTACAAAAATATGATAGATGATCTTACCAAAACTGACTGGAACAGTAGTGCTGCGGAAGGCGGTAAGAAACACATGTGTATAACTTTTCCTATTTAAAATTATAATTTTTTTTATACTGATTTTTTTGCTCATCTTTTACATTTTAATTTACCAATAGTAAGGTCATATAAGTTTGCCATTGCCATATTTGGCATAAGTTTTTTTTTCCAGTCACATCCTCTTGTTCTCTGAAAGCCCTGCCTTTAACCTACTTTAAGAAATGTCTATTTGATGTATTATCCTTTTATCAACCAGTATGGCAATTGAATTTTGGGGTATATGAGGGAAAAAAGGATTCTGATCCAAAAATTTTAGAATGCAATTTGATGTTTTATCAACCCCTGAAACGCTCCTGTTGAGGACAAGTTTTCTGGTGAGAAAATATACAGTTACAATTTTTTTTTTTAGATTTTACAAATTTTTTATTTGAAATTACTTTAACAAATGACTTCAAACTAGTTTTAAAATAAATATTTGGCATGTTGTATAATGAGTATGAAAATGAAATAAAATAGCCTTTCATTTATTTTGGCTGCAATTAATATTGTAAACATGGTAAAGACAATATGTGCTAACTGTGTTTAACGTTGAGGATTGGAAATTTGTGAATGTCATAACTGCCTGCCCTACAATATTTTATTTATTTATTCTCACTTTTGCCTCTTTTCAGGACGTCAGTGGATGTACCAGACATGTACAGAGTTTGGATTTTATCAGACTTCAGATTTGAAAGATCAACCATTTACCGGTTTTCCTTTGAAGTAAGGCACTTTCATAGATGTTAGAAGTTGTGTTAGTAGTGCCAATGTGACAACCTTCCGTTAAAGTCACAATTTGTAAAAGTAAACCATTATATTCATATCCAGTTTATACAATTAGATAAGAAATAAATGTTTTAATGTGTTAGAATTTTTTTTTTTACAAAGTTAGATTTTAATATAAAAAAGAAGATGTGGTATGATTGCCAATGAGACAACTCTCCACAAGAGACTAAAATAACACAGATATTAACAACTATAAGTCACTGTACGGCCTTCAAAAATGAGCAAAGCCCATACCTCATGGTCAGCTATAAAAGACCCTGAAATAACAATGTAAAACAATTCAAACAAGAAAACTAATGGCCTTATTTAAATTATGGAACTACTCTTAAAATGGAATCAAGGGAATACCTTTTATCAGTGACACATTTAGCCTAAAATGAACCCAATGTTTCATATTTTGATTTGTCAAAAGCATATGGACTTGGTTAAAGCAGCAACAAAATATTTTTGATTTATACTTTCAGTTTCTCTATACAGCAATGTATTGATATATTTGGAGCCAAATTTAATGCTGATTTAATACAGAAAGGAATCAACAGGACAAACACTAATTATGGAGCATATGCCATGAAGCCTACAAACATTGTCTTCCCTAATGGTTCTATAGATCCATGGCATGCTCTTAGTTTTACTACAACCAGTGCAGATCAAAACTTCACTACTATTTATATTGACGGTAAGTTATTTCTTGCCTACATTTCTTATAAGGAATCTAACATTTCTTGGAAAGAATCAAAAGCCATGGTGTATCTATCTACTCAGAACTTGCTAGTTTTACAATTGAAAAAAAATATAAATTAAGAGTTTGATATTCAGTAAATGTATTTGAAATTCCATCTACATGTAACATGAATATTTGCTGTTGTGGTGAAGTCTTTTCCATAGAATACCTGAAAAATAACTGAAAATGAATGCATTAAAAGAAATCATAGGCTTTTTAAAGCATCTACAAAAACTGATGATCTTTTTATATAGCCTTTTTGAGTCATGTTCAGCAATTATATCTAACAATATCATCTCTGACTGGCTGTCTCACACCCTTCAATCATTTTATATATCTTGGCATTACCAAGACAAAATGATTTTAAGTAGAACTCAGACTTAAATAACATAACAAATTACAAATAAACCAAAAGCATCATTACCATTCATCAAATAGAATGTAAAGACCAACAGTATGAAAATTAAAAGGGTTCACTTGACAGGTTATATTCTCAGAAACTATTGATAGAAGGTCAATATGTTTTTAAAGTATTCCTTTTTTTTTTTTTTTAAAGTTTCATCTAACATGGATGTCATTTTTATGAGTATTGTTTATGTTAAGTTTTGTGATGACTGTATTATTAAAGACCTTGATACCAAACACTTTCAACATAAACTTTACACATTTGACCTATAAACCTGAGAAAAAAATGTTTTATATTGTTCTCTATACATGATCATTTTATATTATATAGGTACGGCCCACTGTGCTAACATGTATCCATCTACCCCAGCTGATCCACCACAACTAACTGAGTCAAGAAAAACAATAAATACCCTGATTGGTCAATGGCTAACCACATGACAACTCAGTGGGAACAATGCATCTCATTTGATACACATGGTTTAACAATATATATAGCAGATGAATTTGAGAAATGAATGCAGTTCTCAGCTAGGATCACAGTCAAGAGATGATATTAATGAAAAGAGAACAGTGATTATGTATAAGATTTTGAATAGTATACATTATATGCATTTTGATAAATCTTGCCAATTTTTATTTCTACCTGAAATGTTTATTTTTACATTATAATTATTATATTTATATAATTCTCAATTGTTTTGTTAATTAAAATGTTTTTATGTAAGCTTAACATTACTTATTGTTTTTTGCAAGCCATAACTTTTTACTATACTGTGTTTGGTCTGACATTGACAAAATGGACATGGTAAAGATGTAGGTGAGGCAACGATGTCATGATGGATTTGATTGATTGCTGATTGCATTACATCCAGTGACAAATATTGCATGCATGTTCAGGATAAAAACAAATTAACAAAAAGTGCAATCATTAGGTCCTGTGATAGCGAACGTCCAAGAAGAAGTTGGAGGAATAAGGACTGCCACTGGAAAATCAGGGGGTCTTGAATAGCGACTGAAATTTTGCCTTGCAACAGGTTACCTACAGACCCCTAATAGAGTTGTTGCAAGGAAAATGTGCAGAGAGTGTGGCACTCTCTCTACACAAGTATTAGATTTAACATCTCTATTCTAACCAAAAGTGGCTTCATATGTATACATCATGTAAAATCAACGCCTTACTATGGGAAGAGTTTTACTGCTTTATATATATGGCCCACCTGTAGTTGTAGCCTAGTAGTCAGCACTTTGACAAAAGAAATTTTTGTCAAACGTGGAAGAAACTGGAAAGTTTTTGCATCAATGTATACTGGATAATAACATCTGCCGATATTAAGAGAACTAAGATGCTTTAAATATTTATATCCGTCTCCAAATATAATGTGTGTGGCGGATTGTATAGGAACGTCTAATTCCAATTTCTCCAATGTCTTCAAGTCTGACATTGTTTTATCCGAGATCACTTTTGTCCGTTTACTTTTAGTTGTACTTTTAATGCAAAGATGTTTTAGAGAGATTAACGGGATAAAAGCACCGTTTGGAAACATTGTATACGCTATTGGGTTGTCATTTAAGTTTAATACTTTGAGTTTCCCTAATCCCTTAAAAGAGTGTAATCTCAAAAGATTAATCTTATTATATGATAAATCCAATAAGGATAGATTTGTTAGACTTTGAAATACGTTGTCCTCTATTTCCTTTATACAGTTATATTGTAGGTTTAAAATGTAAACATTTCGTGGAACGTCAGGAATTTCCATAAGTTTACCGTTTGCACAGTCGACATGTAATTGCGATGTTCCTGTCGCATTAAAGCACTGACACTGAGTATTGACAATACACACGGAGGATAACTTTAAATCGATATCCATCTTTTCACTAAGGCAAATTGACACACATGGAAAATTAACAATTGCAGTTACCCTCATTGTCCTTTGTTGGTTAAGGGACCTGTAAAATATAAAACTTTTTCTATAATGTTTATTTAAACACAAATGCAACAATACAAGAAAACAACTTATATTTTCCATATTCGCAATAATAATCGAAAAGAGACTAGTTTTTGTATTGTATTATGATATAAAAAATGAAAATCGAAACATTTGAATTTTTCGTTTTCTCTATTTAAAACAAAAAATAAAAACAAAAAACGAATGGACGAAGAAAACAGTAATCTATTAAAAATAGCCGTTGCAATCTCAATTTTATAAAGCATCTGTTACTTTATTCATTTATTATAATTGTAATTAAGAAAAGGTTAACTTACTTTTCATGTACTGAAGATTTAGATTGTTTGAAGGGCGTTTTCGAAACTGAAAATTATATACTAGTAATCAAGTCAGTCTGGCGGTACTTCCTGTTTCTACGTCATATTTATTCATCACAAAGAGGAAATTAATGAGCTTAATTTGTTTAAGAAAAAAACAATATTGACAGACACATATCCTGTCTGTTTATCATTTGATAGTTTTGTTCAAATGTTGAAATTGAATTCGTAACTATTTAACATATAAATATGAAAACTTTGAAAGTCAATAAATTATAACGAAGGATGCATGGCAACATATCTTCTTTCCTTTAGATACATAAAACCATAAAAAAAGATTGTGGATTACTTTCTGGTTCATGCCTGTGTGAGGTCTTACGTGCTCGTACAATATTCATTTTGATTAAGAATATTACTGAAAGCAATGCGTTTAACAGTGAGTTCAATAAAAAGCGAAATCACTAAAATACTGTACCCTGCGGAAATTCAAAACAGAAAGTCCCTAATCAAATGGCAAAATCAAAAACTCAAACACATCAGACGAATGCATAACAACTGACATATTTCTGACTTGGTATATGCAGTTTCTTATGTAGAAAATAGTGGATTAACTTTGGTTGTATAGCTAGTTAAACCTCTCACTTGTATGCCAGTCACATGAAATTCCATTATATTGTAACGATGTGTGAACAAAACGACACTCATAATAGGTAAACATTTCAATAAAGGGATATAACAGTCAACATTGTGTTATAATCTTAATAAATATGAAAACAAACAAATATGTAACAAAGAAAAACAAAAGGGCGTATAGACAAAGCATATAAGCAGAAATGAAATGTTATAACATTGTGTCGATTTATTTCAAGTAAAAATAGTCTTGTAAAAACTAAAATGTAAGAATTCAAATTTGAAATACCCTTATATAAGCGTCTGGCGTACTAAATTATAATCCTGGTACCTTTGATAACTATAAGCATTTCATTGCCTCATTTATAATCATCAAATGTGAAGTCATTTTTTTGTCATTTTTTACAATTTCTAATATGACGTCACTTGGCGTTGAGGTTTAAACTTATTCGGATGTGTTGCATTTGGTCGGGTTATGTAATGTATTTCGGTTGTTTCCTATAATTAGTTAATACTTCAGGTTTATCATGTACATCTTTTGTATAGTCATTTTATAAAATTTACTGTTTGCAAAAGTATAAATTATTCTAAATAATAGGGATGTTCTGGTACCTAAAAGAAAACCCTGGACGTTTTTGGCACAACTTTTTTTAACTTTTGGTCCTCGATGCTGTTCAACTTTGTACTTGTTTCGGCTTTCAAACTTTTGTATAAGGGCGTCACTAGTAAGTCTTGTGTGGACAAAATGCACTTCTGGCGTATTAAAATTTTAAAACTTGTTGCCTTTTGTAAGCTATTATTCGTGTGTTTTTTTGTCAATTATGTTCTCCTATTTATTTATATTGTAGTCCTGTAATGTTATGTTGTCATTTTAATGTTATATTTCACATGACCATAAAAGAGGGAGGTTTGGCATGCCACAAAACCAGGTTCAACCCACCATTTTTTCCTTTAAAAATGTCCTGTACCAAGTCAGGAATGTGGCAATTGTTATATTATAGTTCGTTTCTGTGTGTGTTACATTTTAACGTTGTGTTTCCGTTGTGTCGTTTGTTTTCTCTTTTTTTTTTAGTGTGAATTCACATTACTATAAGACGTGTCACGGTACTTACCTTTCCCAAATTCATGTATTTGGTTTTGATGTTATATTTGTTATTCTCATAGGATTCTGTCTAATGCTTAGTCCTTTTCTGTGTGTGTGTGTGTGTTAAATTTTAATGTTGTGTCGTTGTTCTCCTCTTATATTTAATGCGTTTCCCTCAGTTGTAGTTTGTTACCCCGATTTTGTTTTTTGTCCATGGATTTATGAGTTTTGAACAGCGGTATACTACTGTTGCCTTTATTTATACGCAATAACGGGATGTCCAACATGTCATTCCGCTAACAGCAGATCAGAATGTGTGTCTATATATCGTATGTTTCCTCAGAATGTAAAATATTGTTATATTGTATAGCCGTTTAATGTATGAATATTTTGAATTTCTAGGTTTCTATGTTAATATGTGCTCCACATTAAAAGCTATTCTGAATTATAAACTAGTACGAGAATCTCCAAATAAGGAATGCCGTGTTTTCAAACATGCATTTTTAATGTTCGAGACTGTCACGGAAAAAAGGCACACTATTTTTCAAATTCAGGATATGTTTTTTATGTGCAAGATTTCTGAGAAACTGTATGTATGCACTTGTCGTATGGTTCCACTTATGGTCCATGATGATGATAATTTCTTAGTTGATTAGTTAAGAACTAACCCACTATCATTAGTGAAAGTCTTTTAAGTGTTCGAAATCTTAGAAGGCACTAAGTGTATGTTAGTCTTATAGTCCTAATCGATGACAACTTCGTTTGATGCATTGGTGAGCTTACTATACTTTTGTTGTGTGATTTCAGTTCTTTCTTTGAAAACTTTTTCTTCCTTGAATTTCAATGTCTTGACGAAGTTATATGAAAGAAAATCTTATCAGAATAAAAAAACAGCATATACTTATATAAACAGTCCTTTTCCGTCTGCGTTATGAAGTTACAACTGTTTCATTTTGTTTATAAATCTAAGACACTCTATAATCCAACTTTTATGTTCTAACGCAATAATGTTTGTGCCCTGAAACAAAAGTCTTAAGATCTTCACTGGTCATAATATTTAGCTTATAAGATAAATATCAAAAAGTATTGAGTAAAGGTAACAGAGGTATACTGCTGATCAACAGTCATTAATCGAATAAGAGAAAAATACTCCGGGTGGCAAATGAAAACCGAGGGAAAAACGTAAAACATAAGAGGAAAACAACGGGACAACAGAAAATTTAACTGCAACAAAACATACGACAACTTACAGAGACACGGACTATTTGATTACAAATGCCATATTCCTGACTTGGTACAGGACATTTAAAGAAATACACTACGTGACATGCATAACGTACAAACAAAAGCAAGAAAAATCAGCACAGAAAAATGCACAGATAAATCATATAATTGTACATTACAACATGTAAACTGCAGAAGAAAAAGAACATATTCTATTAAGAGCATCTGATACAGTTACAGGTGAAGTAATGACGTTGCTAACGTAAATTGTTATTTTCGCGACGTCAAACTGACTTATTGGGAAAAGATGCAGTTTTCGACTGGTTTTTATCATTCAAACTAATTTTACTTAAACACGAGTTCATGAACCCCTTTTTTTAAAATGACATTTAGTTTGATTACGTATGAAGATTATGTGTATCAATTTTCATGGAAAAATCAAATGGAGCTTTTTTTTTTAAATTTGATAAATATACTGTAAAAATGACGTTTTTTTCTACAATCATGAACATTTGATAAATATGAGTTACTGTGAAAGTACTTTAATTCGTGGGTATAAATTTTCGTGGATTGAGCAATATTTACATGTTCGTGGGTTTTTAAATTCGTGGATTTTAGTTTTCTAAAATAAAATGCAAAATTAAAGCTTTTAGAAACGACGGTTACAAATAGTCTGGATTGAAGGAAATTGCAAAGTAAACACTGACCCGTGTAAATCATAGTGATAACACTAATTAACCCATGATAAAGTGATCAACAGATTAAAGACCATCAAAGGTGTTAATTAGGCCATAAACATGTCACCTATTGAAAATTGTTACATAAACAAATGCTTTAAACGTATCTTGAATTGTCAAATAATTCTTATCAAAATCAAGCCCAGCATGAAATTATTATTTTCCATATATACGAGAACTATGAGGATATAAAATGAACACTTTATCATACTAGCATATCAATACCGGAAATCTGACTTTCATCGATCAAAAATATTTTTTATGAGAATAAAGGATCAAAAGTTGTACAGTTTAGGTTATTAAAGATTAAATGGGTATAATCCTGCATGCGCTTGTAGTTCTGTGACTGCTATTAAAGTATTCTCCGATTTGGCGTTAATAAATATATTCTCTAGATCATATCAGTGGTCAAATCTTCCGATGGGGATATTTCCATGTCTTGATTTGGACAATAGTTGTTTTATTTCGTTGGACACTTAAATTCGTGGATAAAGTCATCCACGAAAACCACGAAAATTGGTACCCAACGAATAAAAGTACTTTCACAGTAGATATCAGAAGATGTGGTATGAGTGCCAATGAGACATCAAAGTCACAATTTTTAAAAGAAAAATCATTATAGGTCAAGTACAGTCTACAACACGGAGCATTGGCCCACACAGAACAGCAAGATTTAAAGGGCCACAAAAATTACTAGTGTAAACCATTCAAACGGGAAAAAACGGTCTAATCTATATATAAAACGAGAAACGAGAAACACTTATGAACCACATTCACAAACGACAACTACTGAACAGTTTCCTGAGTAAGGATATCACATTAGACTAGCAATTTGGTGTCATCATTTGATTTTACTGCATTTTATATAATTGATATTTTTATAATATATGATGTAAAGAAGCTGTAAAATTTCGATTTCTATGTATCAACATTCATTTAGTGGTAGAAATAACCGAACTGCTGTATAACTAGCCTATCAACAGCGACGTTGTGAGTTCGAATCCTGCACGTGATAAGTAGGTTCAACTCAAATTTTATTTGAATATGATTGTCAATTTTTCTACCGAAGGATAGTGAGCCGATCACTCCGGCTATAATGAGATGATGTATCATCTCCTATTAGATAACTTAGAATCAAAATTGAAATGAGTTAGATGTAAGCAATAATAGTCAACCATACGACCTTTAATAAGTATATAAACGTATACTGTACAGTCGGCAGACATTAGAAAACTAACAGCTTAATCGATAAATTTTACGACCGCCATCACCATTTTGTTGATCGTTATGGAATATTCCTTTCACAGATGATAGTGGATATATCTTTTTATGTCGTTACCAACCCCTTATACCGAATGTGACCCACCGATTTAGATTTATTACCAGGTTTTTACTAAAATGAATAACATGACGGCCCACAGGTTGAGCAGGATCTGATTACCCTTTCGGAGTAACTTAGATCACCAACAGTTTTTGGTGTTGTTCTGTTGGCTAAGTCTTTAGTTTTCTATATTCTGTTACTATCGGTATTGTTTGCCTGTTTGTCTTTTGCTTTTTAAACCATGACGTTAGCAGTTAACTTTTTGATTTTGAATGTCCTTTTGATATCTTTCGTTTCTCTTTTATAACAAAACAATTTACGAAAAACAAATATGACAGACACGAACCAACAACAATTACAGAAGCACATGCTCATGGCTTGGGACAGACACATACATTATCCGTCAGATCACCAGTGATGGTGATATAATGCTGAAAACACATTCTGTAAATATAATTCGTCAGTTTAATATAAGCCTAACAATGTTAGATATGTAAATTGCGGAAGTAATTTTTTTGTTCTTTCCTGGCCGTCATCACTATATATCTTTAAATAAAATCCGTCGTAGAGTTGTCACTGGTTTTGACGTTCGTATAGTATAATTATTTCTGTGAGATAGAAAGGTTACGATAGTTTTATTTTATTTATTATACAAAACAATGAAAATACAGTTAATAATTTTAAAGACAAGACAAGAATACACACGAATACAGCCATGTTTAGCTGGGAAAATCAAAAACACCGTAGCAACCATCAATGATCATAAATCACCTGCAAAGAAAGCATTGGTAACTATGTCAATAATAATGGATGTCAAACATGTCAAAGGAAAATACAAAAATCATAAATTTTACCAAACGATTGAAATACTGACATTGAAACACACAAATCTACACCTCGGATACTTTATAGACATTAAATTTAAATGCATATTTATAATTGATCATACTTTAATACTTCCTCCATCATCATGATATTGTGATTTAAAAAGAACCTTGCTGTACTCCATCTTACTTTGTGTTTGCATATTAGTCAATCTTCCCTTTACAGTTTATTTTACACAAATTTGTAAAACGAATAGTTCTTTTCACATAACTGTATAACTGACACGACATATAGTGTATTGTTATTATTTTTTTGCTTGATTTTTAAAGATATATTGAGTTTTTGGTTTTCTAATGACAAATAGAAAGAGCGAATAGAACACACTGACATATGAAGGAAAAAATACATGTAGTTTGATTCTAAAGGGTAGTCTTAAAGGGAAGTGAACAATTGATATGTTTACTTATTGAATCAGTATTGGTCTTTTTTCTTATTTTCTTATTTACACTGCTGATTTAATTGTTAGTTTAAACTGCTGATCAGTTTTGTCATTTTTTTCAAATACAGCTGATGTTTAATGTCGTTGCTTTAACACGTTTAAGATGACATGATCTTTATACTTATTTTGAAACACATGTACAATGTTGCAACAGTATTAGTTTATTATGTGCTTTTAAAGTTAATTGGAATCTTCTATACCCCGTGTCAACCAGTTCAGTTGACCATACTTGCTTTGAAATTACATAATTTTAAAATTCAATTATTGCACGTATAAGTTTTATTCATAACGTTTTTCAAAGGTGTTTTATTTTCTCAAATATTATTTTGTTCACATCTCAGCAAAGCATTAGATCAATTCAATGGTGCTCGCTTCTAGTACGGAAGCGAGTGCGGAATGTTATGGGTTTGATAACCCGACGGGGTTATTTCCTCACATTGATGTAAATACATAATGAAAATGAATATAAAAAAAACCTGAAGAGAACGATTTCAGTATTGCAACAAATGTCATGAATGAATAGCTTCTTTTATTTTTTCCCAGAACACAATATTTCCTTCTTCGTCATTAGGATATTCAATGTAAGACTGTTTCTCTATAAGTTCGAGCATCATAAGTGGCATTTCTTTTGGTTGAATTTGCTCTAGAAATACTAGGAAAATGATATTTCTTCCATCTCGAGAATAAATGTTTTCCATTCGGGCCATATTAAATTCAAACATACAGTAGTAAGACTCAAAAAACTTTCTCGTTATTATGCAAACCGTCTTTCTGCTTTCATGAATGGCGTTTGTAATATTGACTGTTATCTCTTGGCCTGGTATGAAGTCTCTTTGGTGCACGCATAATTTAGCATTCCCTTCAGTTTCTAAGTTTGCAATGCAATCTTTTAATACAAATGCTCTATCATCATCACAGTACGAGATAAAAGCATCGTAAGTGTATTCACCGTCGTCTGTGGAAGCCTTGTAACTATAGTGTTTACTTTTTGCAAGATAAAACATGTATCGAAGTTTCCATCTGTATTTATACAATAAAGCCAAAAGAAGAATTGTTAAGATAACAACCAACCCTACAGACAAAGCAATTATTAAGTACGTATATGTACTGCATTTCTTCTGTAGTTGCTGTATTATTGGATCTATTGGATTGAAACTTACAACGGTCCCATCTTCTAAATTACACTTTTCGTTAAGCAACAAATCAACTTTCGTTTTTGAAATCCACTTTAAAAATGGCAGTGTGTTACAGGTACATTGCAGTGCATTATTTTGTAAATTAAGTGTAAAGAAAGTACTTTTAGACAGACCATCGAACATTGCCATAGCTTTCGCGTCTAATGTCGTGAAATTGTTTCTTGATAGATCTAAATAATGAAGATTAATCAATCGAGAAACATCAAATGTAATCTTTTGCAACTTATTATGACTAAGATTAATATATCTTAATTTTGGTTGGCTCTTAAATAATATGAATGTAAGCATTTCAATACTATTCGCTGATAAATCTATGTACTCAAGACTGCTAGATTCTTTCGACATTTTATAACTGTGAGTACTTAGAAATTCTCCTAGATAATTATTTTGTAGACTGAGATTTCGAATATTAGCTAAATCTAACGCAAACTTTTCGAGTTTATTGCAGGAAAGATTCAGCGATTGTAAACTTGAAGGAGGAGGATCGAGTTTAGATACGGGAAAACTTTCTCCAAGTTTGTTTTCAGTCATCAGCAGGTATTTTAAAGACGAGTTCTGTAAATTTCTGCTTATCGGATTCCATGGATAGTAGCGGTCTTCAAAACCCTCTGCAAAAGTGTTTTGAAATGACAATGTTTCGACTGGAGTCAGCTTCAACTCATTTGTAAAGTTATTAAGATATGGTAGTAGCGTGTCAACCAAGCGATGAACGTAAAATTCTCTGATGTTTTTTAAACTTTGGTGTCCACCAGGTGTGATATGAATCTTACACTTTTCGTCAAATGAAATACGTGTTAAAAGTGGCATATACTCGAAAATTTGTGCATTGATAAGTAAATCATTACATGTGCCTACATTTAGAGAACTAAGATGAATTAAATATTTATATCCTTCACCAAATATATCACGTTTTTGATATATTGCAGGAACATCTATTTCCAATTTCTCCAGTGACTTCAAATGTGATATCGTTTTATCTGAGAAAATAAAACTAACAGCTGCCATGAAAATTTTACTTTTAATGCAAAGACGTCGAAGGGATACCAATGGGATGAAACTTTCGTTTGGAAATTTTGTATAGTCTAAAGGATTGTAATTCAAGTTTAACTCCTTCAGTTTTCCTAATCCATCAAAAGAATGTACTTTTATACCTTTGATATGGTTGTATGATAAATCCAGGATTGACAGATTCGACAAAGACTGAAATACATTATCGCTTATTACGCGTAAACGGTTATTTTGCAGGTTTAAAATGAAAGTATTAGGTGGAAATTTTGGAATTTTCGACATTTTACCGTTTGCACAATCCACATGTAATTTTTCTGTTCCTACTTCATTATAACAGCGGCAATTTGTATTGAATGTACACACATATGAGAAGTTAACAGCGGAATCCGTCTTGACACATAGTACATCCGATACAAGTAACAAATTAACAATTGCAATTATCCTCATTGTCCTTTGTGTTTACTAAGTAACCTGTGAAATATAAAATTCTTGATATATAGTTATCAAAGGTACCAGGATTATAATTTTGTAACAATTCTTTCTGAAATTTAAATAGGGGATACAGTGTTTTCCCCTTAGTCTAAACAAACAGACCGAAATATGTCTTCGGCTTAACCCTTACTCTGCCACGCCAATTCCATACTTTGCCAAGACAAATGTTTGGTATTCAAAAACAACTGTACCTCTTATGACGTCCACAATGAGAGAGCTTCACGAAGAGGGACACAGCTGGAGGTATACATGCATGTACCGTGCGAACAACAACTATCTTGGTTTTTTTAGCGTCTTGATCCGAAGTTCATCAGAAAAATTCGGGTTCTATGTATTTGAGGGGTTCCGTAGTAATTTTAAGCGATGCATTTTTTTCTTCAAATTTAACCTAATAAAAAAAATCAGTTAAACCTGAATATTGAAAATCAAATATTTAGGCCTTTTTTTAATATCAAGTTTGTGTTATTGAAATACAAATTATTTTAAAATTTACATACCAAATTTCATTTACATGTATATACTGAACAGTTGTAGAAGCTGATTTTGAACATACATGCGATATCTATCATAAAAACATTTTTTTTATAAATTTATTGGGGATTTCGGAAATGACACGAACAGATTTTGTAGTGTGACTTTCAGTGTGCGAATACTGTCAGATCTACACTGTGTCTTTTGTGTTTTTAGTTGATTGTTAATTGTTTTCGTTTCAATATCACGAGTGATTAGAGACCCAGATTTATAAACGTTTTTCCAAACTTGTTTCCGAAATCCATATATAAATTTCAATTTAAATTGTAATACTGCATTGTTATAATTTTCAATAATAAATATTTTTTATAATTTGTGTGCCGGTTCACCACTGTCCTATGTGGGGGAGGGGGGAGTGCAACCACAAACGTCATGTCTATTCTATGTGTGTCTGTCACAATTCAAGAGCCTGTAATTGATTAATTGCAAGGCGTTTGTTGCTGTTTATGATATATGTTTTTGTTTATTTTTTTAAAAATAAATCAGGCCGCAAGATTTCTCGCTTGAATTGTTTGCATTTGTCATTTAAGGGCATTTAGAACGAAATTCAAAACAGTGTGGCTGTGGCCATTGATTGACACATTCAATTCATCCATTGACTGGAACAATTTAGGTGAACGTTTGTATGTAACGACCACTGCTCACTATGTACTTTTTAAAGACACTTAAACTATGGGGTCACCAAAGGTTCTCAACACTTTAATAAAGTAATTCGAAAAATTAATCAGAAATAACACGATGTTTTGATTTATATCAATTATATAAATCAAAACATAAAGGTTATTCCTGATTAATTTTTTGAATTATTTTATAATTAAAGGCGTTACGAAACCTTTGGTGACCCCACAGTTTAAATGTCTATCGTAGGTACGTCGTGAACAGTGGTCGTTATAGACAAACGTTCTCGTAAATTGTCCCAGTCAATGAATGAATTTAATGTGTCAATCAATGGCCACAGCCACACTGTTTTGAATTTCATTCTATATCTTGCTATTCTGTATGGGTTCTGCTCATTGTCGAATGCCATACGGTGATACAATTTTAATGGACTATCAGTCCGAATAATTAGTACTTTCATACGTAGAAAACCTTATTATTTCGATGTAAAATGCATATTTTTCGCATATTTTAAGTGCACATTTCTGACCTAGTATGTCTTTATTGATGTACTTGTCTTTGTAAACATTAAGTTTACATAGTTGACATTATAAAAACATTGTTATTTTATTTTCAAAATGTACCAAACAAATTATATGACGTCATCAAAAAGAGTGTTATTCGTGACGTTTATGTGTAAGACGTTGAAAGGAAGTTGCTTACAGATACTTGAATACCCTTTGCCACAGTTGTACAGTAACGGTTATAGTTTTTAAGTTGGGATTTTTGAAATCTCGAGGTTTCGAATTTAAATAAATTAAGTCCCAACATCCCGAAATGCGAAAAAAAGAATTTCCGGATCCCGAAAGGGTCAATCCCGAAATCCCCAGCTTAAAAACACCCAATCCCCGGAGTCCCGATAAAGGTAGCAATACACAGTTAGGAAAAAAACTAAATATTGACACTCATAATTTTTAAACACCCCTCCTGTCTTACAAATAAGGCTTAATATGTGTGTTATGCATGTATATATCTATAGAGAAAGAATCTTCCTTAGATTTGATTTCTAATGGTCATAATGGTGAAATATATCCCCTTTTGGGTGTAACCATGGCAACAATCTGCATTTCTTTGATATAAAATATAGCAAAAAAGGGGAGGGGACATGTCACAAAAGTCCAGGGATCTCCATGACCTGTTTAACGATGGCGCCCCGCCATCGTTCAAATGTCTTGCGCCATCGTCAAATGACTTGCACCATCGTTCAAATGTCTTGCGCCATCGTCAAATGACTTGCGCCATCGTTCAAAACTGTGATCGTTTTTATAGCCTGACGCCATTTTTTTTTAGCAATTATAATCAAATGCATGTAATTGCATAACCTTCAGGCTTTCTTTATAGTATAATCCAGTTCTAACGCCTGAGGGATATCCGGATTAAGATCGCTAATCACTTGTACCTGAGCTTGTACAGGTAGATCAACAAAGCAGACAGGATAATATTATCTGAAGATAGACAATTCATTTGTCGAATTATTTAATTAAGTTTCCGCAAATGCTTATGATAATTCAGATTAAATAAATAAATTAATAGTCCAGTTACAAAGTTTAACAAGTATAACACGTGCTTTTATTTTGACTTACGCAATCAGCATCCCCCTTTTTAAGAAGTACAAAATAAGACGTAAAACAGTAATTATTATTTCATCGCAAATAACTCGAGTACTGCTGTATTGTAACGATAATATAGAATTACTTTAAAAGTTAAAAAGTAAAAACTTTTAATATTTCCTGTAAATAAATATCGTATCGTAATTCCGAATTCATTTCGTAGTTTACAATCAAATTGATACATCCGCGTTTCCGGTTTCTATTCAGACTCGAAAGATGCATGTTGCATATAGCATCGATTTGCTAGTTAAAGTCATTAACAACCTTTTCATTTGACAACGTTCGCTTTACAAATCTTTTTAACCTTTTCATAACCCGTACGACTCGTTTTGTCGTTGCTGCAAACCAGCAATATCGGTAAATGGGTTCATGAATTCTGAATTTGACAATTTGACTATGTCCGTGAAAAATAACCTCCACATGGATTTTAACCCCCATTACAATTACGAAAAATAGCAAGAAAACTACATTGGGACCTTCGTGATAGCCATTGGTCATTCTCGACTAAGGGAAAGGGAGGGGGCATGAGGGCTTGGCCTTTGAAGGGTTACAAACGGCAATTATTGAAAATAAATATAATTTTATATAGTATTTATAATGAAAATTCAAATAAATCTAATTTAAATAAGCAATGAATTAGCATGTTCACCTATCCTTATGTTGAGGGATGAAATACTTTCGATCGCGCTACACTGTACGGCGTAGATACGGTTTATGATGGTGAAAGTTCCTCCATCGTTCAATTTTCATCCATGGAGATCCCTGAAAGTCCCCAAAATTTGGTCCAAAGGAAAATTTCAATCAATTACAGTGATACTTTTCCTGAAACCATAGGTTTATATCTATCAAATGGTCCAAAAAAAAATCATATGCATTTCTGTTCGTTTTTCCATAAAATTGAATTGAAAAGATCGAGCGCAAAATCTTTGTTGATAAACACTACAATAATTGATGGACCTATGGGCGGTACGGATAGGGAAATACGGACTGTCAAACAGATTTATAAATGGCCTACAAAACATGCTAAAAACAATCTAAATGTTCATATAAACTCACTAAGAAGGCTATATTATTCATCAATTATCTAAAAATCAATTTTATTGTACAAAAACTTTCATATTTAAAAAATTCACAGGGGCCATAATGCGAAACTAAACTTCTAACTGTGTAGTGCTACCAAAGGTCATATCCCCCCTCTTTTAAAAACAAAATGATATAAAAAAGAGGGGAACAATGTGGTATGATTGCCAATGCGACAACTTTCACAAGAGACCAAATGACACAAAAATTAACAACTATACCGGTAATCGTAATCTAAAATTTAATCAGCCACCTTTAAAGGGACAATAGCTACCAGATATATAAAAAATCTAAAGTTCGATTTTTTTCTGTTCAATCACTAATGAAAGTGAAATAATGAAATAACAATTCGCTTTTTGCAGCCAAAAAGGTTCAATTTTGTCAAATTACGCTAAGAACATACATTGATAATTAGTTATTCACTTGCAAGTGAATGAGTCGACCTCTTTAAATCCGTATTCATGTGAACTTCAATTTAACCCCTAACTAGACATTGACAACGCATGTATTGTACGTGTACTGGTTATTTAAAGAAGAAAAAAAATGCGTACAACGAAAGTGAAACTACGGTAAATAATTTGATTACTAATTCGATGCACATAAAATCATTCTTATACGGTTAAAAACAATGAGAAACAGCTATTCTTAATCTATAAAATAAAATCAAACAGACCTATAAAAATTCAATGCACGTGTTGGTTTAATCTATTCATATCTTTATTTATGTTTTCATCGCTTATATGGTCATCTCAGGTCAAATCGATAGTTAAATAGATGGCGTCTAAAATACACACGAAACGAATCTATATATTATCTACCCCATGCTCTGTAAACTGTTTAGACTCTTGATAGTTTGGATAAATGTTTTACATTGTTATAAATCAAATATGAGAATTTGAGTCAAATCGGTGACCATGAATTTGACAGCTAGTGCCCCTTTAATACGATACAGTTTTGATCCCGTATTTACATTTTGAGAAAAATTTCCATATAGACTATTTTTTACCTGATTAAATCAAATATTTAATAAAAAAATGTACCTTTATGTGCTACTTTTTGAGTAAAATGAGGTCGACATCTTGTATATTTGCTCAAAATCCGGATTTTTGGCCGTATTTTCCCTTTCGAAAGTTTTGTTTTAAAAGATAAACACAAATTGTTTTTTGTTAAATAATTTTTAATCTCTATATTTTTTAAGTGTCCTAAATATTTATACATTTTTAATTCAGAAATATCTCATATTTATCAAATGTTCATGTATGTAGAAAAAACATCGTTTTTTCCTGTATATTAATCAAATTTACAAAATTGCACTATTCACGTTTTCATGAAATATGGCACACATAATCCTCTCGAATAATCAAACCAATTGGCATTTTAAAACAGAGGGGTCAATGAACTCGTTTTCAAGTTAAATAAGTTCGAATGATAAAAATCAGTCGAAAACGGAATCTTTTCTCAATCAGTCATAGTCTGACGTCGCGAAAATAACAATTTACTATAGCAACGTCATTACCTCCCCTGTAACTGTATCGTATGCCCTTAACATTATCAAAACAAAAACATGACTTAATATATTATTTAATTATGATGATGCAGGTGAAAAAATGTCCAGCTGTTACATGTATGTTAAATATTTTTAAATCTTTGGATAAATTGTTTTAATGAGATTTTTCAAACAGCTTAGAAAGCAACATAAGAACACAACATACATGAAGTAAACTCATAGTGATTTTTACCTTGAAGAGAAGAAAGTTGTATGTATATTTACATACATTACAATTATATTAGCATTTTTTTTACATTTATCCACTTTCGAATGTGAACAATAACTGAGGAATACTTACTTATGACTTGCTGGTTGTAATAACCTGAATATGAATAGAACTATATCTACCTGAAAGAACAGAAAGTTGAAACAAGGATGTTTTTTTTTAATTGAATTTTAATTAATCTTCTTTCACTTCCTGTACCTACCTAATGACCAACAATAACACAAAAGAATTTTATTTTTAAATGTGTTTGAAGAATAATGTAAAATATATAGGACACAAATGTGTTGTTTCATACTTTACCATGTTTTTGATCATGACAGTTGTTGTTAGATAACTTTCACGAACTCCGAGGAAAAAGTTTATACACCTGAAAGGCAGTAGTCAACAGTTGTTCAAAAGTTATAAATCAATTATGAGAAAACAAATCAGGGTTGAAACCTAAAACCGAGGTAAACGCATAGACTATAAGAGAAAAACATCAGAACACTGAACTGAAAAAAAAACACAACAATTATTTGAAACATACTATTTGTGAATATAGCTGCCATATTTCTACCTTCGTACAGGAAGATTGTGGTTAAACCTGTTTTTATTGCAAGCCCACCCTCAATTTGTCCAGCTCCTAATTTTCCTGTGTCTTCCGTAAAGAAAGTGTAGATTAATAAAACCAACGATATTAAAGAAACTTCCAAATGAATAAAAACATAACAATATGATATATACAATCCCTGACGATGTCTGATAATCAACTGAACTGACACTATATTGGGTAACCTTATTTCATTAAAATTTAAACCTCTATTCTTCAATGTTTCTATCTTAGAACAAACAAAGGATCTTCTTACCCTGCCGGAGTACTTGCGATCACCCCAAGTGTTTGGTTGGGTTCGTGTTGCTTAGTCTTTAGTTTTCTATGTTGCGTCTTCTGTACTATTATTTGTCTTTTTATTTTAGCAATGGCGTTGTCAGTTTATTTTCTATCTATGAGTTTGACTCTCACTCTGGTATTTTTCGTCCCTTTTTTTCTCTTACATAAAAACGGAAAAATAAAATCAGTATAGGTAAAACAGTTGAGTGATAAAAATAAAATAGATATAAAAACATCAGTAAAATCAGAATAAAAAGTCAATGACGTGCTAGAGAAAATCACACTCACTGAAAATAAACTAAAGGTACTTTATTTAACAGGATAACACTTTACTCATGCCAAGTATTTTTTTATTTGAAACAAAGATAAATTCTGCACAAAGTGCAAATTTAACAAAGACTAATAGGGGAACATCAATAGTGGTAGTACACCTTATAAGTGATAAAAGTATTTCGGACAGCATTTAAAAGTTCCATGTATCAATATTGCGGACATGCCATTGCAAAGGCATTCAAGATTGATGCGTGTAGAAAAATAAGTATACCTTGCTCGCAAACATTTGCACTGACCTTTCGATATGTATGGCCAGTATTTACTCACCTATGTTAAACTGTAAATACAATTATGAGCAAGTATAAAATCGGCGAAAATGAAAGAATGATATATAAAAAAATCGAAAGGAGCAGTTAAATTCAAATGTCGTTTTTGTTCAATTTAATCAAATCAAAAATGAATTTCAAAAGAATAAAAAGAAAAATATTTCAAAGTCAATGAATTCTAGTTCTGAAATGTACCATCAAACTACAAGTGTATACCACATATAATGAATTATGATAAAAGATTCCGCTTAAACTACTTTCACTTGTAAACTTTTCAGAGGTTTCAAAATCACTGAACCACAACTAAAAGAGGGTTTGGGTTATAATCCCCTTAGAGATTGGATGAAAACAAATAATCTACCTGAACATGAGATGTCCTTATGCTTAATCGAATACATACCAAATATTAATGTACCATCATTGATTCATCTGAAACTGACATAATCATAAACTTTAACAAGCAACTTTGCAAAACTTTAAAGTCCATAAACAGCGACGTAGTGGGATTGAACCAAATAACCTTCATGGCCTGTACCAAGTCAAGGAAATGACCATTGTTATATTATAGTTCGTTTCTGTGTGTGTTATATGTTAATGGTGTTTTTCTGTTGTGTCGTAGTTCTCTTATATTTGATGCGTTTCCCTCAGTTTTAGTTTGTACCTCAGATTTGTTTTTTCTTTATCGATTTATGAATATCAAACAGCGGTATACTACTGTTGCCTTTATAAGGCTCTATTGTTTCTTATTCTTATATGATTTTTTTCTGGTCGGTCAAGACAATAATCAATACTTCAATATTTTTTATGTGTAAGCCTAGAATTTTTTTTATATTAAGAAAAGGTTGACGATGTTTGGAACTCGCAGCGATAAATAACAAGAATAACAAATGGCACCTACAGGTCAATATACATTCTTCAATAACTTATAGGCGTCTGTACAATGATGCATCTATTGTTGATGAAACGCTTGTTTGGCGATCAATGATACGCCTGGTATTTTGATGAGTTTAATTCCAACCACTACGTCGATGTAACTGCTGGTGGAGGTTCACTACCCGTGTATATCACAAGCCCACCTTTGTATTCTATGCCAGGAATATATTTCCATAGCTGTATTTGACAAAAAAAACATTGATCTATTGGATCCTTAATTCTCTCATTTGGCCTTTTTTACTTAAGTGATTCGAGTGTCACTGATATGTATTTTGTATACGAAATGCGCGTCTAGCGTACACAATTATAAGCATGGTATATTTGATGAGTTTGATTAGACTCTTAATTGGCTAGAGTCAAAATAAGGTGTAACTTATTTTTTAACAGGCACTTCTGTCAACTTAAGCTAAGATATGACGTATGACAACCATAAATGATGTTATTTTTTGTTTAAGACATAAGAACAAGCTCTTCTTCTTTTAGCTCTATTTTTTAAAATCTGGATTAATAAGTAATCATTCAAATGTAAAAATAAACATATGATAAAATCCGTAATGAAAAGGTATTAACTTTTTAATAATGGCAACACTATATACCCTTCATCAGGCAGGCAGAAGAACAAGTGACACGATTTTGCTTAAACTTCAATCCTTTGTTTTACCCTTTTCCTTTTCACTCTTAGGTAACATAGAAAAAGGCAAATAAAAATATATAATAAATTTTATTTTACAAGAAATGGACCTGAGCCTTTTATAACAGCAAAACTATGTAACAAAAAATATGACCATATCATCTAAAAGATTGTTCACATCAACTGACAACTAGCTCAAAGTTTACTTTAACCCGATGATATTAAATAGCGTCCTCCTACACTTTAATATCAGAGGTTACACTTAGATGGAAATATAGCTCTGAATATTGCACTTCTGTTAAATCATACAATGAATACGAAGTTTTGTTAGCGATTATATCTTGGAATGGAAAATTCTCACATTTGAATATCTTAAAGTTGTAAGTTATAAATAAATGCTGTACTAAAAACCCGCCCCCCCTCTTTATTGTGTTGAGTTTTTTCTGAGAATTCGATAACAACAATTCCAAATGTATTTATATTGATAAAACTCCAAAGGCATTGCTCTATGATATGACACACGGATTTCATCGGTAGGTAAAACAATATTCTATGAATAGTAAGCATCTTCTCAAGTGGTGTGTCTTGTGAAACAACTATTTTTACAAAGTGCAACCTCAAAGGAACGTAAAATTACACCAGACATCCATAGATAATTTTGTTCTCGCCATTAAAATAAGCATTGTCACAATATTTGATATTTAATCCTCCTAAGGTTGTAAGAGCACTAATTAAAAGACAAGAATCATATGCGGTTGAACGTTCACTGGATGCAGATAACAATATTGTGCAATATCGGAAACACATGCATTTTATGAACATTGAGGTGATCAGTAGCGGCTTTCAGGAATCGTATCTGTGTTAATTCTTACATATAAATGCACAGTATAATCGATATTTAAACAAAACATCAAACTTATACACGTTGATAGGGAACGGTCTGAACTTGCTATGAAATATTAACTTTTGCTGTGTATTGAAGGTTTAACTGTGCTTTGCGATATTAGAATAGCAAATGTATTGAACAGAATTGAGATTAAATGACGCTTGTGATAACATGACTCTTTTATCTGACCTTAGGTTCAAAGTTAGGAATTTAGTCATAAATCCTTGTTTCGGTTTCCTGTAAAATTTATTTTGGACCAATGTTCTTGGTTACCTGGACATACTCTATCTGAATGATCATGTATTTGTGGGTTTTGAGAACAAATACTTGCCTGACTTTCTACATTATTTTTTATAGCTAAAAAAAATACAGGCATGCGTTTTTATTAGACGTTTTATGTCTTGTTATAAGTGTTCGATCGCCCATAACAAATTTCAAATCGGACATAAATTGTCGACTTAGTAATCATCAGTATTATTGAATTCTCCAATAAAGATTTAAGGGACGGACTTTTATCTAATCTAACGTGTCTAGCTGGTGACATATCTAGAGCATTATGTCAAATTTCAATATAGTTCGTTTTGTACAAGATATTATGCTATCTACCAAAACTCTATACGTATAAATTTAACCATTGCATTGTTTTACAATTAAGCAATACCTTCCATTTCAAATCCACGATTTCCCTCATCAAACAGGTAAACTTGTTAGAGTGTATACTTGTAAGTTTTGTGCGAAATAGGTTATATTCGGGAATAAAGAAGTTCGGACAATAACCAGATTCAACCCAATCAAACAGCCTTCCTAGACACATATCAAAACATTCAAGAAGGCACTCTGGACGCCAAGTATCCGAATCTGTTTCCTCTGACAACCAGAATATTAACATCTTCATGACATACGATGATACAATATCTTCATCGGGGAATCGTTGTTCTATGTATTCTTTGAGTATTATCTTAAGTAGGATATAACATTGTTTTTGACAGTCACTAAGAGATTCTGTTAGTAACTTTTCCATGGCCCCATAACCGAGTCTAAACTCAACCTCTGTAAATTCATCAGAGGAAATTTTTGAAGGCAAACTTATTACATGACAACCTTGTTCTAACGCTTTCTCTAAAGTGCTTTGTGAAGGCCATGTTTTTCGTGTTCGTTTTGCCCATTTTAGTAACACTGGAGGTAATGTGTTACATTTGAAAGCGTCCACGATATCAACATCAAATATCCAAAAATATGTCTGTTTGAATGCTGGTCCATGTGGTATCCAGTGTGGAAGGAATTGATTAATAAAGGGGAAAGAAGTTAAACCACTCTTAGCCCTCTGTTCATTTATATTTCGACAAGACAAACATTTGTATCCTTTGATATCTACAAGATTCCATTCAGCATCTGTAACTTGTTTAGTCAGTCCATTTATCCTTACATAAGGAAAAGAAGTTGAAACTGACGGCACAAATTTTCTCGTGAAAGCATCTTTTTGATAGGCTCGCAGCCAACAGCATCCCGCTGGTATATCATTATCCCCTGTAAAAATAACTAATTCCATAGTACATGAACTGTTCATTGTCATTTCAGGGCTAGAATTAACAGACATGTTATCCAATATTATATCAACATCTGATGTGGACATAGAAAGGCTATCAGCATAGCTGCCAGTCACTCTTCCCCAGGGTCCACACAGTCGTTCATATATCCCATGGTAAATGTCAATCAGTTTCAATTTTAAAGGTGGTGTTGCTATTATCTTTGCAATAAACTCGCTAACCTTTATTGAAATGATTGCTTCTTGTTCTTTCGTCTTCACATACTTGTCCTTTGTAACAGAGCTTTCTTTCGATAACAGAGAGCCCATTCTAGAACTGTAAATAAATCAAAAATATGTATGTGTATGTTGGTGCTAGTATTTAGTTCAGCTATTATTTCGAGCACGTAAAAGAAGAAATATGTCCCTTTAGATTGTGTCAAAACATTTCAAGATTACTTTTTACAAGTATCATTCGAAAATTTTACGAATGTGGTTTCAGTCAGAAAGGAAATATTGATATATAAAAACATTTTCCTCCTCTTAATCTTTCGACTTTAACGTTCAGGAAGAAACTAGCTTCTAAAAAACGAATGATGCCATTTCCATCAGCACAAAACATATCACCAGGAAACAGTAAAATAACAAAAAATATCAAACGAATTCAATAAATTTCAGAAAAAATTCAAATTGGAAAAAATCTTATCAAATGGCAAAATCAAAAGCTTACACACATCAAACAAATAAGTAAATGTTACCTCATGCATCCATGTGACCATATTCCAACGGGTTAGTTTCTATCTTAGTGTTATTATATTGGCAAAATTTTATGAATTGGAAAACTCCGAACATTGTTTTGTATAAATATATGCCAATTCCGAAGCACTGACTGCTGAAAGGGTGGCACCATGTGGACCTTAAAGATTACCCTTGTCTTTTTTATATCAAACAATCCATATCATCACCATGAAAATTAACCAATATGCCGAATACAATCTGTTGTAAAATTTCATTTCAGAGCCCCCGACTCCCCCTTGGTTCTATCTAGAATATTTATTTTCTGTGGGTGATGATAAAATTGATTTTATTTGTTTTAACTGGACATTTAACTAAGTAATAAATTCTTGTTCATACCGAAGCACTAACTTCTGTGAAGGGTATGGTATGATTAAAGAATGTAAGAAATCTCTCTTCATTTTGAATTTAGATAATCCATATTATCACCGAAAATGAACAAATATGATTTATATCATCGGTTCTACGTAAGTTTGTGTTTTCTTTAGATACTACATGTTGCACAATTTATCACTCACCGCCTTTTCCTGTTTGACAATGTGTTATCAATTTTTCAACAATGAGAAGATTTTCATTGCCTACTCGATAACTGTTATTTTTCTGTACCGGATCAGGATAAAAGATCATTCAGCCATCATATTCAAGCTAGTCACTAAAAATGGATGTCGATTTTAGATATGTTGGCATAAAGTTAATTTGGTATTATTAACAAAACTAAAAATCAATTGACAATGTTCCACTTTTATTTCACCTCCCAGCGTAAGCTATTGCATTCATTTTGGTGTCGTCTTCGTTATCTTAAAAAATAAATTCTCAGCTTAAACGAGTCAGGTAGTCAATACAGGACAAAAACTCGTGCTAGGAATCAATATATTACAATTTCGGTTTCCTCGATTTATTTGTTGATTTTCATTGGTTGATAATTTCTTGAACAGTTTCAATCAACCATATTTTCAATCTTTTTCAGATCTGTAGTAGATAGAAAATGTTTTGAAATACCAATTCAGCAAAACATATTTATTTTTAACATCTATTTCTCTATTTCGTGCACAACATGTTTCTTACCAAGAGTTCGAGAAATAATTTATAACCTTAAAACAACAGACTTCGACGCCATATCGTATTTTGACGGGAATTTTTCATGTTTATTAATGATATATTGGCCGACAATTGTCAACAGTATGAAAACACTGCTGATGGTTTATATATTAAATAAAATTTTCTGAGGTTGAAGACTTAAAATCATAGATGCCATACAGATAGAACGAAGTTTTTGAAGTTATCAATTTTTAAGATCCACTTTATTAGAAATAAATCGTTTGCCCCATATCACCAACTTTTCGTAAAACACTTCAAAAAGTCATTAGCAAAATTTAAGCAGATTCTAGATATTTTTCTTACTATTTGAGACCCAAATAATTCCAATGCAAAAAGGTAAACGTCCAGTCAGCCTTTTCCAGATAATTTTTTAGAATCAATATCTCAAATAGGAGTTCCTTAACCTATGAATATTTTTGGATAATTTTGTTCCTTAACTAATGCTCTTCTGACTTCAAATTTTTAAATTTTGATTTTTTTAAATTTCACCTTTTGACCTACATCATTAAGTCAAGCAAACTTCGACAATTAGTCACCTTCGGTGCTGTCATACAGAAAATAAATGTGCATAAGATTGTGGCTGCGACAATTAAACACTTGTGTCAGTTTATTTTCAATCTATGAGTTTGAATGTCCCTCTGGTATCTTTCTCCCCTCTTTTAAGTCTGCCTCATATCTTGACTTACATTTAGAAATTAACAATGAGGGTCTTTCCGGAGTCACCTGACATCACCTCCGTTTTTTTGGTGGGGTTCGTGTTGCAAAGTCTTTAATTTTCTATGTGTGTCTTGTGTAATATTATTTGTCTGTTTGTCTTTTTATTTTTTAGCCATGGCGTTGTCAGTTTATTTTCAATCTACGAGTTTGGCTGTCCCCCTTGTATCTTTCGCCCCTCTTGTTTTAAGATCCAGTATAAAAAAAATGATTTTTCAAATGCGTGTTTTAGATTTTACCATGCTGAATATTCCAGATCATAACTTTCCAATTATAAACATTAATTTGTACATAGCAAATTTCAAGTATTATAATTCAGTGCATTTATTTGCATAACAACATAAATGTTGCCCAGTATGAATGCCGAATTGTTCATTCCTCATAACCACTTGTTTTGTTTAGACATACAAATTAATGTAGGCGGGGTAAATCATACTATATTTAGTCTGTTCTTCGAGGTTTTGTCGAGGTACATTTTTTTAGTACAGAAATAGTACCTATGCAAAAGTAGCTGTGTATTAGGTCAGCTGTCGAGTGTTAAATACGGATACTACTGCAATAACCCATATGTTAATTATAGATGATTCGCCACATCCGTTCTATTGAAGTAAAACACATAAGGTCAATAACTGTATTATAGGACACAATTATTATTTAAATGTCCCGTCTACAGTAAAAATTGCAGGGACTCTATGTTTTTTCGGTCTGTTGATCCATATGTCAGTCATCATCTGTTAGTCCATTCGTCCCGTATCACATTAAAGCTTTGGTTTAAGATACGTTTGCGTCACATCAGTACATTGTAGAATACATTATAAGATTAATTAAAGTGTTAAAAACCAGCTAAGCTCTTACTTGTATGACCGTCGCATAAAATTCCATTTATTGATAACAATGTGTGAAGAATACAAACAGATATAATAGGTTAACATGTCAAAAATAGGGGTACAAGATTCAACACTAGCCTTCAAATTATTGGTGTTAGCAGAACTTCATCGTTCACAGATAGTCCAAGCGGGGCATGGTGTCATATGAACACATATTATTGAAACATGCATCTATCTTTTTTTTGTATATGAAGTCTCTGTTTTACGCTTTATATCCAACTGCAAAATCGCATCGTTCGTATACGAAGAGTTAAAGGGTAATGTTATACCAGTAAATTACTTCCTGTTTTACGTTATTTTGTTTTTGTTCTGTTTTTTTTTTTTAGATTTGGGTGTCGCTGGTGAGTTTTATATATACGAAAAGAGCTTCTTGCGTGAATCAAAACTATATCAAGTAATATTTCAGATCTTCATAATTTAGATTTTGGAAATGTTTCTCAATTATTGGCATTATTGTCTTCCAACTTTTTTATATTTTTTTTTACTTTAATCTTTAAATAAAACTAAATGTCTGAGATCTATAAAAAGTGGATGACTGGTAATTTGGTGTGTGAATCTGTAATGCAATTAGTTATCAAAGGTAACAGGCTTTGAATTTGATAAGCCGTACGCACGTTTCGTCTACATAAACTTATCAGTGACGCTCAGATCAAAATAGTTAAAAAGTCAAACAAGTTATTGCAGACCCATTGAAATCTTCTTTAAATTATCTTAAAAACAACCAATCAGTAATTTATTGGTTCGCATATACTGATACACCCTTTTTAGTTTGCCTGTATATTCCACTAAGAGTATCTTGTTACATTTTTTTGGTAAAAGTAATGAAATTTGGGTGAAAAGTCTTTATTGAGATATCGAGATATGTTCACTTATAGTTCTACATGTGACATCGTAATACATTCCCTTCAAAATAAACTGCTTATTTTGAACTTCGTACGGCTATAATCTTAAAAAGTAATGTGATATCATATTAAGATACCTATTTAAAGAAATTATGTTTTTATTCGCCAAGTTTAGCCCAAAATAAATTATCAAGTCAATAAATAAAGGCAACAGTAGTATACCGCTGTTCGAAATTCATAAATCGATAGAGAAAAAACAAATCCGAGTTACAAATTAAAACTGAGGGAAACGCATCACATATGAGAGAACTACGACACAACAGAAACACATTTAAATGTAACACACACAGAAACGAACTATAATATAACAAGGGCCATTTCCCTGACTTGGTACAGGGCATTTTAAGAAAAAAATGGTGGATTCAACCTGGTTTTGTGGCATGCCAAACCTCCCGCTTTAATGGCAATGTTAATTATAACATTAAAATGACAACATCACATGACAGGAATACAATACAAATAAATGGGTGAAAATATAGGACAGAGAAACAAACGACTAACAGCCAATAACAATTAAACTCAACACATGTATACTATAGGAATGAGCTCTCCTTGTGAGTAGCCTATTCGTAAATGAGCTCTCCTTGTGAGTAGCACACTTTGATACTTTATTCATTCTCAATCATCAGAACCATTTCATATCAAAATATTCATTTAAATATTCTTCTACATTTAATATATAATCTCAGAAAAATATATCACACACATTTCACCAATACACAGTCCGTATTGGAACGCCATCCAACAAAAATCAAAATCTACGATAATCTACAAAACACAATAAATACATCATTTTACAAATAATCATGTCAGATCATTAAATTAGGTAACTAAAATCTAGCAAATGGGTGGTTTGCGTTGAGTAGATGTATAACAAAAGAAACGTATGCTACTCGGAAAGACAAAACATCGAATAACTTGTTATCAACAGATCTGTTATTTATAACATGTATAATAATATTCTGCACGAGAATCACGACCCTACCCTCATGTATATGGGTAGGATACCTGCATGGCTACATACAAAACCATGTATACAGCTATGTACCATCAACACGTGTTGAACATAAACAAACACAGACATGTGATTCCGGTACTATTAATAAATACATGTCAGTTGACATCTATTTGATGAAGGGACAATACATAGTTTTTCTTTATCATGTTTATCTTCAATTGTAACCTCGTGTTTTTCTTGTATTTAATAATGAATACTAACAAAATTTGTAATCGAAAATAGAGTGTGATGCATAGCTGCACCTTATGAGATTGATATAAACTCAGAATAATAGTATCATGTTGTAACCTATTTAAGAATAGGTTAAGAATAGATGAAGGGTTTTTGGTTGCTCTGTTTTAGGTTTTCTATGTAGTGGATTGTGCACTGGATTTGTCTTTTATCGTATTTCAATTTTTCTTTTTGCCAAAGCTTTTCCATTTTTCCTCGACTTTTTCAAAAGCTTTTCATTCTATGAACATGTATCGTATAGTACTAATTTATAAGCCTAGCATTTTTGATGATCATTTGTATTCCGGTGACAAATTTACCTTGTCTATCAGTCAACATGGTCAAACAAAGGGCAGATCAACTAGCACTTTGTATAATGCAGGGTGTTAAAACATTTAGTGCATGTTAAGATATGACAATTTTGTTTCCATTTGCATTTTCTTCAATAAACTCATCATAGATACCATGATTAAATTTTATATTTACACCAGACCTGCGTTTCGTTTAAAGACTCATCGGTGACGCTCGAATAAAAAAATGTTAAAAAGGTCAAATAAATTACGAAGTTGAAGAGCATTGAGGACCAAACATTCCTAAACGTTTTGCCAAATACAGCTTAGGATTTCAAAAATTCAAACTTTTGTTAATTTGTAATTATGAAATATCAATAATAACTCATTTCAACACAGAAGTGCCGACTACTGGGCTGGTGATACCAAATGACATAGAATGTCGAACTAGTAATTTAATTTTGTCATGTAATAAAGTACAAATAAAACATGAACTTTTCCTCTAATAGTTCTGAATAATTATATAAAGATCTCATGTTGCAAACAGTTAAAAAGTCATAATCTCCTGGAAATATCAGTTGTAATTTATTCGTTTTCCTTATATAAATAGTACATGATATTTACAAAAGATTAATTCTACACAAGCAAACATACTTTATGTTTTACCGAAAAGTTTCGTTTTTCGCTTTGATAGTACATTAAGTCATGTTATTTCTTAATACTTCGTTCTATATAATAGTAATGTGTCGAACTTTATTTCATCTCTACATACACATCTGCTATTTGAGCAAATGAGGATCCGTTTGTTTGAGTTTTTGATTTTGCCATTCGATAACTGACTTTCCGATTTGAATTTCCTTGGAGTTCGGTATTTTTGTTATCTTGCTTTTTTAGTACACACTTATTAAAGGAATATGTTGACTGCATTAACTCTTATATTGTAGGCAAAGGTAATATCTTCGGTTAGCTCGCTTGCTAGCTGAACCGTGAAGTCATTATTACGTTAGGTAAACTACCCTTCTTTAAGAGTAGACTAATCCGACAGATAACCAATATATATATGTCTTTAGGACTAGGCTACTTCCAGAGAATGAAAGTATACCTTACTTAAAATTGACTTCACGGTTCAGTTAGCAAGCAAGATATCTAAAGATATTACCTTTGGCTACACAGTCAATGCAATCGGCGGTAAATATGACTACCTTATTCATATTTAGCTAAATCAATAGACTTCGAAGATCGTGTATACATATGAATAAAGGATGAGATCAATATAATTGTGGGTATACACCAAAGAGACCACAATCTACTGAACCATTGTACTAATGCATCTTTTGGTCCCAGGTCAGGACATTCAGAACTAAAAAACCAATGTTAACGAAAAAGGTGTCCTATAAATATGTACATTGATCCATGTTTGATAAAGTAACTTTTTCAGAAAAATAAAAAAGTCAGGAAATTGCTAACTATTCAAAATATTATAAGTGTATATATAAACTCCTCATATATATCAAGTGATAAATTTTTGGTTCCCAATGCCCTTCAACTTCGTCCGTCATTTTGTCTTAAAGCACATTGTGCGTATGAAGTTGTACATCCTATCATATTTCCAATTAGATTTTGTAGTCTTTGACTCTGAAAACGGATATTTTATACATCTTTGCAAACCTTATAAATAATTCCATTTAGTATAAATTGAAGAGCCCACCAAAGATTGTTCAAAATAGTTAATATCAAGCAGCATTGGTTTTTAAAATATAACTAAGGAGCCTCGGTGACCAGTCGTCTAAGTAGTTACTACTGAAATCACTAACCAGTCAACACTAAGGTTGTGAGTTCGAACCCCGCTTGTGCAGCCAATCTTGATTGTATAGAATTGTCAGTTTCCTATCAAAGTTCAGTTGTTTTCTCCGGTCACTCCAGCTATCTCCACCTATAAGTTTTGGCTGTACAGTATAGTATAGGCGAGTACACATTTCACAAAATATGTAAATCTTAAAGATTTGAATGAATAAATAAAAAGAAGGACATTAGAAGTTTGTTTATTTTTCATTTAAGAAAAAAGAAAAAGATAATCATAATAATTTAAAGATCTGAGTATTAATATAGCAACCCTCACATTATTTTATGTCTCCGTGTATTCACTCCTACATATGTTAATAAAGTCATACTTATATAACCTATATAAAAAGGAAATTTCCAGTCTTATTCTATTCATTATGATTTCTGTAAAATCCTTTTTATTCTTTCAATATCTTCAGGTCATTATATATAGTATAGAAATGCACAAGGATTAAAGGAAAGTAACTATATTTAATTTATGTTACTTAATTCGAGGCCACCGCGGGTTAATTTAGGACACATTATTGACATAAAAAACCTATATGTTGTGTACATTAACTTAAAGGATATTTTAATACAGTTTAATGTCACTCTACAAGAAATAATGATCAAAATATTTTGTTGTCATGATGACTAGTGAGCCTTTGCATTAAACGAAAAACGCGTCTCGCGAACAAATTATCCTTAAAAATTTTATTTTTACACATATACTAGCTTCTGAAACACCACTTGATGAAACAACTATAAAGTTCTTTAATGGTTTTATAAATTTTCTCATGAACATATCACGTTTTTCGGTTTGTAATTCAAAAGCTAGGGGACTTAAACGACAGTCAGATTGAATTGAAACTTAATTTTAATCCTGTATATGATAAAAGGTAACCTGAATTTGTTATTTTCAAAAACAAACCCTTTTTTGTCTCTCAGTTATTGAACGATAACCATTAGTTTCGAGGCAGTGTTCTTGGATCATTAACTTCAAGAATATTTTTTTTCATTGAATTGGTGAAAGTAAGCTCCCTTTCTATTTTAAAATTGTCTGATACAAAAGTGCATACCAGAGTTACATTGGTGTTTTGTAGTCATATTCGAGGCAGTTTTTTTCACATCGTTTTCTTACGCTAAATGATATACTTAAATGCAAGGTTTAGGGCAATTTTATGGATTTTCATTTTATACTTCATTATTCCATCTCATTCTTTAATAATTTTAATATGCATAAGATTGACGTATCGTACGCTTCTGGTGTGGATATTCATTTGAAATTGCTGGTTAAGCTTGTATTTCTCTTATTACTCTGATTCCATGTGTATGCCTTCGTCGGTAGAAGTTTAATGGTTATGCCATTTTCATCTAGAGTCAACTGTTGTTTTTCTTTATATCGAAATTGTCATGAGGTCAAAGCAATCCTGCTTAGTCTTCTGTGTTGTAGTTTTGTTGTTATTGTGGGTTTTTGTATGCGTATATATATATATATTTTTTTCATATGAATTACTACTATTGTATTGCAATCTAACTGTTTTGAAATGTCTGTGGCATTTTAGGCGTCCTAATGCAGTCGAAAATTACTGACCACTCAGTTTAATTTAGCTATTTCATCAAGCATCCGAACTATTTCGTTTTCCGTAAAGGTAATGTATGGTGTTTTTTTTTAATGTATAATATTTTCCTGCACCGTTTCGTTTTCTGCATAGGTATATTAACTGCAAGGTATACTTGTATATACTATTCATATTTTCCGATGATAAGGAATAGCCGCGATGAACGTGACGTTTTTGACAGCATGTCTTTGATAAACAATACAAATATATACCACAAGAATGTTCATTATTATATTAATTTCGATATTCATTGAAATATTTGATGTAAAACTAAAACTTAAACATATAGTAGCACAAATACTGTCGATTCAGATCTGCAAACAGATTGCTGCTGGCCGAGGTTTGTTTGTTAAATCCTTCAGTGTCCGTTTTCACATATATTCAATAGAAGAAAAATATTAAAAGGTTGTACATTATTATTTTACATATTTAAGATAACTTGTTTTCATTTTTGGAAGAATTTTTTTTCTTTTTCTTTTATCATTTATATCATAACAAAGACTTGAACTCAATGTATGAAAGGTAAAATAACAAGAAAATCAAAAAGAAAGTCCCTTGTCAAATAACCGATAGATATTTTTAGATACTTAACCGATAGATTTGGATTGATATTTGGAAGTTATCACAGTCCGTGATCTTGACGAACCTGTAAAACAGTTTTATATGTGATCCTGCAACGGACACCAATTGATTGTTTTATCAGTTTATATAGCCAACGACACCAAATGATCAATTTTTGGTTTACATACACCGATTCACCATTTCGAGGTTCACACTCTCCGTACAGTGAACCTGTGAGTTTTTCGCGATTTGGTATTGGGATAGCTAGGATTCTGTTCATTTATTAGTAAATGGAGTCTGACATATTCTCCTACAAACGACTTCTTATTTGCAATGTTATATGGCTATATCTTCAGAAAGGTTTTTATCATAGCTACAGAACACATTTGAGTTAAGGTTCATGTGGACCATTTGTCTAAAATGGCCTGATATTTAACATCAAAATATAGTCTAAGTACAGACAAACCTGTGCATCTGAAAAAGATTTAAGGCATAGCATGCCCTACACGATAAATAAATTCTAAATATGTTTTATCTTTAAGAAAAAATAAAAACTGAAATGGGTTTTTGAGGTACACTTTTTTCATTCCTCTAGAAGGTGCAAAATAAACTATGTTGGGAAAGAGGTTAGAGAACTTCCCCACAGGTAATAATTAGAATGAGCTGTATTAATTGACATGTAAAATAGATGGACAATCGATACCTGCCAATAATTGGTGATTTAAACTGTGTACATGGGTGGACCATATATAGTGAAACTTGACTGTTTGTCAATTTTATCATTTTCTGCACGGACGAAAAAAGGTGTACTGCAAAATTCAGTTTTTTTAATTTTCTAAATCAATGTATTTGAATTTTACTGATCTAGAGCATACTTTTCCAGATGCACAGGTTTATCTGTACTTTCAGTAAATTTTGAGGTGAAAACACGGCCATTTTAGCCAAAAGGGTCCACATGAACCTTAACTATAAAGCTACTTAGATACTTATTACTAGACAGAAAGTTGATATTCAAACAAAAAGCTTTTAATTGGTTGCGAAAATTTCGAGGTACCGGTATATTTTCTAAAAATCTTTGTTTATTATTCTTGTGCAATTTCCCTCTGATTTGAAAAAAAAAAGATGGAGAAACGACGTTGGTTCATCTACAACGTACGTTGCACAACAGCAACACGAATTCGAGTGTTTTTTGTGATTTTTCTGATTAAATCTATATATTAATGAAAATATCTTTTGAATATTACATTTCTCTCCAGTTTGAACCAAAGGAAAAACAGACAAGAGGTTCGATAAAAAAAATATTGGTAAACTGTCGTAAATTCTTATTGTTTTATCAAGAAACTGCATTGGATAATTCTAAGGCAAACAGCAATTTTTGATAGAAATATAGGAACGTTCTAACTTTTAAATTAAATATAGTGTTATCACTATCATTTTCACTTGACGTGGCTCGGTACTTATATATCCTGTCAATGTGTTTGTATTATCTTTTATTTCAAGTTTTGGCAACCTTACTGGACATTGGAAATTACTGGGTTTGCTTTCAGAATAAAATGAAGTGATATTTCCGTGTTGGATAATAGGTGATATCTCAAATAGTAAAAAAAAGAGTAATATATATAGTTTTATGAAAGTATTACAGTAGTAACATATAATAATAATTTTGCTGGATGCTTCGTATGTGTGACTTTTTGTGTTTCTTTGGTTCATATGACGTGACTCTGTACTTTTGAAGATCCCGCAATTATGTTATTGTTCTATTATATGTCATAATGTTATTGTTCTATTATAAATTTGAAAATACTTTGAACGACAAAATTGTTTTACTCGCGTAGTGTTATTAAACACACGTGGATTATCAAAAATTATAAAGAACGTCTGGTTAATTTTAAATCTTGGTCTGTTTCTAAAATTAGTTCCTACATAACTTTTGATTTTTAAACCCTGTATACCACCAGTCCCCATGTGAAATTATTTTTTTTAAATACTTTGAACGACAAAAATATTTTATATTTATTCCTTTGTGACGTTTATATTTTCTGACGCCATACACGCGAAACAATGAATGTGGTTTATAAATTTGATAGAAACTTTACGTGTTTTTTTGTTAAATATTTGTTTGTTTTGAGATTGTGACACATTGATGACTGCTATATCCATATTTTGACTAGTTAACCGAATGTGTCTGTTTTCTTCACACATCGTTGTAAATATAATTGAAGTTGATGCAGCTGTCATACAAGTTAGAGGTTTTGCTCTATAAAACCAGGTTCAATCCACGATTTCTATATTTCAAAATGCCTGTACCAAGTCAGGAATCTGGCAGTTTTTGTCCAGTCCTTTGATGGGTTTAATCATTTGATTTTGCTATTTGATTAGGGACTTTCCGTTTTGAATTTTCCCCGGAGTTCAGTATTTTTGTGATTTTTTAGAATATTAGAAGACTTTTAAGCAAATTACTAATATTGAATATTGTCAGGGATATGTTCTTTTGTGGATGAATGAACAGAAAGTGATCAAATACAATCATTCCTTAAATTGTATTCGTTCCTATAATTAACTGAATTTGAAATATTTCAGTCAGTTTGCATTGTCATTGTCCAGTGGAAATTTTCATGTCCTTGCGCAGTTAACAAACAGACTAATATATATATATATAGATTTGTGTATAGTTAAAAAAAGATAATGATATTAATTTTTCATCGTGTGTACACATTAAATTGACGTGTTGTGGAATACGATCTGACCTTTTACTAAAGATATCATACATACATGTATAATAAGTTTTGGCAACCTTACTGGACATTGGAAATTACTGGGTTTGCTTTCAAATTAAAATGAAGTGATATTTCCGTTTTGGATAATAGGTGATATCTCAAATAGTAAAAAAAAAGAGTAATATATATAGTTTTATGAAAGTATTACAGTAGTAACATATAATCACTATTTTAACCTCTTTTAAAAATAGTAAAATAGATCCTACTTTGTAAAGGATCACTCTGATTCGAACAAAAAATTCTCTGAAACTGATATTATCAAGATGCTTGATTTCTTGATTGACAACATATTTGTTACGTTCGGAGGACGTGTTTTTCAACAGACTGTCGGCATTCCAATGGGAACAAACTGTGCCCCTCTACTTGCCGACTTGTTTCTTTATTATTATGAGGCTGACTTCATGCAGGAACTTCTTAGGAAGAAAGATAAGAAGTTAGCACTATCCTTTAATTCTACTTTTCGCTATATAGATGATGTTCTTTCCCTAAATAATTCAAAATTTGGTGACTATGTGGAACGCATCTATCCAATCGAGCTAGAGATAAAGGATACTACAGATACAGTTAAGTCGGCCTCATATCTTGAATTACATCGAGAAATTGACTATGAGGGTCGGTTGAAAACAAAACTTTACGACAAAAGAGATGATTTCAGCTTTCCAATTGTGAACTTTCCATTTCTAAGTAGCAACATTCCAGCAGCACCTGAATACGGGGTATATATCTCCCAATTGATACGATATTCCCGTGCTTGCATTTACTATCATGATTTTCTTGATAGAGGGTTGCTGCTCACAAGGAAGCTATTAAACCAAGAGTTCCAAATGGTGAAGTTGAAATCATCCCTTCGTAAATTTTACGGACGCCATCACGAGTTGGTTGACCGTTATGGAATAACCGTATCACAAATGATATCGGATATGTTCCTTACGTCGTTACTACAATCCCCTTCCCTTTCCTGAAAGTGACCTACCGAATTAGACTATTTACCGGATTTGTTATCACATAAGCAACACGACGGGTGCCGCATGTGGAGCAGGATCTGCTTACCCTTCCGGAGCACCTGAGACCACCCCTAGTTTTTTGGTGGGGTTCGTGTTGTTTATTCTTTAGTTTTCTATGTTGTGTCGTGTGTGCTGTTGTTTGTCTTTTTCATTTTTAGCCATGGCGTTGTCAGTTTGTTTTAGATTTATGAGTTTGACTGTCCCTTTGGTATCTTTCGTCCCTCTTTTTTAACAAATTATGTGAAAGTAGCATTCATAGCGTTTAGGGGCCAGCTGAAGGACGCCTCCGGGTGCGGGAATTTCTCGCTACATTGAAGACCTGTTGGTGACCCTCTGCTGTGGTTTTTTATTTGGGCGGGTTGTTGTCTCTTTGACACATTCCCCATTTCCATTCTCAATTTTATTCATAGTAGGTTTTTTTAATCAACAGCTCAGGGGAAGTTACTTATAACGATATCTCATAGTATTATGATAAATTTCAATTTTGAGTATTATAACCAAAATATTGGTTATTGAAAAAGATTGTTTTGATGTTTGACATGTTTTAAAAACGGAAGAAGGACATACAGGTTTACGTTCTGTGTATCGTTTATCAAGATAACATCTGAACTAGGTCTATACAACACGGGGGTTTACCGATAAGATACAAGAAATATATAAAGATATAAACTGAGTGGTGTTCTTAATCATCTTATACATGATTACTTTGTACTCCTATCCTGTTGCATTGAAATAATGTTGTAACATATCGGAAACGTTCCAAATAGGATATCATAACTTTGTCGTGCATAACAAGTGTGTATGAAGCCAAACTGAAGGCAGTTGTTTAAACAAAATTGAGAATAAGGTATGTTTAATTGTTCTGTTCCTATAAAAAAAGGACTGATATCAATTATTAAACACAAGCACATCCTCCCATAATTCCCCATAAAAAATGGAACTCCAAGTGAGACGATGTCGTAGATAATAATTATTTGTATGTCCCGCGGAGAAAATGACGTCTACTTTTATTCTGTCCATCAGTCCCAGATAAGCGCGTGATGTGCACATTTAAATCACGTGGATCAGATCTAAAACTTTTATATTTTCATAGGATGTATATCAGTACATGTACTTCATGTAAGGATATGCATTATATCAGAATTTGTTATTTCTTTAAAGATTCAATAAAAGACGGGATGTCGAACTAGAATTTTACCTGCGTTTAGTTAAGAAGTATAAAACAAACAAGATTTTTCTTTTTGTCGTTCTGACATATTTAATGACCTCATGTTGAAAAAGATCAAGAAGACATAACCGATTTAAAATTCAAGTGTCTTTCTTCCGTGTTAATATTTCATTTTCCTCATAAGAAAAGTGTAATATCTACATAGATTTATCCTATACAAACAATAATATCATATATTTCTATACGTTTCGTTTTCCGCATTGAAAATGCAACTTGAACCTGTACTTCAAGTCACATAATTTATATGCATTTGGGCTATAATATTTGGTGAGACAACTATCCACTATATATCGTCCAAATAACATAGTTGTAGGCAACATTAAAACATGCTAAACGATTCAAACGCCACAGAACCGACGGTCTGATTTCCGAACAAAAAAAGAACACTAAACAAATATAACAGACACGAACCATCAAACCCACTGAATTACAGGCACCTTAATTGGGACAGGCACATATTTTAAAAGTGTTTCGTTGTTTAAAATTTTCGTGAGCGCACACTAGCTAGACCTATCAGATTTGCATGGTGTGACTGGAAGCTAGTACAAAATCTACAACTGATAAATAAATCATGACTAAATTATCAATCAGTCCACTGTTCAAAACACAATATTGCCTACTTGATAGTAATGCAAATGTTAGAAGTGTTATATATGTGTTACGATAATCATTTTAAAAAAATCTTTTGATTTAATGAGGGTGTACAACACTGGTATAAGTTACAGTTTCTTATTTATGATGTAAGTAAGGATTGAACACGGAGCCCATGCAGAGCCCTTGTTATTACCAAGTCTATATATGGTATATGTATTTGGTGATAACAAGGTTCAAGATAAAGACTTGAATGTTGTTGTTTGTGAACCTGAACAACACTTAAACTCGTTATCCATCATTTCCACATAAAGATCAACAGTAATTACTAAGATAACACTGCAACAGCTGTTGCAGGAACTTTTTTGACCGTCTTTCTAATACAAAAACAACAACAATCTCCTATTTTTATAAATTTGAAGGACTATTGCAGAAACAATTAAGCTATTTACTGACCCATTACTGGTCAAAAATTGTTCTCAATCTTATATATCATAATAATGACTTTTGACTTTGACATAAAAATCTGTTGCGATGTTAAATCGGAGTCTTAAGGGGTCATTTCGCTTCTATGAAAATTTGCTTTATTATACATATATATAACTCCTTTTGTATTTTCAGTTTGAAAGGTTGTGAGTTCTAACCCCGAACGGTGGCACTCATTGTATGTCAGTTTTCTCGTTTGAATTGTTTTACATTGTCTTATCGGGGCCTTTTATAGCTGACTATGCAGTATAGGCTTTGCTTATTGTTGAAGGCCGTGCGGTGACCTATAGTTGTTAATGTCTGTGTCAGTTTGGTCTCTTGTGGACAGTTGTCTCATTGGCAATCATACCACATCTTCTTTTTTATATATAGTGCAGAAAGTGGCTTTAAACACCAACCAATATCTTTTTTTTAAATACTAGCAACTAGCATACATTTTCTTATTCATTCATTTTGGAACTTTTCTTAGCCTAGTATGCTCATCAGATATATTTAGACATGAAATTTCAAATGTATTAATTTTCACAGTTTGTAAAACAACTATCGAAGTAGCTTTTTTGAATGAAAAGATCCATAATCATAACCTTTCTTTTATTCCATAGCATGCCGAAGAAAACAAACCTTCCAGATGTATTGTTTCATCGAAGTTGTTTGAATTTTAACCGAAAATATAAAACAGTACTTCAGATTAACTTAGTTTTGTTTTGTTTGTCTAAAGTTTTTGGCAACTATACATGTGCAATTTTTTGGAAATCGAAAATCCATGATAGCCTGTTTTTCCGGATCATTTCGAGAGTTAAGTACTAGTATAGGTCATATTATGTGAACATTATAATAAACGTAAACCACCGTTGAAGGAATATAATTGTATGGTTATACTATCGGTGAGTTAAAACAAAAATAATTAAAAAAAACTATCAATATACCAAATTGTTTGTCTCAACCTATAATATAATTAATTTTAACCGGCAGATATCGATAAAACTGTATAAGACTGTTTCTCATGTCTATGTAAATGCTCATATTTCAAATATCAGAAGGAGATTATGAATAGCTGAAACCAAGGATTTGTATAGAAATATACAAATGACCACGAATCCTTACTAGATCCCAGTCTAAAATTATGTTGAAATAATAGCTGCCGCACTGTTCCACAGAAAACAATCAATACGTCAAAACAGGGACCGAAGTTCATAAACTACAGAAACTTGGAAATCAATCCGTTCGGTCGACTTCGATTTTATAAACTCGGGTTGCTGGTATAAGTAGAATTGTAATCGAACGAATCTGAAAAAAAACCAATTAAACCTTTTGACCCTAGTCGAGCACTACCTTTCTCGTGGACAGGTTTAGTCGAATAGAGTAAAATAACAAGATGGAAGAACAAGTAAAGTAAGTCATGAGAAACTGAAAAAATGTCTCAAAATTTAAGCTACTTAACTGCTTCCTCGACTGGGTAACAAATGGTGACAACTTGAAGACAGAATGAAAATGTTTTATCGATTTGGTACGTTTACATAAAGCAGTGGCTATTTTTCCTGCACCAGTAAACTAACTAGAAAATATGCCTTAATAATTTTTCCGGCTCTGACTAAATAACTCGTGTTTTTAAACCTGTCAAAATAGAATATTTTTGTAGCAATAATGGCCATATTGCTTGTGCCGGCTTTATCGTGGATTTTTCTCTCATAATTTTGAATAGAATGGTACTTGTATTTTATATTTGAAATATATCATTAAAAGTAATGAATCTAAAAATATTGAATCTGGATTAGTTATTTTAATTTGTAGAGGGAATTTAAAAATTAAAAATTCCAGCGCCGCCAAAATGAAATACCTCAGAAAATACGTTTTTTTGCCAGTTCTGATTAAAATCCGGCAAAAAGACTTATTTCGTTGCAATGTCCATTAGCGATCATTCGCCGGCTCGGGCCAATATCGTGCATTTGTTATTTTGCCGCATACCATTTGTAAAGTTATAGGTAATTTTCAAGTAATATTTACTTTTTAAAAGTACGAAAAAGTACATTATCAACATAAAGAAAAACCTTATAAAGGAATTACTCGACTTGTAAGTGAATATTAGATTTAATTTTTAACTGTCTAGTGCCTTTTCATCGTTATGTAAAAAAGTTTCACCAGTAACCGAAATCAAAGTTGACCGCGGTGTTAAAACAAAGTACTTCGGGAAAGTCCAGAAAGCTGTCAGCATCTTACAACTGGTGTCCTGTTGAAATTGCATTTCGAAAGTAACCAGACCTTACTGTCACTTTCTCGCTGTATAATCTGTGTGGCAGATTGCAACTTTGTCTTGGGAGAAATCCAATTAGCGAAACCTTACCAACAAAGGCAAAATCATTATGATGATAATCGAAAGTCACGTCTATACCATTGCAATTGATGACATGACTACAACTGATACCTTTTAAGTTTATAATAGATCAATGACAATGATACAAGCACAAGAATAGCAAAATGATATTAAGATATTGCACTGTCTGTATTGGTGAGTTGGATGCTCATTTCCCAACTCCTGCTTTTTGTATTCCCCTCCCCCTTTTTTAACTTTGTTTTTTTCAGATCCTCAAAGCGAGTCATCCTTCTAAATCAGTAAATGAAAGATTATTCAGATAAGTGACCATTTCAGAACCAGCATTTCAACTTTTCAAGTTATAAATTTAAGAAACAATCCTTACTGGTACATTGTTTTAAATTAAGAAATAATTGATGCAAGCTATACTTTAATGTAGTAATAACTAGACATTATATTCGGAATTATTTTTGCCCAAGCAAAAGTGAGGGCTAAAATAACACGAATATAATGCCTATCCATTCATGTTAAAACTACTATAAAGTGTAGCTTGCATCAATTATTTCGATTCTGAATAGGACAATTAAGGTAATGTCTATGTCCAATAAGTATAAGAATATTAAGTGCATGATAATTTGATAAAATTATTATTCTGAAGAAGTCAATATACGCGTGTACAAACAAATTTTATTGGATTTAGAGCATGGGTTTTGTTCACAAAGCGAAAGAAGCATATCATATTAGAATTTAATATAATATATGAAATGACAGATGCAAAATAGGGTGGGCAACAATAGATATTGGAAGATATGGTATGACTGCCAATGAGACAACTCTCCATCCAAATAGCAATTTATAGAAGTAAACCATTATAGGTCAATGTTTGGCCTTCAACAAACATGTTTAGTGATATATTAATATCCATGTATTACATTTGTAATTTGTAATTTATCCTTTTTAAAATTGAAACATCAAATGTTTGTGTGACTTCTACAAATAAGCTGTCCTGTATAGTATACATGTATAGTGAATATAATCTTTTTTTTTATACAACACAGTTTGCTGAGGTGGATTTAGGGGGTACAGTGTGCTCCTCCACTTATAGAGCTTCATTTACGGTATCAAGACTTTTTACTGGTTGTTCTTCAAATACTCAAAATTTATCTAGGTTTAGGACTGGGGACCCACTTTTTTCAAAATCAAGGATCAAAATCTTTTCATAACTGTGCCAAGAAGGTTTGATGAAATGCCCCCAACACCACAAAAGATAGTTATTAATGCACTTTTAAAATTTGTTTCAGGAAAAGAATGACCACCATAACAGTATTCCTTTCTCACAGTAATGAACTTGATGATCAACAACTGGTATTTGATGAAATCCTTCCAAAATTGGAAGTGTTTGAAGACTTAAACATCCTTACTCAGGATGAATTAAAACCAGGACAAATATTTCTGTCTAGTTTAACAGAATTGGTAGATAAAGTTGATAAGACACTACTATTCATCACTAAGAATGCTATGCAAAGTAGCTGGTGCAATCTAGAATTACTAATAGGTCTAGAGAGATCCCAAAGGAAACAGCAGCTTTCAGTTGTTCTTTTACTACATGGTATAGAAGAGAAAGATGTATGTATAATCATTTTTTTGTTTTTTTTGTTTTAACACTTAATTCAACGCTTCATTTATTCAAAAGGAATAAAAAAAAACTGTTACTCATATTACACAAGTCTGGTACAGACATATTCTTTGTAATGTTATATTAATATATATCAATATTTCAATGTCAATATTTTAACATTTTTAAAAAAAGGTAACAATATTTGTCAGTCTGAATAATCTTAAACTAATAAGACCATGGATTTTTCATAGATGAATTATTAAGATTTGATCTGAAACATGGTCATTTATGAAGATTAATTTGGACAAATGCAATATATTTTTTATCAAAGATGAGACGATTAAGATCATGGTGGTAGGCGTCATACCCATCGACACAAATATCTTTATTTTAATTCTGAACTCGCCATGTATGCACTTACACCAAAATGCATGAATTTGCTTAACAGCTAGGAAAGCATCACCAATTTCAAAGTCTTTGACCTAGCTAGAACTTGACCATATGACATCACTCACTAGCTGCACTTGAGCTAGCACATTACCACAAAACTAACTTTGGTCAGATTGTTGTCTCTTTGACACATTCTGTATTTCCATTCTTAATTTTTATTATTCTGTATTTTGGTCATTATATAAGTTTCATAGTTTAGATTTATTAAATTTTTGTAATAGATTCCACAAATTGCAGTATTACAAGAAGCTAGAAAAATTGTGTTTATGAAAGAAAATGATTCTTGGGTTACAGAGACCATTGTAAGGTTAAGAGGTATGTTGAAATAGGTAATAAAGAACCACTAAAGACATCAGCTAATACATTTACTAACAGATGTAGACAGTTTTAGAATTAAAATATCCAAATAAACAACACCAGGACCTTACCCCAGACTGTTTGGTTGACACAATATCCCTCATCTTCTTTTATCATAGATGTATGTCATACAAATTAAAAGACACAATATCCCAAGGGAACATTCAAAGCTTGTTTGTCAAAGAGACAATGAATATGTTATGACAAAAAACAAAAGACAATGAATAGACAAACAAGTTCAGAAAACATTACCCACAAAGTTACATTCAAAGCTGGATCCATTCCTGTCTTTAACCCATAATTTAAATACTACTTTATATTTTATGAACATTTAATCTAATCATTATAATGTATCTTTTAAACAGTGGGTAATTTGGTTTGAAGAAAACTGCCTCATGTCTGAAATTATGTTAAACTAAGAGTATAAAAACATGCATTTTTAATAGTGTTGTCAAAGGTTAAGCGCTTAACCGTCGGAAGGTCCGAATACTGAATTCCAAAAATGCTAACCGGTTACATGAGCTACCATTTGATTTTTATGGGGGGGGGGGGGGACCTGCCTTTTTATTTTTCACTCTTATCGGTCCTGCCTTTTTTTTCATTTATTCTGACTTTTTTTTAACTAAATTGTCGTCCTGACTTTTTTTTTTTTGCAAGTGTCAGTCCTGCCTTTTTTTTACCTCAAAACTCCTGTCCTGCTAAAACAGTATGTCAATGAAAAGAGGGACAACATATGTACCACTAGCTTAGACTGTAGTAGAGTGGTTTAGGTAGTTCATCTGCAATGACAACTAGGGCTGTCAATTCTGAGGTTGTGAGTTGATACCCCACTCTTGGCAAGGTGCATTTGACTCTTAATTGACTAGGATTGCTATTTTCCTGTCAAAAGTCAATGGGTACTCCAACTTCCATTACCAATGAAAATTAGTCGATGGAGTATAAAGTGTCTTGAGCTTTTTAGCTTAGATATACAATAAAAAAGAGTACTAATACTGTGTGTCCTTTATACTTCAAAATATTTTTAAATGAGAAGTAAAGATTAAGTTAGTACTTATTGATACTACTTTGTTGTAAGTATTGTAAACTGTTACAATTTTAGAACACACTGCAATTAATAAATAAGTGTATAACAATTGTTTGATTTCCTATTTCAGAAAAAGAGACTATAAAACAATTGATGCCTGCAGGAAATGTAGCTCATGGTTTGGTATGGTCACATTATGCAGGATTACTTCAGTACATCCTACAAGGTATACCTTTTATTTTATATGAATTGTTTTAGATATAAGAAGATGTGCCATGAGACAACTCTCCAACCAAGTCATAATTTGTAATTTAAGAAAAAACATTATAGGTCAAAGATGTGTGTTTTTATTGAAGATGTTTGTTTGAGCCTGCAAGTGTATCTAAGTATTCCCCACTCTTTAGACTGTCATGTGGAAGGAAGAAAACAACACATAAAAAGTCATTAGCAAAAAAAAGTTCAACTTAGTCATAATCAATGCTTGTGCATATTAACAAAAAATGTTTAGCATTACAACCTATTGCTGTTTTGTTTGAATTTCTGCCTTCTATTCTTTAATAATCTATTTAGAATTTAATTTTACCTTCTATGCCATTTGGTTTATTTTTTTTTTTACAGATTTAGAAAATAATTTGAAGGAATCTGAATGGTATAAAAATCAATTAACCCCCCTTCAGAACCATGTGTCAACAAAGTTTTATGAAATGGTACCAACATCATGTACTTGCCATTTTGATCTGTCGAAAATAGATGAAAATATCAAACTGGTCACAGTTTTGGAACTTTCCAATACAATTAGAGGAGGAAACGTTAGAAAACTTGCAGTCCATGTTTACAGTGTTACTGATGGTGACCAGGTGAATAACTATGAATGGTATCTTTATTTAGGAGCTATGATTATCTATTTTCTTCTACAATCTTATCTCTTTCATAATTAATGAAAATTTGAGCTCCTGTCCAAGCTGGTAAAACTTCACAATAGGGTTCATGTTTGTATGTTTATGAAAACCTTTTTAAAGGTCATTACTTACAGTAAATGGACTATGTCACAGATTTTGCTAAAATGTTGCATACAACTAACTCTGTCATTTTTAGTCCAGTCAATCTAGCATAAATTTGACCCTAACCTTGATGTAATTGCAACAGAAGCTTTTTATACGACCGAAAAAATTGAAAATTTATTGGTCGTATATTGGTATCACGTTGGCGTCGTCGTCCGAAGACTTTTGGTTTTTGCCCTCTATCTTTAGTAAAAGTAAATAGAAATCTATGAAATTTAAACGCAAGGTTGACGACCATAAAAGGAAGGTTGAGATTGATTTTGGGTGTTTTAGTCCCAACAGTTTAGGAATTAAGGGCCAAAAAGGGCTCAAATAAGCATTTTTCTTGGTGTTCGTACAATAACTTTAGTATAAGTAAACAGAAATCTATGAAATTTTAACATAAGGTCTATAACCACATAAGAAAGGTTGGGATTGATTCCAACAGTATAGAAATTAGGGGCCAAAAACAGGTCTCAAACAAGCATTTTTCTTGGTTTTTGCATAATAACTTTAGTATAAGTTCATAGAAATCTATGAAATTTTAACACAAGGTTTATGACCTTGACAACGAATTAGGGACCAAAGGGGGCCAAAATTAAACTTTGTTTGATTTCATCAAAAAATGAATTATTGGGGTTCTTTTATATGCCAAATCTAAACGTGACTGTATTCAGATTCTTAATTTTTAGTCCTGTTTTCGAATTGGTCTAAGGTCCAAAATTAATCTTATCTGATTTTAACAAAAACTGAATTCTTGGGGTTCATTTATATGCTGAATTTAAATTGTTGGTCCAAATCGGGGTCCAAAATTATCATATTAAGTATTGTGCAATAGCAAGAAATTTTCAATTGCACAGTATTCCGCAATAGCAAGAAATCTTCAATTGCACAGTATTGTGCAATAGCAAGAAATTTTCAATTGCACAGTATTGCGCAATAGCAAGAAATCTTCTATTGCACAGTATTGTGCAGTAGCATGAAATCTTCAATTGCACAGTATTGCACAGTATTGCGCAATAACAAGAAATATCTAATTGCACAATATTGCAGAAAAGCAAGAAATTTTCCATTGCACAGTTTTACGCAATAGCAAGAAATATTCAATTGCACAGTATAGTCCCGTTTTCAAATTGGTCTACATTAAGGTCCAAAGGGTCAAAAAATAAACATTGGTTTGATTTCTACAAAAAATGAATATATGGGGTTCTTCAATATGCTGAATCTAACCATGTATTTAATTTTTTAATATTTGGGCCCGGTTATCAAATTGGTCCACATTGAGGTCTAAAGGGTCTAAAATTGAACATTATTTGATTTTCAAAAATTTAATTCGTAGGGTTCTATGATATGCTGACTCTAACCATGTATTTTGATTTTGGATATTGGACCATAATAGGTAAATGTCCAATTTAAAATTTTTAAGTTTTTAAGTTTAAGCTCTCAGACCACATTCATTCTGTGTCAGAAACCTATGTTGTGTCAACTATTAATCACAATCCAAATTCAGAGCTGTATCAAGCTTAATTGTTGTGTCCATAGTTGCCCCAGCTGTTGAGGGTTCGTTCGACTTCTGCGGTCGTATAAAGCTGCGCCCTGCGGAGCATCTGGTTCAGTAAAAGTAATTAAGCATATATTCTTCTTTTTGTGGTTTAAAGTTTCTTTAAACAAGGTAGATGTCAAACAAATATAATTTTCATATATAAACTATACCAAATATTAACATTATTTATTTTAAATGGTCACAAAGCCATATATTTGCAATTTCTTTAATGAGAAATGTGCAAAAAAATACCCATAACACTTCGGTTTTGTACATTTCATGAGCAGAAGATTATAAAATTGAGTCAAATAAGAATTATAACCTCATCAAAGTATCATATTTTACATGAATTTAAAGAAAATCAACAAAAAACTGACAAAAAAATGACTCATTTTTGCGGAGTTATCTTCCTTTCTAATGTTAATTTGCATGAGAAATTATAAATGCAAAATGTTAGCTTTCGTCAAGTTAGATTTTATGGGACCTTTTTCTGTGTATATTTGGGGCACTAATGCTATAGATTAGAACTAAAACATTTTCTGTACATTTGTAAAGAAAGTGCCTAATATCAGTAAAAAAACTTTTTTTGTTTTTTAGTTACAGTTCAAATTATAGTCCAGTCAAACTAAAATTGAACCTCAAAGTAATTGCAACAGAAAATGGTTTAGTTCTAATCTATAGCATTATTTTGAAAGAATTCAACCAGTTATATTCCAGATAATAAAAGAGATAAATGCATTTGTTTTTCGATTTTCAGTTATCTTTTAACGCGCCAAGGTTGTAAGCAACATTTTAGCAGAAATTGTGGCATAACCAATTTACTATTCCTTGACCTTAAATAGTTTCCATAGGGCCCACTATATCATTTTGTGCTTGCATAAGACATTGTATGTGAATTAAGTAAAACACGCCTATGTTTTAACTGTTTGCTTTCATTTATTAACCCATTTGAAAAAAAGTCTATGAAAAATTGCAGAGATGACTTAAAATAAAAACCAGTATGAGTTAAAAAATGAAAGATGTGGTATCATAATATGATTGATAATGAGACAACACTACACCGGAGCATGTTACAAAATTCCAAGATGTCCCGAAGTATGGTTATATTTTGTAGTCCGATTGTTTTTTTAAATTGTTTTAGGAAATTAAGCTTATTTTTTTTTTCATCTATTATAGATTTTACAAAAAAAATGTTTCACAATAAATGTACCATGCACTCATATTGTATATTGTGTTTGGTCATGTTTTTCAAATACCTTTTTAGACATATTTCTGCATTTGTGAATACCCAAATGCTATAGGGACAATGAAAGCAATGGAAGATCACCATTTAGCAAAGTTTAGTATAGATGACAAGAAGTTACAGTTAGCAAGGTTTTACTATACCATGAACTCTGTGATAAACCACTTTGACATATCTAGAAATAAAGCAAGAGTTGTTCTTTTCAATGGTAATTTACACAAATTTTAAAATTATATTACAAAATAGTCTTGATATTGATGATATTAGTAATAAATGAAAATGATAAATTTTTGCACATTATATAAATAAAAAGGGACTTGGCATCCTGTTGTGCTAGTCCTTGTTATATGTAAAAAGTAAAATCACAAAAATACTGAACTCCGAGGAAGGAAAATTCAAAACGGAAAGTTTTGAAAATGAGTTAGCAAACCCAAGTAACACAAATAACCAAATAAACTCATCATAGATACCAGGACTAAATTTAGTATACGCCAGACGCGCGTTTCGTCTACAAAAGACTCATCAGTGACGCTCAAATCCAAAAAAAAGTTAAAAAGGCCAAGTAAAGTACGAAGTTGAAGAGCATTTAGGACCAAAATTCCTAAAAGTTTTGCCAAATACAGCTAAGGTAATCTATGCCTGAGGTAGAAAAGACTTCTAGAGATATTTTTTATCTATAAAGTGTCTATTTACAATATATCTAGTGTTTGATACAACATAAAAAACAAGCCATTACTGCCAAATATAAATCGCCTCCTGTCTAAAATTTACCAGTCTAAACAGACTCTGCAAAATGCAGACAACTTTTTGTTTTATAAACTCTAATGTAGCATAACATTTTTTTATGAAATCACCTAATTTGTTTTTACAGATGAAACTGAGAAGGTGTCTGAAGTTTTAGTAAAAGCAATAAAACAAGATTTACAATTAACTGAAAAAGTAATGCCAAAGGTTTGTATTAAAGTTTAACTTGTTTTCCCGTCACAATAGTGTTCACCTGCTCAAACATACTGAAACATTGATTAGGTATTTATGAATGTTGGCTAAAAATACACACCATTGTCCTTGACACAGATAAGTACAGGCACTATAATAGAGTTGGACACAGTTATCAGATTGAAAATATGATTTTGTCCCCTTTAACACCTTAATTTGAATTGTAAAAGACATACAATAGTTATTAAAGGTCATACAAAGTGGAATCAAATAAGGCAATGAGAACCAATATTTTATGGCTGCAGCCTTTTTGTTGTTTCTAGTTCTATGATGTTTTACTTTAATTATGACTATAAGGTTTTATTTAAAATGTACAGTATAATCTATAATTTAAAAACACTTTCATCTACGGCAACACACATCATATAAATAGTATTGATATATTGATCATTTTCAGGAAAGCCCAATCAGACCTAAGCTGGAAGACTTAGAACCTACACCAGAACTTGAATACCAATATCAGGTTTATATAGCTCATTCTGAAGACACAGAAGACAAACAGAATGCCAAAGAAATTATTGAATACCTTGAACAGAAGGGGATACACAGTATTCTGAAAAATCCTGACAGCCCAAATGATCCAGATGTGAAGTCTAATACACTAATCAAAGCTGTACAGAATTGTAGATGGTTTATTTTTCTGATGACCCAGAATTCAGTTAAGGACAAGATGCTACAGCTGAGGGTACTAGCTGCGCTCCATGATGGTATTCTCAAAAGGAGGGTAAGGGTAATCCCTGTGGTAGATAGACGGAATGACATCTACATACCTGATGCTCTACAGTGGGTTACTTATGTACCTTATAATGGACAAACCAAATCTCATCTTAAAAGTCTACACAATATTGTCAGTGGTAAGTGCCTGTTATTCATCAAAGAAAGATAAACTTTTATAGTTTTTGTTTGGTTTACTTTGTTTGTTATAAGTGTATAATACAAATTTCAATGCACACAACACATATTAAAAGAGTTAATAATCCTTCATCATGTCATGCTAAAAAATCAAAAGGTCAGGACACGATATAAATGAAAAAACGTAATTTGTATACCTAACTTTTCCATTTGTTAAGGGGCATAACTCATGAACATAAAAAGAGGGCCACAATTTTCAAACTTGATCTCTGCATTGTGTATAAGTTTCATAACATTTGGTTGAGGCAAGCTAAAGTCAGAAAACTTAAACAAACAATTTGTAAATGTTTCCATTTGTAAAGGAGCATAACACTAGAATGGTAAAAGTGATGACACCAAATTTCAAATTGATCTTTGTTTTGTGGTAATAAGCATTGTATATTAGTTTCATAATATCAGGTTGATATAAAAAAAGAAGATGTGGTATGATTGCCAATGAGACAACTATCCACAATAGACCAAAATGAAACAGACATTGACAACTATAGGTCACCATACGGCCTTCAACAATGAGCAAAGCCCATACCGCATAGTCAGCTATAAAAGGTCCCGATGTAAAACAATTCAAGCGAGAAAACTAACGGCCTTATTTATGTAAAAAAAAAAAAAAAAAAAAAAAAAAAATTAACGAAAAACAAATATGTATCACAAACTAAAATAAGACGACAGAAACGAAAAATTCATAAATTTTTCCATTTGTAAAGGGGCATCACTCTTGAATGGTAAAAGTGACGTCACAAAACGTCGAACTTGATCTGTGTTTTATGGTAAAAAGCATTGTGTAAAATTTTGCATTGCATTTAGTTGAGGCATACTTAAGTTAAAGAAGGGAAACAAATAATTTAATATTTCAGAATTTTTTCCATTTGTGATGGGACATAACTCTGACAGGTCTGTAAACAATTGGTTTTGTTTTAGGAGAAGATTTTCCATTGAAAACAGAAATGTTACTACCTGCTGGTGATGTAGCCAATGGACTTGCCTGGGGTTATGTTGTTAATTATCTAAGAGTTATCCTACCAGGTAAGATTATAAATATAATATGAGAGAAAGAGCATAGTTTGTCAGTATGAGAGACTGTTGTGATGACAAAGGAATATCGAAGCTACTTTCATGAACTGAATATATTTTTTTTTATCTTACACAAAACATTATTTTCAAAAAAGTATATAGAAAGGGATGCACATGTAGCCCAAGCCCCTCCTTCGTTTGGAGCTACATTTATAACTAATGCAAAGGCTTTTATAAATGTTCCTGGTTGACTCAAAACTTTGCCTAGCTTGACATTAACATGTAAAACACAATTCCTTTGTGTATCTTGTTTCAAATTCAAATAAGAGAAAAAAGAGAAAGTTGAACAAATATATTTTCAGATAAGATATGCTTTGATGATTTTGAGTATTTTCTTCTTTTACAGATGCTTTAAAAAACATTGAACAGTCTTTTAAGAAAAAGAATATAAGCGATTATAAATGTCCTGAAACTCTGTTTATAATAATACCAAAGAGTTGTGATGCTAAAGGTGTGATGAAAGACAAAGATAACAGAATTACTAACTTTACAACTACTCCTGATATTCATCCTTTTGGTGGAAGTAGACCGTTTTCTTGTCAAATATATAAAATTACTGATCAACCGGTAAGTTTGTTTTCATACTACTTCTTACTTTAAATTCTGGGAAAATAATTTTGTGAAAGAAACAGAATATGACCAGTGTGCACGGAGGATCTAGAATATAATGATACGATAACTGATTATTAAATGCTTGTGTATGTATATGAAATTATTAACATTGTTTGATTGACAACTATATAACCAATAAGAATCATTGAATAATTACTTTTGGCATTGAAAACTTATCTTCATTGAGGACTATCACAAATTGCCAAGTCTTGTTTTAGTCTCTAGAGGAAAATTTAGGGATAGGGCCCACAAATGATTAATACTTCCTATTCCTAACATTGTCATTGGTGCCCTCTTCTTTTTAAATCATGAATCGGCTTCTGGGAACTGTATCAATATGTCTATCATGCCAAAAAATATTGAAACACGATTCTTGAAAAAAATATGATTCCTTCATAAATAATATTATGGAAAAAGCTGGGTGGGTATAAAATTCAGTTTATTATTATATTCCATTTACTTGGTCCCTCTATATATCTGTGTAAATTGTGTCTAGCATAGAACTATTTTTGAATGCCATGGAAATTATTTTTGATACATGGTATTAGTGATGCTCGCCATTAGCAGAAGATGTTTGCCTCTAAGGTCAAGGTCAAAAACTTAGTTTGGTGTGTCCAACAGAATGTTTGTTTGAATGCCATGAAGATGCTATTGATGCTTAAAATTAATGTTGACCATGACCATAGGGTGTTTGGGAATAAGGTGGGATGTTTGCCGTATTTTTCAGATCAGTACTTTGTATATTGAGATGAGTCAATAAATGTGTAATGTGATATCATTTGGCAAGATTTGCTACCAATTCCTCTAGATAGATAATTCCTTTAGATGGAATTATATTTTGCCTATGCTTAATGTTGTTCATATGTAGTTTACTTTCAATATAAGTTGACTGGACAAAGTTTTTTTCTGATTACAGCAAAAGAAATTCAGTATTTATTCAATATTTTTTCCTTTAAACATGTGCTATACCAAGTCAGGAATATGGCCATTGTTATATTATAGTTTGTTTCTGTGTGTGTTACATTTTAACGTTGTGTCGTTTGTTTTCTCATATTTATGAGTGTAAATTCACATTACTATAAGACTTGTCACGGTACTTATCTATCCCAAATTCATGTATTTGGTTTTGATGTTATATTTGTTATAGGTTTTTGTCTAATGCTTAGTCCGTTTCTGTGTGTATGTGTTACATTTTAATGTGTCGTTGTTCTCCTCTTATATTTAATGCATTTTCCTCAGTTTTAGTTTATTACCCCCTTTTTGTTTTTTGTCCATGGATTTATGAGTTTTGAACAGCGGTATACTACTGTTGCCTTTATTTAATTATTTATTTGAGTACAGGTACCCAATAAGTTTTTTCCTGTTATTACTTTTCCACATTTATTAAGTTTGGAATAAACATATTTGCATATAAAATTTATTTTACAGGACAAATATTTTATTGGACAATATGCTGCACCTATAACATGTTTACATGAGATGAAGGAATGGAGAATTGCTGGTGTGACTGCAGACACAATTTTATCAGAAGCATACAATTTTTATCAATTGGTTAAAAATCTTATGGAGTCAGCTGATCCTCAAAAAGCCAAATGTTGTGAATTTATTTATTTTGATGGTGAGTTTTCCTATTCATTTTATACATATAAGTAAGATTGATTAGTACAATTGACAAATAAGAAGTTCTTTGTTGTACAGTCAGTCATCGTCCATATGATTATGAATATAATTTTGATATTTTTATGCCCCATTTATTGGCATTATGTTTTCTGGTCTGTTCGTCTGTCCGTCTGTTTGTTTGTTCGTTTGTCCGTCCGTCTGTCCCGCTTCAGGTTAAAGTTTTTGGTCGATGTAGTTTTTGATGAAGTTGAAATCAAATCAACTTGAAACTTAGTACACATGTTCCTTATGATATGATCTTTCTAATTTTACTGCCAAATTGGATTCCCCTCCCATTTTCACAGTCTACTGCAGGCAGGTTTAATGGCAGAACTTGATTTTGAATTGAGGAAATAAAGACCAAGTAAAGGAGTGATGTAGGAGAACTACTTTATCATTATTCGCAAAGAAATAGAATGTATTAAATATGATTTTGTATACCTTTTAATTTGTTTCTACTAACCACTTAAATCTATATATAACTTTTAAATTGAGGATACGACTTAAATCTGAGCCTTAAAAACTTATGAATTGAGTATGTAATAAAAAAAATGCAATATACAATACAACATAAGAATACACATATATTTTTGAAGTCTCAGTTGTTTCCTTGAATAAACTCAAATGTACCTTTATTTTGATGTTTCAGATGAAAAAGAGTCTTTGGCTGAAATAATGGAAGCAAAGATTATTTAAATAACAACTTCATAGAAAATGTGCTTACTTGGCATGCAGAATATTGATGAACATACACATTTTATCTTTGTCATGCACATGATGCATACTGCAGAGTAAAATCAACACATTGACATTACTATGTTCTTCTTTTTGTCTTATTGCCTATTTAATGTCCAGTTGTCACCAAAGTTTTATTCTTACAGTAAATTTAATAAGAATACATTCTACTACATTTGTAATACTTTTTTCTTTCATCTGTTTACTTTGCATGATATTTAAAGACAATATACTCCCATTTCGAAATATATCTTTATAAAAGATGTATTACTTGAATTATTCTTGAATTGAGAGCTTTTAGGGACATACAAGATTTTATTTATGGTTTAGATTAAGTGTTTTGCACGGATCTAAACTACTGTTTTAGATACAATTACTGGGAGTTAACTTAACTGAACTTCCTGGATACATTTTTGGTTGTATCCAAATGATATCTACTATTATTCATTCTTATCTTGGGGTTTTATATAGATTGAACAGATGCTATTTTATAAGCTGCTCAAAAGATGTGTTCACTTATATCTGCATTGTGCCAAAATTAATGAAATTAATGCAAATTTAACATATATAATATATGCATTCTTATTTTTACTTTTTCCTCCTGTTCAAAGAAAACATTTTTAATATGTCATCTTACAGTGGCAGATTGAGGGGGCTGAAGGAGGCATAAATCCCCTACTTTTTTTTTTATATCACAAACTTATTATATTTGGGCACAAATCTTGATCATCCAAAAGATTTTAGATCTTCTCTGCATTATTTTTACAATTTCTGACAACTGTTCCCCCTTTCTAATTAAACTTTGTATGATCGAATGCACCTGATTTATAAGTTCAAATAAAGGATGTCCTAGATGTCATTCATAGTAATTTCAAATCAAAGAGATGATTATCCAAAATAAATGCTTATGTCTGCTAGACTTGTGAGAACATAACTGTTTATCATTCAAATACAGGACCAATACTTGTCATTTACAAATGAGTGATAATGGCTGATAAAGACATATTTGAGAAACATATATAGGCTAATCATGTTGTATTCCACCATTTTGATATACATGTATGTGATAATTTTGCAAACTTAAGATTTTAAGTTGTTGTTTATATACTTTTTTGTTGGTGTATTGAGAGCTAGGATATGTTTGTAACATGATGTTTTTGATAAATATATTTTTTTAAGTTAAATGGCGATTTAATTTTTATTTTCATAATTTTTCAGTGTCATAAATGACATCACTACAAACCAGTAAAAGTCTGAAATGGCCTATATCTGTACTAAACTGTACTAATTTTTACTCGACCAGTCTGAATTGGTCTGAAATTTACTTGATAATACTCGACTGTAGTCTAAACCATACTTAACAGTCTGAATTTGTACTTGACCAGTTCTTAACCATTTTATACGAGTCTTAACCATGCTCGACCTAGTCTGAACCATACTCGACCTAGTCTGAACCGTACTCGACCTAGTCTGAACCATACTCGACCAAGTCTCAACCAAACCTAGACCTATTCTTTCTATCTATCAACTGAATTTTATCAATTTAGGAAATATTTTTAATAAAATGAAAATTGAACAACAACTAGATATTAAAAATGTATTCAATATACATTGTAGTACGTGTATTGAAATTAAAATTTCACAATAATCAATCATAATATAACGTCAACACAATATTAATCAACACTTACATAATAATATATATCAACTTTAAAATACAAAAAAAAAACAAGCTGATCAAATAATCTAAAAAATGAACTGTGACTAATATTTTCAATATTATTAAAAATTTTATGAATATTTCTGAAGTATTTTATGCTAACTCGACTATTTTCACCATTAATTAACTTAAGCCTAGTATAGATTTATGTTCAACTTGTCAGTTGACTTTAGTTAAAAATGCAGTGAATGTTTTTTTATTAATATTTATATAAAATAGTATATAAAACACCTTAATAAATTTTAAAAAAATGAGACTTCAATTGTTTTGTTTTATTAAACCAAGAATTTAATATAATCATGATAACAGAATTTCCATAGCGATCTTTGATAACCTTTTTTGAAAAAGGAAATGTGTTCCAAAGTAACATTTAAAATTTATTTCAACTTATTTAAGTATTTTTTGTCAAATTACAGACATTGCATTCATTTAGCACTTTAATATTGTCTAATTGCCTCAGTACATATGTGTTTTACCTTTCGGTAAAAAGACAGTCCTATTTTCTTAAATTCGTGTATTACTTATCATGTATATTCGAAAGGCCTTGTTTTTTTTAAAGTTAAACAGGATGTTGCAATTTTGAATAAATGTTATTTAGAATTTAATACCTCTGACCAGGTGTGATCTTATTTATGAGTTTGCCCCAAGCAGAGGTTATACTTTATATTTCACCACTACTCGGAAGAACAATTTTATGTACTTATTTAATTTTATCCCTTTTTGATATGAATTATATATAATATATTATTTTTTTATCCTAAATATAATAATAGATATATTTCTAATATAAGGTTAAACACTTTATAAATTTGTTGGCTGTTGTTATATATTTCAGTTAAAAAACAATCCTTTTTAACAGTTAAAAAAGTAGAGGTTATTTCGTCTAGTATGGTTCAGACTGGTCGAGTATTGTTCAGACCTTTGGTTAAGTATGGTTTAGACTGGGAAAATAGGTCGAGTACAGATCAAGAATGGGTTAAGACTATTTCAGACTGGTCGAGTAATAGTTCAGACTATTTTCAACGGCAAAGATAAGGGTAAAGTACGATTCAGTACAGTCAAGTATGGCTCAGACTGGGGTCGAGTAATGTCAAGTAAAAGTCAGACAAATTCAGACTGGTCGAGTAAAAATCAGTACAGTCGAGTACAGATATAAGCCATTTCAGACTTTAATGGTTTGTAGTGCATGTTTACGTACTATATACCTCATAATATGATAATAGCAGAGATATGTAATTTACTCCTTTGTCATAAAAGCACACATGTGGAAAACCAATTGTATACTCTAAAAATCAAAATTATAGATGTTACATTTATAACTGCGCAATAACCAATTCCAAAACAAAATTTATCATTGTGAATTTCCATGACATGTTCTAGAAATAAAAAAAAAGAAGATGTGGTATGATTGCCAATGAGACAACTCTCTACAAAAGACCAAATGACAAAGAAATTAACAAGTATATGTCACAGTACGGCATTCAACAATGATCAAAGCCCATACCGCAAAGTCAGCTATAAAAGGCCATGAAATGACAAATGTAAAAGAATTCAAACAAGAAAATTAACAACCTTATTTATGTACAAAAAATTATCGAAAACAAATATGTAACATATCAACAAACTACAACCACTGAATTATAGGCTCCTGACTTGGGACAGGCACATACATACATAATGTATAAGACTATTACTATTATAAATTTAAGTAAGTCAATATAGTTGCACTGTTGATTCTTTTAAAAATTAAAATAAAATCACATTTGTTTTAGAAGATTCGATGAGTGTCTACCATAGAAAGTTTCCTTGTTTGATTAAAAGCATAGTAACCATCATATCCTGGGTGTTCTTCGTGACATAATGACACATATGCAGTATTATTCAATTATCCAGTAACTATCATTATGGCTTTCTTGATAATAAAAAAACAACACATGGTGATGTCATATACAATAAAAGATCTCTCAAGATGCATGCATTATGTGTTTTTTTTTTTACATTGCTCTTGTAATTGTAAAGGGTACTCCCAGAAAACATGTGTTTGATTTGGCTATTTTTTTTAGAAATAAATATTGAAATGAGTGTTCCATCATTTTAATCTTTTAATTCATTATTGTAGTAACAGGTTGTTTTGTACCTTCTTTATGTTGTGGTTTACTAGATCTCTATTTTGATATTTCGAAATGATCTTAGCTGTATAAGGCAAAAAGTTTTGGATATTTTGGTCTTGAATACTCTTCACTTTCGTCTTTTAGTCTTTTTTTGTTGCCTTACTATCTTGACTGATTTAACAATAGTCACTGTTGAGTCTTTTGCTTACAAACGTAACTGGCAGACAAAATTTTAAGCCTGGTATCTAGTATGAGTTTATTTACAATTGCAATAATGTTATATCGAATATCTTTCGAAGAAAACAGGAGCAATTTTACTGAAGATTTGGGTATGCGGACCACAGGTTGTTCTAGTTTATGAACTGATGTAAACGGAGACGATGAATGCAATATATCTAAAGGAGCTACCGTATCTTAATATCTAAGTAAATGAAACCAAAAAAAAAATCCCATTGAAAGCAATATAATTTATTCATTATATAAAACTTATCATGAAATCCCAAAAATGAAATGGAGCATTCGATGACTTAATAATTGCCCGTATTAAGAAAGCACATGGTAGATGTAATAACCTTGAATGGGGTTTTGGAAAGGCACAGCTTTTTTAGGTTGGACTGAACTTCAGTCATCAGAAAATTCAACCTAATAATTCCAAACCAGTTATAAAAAATGTATAAGTTTTAAAAAAAAGTTACAAATGATTGGCGACGATGCAAATACTAATTTTAAATATTAATAAATATCTTTAACCAATGAATTCAAAATATCAATATCTATTCGATCTTACAAATATGTACTGAATAAGCACCATGTAAATCATTAAATAAAGACATATGAAATGTATAGTACATACGAGCAAGAACTCACGAAACAAACCACTTCCTACTTAGCAAACAGTCTACACTTCAAACTACACAGAAGATAACACTTAATTCTGGAAGACATATTTGGACACTTAGATCTGACATGACCTAAATGATGACATTAACAAAAAACACTTCTTAGTGTACGTTTCATACTTGACTTAATCCGTCTCTTCAAAACATTTATCAAAATGTCAAAACTATGAACAGTATCTGATATTTCTGACTCACCAATAGTAAAAAATGAGCAGCTTCATATTGCATAGCTAGCTAGACTACGTGTGCGCTTGAACGTGACCACTTTAGCCATCTCCATATTGTAGTATCTTAAAACGCTGACTAAATTTAGAAATTGTTTCATTTTCCTTCAAAGTGAAAATTTGCAGTTGAAATATAAAATATATTGAATAAGATGATTTTTCAAGCAGTCATAATCATACAACTCTGGCCGTATTAAGAATCGTGAAACAGTTTGATCATCACCTCTCAAAATCATGGTTAACTGACATGCTATTTCAAATTCATTCCTTTTATTAAAAATCGAAACGATCTCAAAATGAACAAAATATTCAGTAATATTAATGGTGACACTATTTTATCAAAGACCCAAGGTTTTTCTTCAAACCTAATCATATCTGAATATACATTTACAAATGAACCAAACTCTAACTATGAAAATAAAAAAAACCAGAGGTAACTATTTAAAAAAAGTCTGCTTAATTAGGACTTCCATATACAATTATACCAAGCACTGACTCAAATGTCTACTCAATTTCTTATTAATTTTCTACAAAATATAATTTATTTCAGTTACAAACTAGAAAAATAACTTTACAATTCTACATCCGCCTCGCGGTACCAAAATGTTGCAGTAGCAATTTTGCTGGAGATTTAGGGATTCAGACTACAGCTTGTTGTAGTTTGTGAGCGGATTTAAACGGAGAGAGATGAAGTGAATGATTTGATATTTGGTTTATTGTTTTAACAATATCAATTGCACAGGTTCAAACATTGATACACATTTCAATACTGTCATATCTATATACATTTATCATATGTTTAGTAATAAATACAGTAGTTTTGCATATGTGATAAATAGCCTGCTGTTTAATCCATATCGCGCAACTTTGATGCGCACCCTTTATCGCATACCCTTTATCACACCCCTACCCTTTATCGCATACCCTTTATCACACCCCAACCCTTTATCACACCCCGACTTTTTTTTTTTTTTTTTTTTTTTTTTTTTTTTTACATAAAGTCAGTTTTGGCTTGTTTTTTTTGCTTAAAATTTTTTTTCCTCAAAATAGGTAAAATTTTTGAATGACGTCATTGTTTGGTATGTGACGTCACGAACGTCGAGTTTTCATATTTTTTGGCACACTAAATGCAACTATGAAAAATACAAAACACACAAATTAATACAATAATAAACAAAATATTTTTAAAACAACAGCACGCAAATTGTAAGGTAACCCAGGTGCTTCGGATAAGTAATTGAGCAGTTCTTTTAAGGCCTTTGTAACAAGACAAAAGTAGAACTGAAGGTAACCCAGTGCTATGGATCAGAAAACAGTTCATATAATATAATACTCTTCTGTTGAAATATATGATAAAGTGTATAATACATGGCAAAATCCGTATCACATGCCGTATCACCCTCGACCAATATCATCCCTCGGGCCTAAAGGCCCTTGGACTGATATTGATGTCTCGGGATGATACGACATATGATACGGATTTTGCCATGTATTATTCTCTATATATCCCATATTTGAACTTTATGTAACATTGTAATATTTTATATTAAGATATAATAAGATAAGATACAATCTTATGAAAATTAAATCCTTTAATTGCTCCTGTTCTGATATGTCGCGCATCATGCGCGACATATCAGAAAAGGAGCAATTAAAGGATTTAATTTTAATTAGATTGGATAAGATAAGAACACTTAATTTTGATTCGGCATTAGTACAAATATACAACACAAGATCTAAGGAGCTTTTGAACGAATATAAAAACATATAAATAACATAAAATCAGTCTAATTTGACATTTAAAACAAACCTGTAAGACCTGTAATACAAAGATGTAATTATTCATTTAAGAATTGAATGCTTCTTTTTGTAACTTCATTGGAGTGTAAAAGCGTTGACCGAAGTACATTTTGTATGAAGCGCGGAAGCGTGAGGTGACCCCCTTTAAATCCGCCAAAACTGACGATGTGTGTCCGAGTTTAGTCATATTTATTTTGTAGTATTATTCAAAAGATTGACCGCGTACAAACAAAGTTAAAAAATAATTTATTTAATAGGTTAATTGTATTTGGATAACCAATCACAAATGAGTATAGGCACACACGCAGCCGCCAATATTATACTTTCGTTTTGGAAAAGGAAGACATCATTGCCGATCATAAATACAGATGTTATTAGTTTTCCGTTGTTACTATATACAGGTTGCTTCATATATATAAACTACTTAGTGAGCATACCAAAGAAGACATAGAATTCACCTTTTTGGTAAGTTAATTATAAAGATATAAGTTAGAATTTAAACTCTACTTTCGTTTTTAAAGAGAAAGTTGTAGGTTCCATCAATTAGTCGAACTCACTGACACTGTTTATTCTTTTATGTCAAACAAAAATCGATCTGATCAGAAGTATTTCATACATTTAATGTATTTTGTGGGCTATGAGAATTTTTATAGAAGATACAATAAGATATAGGTAAACCCCAAAAATCAGAACTTTACTTTTGTTTTGATAGAGAAAATTGTGCACCCCTACAATATTTTTTTTTTTATCATGAAATAGTTTATTTTTTCTTTATTTTATTAAATCATTAACAAGAGATCAATTGTCAGCAGATTTTATTTTGTCTACGCTTGCTTCCTGAGATTAAAGGGCCTAAGCTCAAATATATGGAAAATCCTTTAAACAGTTAATAGATTCTATTTTAAGATTTTTGCAAGAAGACAATTTAAAAGGGTGATTGCTCATTTTGAGATTATGATTACATCAGTTCTATAAACACATGGGGTGGCTTAAATGGATTAGTGTAAATTCCAGTTGGTATTATATATGTACATTAAGGTGTTCAGAGTTGTGTAAAAGCTCAGGAAATGTAGTCCTATCATATAAGACTTTGGAGTTTCATATCATTTACATTCAAAATTAATGTTTTTTATCAAATATTTTTTTTTTTACAATCAATGTTGAATTTTGGTTTCAATATTGATAGTAAAAAAAAAGATATACGATAAAAAAACGTTTAATGTAGATGATATGAAACTCCAAAGTCTTATATTATAGGACTACAGCTAGGAAATACATAGTCGAATGCAATTAATAAACACATTTTTAATAAAAGTTGAAATTAAGGAGCTACATATATTTGAAATCTTTCTACAGCTATAAAAGGATTCATGATAAGAATAAGATTCTAAAATATTATTAGTCCTCTACCGACGAAGTCGAAGGGGAATTTAGGTTTGAACTCTGTCCATCTGTCTGTCTGTCTGTCCAGCCATCAGTTTAGCAAATCAGTTTTCTAGATTTCTTTTTCTTCATGCTTGAAGATTTTGATTTGATATTTGGTTTATTGTTTTAACATTACAAGTTACAAGTCAAGTACGATTTTCAAAATTTTAACTTTTCTCCTTGTTCGGTTAAAGATCTTTCCCTAGAATTAAATTTTAAATGAAATACTCATTAATTGATTACTAGATTTCTGTTCAAATAGAAATAACTCTTTTTTTGAAGAAAATTTATAAAAGTCATTGAATTTTTTTCCCTTTTCTTTAGTAAATTGTTTGCTAAATTTGGTGAAAGGTTTGTTTGTTATTTTATGTAGAGGGTGTTAAAAGGGGGGGGGGGGGCTATAAACACGGAAACACGTAAAATATAAATCGCAAAAACGTTGCACGGAAAATGATTATAGCATGAGAAATTAAATTGTTAATATTTAGATAAACTAGAACACACCCGTGATATCACGGGTCCGTGACTGAATTAAAGTATATAACTATGCGCAAGCCTTATTTTAGTATTAGTATTGTCATCTGATAAAGTCATGCCGATTATAAGATACACATTTTTTCTCTGCTTTCAAGTCTTTCTGTTTGAACCCGTCGAACTGAAACAATAATATTAATTATTTGGAAAACAAAAGGTCCTGGAATGGAGTATTTTTTAATCAACAGCATTGTCCTATATAAGTTATAAATAAAGTTGAATTATTTGCTTCGCTGTTTTACGTCATGCCCACTAACAAATTGAAAACTGTACCTATACGCCTTATTTTTAGTCCAGATTTTTAGTATTCGTATTGTTATCTTAGAAAGTCTTATTGATTAAAATACTACAATAGGTAACAATTTGACAATTTAGTAGTGTCAACCCTGTGGTTATGACCCGTGTATATAGCATATTAATCCTGAATACAACGTTTGGTGGTGCGCCTGTCAGATGCGGAACGTACAGATAAGGTAATAGGTAACAGGTGAATATACTATTGGTATCGGTAGCGGACTCGACCCGGAACTTCTTAATTATTGGCAATATTAATTACGTGGAAAACAAAAGGGCATGGAGTGGTGTAATTTTTAATCTACACCTTTGTACTATATTAGTTATATATAAAGTTGAATTCTGTGATTCGTCGTTTTTACGTGATGACGGCTGACAAATTGGACCTCGTAATTTTAGTATTATAGATAGTACTAGAAGTTATTACTCAGTTGTTCTTGGAGATCAATCAGTCATTATTAATTGACATGAAGATCCTGTGGTCAACTCTTAGCGGAGACAGACTAATATAAGCACTTGATGCTTGTTCCTGAATCCTACTTGTGAATGTGTTCATAAAATATACTTGTATTATCCGTAATAAAATATTGTTTACATCAACTGTTAGCGATCGCTAGTCGTATCTGATTTGAAAGAAAAACATATTCATAGTTTCCATAGTAATAATTTGATAGCCATTAAAATCCTGGGTACATATATTTTTAAACAATCTCCGGACTGACTTTGAATTTAGTCCTGGTTTACTTTTTAATAATCAATTGTGGGACAAGCACGAGTAAATAAGAGTACCAAAACGAAACACGGAAAATAAATGATGGGAAACACGAAGCATGCACGTCAAACCAAACACGAGAAATAAAACGTCAAAACACGAAAACCGTAAATATAAAGGCCGAAAATGTTGCACGAAAATAACCCTTTACCACCCTCTTATGTAGTTTACACCATTACAATTTATAGATCAGGTTTGAATTTCGTTTCATTACAATAAAATTTTAACCGATAGGGGACTATGTATAGCCATGCAATACTCACAGAATGCTTGTTATTAATAAATAGAGATGTGGGTATCTTTCAATCATGACAGCAACCCAACATATAAAAATACAAACTAAAATCTTAGTTTAACATACAATCAGAGTTCTTGAAGAGCAGTATTCTGAAGGTTTTGTCCACCAAAATTTTTCAAAGCACTGGCACTGTTTTGGTATTTTGCAATAGAAATAATAGTGAGAACCAGCAGATTGTCTTTAATGACCATCGAGGAAAAAAAAGGTTTCGAGAGCTTGAATATAATATGTCAATTTTGAAATTATCCTTGGTCAAAGGAAAAAAGTAGGTGGAAGATACCCTGGATCATTTAAAACTCATAAGTAGAGTGAAACTGATGATGCCATTACACTATTTAAATTGTAATTTCAGTAAACGTGCCTTTGTGTCTTATTTTAATAACTACAAGATTAAGAACTGGCTGTTATGACCATAACATTGAAACTGGGAGGTATGTAGGTATTAAATTTGAATGCAGAAACCGAAAGCCACTATGTAAAAATACATTTGAATATGAACAACAATTTCTTTTAAAATGTCCCATTCTGAAAGATTACATCCCTATTTGAAGAATGAAAAAAATTTCTAGAAAATCAATGAAGTTTGAAAAAAAAAATGATCAGGAGTTGTCTCCCATAGGTCTAGGTCTGTAAATTGAATATAAGAAAACATATTTCATCCAAAATATTTTATACATTGTTTACATGAATAACAGCTCTTTCAGGACTATTGTGCTTTTTCGTAGTGGTCAAATTTATTGGTAGACCTTGGTAGAAAAACAAACTGACAATTAACTCTAGTCAATTTATCTTGGAGTAGAGCACACATGCAACGTGTAGGATTCAAATTCACAACCTCAGTGCTAACAGGCTAAGGGATACAGTATTTTGTATTTATATTAATATTTTAGAATATGTTTCTATTAAATTTGATTGTTAGGCAGTAACAATTTGATTATCTTTAGGGGCTATGGTTTTTTTGTTTCATTCTCAGCTGCCACTATAAAAAATTTATGTAATGCTAAAATTGAAAGAAAAAATTGTTTTCAACTTGTTGTCAAAAAAAAAGATTGTTTTTGAGGAAGGTGAAATAAAAGTTTGTCTGGAAAAAGATTCCATACGTTGCTGCCATAGATGTTTTGTGAAAAGGCAACAGGTATTTTGTTGTATCTGTTGGTCAAGCTAGTCATAGATTATCTGTAAAAACTTTTTTTTTCAGTTGACAATGTCTGAAGATAGCGTAAAAGTTTTTATCTCACACAGTAATTGTGCTGAGGATCGTGAGATCATAACTTCTATAGTGGTTCCTAGTTTAGAGTGTATTGATGGTATACAGGTTGTGCAGCAGGACAGTTTGATTCCAGGTCAACTGTTTCTACCTAAAATAACAAAAACCATGAATGACACCGATAAAGCTTTAATGTTCATAACAAAAAATTCCCTCAAAAGTAACTGGTGTACTTTTGAACTGCTAATCTGGATGGAAAAAATCCAGAAAACTAACCGAATGTCCATAGTACTTTTGCTGTATGATGTGAGTGAAGATGAGGTAATAATTCTTAATTAGTTCATCAACTCAAAACTTAATATTAAAACCTTTGACCACAACACTAAAGCTAGTACTACATTAAAACAAAAACAGAAAAGACAAGATTATAAAAGAATGCATTTAATGTAAATGAACATCAACTCAAACTCTAATTCTCTAGGACACTGATTTACATAGACATACTTTTAAGATAACATTAATAATGACTGAATATGAAAGCTTCACAACAGAGAAAAGCATATTTTGACTCTAAACTTTGACCTTTTATCCTGAAATCCTTCTTCTTTTATCTACCCCTTATGATTTAAAATCCAACAAATATACAGAAAGTACTCAAACTAAGGTACAACATATTTCACCTCCATTTATTTTTTTGGGTATCAATTATGGTGGATAAAGAACAAAAATCCATTGTGTGGGACAACATACTTTATCGATGGGTTGATGGTTCAAAAACTTTAAAAAAGTTGAAAATATATAAATAAATGGATTTCTCTTTGAACAATAATAAAACAAATCAAAGATATTTATTTTAATGTTTTGAAATGAAACTCAAGTTTATTGACTTGAAATTTATTTTTTTCCTAACAATTCTTTAAAGTACATGTAACAATAACCCTAACAAATCCCAAAATTTCCCTTCCCTTTGTGGTATATGACCACTAATTCAGCCTGCATATTTCACATAACTAGTTTATGAATAGCTATTTCTTTCAAAATATTTTTGTAATTTTGGTATGAATTGAAATCTTAAGGATATTTTGGTAACTGTTGAACTCTTAATTTGAAAATAACAGTGAGGTTTTTATTTATGTGAAGAAGGCGACAAGGTAAGTATCGCAATAATATCAGTACTTTCAAATGATATCAAATACACATAACTGTATGCAGATTTCACTGAAATCACAATAACTTATTCCTCATTTTTGTCCTTTCTTTAATACTTTCTTAAAAAATCACAATATTAAATGCCACACAAAAATGTCTGAATTTATAGTAGTAACAAATCACACAAACCTGCTTTTAATTTAAAGAGAAGACGTCATGTTCAATTTACTGTTGGAACCAGATCATTGCATCATGTAAAGAATCTGAATTGCATTTTCAGCTTCCTCATATTGCCGTGCTGCAAGAGGCACCAAAGATATACTTTACACACAATAAAGATGATTGGATAGCCGAAGCTGCACAGGGGATCAAAGGTTTGTTTTGTTTGAATTTGTAATTTCAATTGTTTATGTTTTTATTTAATATGTATTGTATGATAAAGTAAAACGTCTGCATGACATCATATATACGACGTCCCATTTGGCTTACCATACAAAACACAACATAAAAAACTAGACTAGAATTTTATTTAGAGACTATAACATGTATAAATAAATCATCAATTTGTTAATGTTTGTCACTTTGTGAGTATAGGTTAGTCAGAGACAGCCATAAACGGTATGCATTTGTGCAAACCTATTTGCTTTGCCATACCTAAAATCTCCTTAAATTTTCATCTCTTTTATCTTTAAAAAGCAAAGATGCAAGACGACTTTTTTTAGTCATAATTTTACTTCTATAAAGCTAATGTATTTCATTATATTTATATCAACAATTTGGAACATTGTAACTTTGAAACTTACCAGTGAACAGCCTTAAATACTGTAATTTTTTAAGGCTTTGAAATTTTGGCACTATTGTATGGAGCTTTTTACACTTTTTTGTGGTTCTTAGATATGATTGGAAATAGGCAGTCAATTGTTAACCTGGAACCATTTTTTGTAGCTTTTGCATACTGTTTTTTTTCTTTCATATTACAGAGAATATATTCATTATGAATGTAATGCCAGCTGGCAATGTGGCTCATGGTTTAGTGTGGTCACATTATTCTGGATATTTGCAGTATGTTTTGCCAGGTCAGTAGAATAAAAAGGATTTAGAACAGACCATGCAATAATGAATGGATGTTTCAGAATGTTAAGATTGAAACCTTTCAACAAAGGATTAATTCTAAATTTCAAAATATCTACCTTTCAACACTTCAGAAACAGCTTAAACAATTATTTGAAAAAAAAGTTCACTTAAAGTTTTAGTATATATGGTTAATATGCAACACATTAAAAATGTGTCTTCAAAACTACAGAGCATTGTAATTGTTTTGAAAAACATGTACAAAATCATATTTTGTGTATATCTTTGCACTCAGGGAAATAAGTCTTTGATGAAAGCTATAAGGACTATATTCTAATTGGTATTTTTATACGTATGCATGCAAATCAAATTTCTTTGTAGAGGGGTCTAAATACAGCGCAAGCAACATTTTTTCAAAAGACCAAATAACAAAACGCATTTGACAAGCAGGTCAAACAACTGGTGTTCTTAAACTCTGCTGACTGCCATTGGCGATTGTAAAATAAACGAATCAACAGATGTAACAAAATGGATCTTAATTATCAATTTAATACCAAACAGAAAACATAACAGTTGCAGAAAAGATGTTATGCAGCATACAAAAGGTTTAAAATTAGTACATCATATCTGGATTTCAATAATTAATGTCTCGTCAGTGATGTTAGGAATTGAATTGGTATTTGGAAGGCAATATATAATGTACTAAATTATAGTAATGTATCAATTTAGGACAGACTCTTAAATTTTGAAGAGTCGAAATAGGATGAACAGATCATATAAACCTATAATTATATCATATGTTTTGTAGCCAGAACAAATAATGATCCCAAAAAATGCCATCCAGGATTAGAGGAGCTGATAACTGGATCAGAATGGTACAAAAGTCTACCAGAGAGTGGCAAGAAGAATATGTCTTTAAAATTGTATGAAATGGTACCAAGTAGTTGTTCTTGTGTGCCTGATTTGCCTAAGAAAGATACAAAAATAAAATTAGAACATACTTACACCATTTACTATGATCGAGCAGGAAATGAAAGAAAGGCAGATATACATATTTTCAGTATTAAAGATGGTGATCAGGTAGGTGACAAAGTATTGATTACCAATATACAAATTCATTTGTTTAAAAAGCGTTCTTTTCTAATTACTTTCTGCAAGAGCCAGTTTTGCTTTTTAAAATTCCACTGGGGTATAAAATACCACTCTTTTTATGCCACCTGTGATGGAGGGGGCATTACGTTTTAATCTTGCATTTCTGTCTGTTCCTCCCAAATAAGTTTATGTTCTCTAGTGTTAGTTTCCCTCTGCCAAATGTTATTACTGGGGTATTAGCTCTTTTTTTATTGCCACCTGTGATGAAGGGGGCATTACGTTTTAATCTTGCATTTCTGTCTGTTACTCCCAAATAAGTTTATGTTCTCTAGTGTTAGTTTCCCTCTGCCAAATTTTATTACTAGGGTATTAGCTACGTGGTATAATCTTTTAATCAATTTCAACGGTATTAATTTGAAGTTTTTAATTGTGTGGGGTTCTAACCTTGTATTACTATTTTGGATATTGGACCTCATTTTTAAATTGGTCTGCATTATGGTCAAAAGGATCAAAAGTTATACTTGGTTTTATTATTGTGGCTGTATCATATGCTGAATCTTATTGTGCATTTATATTTTCTGTTTTGGGTCCTGTTTGCAAATTAGTCCATATTAAGGTTTAAGGGGTCCAGATTTAAACTTTGTTTGATTTCAACTAAAATCAAATGTTTGGTGTTTTTTTTTAATATGCTGAATCTAACCATGTTGTTAGATTTTGAATATCAGATCAGGTAAATTAAATGTCCCATTTCAAATTTTAAAGATTTTTTACCACATCTATTTTGTGTCAGAAACCTATATTTAATTATGTCAAAAACTTGATCACAATCCAAATTCAGACAGTACCAAGCTTGACATTTAGTCCAAAAGTTTCTTTAATTGTTCATTGTTTGACCTCTGAGGTCATATGAGGCTGCACTTGGCAACACATTTTATTTCAAAAAAGAATTTATATATATGAACTTATAATGCTTTGCATAGGCAGAAACCCATTTTGTCTAGTATAGAACCAGTTTTAATTGGCAAAGGTAAACAACCTATGTTAGATGTGTGTAGTTGGCAAATGGAATATTTGCTTTATAATTTTTTTTTCAATATTTCATTTACCTTAATATTATTACCAAGAGTCAATGCTTTTGGAAATAGCATTGACTCTTGTGGGTTTTTAATAGGTCTGAATTTGAGGCTAATGACCGAACCTCTGGGTTTCTTTGATTGTTTACATGTATAATCTGCAAATAGATGGAACCTAGCATGGTTCTGATTTTTTTTTATTGATACGCTTATTGCAGTTTTGTCATCCTCTTCTCGTCTTGCATTCCCTTATCAAGGTTATCACCAAACAAAATTCTGTCATCTGTGTTTCCTTAAAGGAAATATCAAATATGGGTTGAAAACTGAATAAATTTTTTTTTCTTCCTTTCTATGAAAAAGGCATATTTTATAACATAATTACCGGGCCGTCATTAAATCAAAAAAACTTTGTGTTATTCATTTATATTTCTTGATCTAATGCATTTATATTTTATAAGGTATGTATAATACTTCAATGCACAAATTTAAAATTATTCTGTATTGTGCTGGTTAGTTCATTTATGTTAAGATAAAATAATGGCCATATTTGCAAAACAAAATTTTGTACTTTCTAAGTCAACTCAG